>JASERS010000002.1:51879855-54379855 GCA_036711965.1 Onthophagus sagittarius | reverse complement strand
TAGTAATAATAATATGATAAAATATATTGGGTGTTCAATTTAAATAGAAATTGACGTATGGTCCGATACTCCTACACAGAACATCCTGCATACGTAAAAATAACCTTAAATTGGTAGTGAGTTAAATAACTTTTGTATAAAACTTTTTTTTTCTTGTCAAACGATTTAGTGACAATCGTCCGCCGGGATACTAATATCTCACCCTGTATACACTATAGAAACATACAATTAGAATAACAAACAAGATGGAAAGAAGAAGTTTAAATTTGAGGATCGATCCTAGGAATTCAAAACGTCAGCATGGCGATTATTCACCAAACGCGGTTCTTGAAAATCGATTTTTCTTTGTGGTATATGAAATTAATTTTAAACACCTTTAAACTTTAAAAGTAAATAGCGTCTCCTAGAAGGGCCATTGGATCAAAAGCTCTTGTAAAACTAATACATATTCAACACAGATTCATCACACAAAATTTCATCAAAATTTGTGAAGAGTCAACTGCATTGTCTCCTTATTAGTGGTGAACAATGCTACGTCCGAAAATATTATGATTATTAAAAAGGTTCTGTATACAGGATGTTTCGGTGACTCGGGGCACAAATTAAACCACATATACTAGAATAAAAATGATGATTCGTCTAAAAATTTTTGGTCTAAAACAGTAAATTGTGGACTGATAGGTCATTAAAGTCAAAAATTTTTAACTGTAATATTTTTCTAAATATTTTCAATATTCTTAAAGGTATATTAAGGTTATCTAAATTTCGTAATAGTAATAAAAGTTTCTAAAATAAATTTTCTATTGGAAGGTGCAAAAATAAGTGTAGGTTTACGAGCAAATAAAAATGTTCTGAGCATATAAATTTTAGGAACACCTGTATAACGATGTTTCTCACATTGCCCGTTTTCCAAAAAATTTTAAACAACTCTATTTTTTAAACTACTAAAAATTGATATTTTTACTCTAATTGCCTTAAAACTGCATTGTAACTATTCTAATCATTTGTTTTTATTGTAAAACGGAATATTAAAAAAAAATTTTTTAGGAAAACTTATTTTTTCTTTTATGTGCTAAATTACTAAAAATCAGCATATTGCTATAATTTAACATAACAAATATTTTATCATAATCAACCTTTGTTGTATATTGCTGAGAAAGGTCACTTTGCCGGCAACAATTAATAAACTTCTTGCCTTAACTTTAGTACTTTGAGGATATTTGGCGTAAGAGTTGGTTATATATATTACTCTCCAAAATTATCGCACCACCTAAATTATGTATTAAATTTAAAGGTATTTTGTTTTTAAATCAACGGATGGATTTTGGTGATTTTTTCTTCACAGTATAGGTTGAGTTTTAAGGAAGAAATGTGTAGATGGTTTCTGACAATTGTCAACGATACCCATATACGATATGTAAAAAGAAATTTGTTTTTCTTCTAATTTTGCAACATCCAGTGGAATGTATCAGAAAGAACAGCAACATTCCATTTACATTGCGTTAGAATGGCAACACTTGTCTACATTTTTGTTCAAGAATCATGTCGATATCTCTTTTATTGAGGAAAATACACAAGTTTAAATGTAATGAATTTTTATTAATATTTTAAGCAAGTAGGCGAAAACTAAAGAACACTACATAATCCTTAATCAATCCTCTCAAAATCACCTAATAACGTGTATTTCCGCCTCTCTTACAAATCACTTCTTCACAGCGACGAGGCATACTTAAAATCAATAACTCAACGTCGTCCAAACCGATAGGTGGTGGATGTCGACCACCACCTTAACTGACGATCATTATTATCCCATAAATTCTCTATTGGATTGAGATCAGGGCTGCAGGGTGACCAGTCCATCCAAACGGTCACGGACGGTACGGGCAACATAAGGTCTTGCATAATAATGCAAAGATTTTGATTGGTAATTTTCAATATGTAGTTAAAATTTGATCCACAAAATTTTTTGATTCTTTGTTCTTTTCAATCTGATAAATATCACTTATTTATTCGTTTTTTATGAATAAATTAGAAAATTTTATAAATCGTAAAAATTTTAAGTTGAAGCAAACTTTTACACATCGATATACAGTGTGTTCCGGATTAAGTTCCGTAAGGTATAAATCCTCTCAAAATCACCTAATAACGTGTATTTCGCCTCTCTTATAAATCACTTCTTCACAGTGACGAGGCATACTTAAAATCAATAATTCAACGTCGTCCAAACCGATAGGTGGTGGATGTCGACCACCACCTTAACTGACGATCAATATTATCCCAAAAATTCTCTATTGGATTGAGATCAGGGCTACATGTATATATGTATATATTATTTAAAGATAAATAAAATAATCTTAAGGTGCTCCACCAAAAGGTACTACACCAAAATTGATAATACAAATCAAATTAATACTAATAATGAAATTATTAAAATAAGTTATGATAAAATTGACTTTACCAACGTCTTTCCTACCTCCCCTAACCCTCCCATAAGCGTCAATTTGCATGCAAGCTAGCAAAAGCGTATCTACAGAATACAATTATCAAAAGAAAGCCAAATCATAACACAGTCCCGGAAATCAAATTAAAAATTACTTAGAAAATTACTTCTTATCAATGAGCTTCTTCGAGATATCGTTAAATAAAGACCAGCATTCGGTAGTTTTATTTATTTTATTAATTTCATCTATATTTCTAGGCCAACAAAGACCTTTACAAATCAGTTTATTCTCTAATCTACTTCTATTTTCAAATTTATTCACACACTTAAACAACACATGAACAGCATTTCCAACTTCTCCGCAAGAGCATAATAGGGATTCACGTTTACCAATTCTATTGAGGTATTCTTCAAAATTACCATGACCAGTTATCAATTCTATTGTTTCTGGATACAGGAAATTGTAAGCAATACCAACTCTCGGCATAAACTGGTAAGTCAATCTACCATTCGTCGACTTATCCCATCTTTCCTGCCAAACTCCCATAAAATATTTTCTAATTTTATTCTTAACACTTCGTCTAGAAATAAAATTGAAACCAACATGAGAATTCTCTAACAAAGATGCCTCTTTAGCCAGTTGATCCGCTCTCTCATTTCCTTTAATACCAGAGTGACCTTTAATCCAAAAGAAATTGATCCTATTCTTAAGGTCTCTAATCAAATCCCACGTCTCTTTCTGCAGTTGAGTGGGTCTGTTCATATTTTTCAATCCCTCTAAAACAGAAGCACTATCACTAAATAAATCACACACTTCAATATTACTTTTAATAACATATTTTATAGCACTATTAACCGCGATTAATTCAGCGTGAAAATTATTACATAAACTACCGAGCTTAATTTTTTCACTATAAGTCTCAACACCTTCACATTAAACAACAAATGCAGCACCAACATCACTATCACTTTTAGCACCGTCCGTATATATCTGAACACCACTAACTTTATTAACACTCCCGACAATTTTAAAATTCATAACCGCCCGTTTAGCTGGATGAACAATTGATAAAAACTCACTTTCTTTTTTAATAAGATCTTTATTTAAATTTAAACCAGTAACTAACTTTAATTTATCAGTTTCTAAACTATCAAAACTTTGTAGTAAAGCTAATTCTCTAAATCTTAAATCAGCTGGAAAAATGCCTTCAATAACACTAAACGCATCATTTGAAACTGTGCTATAGGCTTTAGCAGCCTTTAATCCTAATACCCTCTGTACACTAATAAATTTATTTCTAGCTTTAATACTTTTAATTTTATTTTCCCAAACCGAAGCTGCATAAAACATGCAGGGTTCGATGACACCCTTGTAAATGGTGCTAGAAGCATTACCATTCAGACCCCAACTAACTTTAGCAGCAGCTCCTATTTTATTAGAAATTTCCCTAGGTTTTCTAGTTACATAATCTAAATGAAAATTAAAATTAAGTTTATCATCTAAATAGACACCTAAATATCTAACAACATTTTTACAAATAATCCTATTCCCATCTAAATTCAAAATTGGTAACCTCTGATTTAATTTGCCAAAAAATATTGCTTCTGATTTAGAAGCGTTAAACTTTAATTTACAATTCCTACTCCATACATTAATTTTTTCTAACGCCTCATTAGCTATAATAGAAATGTTTTTATAAAGAAGCAACAATTTCACAACCTGTAGGTAAATTAATGTCAAAAATGGTATCAAACATAGATCAGGGCTACAGGGTGACCAGTCCATGGTTTACCGTACGGGCAACATGAGGTCTTGTATAATAATGCATTAATTAAATATTATTTCCTATGTAAGGAGCAAAGACTACCACGTGTTCCGATAAAATTTCTGTAATATACCTTTCACCTGTTAATGAACCTCTTCGCAAGCAAACAAGGTATGTTCGTGTTGTAAGCGAAATTCCATCCAAAACCTTTACAGATCCTGCATTAAATAAAGTTGCCATTGGGCCGTCGAATTACTCTTAATGGTCTATCTGAGCTATATAAACAAAACCTTGGTTCATCTGTGAACAGCACTTGCTCCCAGTTATCTGCATTCCAGTCAAGATGTTCTCTGGCAAATTGCAATCTCTTTTTACGATGATGTGGGTTTAAATTTGGTGTTCTGGCAGGAATTCGAATTCTAGGAAATCGAATATTATGAACATCTGCTACTTGTATCTGTAAGTCAAACTTAAAAAATGTGTATTTTCCTTGATACAAGAAATATCGAGGTGATTCTTGAACGAAAATGTAGAGAAGGGTTGCCATTTTAACATAATGTAAATGGACTGTTGCGGTTCTTTCTGATAAATTTCATAGTGTTGCAAAATTAGAAGAAAAAACAATAATTTCTTTTTATACCCCGCATATGGGCAAAACGTTGATAATTGCCAGAAACCATAAACACATTTCTTCCTTAAAAATCAACCTATACCGTGAAGAAAGAATCATCAAAATCCATCCGTTGATTAAAAAAAATATACTTTTAAATTTATTGTATAATTTGGTGGTACGATAATTTTGGAGAGTAGTGTATTTTGTTTTATGACATCCAGAGATTTTAATTGCAAAAGATGGAATTTGAATTCTAAAATTTATCGTTAATTATACTTTACGGGACACACTGTATAAAGATAAAAAATTTGCATTTAACTACTTTATATTTAACTTTCTTTATATGTAATTTCCTTTGTTATCGAGAATCATAAAACAACTTTAATCCGGATCTAAAATGAAATACATTTCACTTTTATCCTTTGTATATTTTTTCTTCAAGTAAATAGGTTAAATAGTATATGGCTCAATAATATAGTAGTAATAATTTTTGCTATTTAATATTCAAAAAATCACCTTTCAACATTTAAATTAATATTAATAATAATTTATAGTAAATATTAATTTTTATATTTATTCTTTGTAACATAGGCAACCCAAATTACACACGTCTAAAGCAATTCAGTTACCAAATAAGGAATTCATTTCAAAAATAAATTTTCTCCCTATACATATTACAACAAGATCTCTTTCAACTTCTTTACAAGTGCAACCATTCTGTTTTAAATGAACATATCTATTCCTGGATAATTACACAAACAATGTCTGGAAAATCGCTACACAAACTTCATCTACAGTCTCCTTTTTGAGCCGTCGACGTTGTTTATGTTTTCTAAAAAATGTTTTCATCCGAAGTTCTATCTTTAGTAAAACTATTTCAAACCGATCGAAAAGGGTTTCTCATCCCGATTTTATTTTTAACCTTACTCCCGTCCGGGGTATTTAAACTTCCCGCGGATTCACGCTAACCGCATTCAAATCGACTCACGTCACCCGTGCCAAGTATTATTTGACAGTTGGATAGTTGCATCGTACACAATGGTGAGTCTAATAAGGTTGTTTTTAATAAATAAATCGACTTATTTTACGTTCAATTGAACTGGATTCGTGATAAACTTCATTAAAATCTTTCCTCTTTGTTGCAGGCTAACTACACTGAGGACCAGATGGCCGGTAAGTGACGTTTTATGTTAAAATCTAGGTTAAGTTACCCCGCCTATATTAACAAAAAACCGACACGTATGATAATTCACCTTTATTTATATTCCTTTAATAACATTTAATTAAAAAAACCTAATTGACATCAAAATCAATTTGCCACTATTTCTTATATCTAATCATTTTGTTTTATGCATTTGTTTTTTTTTTGTTTTGAAAAGTAGTGGGAGATAAAGTCCTATTTACACGATTCGTTTTGTTGAGGAAAATTTGGTATTCGTTATTAAGTGCGTGGTGAAAAGGAGATTATTTAAAGATTTGGCAAAAGCTACAACGAAAAGAGGCAAAAATTGTATGTTCTATTATTAATGAGCCAAAAAAAGACATTCGAATAATTAATAAAAATAATTGTAAAAAGTGGTTTGCTTTATCAGAAAGTATTACTTAAATGAGTTGATAACTCTAAAACATTTATGACTCATCATTTGATGAAGTCACTTCCAAGAATATTTGGGGTTTGGTGTAAAAGTTGATGACAAATCGTTTTGAAACCGGTTTTATAAAAAAAAAAATATTTTGTAAAAATATACTCAAATTGGAGTAAATGACCGCGTTGAACCAAAATTGAGAATATTGTAAAACCATGTGCATAATTATCTTCGCAAATATTATGATATTGTAATTAGCTCTTGAGAAACAATGCTTTAAAATTTTTTTGATTTTTACCTAACATACAGGGTGAGTCAATGGTGGTGGACGGAAGATTGTGGCTTTACCCTTGAAAATAAAAAAGTTTTGTTTCTGTGTGGTTATGTCATCACACAGTATAGTCGTCCACATCCAGTTTGGTTTTTATTACCCTGTCACTTTCCTGCTGTAGTTGTAAAACGAACAAAGACAGGGGTGCAACAGGTAATTTCCCATTGAAGAATTTTGGGATTCCTCACTCAGGGCCGCATTAAGGAACACCCTTTTCCTTTCCTTCCAAGTTTTAAACAAATAATAGGGTGATTTTATATTCATTATTAAATTAAGTACAGTGGACTCGCGATAACGTGAACAGAATAAAACCATACCTGTTCAAGCTACCGAACTTGTTCACCTTAAAGAATGTCTTTTCTTCTATTTGCCTGTCCAGTTGTTTTGCCTTATATTACGCATATAGTAAATGTTTGTATTGCTGAGGGGTGGTTTCCAGACATTTGGAAACATGCTCTAATTAAACCTATTCCTAAAAATCAAAATCCCACCAGTTTTAGTCATCTGAGACCAGTCAGTTTATTGCCAGCCTTTTCAAAGATCCTGGAGAAGATATTAAAACAACAACTTGTAGAATATCTGAATAATTTTAATATACTTCCAGAATTTCAATCTGGTTTCAGAATGGGAGATTGCTGCTGTTGATCGGGGTAATGTTGCTGTTCTTACTGTGTTAGATTTTAGTCGTGCATTTGACACTGTGAATTATTCCATTCTTTTGTCGATTCTTTCGGCAATTGGATTGGATACGACTGCTCTAAACTTGGTGGGTGCATATTTGAATGGTAGATCACAGTCGGTTGTTATTGATGGGGTGGTATCCAGACAACGGGAGATTACCTCAGGGGTTCCGCAGGGATCTATTCTTGGACCAATTTTGTTTTCCATTCATACAGCTCATCTTTTTGATCGAATTCGACATTGCACACGGTATGTTTATGCGGATGATACGCAGTTGGTTCACTCCTTTCTTCCCTGTGAATGGCGGGAAGCTGTTCTGCGCATCAATACTGATCTTGATTGTGTTTATAGGGCATCCACTGCACACAGTGGATGTCAATTCCAAGTTTTAAACAAATAATAGGGTGATTTTATATTCATTATTAAATTAAGTACAGTGGACTCGCGATAACGTGAACAGAATAAAGCCGTGCCTGTTCAAGCTACCGACCTTGTTCACCTTAAAGAATGTCTTTTCTTCTATTTACATTACTGCAAATTTACAAATAATAATGTTTGTTGACGTAATTTTAAAAGTTTTATTTATAAGTTTTTAACAAAATTTATATATTATGTAAAAAATATGAAGTTATCTTCGCTTGTACTTTCTTGCTTGTAATGCTTCTTAGGACAGCTTTTTCATGAATACGTTTTAAAACAATTATTTCACTAAAATCGATATTATTGTTTTCGGCCCATTGTATTGCAGTTTCTAAACACTTAATTGCGTTAGCATGGGTTATTGTATGGGTGATATCCACTCTGGAACCGTTTTCTTCTTCGAAAATATCGGCTTCTTCTTCAGTTATATTTTCTTCTTCTGAAATGTTTTGAATTTCACAAACGTCGCTATTCCATAGCTCAACATCTTTAAAATTGTAGTTGGCCTAAAAATTATTTGGACAGATTATAATTTCAACTGAAAAGTGTGTAGCCAAATTGTGCACTACTTACAGGTTGAATTTCTTGTAGAAGTGGTAGGGTGTCTTGAACGATGTGTTCCGTTTCATTTCTCCAGATTTCTTGCAAAGTTGACAGCGGTAGTTCATCTTCATCATCATACTTCTTATTACTTCTTCATTACTTCTTATTTTTTTCCAACATTTTTGTAAAATTGTTGGTTCTAATTTCTGCCATGCTGCTGCCAAAGTTTCCACAGCAAACTTAAGTGATATTTTTTTCAGTGCACTTCCAACTTCTTCTTTACTATGACACAAAATAAAACTTAACAAGCTATGTATTTCTGTAATGCAGTTTCGTGATTTTTAATAATTTGCTATTTGTTATTAAATGCGTGGTGAAAAGGAGATTATTTAAAGATTTGGCAAAAGCTACAACGAAAAGAGGCAAAAATTGTATGTTCTATTATTAATGAGCCAAAAAAAGACATTCGAATAATTAATAAAAATAATTGTAAAAAGTGGTTTGCTTTATCAGAAAGTATTACTTAAATTAGTTGATAACTCTAAAACATTTATGACTCGTCATTTGATGAAGTCACTTCCAAGAATATTTGGGGTTTGGTGTAAAAGTTGATGACAAATCGTTTTGAAACCGGTTTTATAAAAAAAATAAAATATTTTGTAAAAATATACTCAAATTGGAGTAAATGACCGCATTGAACCAAAATTGAGAATATTGTAAGACTATATGCATAATTATCTTCGCAAATATTATGATATTGTAATTAGCTCTTGAGAGACAATGCTTTAAAATTTTTTTGATTTTTACCTAACATACAGGGTGAGTCAATGGTGGTGGACGGAAGATTGTGGCTTTACCCTTGAAAATAAAAAAGTTTCGTTTCTGTGTGGTTATGTCATCACACAGTATAGTCGTCCACATCCAGTTTGGTTTTTATTACCGTCACTTTCCTACTGTAGTTGTAAAACGAACAAAGACAGGGGTGCAACAGGTAATTTCCCATTGAAGAATTTTGGGATTCCTCACTCAGGGCCGCATTAAGGTACACCCTTTTCCTTTCCTTCCAAGTTTTAAACAAATAATAGGTTGATTTTATATTCATTATTAAATTAAGTACAGTGGACTCGCGTTAACGTGAACAGAATAAAACCGTGCCTGTTCAAGCTACCGAACTTGTTCACCTTAAAGAATGTCTTTTCTTCTATTTACATTACTGCAAATTTACAAATAATAATGTTTGTTGACGTAATTTTAAAAGTTTTATTTATAAGTTTTTAACAAAATTTATATATTATGTAAAAAATATGAAGTTATCTTCGCTTGTACTTTCTTGCTTGTAATGCTTCTTAGAACAACTTTTTCATGAATACGTTTTAAAACAATTATTTCACTAAAATCGATATTATTGTTTTCGGCCCATTGTATTGCAGTTTCTAAACACTTATTTGCGTTAGCATGGGTTATTGTGTGGGTGGTATCCACTCTGGAATCGTTTTCTTCTTCGAAAATATCGGCTTCTTCTTCAGTTATATTTTCTTCTTCTGATATGTTTTGAATTTCACAAACGTCGCTATTCCATAGCTCAACATCTTTAAAATTGTAGTTGGCCTAAAAATTATTTGGGCAGATTATAATTTCAATTGAAAAGTGTATAGCCAAATTGTGCACTACTTACAGGTTGAATTTCTTGTAGAAGTGATAGGGTGTCTTGAACGATGTGTTCCGTTTCATTTCTCCAGATTTCTTGCAATGTTGACAGCGGTAGTTCATCTTCATCATCATACTTTTTATTACTTCTTATTTTTTTCCAACATTTTTGTAAAATTGTTGGTTCTAATTTCTGCCATGCTGCTGCCAAAGTTTCCACAGCAAACTTAAGTGATATTTTTTTCAGTGCACTTCCAACTTCTTCTTTACTATGACACAAAATAAAACTTAACAAGCTATGTATTTCTGTAATGCAGTTTCGTGATTTTTAATGCGTTTTGATCCATAGGCTGGATCAAAGCAGTTACGTTTGGTGGTAAGAACATGATAGATATCATTCCATCTTCAGTTTTAAGTTCTTCTTCGGAAGGATGTGAAGGCGCATTATCTAAAAGGAGTAACGCCCTTTGTGGAAGATTTTCATTTTTTAAATATCTTTTAACCTAAAATTCGATCAACTATAGGAATATTTTTTTCACTAACACATCTAATAATTATACCTCTGGAACGAAATTGTCAAAAAACCAAGTTTTAAAAACTGCCGCCGTCATCCAAGCATTTTTGGTATTGGTGTAAATAACTGGGTTATTAAAATTTTTAAAACATCTGGGATTTTTTGCTTTGCCAATTACTAGAGGTCGTAATTTATGAGATCCAGACGCATTTGCACATCCAAGAAAAGTTATGCGTTGTTTTGCCGATTTCATACCAGGAGCTGATTTCTCGTCCAGAGAAACGTAAGTTTTGTCTGGTAACAGTTGCCAGTATAAACCCGTTTCATCAGCATTGTAAAGTTGATGGTCACATAGGTTCAGTTCATGAATTTTATTCTCCAATTTACGTTTAAAGGGCTGGACAAGTTCAGGTTGAGATGACAGTTTTTCTCCACAGACCTTTAACAGCCTTACTCCATATCGCATTTTAAACTTTTGAAACCAACCATCACTAGCGTTAAATCTTCCTGTATAATATTTGTTAAAATAATATATGGCTCTTTGTTTCATTAAGTTACCATTAATACGCGCTTGCCTCTCGCGCTGGCAACGAAACCATTTGTACAACGCTTTCTCCATTTTTGGATATTCTGCTTTTTTCAATGTGCATTTTCGACTTGATCTTAATGGTTGACCTAGCATTGCTAATATTTTTTATTTTTTATTGAACACACGGTTGATTTTGGTATGCTGTACTTTCTAGCTAACGCGGAAACACTTACTCCTTTCTCATATTCTTCAATTACTTTAGATTTTTCGCAGAGAGATAAACACTTACTTTTTATTTTCGCTATTTTTAAGAAAACTAAGACTCACAAATGACGATTTCGTCTCCACTACTACACAGCAGCCATCACTTTTCTAACAAGACAAAACGTGTTTGACTTCGTCATTATGAATCACGTTATCGAGATTACGAATTCATGTTACAGAGTAGTATATACAAAAATTTTGGCGTTCACGTTATAGAGTTGTTCACACTAGCGTAAGTTCACATTATCGCAAGTCTACTGTACCTACTTATTTTTTCTAAGAAATGTTTTGCTGTTTCTATAACATTTCGTTATTCTATTATTTAGATATTTATATATATATATATATATATATAAATATATATATTGAAATATTTATATATTTCGTTATTAGAAAATGAGTCACCATATTCGCCAAAACAATATTATTCCGAAGATAGTAAAATAAGCCTGTAAAGTTATCAGTGAATTGACAGGGGTACCTGTAACAACAGTACGTAGATTCATTGCGCAGTTGGAGAATAGAGAATCTACAAGTGATCAACCCACCAAAGCTTGTCATCTTTTCCAAAGAATTCCGGATAGTTACACAACGGAAATAAAAACAGTTATTTACGATATGTATTCAAAAAATATCGTGCCTACTGTCGCCTCTTTAAAGATAAAATTACAAGAACTTCATGTAGAAATACCTTGTTCTGAAGAGCACTTTCGACGATATCTTCGAACAATTGGATTTCACTACAAATCCCTGGACGGAAGAGCTCATATTACCGAAACTCCCCGGCTGAAAAAATGGAGGTGGGAATTTATTGATCAAATTAGAAAATATCGGGAAGAGAAGTGGAATATTGTTTATTTAGACGAAACTTGGTATGATACCCATGATGTGAAAAAAAGGGCCTTTCCAATGGGAGTGATAAATGTGCATTGAAGATACCGTGGTCAAGAGGAAAACGAATTATTATTCTTCATGCAGGGGGAGAAATTGGGTTCAAAATAGATTACTTTTATCTGCAAAAAATATTAAGGACTGCTCTGCAGATTATCACCAAGATATGGATGCTGCGTTGTTTGAGACATGGTTTAAAAATCACCAAATTTAAACCAGCGGTCGGTAATCGTTCTTGACAACGCAAGTTATCACTCACGAATTTTACATCCCAAACCTGCGAAGAGGCATAAGAAACAATATATTTTAACATACATTGAAGAACATAATATTGCTATGCAGGACGGTAAGATCACAAAAGACAAACTGTTATCGAAAGTCAATGAAATTGAGATTCCAACCGATTACATAATCGATGGTATGGCAAAAGAAGCGGGACATATGGTTCTACGATTACCACCATACCATTGCGTTTTGAACCCCATAGAATTAATCTGGAGCAATTTAAAATAGGCAAATTAAAATATCAGGAAAAATAATTCAGTTCCAACCTTAAGCGCCAAAGTGGTGGATTTAATTCGGCAAGAGGTTGACAACATACCGACAGAATTATGGGGAAATTGCGTAAAACACATAATCGACGTAGAAAATTCTTATGTATCGCCAAATAATCAACGGTTTATTATAGATATCGGAAATGATAGTTCCGATGAAAGCAACTTTGAAAATTCTGATAATTGTGATAGCGACGACGAATATTAAATTTTTTAATATAATCTTTGGTGTTTTATTTAAGTTCGACCCTGTCCTTGTCACACTGTCATAAATCTTTAAAGGTACTCGAGCGGGTAAAACTCACCCCGGGTTTTAGTTATGACTGTCATAAAAACCAAACTCGATGTGAACGACTATACCATCAAAACTGCATTGATTAAAATTTTTTTCAGTTATATAGGGTGTGTTACTATTCCAGGCTCGTATTCAACTTCATTTTTTTAATGGGATCCTATGCATCTTAAATGCTATAGGATCATAATATCTTCTTTACAAATTTTGAATGCAAGGTTGCCAAGTATTTAATCATTTTGTAAAAAATTTTGAAGAATCATATGGTCACTTAATTCATTATCGAAATTATTATTAAATATTGAAGATTGCAATTTTTCATATTGATAAACTAGTGGATAGTATACAGAGTGGCACCAGAACCGGTTAATTTACGGAACCGGTTAATTTAAGTTGGGGACCATAACTTTGTAATTTTAGATGGAACACTGTATTTTTACAAGGATTTATAAATTTCCTTTTATTTTTGTTAAGAATATGGTATGTCTAACACGTGATTTTTTGAGATTACTAGACTGTTTCAAAAATGTTGGCATAAACTTGATTTTTTCATAACATATAAAGTGTAAAAAAGACAATTTTAAACAAATGCAAATTCAGTTCAAAAAAACTAGGATTTTCGAAATTGGTATTGTCAACTTGTCCGCGTGATCATGTCCCGTAATTTCAGTATGTCCTTTACGCCACATCAACGTAACGTTGTTGTTTACATTTGCCTCCTCGAGTGATTGCCGACAGGATCTCACCAACGACGATGTGGCTCGGCGCCTATTAATCGCCTGCCTGCTATTAGTGCAGATCACAACGTTTCGGCCGATTTGTTTAGATTCTAAAATATGGCCGTCGTATAATACGACCCTAGCAATGTAGAAAGGTGCAGCTGAAGATCGTGCTAGAAAATTCCCGCTCCAGAATCTCCAGGCTTCTTTGATACATCAGTATAGATGGTTAGTGTTTTGCCCGAACTTATTTTGCTTATTTTACCGTCGGTCACAGCGATGTAAATCCAGATAGTGACCCTGGGATTTAACCCTCATGTGTTGCCAATAGCCCTTCGGCACTGGGCTAGTACCATCGTTGCTTTTTTGGTTTTGCAACTGATGTGTGATGTCCAACATTATGCAACATATTTAAATAGAATTCTTGAAAAGTTGTTTTCTAAATACTATTGTCTGTGCACAGATCCATAATTTTCCATCTTTACGAAATAAATTTACTTGCATTTTTTAAAAAAGTCGTTTTCATAGTTTATTTCTTCATAAAAGGATAAAAGGATGCATAGGATTCCATTAATTCTTCCAGAAATTTGATACTGACAATAGAAGTATACAAAAGACTTGATATTACCTCTAGAAGACTTGAAATGCTTCCAGAAGACTTGATACTGTCTTTGATAGGCTTAAAACTACTTCTAAAAAACCTGGAATGCTTCTAGAAGACTTGATACTAAAGATAGAAGACTGGCAATGCTTCCAAAACACTTAACATTACCTCTAAAATATTTCAACTACTTTTAGAAGACTCGATACTGCTTTTAGTAGACTTGAAACTGCTTCTAAAAGACCTGGAATGCTTTTAGAAGAATTGATACTACCTCTGGATGACTTGCTACTGCTTCCAGAAGATTTGATACTGGTTGTAGAAAACTTGAAATGCTACAAAAAGACTTAACATTGCCTCTAGAAGACTTGTACTACTTTCAGAAGAACTGATACTGGGTATAGAATACAAGACTGAAAATGTTGCCAATAGATTTAATATTGCCTCTGGAAGACTTGAAATTGTTCCTAAAGATTTGAAATGCCTCCAGAAGATTTGATACTGCCCCTGAAAAACTTAATACTTCTTCTAGATGACTTCATATTGCTCCAGAAGACTTGATATTATTTCCGAAAAACTTAATACTGGTTACAGAATACTTGAGATGCTTCCAAGAGACTTGACATTTTCTCTGGGAGACTTGATACTGCTTCTAGAAGACTTAAATACTTTCCAGAAGACTTGCAATACTTTCCAGAAGGCTTGCAATACTTTCAGAAGATTTGTACTGCTTCTAGAAGACTTAATTAAAAATTTACGTTGGGTAGGGTCCTGGCAAATAATAGCAAAATACCCTGTATAGCTGCAAATAATTTTAATTGATCTTGCTATGATGGCAATGCATGCGAACATAAAAATATTGTTTTTATTTTCAACAGTAAGGCCACAATATTCCGTCCTCGCACTATTGTCTCACCCTGTATATAATTATGTTTTTTTCAGATTTTTAATCAAAAAAACATTAATCGAAGATTAAAAAACGATCATTGACGCATTAAATACTAAATAAATTTGCTTCAAATTGCTTATTTCATTACGATATCTCCATTACTTCTTCAGATTTGATTGTTTGAAAATTGCTCCTTTTTTTCCTAATATATGTAATTAGGTGTTTGCAGACTTTTAATAGAAATTAATTTTAATCAAAAAATCATAACACCGAGATTTAAAGATTTGAAGAAACTATTTTTGGCACATTAAACAATTAATTAATTTGCTTCCAGTTGCTTATTAATTTATAATTTCATTGCGGTATCTCAATTAATTCTTGCGATACGATTCTTTAAAAATTGTTTGATTTTTAGCTAACACATGTAATTAGGTGTTTACGGACTTTTAATCAAAAAATCACAGCTTTTTGGCACATTAAATACTGAATAAATTTGCATCAAATTACTACTTATTTCATTGCAATATCTTAATTAGTTCTTGAGATACAATTTTTTGAACATTGTTCATTTTTATTTAATACATATAATTAGGTGTTAAAAAATCATAACTCGGAGATTTAAAGATTTTAAGAAACGTTCTTTATCTTATTAAATACTTATTAAATTTGATTAAATTTGCTTCTTATTTTAATTGCAATATCTTAATTAGTTCTTGAGATACGAGTTTTTAAAAATTGCATTAAATCCTAAATAAATTCGCTTCAAATTGTTACTTATTTCATGCGATATCTTAATTGTTTCTTGAGAACAATTTTTTGAAAATTGCTCATTTTTATTTAATACATGTAATTAGGTGTTTGCGCCATTTTAATCAAAAAGTCATAACTCGGCGATTTAAAGATTTGAAGAAATGTGCATTATCTTATTAAATATTACTTAAAATTGCTTCTTATTTCATTATAATATCTTAATTGGTTCTTGAGATACTTTTTTTTTAATTGCTCATTTTTTGCCTAACATGTAATTAGGTGTTAGCGGAAATTTGAATATTTAAAGAAACGTTCTTTATCTTATAAAATATTAATTAAATTTACTTTAAATTCTTGAGTTAAGTTCTTGAGATAGGATTTTTGCTCATTTTTACCTAATAGATGTAAATAAAGTCCGTGCCAAAAGTCAGGACTCTTCACTTTAGAGTTCGATATCTTCGTAACCCATCGACAAAAATAATGTGGTAAAGATGTGGAACATTTCTGCGTATCATATGTTAATTTGAAAAGAGTACCTGATTTTTGAGAATACCGGCAACTTTGTCAATTTCCGATATTTTTTCTCAAAAACTATTTGACGTTAAAATTTTATATTTGAACTGGAGGTAACCTGAAGTGTTCTTAATATGGGGCATATTTTATTTTATCGATTTTCGCGGAATATTTCGGTTCGGTAGTATGCAAATTTATAAAGTAAAGAGAAACAGAAATAAGCCGTGCGGGTAAAAGGGATTCCGGCCAATACCATCGAAGTTGAAAAGATATGGTGCTGGCGCTACATTACGTTCTGTGTGGCCTCCGTAAAATTTTAGATACTGTAACATTAATGTATTGCAAATTGAATAGTAATGTTTAATTTTTGTAAATAAGACATAAGTAATGCATTTTAATTTAAACAAAATAACGTGAAACTACTTTATTCAAAATACTTAATTTTGATTTAATATACACCAAGAATAATAAAACCTTAATTATAAAGTTTTGTAATCAATTCTCATCGTTCAAATTCAAAATATTTAGTAAAATATTTTTATTTATTTGCGTAATCTATCCCATATTTTCATGCCATTTAGTTTAAATGTATATACATTATTTATGTTTTATATATAAAAATGTAACGTACTTATTCAATTTGTAACAAAATAATTTTATATACAATTTTATTTATTAATTAGATGGAAAGGCGCCACGTCCCGTCTGAAATGCACGCCGTACACACAACAATCGCTTCAATCTTGTTCCGATTGGCTGGAATCACCATTTCCCCGCATGGTTTATTTCTATTTCCCTTTAATTTATAATTCCATTAAATCGCTCATAAAAATTAGGGAGACCTAACTTATTGAAAAATTAATTATGGAATCCGGCGAACAATGCAGCCGCTACCTTCAAAAATCGGGTACTCGTTTTACTTAACTCGCAATAAAAGAAAAACCGCAGAATCGAATTTCCAGATTAACATAATAATATTGATCTCTAAAGTGAGGGGCCTTAACCTTGGGCAAGGACAATAGGTGTTTGCGAACTTTTAATCAGAAAATCATAACCCGGACATTTGAAGATTTGAAGAAGCTATTTCTGGCACATTAAATACAAAATAAATATACTTCAAATTGCTTCTTATTTCATTATGATATCTCAATTATTTCTTAAGATACGATATTTAAAAAATTGCAAACTTTTAATAAAAAAATTGTAAGTCGGAAATTAGAAGATTTGAAAAAACAATTTTTGGCACATTAGATAATAAATAAGTTTCCCTCAAATTGCTTCTTATTTCATTGCAATATCTTAATTAGTTCTTGTGATACGATACTTTGAAAATTGTTTGTTTCTACCTCATATATATAATTACATTTTTACGAACATTTATTAAAAAAAATCATAATTTGGAGATTTAAACGTTTGGAAAAACAATCTTTTCGACATTCAATACTAAATAAATTAGCATCGGATTGCTTCTTATTTTATGAAGATATTTTAACTAATTCATGAGATACAACTTTTTTAAGATTGTTTGATTTTTATTAATACATAATGTTTTTGCAGAATGTAATAAAAAATTTTGTGGTCTCAATTTTTTAAAACATGATATTTATCGATATTCTGCCAAAATCAAAATAGATGCGGTGATCAGTTTTCCGTGCTCACCATTTGTACAGAGTATACAAAGAGTATGGAATGATGTTTCTACAGCCTTAACTTCTACTTCTATTAAAAAGGTTTTAAATAAAAGTGACTTGAAACTGTTTTCCGCATATCTTGATATAGAAATGAAATCAAAATGTCCCTTCATTCAGTGTTTGTCTTTCAAGTCGATGTGTTTATGATATTTTACCGGTTTTTCTTTTTTAAATGATAAGATATGTACCTTCGATTTTATAATTTGAATATTTTAATGTTTCATTTCACTAAGCCTATTGTTGTTTCTAGATTGTGATGTGCTTAATATTAATTTTTACTTGATACAATTGTCAGCGTTCCCCAATCTTTTGTTACTTTTGTAGATTCAAACTGATTATGGCCGAAAACCGGTTTTTTAAGTTATGATGTTACTTTCATTTATTTAAAATCAAAATGATGACGGCAGTTTGAGTTACGGCATCGTGAGTTACTACATTTAATTGTAACAAGTAATAATCAAACAATGAAATTTTATAACGATCATTAACAATAAATAAGACAAAAACGGTTACAAGATTAAATTAAACATTCAAAATGTTGTCCATTAGCAGCAAGGTGATCAATCAACAAAGTAAACGTTCACTAAAAGCACGAGTTGTATTTCTTAAATGATTGGGCAATATTTGAGCTACTTCGTACTGTATTCGCCGTTTTAATTCTGCTAAGTTATTAGCACGGTTATTCCAGAGGACATCTACGGCCTATCCAATCATTCCGAACTATTTCATGTAAAAGCCTGCGTACATTTAGTTGATAGTGAACTGGTACCCCATTTTATTGGAGGAATCAGAGTTTGTTTTCGTTCGGAAAATGTTAGATAATTCTAGATAACGATCGCCAGTAAGGTTTTTATAGATTACATACAAATACCTTCCCACAAATTTATTTTGTGCGACGTTTGTGTATGAGTTTCCATGGCTCAGTCCGCATTGTCAGCAGACCAATATCGATAATTGCGTTAACTTTTCCACTTAAATAAAATGCAGCTTTATCAGAAAATATTATGTTAACGCAGTTCGGATCATCTTTAATTCTCCTAATCATTTCTTTACGAAATTGTACACGTCTATCAAAATCTTCTTTTGAGGAATGTGGATTATCTGTTATTTTTGAATATTTTCATTTGTTGCAAGATTCAGCCGACCACATTTTGGAATACCTTTTACCTACATGACCCGTCTCCTCAATTAGTTGTTGATTTGGATATGTTTCATTAAATGATTTTTTTACACCATTATTAATAATCTAATTAACGTTCATGTCCCCCATCGACCAGTATGTAAGCGCAGATTTCCAATTTGGTACTCGACATCAAGGAAAAACTTAGTTTCCACCGGAAGTGGAAAATTTATGGAAATAAAGCTGATTATTTATCATTTACAATTTTGCGTAGGCGTTCCAAAGTTTTAATTAAGTCTGATTATAACAATTATGTCAGGTCAATTCAATCGCAGCTTTTAACGCATCTGAGCAGGTTGACGCGATCTACACTGACTTCAGCAAAGCCTTTGATAAGATTGACCACAATATATTGATGGACAAGCTTTCACTTTTTGATATTCCCCAAGGTCTCTTAACGTGACTGAGTTCATATATCACTGATCGTTATCAGAGGCCGTATGTGTTGGCAATTGTGTCTCCGCTTTTCGCCGAATCACATCTGGTGTTCCCCAGGGAAGTCACCTTGGTCCCATCCTCTTCTTGGTATATATTAATGATGTGATGGCCTGCTTTGAGCACGCAAGATTTTTACTTTACGCAGATGATTGTAAAATCTATCTGAATATAAAGCGTATCTATGATTGTCTTAAACTTCAAAGTGATCTCAACCGGTTTTACAACTACTTTTTCAATAACAGTCTTTTCCTAAATTTTAAAAAGTGTTCTAAAATCTCATTTTCGCGTAAACGTTACCCCCTAAATTTTTCTTACAATCTAGGTGGTACAGATCTTCAATCTGTCGACCACATCTGCGATCTGGGGATTATACTAGATAGGAAATTTTTTTATAATTTGCATGTAGATTATATCACATCCAAAGCTTTGAAGAGGTTGGGTTTTGTCATTAGAACTTGTCGTTCTTTTTCGAATATTAGTTGCATTAGAGTTTTGTATTTGACGTATGTGAGTAGTGTTCTCGGTTATTCGTCAGCGGTATGGGATCCTCAGTACTCTGTTTGCATTAATCGCATTGAGTCTGTTCAGCGCCGATTTTTGCGGTATTTAGCCCATAAAGTTTACTTAACCATATTGCGATTATGAAATGCGATGCAGGGTGCTAGGCTTACAGTTATTGCAAGTTAGGCGGCTGAGATATGATCTGTTTTTCATCTTTAAGTTAACAAACAATTTTATCAATTCTCCGGTGTTGCTCAGCGGATTATGCTATTCGGTGCGTCTTATCGTACTAGATGTGGTCAGGTTTTTAGACTTAATAGATCAAATACCAACGCTCATTTTAACTGGCCTCTTTAAAGACTTATGTACTCATTTGATTCTCACTGTCGAAGTATCGACTTGTTTAATATGTCGTATACTGCGTTTAGACGGTTTTTGTGGGGCATAGGCGGAACGACCTCATTGCAATTTATACCTACTAAAAAATGTGCAAAAAATGCATCCCTTGAAGTAAATAAGTAAATAAATAAATAAAAATAAATATTCTTCACGTTGCGTTCTTGTACAACCTCCAAAACCAACCTTTGAGCAACAATCATTTGTCACGTTATAACTTGCTCCAGAAATGATTGGTTTAGTAATATTTATACAACCGAATGTAATAAATAATAATAATAATAATAAATAATAATATCTTTGTGTCCTAACTCAAACCGGCGTCACTATTGTATTCTTAAATCTACACCAAAATATGCGGAAACTTGTTTCGAGTAGACCCATGTCCTCATTTATTTAATATCAACAATTAAGACATTTTTGAAATTAACTTAAAGCTTGAGCGGAAACTGTCTCCATTTAAAAAACACACTCATCATCGAATCGCCGTAATCATTTTTATTTTATTTCTGCATCAAAATATGCGGAAAATAGTTTCAAGTAATTTTTTTTATATAAGTTGAAGTTAAGTCTCTAGAACCGTTATTCCATACTTTTTGTACACCCCTGTATATTGGCACGAAATATGCTCGCAACAAATCACATTTCAAATTCACGCTCACCTTTTTTGTCTTTGAGATATTTTGAAGAAACTGAAATTTTTTAAAGTTGAAAACGCCAAATGAAACTGTTTTTCATCTCTTACATTATCAAGACAATGTTTTAAGAGTAGTGTTTCGGTCTGAACAGAATCAAATATATCGATAATTAATTTGTTTACAAGTTATTAGCGTTATCTTTTGGTTCTGTTGTGGCGGATTTTTGATTAACTCTCGTGTAATACTAAGAACTTATGTAGTAGCTTTATCAGATTATGGCGGCAGTTAATATTCTTAGATTAATATTAAAAATATTAATATGTTATGTTAATTGTTATTCTGTAATTTTTTCCCTAATTATTGGAGAAGATCCCTAATGACTGAAAACTTGATTTTGGTAATGTTCAAAAGCAATAGAGAATATCTTTTGTCATAATTATGTTGTGATCATAATCATTTTAGACTCATTTTGTACAGATTGATTACTCTTGATGTATATATTCTTATCAAAATGTCTACTTTTTACTAAACTTTACAAAATTTGCTAAATAAATTTTCATTTCGATTATCAAGTTGGAAATACCCAACCAAAAATCGAATTCTTAATTTCTAAATTATTTATCGTAAAATTTTCTTATCTGTTATACAAACGAGTTGTGTAAACCAAACCTGAACGATATCCCCACAATGAATCACCCAGTTACTTACAGACCATATATGGTCGGATTTTGAAAGTGGCTACTTGGAAGTAGGTCTTCCAAGACCAGATGACCATCACACTCAGTATCATTCTTAACACTCATTGGTAAATTTCAAAAATGTATCTTTACGAACGCCCAAGTAAATTATCTTTAACTTCCGTAGAAGGTAATTTGGGCTATTAATAATTTTATTATCCCCAGTTTTATTATATTTGGCTTATTTGTTTATTGTTTTTGATAGAATTCCAAGAGGCTTTTCAATTATTCGATAACCGTGGCGACGGGAAAATTCACGTTGGACAAATCGGAGATGCTTTGAGAGCTTTGGGACAAAACCCAACGGAATCTGATGTTAAAAAATATACTCATCAACATAAATCTAGCGAGAGGGTTTCTTTTGAAGTTTTCTTACCAATTTATCAAGTAAGTAAATTATTTTTTTTAATCATAATTTTTTTTTATATATTTTTTAGCAAATATCTAAGTCGAGAAGTGCTGACACCGCAGACGATTTTATTGAAGGTTTACGCCACTTTGATAAAGACGGAAACGGTTATATAAGTTCGGCTGAATTGAGACATTTATTAACGACTTTGGGGGAGAAATTAACTGACGACGAAGTCGAACAATTATTGCAAGGTCAGGAGGATTCTCAGGGAAATGTAAACTACGAAGATTTCGTTCGCTTAATTATGTCAGGGTAGATGCTTTTGTTGCTTAAATTTTATTGACTTAAAAGCATTTATTTATTTACGTGGCCAATTTATTTTCTTTAACAAACATCTTATGGAGTATGTTAATTTAGAAGTGCCTTCCATTCCATTTTATATTCTGTTTGTTTCACTAATCTAACTGGTACTGTAATTATAATTATTAGTGGGCATACTATAGTGTACACAATAAATAATTTAAATAAGTAAAGTCGAGTTGTTTGCTTAGACATTTATTGATTTATAGACGACAGTATAATTTAACACCAATATAATTTTTTAAATATATCTGATATGTATAGTATGATATGTATCTTTCTCGTGACGCCGAGACAAACTCTGCGCAGGAGTTTCTTTAACTTTTCTTTATCCATTTCTTAACCGTAGTTTATACGCTGTCGAACCATTAACTTGATTTTTCTTTTGGGGGATGATTCCAAGTTCTTTTTTTCAATGTGCGTGTATTTATTTATTTTTTTTGATTAGCTCGAACAAACGCTTTGCATTTCGCAAACAGACATAGTACATCACAGATAGACGGTTAAATCTGAAACACATATGCGTCCTATAAACGCATACACATACAACAGAGCATATGCGAGAATCGCAATATTTTGTGCCTAGCTCCTATTTTTTTTAGATATGTTTCCGCGTACTTCGTTCTTCCGGAGTAAATTATTTATATTTATAATTTTCTTAAAATCTCCAGGAAATACATATTTATCATTTTTTTAAAATTTTTGTTACTTGTATTATGTATTCTCTAATCTAGGCCAGAGATTTTATGGTTTAAAACTCGTCGAAAAAGATCTTACGCACGAATATACTATATAAATGCCTCAGCCAAATAGAGTTTTACTTTAACACTAATACGTCGGTTCGATTTACACTTTATAGGATCTAAAGGGGGGGATTTTAGGGAGCAAGCTGAGAAAATGGGGCACCGATTGACATGAAACTTTGTAAACTACGAAGGTACATTGTAGATGCTTTTCTGGGGGGTTGTTTGGGCAGCTTGCTCCCGATTAATTCAAGGTTCGGGGAGTGATGGGACGCTTTCTTATCGTTTTATTCCTCTTCTCTTTAATGCATTTGCCTCTTGAAAGAAGCGATTCCAGTTAGACGTTTTTCACCGGCGGTGTGTTGAACTACGTTCTTTATTTGATCAGCTGCCACAGGTCCTATGCACACCAAGGGATCTTTGAAATAAGAACATACCTACAAAATAAAACAAAAAAAAAAGATTAAATTTCAATTTATTTTGTTTTTAATATTATTCAATGTTCCAAACGCAAACTCATTATTGTTAAAACAACAGGTTGAATTTGCTGTGTTATATAACAGGTATTCATTGCTGTTACACCGTATAAAAGCAATCAATAGGTTGATGTGTTCATTAGCATTGTTAATAAATAGATATTTTCCTAAATTTGGAATTAATGTTATTATAACATGGATAGTAGCGACAATATCATTGTTTTTCAGCAATTATACGAGATATTTATTTTAACATTTTATCATTAATTTAATAACATGATGCATAACCTGGAGCGAGGTTTTCAAATTTGCGAAGTAAACTGGATAGCTCAGTGTGAGAACCAGCATATACAGTACCATCTCTTCCGATATTTTACTTGACTTGAAAGATACATTGCTAAAGATCGGATGTAAAAAGGAATTCGAGGAAATTGATGATGAGATGAAAAATGATAAGGCCGGTATAGTACCATCGATGAATTGAATTCTCGTCTTCAAAGAAGGCCAAGATTGTTAAAAAGAAATTGTTAATAACACCCCGCACCAAGCATTGCTGGACGTGATTACATTAAATTACAATCGTGGTTGGCATCATAAAGATAAATCCATCAAAATTATCGAAAAAGCAGAAAAATCAACTCTTGATACAGGTTACTAACTCAACCATGAAGAACGACGTGGTATTCAAATCATCGTGGTCATCCCGAAGCTAACCCAAGGTAAGATTACTGCGATCTTCAACAAATTTTAGGAACTAAATTAATAAGAATAAGAAACAACTTATACCCTTGCACCATCTTAAGGAATGAAATGAATCTATTGTGCTTGAGATTTTTGAAAGAAATAAGCGATATCGAAGTCAACGGCTACCCTAAATACTTACTATTCGTGATACTTGATGGGCCAATTGAAAATTGAAACTTTTACCAACTTCCAGTTAATACCATGGTTACATCAACTTAAGCGATCTCATTGGGAATCGTATAATAGTCGGTTTTTAATTATTGGATTTATGAAGAGGTGGTAAGTGTTCCAAAGCCACTTTAAAGCATATCTTCGTCATACGTTCATTTAGTACTCAAATATTATTATTATTTACATTGTAAGAGCTTTGTTTAGATCTGCACAAAAAAAATGGAAGATATAATAACTGCTGGTACCAAAAATGTTTTCGGGATTCGGGTCTAAGTTCTAAATTTCGTACACTTAGGTTAAACGTCTCAAAGATTTGAAAAGAGAAAAAAATGAAGATTTGAAATGCTTTCAGAAGACTTGATGTTGTTTCTGGAAGACTTGAAATGCTCCCAGAACGTTTGATGCTGCTTTCAGAAGACTTGATATTGCTTCCAGAAGACTTGATATGCTTCCAGAAGACTGGATACTGTTTCTAGAATACTTGAAATGCTTCAAAAAGACTTGATATTGCCTCTGGAAGACTTGAAATGGTTCCAGAAGACTTGATACTGCTTTTAAGCGACTTGAAATGCTTCCAAAAGATTTTAACTGTTTCTAGAAAACTTGAATTGTTTTCAGACGATTTGATATTGTCTCTGGAAGACTTGAAATACTTCCATGAGAGCTGATGTTGCCTCTGAATGACTTCAAATGCTTCCAGAAGACTTCATATTGCCTTTAAAAGACTTGAAATCCTTCCAGAAGATTTGATACTGCTTTTAGAAGACTTGAATTGCTTCCAGAAGATTTGATATTACCTCCGGAACAGTTGGAATGCTTGCAGAGAACTTGGTTGTGCTTCTAGAAGTCATGAAATGTTTCCAGAATATTTGCTATTGCTTCTAGAAGACTTGAAATGCTTCTAGAAATTTTACACTTCTTCTAGAAGATTTGAAATAATTCCAAAAGACTTGATACTGCTTGTAGAAGACTTTAAATGCTTCCAAAAAACTTGAAAACTTCTAAAAGACTTAAAATGCAGAAGACTTTATATTGCTTCTGGAAGACTTTGTATCCTTCCAGAAGACTTGATACTGCTTCTACAAGACTAGAAATACATCCAGAAGACTTGACACTGCTTCTAGACGACATGAAATGCTTCCATGAGAGTTGATGTTGTCTCTGAGAGACTTGAAATGCTTCCAGAAGACTTGATTCTGTTTCTAGAAGACTTGAAATGCTTCCAGAATGCTTGATACTGCTTCTAGAAGAGTTGAAATGCTTCCAAAAACTTGATACTGCTTCTAGAAGATTTGAATGCTTTCAGAAGGCTTGAAATGTTTCCAGAATACTTGACCCTGCTTCTAGAATACTTGAAATTCTTCCAGAAGACTTGATGTTTTGATACTGCTTCTGCAAGACTTAAAATACTTCCAGAAGGTTTCATTCTGCTTCAGGAAGACTTGATTTCTTGCCAGAATACTAGATATTGCCTTTTAAGAGTTGAAATGAACTTGATTAAGAACTTGATTCTGCTTCTAGAAAACTAGAAATGCTTCCAGAAGACAACACTGCTTCTAGACGAATTGAAATGCTTCCATGCGAGTTGATGTTGTCTCTGAGAGACTTGAAATGCTTCCAAAAGACTTAATTCTACTTCTAGAAAATTTGATATTGTTACCAGAAGACTTCATGTTGTCACAGGAAGAGTTGAAATGTTTCCAGAGAACTTGATTCTGTTTCTAGAAGACTTGAAATGTTTGCAGAAGACTTGATACTGCCTCTGGAATACTTGAAATGCTTCCAGAATACTTGATACTGCTTCTAGAAGAGTTGAAATGCTTCCAGAATCTTGATACTACTTCTAGAAGACTTAAATGCCTTCAGAAGACTTGAAATGTTTCCAGAATACTTGAATTTTTTTAGAAGACTTAAAATACTTCCATCAACTTGATACTGCTTCTGAAAGACTTGAAATGCTTTCAGAAGACTTGATATTGCTTCTGGAAGTGTTTAAACCCTTTCAGAAAATTTGATACTGCGTCCAGAAGACTTGATATTGGTTTCAGAAGACTTAAAATGCTTCCAGAAGACTTAATACTGTTTGTAGAAAGTTTGAAATGCTTTCAGAACACTCGGTATTGCTCCATAAAACTAGAAATACTTCCAAAAGAGCATCTATAAAAAGTTATTAATGGTTTACTTAGATCAAACGGCGGGATCCAGAATGGTCTGTTTTATCCAACCGTAAAAAAAACAAAAATAAAATGCATGAATTATAACAAAAAGAAAAGAAAATAAAAACAAGATCTTGACATTATTCGTTGAAACTCCCGACAAGAGATCATGTTCCAGTATCCTTAAGTTTATGAGAAATTCTATCAAATTTGCGAATCCCATAAACGTATCTGAGGCAACTATTCTGCAACTTTTCTATACATGGTGACATGATTGCATCTATAGCCTCATAATTTATGATTAGAGATCGGATTTCTATGCGATAAAATTAAGCAATATAAGTTTTTTATATGCGATTTAAATTGGTCGAAATATGCAGTAAAATATGCGATAAAAGCAAAAAAACACCTACTTGCTATGGCAAGAATGATAAAAATACTACATTTAATACTGTTTCAAGTAGGACTTTATCAGTTAACAGTTCTTGTTGATCATCAGAACACGAACTAATTTTTACTATCGACGTATACTTACCAGAGCCTGATGGGTAACTAAATTTATATGCGGTAAAAATGCTAAATATGAAGTCCATATTCAAAAGTAATCAGGCCAACTTTAATCTGATTATAATCTGCTTATGAATGATCCTTTTTGGATTCATTATGACCAATTTCTTTCATCAGTTTTAGTTTTTGACTTAAGACGTATTGTAGTGGAATAAATAAACTTAGAATTATAAATTGATTAGAAATAAATATAAGTTAAATAAAATAGCGTAAGTAGCATTAAGTAAAAAAGGCAATAAACTTTGCTGTTTGTGAACTGAGCACTTTGGTTACTGACCGATTGCTTAATCGATGAGCACGCAAAGTAAACATTGCAATAATGTAAAGCAATACTACAAGTTAATACAATTTTACTTAGCAATAAAGTGGGATGTAAAATAGTTCTTCAAGGTTTTTTCATTAACTACAAACCTTACCAATACATGGAATCCCTAAAGGAGAACCTAAATTATCACAGTTTACTTAAGAAAGAAGTCCTTCATTTTACAACTTCAGCGATTATTGCATCAATCTTCAAAAATAATCATTTCATTTTAATTTGCTTATGATCTTTGTTCGGTTCAGTAAGATCAATTTTTATAAACAAAAGTTTTTCCATTAGTTTTAATTAATGACTGATGATGTATGTTTAAAAATGCAAATTCCGTAATATAGCTTCCATCTTCAAAAATAATGCCAAGTTAAATCCGCTTATGAATCATCAATTTTTATAAACAATCCGTGTGACAATTTTTCTTGGTCATCAGAACACGAAATAATTTTAGCTATCGATGTATACTCAATACAACCTGATTAAAATTTGGACGAAATATGCGCTTATATGCAACATGTGAATAAAAAATATGATTTTCAAAAATAATCATGCCATGTTAAATCTGTTTATAATCTGCTTATGAATGATTTTTCCATCAGTTTTAGTTCTTGACTTAAGACTTATATTTAAGGAAGAAGTCAAATATTTTGCAAATTCTGCGATTATAGCATCCATCTTCAAACATAATTCATTCCATGTTAAATCTGCTTATGAATGTACCTTTTTTAATTCATTAAGACCAATTTTTATAAACAAAAATTTTTCTCTTTCAGTTTTAGTCTTTGACCAATGACGTTTGATTAAAAATGAAGTCGTTCACTTTGCAAATTCAGCGATTATAGCTTCTATTTTCAAAAATAATCATGCCAAGTTAAATCCGCTGATGAATCATCCTGTTTAAGTTCATTATCACAAATTTTTGTAAATATAGTTTTTTCTTCAAGACATTTGGTTAGGACTTTAACAGTCGACAAATCTCTGTGACCTTTTCGTATTTTTGCTATAGATGTATACTCAACAGAACCTGATTGAAATTTGGACGATAACTAAATTTATAAGCGGTAAAAATAAAAAATGTGAGGTCCATCTTCAAAAATAATCATGTAAGGTTAAATCTGCTTGTAATCTGCTTATGAATGATCCTTTTTGGAGTAATTATGACCAATTTTTATAAACAAAGATTTTTCCATCTGTTTTAGCTCTTGACTTAAGACTTATATTTAAGAAAGGGGTCCTATATTTTGCAAATTGGGCGATTATAGCATCCATCTTCAAAAATAATCATTCCATGTTAAATCTGCTTATGAATGATCCTTTTTCGGTTCATTACGACCAATTTTTATAAACAAATTTTATCTCCATCAGTTTTAATCATTGACTTATGACGTTTGTTTAAAAATGAAGTCCTTCATTTTGCAAATTCGGCGATTATAGCTTCTATCTTTAAAAATAATCATGACAAGTTAAATCCGCTTATGAATTATCCTTTTTGAGTTCATTATCACCAATTTCTATAAATATAGTTTTTCTTTAAGAGTTTTAGTTAGGACTAATTTTCGTTATCGATGTATACTCAACAGAATTTGATGGAAATTTGGACAAAACATGCGTTTATATGCAAATTCATGTGATTATACCGCGGTATATGGAAAACTAAATTTATATGCGGTAAAAATGCAAAATATGAAGTTATATACAAACGCATATAAATCCGGACTCTACTAATAATATACAGCAGACATATAGTTAAATTATGAAGAAACATACATAGATGTCATAAATGTGGGTATAGCCGACGGAAAAAAAATGATCTCTGAATATATGTTTGAATTTGTTTTCTATATTTAAGCTACTATCTAAAAACATACCAAGATACGTAGCTTCAGAGACTCAAAATTCATCCCCTCATCCACCAATTTGTCAATTCCAATTCAATCCACCAATTGCTAATTCAATCGTATCAACATTACCGCTAATACCAGCCTCAGCAATACCACTGCATAATGTTGGGTATCATCTGCATATGTGCTTATGTTACAGAATTTAATATATGTATTAAATTGTGAAGTATAAAAAGAAAACAGAATAGGTTCCAGCACAAATCTCTGGGAACACCATTACGGAGTGTGAGTATTCTTCCAATTCAGTACATTGTGAATGTCTTTTTGGATATCACATATGATATTTTTAAATTTTTCAGACCTTTACAAACTCATTTAAGGCTTTTTTGGAGAGCCGTCATTCGTCAATTAGGTCTATTCCCAATTCTGTATTGTTTCAGCACTCAAAATGACAGAAACAACAAAAAAGCACAAAATGGGAAAATTCAAAAAATAAATTGCAAAACAACAGGCGGTAAAAAATCTCGGGGTCTATATCGGGATTGGACACCCTACTAAAACATATTTCAGGTTGAGGTTGACCATTTACAGAGTATGAGCGAGAGGAATAAAGGCTTCAATAGTCCATGTAGAGAAATTACTGTCTCTTTTATTCAAAAAGAAGGCTGCACCAAGTTAGCTAGAACTTTGATGATAATAAACGATTGATATTGTTAAATGAATTAAGTGACTCGGATTAATTTATACTTCTAACTTCAGTCTATCTTCAATCACAAGTAGATGACAGAATGAAGTGTTTCATCTTTAACTTTTAAGCAGTCTTGCTTAAAACGCATGTATGTAGAGAGACTGTTTGCACAATTAATTTTGGAAAATAATTGTCACCTAGTTAAAGCCATGTTACAACCATGAGATTGTATTGAATGAAGCATATAAATTGCTTCATCATAAGAATCTGACAGAAGACAGATTTCAAAAAATTTGGAACGAACTTTTCATTGTTCAGTTTTAATAAAATCGATAAGTTTCTGCATTTTAATTAAATTTAGACGCTTTTCTATCCAAAAAGTTCTTCATTTATTTAAACCCCAATTAAAAAAGTGATTAATTCTCATAAAAATTCTAGATACGTTTTTACAACTCAAATAACATTTTAATTAACGCTAGAAATTAAAAGATAACAAAAGGAATGCTGTGGGTAGCATTCACAAACAATTCTACTAACAGCATTCATTACAATACATAAAATAATTAACTAAAACTAGTATTTACCTTTCTTGGAGCTTGTCTATGACGTCGTTGTAATTGGCAACAAAGACCCCTGGAAATATCGCATTCGCTGGACATGTTGCATAATTCAGCGTACTGTTTGTCTTGTTGTACGGGAGGTCTACATACTCGAGTAGAAACCCCCTGTTCATTATCAGCACAAACTAAACCAGATTCGCAATCGCTATCTCTACGGCACAATTCACCGACGCGTCTTCCGTAGGCGAACAAGCACGATCCGATCACTGAAATTGAAATGTACGGTGAGATTGAATCGACACAAAAAACGAGCGGCGAAATTGGAATTTTGAATCTTGAAAAATGTACCTGAGAAAATGAAGGAGAGAAATTGTTGAAAAGTTTCGAATTTGATGGAATGGAATATTTTATGAGGAGCGCAATTTTCTGAATGCGTACAATAAGGTAACAGAACCTAACAAAACGTAACAAAACATAACAAAACATAACAAATGGTGATTTACCCCCGTCAACGTCGACGCAAACGGATCCAGGACAACAGTGTTCGTTTGAAGTACATCGCCTTCCGTAACAAGGTTCGTCATCGCTTTCCACCTCGAATTCTTCTATAGTGTTGTCGTCGCCGGTTCTCTAAAATCGATAAAGAAAGAGCAAACCATTAAGTGGTAGGTGCATTATGTTCTATTTTTGCCCGGCCGAAATCAATGGAAGAGAATTCGTGGCCCTTTCAAAGCCAGTCAGGTATTTTGCCCTTTATACCATCAATCGATTTTTTACTTTTTTGTTATTTTTAGATGCAAAGTAATTTTGGATTCAAATTTGACCAAGAAGAAAAAAGGATATTAAATTTTATTAATATTAATATCATGGTTTATTCCTGCATAATTTTAATTGGGAAATTAATATTCCCGCAATTCAATTCACAGTTCAATAATTTATAGCGCATTTAATTAGTATAAATAGATTTAGATTTGTAGTCGTGGAGAAAGCCGTTTATAACGTCAATCCGCGCAATAGAATTCGATAATAAATTGGGCCGTTTTTATTTATAGATTTGCCGTCTTGATAATATTGTATTAATTGTAATTAATTACTTACCGGAATGAAATTGCCATGGCCTCCGTATCCCATGTTCGCCAACATTTCCGGGGAAAATCTATTGAAAAGCCCTCCCCATGCGTCAACCTGTCTCCAGACCAAACAAATGGCTATAAGCGCTTTTAATGCCCTCATTCTGTTGACGCTGAAATAAATATTAATGAATGCATATTAATTTATGGATAAATAATAATTGCTTTGTCATTTTTAGAACATTATCGAATACATTTCCTTTTTGATTTTATCGAGACCTATTTAAGCTTTTGTTAGTTTTAGTTTAAAAGTTCATTAGTTCTACTATGTTGCTAAGTTTATTCTAACTTGTTAATTAACCACTCCAATTTCGTATAACTCATATTACGTTATAAAAACTTTTCTTCACGCGTCTACATAATGAAGCTTTATGATAGCAATAAATATCAGATTTACGAGATGAATTTTAAAATTACATGAAAGCTTTAGTTTTGTTAGATTACACAAAGGCCATTTATCTTTGGTAAGTTTAGTTTTAAGCTTTTTAAGTTTTAGTACGGTGTTTAGGTTTAATTCCTTAGTATATGTTTAATTTATTCACTCTCATTTACTCTCATTCCGTGTTAATTTTACCCAATTATATCTGTGCCCCGAAAAAAATTTGTAGCTAAGCTTAACTTTATAAATTCAAAATTTAAAAATAAATTATGCATTTTGCCATTTGACCAAACCAACCCTAAAGTTGAAATTCTAGACACAGATTCATTGCTGCTATAAGTGTTGTCCAAGATTGCTGTAATACTAAGACTTTTAAGACTTGTAATACTCCCAGAAGACTTGACGCTGTTTCCAAAAGACATGGTACTACTTCTACTAGATTTGAAATGCATCTGGATAACTTGAAATGCTTCTACAAGAGTTAATTTGCCTTTAAAAGACTTGAAATGATTCTGAAAATTTTGATACTGCATCTAGATGACTTGAAAATTTTCCAGAAGAATTGATACTGGTTTTAGAAGACTTGAAATGTCTCCAAATGATTTGATACTGCCTCTGGAAGAGTTGAAATGCTTCCGGAAGACTTGATACTGCTTCTAGAAGACTTCAAATTCTTCCAGGAGCTTTGAAATGCTTCCAGAAGATTTGCTATTACGTCTAGAAGACTTGAAATGTTTCCAGCAGATTTGATATTGTTTCTAGAAAACTTGAAGTGCCTCCAAACTATTTGATATTGCCTCTGGAAGACTTCAAATGCTTCCAGAAGATTTGATACTGCTTCTAGAAGACTTCAAATTCTTCCCGAAGGTTTGAAATTCTTCCAAAAGATTTGATACTGCATCTAGAAGACTTGAAATATTTCCAGTAAATTTGGTACTACTTCCATAAGACTTGAATTTCAAGTGTTGAAACACTTGAAATGCTTCAAGAAGACTTGATATTGCCTCTGAAAGACTTGAAATCCTTCCAGAAGACTAATTACAGCTTCTAGAAGACTTGAAATGCTTCCAGAAGATTTTGTATTGCTTAAAGAAGACTAGAATTATTACCAGAAGACTTGGTATTGCTTCTGGAATAGTGGAAATGCTTCCAGATGAGTTGATTCCGCTTCTAACAGATTTGAAATGTTTCCAGAAGACTTGATATCGGCTCTGGAAGACCTCTACTTGAAATGCTTCTAGAAGACGATAAATGCTTCCATAAGAGTTGATGTTTCCTCCGAAAGGCTTGAAATGCTTCCAACAGATTTGACACTGCTTCCAGAAGTTTTGAAATACTGCCAGAAGACTTGCAACTGTTTTTAGAAGACTTGAAATGCGTCCAGAAGACTTGATATTGCTTCTAAACGACTTGAAATCCTTCCAGAAGATTTGTTACTGCTTCTAGAAGACTTGAAATATTTCTAATAGATTTCGTACTGCTTCGAGAAGACTTAAATTGTTACCAGAAGACTTGATATTCTCTGGTATTGCCTCTGGAATAGTTGATGTGCTTCTAGAGGACTTAATTCTGCTTCTGGAAGACTTACAATGTTTCTAGAATATTTAATATTATCTTTAGAATACTTGAAATGCTTCTAGAAGACTTGATACTGCTTGTAGAAGACTGCGAATTTTTCCAGAATACTTTAAATACTTCCAGAAAAATTGATGTTGCTTGTAGAAGACTTGAAATATGTCCTGAAGACATGATACTGCTTCTAGAAGACTTGGAATTTATCCAGAAGATTTGAAATGTTTCCAGAAGATTTGATACTAATTATAAAATATTTGAAATGCCTATAGAAGATTTTGTGCTGCTTTAAGAAAACTCGAATTGTTACCAGAAGACATGATATTGTCTCTGGAATAGTGGAAATGCTTCCAGAGGACTTGACTATGTTTCTAGAATGCTTGAAATGCTTCCAAAAGACTTGATATTGTCTCGGGAAAACTTTAAATGCTTCTGGAAGATTGTAAATGCTTCCATAAGAATTGATATTTCCTCTGAAAGTCTTGAAATGCTTCCAGAAGACTTGATATTGCCTCTAAAAGACTTAAAATCTTTTCAGAATACTTGATGCTGCTTCTAGAAGACTTGAAATGCTTCCAATAGATTTGGAACTGCTTCAAGAAGACTTCAATTGTTACCAGAAGACTTGATATTGCCTTTGGAATAGTTGAAATGCTTCCAGAGGACTTGATTCTGCTTCTAGAAGATTTGAAATATTTCTAGAATACTTGATATTTTCTGTGGAATACTTAAAATGCTTCTGGAAGACTTGATACTGCTTCAACAAGACTACGAATGTTTCCAGAATACTTTAAATACTTCCAGAAAAGTTGATATTGCTTTCAGAAGACTTGAAATGTGCTCTGAAGACATGATACTGCTTCTAAAAGACTTGAAATTCTATCAGAAGATTTGATACTATTTCAAGAAGATTTGAATTGTTACCAGAAAACTTTATATTACCTCTATTATAATTTGATATTGAGTTGAGTTTAGTATGATAGCAATAAATATGCGATTTTCGAGTTGAGTTTCAAAATTATATGAACGGAAGGCTTTAAAATTTAAAAAATTAAATGAACGGAAGCTTTTGTTTTATTAGATTTCACCACGGTCATTATTCTTTGGTAAGTTCAGCCTAAAGCTTTTTAAGTTTTAGTACGGTGTTTTAGTACTCTCATTCCTATGGTGATTTTATCCAATTATATCTGCGTCCCAAAAAAACTTTTTAGAGTTAAGTTTAACTTTATAAATTCAAAGTTTAAAAACAAATTATGCATTTTGCCATTAGGACATCACAACTAAATACTCCTTAAAGTTGAAATTTTATACACCTTCAACTAGGATAGTTGGTTAAATCTACTTCTTGTTTTCTTTAGTAACCAGCTTCCCAAGTTAACATAATCGGCCATTGTAGGTTATTTCAATATAATTTAGTGCAAATGCAAGAACATTGATGCAACTAAACAGTGTTGTATGAGGAGTAGTTTGGTAGTATATTTTTACCAAGAAGAATTCTAACGAACTAGATAATCAATACATACTTTTTTGCAACATAGTGCTCTTTATCTACAAAGTATGGATGAATAACTAAGATCTAACTCATGTTATAAGTCTCGTTAGGCCTACATCTGAAGATAATAAGTTTGAAAGAGGTTCTAAGATAAAATCGATTTGGTTGCGAGACATCAAACAGATTGCAGCTTAGATCTTAGACATCGCGTTATATTCCTAATGTTTAGATCAAGGGTTCTCAAAGTGCGGCCCGCAAAGCCTGTGAATTCGGGTCGCGTATCGATACGATTATCTTATTTCTCTTTATTATTAAAAAATACTCCCTCTATCCAGAAATAAGTGTTCGATACCGATTTTTTTTCAAAAATTAAGAAAACTCATTAAATGTTAAGTTCTTCACTGGTATTGAAAAGTTTTGTAGTGTTTCCTAAAGTATAAGTTTTCAATCTAAAAACGCGACTTTTCAAGATCTCACGTAAAGATTCGGTTTAAGAAAATAACGAGAAAGAGGAAAATATTTTCACAAGAAACAATCGTAACAGACCAAACATAAATAACAACACAAACAAGCTGTTTATCATGCTTTACTATAATTGACTAACGATAGCAAACTTAAACAAGATTAAATAAGGTTATGGCGAGTTAACTTAATACTTCCATACACTGTGAGCCGTATTTGGCATTAAGCTCGAAAATCATTAGCCGATGGTGCTGAAGTGGCAGATAATATTGAAATGGCGGTAATAATGTTAGTACCATTATATATGACACTGATTATAGCAATTATATCAACATTTCAACATCTACGGTTCATAACAAACTGAAATCAGGAGTATTACGATGGTACTCAAATGCAACAAGCATTTCGTCATAGAGGCCAATAAAATTGATAGATTGAAATAGTGTTTGTCAATGCTTAAACCAAAATGTTTAAGTGTAAAAGATCTAGTATTTATCGATATGTATGATCGAATTCATGTAATTAAATATTTAAAGGCGAAGAGGAACCATATAAGTCTTGTAAAAATAAGCGTTTGCTTACAAAAATAATGTTCTCAGCTGCTGTAGCTCGTTCACATTGAAATCATTTTGAAAACAAGGACTTCGATGGCAAATTTGGCAACTCGTTTTTGTGTTTTTTGAACCTGTTATACGGACCAGTAAAAACCAGACAGCTGGGACCATTGAAATGGAAGTGGTTTCTAATGTCACTAGAGAAGAATATAAGAAAATGATTATTGGAAAATTATTGCCAGAAATACAAGCAAACTGGCCAAGATCCAGTCGTTTCCAAACAACATGGATCCAGTAATATAACGCGAAACCATACATTATTTCTGAAGACAATCAGTTTGATGAAACTTCAAATAGAACTAGGTTCAAAATCATAGTGTTAAGTCAGCCACTCAATAGTAAAACTATAGATGAATTATTCTTGTTGTTGAAAAAGCCTTTTCAGAAAATTGGGATGGGCTGGAGAAATGTGTAATTTTGATTTTGCACTTTACCAACATGTAAAAAACATCGTCAATTCTGATTAAATACTTAAATGACTGTCAAAAGAACGACATTTATAGTTAAGAAACGATATTTATAGTTAACTTTCAATACATTTATTTTTGGACAAAAAAACAGACTTATTTCGAACACTTATACGTAGAGAACAAATAAGTAAATATTAAAATAAATAATAAATATTACAAATAAGATACTGACTTAGATTTTGTTTGTTTGGCCTGCTAAAAATTTCGTTAATATTACACAAGAAAAACTTTGGGTACCCTTGGTTTAGATTATCGTTTAATATCGGTAATTGCGGACAGGAATTTTTTAAAAAGTTATTTTTTGACATATTCCATGATGATTTTGAGTTTTGAAAATTTGTTACGGACATTTTTTTTTAAATATCATCGTTATTGATATTTTTCAACATATCCAAAATTTGAAATCTTTTTTTAAAATTTGTTTTTGAGAAATTCTTACGTTTTATAATTATACTATAAAGTAGATAATTTATACTTTAATTCAAAATATAAATCATTACGCTGCGCTCAAAAGTAAAGTAGAAATAATGTTGTAAAGTTCGAAGCTATTTTGACAAATTTGAAAATAATCTCGTTTACTAGTTTTTTCTTTATGATTTTTTCCCGGGATTTATTGCTATCGAACATTACAGTTTTGATGTTTCATCATAAAATAAAGTCTTTTCGCTTTAATTTTAGATATATATCACCGTTTTATATCATAAAATACAGATAGAACATTTTGTTTAATTTAATCGTTTTTGATATATTTCAAGATATCCTAAATTTGAAAACTTTTTCTTTTTAGAAATTTTTATTACGAAGTCTTGAGTTTTATAATTATATCATAAAATAGATAATTTAAACTTTAACTTAAAACATAAATCATTGCGTTGCGCTCAAAAATAAAATAGAAATAATTTTGTAAAATTTGTAGCTTTTTTGACAAATACGAAAATAATCGCGCTTATCAGTCTTTTCTTTATGATTTTTTCCCGAGATTTATTGCTATCGAACATCACAGTTTTTACGTTTCATCATAAAATAGAGCCTTTTCGCTTTAATTTTAGATATATATCATCGTTTAATATCATAAAATACAGACAGGACATTCTGTTTAGTTTAATCGTTTTTGATGTTTTTCATCATATCCTAAATTTGAAAACTATTTTAACATTCTTTTTGAGAAATTTTTAATTAATTTTAATAATAATTTATACTTTAATTCAAAACATGAGTCATTGCGTTGCGCTCAAAAATAAATTAGAAAAAATTTTGTAAAATTTGTAGCTTTTTTGACAAATACGAAAATAGTCTCGTTTATCAATTTTTCCTTTATGATTTATTCCCGGGATTTATTGGTATCGAACGGCACAGTTTTTATGTTTCATCGTAAAATAAAGTCTTTTCACTTTAATTTAAGATATAAATCATCGATTAATATCATGAACTACAGACAGGACATTCTGTTTAATTTAATTGTTTTTAATATTTTACAACATATCCAAAATTTGAAAACTTTTTTAACATTTCTTTTGAGAAATGTTTGTTATGAAGTCTTGCATTTTATAATTGTACCATTAAATAGGTAATTTAAACTTTAATTCTAAACATAAATCATTGCGTTGCGCTCAAAAATAAAGTAGAAATAATGTTGTAAAGTTTGTAGCTCTTTACCTAAACAATCTCGTTTATCAGGTTTTTTTTTATGATTTTTTCCCGGGATTGATTGCTATTAAAGAGCACAATTTTTATGTTTCATAATAAAATGGAGCTTATTCGCTTTAATAACATATATATCATCTTTTAATATCATAGAATATATACAGGACATTCTCTTTATTTCAATCGTCTTTGACATTTTTCAACATACCCTTAATTTGAAAACTTTTTTAATATTTCTTTTGAGAAATTTTTGTTATGAAGTCTTGCGTGTTATAATTATATCATAAAATAGATAATCTATACTTTAATTCAAATCGTAGATCATTGCGTTGCGCTCAAGAATAAAATGGAAATAATGTAGTTTGAAGCTTTTTTTGACAAATACGAAAATAATCAGTTTATTTTTTTCATCAAATCTATTCGCTTTTTATTGCTATCGAACAGCACTATTAGCAGCATTATTATGTTTCATCATAAAATAAGGTGTTTTATTTTAATTTAAGACATATATCATCGTTTAACATCATAAAATACAAACAGAACATTTAGTTTAATTTAATCGTTTTTGAAATTTTTCAACATATCCTAAATTTGAAAACTTTTTTTAATATTTCTTTTGGGAAAATTTTGTTATGAAGTCTTACGTTTTATAACTATATCATAAAATAGATTATTTATACTTTAATTCCAATCATAAACCATTGTTTCCCAAATAAAGAAAAATAATGTTGTAAAGTTTGTAGCTTTTTGGACAAATACGAAAATAACGTCGTTTATCAGTTTTTCTTTATGATTTTGCCGGGGATTTATTGCTATCGAACATCATAGTTTTTATGTTTCATCACAAAATAGAGTCTTTTCGCTTTAATTTTAGATATATATCATTGTATTATATCATAAAATACAGACAGGACATTCTGTTTAATTTAATCGTTTTTGATATTTATCTACATATCCAAAATATGAAATCCTTTTTAAATTTTTTTTTTTGAGAAATTTTTGTTGTGAAGTCTTACGTTTTATAATTATATTATAAAGTAGATAATTTATACTTTAATTTAAAACATAAATCATTGCTTTGCGCTCAAAACTAAAGTAGAAATAATTTTGTAAAATTTGTATCTTTTTTGACAAATGCGACAATAATCGCGTTTATCAGTTTTTGTTTATGAGTTTTTCGCGGGATTTATTGCTATCAAACAGCAAAGTTTTTATGTTTAATCACAAAATAGAGTCTTTTCGCTTTAATTCTAGATATATATCATTGTATTATATCATAAAATACAGACAGGATATTGTGTTTAATTTAATCGGTTTTGATATTTATCTACATATCCAAAATATGAAATCCTTTTTAAAATTTTTTTTTCAGAAATTTTTGTTGTGAAGTCTTACGTTTTATAATTATATTATAAAGTAGATAATTTATACTTTAATTTAAAACATAAATCATTGCTTTGCGCTCAAAACTAAAGTAGAAATAATTTTGTAAAATTTGTATCTTTTTTGACAAATACGACAATTATCGCGTTTATCAGTTTTTTGTTTATGAGTTTTTCGCGGGATTTATTGTTATCAAACAGCAAAGTTTTTATGTTTAATCACAAAATAGAGTCTTTTCGCTTTAATTTTAGATATATATCATTGTATTATATCATAAAATACAGACAGGATATTCTGTTTAATTTAATCGTTTTTGATATTTATCTACATATCCAAAATATAAAATCCTTTTTAAACTTTTTTTTGAGAAATTTTTGTTGTGAAGTCTTACGTTTTATAATTATATTATAAAGTAGATAATTTATACTTTAATTTAAAACATAAATCATTGCTTTGCGCTCAAAACTAAAGTAGAAATAATTTTGTAAAATTTGTATCTTTTTTGACAAATACGACAATAATCGCGTTTATCAGTTTTTTGTTTATGAGTTTTTCGCGGGATTTATTGTTATTAAACAGCAAAGTTTTTATGTTTAATCACAAAATAGAGTCTTTTCGCTTTAATTTTAGATATATGTCATTGTATTATATCATAAAATACAGACAGGACATTCTGTTTAATTTAATCGTTTTTGATATTTATCTACATATCCAAAATATGAAATCCTTTTTAAAATTTTTTTTGAGAAATTTTTGTTGTGAAGTCTTACGTTTTATAATTATATTATAAAGTAGATAATTTATACTTTAATTTAAAACATAAATCATTGCTTTGCGCTCAAAACTAAAGTAGAAATAATTTTGTAAAATTTGTATCTTTTTTGACAAATACGACAATAATCGCGTTTACCAGTTTTTTGTTTATGAGTTTTTCGAGGGATTTATTGCTATCAAACAGCAAAGTTTTTTTGTTTAATCACAAAATAGAGTCTTTTCGCTTTAATTTTAGATATATATCATTGTATTATATCATAAAATACAGACAGGATATTCTGTTTAATTTAATCGTTTTTGATATTTATCTACATATCCAAAATATGAAATCCTTTTTAAAATTTTGTTTTGAGAAATTTTTGTTGTGAAGTCTTACGTTTTATAATTATATTATAAAGTAGATAATTTATACTTTAATTTAAAACATAAATCATTGCTTTGCGCTCAAAACTAAAGTAGAAATAATTTTGTAAAATTTGTATCTTTTTTGACAAATACGACAATAATTGCGTTTATCAGTTTTTTGTTTATGAGTTTTTCGCGGGATTTATTGCTATCAAACAGCAAAGTTTTTATGTTTAATCACAAAATAGAGTCTTTTCGCTTTAATTTTAGATATATATCATTGTATTATATCATAAAATACAGACAGGACATTATGTTTAATTTAATCGTTTTTGATATTTATCTACATATCCAAAATATGAAATCCTTTTTAAAATTTTTTTTTGAGAAATTTTTGTTGTGAAGTCTTACGTTTTATAATTATATTATAAAGTAGATAATTTATACTTTAATTTAAAACATAAATCATTGCTTTGCGCTCAAAACTAAAGTAGAAATAATTTTGTAAAATTTGTATCTTTTTTGACAAATACGACAATAATCGCGTTTATCAGTTTTTTGTTTATGAGTTTTTCGCGGGATTTATTGCTATCAAACAGCAAAGTTTTTATGTTTAATCACAAAATAGAGTCTTTTCGCTATAATTTTAGATATATATCATTGTATTATATCATAAAATGCAGACAGGACATTATGTTTAATTTAATCGTTTTTGATATTTATCTACATATCCAAAATATGAAATCCTTTTTAAAATTTTTTTTTGAGAAATTTTTGTTGTGAAGTCTTACGTTTTATAATTATATTATAAAGTAGATAATTTATACTTTAATTTAAAACATAAATCATTGCTTTGCGCTCAAAACTAAAGTAGAAATAATTTTGTAAAATTTGTATCTTTTTTGACAAATACGACAATTATCGCGTTTATCAGTTTTTTGTTTATGAGTTTTTCGCGGGATTTATTGCTATCAAACAGCAAAGTTTTTATGTTTAATCACAAAATAGAGTCTTTTCGCTATAATTTTAGATATATATCATTGTATTATATCATAAAATGCAGACAGGACATTATGTTTAATTTAATCGTTTTTGATATTTATCTACATAACCAAAATATGAAATCCTTTTTAAAATTTTGTTTTGAGAAATTTTTGTTGTGAAGTCTTACGTTTTATAATTATATTATAAAGTAGATAATTTATACTTTAATTTAAAACATAAATCATTGCTTTGCGCTCAAAACTAAAGTAGAAATAATTTTGTAAAATTTGTATCTTTTTTGACAAATACGACAATAATCGCGTTTATCAGTTTTTTGTTTATGAGTTTTTCGCGGGATTTATTGCTATCAAACAGCAAAGTTTTTATGTTTAATCACAAAATAGAGTCTTTTCGCTTTAATTTCAGATATATATCATTGTATTATATCATAAAATGCAGACAGGACATTATGTTTAATTTAATCGTTTTTGATATTTATCTACATATCCAAAATATGAAATCCTTTTTAAAATTTTTTTTTGAGAAATTTTTGTTGTGAAGTCTTACGTTTTATAATTATATTATAAAGTAGATAATTTATACTTTAATTTAAAACATAAATCATTGCTTTGCGCTCAAAACTAAAGTAGAAATAATTTTGTAAAATTTGTATCTTTTTTGACAAATACGACAATTATCGCGTTTATCAGTTTTTTGTTTATGAGTTTTTCGCGGGATTTATTGCTATCAAACAGCAAAGTTTTTATGTTTAATCACAAAATAGAGTCTTTTCGCTTTAATTTTAGATATATATCATTGTATTATATCATAAAATACAGACAGGACATTATGTTTAATTTAATCGTTTTTGATATTTATCTACATATCCAAAATATGAAATCCTTTTTAAAATTTTGTTTTGAGAAATTTTTGTTGTGAAGTCTTACGTTTTATAATTATATTATAAAGTAGATAATTTATACTTTAATTTAACACATAAATCATTGCTTTGCGCTCAAAACTAAAGTAGAAATAATTTTGTAAAATTTGTATCTTTTTTGACAAATACGACAATTATCGCGTTTATCAGTTTTTTGTTTATGAGTTTTTCGCGGGATTTATTGCTATCAAACAGCAAAGTTTTTATGTTTAATCACAAAATAGAGTCTTTTCGTTATAATTTTAGATATATATCATTGTATTATATCATAAAATGCAGACAGGACATTATGTTTAATTTAATCGTTTTTGATATTTATCTACATATCCAAAATATGAAATCCTTTTTAAAATTTTGTTTTGAGAAATTTTTGTTGTGAAGTCTTACGTTTTATAATTATATTATAAAGTAGATAATTTATACTTTAATTTAACACATAAATCATTGCTTTGCGCTCAAAACTAAAGAAGAAATAATTTTGTAAAATTTGTATCTTTTTTGACAAATACGACAATTATCGCGTTTATCAGTTTTTTGTTTATGAGTTTTTCGCGGGATTTATTGCTATCAAACAGCAAAGTTTTTATGTTTAATCACAAAATAGAGTCTTTTCGCTATAATTTTAGATATATATCATTGTATTATATCATAAAATGCAGACAGGACATTATGTTTAATTTAATCGTTTTTGATATTTATCTACATATCCAAAATATGAAATCCTTTTTAAAATTTTGTTTTGAGAAATTTTTGTTGTGAAGTCTTACGTTTTATAATTATATTATAAAGTAGATAATTTATACTTTAATTTAACACATAAATCATTGCTTTGCGCTCAAAACTAAAGTAGAAATAATTTTGTAAAATTTGTATCTTTTTTGACAAATACGACAATTATCGCGTTTATCAGTTTTTTGTTTATGAGTTTTTCGCGGGATTTATTGCTATCAAACAGCAAAGTTTTTATGTTTAATCACAAAATAGAGTCTTTTCGCTTTAATTTTAGATATATATCATTGTATTATATCATAAAATACAGACAGGATATTCTGTTTAATTTAATCGTTTTTGATATTTATCTACATATCCAAAATATGAAATCCTTTTTAAAATTTTGTTTTGAGAAATTTTTGTTGTGAAGTCTTACGTTTTATAATTATATTATAAAGTAGATAATTTATACTTTAATTTAACACATAAATCATTGCTTTGCGCTCAAAACTAAAGTAGAAATAATTTTGTAAAATTTGTATCTTTTTTGACAAATACGACAATTATCGCGTTTATCAGTTTTTTGTTTATGAGTTTTTCGCGGGATTTATTGCTATCAAACAGCAAAGTTTTTATGTTTAATCACAAAATAGAGTCTTTTCGCTATAATTTTAGATATATATCATTGTATTATATCATAAAATGCAGACAGGACATTATGTTTAATTTAATCGTTTTTGATATTTATCTACATATCCAAAATATGAAATCCTTTTTAAAATTTTGTTTTGAGAAATTTTTGTTGTGAAGTCTTACGTTTTATAATTATATTATAAAGTAGATAATTTATACTTTAATTTAACACATAAATCATTGCTTTGCGCTCAAAACTAAAGTAGAAATAATTTTGTAAAATTTGTATCTTTTTTGACAAATACGACAATTATCGCGTTTATCAGTTTTTTGTTTATGAGTTTTTCGCGGGATTTATTGCTATCAAACAGCAAAGTTTTTATGTTTAATCACAAAATAGAGTCTTTTCGCTATAATTTTAGATATATATCATTGTATTATATCATAAAATGCAGACAGGACATTATGTTTAATTTAATCGTTTTTGATATTTATCTACATATCCAAAATATGAAATCCTTTTTAAAATTTTTTTTTGAGAAATTTTTGTTGTGAAGTCTTACGTTTTATAATTATATTATAAAGTAGATAATTTATACTTTAATTTAAAACTTAAATCATTGCTTTGCGCTCAAAACTAAAGTAGAAATAATTTTGTAAAATTTTTATCTTTTTTGACAAATACGACAATAATCGCGTTTATCAGTTTTTTGTTTATGAGTTTTTCGCGGGGTTTATTGCTATCAAACAGCAAAGTTTTTATGTTTAATCACAAAATAGAGTCTTTTCGCTTTAATTTTAGATATATATCATTGTATTATATCATAAAATACAGACAGGATATTCTGTTTAATTTAATCGTTTTTGATATTTATCTACATATCCAAAATATGAAATCCTTTTTAAAATTTTTTTTTGAGAAATTTTTGTTGTGAAGTCTTACGTTTTATAATTATATTATAAAGTAGATAATTTATACTTTAATTTAAAACATAAATCATTGCTTTGCGCTCAAAACTAAAGTAGAAATAATTTTGTAAAATTTTTATCTTTTTTGACAAATACGACAATAATCGCGTTTATCAGTTTTTTGTTTATGAGTTTTTCGCGGGATTTATTGCTATCAAACAGCAAAGTTTTTATGTTTAATCACAAAATAGAGTCTTTTCGCTTTAATTTTAGATATATATCATTGTATTATATCATAAAATACAGACAGGATATTCTGTTTAATTTAATCGTTTTTGATATTTATCTACATATCCAAAATATGAAATCCTTTTTAAAATTTTTTTTTGAGAAATTTTTGTTGTGAAGTCTTACGTTTTATAATTATATTATAAAGTAGATAATTTATACTTTAATTTAAAACTTAAATCATTGCTTTGCGCTCAAAACTAAAGTAGAAATAATTTTGTAAAATTTTTATCTTTTTTGACAAATACGACAATAATCGCGTTTATCAGTTTTTTGTTTATGAGTTTTTCGCGGGATTTATTGCTATCAAACAGCAAAGTTTTTATGTTTAATCACAAAATAGAGTCTTTTCGCTTTAATTTTAGATATATATCATTGTATTATATCATAAAATACAGACAGGACATTCTGTTTAATTTAATCGTTTTTGATATTTATCTACATATCCAAAATATGAAATCCTTTTTAAATTTTTTTTTTGAGAAATTTTTGTTGTGAAGTCTTACGTTTTATAATTATATTTTAAAGTAGATAATTTATACTTTAATTTAAAACATAAATCATTGCTTTGCGCTCAAAACTAAAGTAGAAATAATGTTGTAAAACTTTTATCTTTTTTGACAAATACGACAATAATCGCGTTTATCAGTATTTGTTTATGAGTTTTTCGCGGGATTTATTGCTATCAAACAACAAAGTTTTTATGTTTAATCACAAAATAGTGTCTTTTCGCTTTAATTTTAGATATATATCATTGTATTATATCATAAAATACAGACAGGACATTCTGTTTAATTTAATCGTTTTTGATATTTATCTACATATCCAAAATATGAAATCCTTTTTAAATTTTTTTTTTGAGAAATTTTTGTTGTGAAGTCTTACGTTTTATAATTATATTATAAAGTAGATAATTTATACTTTAATTTAAAACATAAATCATTGCTTTGCGCTCAAAACTAAAGTAGAAATAATTTTGTAAAATTTGTATCTTTTTTGACAAATACGACAATAATCGCGTTTATCAGTTTTTTTGTTTATGAGTTTTTCGCGAGATTTATTGCTATCAAACAGCAACGTTTTTATGTTTAATCACAAAATAGAGTCTTTTCGCTTTAATTTTAGATATATATCATTGTATTATATCATAAAATACAGACAGGACATTCTGTTTAATTTAATCGTTTTTGATATTTATCTACATATCCAAAATAAGAAATCTTTTTAAAATTTTTTTTTGAGAAATTTTTGTTGTGAAGTCTTACGTTTTAAAATTATATTATAAAGTAGATAATTTATACTTTAATTTAAAACATAAATCATTGCTTTGCGCTCAAAACTAAAGTAGAAATAATTTTGTAAAATTTGTATCTTTTTTGACAAATACGACAATTATCGCGTTTATCAGTTTTTTGTTTATGAGTTTTTCGCGGGATTTATTGCTATCAAACAGCAAAGTTTTTATGTTTAATCACAAAATAGAGTCTTTTCGCTATAATTTTAGATATATATCATTGTATTATATCATAAAATGCAGACAGGACATTGTGTTTAATTTAATCGGTTTTGATATTTATCTACATATCCAAAATATGAAATCCTTTTTAAAATTTTTTTTTCAGAAATTTTTGTTGTGAAGTCTTACGTTTTATAATTATATTATAAAGTAGATAATTTATACTTTAATTTAAAACATAAATCATTGCTTTGCGCTCAAAACTAAAGTAGAAATAATTTTGTAAAATTTTTATCTTTTTTGACAAATACGACAATAATCGCGTTTATCAGTTTTTTGTTTATGAGTTTTTCGCGGGATTTATTGCTATCAAACAGCAAAGTTTTTATGTTTAATCACAAAATAGAGTCTTTTCGCTTTAATTTTAGATATATATCATTGTATTATATCATAAAATACAGACAGGACATTCTGTTTAATTTAATCGTTTTTGATATTTATCTACATATCCAAAATATGAAATCCTTTTTAAAATTTTTTTTTGAGAAATTTTTGTTGTGAAGTCTTACGTTTTATAATTATATTATAAAGTAGATAATTTATACTTTAATTCAAAACATAAATCATTGCTTTGCGCTCAAAACTAAAGTAGAAATAATTTTGTAAAATTTGTATCTTTTTTGACAAATACGACAATAATCGCGTTTATCAGTTTTTTGTTTATGAATTTTTCGCGGGATTTATTGCTATCAAACAGCAAAGTTTTTATGTTTAATCACAAAATAGAGTCTTTTCGCTTTAATTTTAGATATATATCATCGTTTCATATCATAAAATACAGACAAGATATCGTTTTTGATATTTTTCAACATATCCTAAATTAGAAAACTTTTTGAATATTTTTTTTTAGAAATTATTATTACAAAGTCTTGCGTTTTATAATTATATCATCAAATAGATAATTTATACTTTAATTCGAAACATAAATCATTGCGTATCGCTCAAAAATAAAGTAGAAATAATGTTGTAAAGTTTGTAGCTTTTTTGACAAATCCGATAATAGTCTGACTTATCAGTTTTTTTTATGATTTTTTCTCGGGATTTATTGCTATCCAACAACACAGGTTTTATTTTTATCATAAATTAGTGTTATATAGCTTTAATTTAAGATATATATCATCGTTTAAAATCTAGGAACACAGATAGGACATTTTCTTGATTTCATCGTCTTTAACATATCGCTCATTTGCTAGAATATAGGCACAACTCAAAATCTGCCAATTTTGAGATTTTTGCATTAACATAACCGAAAAGTATGATTTTTAAGGTCGTTTCGTTTTTCTAACAAGATTTTGAGCTGTTTCATTCTAGTAAATGAGCGATAAGAATTCTAAATTTGAAAAGCTTTTTACCACTTCTTTTGAGAAGTTTTTCCCATACAGCCTTCCGTTTTATTACTCTATCACAAAATATATCATTTAAACTTTACTTCAAAACATAAAATCATTTCGTTCTCCTCAAAAATAAAGTAAAAACAATATTGTAAAGTTTGTATGTAGGTTTTTTTGATAAATTCGAAAATAATTTCATCTGTTAATTTTTTCTTTAGGATTTTTCCCGCGAATTATTGCTATCCAATCGCGAAGTTTTTATGTTTGATCGCAAAATAGAGCGATTTAGCTTTAATTTAAGATCGTTTATAATTTAATATCAAAAAATACAAACACGATTTTTATTCATCGTTTTTTGACATTTTCCAACATAAATTTGCAAGACCAGCGTTTTTTAAGACGCTTAAACCCGAATTTTAAACCCAAAACTTTAGTTTTAGCGAAAATTATTGTATTTTTACATCAAACTAAACCCAGAAAAAGCAACTCAAGATGATTAAGACCTGATTAGGATGTAACCAAACTTGATTAAGCTTCATTAAAATTCTTAACATTCGAAAAAATTGTTAATCTAGTTAAAAATGTATTAAGGTCACAATGAAAGGTCGCAAGTAAAATGAATTCAGTAAAATTTTTCAAACGGAATTATTTGGTGGTTCTCTTCCTGGAAATGTGCATATATTGCGACGGGACGCGACATTCAGCAAATAACGTACAATTTGTATGAATTTCATCACGCCCCTTGTACTTGTACCACGCACATTTACATACGCGAACACGAAGTATTTGCACTGTAAATACGACTAATTTACATTTAATAACCCTTATCGTCACCTACCTAAATAGTTGTAATTGAGAACACCTTACTTTAATTTAATATATTTTTAAAATACTTTATTAAAAACTTCGCCGTAAAAAAATATTTAAAAACATAAATTTCAAAATATTAATTACAGCATAAAACAATTCAAGAAATCTAATAAGTAACTTACCTTTTCTTATTGACAAGCGATTGTAATTATTGTTACACAAATTTTCACCGAATATAGCTTTAAAGCGCGATAGCTTTAGGAGTGAGCTTTACCCGACGACGCTGTGTTGCAGTAGACTCGATCTATATGGAAGCTTTCGGTTATATTGGTCAATGCTCGGCTGAAATCGGTAAGCTTCGTCCTGAAACGAACTGAAAACCGTGGGTGGCCGTATTCGAAATATTCCACATGCTGAAGGAGCTTTTCTAAGCTTTGAATATGATTTACAGGCTTCCAAACTTGTTGCTTAAGGCAAATTCCCAGGTTATCTTCGCATTTTACTTAATACATTGTTATTACACCGAAAATACATTTTAAACATGTTAAACTCATATTTAACGAGGCCGTAATGATATCGTATCATCTAGGGAAAATATTTGTTAGCGTCGAATTCTGCTTCAAATATGGAGAGCTTTGCAAAGTTTGCTTAATTCATGCAAGAGTTAACTCAGACCTATTTAATTACCGGTACACATTTAAAATTCAAATAAGAAAGGATGTTGTGTGTGTTGTGATTATAGAGTCAAGGAGATTTTTTGCATTCAACGTATGGGACAATTCAATTTTAATTTAATTTTTCTCGTATATTACTGAACATAATCGACCTACTCATTTTTCTTGGTGCAGTATTGTTACGTGCAGGTAAATGTGGGGTGGGCAACAAGGACGTAAACGCATGTGTAAAGGATGGAATTCACCGTCCTGGGAGTAATTAATAATTCAAACAGAGATTTTTTTATATTTACGACCCTTCTATCTTTGGGGATTTATATGCAAAGTCTGTTGATCTAAAGATAATTAAAACTAGCATTTTGCAATACCTGTTTCATCAAACACATTATATTATAAAGTTTAATTAAAAAAAGTTAATGTAATGAATTTTTATAAAAAAATTATTTAATGTAAGCTATCACGTAAAAGAAGAAAAGATTTTATTTTAATTAAGTAATTTAGGTCGTTTTTCTTCGCATTTTTCATTCATTCATGCTGTAATTATTTTTCATTCTTTTTGACATGTGACACGTTCACAAAAGCGAGGTTAAAGTCCACAAGTTCCAGCATAAATTATGCATTGACTGAGAATATGGAAATTCAAGTAATTTTTAGAACTCGTTTATTAAAGTTTTCCGGCGCCTTCACCATTGTTTTTAATATTATCGTGTTATACAAGGGCAAAGAATTCAGTTATTTCAAAGATTGAAATGATTTATATTTCTTTTTTATCGGTTAGATTTAGCAATATGGCTCCTAGGACGGCTAAATGTGCATATTCCTAGTTTTAGGTTTAGCTTGTTGGAACTGGTTGAAAGCTGGTTGAAACTTACATTCGGGTTTAGCTATTTCCAGAAAGACGCATGGTTAATAGGCAACTCTAAACATTTAGTCAGAATGTTTAGAGTACGCAATTATATAATAATAATTACGCATTCTAACCAAATGTTATATTTTGGATACTGTCGTCTACAATGTTGAAATGAGTGGGAGGCAGGAAATAAAAATTTAATTTGTTATTTCAGAACTTTATTGATGTTTTCTTCGAAAACATTGTTTGGAAAACTGTAAAGTCCAAAATTTTAAATATTTAATTTTGTCGTTTACAATGTTTTACAGAAATCGAAAAATATAACAAGGTAGTTATCATTTTGTAACGAATTTATTTCAAAGTCTTAAATGCGTGCGTCTAGTTCTAGTTTTACTTCCATTTAAATATATAGGTCGTCAAATCAGTTTGTAAAGTACTTTACTTCACAAACTATTCATTGTAGACGGCTTCATTAAAAAAAATGTCTTGAAATGCACAGCTAAACCCAACCCAAGCCATTCCTGTATATTTGCATTGAAGTAAAACTAGAACTAATACTAGACCTGGAACTAGAATTATTCGGTTTTTGTCATCATGGGAAATGTACGGCTAAACCCGAATATTTCTCGTTCTAAATCTAGAGTTAGTTCTTATAATATAAAGGTAGACCTAACACTAGACCTAGAAGTGGAAAGTTTTAGGTTAAAACTAAACCCGAATCAATTTTTACTTTAATTCAAATATACTGGCTGTCAAATTAATTTGTATGGGTTTTATTGTTTACAATATTATCCGTCATTGAGATATTATTTACCCCATTTTCCTCCATTTTCACATCGTCCATTCCTAAAGCAGCCTCTTCTCTCCTCACTCCCACCACCATTCTCATCCATCGTTTTACTTCTCCTCGCTCCCCCAAGAACCGCTCTCGGTACATCTCCTACTCCCTCAGCTCACTGCACCCATTCAACATATGTTCCAATGTTTCCCAATCCTCTTTGCACAGCCTACACCATCTCTTCTCATCGGCCATCCAGTATCTGTTAGCTCTCTCTTCGTTTCCACATCGGAATCTAGCCACCAATTTCTTTCTTTCTTCATCTCTTTCCAATACCAAGCACCTAGGCAGCCTCTCCTAATTATGTCCCCTGTACCCTTCCGTCTTCCGTCTTTTATTTGTGTCCTTCTTTCCTGTATCTGAACATCTTGGTCCCTATCTCTCAACTCCCTCCACACCTCCCTACCACCTTTCGTCTACTATTTATCTCAGTTACCGAATAGCCAACTCTTCTGTAATAATTGTCTCTGTCTCCTTTCCCATATCTGACCTTTCCCTTTCTAATTTCTTTCCAACTCTTCCACAAGATCCTTTAGGGGAAAGGTTTGGCCTCCCTTCTATTCCTTCTTCATATTTCACTACCCTCCTGCCCGTCCACTCTGATCTTATCTACTTTTACCTCTTCCCTCGCTATATACCCCGGTAGCTAATATATATCTCAGCTCATACATCATTATTACAATTGATTTGAACAGGTTGTCAAATCAGTTTGTAAAGTACTGTATTTCAGTAACGATTCATTGTAGAGATCTTCATCAAAAAAAAAATGTTTTCAGATGCACGGCTAAAACCCAACCCAACCCAATCACTCTATATTTAAATCAGAGTCATCCTAAAACATTCGGCGTCTTAGAGTTGGATTGGACGAACGAAACGACTCTTTTCATAAAAAATTTAACGCCAAAGAAAGAGGAGAGAAAGACACTGGGTACATGTATTATGGGGACACCAACATCGCATTTTTTTGCATGCCATTGCAAAAACAGGCACCCCTTAGAAGTTGGCACCCTAGCGTTGTAGCCCTATTAGCCCATAGGTTTAGGATGACTCTTCATCTGTACCACTTCGTACATAATACAACACAATCAAAAATATTTTTTTATCAAACTTGGTCAAATCGGTCAAACTGACAATTCTGACTTCAAAAATAGTTCTGTTACAAGTTTCTTTATCAGAACTGTCAAAATAGGTTATTTAATGGATACCAGTGTTATAAGTGATAGTGTCCAGTATTAAACGCAGATTCAACTACTTTCAACCACTTCAATTAGAAGTGAATGAGGCATGCTGCATCTCTTCAACACGTTATCTAACATTTCAACCTCAACCCTATACAGGTTACACAACCTTTTGCTTTTGTGTACCTCATAACTTATTATATCTATCCTCATTAATTATTGTTGATTTCGTATGTTTTTGGATCTTTGCTTGTTGATATATTAAGTAAGCTTTGGTATAAATATGCGTGGCAAAAAGAATCATTTTTTGATTGGATGAATGGTGAAACTTATAACATTTGTTAGAATTGCTTGTCTGAACTGTTATGGAATATACATTTTTAGAGATGATGAACGTTGTTTAATGTACCAAACACAAAGATTTTGAAGGATTGTTGGAAAAATGTTTATTCAGTATTTAACAGAGACTAAGGTTACTGTTAAGCAAATAGAACGTAGGCTTGTTAATATTTTACCTTTGTCTCTGTTGAGCGAATTCGAACAGAGATAAAATTTCTCATTTGCAAACATTATTAACAATACAGAGATTAAATATAAAGAAATTTAATGGATTACAAGAAAGGTTTAACGTCGACAATTTAAGTAAAAATAATGCAGATTGGTTTATTAATAGAAGTGATGTCAAAGTCCTCGAAATTGTACAAAATTTTCTATCCGTGGGCCCGAAATTTACTACTCGATACGATGTCGATTTCTTTTCCCAAATTGCCCGCAGAAGCGGAACAATCATTAAGTTGGCTCCTAAATGAAAAGCGAGTGCGTTGCACTAATGTTATCCCCAATTAATTGCAAGGAAGATAATTTCAACTGTTTAGAAAAAGGCATTCTTAGTAACTAAAGCATTTCCATAGAAAGACAGAGATGACCCTCTCCTCATCTTAAGGGCAGATAAGGGTCAAATTACCGTCTGCATGAAAAGAAGTACATTGACAAAAACATTTGTATGACATTGGTATGCTACCTAAATACAATGGACTTCCAAAATTGCAACTACTACGGACTGCAAAATTATATACCATTTCTGTGGTCAATTAAATTCAATCCATTATTGAAGCGTGTATCGTTGTATTTTTAGTAATAGCGTTGTTTTACTTGTCAACTGTCAAAGATGAAAGCTTCAAAAGGGATAACTGCCTAGACAGCAGGCAATTTAAAACGAAACCTCTTATTGACAAACCATTTATTACTTCTATCCACTCTTTTATTGTTAATCTCCTTTAGTGAGCAAGGTGAGGTGAGGCAATTTCATACAATTTTTACAGTCCGTCTTATACTATTGCTTTATGTATTGACATATCGATTCTTTAAAACTCAATAGTCTAATTATCTGCCTTTATGATAAAGACATAACATTTGCGAAAATTTACTTATATGTTTTTTTGTAATACTTTCTTCAAAATCTGAAAAATGTATGAATGTATCCTATATGTGGAGCACTTTCATATAGGTATGGGGCAGATTTATACCTACATGTGAAAAATTATACAGGTTGCGCATAAAATGTTTTTTTTTTACTTACCAAATCAAGGTACGAAAACAGATTCGGATAGTAAAGCGTCAAGAGAAGAACTAATATTAGAACTAACACTAGAACTAAAACTAGAAGCTGTCGGGTATTACCATGCGCTCTTTGAAAAATACTTGACGTTTCATTTGAACCAGCAGAATGTCTCAAAGTGGTTCAACGATATTGATGTCTTTGGACAAGTTTGGCCAGTAAGATTTTAATCATTCGACTACACGGACCTCTTGACAGTATCCCTAGAACAATGTTTCAGACCGTTACCTTGTTAGAACATCTAACCCGTTCCATGTTTTTGCTATATATGTTCGTTGTGTGAACGATTTGGGAATAAATATCTTCTTATGACAAATTGTGTCTCTTCCAAACCATATAAAGTACGATTTAATGTCAAATTGTCGGGGTTACCTACAGGTAAAAATATTTGAAAGAGTGATGATCAGTCTTGATGATGTTGAATATCATAAATCGACGTGCTTTACTGTGAACATTTGCTACTTGGGATCAAAGCGGCTATCAGAGGACAAACTTACTCTCATTGCATTACATAATTTGCTCTCACAGAGAGGTTACAACATGGCATTCGAAGCGCCAAACATTTTTTCAAAAGGTACATTGTAAAACCCAATAGCTTCTAGCTTTATTTCTTGTATTAGTTCTAGTTTTAGTGCTAATTTTCATTCAATCGATACCTTAATGATTTGGAAAAATTGTTTTTTGTAATTTCTGGCAAAAATAGAAAAATGGGGCACATTCATATAGCGTGAATGTATCTCACACAATCACACCAACAATTCGCCACAACAAAATAAAAATTATTCAAATGTATTATTTTACAGTATTATTCAAAAATTAATTCAATAAGTTGATCTAAATCCTGTTGATATGCGCCTAACTTCAGATATATCAAGAATATGATGTGCCTCTTGTATGAATGTGCCTCACTATCCCCTATCCCACTCTCCTATAATATCTTATCTTCTCCTTCCTTATCCACATCTTGATTGTCCTTCCTCTCTTTGATTTTCCTTTAGCACTTCCTCAAGATAATGTGTTTCATCTGTTCCCAGATTCCATTGTTATTTCATCTACCTTAACGTCTTCTCTCAGTATATAAGAGAGTCTTCCTTAACCATCCTCTAGTGGCGTACGGTCTCACAGACTGACGGTTTACCTGAATGTTGTACTCTACCTGTCATACGCCATACTGAAAAGTATATTAAGAGAGTCTTAAATAAGTTGAATAATATAAACAGTGCTGGTCCTGATGGTGTGCATGTCGTATGTGTCAAGTATTTATGTGATGAGATAGGTGCTCCCTTACCAATCATCCTGAACAAGTCAGTATCTTCGGGGATTTTTCCAGAATCTCTTTTTTGACTTGACGCATGCGTTTGATTCGTTGTCTCCGGAATATGTTAGGCATAGTTGCATTGCATTGGAATCCGGGGCCCAATTCGTAGTTGCATAATTTCTTTTCTAACTGATCGTACGATGCGGGTAGTATTATCAGGGGCAGTGTCTGAATATGCGCCAATTGAGAAGGGAGTACTGCAGGGATCTATTCTAGGGCATTTGATATTCCTGTTATTCATAAACGATTTGCCTCGGTATTGGGACGATTAGGTTCGCATAACCATGTATGCCGATGATACTTCTGTAGACATTGCTGCCCGAGACTCTGATACGCTTTCTAATAAGATCTATTTCGTGATGAACCAGTTTGAGGACTGGTGTAGAGCAATAAAATAATTGTAAACTCCCAAGAAATGGTATGCATTCATTTTCATAAGCGTCGTGTACTTCCTAATCCCGTAGGTTGGGATGTGCCATTGTCCGATATGGTTAGATTCTTAGTATTAAACGTTGATCAGCGTTTGTCTTTTGGACCTTTTACTGATCATGTATGTTCTAAGCTGAGTTTGGGGTTTTTCGCTCTTCTGAAACTAAGGTATAGTTTGGAAATAGGTAGCTTGTTATATAGTATATTTTTCACATTTGGCCTATAAAATTTTAATTTTGGCTTACCTACCGAGTGGAAGCGTGTTTTTGTACAACAAAAACGAGCTGTGAGAATGATGTTTGGGTTTGGCGTTCTTGAATCTTATACGGCAACCTTTAGGGAGCAAGAACTGTTAACTTTGCCGTGCATTTATATATTAAAAGCTGTGATTTGCGTGAAAAAATTATTCATATTTCTGATGGTAATGAAAGGACATACAATACGCATCAGAGTGGTTTGTCACTACCAATGCATAAAACTTCTTTTCTTAACTTCTTTTCTTCTTCAATATTTAATAAACTTCCTTGATATATTAGAGACATTCATGATTTCAATCATTTTAAAACTAAAGCTAATGTTTTTTTAATAGAAAGAGTATACTATAGCCAGTGTAAGTTTTCGAACACCTAAGTAACATTGCTTTTCACCTTAATTTTATTATATTATTATTATTATATTTATTTTTTTTTATTAAGTTTGTAAATTTTATTTATTTAATATGAACGTTTTGTTTTTATTTACTTAGGTAACAAAGATGGCTTACTGATCCATCTTTGTTACCTAGTGTGTATGTTTTCCAGTAATTCTTCTTCTTTATATCCCTATATTCCTGCGCGTATAGCATTACATACTTCACTAAGCCCTACAGCATGCTTATTTTTTTATGTCTGTCCCACAAGTTTTTCCCCATTCCCAAACCTAGCACATCACCCTGTGCGTTTATTTTGCTGACGCCCTCACGTGCAACCTAAGCTTATTTCTCTCCAGGAATCCATACCTCAAGTATAAGTACTTCCCCCTTGTAACTTCAAAATCTTGATCTCCACCACGTTTACTTTCAAACCCTTCGCCTTAAAATATCTCTCCAGTGTCTTTATCATCTCCTTCACCTCCACCGCTTCTCTCGTATCGACCAAGTCATCCTCTTATCACAACCCCTCGCAATTCTGACCCAACTCACTTCCAATAATTAAAGCGATAAATAACTACAAATTGTGAATTAAATGAATTTGTTTCGTTAAAATCCCATAAACAAAAATTAATTAATTCCTCACCGAATTAACTTTGTAGCAAAGGTTGCTCGCTTTTCATTTACCTACGATATAATTGGATTGGTACGTCTGACCTTACAGTCCCACCTCGATTTAGTCGTGGTAATTATCCTAAGGGCTACAATTTAGGAGGTGAGCGCTAATTTAATCAGCATGTTATCTGAAATAATATTTTAGATAACTCTGTAGTAATTACAGTATGTCAGGTTCAACGAAAATGTTAGCGTTAAGTTATTGGTTGTGATTCCATTAAAACTTAGCGTTTGTTGTTGACACATCGAATTAAAAGCTCGAATTGAAATAGAACTAAAACGGAGTAAAAAAAGAACGAACGTGTGTACGCCCTTATCGTTGTGTTTGTTTTATTTAATAACCTTAACTTTACATTATAATTTAATAAATAATTTAATCTACATACAACATAAAATATACAATTTACAAACAATAAAAAGTACTAATACACAATAACAAAAAAATAAGAATAAGGTATCAACTATGTAATAATCGTTTAGTTCGTCACTTGCACAGCACTTAAGAGTGGTTCTTGTCTTTTGTTTCGAAATCGCGCACTAACGTTAATTAGATTCTTTTAATGGACACCTGTAATTGACTCTATCCACGGTTTATAAAAAGAGGTTCGCATGTATACTCCTGGTAAATAAGGGGCGGCGCATTTAATCCCGTGGGACACCGTTCCTGCAAGCTGGTATTTTCCATCCGGTCTTAGTAGAACTAAAGGACCGCCTGAATCGCCCTATTCAAGTGCAAAAAGAAAAAGATTAAATTAAAAAAAAGGCGATAAAAGAAAGTAATAGGAGGAAATAGAAAGGAAGGAAGATGAAAAGGAAGTGTTTGCTTTTATAAAAAGGAAACGTCCCAGTTTTTTTTGCGAAAAAAATTATTGACGTCCTACTAACTTTCTTAACAGTTTTCACAACAAAGTTTCTACTTTAAATAAAATGATTACATGCAATTTTCTTAAACGCATGGTAATATTAATCTGTTAGCTTCCTTGTGTTGACCTGTTAAACTACTTTATTACTTACTTCGCAGGAATCCTTTTGTCCGTTCGCGTACCCCGCGCACAAAAATGATTCGTAAATAACTTTGGTATGTCCGGCAGTTTGGAACATTGTCTGGCAAACTTCATTCTCCATAATTGGTACTTGAACCTCTTGGAGAATAGATGGAACGCCACCTCCATATTTTAAACGACCCCAACCAGTTACCGTCGCCATTCTTCCCGTGAAATCCTCTCCCTCCCTCGGTAAACAAATTGGTACTAAAAAAAGTAATCCATGCTTTCCTTTCTACGACATTTAACATTCATTATTCATTAATTAAACAAAACCCCACCAAGTAAATTAAAACGTCAACCGATGTTCGTTGTATTCGCGTTTATATTATCTTCTAATTCCAAGGTTTAATCACCGTTCTCGGATTACTTAATGAATTTTGAATTGTAAATCGTATTAAAGGAAGAACTGTAAATTTAACTACATAAGGTTTAACTCGAAAATATTTCATGTTAGGACGTGATCTTGCCAGCGTTGTATTGATTATGCAATTTGGGACGACGTTGGTTGTGAGTTAAGATAACGCTTAAACAGATGATAACTGCTTGTGCTAAAAACAAGATGGGTAAAACCGGGAATATACTGCGCCCAAAAGTTTTGCTTTAATTATGATTAAAGTTTACTTTGTGGAATTAGATTAAGTTGATTATAAGTCAAAAATTTAAAAATTTGATAAGGATTCTTAATGATCAACTCTTTTTACGTTTCTATTAAGATAAAAGGTGTGTATTAAAAGTGTGTTTACAAATTAGTTAATCTTTAGATGCAAATTAAGTACACAAAATAATCTAAAGTGAGGAATAATCTGAACGAATGCAAAAAATTGTTTTGTAATATTATCTTTGTCATTAAGGTAGTTTTAATTTTGATGGGCTACTTTAATTTGTATAACATTTTACGAGCATTTTGTTAACATGTTTTACCGCAAACGAAGTGTCTTGTCATAATAAAACTTTCTCATCAGTCAAGGAATAACGTTGTACAACCGATAATTTACTTATTTTCTCCGCAATCATTTCTTTTCATATCCATGCAGTAAAAGAATGTTGTTTGAATTGTGTTCAAAGTAGTTTAATTGATTGCGGATTTCGCCAGCGGGTATATTTCATTCGATGTCATCTACATGCTCGATATGGTGCATATAAAGGCAAAAGGTTGACTAATCAACTTCCTACTTCAATGATATTGAATTCTACGAATTTAGTAGTTTTTATAACAAGTATTTTAGTAAGAAAATAACAATTCTAGACTTGAATAGAAATACAGTCTCAAAGAACCATTGGGTGATCTTCAATATTGATTTACTATAGTAATATGTAGTACACCACAATATTAAAAACTTTTTTTTATATTTTCAATATGGTTTACTCTTAGAATGATAACATTTGGTAGTTAGTGCAATGTTATCATGAGAAATCATTAAAGAACACTTTTGAAATTATAGAACTATCAAAGCTATATGTGTAGGGTGGTCCCAAATATTATTTCTCACATCTTCTTATTGTCATAATTACTCACATATTTCTCTTTCTCTATTTTCATTAATTTTAGGCAATAAACAAATCAAAAAATTGTCTCAATTAATTTTACAAAAAGTAATTAACCCTGCAGCACTCGCCCTATGAGAATTTCTCTCACGACTTCCACTAATCTCAAGATTCTATGAACGATAAATCACGCATCACCTTGTTCACACTTCTAGCTGATTTTTCAAGGTTTCTCTTGAATATACTTATCTGTGGGAAATCTTTAGTTCAGGTTTGTATTAGATATAAGGTTATTGTCAATCGTCTGTTGTACTCGAGTTTTTTTATTTGTATTAATATTATCTTAGAGAGTAAGCAATGAGCACAGGACAGATGCTTGCAGAATTGAGGCGACGTTGATATGAAGATAGTTAGAAACTTCTTTCTGTGGAATCGCAAAATCAGGAAACTATGGAAGATGATGATCGATTTGACATAGAAAGTGAAATTTCGTGGAATCATAGTATACATAATACCAATTCTGAACAATATGATGCAGAAACTGAAGAGTTTGAACCTGAAGTTGTTGAGATGACGGTTTAAGACTTCTTTTTACTCGAAAAGATAAAAAACTCAATGGATGGCTCATCATGAGAGTAACCCTCCGAAAGAATGTGGAGGAAATTCCCCCTATATATATAAAACATAAAAGGCCCATTTTTAGTAGCATGTTTGGTTTTTAAAAAGATACTGTATTATTATCCTACAAACCAAAATCTCAGAAAAACCTACTGTTATCAGAACCCAACCTAACTAGCTATGTTAGGTTGGGTTTTATCTAGGTAGTATTACATATTAGTTGGGTTGGGTTCATCAACCTCGGGAATGCTGTGTAAGTAGTTGGCCTATGTTTTTTAAAAACATGACAGAGGTAGCTATAGCTTTCCTTGGATATAACCAAAGCTTCATCCATTAGATCGGGTATTACGAAATTAAGGAAATTATTTTGCATCCTGAAAAGTATCAAAAGATATTATCCGTTATGGAGTTTTGAGTTATGTAAAAGAATTAGGAAAAGATAGGGCAGTGTCATGTTATTTGCGAAGATAAAGCTTTTTAGTACTATTAAGGATACTAGAACATGATATTAATAACATTATTTGGCCAAGATTATGGTAGGCGTGCAGAATGCTATAAGTAATACATTGTACTGCTTAAAGTATAAAATTGAGCAGCTGCTGAAGGGTTAAATTAGCTGCTAAAATATCTATTTTACTGATCAAGCTGATTTGACTAAATATGGAATGTTTAACTTTTACAACAATCATAATTGATGCATCAACCTTCCATATATTTTTGTTCATGGATTATTGATTACTGATACGTTTAATAGATTTTGAGTAATTGAAAAATATTTCATTTGCAATTAACAACAATTTATTTGAAAATCTGATACAGATATCTGGTTTATGCAAGATGATAATCTATTGCATCAAACGAGATGGATAGGGGGATCACAGCATATCTGCATAGCATCCAAAGAACTAATGACTAAAATTACTTAGCAGTAGAAAGATATAAGAACCATATACTAAGCAGATTTTCAAAATTCATATTTTCGCAATAAAAAATTAAATATACATTTGGCTGACTCCAAACACTTAACACATTTTGCAGTTTTTCAAAAACTGGTTATGACAGATAATGCAAGTTTTGCAATTACCTCATTTATTTTGCATTGTCCCAACTCGAATTCTACGATAATAAATGGGAAGACCAACTCCAAATTGTGCATCGGTTGATAAATATCAAAATGGACTGTAAATTAGACGAATCAATATAATCAAATAAGATGTGGTTAATTGATGACATCCTTATGAAAAAGTTTCTACTAAGCCTTCAAAGTTTTTAAAGTATGATGCGAAAGGAAATAATATCACACATGAGTTTCACTATTAAACTTTTAATGTCAGAATTAGAATTTACTTTAATAGATATTCTTAATCATGTGTGGGAATTCTTTATTATTATTGAGATGTGTAAGGTAACAAATGATTAGCTATTTAGACTGAATTTTTATCATTTTTAGGATAATGATCTATTAAATTTTTGGCTATTGCTCTTTGGGAGAAATAATACAAGTGACAAATTTATTCATTTGATTTGTGATTTACTTAGTCACTTTACGTTAGCACTAGATATTAGTTGAAGATCATAGCACCATAGGGCCATATTAGCATAAAATATTAGCTGGGTTGGATTGAGCCATCAAAAGTTGTCTGAACCCAACCCTACTCAACTAGCTAGTTAGTGCTAAGTATGCTGGAAAATGTCTTTAATCAAGCCTCTCCCTAAGATATCGGCTCCTGTAGAGGCGATAGACCTTAAACCGATTCACTTATTACCCATTTTGTCTAAAATTTTTGAAAAAATTATCTTTAAGCAACTATATGAATACATCCAATTAAATGATATATTGCCAGAATGTCAGTTTTGATTTTGTCAAGGATATAGCACCACAACAGCTTTATTCAAAGTGTAGGTCCGGGATTTGAAGCTAAATTCTGTTGTACCGTTGTTGGATTTTAGTAGAGCGTTCGAGACTGTTGATCATGATGTGTTAAGTTTTTTTTGTACATGAGTGTTGGAAGTGAGCTGCGGTTGTTACTTCAAAGTTATCTTACAGATAGATAACAAGCTGTGAATATTAACAGTTGCTTATCCGAAGCTAGACTAATTAGTAGAGGGGTCCTACTACAGTATATCATATGTATGCGGTGATCTACAAGTATATATATCGTTTGAGACGAGTTATAAAGACGCTCTCCGGAGGTTGCAGGAGGGTTTACATGATGTTCACAGTTTTGTATTAAAGCATGCATATACTCTTAATGCTGGAAAGTCGTCGTTGATGCTCTTTGGAGATGGATGTAAGAGATTAGTTGAACATGATTTGGAGATCGGGGGAATTCTGCTACCATTGGTTGCTGGAGCTAAGAATTTGGGTTTAACTACGGACAACAAATTTACATATAAAAAGCAAATTTTGAAATACGTTTCTAATTCATACATGCACTTGCGAAAATTATTTGCTTTCAAAAACATATTACCTTTGAGCTTGAAGAAGCTGTTATGTGAGTTACTTGTTCTGCCGCAATTTACCTATATGACACCTATCTATAATGTACATATGGACAGTGTTGTTGTAGTTAGGGTTTAGTGAGCACAAAATTGATGTACGCTACATATACGGGATTTGTAAAATTGAGCATATGACTTATAAATTGGAGTATATACAATGGTTAAATATGTGCAATACACGAAAACTACAATGCTTATCCTTATATTATAAAATACTCCATTTTAAGCCACCAGTAAGATTATTACTTGGCCACCTCTCCTCACTCAGTATATGAAATTTATGCAATATTTAATGAAATTAACGATGATACAAAACGATTTTCACATGCGCAGTATAAGAGTTTTTCAGTCATTGTTTCAACAGCAGTGTGATTTTGGGGATAGATGACTAAGTTGTAATCGTATCGTATAAGAACGTTTGACGTGAGGAACATGTGATTATAATTCAGAGTTTTGCAATTAGTATTATGACATTTGATTTTTGGTTTCTGCCATGCAAATTTAAACTTATTTATATGTTTACGATAAATTTTGGTTAGATTGAGCAGCTTCAGGAACGAGATCCTGCTATCAGAAGCCAGCTAGTTATCACTAAATATTAGTTGAATTGCCAACCAACCTAGCCAATTAGTGCCAGATATTAATTGGTTGGGATGAGCCATTAAGTTTAATCCAACGCAACAGGTAGTTAGCATTAAATATTAATTGCGTTGGGTTGAACCATCAACTTGATCTGAACCCAACCCAACCCAAGTAGCTAGTTATTAGTTAGTATTACAACCCAACTGACTAGTTGGTACTAAATATTAGTTCGGTTGACCCATCAATTTGAAACCCAATTAGCTATTTAGTACCAGATATTAGTCACTGGATTGACTTACTATCTATGATAGGTGGATTCAAGAATCTAGTACACATTTTTCAGAGCTGATCAAACGAACAATTTAGCGACTCTGTAACAGTAATCTTATAGAATAATCTTATAGATATAGAATCTTATAGACTAGATGAATGAATAGATGATGCAAAATTAGATTTAAGGAATTGGTTGCCCCAAAATATCATCTCTAAAGCCGTGTCGATAAAATTAAACAAAATTAATTAAATAAACCACAAATACATTTTAATTGAGTTATAAACACGATCAACTTGCAGCTCCAACATAAACCACTTTTCACTTTTCTACGTTAACCTCTTTCCCTCTCCCTTTTCACGTCGTATCCATCAGTATCGATTTGATATTCAATTAACTCTTAATTAACTTCGATTCTTCCGTTTCATCGTTGTTTTAGATTAGGTAAATAACTTAATTATTATTATACCCTTTACAGCTTAATAATTAAATTTTTATTACCTTAATTTTAGTATACTTACTGATGTGTTTGTCAAAAATGACTGGTTGGTCAAGTTCAAGTAAAGCTAAATCGTTGGCGAAAGTGTTAGGATCATATTGACGATGAACGATTACTCGTTTAATATTTCTCGATAACGGTACTTTCTCTTCTTTATGACCGGAAATGTCGAACTCGCCGAAAACGGCCACCAATGACGCCAGGAATCCAGGTTGGCAATGAGCTGCGGTCATGACGTAACGATTACTAATTAGAACACCTCCGCATTTATTCTTGGTAAAGAGACCCAACCACGTGGATTCTCGGACTAACACCTGCCATGGGAACTCCCCGTACGACGCTTCCTTTCCACCCACGATCCTACTCGACCTTATCAAAGGTCGGAGGCCGCATACTGAAAAATAAAATCTTTAATTGCGGAGGTGGAAGTATTTACATCTTTTTAAGCTATTAACTTTTATTATATGAATACGAAAGTTGATGTGCGCGCAACATTCAGCCTACATTTCCGGATATAGGTCAGGCTGCACGGCCAATGTCACTTTACTATCGATTGGCCTTTGTCTGCACAAAAGCCAGCGAGCCAAACTCGCTTCGTTGCATCCTCCCGTAGTACCCGGGGGGCTTAGTACGGTCGGAAATCGGAAGTTACCGGAAGTAATTCGATTCACCAACTCTGCAGTTGACATTTATGATTGCGTTTATTAGCCGCAACTCGACGACCGCTGAATGTTGAGGCTTTTATTCAGCTACGAAGGTTACGGCTACGCAATATCGATCGGGAATTCCGACGTCGTCTCTTAATGCCAACGGATTTTGTAGTTTTTGCAGTTTGAGGTGATCATAAAAGGAAACAGATAATCACGTTATCGAACGAACCAAACTAACTTCGAGCCAAAAAGATCAACGAACAACTCGAAAAGAAGTTGTAAAAGTTTTACTGCGCTGTGTGCTTTAAATTTTAACGAACCCATTTTACTTCTTAACTTTTAAAATTACGAGAACACAAATACTTACCACTCCGATAATCTTGATCTAAAGGTTCATCAGAAGCCAAAATTGTTTCTGTAGTTGTTATAATCGCTGATGGTTTCTTAGTTGGTTTAGTTTTTTTCGTTACTGTCGTTGTAGGCTTTTTTGTAACAATGGTGGTAATCGGCCTTTTCGTGGTTGATTTTAACGTGGCACGTGTAGTAACCGGTCTTTTTGTAGTTGTGCCAGTTTTCTTATGCGGCTTCTTTGTGGTGCTCCCCGAATGTGCAGTCTTATTACTGTTATCGTACACAATATCTTTTAAACCGTGGAACGGTTCTTGAAGTCCTTGTATAATTTTATTCACAAATGATTCAACGGTAATATTTAAAGCCGCATCTTCAATAAATACCGGAGTTGTTATATCGTTTTCGTTAATTGAAGGCAAAACCGACATATTCAAATTTGGATTTCTTACTGGCGGAAAATTATTGTTATCATTCGGCGATGTTTCCGATTCGAACGATACTTCATCGTATTCGGTTATACTTGAAAAAGTTGTTGTTGATGATGGTTTTGGAGTGATTAAAACTGTTGGTGATGGTCTTTCGCTTGAATTGTAGATGTTGTTGGTTATGTGCTGGTTAATTGTAACTTGGGTAATTGGTTTTCTTGGGGGTGGGTTATTTTGGGGTGGTTTTGGAGATGATGAAGGCGTTGAGTAATCGGGGGTAGATAAAACGATTACTGTTGGTGCTGGACTGGGGAAGGAGGAAAATATAGATGATTGAGATGGTGGGGACTCTGTATTTGGGCGTTTACTAATTGTCGAACTATAAATGTATGAAGTTGATGGTTTCTTCGTGATAAAAGCTTCGGGGCTGCTTGCAAACGTTGAATATGTTACAGGTCGGAAAGTCGAGCTTTGCACGTAAACTTTTTTAGTTGTTTTTGTTTGTTCTTGCGTGGCTAATTTTGTGGGTACCGTACTACTGAAGAAAGCGGTCGATGGTTTTTTGCTATTTATCGGCCGATACGTTGAGGTAATATAAGCAGGTGTCGATTTCGTTGGAACATATCTTTGGGTTGTTTGTTTTGTCGAGGTTGTATTCAACATTTGTATTATATTCACAATAGACTCTAATTCTTGCGTTTTATTTGGTTTTGATTCGTGTAAAATCGTTGGCACTAAAACGTATTTATCACCGTCGGGTTTTTGAGGTTTCGGCCTAAAAGCAGGCCTGGTTATTGAACCACTTAACACATACTGAGGTTTGCTAGTAACAGTAAATTTTAATGAAGGCGGTGTCTCTTCCGCTATAATTGCAGACATGGTCGTGTGTATAGCCGGTTTAAATTCGTCCGGATCGATATCGTTAAATCCTTGTATGATTGTATCGGCGGAAATTGGATGTGTCACACCGGTGGATATAAAATTATTATCATGATTATCTATTTGAACCACAGCGTTATCCTGTGCCGTCGGAAGTAATCCTCCCAATAACGAGTTGGTGATTTGGGAAACTCCGCTGGAAGTTATTTGACCAACGGCTGGTCGGATTTTCGTTCCAAGCGTTGCAGTCGGTTTAGTTTGAATGTTATTGTTGGGACTTTGCGCCGATGATAGTTCACTGAGCGCTAATTCCCCCGCAATTCCATCTGGTAGTTGACAACAAGTTCCAAAAAGGAATCCGTCCATACACGCTCCAACCACTAAACCGTTTCTTTGGACGCATTCGTGATTAAACATGCACATTGTTGGTCCTTTTAGATCTGTTGACATTTCTTTTGTCGCTTTACAAAATCTTGGTGTGATTCTGTATCCACCGAAGAGTTTTCTTGATTCTGAAAAAAAAAATAATTTGTTAAAAATAAACACATACTAAATTGGCATATTAATAAGAATGGAAGTGATGTTCACGAGCAACAATATAAATTAATGAGGATATGGTATTGATGTAGAAATACCTATATAAAAGAGTATGGTAGATATCAGAAATAAACTAAATAAGAGATGGGTTAGTTCATCCCAAAACATTGAATAAAGTTGTTTTTAATTCTGAATAATAAACTCTTGAGGTGGAAAGAAAAATAACTTATATATGAATTTATAAAGTATGGTGTATAAGAAATTTTCTTTCGCTGAGGGTGTGACAAGAAAAGCAAGGAACTAACGGTATATGCAAAGAGATAAACCTAAAAATTGGAATAGAAGATTTTATTGGAAATTGAAAAAACTTGCGAGTTTTGAGTGTGCTTTCATTGGCGAAATGATGTGAACCTCAACTATTACCAATGAAAAAATTAAAAAAATATTTGGTGCTTTGAATTGTTCATAGCGTTAAAATATAAGATCATAACTAAAACCTACAAGTACTTTATGAACTAGAAAGCTTGGCCTTAACAACCACTCACGAACAACTTTTTAGAATATTTCAACAAAAAATGCTAAGGAAAGTATTCGAAACTTTATAACATACGGATGACTTCTGAAAATGTTGCTAATATTAGAGAGGAAAGAGCACCTGAGGCGGATGAACGATAAGACTATAACAAGCAGAGTTGCAGATGGAGACTAGTGTGAAGATAGATTTGGAAAAATCAATTGCTTGGTGAGATGACAAAATAGAAGATAATAAGTCTCATCGAAGGAGAATTGGTAAGATTGTAAGGTGCGAAATCCTACCAGAACATATTCAGTCTACTTAACTTCATCTGTTGAGCAAATCTTATTTGTTCGGCGCAAAAAAGATTGATATAGACAATTAAAAGGGCCGGGATAGGATAATATAAGAAAATACGATGACACTGCAGAAAGTGTCGCTGTGATGCACCATAGAGTTAAGGTTATTTAAGTTCCTATGTTGCAATAGATTGATTTTTGTATGTGGGCGCGGTGCAAGAGTGGGCGTAATTTGTAACGTAACAAGAAGATCGTGCGCATGCTGTTACAAGTATGTGAATGTCGTTTATATTTTGTGAGAGTTGAAGTGTATTTCTGTATGTTGGTGCCCCAAACTCGATATTTGGAGAGTTTGCACTATTTTAAATGTTAATTTATGCAATTCAAAATAAAATTTTTATCAGTCAATTTCTTCATTTTCAAAATTTGATTTGTTTCCTGCTATATTCCTCATATGATATCATGTGCAATATGGTTGCATACAAACCTAGACAACCTTTAATATATAAATCTTGCCATAGAGTAATATCATTGCTCCTAGTGCCGAGACACACGTTAAGGACTGCTTTGCTTTCAGGGCGGCCAGACTATGTTTATGAAAATGTTTATGGATGCACATTTTTGTCCCTCAAAAGTTTTTAGCGAAAATGTTTACCTAAAAATGGTTTTTGAAGCATCAGTATACCGTGCAAGGGCTTCTCTTTTTAATTCAGGCTCACCGTTCGTCCATTCATCCCTAGTTCTAAATATGACTTTATAAGGCTGATCGGATTAGTATTCTGTCAGAATAAGAGCTATCTTTATTTCAATCAAGTGTTTTAGTTTTGAATCTATAAGTATTTAGAGGTGTCCTCTGAGATTGGGTTGGGTTGGGCATTTCAATTTGAGTGAAGAGCATGTTCTGAGTGATATGACACTCAAGGCTTCCTCTTTTTATATGTGTAAATGAGGTTCTGTCAGATTGAATAGGGCTTCAAAAAAGTAGCGATCGGTCAATATCTCATCGTACCTGTTATGTAAAGACTCGAGCGCCGCTGTATTTGAGCTAGCTGCTGTTGAGCTGTGTTATGATTTATTTTTGGCTACCAAACTAGTGACACATAGGCAATCATACGTCTGATTATTACAATATAGGTCCATAGAGCTATTCGTGGTTTAAGACCTCCCTTCCATTCGAGGAGCCTGCGACATATCATCTTTTTCTCACCTTGTCTATTGTATGTATTACTCCTAAGTACTTAACTTCGGTTTTGAAGTTTGAATTCAATGGTGGGTGCTTTCAGTTATAGCTACCTTAACTCTGCACTATCATAACCGGAAGAGATTTACTTAGTTTCTATGAAAATCAAGAATGCACATTTTTCTCGAAATAGGCTTCTTAGGTTGGGTTAGGTTGGGAGTTTGTTTGCGAGACGTTCCCTCTAATTCTTCCTCATCCGGGTATGTATTAACAAGGATAGTTTTCAAGACGAACAGGAGGAACACGGGGAGAGTGGTCTGTACTCCCAGACCGGGTAAGTTTAAAATAGAAGAAATTTATAAAAGAAACGAATTTCTATGTCCTCCTATACATACTACCCAGACCTATATGAGTATGGGTGGAGAGAAGCAACGAGGAAAAGGACAGATGAATGGTGTTCGATGGTGAATGAAGGGAACACAAGGGAGAAAAGGAAGAAGGAATGCAGGGAGGGAAAGGAAAATCTCTGAAGTATCAGTAATCAGAAGATGCGAGGGGGTTATACCCCTGACCCGGTATTTGTAATGAGAAAAATATTTCAAAAGGTAATGCGTTTATATTTCCACCTGCACGGATGAAGAGAGGGGTTGCACGGACCGAGGACATAGGCGTTGGGAACGGAGGGGAGGACGAAAAGAATAAGGAAAGACGATAAGGATAAAGAAGTAAAGTAACAAAGAGATTTGTCGCAGTTCAAAAGGCTCACGCGTATATGAGGCTTTTTGGAGGGTGAGAACCCCTCTCTCTGGCGCTGAACCAGCTGGTAGAGCTTTTTCTTGTGAGTAATTCAGAGCCTTGAATATTCTGAGTAATACTATATTCGAGGCTGTCTCTTTTCGTATGTATAGATAGAGTTCTGTAAAATCGAGTACGGCTTCAAGAGCAGCCATCGGACAAGATCTAATTGCACCTGTTATGTTAGTTATAGATACCTCAAGATACGAGCGCTGCTGTTGTGCTATCTTAGGTTTTTTTAGCTACCAAACCAACGAGGCATAGGCGACCATGCGTCGACCATTGCTATTTAGACCCAATAAGCCATTTATGTAAGTCACCTTGTCAGTCACCTGGTCGTTGTAATGGTAAGTTCTTGACCTTTGTTTTAAGGTTTATAGCTTTGAATTCAATGGTGGGCGCTTTCAGTCGTATCTTCCTATACTCTGCACCATTTTGACGGAAAGTGATTTACTTAGTTCCTAATCAAAAAGTAATTTGACTCTTCAATTGATATTAGCGTTGCATTAGCACATATTCTACTTGAAGCTAACGAATGCTTACGATAAGTAATATTGTTTGTGGCTGTCTCAATCAAGCCTACTTAACTGTATCCACTATTGGGTATTATGGATAAAGGTTTAGGTTGCAACCTTTATCTGTGCTGTGAAAAAAGTAATTTCAATGTGAAACTATATACCTTCATATAATGTGATTAAAAAAAATTTCTGGGTCACTTAGACTAAGGCGGCTTAAAGGACAACTATTTTATCTAACAACAAGAACTAATTTACTTGTTCCCAGACTTTTATACCTGTTACATCAACATTTCTTGACCTAGCTTGTGCCACTATCAATAGGAGCTTTTTCCCAGGTAATTTCCTCCCACAAACAATAAACATCACTTTCCGTCGTTTTATTCATCTTTTAGTGCATTTCAAGAACTCGTTTTACACTTTTTTTATGAGACTTCATTACAACTTCATACCACTTTTTATGGTATCATTTAAAACCTATTCCAAAATGTTTCACATAACATCTTCTGCTTTATATTTTCGGTAATTATGGTCGATTTTCTCATTCTAACCGGAATTTCGTTATTATTAAATTATGGCGGATTCAAATTAATTTAAATTCCTTTTTCTTTCTTTGAACGATTTTCGAATACAAGTTGCTTCAATTACTTTTTACTCCATAACCAAGTTAAAATTTTTGTTTATAAAAAGGGTATCAAAACGAGAGTTAATCAGAACTACAGCTTTAGCGAGAATTTTACTTTCCCATATATTTCATTTTTAGTTGAAATTCTCTGTATTTCCTATTGGTTGAGTAAGGCAATCTCGAAGGGCTTTATAAATAATGCCCGGTCGATTCCGGTATACACCGGGGTTAGTAATAAACTGAGACGTGTAAGCTTTTTGTTATAGCAATACCCTCTTGGTATACCTCGGGCATCTTTTATTTACTGCTTTGGGTCGAGCGTCCATTTGCGGATATGCATCAGTTTCACTTACATTAGAAAGTTCCCATCAAACTCAAACTAACCTATGTATACACGTTGATGTATTATGTTGGTTGGTTCAAGCAAAAAGCATCACTTTGTTTTGTTTAAAAAAAGTTTTCAACGTTCATTAATATTAGGGATGTAATAAAGTACAAAAGTTATTTTAAAAGCATTGTGGCATTTCCAGTCTCATTCTCGACCCCAATTAATATTAAATTTAATTAAATCGGAGCCGCGGTTGGGTTTGTAGAGAAGAAAATTAAAGTTGTTAGAGCGAGTTTGGCGAAGTTTCTCCTCTATATTTTCATTATTGTTGTCCTTCTCCGGAATACTTTGGACTCGTTTAGGTGGGCGACATTTTCAACATATCCAATCTACAAAGCATTTTGGTCGAGAAAGGAATAGAACCGTCAGGTAATTTCAAAGCAATTTTTACTTTTGCAGTCTTCTAATATGAAATTGAATCCGCAGTTGGGAATATTAATGAAAGAAGATGTCGAGAGGGTGAAGTTGCAAGAACAAAGTCTGAGATAGAAATTCCATGCTCAAGTTTAATCCGTGACTCAGCATTACTTTAAAACATAACGTTTTTTTAATTGAATACCGAATTAATGTTAAATCAAATTATATGTTAATATTGAAAATTTGATGGATGGTAACAGTTGGCTAATAAGGTAGAAATCGAAACGGTATATCTTCGGATACTGTTAATCGCGAAAACTATGCATCGAAATTCACGTCGACGCCGTGACCAATGGCATGCCAAAGTGGAGGAAGAACGGATTTAATGCAGAACTGTTATCGATATTGTCGTGCGCGACCTTTTGCAGCAATATAAGTCATTTTCATCGATAAAACCGTACCATTAAAAAGCTTCCGTAAAGTTGGATTTTCTCACGATGACGGTAAACTAAAAAACTAAACTTTTTTGCTCTTTAATCTCCCCTCTCGTACAATCGCCGAATAGGTCAAGTAAATAATCGCTTATAGATTGCAAAATCAATACGTAAACCCATCACTAGACGTACACATTTCACGTCAACACTTGAATAATGACTCGGACGACTAAAATAAAATAAGAGAGAAATTCTCTAATTTTAACGCTTAAATGGTGCAGGAACGTGACCGATTTCAATCTAAAAGTTCCAATCTATAGAATCGACAGGAGCAATTTCAAGTACAGCTTTTCGATGACAAACTGAAGTGTTTTCGAAAGGTTCGGATCGTAGAGTCTTAGAATTTACAGAAACTTCTAGTTACGATTACATCGTATAACATCTTACTCAAATTAATTGAAATTGTTATGTTATGCACGATGAATAGTGCGCTATTCGCTGCATCGGATTGAATGAATGAAAGGATGATTTATTACGGTATGAATAATCGATTTTAGTTGAATTGTAAACGTCTGGTTTTGATTAAACATAAACGGAGGGGAATGAATATATTTGCATAAACATATATTAATCATCGAAAAGTGACAATTAATGTAATAATTGCAAGTACTTTTTAATGTATTATAATAAATGATGTCAGGATTAAGCTTACTAAGCAAACGATGTCAGCAAAAGTCTGAGAGAGTCGTGATTACAAAAAGTTGTCTCTCATATCGATCACACGACCCAATTTAACCCATTCTTCTCTTTTGTGTATACATGCCAACGTCGATTATGTATATCCTATTTATAACCTAGTAAGCTTAAACTACGGAGATTTATGGGAACATTCTTAATCCAATTCCGTGCTTTGAAAATCATAATCAATGCGAAAATTCGTTCTAAAGTTGCTGTATAAATGAAACCAAAAAATCAGAGAATAATCGTATTTTATTTTTATCTTAAAATGGAGTGGTTCACCTTAGACATTCCTCGGTAATTTTATTCGAAGAGTCCTTCGGAGGCTTTTTTGAATCAACAAGAAATGTTCCAGTTTTTTATGTGATTTCATTTATTTAATATACAGGGTGGAAACATTGCTATGAAGAAAGAAGCAAAAAGCACTGTTAAAGATTGTTGTATTAGTTATACTTTTTTTAGTTTACTTTTCTTTATTAGTTATACTTTTAGTCCCAGAAGAATTTAAAATAATCTAGAGCTTAACACAAATTAAAACTAGAACTAACATTAGACCTAGAACTAGAAAAGTTCACGTTTAACCGTGCGTCTTCAGTGCGTTTTAGTTCGATACAAGTATACAAATCTAAAACCCAATATCTGCTCAATTACAGCCAATACCACCACTAAAGCTAACATTAGACCTAGAACTAGAAATCTTTGGGATTAGTCGTACGTCTCTTAAGAAGGAGCCGAACTCAACCCAACCTAAGAAATATTCCAATTTTTTTATGGGATTCCATTTGGTTAATATACAGGGCGGAAATTTTGCTATGAAGAAGTTAAACATTGAGCTTTAAAACGCATGTTTTTTCATGTTAATACTCTATAACTTAAAAAGTTCTTGTAAACATTTTTCAGTGGGGTTGAGAATTTTAACCTATTAGTCGACGCTAAGAAAGCTCAAAGTATGCCTAAAAATAAGGTGTTATTATAACCGAAATAAGAAATAGAAAGTGCATTTGTTGCTCAACTTTGATTTACTGATATCTCGAAAAAAAGAGTTGCAACGCCCAAGTTATGAATAAAAACAAACTAGATATTGTGTGCATTTAAGCTAAAATTCCTAGTTGCAAGAAGAAGGATCTTTCGATAATTCAGCAAAAGACTTTATAATGCTTATGGACTTGTCGTAGTCTTTGTGGAAAAAATTGGGGTTGGGTTGGGTTGGTCTTACCCTTGAAAGACTGTACTGGCTCTATCTGACTGCGATTAGACCTATCATGTATGGAGCGTCAGCCTGGTATCGAAACGTTCGACAGGCTTCAGTTATCAGTAAACTTTTAAGAATTCAATGAGTAGCTGTATTTTAAGTCTAGCAATGGATGTTTTGCTTCGCTTAAATTCTTAGTACGTGCATATAGAGAAAGTGATCAGAACTGTAGTTCTGACCACTCTTTACTTAAATCTGTAGACTTAAGCAATGTGCTCAAACTTGTTCTAACATGTCTTACCAATGGGCTGCGACAAATACTATAGGTATTGATACCTTTGCTACACTGCCGTTAGATTTGACGGCACCACTCTCGGTATTTAATTCTCGATATCAGATAAAACTGCTTAAGCGGCAGTCCTGAATTGAGAATAAAGATTTTCTGGTTTAGGCATATAATTGTATTTGTGTGGATCAAAACGTCTGAAAGGGTCATCGGAGGAGTATACTTCCAGTTATTTCGGATCAAGCAAGCTTACAGCTTGAGTACTTATTGTACTGTAATTCTAAAATCATCCCAAAGTTCTCTTTGGGATGGTGAAGAATATGACTATACGATTTTTCTCAGATGTCGAACCGATCTCCAGGCGTTACATTCTATGAAAGCGGTGTTGATTCTGGTTAATAACTGTAAGAGAACGTTAAAAACACTGAGTTATGATAACAGAACCTCTGTGATCTGGGTTCCAGGTCACTCTGGTGTTGCTAGCAATAAAGCGTCAGATTTTTTTAACATCACGTAAATAACATGAATTGTCACAGTAGAAACTCGCGGAACAACGTTCCCTATCAGAATTTGTTGCTTATGATGGTAAGTCTAGAGGGTCCGATTTCTTCAACCTTCTGATGGCTGAACGGCGAGTTAACTCATCGGCGAGAACTTTTGAGTAATTTTCTAATCGATTAATGTAATCAAAACTCCGGTAAGCAATTACTTCTTTCACTGTTAGTGATTGTCACATACCATTGTGCCTGACAGACATGATGGAGTACTTTAGACTGAAATCGTTGCAGTTTCATGATGTTTATTTTGCTTACAGTTCCCCGCAATTGTATACCGTATTCCCAAATAGCTCTTAGTATAACCTTGTACATTCTAAGTTTATTCTCGTTGCTTAAGCCGGAGCTCTTATTCATGTACCAATTTTTTAGCTAATATGTGCTTACTCCAAGTAAGATGTCTGTCTAGATTTCCAAGTACCTGACATAATTTTCCATTGAAAAGGAATGTTGTTGAGCTTCCACCATAAATACGTTGATATACGTTGATACCGTAAATACGGCGTTGTCAGCGTAGTCTGACAATGTCCAATGTATACAGTAAATATAGTATAGGTATACTTAGGGTTACGTATTTTAACGATATTTTAAAACGGTTTTTAACGGTAATGATTTTTTATTCATGAGTTCAAGACAATAGCCATGTTATGCGGTAGCCACATTTTTATTTTTGCTAGCAAGCCATCATATCAGACATTGTCAAAAGCCTGAAAGATGTCCAAAAAGGCAGCAGTACAATGTGTTTTGTGTTCCTGGGTATCCCTTACAGTCCTTACTGTCCTACTAACCTGTTCTATTATGTCATGTTGATGATCTAAAGTCAAACTGACGATCTGGTATCAGTCTCCTCTGTAATAAAATTTCCTGGAGTCTAGCCAACAGCACTTTCTCAAAAACCTTCAACAGACAAGGTAGGTCTATATGATGACACATTACTAGGGTCTTTATTTGGCTTAGGTATCATAGTTATTTGAGATACCTTCCATTACTTCGGATAGTAGATCAAATTTATCGTGATCAGCTGGTACTCTAGAGTTAGCTGAATTATTTCTGTTTTAGTGTTTAGATAGATATTTTCCATAAAGAATAATTTTATCTGTTTTATAGGACAGATTTTTTAGAAAGTTTTCCGTGGTTAAGTTTCTATGTTTTTGTAACGCATCTTTAGTTGTCGTGAAGTTTTATATAGTTATATCTCGGGGATTACGGCTAATTTGCCAAGATTTTGCTAGCTTTCTCTTCTCTTTGATCATATTGAATATTTCCTGTGAACAAATGCCGGATTTAGTAATAGATAATAATTGTAAGGTAGATCTCCATGCAGCATTTTGTATTGTGACTGTTAAGTCTTGCACCGCTTCTTCGAGGTTGCTACCAGACTTAAGAGGGATATTCTGTTTTATTGTCTCAGAAATTGAATGCTTAAAGACAGACCAGTTGGTTTTTGCATTAGTTAAAGTTGGTAGTTTGGTCAGAAGGTATGCTTTCATTTTTGTCTTCACAATAAGTGGAGAATGATCTGATGACAATTCAAATATAGGTTCAATATCAACATACTTTGATGAGATTCTTTTAATAACACAAATATTCAAAAGATCAGGTTCTTTAGCTAGGTCCGAGAGTTAATATAATGGCTGTCCTGTAGAAAGAGTGTGCAGTTTATTTTCCAAGATAGCCTTATAGAGATTTCTTCCTCTGGTGTTGATCAGTCTTCCTCTGGTGGGAGCAGTTGCTGTAGTTTCTGCGATGGTCAAATGTAAGGTTGGATTGTGAGCTAAGGAAAGACTTAGCGTACTGTGGACTAATTCTCCTGGAGTTAGACTTGCGAAGTTATTTATTGATATCACCACCATCAAACGAGGAAATATTTAGGACTTGCTCGCAGTGACTTAACTGAGCACTGTCGATCTCAACTTGTTGGGTCCGACGATGTTGAATGCCGCCTATATCTGGAGGACAAGGAGATGGTTGTGTGTGTCTTGCTCACTGTCTTGCTGCCAATCGTATCAGATTTGCGATTTTTGGGTTGGAGTTTATTTATTTTATTTATTTATTTATCATTTATTGCCAAAGCTAAGAATACAAAATTAAATCAAAAAGAATGGAAAACCTTAAACTTAAACGGTATGAACAGTATAAGTAGAATAAGCAAATGAACAATTTTGTCTCACAAGCGATCTCTGCCAAATAACCCAACAAAACACAAAAAAATAATATTTACTGTGGCAAAAATTAAAATTGATTGAAATTGTGATATTCAAAAATTTACTTTTTATATCACAAGTAGTGATAATTAGCTATTATTAACATTTATCACCAAATAAGATTAAGTTAGAGAGAAAAAAGAGAGAAACAAAGAGAAACAAAAAGAAAAGACATGAAAAAAGAGAGAGACAAGTTAATGGAAACCAAAAGTATAATTAGGAAATTAGGAATTAGGAAACACAATTGAAGGAGCAGTAAGTGGCTCTTTAAAACATATCTAAAATTGGTAATGTTAGTAATATTACGAATTTCAGAAGGCTTATCTCCCCTAAGAATCTGAAAAATGTTTCACCGAGCAAAGTATTACTGTTCGTTAAGAGCATTGGATTGCACGGTGAAATTTGATGACGTTATCTATCGAGCGAGATACAATAGATCCTTAGGGTCGTGGTGTAAGGCTGGTTGGTCATTTCTGATTAAATCCATTATATATGGCATAGATAAAGTATCAAGTACTTAAGAGATAGATAATTTATATTATTAAATATATAATTCATATTAGAATAAGAGATTCATATTATAGTCCAACAAAAAATAAGTTGCAGGACAATATTACGAGACAACAAAAGAACGCTCAGATGAAGGTTATGACCTATATATTGCAGTGAGAAAATTACAAAACCTTTACAACATTCCCCATTGTTTGGTATTCGAAGCTTACTCTAGTTGATGTTAATTATATATTGAAATCTTTGAATTGTAGAATGTTACTTGATCTAGTTCTATTCCATAAATTGATGCCATCTGTCCATGCGAATATTGATATCATTTTCAACACATTTCTTTACGGTAATCTGCTTAATCTCATTTTGTTTTAAATATTTATTATAGATGCTGTGTAGAAAAACTAGCTTTTTGAATGATCTTGTTAACCTAGCTTAAATATTAAGCTTTTAAAGGTAATAAGCAGTACTATCATCATTGGTTGTACTTATAAGATTAGCTTCAAGACAGATTGATTGCTACTGTAGTAGATATTTTGTTGTTGCCGGCCTAAGGGAAGTCTCATCACCACGGCCTATAAAGTCTACTCTATTAGATTATCTTCAGAACATCTTGATTATTTTTTGCCCTTTTTGTTGCTGCCGGCCTCAGGGGATGGGGTTTTGTCAAATCACAAGTCACTACAATTTTTGTAATATTCCCTATCAATTTGTTTATTTAAGAATTTTGAAGCTTGCATCAATTCTCTTTATATAGTCCTGTGTTAGAATTAAGGCTGTAATTTAAAACAGGTGAGGCATATTGAGGTTATATATGACCTCAAGAGCCGTTATTTTACTCTAATATGACTGTAACTTATATATAATAATATGTATATAAGTTATATTTAACATATAACTTATTAAAACGAACTTTTATACAAAAAGACATCGTCATAAATCTAAATGAATCGTTAATAAAATGAAATTGCTTTCTCGTATGTTTGCTAATGAGACAATTACATGTTTAAGCTCATAATAAGTTATATTCACAGTGATTGGTTTGATAATTAACAGACAGCTTTAACGTTACAATTACGTCCCAGATCAAACCTCAGATTACCAGAGTGTAATTATTCCGAGGTAATTATACAATCTGCGTATTAAATAATGACCCCTCAAGGTTACGCAGTGCGCTATTCAATTATCTCGCTAAAATGATGGTGCGGTGATAAAATAAAGTGGTACAAAACTTTTAAGATACTAATCGTTTAAAGATACGCTACTTATTTAAAGATACCAATCTTGACTACGAGATGAAGTTGAAAAGGTTAGGTTGGATCGTTTTGAATTGCAAGTTTCTTATTAGAAATTCTAAAAGGTTAATTAGAATTTAAAGATTTACCATAAAATATTTTCTCTTTTACCGGAACGAAATGGAGCAACAGTTTGCTTTAGATACTTTAAAAGTGGGTCATGCGAAATGTTTATCATTTTGCTGTAAGTCACATAAATCTTGAGAAATGAATCCAAAAATGGTTAACCACAAGAAAATTGAACTGTGTGAAAATTCAATTATTAATACGGATATTAGAACCCCCGGATTACTTTCTAACAGTAAACATTAAAAGAACGACCTGGTCAAGTGGAGAAATTGTAAATAGCTTTTCTAATTGGGTCGCCTCGCGAACAATATGATATTTCACTCATTATTCAATGAATCATGATTATTTGGGCGGTTAAAACCAAGAATGTAAACCGCGCCGTTTATCTCGACTGTAACGAATGTAGGCAAGTAGGATTGGCAAATAGAAAATTCACGGAGATATTTTCCATCATATGTACACGGACCACGGAGAAACCGTCTCTTGCAAACATATAACTTTTGAGATAACACGTCCGCGCCACCATTCTACCCACGACGAGGACAAGACGAACGCTCGTAATATGAAGGATTGGCGTTATCCGGTAGATTGTGTCGTCGTCGAAAACTTAATCATCCGCTTAAACCATATTTTAGACGTCTACACGGAATTGAAACGTTTGAACGAACGTTCCGCTGTCTGTTGACCTGCTTGGCAAATGCTGCGGTGCGAGCTTGAAATCGAGAGTTTACCTAAATCAAAATGATTGCTCTAGAAATCCACTTCTGGTCTATCCTTTCTCGGCTGCATTTTTTAAAATGTCTTAGACCATCGTCACGGAACTACAGTTATTTCACATAAAAATTGTCTTAATAGTTTTAACATACAAATTATAAAAATATGTATTCGTTAATTATCATTTACGTTTTTATTTTCATCTCATTTTTAATTGGGTTAATTTTTGCTCTTACATTTCAAAATGGGAAGACCCAAGAAACGATTCAACATCGCAATTACTTTGTAAGCTAATTAAGCTGCTTCTTGAAGCGAAATATTCAAATTTCAGTCACGTTTGCACCACCCTTATGCAAATTCTTATCATATGCTAACACTGCATTATGTAATGATGCCATATGCTTAATTTACAAGATCACTTTCAACAGAAAGATGAACTTGTGAAAAAAAATTTTATTGTGTTTTTTTAATGCTATGTTTGAAGAAGACTGTAAAGTTTTTGAAGCAATGATTGGAGGAGGATTACGGATTGACAACGTTTGGGTTGGATTAAAGAGGTACAGCTAAACCTAAATGTTATGTATTGTAGGTCTAATGTAAGCTCTAGCGTTAGTGTTGGCCGTATTTTTAGTAAAACTAATACTAGACCTACAACCTTGCTTTAGTATCATCACTAGACCTAGAACTAGATACATTAGGATTTAGCTGTACATCTCTTTGGAAGGCTAAACCCTAATGTTTCTAGTTCTAGGTCTAGTATTAGTTCTGAAGCTAGGTTGGGTTGAGTTGGATTGGATTGGGTTCCCTCTTATCAGAGGTATAGTTAAACCTAAATGTTTTGTATTGTAGGTATAGTATTAGCTGTATCGTTAGTTTTGGTTCTATTTTTAGTTGTTATTCAGTTTTAAATTGTTGCATACTTGTGTTAAATTAAAACTAGAACTAATACTAGACCTAATACTAGAAAGATTCAGGTTTAGCCGTGCTTAATAGTTATAAATTATTCTGGAACTAAATATATAACTAATACTAGACCTATAACCTACCTTTGGTATTATCACTAGACCTACAACTAGAAACATTAGGATTTAGCCGTACGTCTCTTTTGACGGCTAAACCCTAATGTTTCTAGTTCTAAGTCTAGTGTTAGTTCTAAAGCTAAGTTGGGTTGGGTTGAATTGGATTAGGTTCCGTCTTAAGTAAGTGCTGAAAGGTGCAGAAAGGATATGCAGATGGAAAGAGATAAGCGAAGCACAAGAGATGGAAGGTGGAATTCTATGAAAGAGTATAAGTATTTTTTGGCGAACGAAATAAAAGCTAAGGTAGCATTAATTGAAACTGACGACGTAAGTATGCCTATCCAGCTTCAATATAAAAGAGCATACCCTATTCTGGAAGAGTTGAATGGAAACTGTGAGGAAGTAGAAGTGACGAGAACAGTGAAAGTTAGAGGAAAGAGAAAGGAGGATAGGGAGAGAATTGTGGAAGTTTTATTGGGAAGGACGGAAAGAGAATATGGGACAGCTTGGAGGAGGTACGAGAGATCCTGAAAGGAGAAGAAAATGTATTAATGCATCACGTGAAAGAAATGACCGTACATAAATTGAGATCAATGCTAGAGGTACTATTCAAGTCCACGGGAACTATAATAGAAATTTACACGCCGTCAAAGAAACAGGAAGAAGAGAGGTCAAACAACATAACGACGTACGCCTTGATAGTAGAGAACGAGGGGAAAACGTATGAGGAAACAGTAATCAGAATAAAAATGCAAATGTAGGGAAGGGAAGAAACGGAATTGATAGAGGGTGTGAGACAAACGAAAGATGAGTGCGTGTTAATCATGACAAGAAGTGATGAAGAAAGAATAAATGCAATACATAAGATTCTAAAAGAACAGGAGGAACATAAGAAAGCAGATATAAGTATGAGAGGTATCAAGACGAGAACAACAAATATAAAAATAATGTCTACAGCGGCCGAAATAGAGGATGTAGAAGACGCTATAAAAAAGAGGATAGGACAAGAAATAGAGATTAAGACCAGTAAGCTGAGACCATACGCCAGATACATGAACATAATAACAGTGGAGATGGAAAAGGGAGCAGCAGACCAAGTGCTAAAAGATAAGAAAGGGTGGAACTGACCATGTGTCAAGTGGAAGAGAGGAAAAGAGTAAAGGAATGCTCTAGATGTTGGTCACCAACACACTTGGGTAAAGACTGCCATGGAGAAGATAGGAGTGCATGGTGTTTTAATTGCGGATGTTAGGACCATAAAGCGAGAGAATGCAAGAACGAACAACGATGCCCAGACTGCAAAAGGAGTGGGTACAGAGTAGGACACAGAGTAGGTACAAATGGGTATCCGGAATACAGAGTGAAGATGAAAAGGGAAATGGACGAAACAGATACAGAAGGTTTGAGAAATGAAAGAGATGAGAGTAGGCAGGAGGAAAGCGATGGAGAGAAGGAAGAAGACGAGAAGGGTCAACACAGGGCGGAAGAACAGGAAGAGATTAATTTCACAAAGGTAAACAGTCTACCTTTCTGTTAACAGGTCTAGTGTTAGTTCTAGTTTTAATAGCCACTCAGTACTTGATTGTTGTAAATTCTTAAAAAGGTTGGGTTGGGTTGGATTGAATTGGATTCCGTCTTAAGAGAGGTACGATTAAAGGTAAATGTTTTTTGCTCTAGGTCTATATTTAGTTCTAGCATTAGTAATGGCTCTATTTCTTGCTGTTATTCAGTCTCAAATTGTTGTATATTTGTATCAAATTAAAACTGAAACTAACATTAGATCTAGTGCTAGAAATATAGGTTTAACCGTGCATATTCAAACACTAAAGCTAAACCCCAATGATTCTATTTCTAGATCAAGTGTTAGTTCTAGTTTTAGTATTAATAAAACTGAGTTGACTTGGAATGATGTGAGGAGTCATCTGGAAATCAACAAGTGAAGTTGATGAAAAGGGTTTTTAATGGGTTGGGGCTAGTCCTCTATTTCATACAATCCAGCCATCCAACACCCCAGTTATGGGTGTCTGTTTTTAAAGATTGTTACCTAATCTTGTTAAAATAAAAAGTGTTGAGTTGGTTTATGTTGAGTTGAATTGATTTATATTAAGTTGGGTTTACGTTGGGTTGGGTTGAGCTTTTTTTATATTGGGTTGGCTTGAATTGGTTTATGTTGGGCTGGGTTGATTTACAAATGATCAATGTATGAGTCGTGCCAAATTTGGGTGGTTCTGTGTCGAGGAGGAAAAAAATATTATAAAATATTAGCGACTTTTTTATTTACTGTCGTACTAGTTTTGGGTTACCCTATCTACAGCAACAAAGTCAGCGAAAAATATATGCGTTGTAGAATCATGGATGCGAAAAAATAATGCTTGTTGAAAATGATGGATATTTAAAAAGAAGATAAACAATGGAAACTATGAAACCCGAATGGCATCACAAAATGTGTACTAAAATATGTTATTTGATAAATTAATAAATCGAAAAATTATATGAAGTGGTGGTGAGATGAGAAGAGACAAGACTCAAAAATTTATACCGGATGTGGAAGAATGGACGAAAAAAGAATGGGAAGACATTGATTACTTCCTAACTCCAACATTGACCGGACATGGGATCTTTAGAACGGACCTTTGTAAAATAGGAAAGGCGGCCTCTGGGATGTGCTGGTTTTGTGAGCTTGAGGACACAGTGGATCACACAATTTTTATTTGTAAACATTTTGAACAAATTAGACGAGAGTGCAACGAGCAATGTGGTGTCATTTTGAACCCAGATAACATGATAGAGGTTATGCTGCAGAGCAAGGAAATGTGCTGACAGTGCAGGGGTCGATTTACTTGAACACGAAAATGAAAGAAGAGCATGAGAGATTTCTGTTGAGGCAGTTGGGTGAGGCCAAAACATGATGAGCAATACAAAGAGAGAGAAGGGAAAAAAGGGAGATGATGATTGAGTAGATGAGCCAAGAGACAGAGCATTTTTTCGATGTTGTCATTCCGAAGTTAGGCCTTATGGGCGGTTTCCGGAGGAGAAAGGGGGAAGGGTTTTAGTTCTTAACTTAGGCGGGGTGTCTGTGTTAACAAGTTTCCCAATCCCATCTTTAATAAAAAATGGGTAGGATTGATTTATATTAGATTAGCTTGGGCATGATATTTCACTACGAAGATGCACAGGCAAGTTACTCATGTCAAGACTTATGATTATTAAATGATTATGACAATACGTCGTCTTAGATCTAGGTTAGATGTAAAGATTATTCACCAACTTTTCCAAACATATACAATTAAAACGAGAGCCAATGACTCTGATCTCTACTATGTTTTTTGCAACATAGTAGAGATTAGTGCTCTGAATATGCTTATGATTAAAAATTGGTTCTTATAAATAAAGACAACCAAAAATGTTGACTTCTTTCGAAGAATCTTTCCGTTGACCTCATTAATCTCCTACGTCACAAAATCATACTGCTCTTTGGCGAAATCGTTGTATACTTTGGCACTTTCTTTAACTTACTTAGGAAGTAAAAAATTGATGGCTAAAAGGTCAATCATGCACACCACGACTTCCACGGCTATTAACCGCAAAAGTTTGAATCATTAATTAAGCTCATTGAAGAAGCAACTCACCATAAACGTCTTAATCATTAAGATTGAGTACTTGGATAACATCAACCAACAAAATGGATTAAACAAATTTAAAAATATTTATGTATTCAAATTTTTTTAATCTAAACCTTAATTAAAAAATAAATTTCTTACAAAAAAAAAACATTTTTAAGACTGCATATTCTTAAAGTATGTCAGCGTGTCAATTCAACGAATGTTTCCTGGTGTAAAGGCGTGCGCTTGGGACATTGACGACGACCTTACTATTGACCATACTCATTGACCATGACGTAAACTTTTTCATAACCGTCCAACGGAACGTTTTCGTTCTTTGACTTCGATGTTTCGTTTAACCCGCATAAAATTTATCTTAATAGGCTATATAAGCAATTTCTCATTTACGCAATAAACTTTTGCGGAAGAAAATAGAAGCACTTATAATATATAGCTTTGGAATTCCATTAAAAGTTGAAAAGTTATGAAGATAAAGTTTTTTGCCGAATTTGGCGAGCTGTCTGCGTAGATGGGATTAACGTTATTTCGAAAACTAGATCGCCGGGAACCGTTCCTGCATAAAAATGTCCCGAAACAGACGGTTCTTGAATTCTAAATATGAACTATCAAAATTTCATATACGCCATGTCCATATTTATGAGATATCTGACGGTATTAATGCTAGAGCTTGCAGGTAGGATTACGCAAAAAATCGTAAAATTACCGTATAAAAGTTATGTGTCGTCTATTCTCACTTTTCCAGTGCTAATTGACTTCACTTAATTCACAAGTTGTATGTTTGCTCTAAAAACAGTTATACCAATTGCGTACGAGTTAGTACGGTATATCACAATGTGTTATTTTAAAACCATATTAATATAGATGGAAGTTAACAGTTTTATCACTGCAATTTTCGCAGGTATAAAATCTTGTTTAGTTTACATGGATAAGATCATATAATCTTGTCGTAGAAGCGTCGACAGTTTTAACTGTTTACAGGTCAATTTAAAACAGGTTCGGAAGTCGTTCTTGTATCATTAGCGTAAACTCGAGCAGAAACTGCGATGAATGATGTGGGATCAACAAGATTCAATTCTCTCTCTGGACCCAGTTCAACGGCCCCGATAATGTAAGACAAATAAAACGCACGCAGAAGATCCTTGGCCATGCGCAACCAACATGGTCAAGGATCTTCGGATCTCGCCATTGAATTGCTGGCGGATTAAATAAGGAAAAGTCCACGTTTTTACCAGAACAATGCCCTTCGAGTTCTCCAAATCAGAGAAAACCAGTCAAAAGAAGAGACAATTCTATCTAAATTATTTATCGATGTAATTAGATACGTTTCGAAAGTATATCGAGCAATTGCCAATTCCAAGCAGCTATTTAATCATTTGAAGAAATGAAGTAAAATTTCAATCAAATACTTCGAGAGGTAACGGATCTTCCGTTTGTGCTTAATCATTACTTTCTAATTTTATTTATCGATGCTTTCACGTTGATTCACCAGAATCCGTGTATATAGGACATTCGGTTATTTTTAGTTTCGGCGTAGTGAATTAAAGAGGTAACCAATTGAAAATGAATTCTCTAATTCAATTGTGAAGAACAAAAAGTATTACGACTAACCGCATGCGAGCCCATCCAGGAGATCCAATATAGATTGTAGTATTCTCAGAAATACGTGACAAACACAATAATACATTCTAAAGAGAAGAAAAGACGTGATTTTGCACGGTTTGAAGAAGTTGTAACAACTTACCTCTGTGACGGCTATTTCCATCCTCGAAGCTTATAGTTACCACAAACCGGCAAAGGTACACAACACACAATAAAAGTGCAACTATTAAGTTCGTCGAAGGGACCATTTTTGTTTTGGATAAAATGATTCGTTTCAGTCACGGAACTCTTCTGCCCCCGTTTAAATGGACAACTTCAACGAAGAACAAGAACTAAAACCGTCGATACATAACTAAGTCAACGACGCCCGTTACTTCTTCTGCTGTGATACGATTCGGCAAAAGAGTTTCTTCTGGTGGTGAGCGCGTGGGTTTCTCTTCGTTGGGTCCGGATGTTAAGGTGCGCTCTGACAGCCGGAGGACTACTGAAGAAATGTGGTTGTCTATCGGGCACCGGAGCAGCAATGGACCCAAGTGGGTCACTGTGTCACGGTGTAGCGGTCTTCCGAGTTCCCCTGGCATCTTGGCCCCTATATACACCTGCCGTACGCGTACAGAAATTTTCAAGTATGAAATAATAGCGGCAATGGACGAAGACCGCAGACGTCTTCGCTTCGGTCGCTCGCTTTCGCTAGTCTCGAGGGTCGCAACTGTTAACTTCTTTAGCCACGTCGTTAATGGTTACTTTGTCAACAAATCAACACTTCATACTTTTATTTAACGCACAAATATTTTCATTAAATTATTTATTATTATAAATTAATTGGGATTATTCTCCTTCTTTTCTTTCTTGGAATTATTTTATGTGAAATTGTAAACTTTGTGGCAAAACGAAATAAACAAGAAACTTTTATTGCACTTTATCTCCACGTTGTATCACCTGGAGAAAGTCGGGTATGCTCTTCAAAGTTTAAGAGAATTATCTAGAATGTGAAGTTTGTTTGTTTATCTTTACTATCAACTGGAGAAAGTCGTGGAAAAGTTTTGGAAATTCAATTTTATGCTGTATACAATGACAAATCGCTTTAAAACGCATTAAAGAGAATTAATTATATGCAATTAAATGTAAGTAATAAAACGTCAGCCTGATAAATACAGATTTATTTTCTAGATTCTTGATTTTCTGAAGCTAAAAGAAAAATAATGGATCTTTCCCACTGTGCATAATATTCCTATACGACCTATGGAACCTTAAATTGTTCTTTGGTGATGTATTCACACAGTATATGTCGACAAGAATGATTCGCAACCTATTCATTCTAGATGAGGTAGAATTAATTGGTTATGTTTTAAGTAGGATTTATCATACTTTATGACTTGGAAGTTCTTTCCAGCATCTATTGACTATGTCTTTTTAGTATCTTCTTTGTTGGGTTGGTGTTTAATAAAGGACGTCCTCTTTGGCCAGCTGTCCACTATTTCATTACCCTCAATGTTTTCGTGGCATGGAATCTATCATGATGTAACATCATTGTCCCTAGCGAGTTAGCTCAATTTACTGATACACTTTCTGAACACTGTGAGGTTGCACGTGAACGATTCGACTGTCCATATTTTCTTGATTGAAAGCATTGCAGAAGTTTACAACAAGAATTGCTTGAAAAAGTTCATCTTAAAAAGTTATATTGCGATAAATTATCTTTTACTGACATTATCATTTTTATAATATTATCAAGGTGACGTTAGGTTGGGTTTGGTTGGTTTTTATTGGATACTTTTGCGCCATCTAGTGGATGCAATAACTATTGCAAAGAATGAGTGATGTAGGTTGGATTGGTTTTGATTGAGTTCCAAAGAAAAGTGATTCTACAGGACGGATGAGATATAGAGACAACGAGCGGAGTTCCTCAGGGTTTGGTCATGCGGGGGCCTCTGGAATGCGTACTACTATTCTTCGCATCAAAACAGAATTTGCAGTGAGGATTGTAGGATACACTGACTACCTAGCAGTGGTCGCAAAAAATGCCAACTCCAGAAGAGGTCGAAGATAAAGGGCGAATATTGTATCAGAAGAATAAGTAGAGAATTGTGTGAAATGGGTCTCCAACCAGCACCCCAAGAGTCAGAAGTGGTACTACTAGAAGGACGGCGAGCTATGCACACCATACAAATAAATCTGGATACTGCCACTATATTAAGTACAAGGTCTGTAAAATACTTAGGTGTGAATATAGGTAAAGATACCAAATTCGCTACACATATAAAAAAGTTATATGAAGACGCTGGAAAGATAATAAACGTTTGACAGGAATCATGTCTAACGTGAGAGGTCCTAGTCAAAGGAAAAGAAAGTTAATAGCAGCTCGTCCAGTCAGTTGAGATCCAGATCAATAGAGAGAAAAGCGGGTATATGCGTTACATCTGCATACAGGACCGTATCAACGGACGATATGGGAGTTTTTGCAGGATGCCTATTGTACGATTTACTAGCTTGGGAGGGAACCGGAAATTGGGAAGAGAGAGGGATGTATAAAGAGAAGAACAGTGAAGAAGCGTATAGAAGGAGGCAACAGAGATGGGAGAGGTATACAGGATGCAGAAAAAATGGCAAAAAAGAGGAGCTGCAACTAACGATTATACAGCGCAGACCCTACTTGTTTATGGGACTTTTGGTAGTTACATAAAAAAATAAAGAGACTATCATGCGATACCTGTTGGTATGGCTGCGAGGATGACATTACTTTGAGTGCAGACACTTTGCAGCGCTGACACAAGATGCACAAAACAGGATCGGAAGAGAATTGAATATAAATAGCATCTCTGAAGTTGTTCTAGAGACAGAGGATAAAGGAAGAGAAGTGATACAGAACCTGACTGAGGTGATAATGGAGAAGGAAAGAGAAGAGAAACAGAAGGACACAAACCAAAATATAACTGAACAATAATGGATATAGTGAAGAGGAGAAGGAGGTTTCTAGTTAAACCTCCTTATCCAGGAAGGTATGAGATGTGTTTATGACCAGAGAGTTAATGGAATGTTGTGTATTGTTAACAACCAACATCGCCTAATACTGCCACACTAAATGCGAAGGAATGGAGAAGAAAAGGCAGGGAAAGTGAAGGAAAAAGCAAGTGCCATGCTTAGAACGGAAAAATTGGGAGAGAACGAAAAGGGGGATTTAAGCTAAATCGCCCCTATCCAGGTAACGTACATATGTTACGTTTAATATGTAACACCGCCTAATAGAAGGATAGTAAAATGGAAGGAAAAAGGAAGGTACAAGGTCTATTGGTGTTATTGGTATTGGCAGCGAAGGAAAAAATAGGGGGATTAGTGGGCAGTATGGGGGCTAAACTAGTCCCTCACTCCTGGCCGAAGATAAGAAGTTTCTACCACCTACAAGAACCAAGGCGTCAATAGTAGACCAGGGTGCGTAACGCATTTTCCCCTCCTCTGCGCCAAAAAAAGGTTTGAATTGAGTTGAGTTGAGTTGAGTTAGGTTGGGTTGATTTATGTTGGATTGGATAGATAGTATGTGGTATTTAACTAAGAAGATGCGCAAATCAGATATTTATGTCAAGACTCATGATTGAAAATGATGACGTGTGCATTTTTAAAGGATGTTCTCATTACCTTTATGGCCAGCTTATCCACCTTTCCAGCACAAGAACCTAAAATAGTATAACATCATTATCCCTAGCAAGTTATTTCAAATTGCTGATACACTCTCTAAACACCGTGAGGTCATAGTGAAGATCTGATTTGCCTTTTGGACAACTCGACTCTCCATGAATATGGTACAGATGCACCTTTCCTCTCATTTTTCTTGACATCTTACAACATCTTACTGAATTATGTTATATTGTCTTTTAATAATATTATCAAAAATAATCATTAAGTCTCTAATTTTTTGGAATTTCTTATCTTACAGTTTCATTACTGTTTCATCCCACAGTCTGTAATGCAGAGTAGGTACACCACCATAGGCTTTCTCAGAATGTTGAGTTCCTTTTGGTTAGTTATTCACATCACAGTTGAATATTTTGTTGTAAGACTTCTCGTATTTGGTTGGATTGGGTGGAGTTGGGTTTGCTTGGTTTTCGCTGGATTAGATACTTTTGTGCCATCAAGTGGATACAATAACTATTGAAAAGAATAAATGATGTAGGTTGGGTTGGGTCTTTTTTTTTGTTTAGATTGAGTTAGATTGGGTTGAGATAGATTGGGTTGGATACTGGATCGTCACGAGTCGATCGAACCTGCGAAGAGGAAAACAGATCGAAGAAGCTGAGGTAGAATAACAGATTGATCGACTATTTCCAAATCACAACTTAATTGTATCTTCCCTTACTCGGTATTGAGTAAGGGAAAAATGTTCCCCGATAATCCAGTAGAAATTTGAATTTCAAAAGTAATGACAACTGCTGGTTCCGGAAAAGAAGACGAGGATTGGGGTTTTAGTAGATCGGGGCTTCAGCCTCAACTCCAAAGTATCTGTCTGCCCAACATCCCAAGCCAGATTTCTGTCTGCAGAATTTTCCCGACCTCGTTAAAAAAAGGGTTGTATTAGGTTGGGTTGGGTAGAGTTGGGTTCGGGTGGTTTTGCACCATCAAGTGGATGCAATAGAGTTAGGTTGAGTTGATTTATGTTGGATGTAAAGAACTGCAAACCATACGATTGAATGGCAAAAGTTTGACTGCGACCTTAAAGGTACGTAGGAAAAGATTTGACGAAGAATAAAAATTGAAAATGTAATAGAACTGCTGATTGAAGACGAAGAAGAGAGGGAGGACATAATGAGCTATTTGTGCGAAAGATAATGATTGCGAAGGAGATAGAGGAAAGGAGTAGAGATGAAGAAAGAGGAAGAGAAGTATCTGGAAGACCAAGAAGCTTTAGTAGCTCCAGTCTGGGTAACTCAGTAGATCTGGAATATAGAAAAAATATGAGAAGCTTTTTGAGGAGAAGGGTGAGTTATTTTTCCCTATTTATGAGCGAGAATGAACAAAACAACATCAATGAGAGGATTGAGGAGGAGTGAAGAGGGGCGGGGGAGACTCAACACCTCCCCGAGCCAAATATATACCTAAACTAAAGAGAACAAAAATTTTTATTTCCCCCATTTATGTGTTAGGGTGAACGAAGGAAATATCCAATGAAGAAGAGGATGGTGAGTGAAGGTGGATGAGATACCTACATCCCCGATCCAGGGATGTAGGTAAAAAAAACTCGGTGTTTTTTGGTTTTGTTGCAACTTATCTGTAATGGTGAACGAGGAGATAGATGGTTTAAGTTGGTGGGGGATTTTGAGCCCAAACCAGATATCTGTATAGCAGATTTTCCACGATCTCGTAAAAAATTTGGCGGATTTAGATTTTGGCTATGGTATTTAACTACGGAAATGCGCAAGTGGTATACTTATGATTCGCAATGGTGAAGTGTTATCTTATATGCCATAAGTAATTATTTAATACTATAAAATTAGCTTAGATGTAGACATTATCGATCAACATTATCTAAATTCATTTATTCGACATTATTGGTTCTGTATAAAACATCAATTTATAAATCTTTCTTCTAGTGTATTACAGCGATCGTTTTTCTAAGCTGACGAAACATCTAATTGTATTTCTGCTAACACTCTATTCATTACACTTCATTCTTTGCCTTATAATTAGAAGTTGCTTTCATGTATAACATGGAAGATCGGCGAGGCTATCATTACATATGAATAAATATGAGTATGTATCAAAAATTAACCGGACTCAATTTGTAAATAAATATTTATTTCCATGAACATTAATTATCTATAAATAGTCAATGAATTGCATATTTAGTTATTTATTTTTATATAATAAATTCAAAACTTAATAGTTTCCGAAGCGTAAAAGCGTAGCTCATTAAAGCTGAAAGAGAACTCTCATCGCCTCGAGAAGTTCGCGCTTTTGAGATGGCAGAAGTGAATTGAAGCGTGACCGTTGCAGACACGAGAGTCGACGTTGAGAAGTGGGTTTCCTTCGGTTTTCGGAATTGATTGCTATGGCATCATTAACGATATCGATATTGTTGTTTAAAGCACAATACGCTGTGCACACACGACATCCGAAAGCTATTATTCATATAAACACGTCCACAAATCGATTTGTGCAGCTGCTTTCATCTCCATCTCAACACCATTTATGTCAAGCTGATTCTGATAATGATAAATTAAGATGAATTTATAGGATTAGAGCAATTTCTTGATTGATTTTGTGGTTATTTTGGGGTTTTCTAATATTTCATAGTTTAGTTAGTAAAAGTTTAAATTCGTCGATGAATAAAAAGAAAGTACAGAGAACTAAGAGTTTTTATGTCTTGCCGTTAACCTACATGGTAACATTTAATATCCTCGCCAGGATCTTTTTTTCTTTTTCTCATATTCACTTCTTTCGCAGTTTCATCGACCTACTAACATAAATTTTGTTCTTCGGTCGTGTTTTACGGATGGATCTTATTATTCTCTCACGAACCCGGCTGCGATTTTAAGTTTACACACCGCGTCGACCGCGGTAATAAGCGGTCTAATTAGATAACTCGCGCCTCATTGTAAAAGTGTGCTTATTGAAAGAAAAAAATACGCGATAAGATCCTTTCTAAAATGTTTAAAAGAAAAAGCGTACAAAATCGTTGAGTACTAAATTTCAACTATACGCAGTTGAAGCGTTTCCAAGGAACGTTACAATGAGTTAAAATTTTTTAATCGAGTTGAACGGGTTGGTTTGTGGGACATTGTGATTTATTTTCTGGGTTAAAGAGGTTATACTCTGTCACGTAATTTTATTTACTCGAAGGTTAGGACCTTTGCATTAAAACAAAAACTCCTGGAATAACTTTCTAATTTCTCTATGAGCTTCAAAGATATATTTTTAACAAATTTCATTTTGTACTTAAATTTTTAAGTACAGAACGAACCGAGACAAGACGAAAAAAAAGCGTTTTAAAATGAAAACAAAGACATTCTTGACACTGATAACCACGCAGCTACTATGACAACAAAGAAACCCCTTTCTCCCATTTTAATGCACAAAAGTCATTTCCGTTTGCGTCGCTTTTGTGGATAAGATAGTCGAAACGACGCGACGGTGACAACGACGACTTTCGAAATCGCAAAAGGAATGGGATAAACGACCAAGGTGGATAAAGTGATGGGTAGACGTGACGATAAAACAGCGCAAGTAAACTTTCTAATTTTATGTAGTATCCATGCCGTCCACCATTTACTTTATCTGTTAGTATTTATCTGTAGATTCTGGAGCATTATAAATTTTAATGCGACGGGATTATGCGAGATTAGAATGAGGCATTAAGGCAGTTTATGAATTTTAGATTCTTATTAAATATGAGTTGTGGAGCAGTTAAAGGGGACAACCTTTTCAAAACAAATATATGTACCTGAGAAATAAATCATCAAAGTTTCTTTAGGATTAATGTGGCTTTTCCGGTGTGGTGTCATGTGCTTAATCTCGTCTTCGTTTATTTGTAACCCTCCACTCTGGGCTTTGTTGGCTAATATGGTCAACACTCGCAGCTGGATTTTGCAGCCTTAGAACCGGCTATGGTTGATTCGATTAATCTGACACATTTTATTGGTATTTACAATAGAAAGATGTCACTTATATTTCTTAACTTGCCTCTAGAAGAAGGATGTGATTCCCAATTAAAACAACCATGCTTTCCAAATTTGGCATTACAAATTATGTACCTTCGTATCTTCCTTGTATCAAAGAATCATTGTGTTTTTTCTGTCGTTGAAACATCCTGATTGGATGCTGAGTGGGGATGGTAAAAATTAAAAGTTTAGTGCGAGATGCCTAAATACTCTTCTAATAATTGTGACAAAAAAGTCTCAGGACTCATTTTCGTCTTATTTTTCAGTTAGTTTCTGTAATTTATAACTTTTTACTTGAAAATCAAGGTGGTAGTATAAGTAACACCTAGATAATTAAATAATTGTACTTTTGAAATCTCTAAAAAAGAAAGTTGGCACATCATTAAGTTCCATTTCTTTTATTTTATCGCCTTGAGAAAGTTGCTAATAATTAATTGTATAAATCAATATGACTAAGAGTAACAATAATATTGACATTAAATAGAACTGCGGTCTGTGTGTTTATACCTCGATAATAATTATACCATGACTGTATACTAAAGTAATAATACTAAAGTGAATTGTGTTTAGAGATTTGATGCGTACATCCGCATATGCTCAGTGATACTTAAAATAAGTATATAGCATATATTTTCGATATAAATAATATTATGTGCGTAGAGAAGTATTATTCAACATTACCACTTGTTAAAAAAATTATGACTAAAGTTTAAGTAATGATTCCGTGTAATTTTCGTTTCGTTGCCCGTCTCGTTGGAACAAATGGTGTGGGTATTGTTAGAGGATATCCAGACAAAGTTAAAAGCTTCTTCAAATTAAAAGCTCTACCAGCTTTTATCTAGATGTGGTGTTATTACATGGGTACTATTTTTAGCATAAGGGTATGGCTTTCAAATCGGCTCAACTTTAACTTAACTTAATACAAAGAGTTATACTACCAATTTACAAACATTTTTGTATAAATGATTTACATAAAATATTTTACATTAATTGGAAATCTTATTTTGACTAAAAATAGATGAACAGAAAGAGCTATTTTTAATTACAAAGAATTATTTAGAACATTTTATGATGAAGTAAAATTAAAAAAGTTGGGATTCTCTATTAAGTTTAATTTTTTTAAAATAATTTCTAAAATCTTTATAACACAAAGATAGTATCCCGCACATTTATGTTTAACGTGACAAATACAAATTAGTTACTCAGATTAAATCGATGGGCAGCGCAGTTATCTTTTTAATTCCGAGTACTATCAGCATTAGCATATTAAATAAAAAATATCATTTGTATTTAAATCAGACAAAATAATATATGTTCGGCCTTAATATCCTAAGTCGTCTCCAAGGGGTAGTAATTTGAGTTAGTAAAAAGAAATAAAAATAAAGCTAATAATAAATAAATATACAATAATCTAACGGTGAATAACATTTACAATAAGAACTAACACAAACTTTAAAAACATCCACTTTTTTGAATGTTCATTTGAAAATCATACCAACCCAATTTTGAAAATATAATTGTGTCTCTATTAAATTAACCATCATTTCTTTATGTTTAAAAAAAACTTAAAAAATCAATTTCATGGAAAATTAAGTTGAAGATCATGGTAAGTTATAAAGGGAAATCTGCTCTTTTTAATGGAACATTTCCATTTTGTAAATATCATTTCGTTCTTGAGATAATCGTATTTAAATTTAACTAAAAATTTGAAATTAACCACAATTTCTTTACGTTTAAAAAGAATCGTTAAAAATCTATTTCTTTGAATATTGATCTGAATATCATTTCGTTCTTGATCATTTCTTTGAGTTTAAGAAAATCGTCAAAAATTTATTTCTTGGAATATTAATTCGAAGATCGAAGTAACTTATGAAGGAAAATGTGCCCTTTTATTCAATAACTGTGAAATTAATCATCATTTCTGTGTTTAAAAAAATCGTAGTAACTTATAAAGGGAAATGAAGTGCATAAAAATTGCGCAACAATTCAATTTTGAAAATATCACTTTTTTTTTGAGATAGTCGCTTTTAAAGTTAACTACTGAGGTTATTATATTAACCATCAATGCTTTATTTAAAAAAATAAAAACGTTAAAAATCAATTTCTTGGAATATTAATCTGAAGATTGAAGCAACCTATAGAGGGAAATATGCCCTTTTTAATGCAATAGTCTGGTTAAGAAAAACAGAAAAGAATATCATTTCGTTCTTGATCATTTCTTTGTGGTAAAAAAAATCGTTAAAAATCTATTTCTTAGAATATTAATTTCAATATAATAGTAGCTTATAAAGGAAAATGTGCCCTTTTAATTCAACAACTCGATTTTCTAAATATCACTTCGTTCTTGAGACAATCGCTTTTTAAGTTAACTCCTAAGGTTATGAAAACGTTAAAAATCAATTTCTTGGGTTTTGAGTCTGAAGACTGTAGCAACCTATAAAGGTAAATGTGTCCTTTTTAATACAATAATCTGATTTTGAAAATATCATTTTGCTCTTGAGATAATCGCTGTTAAATTTAACTACTAAGGTTATAACATTAACTATCACTGCTTTGATTGAAAAAAAGTTAAAAAATCTATTTCTTGGAATATTAATCTGAAGATTATAGCACCTGTAAAGGGAAATATGCTCTTTTTAATGCAATAATCTGATTTTGAAAATATCACGTCGTTCTTGAGATAATCGCTTTTAAAGTTAACTACTAAGGTTATGACATTAACCATCATTGCTTTGTTTTAAAAAATCGTTAAAAATCTATTTCTTAGAATATTAATTTCAACATAATAGTAGCTTATAAAGGAAAATGTGCCCTTTTAATTCAACAACTCGATTTTCTAAATATCACTTCGTTCTTGAGACAATCGCTTTTTAAGTTAACTACTAAGGTTATGAAAACGTTAAAAATCAATTTCTTGGGTTTTGAGTCTGAAGACTGTAGAAACCTATAAAGGTAAATGTGCCCTTTTTAATGCAATAATCTGATTTTGAAAATGTCACGTCGTTCTTGAGATAATCGCTGTTAAATTTAACTGCTAAGGTTATGACATTAACCATCATTGCTTTGTTTTAAAAAATCGTTAAAAATCTATTTCTTGGAATATTATTTTGTAGATCATATACTTATAGAGTTCCCTTTATGTGCACTTGTTAATATAATCATTTGATTTTGAAAATATCTTTTCGTTCTTAACACTGATCCGGACTCCGTATTAAATTAACACAATTTTCAAAATTAATTGATTTTGTTATTTACGCTCGAATCGACTAAATATTTTAGCTCAGTGAATGAATTTTTGTTTATTTTACATTTCCATTTGTGTTTTTGCCGTAATTCTTACCTAACAGCTAAAAGAAGAAAAATGTTTATTCCGAACTTCATGTATCAAATTGATACATGAAGTCGTAAAAACGTATTTGTACGTCCCAATTTTGATCTTGCAACATCTTATAAGCAGATGTTGTTATTGTAACAGGTGGTTACAATAGATAGATTGTACTTTGGTGATACTATTGAATTTATTATTCTACATTTACCAAATGGATGAAACGTGGTTTGATTAGTTTGGTAGTGATGACAATAACACCGATGATGATGACGACTACATTCCAAATGAAAATGAAGTCGAAAATGAAGCAACGGAAGAATACGATTCCGACGATTCCATAAGTAAGTCTCGATAATGACTTCATTGACTAAGAAAGAAGAGAGGCGGCTGTTTAGACTCGAATCTATTATTATAATCAAAAGATAAATCAATTCAATATTCCAGGCAATCAATGCCTGGAATATGGCACGTTCTAGTAGTTCTACCTTCTCTCCTTCCAAACAAGGTAAGTATATTTCTTATATCCACAAACTATTCGATTAATCGCTTGTGGTATAGGTCCAACACCGTTTTCCACCGATCAGATATCAGATACATTACCTGCCTTCTTGTTACTTATCGAACCGTTTGAAAATGCGGCCATTGAAACGACGACTTTGTATGGTGTTCATCGCTATAGGGAGAAATTGTTAGCTATCTATGTTACTACAATGCGTGCTTACTATTGAAGAATTATGCGACGATAAGTATGGCTGCCCAATTTTTGCTGCTACTACGCAAATCGCCGATTCAAAGAAATCTTGGATGGTTGAGCAAATTGCTTCCGTTCCATTCAAGAAATACATCCCATCAAAACCGGCCAAATATGGTATCAAGTTATCGGATGCAGCTAATTCTGAGACGTACTATGCACATAATCTGCAAGTGTATACTGGTCGTGATGCAAATTCTGCTCGTGAAACAAATCAAGGAGAATGCGTTGTTCTTCTTTTTTCCATCTTTTTCTTTTGTTAGGGTTAAATGGTGCAAATGTCACTTGTGATAATTGGTGCACATCACATCGTTTGGCAAGTGAATTAAAAAAACGTAAAATGACAATCGTTGGTACGATACGTAAAAATAGAAACGAGAGACCACCTATCTTACTCAATATGAAAAAACAACCATTACACCAGAGAGAGAGAGAGAGTTTATTTATGACCATCATCTTCAAGCGTCATATCTTCCGAAAAAGTAACGATATGTTACTTTACTTTCAACTTATCATTCAACTAGTCGAATTGAAACCAACGATTTTGGCAACCCAGACTAGAAACCGGACATCATAAAATTTTACAACAAAACAAAGGGAGGCGTCGATGTGTTAGGTAGCCTGTTGCAGTCTTTTGCAACATGCTCGATATTTCTGCATACAATGCATTCGTTTCATTTACCCAAGTGATTACTAATTGGAACAGCACAAAAAAAGTTTTTGTAGAAGACTATTTTCGATAGAAGTCGGCCAAACATTATGTTTTTCTGATTATGATTCCGTTTTAGATAACGTCCGTATGCAGAGGAATGAACAACCATCAACATCATCGGGTGCTTCAAATGCAGAAAAGGCACATGTACCATCACCATTGTTATTGGAGCACGCACCAGTGAAGCAAAGAGGTACTCCTCTCCCTCAAGTAATAAACATTTTGATTTACCGTTTGTGACGATTGTGTAAAGTTGATATACTCAAAATATTTTTTTGCGTTATTCTCTGTTTTTACATTAAAAATTTCTTGTATTTTTGCAATAAAATATCAAAAACTAAAAAAAGAAAAAAAGATATTTATTTTCTTCTTTTCAAATGATTTAATCAACAAATCATAAAATAATAGTCAGTAATAGACAAACAATTATTGTTTGACATTGTGTCAATTTGATACATGAAGTCCGGATAAAGGTTAAGGTAATCGTTTCTAAATTTAACTAAGAATGTAGAATTAACCATCATTTCTTTGTGTTTAAAAAAAATCGTTAAACATGTATTTCTAGAAACATTAATCTGTCCACTTCGTTCTTGAGATAATCGCTTTTAAAATAAACTAAGGTTGTGAAATTAACCATCATTTCTTTGTCTTAAAAAAACGTTAAAAATCAATTTCTTTGTCAATCAATAAAAACCTATATTTCCAAAATGTACAAAGCATGGTACATTTAATTTGACGTATTAACAAAATAATATATTATATATATATGTACACATTTTATTATAGAATCCTTCAAATGAATAAAACTCATTTTCTATTAACATTTTCTTCACTTCCCTTTGAAATATTTTCTCCTCCAATTTCTTCAACCTCTCTTTTAAAGTATTGTGTAACTTAATAGAAATATATATAAAAGTATTTTGAGATTTCTACACTCTGTGAAGTAATGGTAATAAATAATCTTCAAAACGCGTGTTATAATTATTGTGGTAGTCTTTAGTTCCCACCAATATTCCTTTTTGTTTGTGAACATGCAAGAGGCAAGCAAGAATAAAACGCGAAGGTATTGTTAAAATATTAATACTCTTGAAGTGCTCTTTTTAATACTCTTGTTGCAGCTTTCCCTGTACCCAACTACTTCAAAGTTCTCATTGTCTTTTTTGCATTTAAAAAATGTTCTTAGATTCTGTTGATTCACTCCATGTCATTATTCCGTACACAAGGTAAGTATATGAGTTTTTTCCCTATTTAAATGTAAAAATATGATGTGTACCAATTGTTGACTGTATCTAAAGTTCTGTTTGTTTTTGATCTAGGTCCTGAAAATCCTTAGAAATATTCAGAAAGAACGTGTTATCTGCATATAGATACATGGAATCCGTTTATATATTTTGAGACAAGTCATTAATATACAATAATAATGAAATGGGGCCCAATACGGAACCTTGTGGTACTCCCATTTCAACCTTCCTCTAATTTGATGTTGTTTGATTCCAATAAACTTGTGTTTAGCTGTCTACGATGAAGATAAGAACCAATTAGTCGATTAGTCGAAAGGGAGATCTGCCCTTTTTAATGCAACAATTTGGTTTTGAAAATATCATTTCGTTCTTGAGATAATGATTTTAAATTAACTAAGATTATGAAATTAATCATCATTAGTTTGTGGTTCAAATAAAACGTTAAAAGACAATTTCTTCTATTAATGTGAAAATCATTGCAACTTATATCGGGAAATGGGTCTTTTTAATATAACAATTCTATTTTGAAAATATCACTTCGTTCTTGAGATAATTAACTTTTAAATTCACAAAAAGTAACTACATAATGTATAAATCCATGATGATTGTTTTAGTTTCCTAGTTCTAAGTCTGAGGTTACTTCTACTTTTCGTTGTTTTACTTAAACTAAAACTAGAACTGACACTAGACCTTGAAAGCTTCGGTTTGGTCGTCTAAATAACTAAACTCGAACATTTCTAGTTCTCGTGATAGTTCTAGTTTTAATGGTTAGTCAACACCAACGTCTTTGAATTAGATTTAGATTTTTAGTTCTAAACGTATTATTTAAGTACTAAGATAGTTATCGAATATATTTAGGTTCTAGGATTAGTAATAGTTTTAGTGTTAAATAAATTCCAGGTTTAATTATTATTTGGCGCAAAGATGTTATACATTTTGAGCAGTTCAAAACTATTTCTGAGAAAGATTGTATTACTACTTATTAATTGCATTACTAATTATAATAAAATTACCTATATAATCACAGTAATAATTGTGTAACTATTTTTCCTCGTATCAAAAGCGTCTATTGAGACATTAGACACACATTGTAATCAACTCTTTCCAAAAAGAGGTTTGTATTAAACGAAAATGGATTAATAGGTTTATTTTAAAAATAATGCCTCAACTATTTATGCTTAAATAAATAAATATTTATTTTACAAAATAAAAAATACAATTACATGCACCACTATTTACATAATTGTAATTACTTTACATCACTCGTATAAGATTTAAGATTAAATCGACATAGATCAAAAAACTTGTAACTATTAAACAGTTATGTAACTTAATCGTATTAATAAAAAATTGCATACTGTCTTGATAGTTATTCTAATTATAAATCCAGTGGAACATAAAAATTACGACCAATTTAACCGCATCTAAACCAAATATTACAGAATAAAACAAATATTCCACTGAAAATACGATTCCTCCTCGTTAATTTAATAATAACACCGTCTCTAAGTAGTTACTTTTCACTTATTACAATTCACGTCGATACACAATAACAAATATTTTCATTATGCTTAGCATAGATCTTTAGAATCACATACATATCGTATCCTCAATAAACATGTCCCTTAAAATTGAAGGATCTGATTGATCCACTCTCTGAACTCGCTTATCCGCGTGTACACACCGGGTTGATTTGGTTCTGCGCACCCGATACCCCAGGATATCACTCCCGCAAGGAGAAAACGTTTATCTTCGCGTTGAATTACCATCGGTCCACCGGAATCACCCTCGCAGGAATCATAACCGCCCCTACCCCATCCAGCACATATGAATATATGCGGAATATGCTCGATGTAACCGGCTGACCTATACATCGACTCGCACAACGTGTTGTTAATTACCGGAACTCGTACTTCTTGTAAAATATTTGGTAAAGGTCCATCTATAATTAAAATTAAAGTATACCATTTACAGTTTAACAATTTAATTAATAAAATAATAAATAATTATTTACCTTCGTATAGTCGTCCCCATCCAGTAACATAAGCATTTGTTCCAATAAAATCATCATCATTTTGAGGCACACAAACCGGAAGAATATTTGGTTGGAACTTAACAGGTTCGTAAAATCTTAATAACGATAAATCATACTCAAACGTTCTTGGGTCGAATTGGGGATGTGATGCGACAATTTGAATTCGCCTTTCTTGGTGGACATACGGTTCCAATTCATTTGCCAAGTCATACTCGCCCAGTCGAAGAAGAAGATCGCTTGGGGGTACCCTAATAAATAAAAAAAATTGTATTACGCTCTTAATTTTAGTTATAGAACATTAATTTATGAATTCAGGAAGTCCTCCTGTTGCGAGAATAATACATTCGCATAACGAGCGATTGTGCTCGCTATTAATAAGTTCCAGAGCTGCTGTGTAAGTTTCCATTGGGCGACGTTCCGTGAAATTGTTAAACATAATTGATGGAGGGGAGATTCCACGTTAAATTATGTTCTTGATCGCGTGGATCTCTTTTCTTCACAGGTCGAGGTCTTTTGTTGAAAAGTTGTATCAAATTGCAAGGGGCAGTCGTGTATACCAAGCCGCTTGGTCCGTAAAGAAAGAAGTGGAAGGTGGAAAAGGAAGAATAGCCGAAGGAAAACGACATACATAAGGTGAATAAAGAGGTATAAAGGAGTACAAGAAATAGAAGGAGGAAGAGACGCCTTCAACCACTCGAGTGTGCAATGAAAAAACTTCTCTCTGATGGTATTTTGTTGGTTGGTGTCTTCTCTCACCGAAGGAAAGAGGAGAAGTTATGAGAATTTCACGCTCGAGCAAACTTGGATCATTTATTTTCTTTTCGTTTTTAATGAACTTTGTCGTAATGAAAAATGTAAGAAGATAACAGAAAAGTTACAAACTTCCTGGAATTCTTGATATAATAATCAAAATAAAAAAGAGCGCACACTTTCACGCAACTCCACCATCTAATCAATATTAAGCACCCAACCTTTTTATTCCACTCCTTTTATACCTTACCTTTCGACGCAATGAGCCGCCGTAATGGCCCAGTATTCGCTTAAAAGAGCCGCTCCGCACTTGTGAAGGTACGTAGACGTACGCCACTGTCTTAGGGATATCTGCCAAGGCCATTTCCCGAACGAGGAGTTGTCTCCGCCCACGATTCTCGCTTCCGGGTAAATCCTCCTTCCGCACACTGCAGCCAACAAAAGCGCTGAGCTTATTACCACCATCTCGGCGAACGGGAAGTTGTTAATTTCGCGATAACATCCGCGAAACATTGAAGGGGTACGTTTATCGATTCCCCAGCGTTGGTCGCTAATTAGTTCTTGTGAAAGTACACGATTATTTACAGCCACATCGATTTGTGTTTAATAGTTACTTGTGATGTTGGTTAAATTATGTGTTTTGCGATTAATTAAAGGTCTGCAAAGAATAAATTGGTTTAAATGTGATTTTTGAACTACAAGCAAAGTAAATAATTTTTTGAGTTGAATTTTTTGATTTAGCTTTAGACATTGCTGAAAGTAAACTATACGAAAGTTAATGGATATACCATACACATAAATGATTAGTACTTCTGCAAAAACCAACATAGAACTCATATAATGGCATATATACATGTCATGAAAAATGTTATTAACCTTTAGAGGGCCGGGATTTTTGGTATAATATTGTCGGAAATAGATCGATACAAAATGTATTTCATATGATGTGTTTATGATATAAAAAGTACTGATAAGATAGACCTCTATTTAAATGGTGGTCCTGGTCTAAACGTTAACATTATAAACCAAGTTAGTTCAACTTTCCCTTACTACAATTATTACGACAATATACTAAAAATTAAATCAGTTAAGGAACGTTTTGGGAGTCTATACCATCATAGCCTGATTAACTTTAGGATCTTATTTCAGATTTTGCTGAGCCTGTTTCTGAGTATCCTCATTTAATGTACATACATAACCTTCTAAAAATTAAAATAACTCAGGTAGTCTATCAATCCATTAATAGCGGCAATGCTTTGTGAAGGCTCGATGATATTTGCAAGACAAGGAATGAATTCAACCGAAACTATTCTGGGTAAAACATAGGCAGCAGAAACGTGAGTTATCGTATTCATCTGATTTTTCAACGGATCACGGTGGTCCAGTAAAGAGTCGACTTGTTCCATATATGCTGAAAAAATAACGATAGCTGCACTACATCTTATGACCTTAGGAACTATGACCAGTTTCGCAAGAGGTTGAATAAAAATCAAAATACAACCATCAACTGTTTGAGATTTGTAAGTGAGTAGGAGTTGGAGGAGAGTAGCCATGAGCAGGGATGTATGGAGGCACTCTTTGAGATTTATAATTGATGATCAACTCATATCCGTGCCAGATGTCAATCGCCCTCACTTGAGAGATCGATATCTTCGAAATCGCTCGATGATAAGAATTGCGTTAATATTGTTCAATATTGTAATCAATGAACATTTCTGTTTATCACAGTTTAATTTGGAAATGTTCGGATCTGCGGTTTTTCTTTTATCGCGAGTTAATTGAAAAAAGTACCCGGTTTTTGAGAGTGCCGACAAATTTGTCTACTTTGCGATTTTATTTTTCTCAAAAACTATTTGACGAACGTATTCTTAATGCGGAACATATTTTAGTTTATCGATATTCCCCATAGTTTCGCGGAAAATCGCAGCTTAGTAAGATGTAGTTATTTAGAAAAAGACCAGTCGCATTGAAATTCGTTTAGAAATAACCGCACCCTACTAAACAGCGGTTTTCTACGAAACTGTATAGAATATCGTTAAAACAAAACATGCCACACATTAAGAACACATTGGGTTACCTCTAATTCAAATTTGAAATATCTTGGTCAAATAGTTTTTGAGAAAAGAAATCGCAAAGTAAACAAAGATGTCTTTGCAGTTGAAAACTTCCAAATTAACTTATTATACACAGAAATGTTCATTGGTTACAATAAACTTTACCGCAATTTTTTCATTATTTAGCAATTTCGAAGATATCGATCTCTAAAGTGAAGGAGTTATCCGCGCTTTGATTTCTGGCACGGATAACAGTTGTACAGATGCTGAAATAATAGTGACTAGATTACATCTTCTGGAGTTAGGATCTGTTTGGACCAGTTCGGGTTAGGTTAGGAGGTCAAAGAATGGTTAAGATTGAGATGGGAGGATGCTGTCAATCGAGACTAAATTGGAGAAGAGAGGCCAAAAGCAGGGTCAAGTGGCGTTACGGGTTGTGGAACCATAAATAGATAAATAGCTGGATTATGTCACATCAATTATGACAGCTATATGAGTATTCTCATGTAGTGCATATAACTCCATACCTAATCTTCAATATAAGCACGATGAGTATGGCACGATGGTACTTGCAAGACAAAGAACGAGTTCAATAGAGACTAATCTGAACAACGTTTTCTGGAATACATCTTAGGGATTTAAGGATCTATATTGACTGGTTCAAAAAAGGTTGATGAAGATCAAGATACAATCACAAGTTTTATGAGATTTATAATGATCCGCTGTTGGCATCATTCGTCGGACTCCAACGCTTAAGATGAGCAGGTCACGTGTTCAGAATAGAAGAGTAGAGTTCTGGAACAACTGATCGGTAAAAGAATGTAGAGAGTGAGACCGAGAAATGACCGAGATTGAGAGATAGGAAGAAGTTGACGACCAGGATGCTAATTGGGCCATACTGAACAATATCTCACCAATTATTCTTTGTTCGTTATAGGACATAGCAGGCGTTATTTTTATAAACAAATATGTTTTTAAGTAAATAAATACATGTTATAAACAAAAGATTAAATTGGAGGAGCATATAGTTGAGCAAGCAAAAACTCTAATAGATATCACTTTATTTAATAGAAAAAACGAGATATTTTAGACCAAACGTTAAATAAGGACGTGTTAATAAACAGATGTCCATACATCTCTTTCGTATTAAGATGGATAAAAGGCCACTACAGATTTTTCTTTCATCGTAAACGAAATGATGTAGAAACATTCAAAATCTCACAGCTATTGTTCGATATATCCACAGGGGTACACAGGGAAGTACCCTCTGAATGGTAGTAGGCACAGTTACTCGATGAGATCACGACATCAATTTCAGGTGCCCTATCATAATGAATTGCATCTACGCAAAAGTATGTGGACTACTGGGTGCCAAAGCTCAACGAATAACCACCACAGTTGATTGCGCAATCCAGGCCTCGATTCAAGACTCAAATAAAGAATTATTTATGAAATGTTTTTTATTCGTGTAAAGAATATTTGGAATCGAGTCGAGCTCACTACTTCTAATTCATGACACACATTTTGTTGTTAATTACATCGGTTTTTACTGTTTGTAATGTGAATTGTATTATATGTTTATGCACATATATGTACTATGTATTTTTGAGGTTTTATACCAATGGTTTTGTTGATACAATAAATATATTATCATTATGTTAAGCGTTTGATAAAACATTATTATTTAAAGAAAGGTTTAAGAAATCGATTCAATCTGGTCACAATCTGGTGGGCCACGCATGACCCATCGTGACCCGGCGTGATTCTCAAACATAGAGCACCTCTGGTTATCTAACTACCCATCAATACTGCCAATGCTTATTGAAGGCACAGTGGTATTTGTAACACAAAGGATGAGTTTAACAGAAACTAATCTGGGTTGCTTATTTGCGGAGTTATCGTATTCTGTCTAAATCTTCAATAAAACATTATATTTATAGCTGTCTGATTGTTAAAAGAATGCATGGAGTAAAACCGGGGATGGCTGAGCTTCAGATAGGTGGAACCTGTCGATTAGAACGCAAAGGAGATGGTCGGGTGTAGGAGTTAGAGGAGAGTAGCCAGAAGCAAGGATGAATGGAGGCACTTCCATAAATTTATCATTAAGACCTGTTGTATAGATGTTGCAAAAACAGCGGTAGCTGAATTGCATCTTAAGGAGTTAGCTTATATTTGAACCAGTTCGAGAAAAGGATGGATGCAGATCAAGACACAACCATGCCTAAGATGAGCTTTCTACGTATTAAGAATAGGAGAGTAAAGTACCAGGATGACTGGTTGGTAGAAGGATGTATGGAGTAAGATCGAGGGGAGGGCGAAAATGAGATAGGAGGAAGTTGTTGACCAACACGTGAAGGAGATAGCCGGAAGTAGGAGTTGAAGCAATAAATCTATAGATATATGGCGATGTGGAGTCATAAATCGGTAGGTAGCTGGATTGCTCCATACCAATTATAATAAAACATAGTCCTTTTAAAAACATCTTGATATAGAATCAGAATCATATCGCAAATCTTTTGCAGTAATGATAATGAGCATTATGTGGAAGTTTTTGATATATAAAAGAACCGGTTTCTTTATTACCATATTGCAATAAGCAAGGATTAAGCAGAAAGGTAATCTACTCCGAGAAGAGTTACCATAATTACAACGGAGATTTAGCAGGGAAATAAACCATCGAGAGAAGACTTATCATAATTATAACGGATTTAAGCAAGCTAATTGATAACGTTGGATTTATTATTTATTCAATACATGAATCAATGAGATAATTGCTGTATTAGAATGTTGTGATAAGCAAAGATTAAGCAAAATGTAAATTACCTAGAGAAAGGGTACCATGACAACAGTGGTTCCAGTCCAAGCAAACTGAATATTGCAATTAAAGTCAAAATTAAGTAAATTTGCTAACATTTCTATAAATAATCAATAAAGAATATAGCATAGGTAGAGCCGTTGAAGTGTAAATTTAAAAAAAACCGTCTATAGTTGGAAGTGTAATTAGTAAAGTTATAATTTAACGTTTCATCATCAAGTAAAAACTTCTTGCTGTATAATTATTTCTGTTCACACAAAAAGTAAATTTTAACCGCACTACTTAAACTCACAAATCACAATCTGGGCAGAATGCAATGTGTCAAGTTTTAAGTAAAATCCAGTGTACCATTAACTGTACACACAATTCACACGTGAACCGTCGTTCATAGTTACCGTAATCGTACACTAAAAAATACTTAACACGTAAACATCGAAAGACTGAAAATTTACTCAAATTGGTGCGATGTGAAGAAGGGGACGAAAACGAAGTCGAAAGCGTACTGATTAAAGAAGCGAACCGCCTTTAACTCTCGTTCGCGCGCGTCTTATTATCGTCTATAATTTTTTTTGCAGTTGGAGGTTGTTGCGTCCGATTCGAATTACCTTGAAAGTTCGTGGACCGATGGAACGACCGGACGGATACGTTTAGCATTTGTGGGTTACTTCTGTAATTGCGCTTTTGTGCGCAAGATTCGTTGCGGTTAATGGGACGGCAGCTCGTAGAGACACTGCGAATTCTCAATTCGGTCGAAAAACCTCGTCGCAAGCTATCTTCGACCGATCATTATGGAACATTAACGTTACCGATCGACAACATGAACATGTCGACAACGTAAATAAATTGCTTTTACTGAACTCGACGGACGAGATTTCTTTCTGTTTCGTTTTTAATTCGTGCGTTTGATAAACGCACGTAATTAACATAAGGATACGCTGTGCGGCTTAATGTGCTCGTCTACAAGATTATAGAGGATGTAAATTGTACCCAATGAATTAATTAGAGCAATAACAATTTTATGAGTTTTAAAGGTTTTAATGGATACATTAAGTAGAGATAAATGGTAACTATGGGTCTTTAGGGATAGGTGGAGATTTTTTGCCAAACCTTTAATTTAACCGATTTTGATGCGACAAGAACTAATTTGCGACCTGTTTTATTTTTAAAATAAATCTGACCGTCTCTATAATTAGACATATTAAATGTCGGTTCTTCCACTTGATTGGTTGAGTCGATCGTCGTTGAACCTTCCTCGGTCGTCGATGGGAAAGATACGTTATAAATTCCACTCGAAGCTTCTGATGGAGCAATATGATCCGTTGTAGATGTAGTTTCCCCATGAATTAACGGTAATTTCGTTGTTGTTGATGTACCATTTGAGGATTGCGAAGAATGTTCTTCTACGGAGGAAACACTAGGAAGCATGACCCAACCATCTGGGGTAGTCATCGGCACCCATTCTAAAAAAAAATAATATTAGTTCACATTTTCTAGTTTCTCGTATATTTCAAATCCGAGAATACGAGAAATTTACGGTTTTTTGACTGATCCAGCAAAATTCATGCATAAAACCGTTCAACAGTGAATTGAAAGAGGCTCATCGGATAACTAAAAATTATAAAATCTATGTATGAAAGGTTATGGTGTGTCTAATGCGGCAATAAAATATAACGGAGAATATAACTTTTAATGTGCAAGTAGATAATAATTATTGTAGATTTACCACAAACCGGCAGCAATTAAATGGAATACAACCTCATTAAATTTATTTCCTTTAGATAACACAATTTTTCAAAGAAAGAAATGTCTTTTCTATTAACATCATTCCATTGGGTGTTCCAATAGAATCGCACACGTGTGTTCAAAGGATTACCTATACTCGAATGAATTTGTAGTAGGATTGGCGCATTATTTGAGTGCTAAAGCTCTCGCATTGGCAACAACCAAGTTTCAGAGCTGGATTCATTGTTATCCGCTTACAGGCCCGTATAATTTAAATTTTTACCTCTTCTCTTTGGAAGCGAAATGTGGGTACATAAACCGATTGGGTGTACTGGAATAAGATTAAAATTAAGAACGCTTAAATCCCGTTCCAATAAAATACCATTATCTCAAAATGACCACTGCATATGCAAATTTTATTTTATCGATGAAGCTTTTACGTAAATATTTTAACGGTTCATATGTATTAACTGATATTTAGTACTTCTAGAGAGTTTTGGGGCGTCGATTGTATGAAAATGAGTTTTGTGCTCTTGGCGTTGTAGCCGCTGGGACGACGGGATCAATACGAACAGGCAACGCCAACATCCTGGAAGCAGTTTTCGCAGCACTCGATACCACGGGAGATACGATTATTTTGCTTCAATTTGCACCGGTCGTATTCGAAATAACGTAATAAATGAGATTGTGCTAATTGGAAATTTAGATTAGCCTTTGAGGAATGTAAAGATAACGGTAACCTAACAACGCTAGAAAAACCTGGTGGATATTAAATAACTCAACGTTACTTTAATTTTCACACGTTGTTATATCAATCGTAATTTATAACTGAAGTGAAAAATTGTTTGGCAAAATAAAATGTTCTACAAGAGCAAACAGAGTTCGTTTAAATTGACTCGTAATCATGCTACACAAGTCTCCATGAACTCAAAAGTTTTTGTCAATCTGAAACTTAAATCTTACTACAGATACTTAACTTCTTTTGCTAATTCTATCTTAATTTGTAACTTAAATATTTGTCGATTTAGATATTTGGGTAACCTTTTAAATTGATTTCCAAAATAGAATTTAGTTCTCTTTGCAATAATATATTTAAGTCTTTTTGCAAAGTAATTTTTGTGGTTTAAACTAAATTTGTATTTGTTTCGATTCTTGATATTAGTTTGGATCTTAATGCGGAGTAAATCATTTTTTAAAATGGAACTTAAATTTGATTAAACAGATATTTAAATATAAATAAATAGAGTGATTCAATAATTATATCATTGTATCAATCCATAATCCATTGTCGTTCGATTATGGTGTTGTGAAAACAAAACCTCATTTCTTGACTTCTATAAACAAAGCTTCAAATCTCCAAATTTTCAGCTTTATTGACATGTATACATTAAGTAAGAATGATGATTTTGACTCAACATTTCTTTTCTCAAAATTAGTATGCTCTAACACAACGAACCCCTGAAAAACTATACTTGCTCTATGATTAGACCTATGATCACATATGGAGCAGCAGCTTGGTATAGAAATGTCCAACAGGTTTCAGTTATCGGTGAGCTTTCTAGAATGCAACGAATAGCTGGATTGGTAATCTCTGGTGTGATAAGCACTACGTCAACTCCTTTGTACATGCATATATAAAAAATGAGATAAACTTAGGCAATATGCTCAAATTGGTTCCGACATATCTTACCAATGGGCTATAGGTACTGATATTATACTATCAATTACGTCAGATTTGACGGAGCCATTGCCAGTGCTTAATGCTCAATACCAGATTAAACTGCCTGAACTGTGAAGTGTTTGTATGTTCACAGATGGATTAAAAACACTAGAAGGAGTCGAAATACTGACAGACACTTTGCATCAAGCAAGCTTACAGCCTAGGTACTTACTGTACTGTATTTTAGGTAGAGGTATTTGTTACTGACATGGAAACTAAAATTTTTCTAGAGAGAGCGATTAAGAACATGAGAGCTCATGTCAGATTTGATGGTGCTATTGTCAGTGCTTAATGCTCAATACCAGATTAAACTGCCTGAACGGCAATCCTGGATTGGAAATAATGATTCTCTTGTTCAGGCAAACATTTTCCTGTTCACAGATAAATCAAAAACGTCAGGAGTCGGAATACTGCCAGACATTTTGCATCAAGAATGTTTGTAGCCTAAGTACTTGCTGTACTGCATTTCAAACGAAGGTATTTATTACTGACATGGAAGCTAAAATTTTTCTAGGGAGAGCGATGAAGAACATGACAGCTCATGTCAGATTTGACAGAGCCATTGTCAGTGTTTAATGCTCAATACTAGATTAAACTGTCTGAGCGGCAATCCTGGATTGAAAATGAAGATTCTCCTGTTCAGGCAAATATTTGCATGTTCATAGATAGATCAAAAACGCCATAAGGAGTCGGAATACTGCCAGACACTTTGCATCAAGAAAGCTTACAGCCTAGGTATTTACTGTACTGTATTTCAGATGGACGCATTTGTTACTGACGTGTAAGCTAAAATTCTTCTAGAGATAGTGATGAAGAACAATACAGCTCCAGGCGCGGCAAGCTGTGAAAACGGTGTCGACTCTGGTGAATGAATGTAAGAGAAGTTTAAACACACTAAGTAGTGATAACAGAGTCTCTCTTATCTGGGTCTCAGGTTGCTCTGGAGTTTCTGGCAATGAAGTGGCGGATAAGCTAGCACGTGTGGACAGCGCTAATGCGTTTGTGTGGCTAGAGCCAAAGACTTTGCTTACTTTGGACCAATTCTCCTAGAATAAGACATGTGAAGTATAGAATATTTTACGACTTGTTCGCAGCAAGATTAGAGTTTTAGTGAGTGTCCTTACTGGATACTGTCGATTAAAGACACATTTCAACTCGTTGGGTAAATCCGACGAAGTTGAACGCCGGCTATGTGCGGAGGACGAGGGGACAGTTGAGCATGTTTTCAGTATCAGATTTTTGATTTATGTCTCCAAAGGATCTGAAAAATGTTTCACTGGGCAAACTATTAGTGTTCGTTGAGAGCATTGGACTCCACGGTGAAGGTTAGGGTCCTAAGGTCGCGGTGCAAGGTTAGGTGGTCTGCCTACCCGATATACATATAATCTATGTAATGTAATGTAACACAACGGTTATTATATACCACTTTACAGACGAAAGTTTAACTTTAATTTAAGTCAAACCAATTTTCTTTATTTCCATAAACGTTTCACGAGTCGTTTTCACGAGTTAATTTTTACTTTTTTTAACTTTTATATTTTAAAGCAAAAATGTTGATTCTAATTCAAGACTTATTTTCTTAAAATTTTGATAACCCACCTTAACTATTATTATACACCATTTTAAGTGATAAAAGAACTAGATTATGGGAATAAATCAACAACCCAACTCAATCCTATCCCTATCCAACTAAATCCTATTTCAACCTAACTCAATCCTGTCCTAACCTAACCCAACCTTATTCCACCCCAACCCTACCCGACGCAATCCTATTCCAATCCAACTCAAACCTGTCATTACTCAATTTATGTAAAATCAACACTCTATCTAATTCAACTTTATCCCTTTTTTTGGACGCTGAGGCGGAGAAAATCTTTATGTCTAAGCTCTGCTTTGGATATGGCGCTAGGAAACTTATCCAACACGGAAGTGTGGGACTCTCCTGACCTCGGTCTTGTTGATCAGAACTACCGCACTAAAAACTTCCCCACTTTTTCGTATCTAAGGATCTTGACTGACTGGTACCGCTCGTGCATTTCTTCAGACAGTCTGCAAAGCATATTGAAAATTTTTCTTTCTTTCTTCTCTCCGTCCTATATTCCTATAGTCACTGTATAACTTAACTCTATTCCAACCCGATTCAATCTTATCCCAACCCAACTCAATCCTGCTGCAATCGTACCAGTTCTGCAATCCTCTAGTCCCGCTCAACTCAACCCAACCCTATCCCAATCCAACCCTACCCGATTGAATCTTATTCCTATAACTGAAACCTGCTCCAACCTAAACCAACTCATCTCAATTTTGTCCCAACGCATCCCGACTCGATCTCAACCTAACCCAATCCAATAATTTTAGAAGCATATTTTATTTATAAGAATAAGACTAAGAGATTTGATACGTTCTTTTAGCATATTGCCCTGAACCTAATCTACCTCAACATTGTCCCACCCCAACTCAATCTTGGTTCAATCATACCAATCCTGCAATCCTGCTGCAATCCTCTAACCCTCCTCAACCTAACTCAACCATATACCAATCCAACCAGACTCAATCCTATCCCAACCCAACTCAATCCTGTCTCAACCCAACCCAACCAGTCTCAATCTTGTCCCAACCTAACCCAACCTAATAATTTTGGAAGCATGTTTTATCTATAAGAATAAGACCACAATTCTTTAGAATCAAAGATAATTTATGTAAAATCAACACTGATTTGAACGCTCTATTAGCAAATTGCCCTGCATCTAAGACAACTCAACACTATCCCGGTCTAACTCAATCTTGCTCCAATCCAATCCAACCCAACCCTGCCCTCATCTAAACCAACTCTGTAACCAAACCAATCGAATGCAATACCTTTTCCATAAGATAATGATAATATCCAAGCCTCCATATCTCCCCCGGAAGATTCAATTTAGAGATGATGTGCACTCAATTAATATTTGATTCAAAGGGAAGCTAGTCTTCCATTCATAGAAAATCACTCTTTAAAAGCTCGTTTAGTTTTCAAATAGTGCAAATCTACAATAATTTGCCAGACAGTGTCAAAGAGTCCACATCACCTACAAACTTTAAACGAAAAATGTAAAAATACTTATTTGAAAAGCTTATTTGGGGATCTAAATCTCAATCCCAATCTCAATCTTAATTGTATTCCATTCCTTGAGAATAACAGAATAATTAAACAAAATAATTAAACTATAATTAGAGCTAACGCTAACACTGGAACTATCAGTAGGGTCAATACTAGATCAAAACTAGAAACTTTCGGGTTTTATCGTGCGCTTTTTGAAAAAATTGTTTGTCGTTAAGGATGCTATGTTGCAACCTTCTTCAGAAACTGGTTTGAAGTGACTTTCAGTATTAGTGATCTAGTATTAATCCTAGTAATAGTTCTAGTGTTAATGCTAGTGTTAATTCTAATTTTAGTTCAATTAACACTGGTCGTTAAAACTTTCGTACTTGAACAAAATAATATTGGCGAGGTAAAATGATCGTGAGTGACAGCAATTTCACCCTAATATTCACACTATACTATTATACTAAAGTAAATGTTAATGTGCGACATACGTAAGTAATACCGTTTCGGTGTAGGGGTAGAGCAGCAGTAATCTGAATATCCTTATTATTATTATTTGTTACTTTTATTTTGTATTGTCATAATTCTGGACTAATAAAACATTATCTTATATTTAGAAATTGTGGATTCCGGGTTCATCATCATAAGATATTAAAAAATGTAAATTAATAATAACGTTTTTTTTATTATCTTATATTATTATACTTTTCGAAGTATGTTCTTATCGTGATTTTTCGCATACTTACCATAAAACCTTAATTTTATTATCATGAAACAGTTTTTACCTCAAACTCACCTTTAACCAACAATTTCATATTAAATACAAAAAAAAATTAAACTTACCTCCATCTGTTCCATTAATAATTGGTTCTTCAACTAACCCAGTCCATGTAACCAAGCTGGGTTTTGTGGTAGGTTCTATCAAAGGCTTAATAGATTCAATCTCATTAGTAGCTGTATTTCCATTCACTCCCTCCGAAAATATGGACGTCAAATTCATAGTTAAAATGTCATTTGATTCTGTTGTTGTTGCCATCTCTGGAACTTTCAATCCTTCTTCCATTGGAAACAAACCAATTGGATTTTCAGTGGTTAATAAGATTGGAAGTTGCTCAGTTGTGTTTATTGTTGGTGTTTGTGTTGTTGTGATTATAGTTGTAATTGGTTTATTTGTTACAGGTTTACTTGTTACAGGTTTACTTGTTACAGATACACTTGTAGGTTTAATTGTTGATGTTGATGAGGATAATGTAGTGGAGGAAGTTGTAACTGTTGTAACAGGTTGTTTCGAAGGCGTTAAAGTATTTTGGGAGGTTTGAACAGAAACTGTGGAACTTTGAGCACTATTAAATGAGACACTATCAGGACTTGTAATCTGGAAAGAATTTGATGCATTAATAGCCGGTGCTTGTAACTCATCTGAAAGGGTAAATCTAGGTGGAGATTCGGTTACAACAGGTTTAATTTCTTGTTTCGTCGTCGTTGAACTTGGACGTTTAGTTTCTATTATCTCCGGTCTTGTTGTTAATTTTTCAACTTCAGTTTTTACTGTAGAAACTTTCGTCGCAAGCTTTATTGGTTTTGTGGTAGTCGTCGCCTTTCTGGTTGGTTTGCTCGATGGTCTTGTGAACGGCTTTTGAGTCGGCCTACTCGGCTTTGTTCTAGTTGGTTTTGCACTGTTCGGTTTCGTCGGTCTGCTCGATTTCGTGGGTTTTGTGGTCACCTTGATCAATTCCGGACGTGAACTTGACGGTGAAGGTCTTGTAACTAAAGGTACGCTAACAGTTATTGGCTCTTTTGTCTCTTCGGTCGCTGCATTTACGTGAACCGTTGGCCTTTTCGTTGGTTTATAAATCAAGCTGCCCGCAGTCGGTTTCGAAAATGTTACAAACGGTTTTAACGTTGTTTGTATTTCGTTGTCTACACTTTGAAATGTCGTTAATTTAAATTCGTTTAATTCCGTTGTCGAAGTTTTTGTCACTACGATAGGTGCTTTCGATGTTGCTTCTGTCTTTTTATTCGTGGTTATCAGTACCGGCGTTGTTTTCCTTGTTGGCGTGGTTGTAGTCGATGTTGTCGTTGGTGTTGGAGTCGTTATTTTTTTCGTTGATGTTGTTGTTCTTGGAGTGATTGTAGTTATTGGAGTAGTTGTAACAATTGGAGTCGTAGTTGTTCTTTGTGTTGTAGTAGTTGTTGTTGAAGTGGTTATTGTTGTCGGAGGAGTTGGAGAAGTAGTTGTTGTTTTTGCGGTAATTTTAGCACTTGTTTGGGTTGTCGTTTTCTCCGTTGGTTTCTGTCTCAGTTCTTGCAAAGTACTACTACTAACGCTAGGGGAGACACTCGCTAAATTTGTTGAAGATTGCGTATTTTTTTCTGGGTTGATAGTGGTTGCAAATGAAGTTTCCCCATCTAATTTTTCTGTAGTATCCAATTTTAAGGGTGGGTCTCTGTGTTTATCCGGGAAAAGAGCAAGTTCGATGTCGTTGTTATCGATGTCATTTGATATAGATTCGATGTGGCAGCAAGAACCGAAGTAAAACCTGTCGATGCAGGTGCCTAAGTGAGTTCCATTAGCCTTGAAGCAATCGATGGCGAACATGCAAACTCCGCTCAGACTATTTTTTCTCGATATACATGGAAGATTCCTGATGTTTCTTCCTGTTGTACCTAAAAATAATAAAAATAAATTAGGACGGTTAAAATTTAAAGAAAGAAGTTGAAAATTTGTAAGATTTCTATTTAGTTCTCGGGTGAGTCAACTTCCAAAAATTCTGACCCACTTTTGGATCATGTCTCCGGTGACCTTGAAGAGACACGGGTTCCACTAACGGGTTCCACACTGACCTACAACGCCCTCTTACGCATTCCTAAGTGGCATACGCGGAATCGCAATCATAAAGATAAATTAAAACGAATCAAAATTCGGGTGCCATAAACGAATGTGATGAGTGAGATGAAGCAGTTTTGCAGTGTTGTGTGTTCATTGATGCCCATTATGTAACGGTGTGCGCATTCCTCTCCAAACAGCTGACTTGTTCCGTCTCTCTCTTCCTTTGCCCAGCATCCGGCAGAGCTCCTCCTTCCTCTATCTGGGGCTTTAGGTCCCGTTACCTTGGCCCAGTGGAAGTATCGAACGCTCGGGAGAGGAGGAGAGTAGTAATAACGCGTGCCTGAAAGACGCAAATGGAGCACTAGGGGTTTTACCATTTCACCAGCTCCATGAATTATTTAACTAATACGGATGTACGTTTCCAACTAATATTTGGTCTTACATTAGATATTCGTATATGAGGCATTAGCTTCAATTCCTTATTTATACCATAATTTTACAAGAACAATGTCACGGGTAGTACTTCTTCATACAATAAGTAGTCCATTCACACATTCCACAATGCAAGAGAAATTGTATATCGGAAATTCCAGCAGCGATACAAACGGAAAAGGTAACCGTGCCAACTTGTCAACAAAATTTTCTTTAATCATTTATACATAGCGGTACATTTTAATTGCCCCCCAAGAACACCTATTGAGCAAAGAACGTAATGTGTATAAATGGCTCATGAAATAATACTGTAAAGAAAACGTTTTAATTTTAAAGCAACTTCACGGTTCGCGGATTTTATTTTATATTTAGTACGCTTTGCTGCCTCATTGTGTTTATAACTCATCCTAATTGGGTAACCTAAACCGCTATGATACTACGGTTACAATAACCTCATTCATAACACAAAAAAGAAGAGCACTTTAAGGTACGAAATTATCCTCGGTGATGATCGAATCAGGTAACTGTGCCATTTCCCATCGATGTTTAAAGGAAACTTACAAACAATAATGTAGAAAGTGAACACTGTCCCGCATATAAGATATTTGTTTATGAGAATGAGTAATGTGGAAATATCACGAGAAAGTTGCGATGACGTATTGTTAAAATATCATTTATTTTTCGTTGAAATAATCTCCCTTAACATTCTAGAAAGTTATAATGAATGAATAAGAGTTTATCTCTTGTATTGGATTTTTTTTTATATAAATTTAAGAAATCATGGTTAAAGTCGAGTTATTATTAATGGGCGAAATGGTAATGAGTGAGGTTGTAAATTTGTAAACAATCTTAAATACTTACTTGATTTTTAAACGATAAATCAATTTAAAATTGCAAGGACAGAGATAAATTTGAGAAATCATACTTAAAGAATACACTTGAAGGCAGAATTAATGGTTTAAATGGGGAATGAGTGAGGTTGCATTGACGTAAGGTCGAGATATTGAGTGAAAAACAGCGATTGGAGGATTTGCCACAATTACATTATGATGCATCAAGGTTTGTGTCTTAAACAGAATTAAATATCAATGAGGTTTTTTATGAGAATGCACATTATCATCTGCGCTATCACTCATATTTCAGGAAAGTGGAACAAAATTTAATATACCTACTTGATTTTTAAATGATAAATCAATTCAAAAAATTGAAAAAGTACAAAAAATTTGAGAAATTATGCTTAAAGAACGTACTTAAAATCGGGATTAATGGCTAAAATCATAACGAGTGAGATTGCATTGAATTAAGGTCGAGATATTGAACGAGAAATACCGATTGAAGGATTTGCCACAAATGCATTAATAAAATTTATTATGAGGATGTACATCATCATTCGCGCTATGGTTCATATTTCAGAAAATTTGGAAACAATTTTAAATACCTAATTTTTAAATGATAAATCAATTTAAAGTTGAAAGAGAAATTATGCTTAAAGTATATACTGAAAAGCGGAGTTAATGGCTGAAACGGTAATGAATGAGGTTACATTGAAATAAGGGAGAGATATTGAATGAAAAATTATAATTGGAGGTTCTGTCAGAATTGTATTATGGTGCATCTAGGTTTATGTCTTATATGGAATTAAATATCATTGAGATTTGATGAGTATGAGTAAACATACCACTATGCGCGGTGTGACTCATATGTTAATAAATTAACTGTAGAATATAATTGGCCAATATAACGACTTAAATAAATAATTATTCAGGAAACGATCTATTACAAAATGAACGACTTTATTTTATACTAATATTTCGACTGTTATATTTCAGTCTTCTTCAGAGTACACTGAAATGAAGTAAATAACAATGAAATACAATAATTAAAACAGATTAGAATACATACAAAGTTGTGTTCCTTATTTAATAATATCATTAAGACGAAAAATTTAATTGGTTCTGAAAACTATTGAAATAACACTTTTTAGAAGAGAATGAATGACATATTAAAATTATAAAATAACATAAACAACACTTGTCAACCCGTTACATCAAATGTATAACTACTTTTTAGAAAAAACATTTTTTTTAAATCATTGAATAAGTTGAAAGAGATAAGAATAAATATTACTAAGATTTTCTGTGTCTATTTTAAAATTAACATTATTTTCTGCGTTTATATCGTACATTTCGAGAAATAATCTGTTGTGATAATTTGATTCTTTGTATAAAATTATTGCATTTTCAAAATCAAACTAATGGTTTATGTTAACTGCGTGTTTGGATAGAGCCCATGATGTTTTTTTTCAATTTTGTATCACTTTTATGTTTATTAATTCTACTCTTTAACCATTGCTTTGTTTGCCCAATGTATTTTTTATTACAATCAAAAATAACAAGTTGAGAAGTAATTGGTCAATTTATTTGGGTAAATGTTAATATGTTCAAAATTGATTATGTAATCCATTTACCAGTATTTATTATAATAATGAAATGAAATAAAACAATAGCAGGTTTGTACTTTTTTACTGGTCTTGTATTTGAAATTCAGCTTGACATGTTTCGACACGTGGTCATCTTCAGAAGCGTCGTCAATAAAAATTAGAGATTGTTGTATTCATCAAGCACTTTTGATATTTCGAAAACATCACAAAATTTTAAAAACTTATTAAAGTGACACTTGCAGTTTCACCCATTTCATTTTAACTGTTAACGTAATTTATACAACATTTTTAACTTGTAATTTAAACATCAAAAATCTCTTAAGTTTGTAACGTTTTATAAAAAAAAAAAGATAAGTTTTTAAAATTTTGTGATGTTTTCGAAATATCAAAAGTGCTTGATGAATACGACAACAATCTCTAATTTTTATTGACGACGCTTCTGAAGATGACCACGTGTCGAAACATGTTAAGCTGAATTTCAAATACAAGACCAGTAAAAAAGTACAAACCTGCTATTGTTTTATTTCATTTCATTATTATAAATGTTAATAAGTGTTAAACCATCGGTTTTCAAATGCACCCTAAGTAATTCTGTTAATCCGGGAATATGTGGAATTTTTTTGTATTGTTGAATTTGTTGGATGTGTTCAGATTTTGATTTATGTTATGTTGTAAGTTTGTAGAAAACAGTAATTTGTTAAGGAGCTTCTTTGGCTAACCATTGTTTTCAAACATATTACATATGACGACTGTATCTCATTTCAATTTCGTTCTCACTGAGTTATATTCCAAACAAAAGAAATAAGAAAATTCAGAACAGGTATCTTTGTTGAACTATGAAAACCACGTAAGCGACAAAAAAATGGGGATCACGATGATGTGCCATGATGGAGGGTACTCCATATTACACATGGAGATATATATTACTACATAATTTAATGTACTAAAAAATTTAGAGAAACGCGCAGAAAAAGTCTAAACACATACAGGATGTCCACGGATCGAGTTACAAAGAGAAAAAAAGCATTTATTACTGATTTTTCAAAGATCAGTTGTACAATATACCGATAAATCTGTCTGACAACTATCCAGCCAATAAACTTATCAGGGGGATAAAGATATTCGGTGTTGTACTTTTTCCCTATATAGAGTAATTTGTGTAGTAGAGTTGGTAGCACTAACGTCATTATTTATAATTTAAGGCTGCTTTTAGTGCGATGAAGAATTGGGTATTTGTGTATCAGGTGTTTCGTTCTGATTGGCTGATGTCGAAGGTCCTGGCGTCACGTGGTCGCCATCAGATAATCCAAACGTGGCTTTAATTATGATTTTGACATTTTTGACAATAAGAGTTGTGAGAATTTTACAAGCAAGCAGCCTTTAGTACCAGGGAGAATTAGATAATTATGTATCAGGTATTTCGTTCTGATTGGATGATGGCTAAGGTTCTGGCGTCACGTGGTCGCCATCAGCCAATCCGAACGAAATATAGTTTACTTTGAACGATATAATTAATGGCAACAGATTTGAAAACGATTTGTCGGTTAATGCGTATATGAAAGAAAGGGAATGGAAATTACACAACGAACTAAACACATAGAACAGGGCGATGAAACTGATTTTTTGGTAGTATCAATTAATGAAAATGTATTATGTACTATTAGACGAATTATGGATAGGTTGGAAATTCTCACGAAGAGTTTTTCTGCATTCCATAATTCTATAAATAGCAAAAAGAATTCATGACAGACAAGGTTTTTCAGATTGTTTGTAATAAAAATACCTTGGTAACATAGATATCTGGCGGATAATTGTGTTATCGGCACCTCTGGCTACCCGATAAGTTATCCTGCCAATAATCTCCTCGACGAAAATATCCTTACGTTATAAAGGTACGTTTTCGTAAGGACAAATCTGGCCGGACATATTTGTTGGCCGACAAGTTGAAAAAGTGACGGATATATCGTGAAAACGGTCTCTAAATCAAACTTTGCAGTTCGCATCAAGATGGCAAACGATCAAGTTGAACAAGCAGTATCAGCTAATGTGGTATTGGCGGGAAGTCTTGCAATAGGATTATTAAAAGCTCAAAAAAATTCAAAGCGAGAACGTAAAAGATAGAATCTTAGAAGCTTTTAGCGAAAAGATGTGTCGAAGGCGCATATATTTCTTTAATGAATGATCTAATGTGAAATAAATAAAATACGATCATTTTACGAAATCGCGAAACTTTGAGTGTTTGATTACAATTAAAAAAAATGTAATCCTTAGGTTAAGTTAGTGTCACTTCTATCTTTCCCAAAGGTTGGACTGGGCTGTGTTTGGGAAATATATCTAATACTAACCCAACCTAACCACCCAAGTCATGCGAACAATATCAGAAATTATTCTTATCAAAAACGTGTCTTAAGATGGGATAAAAGTATTAATCCATTATTTTTTATAATTTCAAAAATAAACGAAATACTGTTTTTGACTACAACTTAAAAACAAAAACGGATTGAAGCTCTTCAATCTATAGATGTTGATGTTGGGTTGATATCCTTTTTAATATCGTTTCCAAAGATTGTGTTGGTTGGGGATTGGGTTGAGAATAATCAATTTATAATCAATAATACACAATTACATATACAGAATATTTCTAAATTGATGCGAAAGATTTTAAGAAGTTATTTTTCAGCAAAAATTAAGGAGTGCCTTTCATATAACTTTTGGTTGAAAACCCCTCTAAAGTAATTTTTTTATAGACAAACTAACGATATTAGAAAAAAATATGAAGAAATAAAAATATTGAATCTCTCTTGAATCAAGTTTTTAAATAGAAAATATAGTAAATTAAAAAGTTCTGATGCAAAGTGTTGTAGGGGTGTATTTTTTCACAACCTGGTAAATAATATTTTTACTAAATTTTGTGAGAAAAAGTTATCTGCTAAATTTCATTTATCTTAATTGTTCCAAAGTAGATAAATTTTGAATAAAAACAATCTTTTTCTTCGAAAATCTGAGGATTCTAAACCTGAATCTTTTTAGTTCTTGGTGTAGTGTTAGTTATAGTTTTAGCTCGATATTATTATACAATAATCTAAAACCGAATAACAACTACAAGTAGAGCAAATACCAACACTAGTGCAAACACTAGACCTACAAGTAAAAGCATTTGGGTTTAGCCGCACGTTTCTTAAGACGGAATCGAACCAAACCCAACCTAGTTTCAGAACTAATACTGTACCTAGAACCGGAAATATTAGGGTTTAGCAGTCTTAAGAGAGGTACTGCTAAACCCTAATGTTTCTAGTTCTAGGTTTAGTGTTAGTTTTGATGCTGGGTTTATAGATCTAGTATTAGTTATAGATTCGTCGCCGTCTGAAGACGCAACGCTAAACCCGAATCTTTCTAGTTTCTAGAACTAACACTAGACCTAGTAGAGTTAGTTCTAGTTTTAGTTCGTCACAAATATACAATAATCTAAAAACAGATAACAATTAAAAGTAAATCTAATACTAACATTAAAGCTAAATGTAATAAAATTCTTTTCCCTCTTTGTAACTCGATCTGGGAATATATGCGATGGAAATCTTGATGGAATTAAAATAAAATATTTATAAATATACATACTGATTAATAGGTGATTTTTATTTTTTTAATACAAATTTGATCTCTAAAAACAAATAGTTAAACACACATTTATCAACATGTTGATTTAGTACAGTTATTCAAATTCAACCAAGTGCACTAAATGTTCCAATAATCCCGCTTAAAAATAACACCTTCTACAACCTTGTAAAAATTCAGAAATATGTTAAAAATAAGACTCAAGTTAATACTATGTAATAGCTTAACAGATGTTTTAGAAAACCTTTTGTGATTCGAGATCAACCCCAAAAGGCGTCAATTGTAATAAATCAACAGTACTTGAGATAAGGAAATTTTAGAGAAGAATCTACATCATCTTAGTATTATACCTTCACCATGTTCTTATGAAATGAAGTTTGTGTAGAGCCACTCAATACCCTGCTCCCAAGTCTATATGAGATTGCAAAAAACATGTTGTCTCTCCAGACATATTAATTAAATGTCTTTAGTTTTAGAAGTCTACATCAAATCTCCAATATGGCTATATTCCTATATTTCATCTCCAATTTGGCTTTTAGATACATTATGTATGGGTCTATTAACCTTAAAAGAAAATCTCCTGATTTTACAAGAAATTATGAAGAAGTGTTTAATTTACACATTGTCTCAGATATTAGGAAAGATATTAGGATACAACCTCTAAAAGTAAATACTTTCACGCACATTTATCATTGAATCATTGATTCAACAACACTGATTTTATCTAAAGGAATACCTCGAGGAGCTTCGTAGGAATTCAGAATTAAGAAAATTTTTTGTAACCCTTGATTTACCCATAAAAGGCAACGATTGTATTGTATCAACAAAGCATTTGACAGAAAGAAATCTTTCGCATATACTCAACATCTTCATACTATATTATAGGCCCATTATGACTCAATCTACATCATTGTAGTATTACACCTTCACCATGTTCCTACCAAGTGAAGTTTGTATAGAGTTAATCAAGACTCTACACGTAACTCTGTATGAGATTGCATAAAATATCCCGTCTCATCACACATCTTAATTAAATTTCTTAAGTTCTTGAAGTCTACATCAAATCTCTAATATAGCTATGTCCTTTTAGATACATTATAGCTCTATTAACCTTAAAATAAAATTTCCTGATATTACAAGAAATTATGAAGAAGTGTTTAAACATCGTCTAGGATATTGGGAAAGTTTATTTCTTCGTCGAGTATCGTTAAATTGTTAGATGCGAAACAGCTGCGAAGAATAAGTAATTTTAATAATAAATGAGAAAACTAAAATTGCTGTAATTATATATTACTTCAGTAACTTACGTGATATAGAAAGGGATATACATATGTCTTTGTCTCAAGAAATGTTTAACTTACAATTAGTTAAATTTATTTATCCCATAAATTTGAAAAGGAAATTGTACCAATGGCGTTTATAGAAACTTTACAAGATCATTTTAAAACGTTTTTATATCCGGACATCATAAAAATTAACTGCGCCTTCCTGCCATGATCTTATCACCTTCCGACTAACTGCACACGCCATATACAGTTAACTAAGTACAAGTAAACGTATTTCCCTATTTTAATGGAGTACCAAGTTCATCAATAATATTTCGTATATTTTCGCCATTAAATCCTTGTTTGGTTTCGTAATTTTTAATTAAGATGACATATTTGCGCGAATATCTTGTTGTTTTGACACTAACGTGTTTCGTTGCGTAACGGTTCTCTTCTGCATACGAGTACGTATGGGCACGGCGTCCAATAGGTCTGTGTGACACTAAACGGAATGAGGTCGAATGGAACTTCAGCTGAAGACGTGAAGCACGTGGGCGGAATATGAATTATTTTGAACGAAGTGCTGTGTCGGGAACTTTTTTGCGGAAGATAGACGCCGTCGCTGTGAATCATTGGCAAGGTGAAATTTATGTTATTGGATCTGGTCCTCCCATTGAAACGAACTGGTTTATGGCTTCTCGGTTCGGCGAACCTTTTTCTTATATTTCGTTTAACGTATTTTTAAAAATGATTGGAAACGACTTAAAAGTTTTTTTATGTAGCATATTTCACCTACACCTGCGAAACGGTACATTCCAGTTCCTTCGATAAACGTCGTCAGTTTTCGTTTCCTTGTATGCTAACTGGGTTACCGGAATTTTACTTCGCCAACATTACGGTTATCTCATCCTATCTTGACGGCTTCACCACCCTTCAATTCTCATTCCGTTCGTTCCACAAAATTCGAGAAAATTAGATGTAATTCGAACCTGCCCATCTGTTAATGGAGATGGATTGTGAAATCACCTGACGATGGTAATGATTCAATCAGGTTTGTGGAGAAGGTGGACCGTAAGACGTTTCCTGCTGAAAGTGGGACAACAAAAGCAGCCGTGTTTTTGTTGTCCGAACAATGCTGATTCACTCTTGGAAAAGTTCGCGACACGAATTCTCGAAAATACCGATTATGGCCACAAGGAATCATTATAATGAAGAAAGAAGAAGAAAAATTAAACTAAATAAGAATAACTCACCAATATTGGCAGTGATGTAAGCTGGTTGCATGTTATATACAGGCGATGATTCTATGGTTGTAAAGAAATAGGCTACAGTTAACACAATTATTGGCAACATCTGCAACAAATAAGAAATCAACGATTAATGTATTATCAAAAAAGTTAAGTTTATACTTCGGAGAAGGCATATCAAATAATTGAAACATTCAGCGAAATCTAACGCGAATAAACCATCGTAAATTGGCGAGTCATCTCACGCTTGTTCAGTTTGAAGGGATCTTAATAAACCATCATCGTCTATTTTATTTATTCACGCTTGCTTTTTCTTCGTACACGTTATTTTTTTCTCTTGTTTCTAAACTTATAGCGTCCAGGTCATTGATCGCCGGATCCCATATTTGACGTAATTAACGCTATCTGCTAATCGTATGAGGACTAACCAATGTTAAGGCGGTGAAATAGATTTATTTGGTATCTTAATTAGTGAGTTTTAATTAGAAAAACGAGAAAAACATTTAAAATAATCAAAATAACTTCATCTCAAACAAAAACAAAATTCTTAAAAATTTAATATATCTTGAGTGTCTTTTTGAGTGGATTCATCGACCGTAACGGTTCTGAAACTTTATACAAAGCACGGAAGTGTCTCTGTAGTAAAGGAATTCTGTAATAACGTATTTACGCGACACCCTTTCTCTACCCTAGGCATTCACCAGCACATTTTCGCATGTATTTTCCATATACGCGAGACAGTTACGGCGATTACAGGAACTTATTATCGAGGTTGTATCACATTTTGTATTGAATATTCCGTGCTTAAATGCATAACTTAAACCGATACCGGAACTTTACCCAAAAACAATGTTTTATTCATCTATTCAATATATTCGATGCTTTATTTTTACCGATTTGTTGAGTATTGATTAGTTATAATGAATAATTGATGGTTCAAAACAATAATTTGATACGTTTATACGAGTTAATCCCATAAAATGTTAATTTAGCGAGTTGGGTATACCGTTTAATTACTATAAATATGGGTAAATAATTTAAATGAATTTTGAATTTTATTGGATATTTTGTAGTTAACAATAAGTTAATGCAGCTGAGAGCTAAGTGTTCTGTTAATGACCGTTAAATCAGGACCATTTAAAACTCGTTCAAACGTTTAGCCTTGCCCCAAGACGATCACCATGGTAAAGATAAATTCACGTAAAGTTATGCGCGAGTCTTTTCTTAAAGACTGGAGGGTAATTAACCGACCTCGTGCATCATAACGCTAGACTTAATTGGTCCATATATCAGCCAGTGCCGGACATTGGACGTGCTTAGGTTGGACGTTCACGACTTCGCAAACCGTTGCTTCAAAGTTCTTAGCTCTCACACGCGTGAGTTCTTTTCCATTTAGGAGAAATTTTATCTTTAAGTATGCGTTAAAGTAATTCCTTCACATAAAGATTTTCAAAAAATTTCAAATACACGTTCAAGTTTAATCATTGGAAAATAACACAAAACTACAAGGGGCCCGTTGTGGCCTAGGTGCCGCGTATAGAATACGCACTCCTCACTCCATACATACATCCAACACAAAACTAATCCTTTTTGTGTGGTCATAATTAGAGACTAAATTTATATGCTTTTGCATGTTTTGCATATAACTTCATGTTTTGCGGTTTTATCGCATGAAAATAAAAACTCAAAAACTCATGAAAAACTCATGAAAATATGAAACCTAACGGCTATTATGGCCATAGCCCTAACGCACCATTTCTGGGCCATACATGTACCCAGTGTCCCTGTGAAGGTGCGCATTTTTTTTTTGGCATTAAATTTTGTATCAAAAAAGGCGCACCAGTTTCGTTTTAGCAACCCAACCCTGGGCTGCTAAATATCTTAGAACGGCTCTGGTTCAGATATACAGGATTGGGTTGAGCCGTGCATCTGAAGATATTTTTTTAACAAGGGCGTCTGCAATGAATACTTTCTGAAAAATAGTACTTTACAAATCAATTTAACAACTCTGTATATTTGAATTGAAAGATTCGGGTTTAGTCATACATCTCTTAAGATGGCTATACCCGGATGATTCTAATTATCTAGGTCTAATGTTAGTTCTAGTTTTACTTTAGTTCAAATGTACAAGATTGGGTTGGGTTGGGTTTAATCTAGTGATAGAACGGATCGTGGTTTGGCCTGATCATCGGAACCGGAATTCTGACCAATTCCTAAGTCGAATCGTCAGAGTTCTGGCCACCGAATCTTAGCTTATTTTTCGCTACAACTCGTGCTGTGACGACTGCTGTCTAAAAACCTCTCTTGCAAGGTGAAGCACATTCACTCTTTTAGTGTTTACTTTAATAAGACGTGTATAATAAAACCCTGCTGTTGAAAATATTTCAAAATGTCTATGTCTATGTGAAGCAAAAGCTAATTCTAAATTGTGCAAGCAAGTAATATCAAGAGGAGGGATGGCAAAACAGCTTCTACTGATCCATTCCTGCTACATTTAAAACAACACCATGAATATAAGAGAATATAAGAAATACTAAGAAAACAAAACTGAAGTTAAGAAAGTGGAGAAAACGTTAACGGAAGAGGTAAAACTAAAAACTGGCAACATCCAACTTCATAACAATATCAAACGAAAAATAAACCATGGGATATAAACGACCAACGAGCTAAAATCAAAATAGCTGAAATGATCTGGTTAGACTTCCTTTTCGGAACTATAAGAAAAATGTGATATCTGATATTTGATATTCCGGACTCAAATTGCAATCATGATAACAAAGGAATAGGTGAAGGAAAAGATTGTGTTGAGTTGTGAAAGCTTTCCATGAAATCATACTGGAATGACTGTCGCAAATAAAATTTTGAATAGTACAAACAACAATTATACGACATACAATTGAATCAAATTACAATAATGGTACGTGATAATGGAACTAACATGATTAAGGACTGCAGGTGTCAAAATTGATAGTGACAGTTGTTTTATTCATTTACTTTACTTTCATTTAGTTTATAGTAGCGGATGCCATTTTTTCGAAATGCCATTTTTTCGCAGAAAAATTGTTACATATTTTAATCACCCTTCTATAGTTGTAATAATCTAAAAACTGTTTAGAATGATTTGGCCATGATACCAAAACACGTTGGTTAATAACTGAATTTTTGAGCAGTAGTAGCTCTAGCAATAACAGTGACAGTTACGATGAACTGTTAGCCAAAACGAAGATGAAACTGTTTAGCCATGCATCTTCAGACAAAAGATGTGTCTAAAAAATTCCTACAAAAATTTGAAACTCTTGTGGGTATAATATTTGTTTCAATACAATGTTACAAGAAATATTTTTATAACACAAGTTTTTTTTTGTTTTGATCGCATAATATTGTCCATATTTTTAAAATTTATTACTCCATATGTCGTCGAACTTATGTTGCTTATTTTTGTTGCTTATTTTTGTTGCATATAAATCCTATCCTTAGTCATAACTCATAAATAAAGTACTCAATTATCACGATCTATAATTCATCGAGTCATTTGAATCGTCTGTTGAATCATAAGTTGCCCGATTTCAATTCGTTTCCAGTAACATTCCCTCAGCTCTTAGAATAAGATCGTGCCTGAATGAAAATTTAACCTTAATGATAATAAATTTAGGTAATATAAACAAGGGATTCTGAACATTTTTCTTAACTGTATTGTTCTTGACACTTTTATTCTGGGATGTTTCAATATCGAGATTGTAAAAATTAGATTGAAAAGAATGGAAATTTTCTTCCCAACAATATTGACGCTTTTGTTCTCAGATGCATTAATATCGCGAAAAAAACGTAAAACAGTGAAAATGAGAATCGGTGATTTACATAATGTTGTTATTGGAACAAGAAAATCAGAACTTTTTAGAAAAAAAAATTAGTATCTCACACTTTTGCTCTCTTAAATATTGAAAGAAATACAAAATAGTGAAAATTAAGTAAAATCTTCGTTTTACACTATGTTGTTAGCAGATGATGGGAATCGAAGAGTTTAAGAAAAAAAGTTTTAATAGAAAAGATAATTTTTCACTTTTACTCTCAAATATATAAATATGGAGAAATATGCAAAATAGTGAAAATTAGGTAATTTCAGCCTTTTACATAATGTTGTTAGCAGATCACGTAAATTGAATAGTTTAGGAAAAAAAGTTTTATTATAAAAGATGGTTTTACACTTTTACTCTCAGGTATATAAATATTGACAGAAATGCAAAATAGTGAAAATTAGGTAAAATTCGCGTTTTACACAATGTTGTTAGCAGATCACGGGAATTGAAGGGTTTAAGAATAAAAGTTTTAGTGTAAAACATGATTTTACACTTTTACTCTTAGGTGTACAAAATATTGAGAGAACTGTAAAATAGCAAAAATTAGGTAATATCGGCGTTTTACACAATGTTGTTAGCAGATCACGGGAATTGAAGAGTTTAAGAATAAAAGTTTTAGTATAAAACATGATTTTACACTTTTACTCTTAGGTGTACAAAATATTGAGAGAACTGTAAAATAGCGAAAATTAGGTAACATCGGCGTTTTACACAATGTTGTTAGCAGATCACGGAATTCGAAGAGTTTAGGAAAAAAAGTTTTATTATAAAAGATGGTTTTACACTTTTACTCTCAGGTATATAAATATTGACAGAAATGCAAAATAGTGAAAATTAGGTAAAATTCGCGTTTTACACAATGTTGTTAGCAGATCACGGGAATTGAAGGGTTTAAGAATAAAAGTTTTAGTGTAAAACATGATTTTACACTTTTACTCTTAGGTGTACAAAATATTGAGAGAACTGTAAAATAGCAAAAATTAGGTAATATCGGCGTTTTACACAATGTTGTTAGCAGATCACGGGAATTGAAGAGTTTAAGAATAAAAGTTTTAGTATAAAACATGATTTTACACTTTTACTCTTAGGTGTACAAAATATTGAGAGAACTGTAAAATAGCGAAAATTAGGTGTCATCGGCGTTTTACACAATGTTGTTAGCAGATCACGGAATTCGAAGAGTTTAGGAAAAAAAGTTTTATTATAAAAGATGGTTTTACACTTTTACTCTCAGGTATATAAATATTGACAGAAATGCAAAATAGTGAAAATTAGGTAACATCGGCGTTTTACACAATGTTGTTAGCAGATCACGGAATTCGAAGAGTTTAGGAAAAAAGTTTTATTATAAAAGATGGTTTTACACTTTTACTCTCAGGTGTATAAATATCGAAAGAAATGCAAAACAGTGAAAATTAGGTAAAATCGGCGTTTTACACAATGTTGTTAGCAGATCACGGAATTCGAAGAGTTTAGGAAAAAAAGTTTTATTATAAAAGATGGTTTTACATTCAAATACAAAATTGTAAAAATTAGATTAAATTGTGGATTTTTTGACTACCTTCACGAAAGCAGCAAGATGCTTTTTCAGAATTTGAAAGTGATTACGAATAGGGCACTAAAACTTTTATATTAGCGAAACATTACGCTTTCAAATGAGATACTGTTCTTATTAAAAATCTTCTCTCAATCCGTTGAAATAAGATAACCTTTCCTCAAAGTTAGTAGTTAATAGTTATTGATATAAAAATGATTTTTTTAAAAGGAACACATTTAAAAAATTACATAATTTTGTATGTTCGCCGAGAGTATAAAATTTGAACTAATATAAGAACTAACACTAAAACTATCATCATAGGACTAGATCTAAAACTAGAAACTTCCGCCTTATTTACTTCCGCCCACTTTATCAAGTGCTTGACGTTTCGGATGTCATGTTGCAACTTTCTTCAGAAACTGATTCGAAGCAGTTTCTGAAGAAATTTCTATATGAAAGTGATAAAAAATGGGACATGGTAGCTTGTGTAATATAATTTGGGGAGAGGCTGCAGGAAATTTATATCATGAATATAAATTTATAGGATATTCAGGAAGGCGACAACCTATTAATGATATTTTTTGTAGAAACGGTTTAGTAGAATCACGAAAAAAATTATAAAATTTGAAAAATCGGGGGGCTTAGCTTTGAAGATGAAGAAATGATTTGCATACGAAATTATAGGTTGAACCTTCCTGCTTGTTGCTTAAATTTTAAATCGATTCCTCCTAAGAAATGTTAAAGGATAATGTATTTTTGACGTTGTCGAAAATAATTAAAGATCGAGTATGCCTTATTTTTGAAAATGAAGAAATGGCTTGCATACCAAATTGAAGGTTGAAGCTTCCTCTTTAAAATGATGTATAAGTTGTGGTTTTAATTTGAAATCGATTCCACCAAAGAAATGTTAAAAAAATGTGTGTTTGACGTTTTACTAGAATCACAAAAAATGATAACATTTCAAAAAGATCGTGGAGGTCTTATTTTAAAAATGAAAAAATGACTTGTATTTTAAATTGAAGGTTGAACCTGCCTCTTTTAAATGATGTATAGCTCGTTTCAATTTATAATCGATTTCACCTAAGAAATGTTAAAGGATGATGTATTTTTGACGCTTTAGTGGAATAACGAAAAAAGTTATAAAATTGTAAAGATCGTGGAGGTCTTATTCTTGAAAACGAAGAAATGGTTTGCATACCAAATTGAAGGTTGAAGCTTCCTCTTTAAAATGATGTATAAGTTGTGGTTTTAATTTGAAATCGATTCCACCAAAGAAATGTTAAAAAAATGTGTGTTTGACGTTTTACTAGAATCACAAAAAATGATAACATTTCAAAAAGATCACGGAGGTCTTATTTTAAAAATGAAAAAATGATTTGTGTTTTAACTTGAAGGTTGAACCTGCTTCTTTTAAATGATGTATAACTCGTTTCAATTTAAAATTGATTTCACCTAAGAAATCTTAAATTATGATGTATTTTTGAGTTTTAGTAGAATTACGAAAAAATTATAAAATTTTAAAAATCTTGGAGGTCTTATTTTTGAAAATGAGACCTCCAAGCTTCCTCTTTAAAATGATGTATAACTCGTTGTTTCAATTTGAAATCAATTCCACCTAAGAAATGTTAAAATAAATTGTTTGAAGTGTTATTAGAATCACAAAAAATGATATTTCAAATAGATCGTGAAGGTTTTATTTAAAAAAAGAAGAAATAAGTTGTATATTAAATTGAAAGTTGAACCTGCCTCTTTCAAATGATGCATAACTCATTGTTTCAATTTAAAGCCGATTTCACCTAAGAAATAAAGTTAAAGGATGATGTGTTTTGACGCTTTATTAAAAATAAAATTTTAAAATGACTTAAAATAAAATTAAAGGTTGAACCGTCGTCTTTCAAATGATTATTTTTTTTTTATTTTTTTTATTTTATAGGAATGTTTTTCGTCTTGAATTAAATATTTATTTAATAATTTTTGCACTTTTATTAACAAGACGATAGTATTTTACACAATGTTACTACCGGTTTCAGTTACGTTTAAACCATCTTCAGGAAATATATTTTAAAAATTTGTTGATCTTATTGACATTTTATTTTGTGATTAATGTCATGTTGTGTCAATGTGAAAAATTAAAATAGGATTAAAATAAAATAAAATTAAAATTGAATATTTCCCAAACCAAAAGTTCAAATATCTATTGTAAATTTGGGAAGGGAAATATGGGAAAATGTTATTGCGGTTTGAGTTCATTGTATACGTAACGTAACCGAAACCGGTAGTAACATTGTGTAAAATACTATCGTCGTAAATAAATATTTCAAATGATTATACTTATTATCTACAAACAATAATTAGATGGTACAGTTGTGAACACTTTTGCAACACTTAGGTCCATTGAACTTATGAACTTCTCAAAAAGTGAAGAAAATAAAAATAAAGTAGTAAAAAGTAGCATTAGAAGGTTGCCAGCTTCCTTGATATCGTTCACGATATAAATTTCCTGCAGCCTCTGCATTCTCCACAAATTGTATAAAGCAAAGTATCATGTCCCATTTTTCATCATTTTCATATAACATTATAATGAAAGTTGATGACAACTACGAAAAACTTTAACTGTAAACACGTAATTTGAATTAAAATTTAACAGATAAATGCCCGTAAATAATTCATTTGTTTTATCAAAGCGTCGTTAAAGTTTCCAAGTTTCCAACTCGTATATTTCAAAGAAAGCTTGAACGAGATATTAAGTGTGCTATATTTTTGGAAAGAAAATTTTATGTTCTCGGCGAACATACATCACGTTCATGAAAAAGTTAACTTATTCCATCGGATTTTACATAAAAAGTTGCTTTGAAAATGTTTTCACAGAGAGGAAGATTTTTCAATAAGAAAACAATTATGAAAATTTTTCGAAATTGCACTTTCTTGAAAAACACCCTGTATCTGTGAAATCGTAAGTGATATCGATATATGTGGTTTTCAGCATTTTTCCTCTATTTTTTATAGAAAGAGGAGTTTCCTGTTAGAAGTATCCAATTTGGGCCAACCTGTAGATACATATAAAACCCTATATAAATCAGCTTCCCAACTTCTAATACTGAATGTCCCGTAACGATTATACAATACATCACCACCGGTGAACGATTGATTTTTTGATATTTTCTTGTGCAAAAATCTTACTAATGCTAGTTAAGGCATTTTCGTCAATTGCTCTCACAACAGCTTCTTCTAATTCCACCGGATTTGTGTAATATCTTTTCGTGGAATGGCAATGGGTTAAGGTATCCGTAACTTTTAATTTAAAAATTTTCTATTGTATGTTGGTTGCTCGAATTGTCTAGTGTGTACATAGAGTTATATGATAAAAAAATAAAATTAATGATGTTAACAATAGGTCCAAGGTTATGAAAGAAAAACTTTCAATATCTCAACAATTACAACATTTTCGCACCTACGTTTACTTGGCTATTTGTCTATTTTCGATCAAAGAATACGCTGGTGAAGTATTGTATAACCCTGTAGATATAAACATAGAAATATTCATTTTATCATGGAGATTATGTTCCGAAACGTCAATGATGACGATGTTTCAATCAATAAACGAATTTAAGGAGGAAAATTGTCTTATCGATGAACCTAATTAATTATATAAGAAACCTCCTGTTCTCATAATTTAATAATTCATAATGGACAACACAAATATCCATGAATGATATATGAGATATATATATATGAGATAATGTGGAACTTATTAATAGGAAATCTCATATTGAGAAAAAACATGAATGAAATGACAAATAAACTCTCGTTACCATGGTAATTAAGTGGCATATAATATTTTTCACACCTACTATAAAAAACATTTCATCTTAATCCTTTAATATCTCAAAATTGAAAAATAACGCCTATTTTCCGCAATAACATCATACATGCGATACATTATTAGAAAGCTAAAAATGTGCTCTTTTTAGTAACACCATAATCAACTATTGGTTGTATTTAAAAAAACCCAACTTTGTGTTATATCTCAAAAATTATCAACTTTGTTTAAAATTTTTCAACGGCATTACATTCTACTCAAAAAAGTGTCTCAAGAATGTATTAAGCGCGTTTCTTCAATTTCAAGAATAAACGAAATGGGAGCATTTTTTGAAATGGCGAAAATATGACTTTTTGGCCATAACTTAAAAACAAAAGAAGATAGAGATTTTGTTTTTGCGGGATTGAATATTTCTCGAAAAAAGAGACCGGGACATGGCACCTATTTTTTTCGCATCTCTTATAGTTTCAGAGATACCCTATAATAACACAAAAATTTGCCCACACTGTACAGGAAAATTATAAAATAAAGAGTTTTTCAAAAGAATTGGAGAAGACTTACAGGACTTAATTAATTTTAGTGTAAGTCTTAAATGGGAATTGTTAGATTTGTCATTTTATCATGAAGATTATGTTCCGAAATTCCTTTTTAGTTTGTATTTTGAAGATGGAAAAATTCCCGAAACGTCAATGATGACGATGTATTAATCAATAAATGAATTTAAGGGGGAAAATCGTGTTTTCGATCAACCCAATTAATAATATAAGAAACCTCTAAAATTTTTCTCATAATTTAATAATTTATAATGGACAACACAAATATCCATGAATGTACAGGAAAATTATAAAATAAAGAATTTTTCAAAAGAATTAAAGAAGATCTGCAGGACTTAATTAATTTTAATGTAAGTGTTAAATGTGAATTGTTAGATTTAAGTCATTTTATCATGAAGGTTATGTTCCGAAATTCCTTTTTAGTTTATATTCTGAAGATGGGAAAATTCCCGAAACGTCAATGATGACGATGTTTTAATCAATAAACGAATTTAAGCAGGAAAATCGTGTTATCGATCAACCCAATTAATTATATAAGAAACCTCTAAACATTTTCTCATAATTTAATAATTCATAATGGACAACACAAATATCCATGAATGTACAGGAAAATTATAAAATAGAGTTTTTCAAAAGAATTAAAGAAGATTTGCAGGACTTAATTAATTTTAGTGTAAGTGTTAAATGTGAATTGTTAGATTTAAGTCATTTTATCATAAAGATTATGTTCCGAAATTCCTTTTTAGTTTGTATTTTGAAGATGGAAAAATTCCCGAAACGTCAATGATGACGATGTATTAATCAATAAATGAATTTAAGGGGGAAAATCGTGTTTTCGATCAACCCAATTAATTATATAAGAAACCTCTAAAATTTTTCTCATAATTTAATAATTCATAATGGACAACACAAATATCCATGAATGTACAGGAAAATTATAAAATAAAGAGTTTTTCAAAAGAATTAAAAAAAATTTGCAGGACTTAATTAATTTTAGTGTAAGTGTTAAATGCGAATTGTTAGATTTAAGTCATTTTATCATAAAGATTACGTTCCGAAATTCCTTTTTAGTTTATATTCTGAAGATGGGAAAATTCCTAAAACGTCAATGATGACGATGTTTTAATCAATAAATAAATTTAAGGAGGAAAGTCGTGTTATCGATCAACCCAATTAATTATATAAGAAACCCCCAAAAATTTTCTCATAATTTAATAATTCATAATGGACAACACAAATATCCATAAATGTACAGGAAAATTACAAAATAAAGAGTTTTTCAAAAGAATTAAAGAAGATTTGCAGGACTTAATTAATTTTAGTGTAAGTGTTAAATGTGAATTGTTAGATTTAAGTCATTTTATCATGAAGATTATGTTCCGAAATTCCTTTTTAGATTATATTCTGAAGATAGGAAAATTCCCGAAACGTCAATGATGACGATGTTTTAATCAATTAACGAATTTAGGGAGGAAAATCGTGTTATCGATCAACCCAATTAATTATATAAGAAACCTCTAAAAATTTTCTCATAATTTAATAATTCATAATGGACAACACAAATATCCATGAATGTACAGGAAAATTATAAAATAAAGAGTTTTTCAAAAGAATTAAAGAAGATTTGCAGGACTTAATTAATTTTAATGTAAGTGTTAAATGTGAATTGTTAGATTTAAGTCATTTTATCATGAAGATTATGTTCCGAAATTCCTTTTTAGTTTATATTCTGAAGATGGGAAAATTCCCAAAACGTCAATGATGACGATGTTTTAATCAATAAATGAATTTAAGGAGGAAAATCGTGTTATCGATCAACCCAATTCATTATATAAGAAACCACCAAAAATTTTCTCACAATTCAATAATTCATTATGGACAACACAAATATCCATAAATGTACGGGAAAATTATAAAATAAAGAGTTTTTCAAAAGAATTAAAGAAGATTTGCAGGACTTAATTAATTTTAGTGTAAGTGTTAAATGTGAATTGTTAGATTTAAGTCATTTTATCATGAAGATTATGTACCGAAATTCCTTTTTAGTTTATATTCTGAAGATGGGAAAATTCCCGAAACGTCAATGATGACGATGTTTTAATCAATAAACGAATTTAAGGAGGAAAATCGTGTTATCGATCAACCCAATTAATTATATAAGAAACCTCTAAAAATTTTCTCATAATTTAATAATTCATAATGGACAACACAAATATCCATAAATGTACAGGAAAATTATAAAATAAAGAGTTTTTCAAAAGAATTAAAGAAGATTTGCAGGACTTAATTAATTTTAGTGTAAGTGTTAAATGTGAATTGTTAGATTTAAGTCATTTTATCATAAAGATTATGTTCCGAAATTCTTTTTTAGTTTATATTCTGAAGATGGGCAAATTCCCAAATCGTCAATGATGACGATGTTTTAATCAATAAACGAATTTAGGGAGGAAAATCGTGTTATCTACCAACCCAATTAATTATATAAGAAACCTCTAAAAATTTTCTCATAATTTAATAATTCATAATGGAAAAAGAAATATCCATGAATGTACAGGAAAATTATAAAATAAAGAGTTTTTCAAAAGAATTAAAGAAGACTTGCAGGACTTAATTAATTTTAGTGTAAGTGTTAAATGGGAATTGTTAGATTTAAGTCATTTTATCATGAAGATTATGTTCCGAAATTCCTTTCTAGTTTATATTCTGAAGATGGGAAAATTCCCGAAACGTCAATGATGACGATGTTTTAATCAATAAACGAATTTAAGGAGGAAAACCGTGTTATCGATCAACCCAATTAATTATATAAGAAACCTCTAAAAATTTTCTCATAATTTAATAATTCATAATGGACAACACAAATATCCATGAATGTACAGGAAAATTATAAAATAAAGAGTTTTTCAAAAGAATTAAAGAAGATTTGCAGCACTTAATTAATCTTAGTGTAAGTGTTAAATGTGAATTGTTAGATTTAAGTCATTTTATCATGAAGATTATGTTCCGAAATTCCTTTTTAGTTTATATTCTTAAGATGGGAAAATTCCCAAAACGTCAATGATCACGATGTTTTAATCAATAAATGAATTTAAGGAGGAAAGTCGTGTTATCGATCAACCCAATTAATTATATAAAAAACCTCTAAAAATTTTCTCATAATTTAATAATTCATAATGGACAACACAAATATCCATAAACGTACAGCAAAATTATGAAATAAAGAGTTTTTCAAAAGGATTAAAAAAAATTTGCAGGACTTAATTAATTTTAGTATAAGTGTTAAATGTAAATTGTTAGATTTAAGTCATTTTATTATGAAGATTATGTTCCGAAATTCCTTTTTGGTTTATATTCTGAAGATGGGAGAATTCCCGAAATGTCAATGATGACGATGTTTCAATTAATAAAGGAATTTAAGGAGGAAAATCGTGTCATCCACACCAAAAATTTTTTTCATAATTTAAACATAAAAAACATTTTTCTTCCAACTTTTGAAGATAATATTATAGTTTACAGAAAATTATTAGATGAACTAGTCGTTAATTAATATTGAATATGTATACACGTCAATAAAATCAAAACGAACATATCGGTTTATCATTAAATCGGAAATTTAATTATAGTTAATGCGAAGATGTGTCGACGCGTTATAAAGCTGTTTTATAATTAACTCACGACAACCTGTGATTACATCAAAAAAAAGTATCGTAATGAATATGTTTTGACTGAGTTTTGCGAGAAAATGATTGGGAACTTTCGACGTGGGAGTTTAAAGAACCCATTTTTTGTCGTAACCATTCGCACGATTTAAACAAATTATCTCGGCATGGATCGACGAAATGAAAAAGTAGCGACAAAAAATTAGCGTCCAGATTAAAATCTTAGCGGTTAATCTTCTCAAGACCATTGTTCACCCGCCGACAATGTACTTCTTTTTCTCTTCGAACGTCCGGTAGAAGCGTCTCCGCCGTTTTTCAAGCAAATATAATTACCCGGGTTTACCAGCGGAGGATTCCCCACCTTGGTTACAGCGGGTAGTCTACCTTGAGACACAATTAAAACCAACCTGCCCTTGTCTATATCCATCCGAACGCAATTAACACAAATTACCTTAACGATCTTATTTTAGAATCGTATAGAAATTAGAAGAAAATTTAATCTGAAACTTTCAGCTTTTAGTAAACTGTTAATTTAGTTAATGGGTGACATTGGTTATGGACCGGACAAGGCTGGTTACGTGTCAGAAACTGTAAATGGAATTGCACTTCGTTACGGAAACGGTGTCACGGCGGAAGGTGCCCAATTTCCTAACTCCTAACACACAAATTCATTTAGCACACCAACTTTCAAATTGATTTAAGATAGAAGCTATAATTTTCATTCATTCAAATTTACTGAAAAACATTGGAAGTAATACTAGAACTGTTACTAGGACTGAAAAAAATGAAAACAATTTTAACTATTATTATAATCTTCGTCAGTATCTGGTTCAAAGTGTTAGTTCTAATTCTCGTTCAATCAATTCAAACTCCATCCGGGTAAGTTTTCATACTTATGACTAACGCATTAACGAGATTCTAAAAAGTGGTTTGTTAAAACGGGTTAAATTAAATTTGCTGTTTTAAATTAAAAGTTGTAAGAGTTAAATGGGTTTTTTAACCTATTAAGTGTACAATATAATGTGTAACTAGCATAAAATTATTAAAATTAATCCTCATTTTTTGGTAACCACCATAACTAAAAGAATTTAAATGGTATTTACTTTCTCTGTTATAACCCGCGTATTCAAGAAGAAATAATGCCATTTAAGATAATACTTCACAAGTATTGTGTAGGTCATGTCCCTGTTAACAAGGGGGTGAAAGTTGCTTCATTTCATCTTTTGTTCAATAACACCTGAGTTTGGTTTTACCTGAGACGTCTCGAAAGGGGCGATTTTTTGTTTTTATGGCTTAAGAATTTCAACAATATAGGATTACTGGAATCTAAAAGTACATCAAAAATGGTAAGTTACGCACGACTAGTTTTGCTAACCAGGAAACATCCTGACTCCTCATTCAACATTCTGCAAGTGTCCGATCTCATCGTGGACCGATCAACATTGTATGTATAAATAGATCTAACTGTAAGTTCCAAGTGACAATCGCGACGAATAACGGAACAGAAAAAAGTTGGCAAGAAAAAAGCCTATATTTTAATGTAACAAAAAATAATATGTAAATAAATAAAAAAAAATTAAAAAAATAAATAAATAAAACAAAAAAAGTGACTTACCTTCTAAGGACTAGATATAGGATTTACAACAAATAATAACAAATTAAGTCGCGACGGTTTTCTCGAAATAAATTATTGTTAATAATAATTAGTATAATAATAATAATAACAATGGTTTAACAACTTCTTCAACAAACTAAGTTCACTATCTAAAAGTGCGCATGGTTCTTTAGGAGTTTCGATTATTGCGCGCTCTTTGGATTCAAATATACGCGCGCTGTAACCTGGTGGTCATCTCCAGGGACGCGACTATGACCGCTGCGGAGCTCGTATGGTACTAATATAAGAAGAAGGTTCTTCTTCTGCCACCGGTGAAAAAGCACGCGGAGGGTCGACAACCTCCTCGGCGACGTAACGTTGGTGCAGGTACTCCTGGAGGGGAGGTACCGTTAGATATTTACTTCAGTGATCGAGTTGTAAAAGAATTGCCGGCTCCCTGTGCAGGTGCCCCCTTCAAATTTACAACCATTTCAATCCAAGAAATCACTGCGTAACTTCTTACCTTTCTCTTAGGCAACTCCTTTCGCACCAACATTTACTTCATCATCGAACTTCCTCATCTCGGGAGTGGAGAAATGAATAGCACTTAAAATGATTAATAATTTTTATTGCAACCATAAAATATTTCTTGACAAAATCAGTAGTTAAACGTGGAATAATACGTTTCTTCGATGATGGGATAAAAAACGCGTTTACTGCTGGGATCCTGCGAGACAAACGATGAAGACCGTTCAGATGCATTGTACCGACACGTGTAGCTATCTTCACGTGATGCAGAGATGCGACACACCCTCTCGACGGGAGCCTGTCGCCGCTTCTTGAGCTTCTCGTTCTCTATGCGCAAGTACTCGAGTTCTAACCGCAAGTTCATCATATCCTGTTTCAACCTCTCCACCTGCTTGTCAAGCTGCACTATTTGCTTCCGCTTCCGCAGGTGCCCCAGCAGCAGGATGCTGCACCCAGTTCCAACGCCCACGAGAGCGATTCCCACCAGCTTCCATTGTTCCCACATAGCACGACTTTTCAGGACATTAATATGTTATTTCGCTTTGATAAAGATAATGTTTCAGATGATTTAGAATTTGGACAAAGAGTTTTATCGACTACATATTAAATTTGACGTATGAATTTTTTTGATGTTGAATGATTGATGACAGTTTGAAATCTACAATTCATTTTGAATGTTATTCATTTTTGTTCAATTTAATGTTTAGAAACTACATTAACTTACTATAAACTCGGATCGCAGCAAAACCGATGAATGATTTTAGTATATTGTCAACATCTAAATTGTGAAAAAATCTCCAAAAGTTTGATTCTTAAAGCTGCCTTTAGTGCGAGGGAGAATTGGGTATTTTGTTCCGATTGGCTGATGGCGACGGTCCTGGCGTTACATGGTCGCCATCAGCCAATCCGAAATAAATATCCGATACATAAATACCCAATTCTCCCTTGCACTAAAGGCAGCTTAAAAGATGAAATCCAAGAAATTGAACAAAAGAGAGGTAAAGTCGTATGTAGTCGTAAGCCTATTTTTACCAATAATTGCGCTTGTAATGATGCCGTTTTGTTATCTTCAGAGTCGAAACAGTTTTTGAAGTTAGTTTATTGTCAATAAACTCTTGATGAAACCACCATGTAGAGTCTAAAATTAACTAATATACTTCGTTGTATATTGATAATTTATTAATTATTAATTTTTAAAAAATAAATGGTATAACTGATATGAAATGGTTGGATGAAGGGTGATTGGGTCGAGCTGTAGAGAGTGTTGAAATAGAGGAAGAGGGTAGAGGGTAAATAATGTTTCAATGAGGGAAAACCTTGTAAATATATAAAAACTTATAAATAAACACATAAACGAATAGAGGAAATACCGTGTTCTGTGAAACCTCTCTAACCACCGATGCAGAAATGCCAAAAAGCTTACATTTATCAGAAGTTATCAATACTATACCAAAAACGTTTTGGAAGACCATGCGTTATCTTGACATAATTGAAAAACTCCTTCCTCCCATAGCTTTGATTATAACTCTTTTGGTTCTTATTTTGCTAATTCGCCCATTGCTCTCGACGAATTAATTAAGAAATCAACAGTGCTCACTATCAGTGGTTCTGCTCTTGTCAATTCTCGGTTTTCCTTTACCATGTTTGATGAATCTCAGATTTGGGACGCTCTTGTAAAAACGCGCTCTACATGTGTTGGTGCTGATGATGTTGGTTTTAAGCAATTCCTTTCCATCTTGGATGTAATTACTCCAACACTGCTTCATGTCTTTAATTTCTCCACAAAGTTTTCGATTTCTAAGTGATTTTCGACCAATATCGATACTTTCTGTATTATCTAAGGCACTTGAACGTTTGGTGTACAATCAAGTGCAGGATTACCTTGATAAGCATAAGCTAAGAACAGACTGTCAATATATCACTACCAATGATACGCAACTAATACTTGGTGACAATGTTATACATTTCAGCAATACACTCAAGAACTTGGGGGTGACCACTATCTTAACGGTGTTAAATTCACTTTGTCTGTAAGAAGGTTTATTTATGTTTTCATTCTTTGCATAAACTTGGTTGTTTCCTTCCTCCTACTGTGCGTCGTAATCCTTGTTACTCACTAATACTATCCCACATCTATTATGTTGATGCTGTGTATCCTGATCAAGAAATTACCAACGCTAACAAATTAGAAAGATTACAGAACAATTGTTACGCAGTGTCGTGATCACCTTCAAATGTTGACTGCCGAGAGACTCAGATCCTTTCATATACTGACTACATTGCATAAGATACTTTCATCTCAGAAGAGGGATTTCTCACTCATTGCACAGAGAGATATCATGGATCTTTCGTGGTGCAGGCTATAATGCTTTGAAATAGTTTACCCATGAAAATATGTAACATTCGTAGCTTTCTAACGTTTAAGGTCTGCTTAAGGGATTTTCTGTTATCACTACATCCATCTGAATCCAAATCATGATGTCGCCTGATTTTTTTTTCTTTTTCTTTTTATCAACTGTACTCGTTCTGTCCTTTTCCTCTTTGCTCTTTATCTCCTTTTCTTAAATATTAAATTATTTATATAATGCCAAATTAGTTTTTTTTAGATTAACTTGTTACATATGTTGCTGATTGAGTCTTCTGGAAGATATCTTCTGGAAGTAATATGAAGATTTCTAAGAAACAGTATCAAGCTATCTAGAGGCAATATTCAGTCTTTTGGTAGCAAATAAAATCTTCTAGATATAATATCAAGTTTTCTGGAAGCATCTCAAGTTTTCTAACAGTAACATCATGTTTTCTGGAAGCATTTCAAGATATTGTATGACGTTTGAAAGAATTTTAAGTTGTCTGGAACCATTGTAAGTCGTCTGGAAATATTTTAAGTATTCAAGAAGTAGTATCAGTCTTTTGGCATTGTAAGTCTTCATTGCAAGTCGTCTGGGAGCATTTCAAGCCTTCTAGATACAATATCACGTCATTTGTAAGCATTGCAAGTCTTTTGGAAGCATTGAAAGTAGTCTGGAAATATTTTAAATCTTCTGGAAGCAATATTAAGTATTCTAGAGGGAGTATCAAGTCATCAGAGGCAGTATCCAGTCTTGTGGTAGCATTTTAAGTCTTATGATGAAAACATTAAGTTTTCTGAAAGCATTTACAGTCTTTTAGCAGCAACAATAAGTCTTCTGGAAGCATTGTAAGCTATATGGTAAAATCTTAAGTCTTCTAGATGTAATACCGACCCATTTGGAAGTCTTCTGGAAGTATTGTAAGTGGTCTAGAAACATTTTAAGTCTTCTAGAGGCAGTATCAGTCTGATGAAAACATTTCAATTTATATGATGTTGTCTAGAAACAATATCAAGCCATATAGAGGCAGTGTTCAGTCTTATAGCAGCAAATCAAATCTTCTAAATGCAATATCAAGCCTTCTGAAAGCATCTCAAGTCTTTCAGCAGCAACATTAAGTCTTCTGGAAGCATTCTAAGCCATATGGCAGCATTTCAAGTCTAGATGCAATATTAAGTCATTTGGAAGCATTGCAGGTTTTATTTAAACATTGTAAGTCGCCTGGAAACATTTTAAGTATTCTAAAAACAATATCACTCTTCTGGTAACATTTCAAATCTTCTGAAAGCAATATCAAGTTTTCTAGAAACAGTATTAAATCATCTAGAGCTAATATCTAGTCCTTTGATAGCAAATGAAATTTTCTGGATGCAACATCAAGTCTTCTGGAAGCATTATAAGTGGTCTGGAAACATTTCAAATCTTCTGCAAGCAATATAAAGTTTTCTAGAGACAGTATTAAGTGATCAGAGGCGGAACCCAGTCTTCTGATAGCAACTTAAGTCTTGTAACAACTGGAAGCATATCATATCTTCTAGAAGCACTATCAGTCTTTTGGATACAATATCAACTTTTCTAAAGACAGTATCAAGTCATCTAGACGCAGTATGCAGTCTTGTAGTAGCAAATCAAGTCTTCTAGATGCGATATCAAGTTTTCTGGACACATCTCAAGTCTTCTTGTAGTTTCCAAGACAGCTTATTTGGACATCCAAGTCGAACTATCGCTACATATGTATACAATAGAATTTTGTTGATCAGTCTATTTTGACTTGTAATTGAAATTTGGGAAATCTAAGGAATTTGTTTGATTAATGTTTTATGTTGTTTCACTAAATAACCTTTTATTGGAAATTTAAATTTGCCGCGTGACAATACTTTCTAAAGAAAGGCCCGTGAAAGCACCATCTATAAATATCTTTTAGTACCAATATGAAAAAATTATAATTTAATATAGTGTAATATATTACACTTAACTAATTTTGAATGAATGTTGGATTTTATACATTAAACAAAACGTAACTTTTTTCAAAAGGAATATGGAAAAGGATTTTTATTATTCTCTGTTTGTGCTGCTCTTTGCAATTTTTCGGCCATCACGGGAACCTGGCCTGAAATCAGAAGTTCTTTCAGTTCAAGACGATTTGAGCTTCTGGGTAGAATCTATATTGTGATTCAGATCAATGGGAAGATGGTATTTTGAGGAATAAGATTAGAAAACGTATCTAGTTTTAACTAAAGCCTAAACTCCGAATGGATCCCCAAATCTATCTTTTACAAAAGGAAGCTTTAGTCTTGAGGTTTGTAATTCGTCGAGATTCCAAGAGATAGCTAATTTCCGCTTCTGCTGAGGTAGCGGTAAAAAGTTAAAAAATTCAACGGCTATGAAAACTTTCCCACTATACATATACAACTCCAAGACTGCAGAAAATTTGGTTCAATGTTATTGTAAGCTTAGCATACTCAAGGCCCGTTACTTTATATTGGTTACTGAAAGGCATCTATGTTGATGTTGAGTTCAATGATATGATGGTTTTTTAAGGAAAAAGATTACTAAAGCTTTAGTTTTGAGATTTATAGTTGATGGAGATTCCAAGAGAAACTGATTTTTTTTCTGCTGAGATCATCTACGAGAATGAATATTCCACGATATTTAGGTCCAAGATCGCAAATAATTAGATATTTACGGCATAAATAGGCGTTACTACAATACAGTGATTCTTTTGCTTTCTGTATCTGCATAAAAAAAACAAGACAGACTTTTCTTATATTTTATATTCACAAAAAAAAACAAAAATTGATTTATTTTATGATAAAAACAACAAAACTCAAAATTAAACCATTCCTAAACAAATAAATGTTTAGTCCCTTCCATCACTCAAGAACTGGAGCTATTTCAATCCACACAGATAGAGTCCAACATTGAAGTTCTCCCATTATTAACGAAACTTTTACCAAATAACTTGAAGGTGGAACCCCATTCGGTAAAGTAATCTGGTCAAACTTCAAGTCTCCAATTATCCAGTGCTAAAACACCCCCATTTATTCAAACGCAAACTCGTTTAATCTTTCATTGTGATTTACGGCTATGAAAGGGCATCGAAATACATCGACATCTTTGAAAACATTTAAATCAGCTAATATGTCCCGACATCCGAAAGCATTACTGGACAACGCCTTACACAATGGAACGTCAAATTGAATTCCCGAAAACAATGGCACATTATTCCTAATGTAATAAGCTTTAACGTTGATCTAAAAGGAAACGATTTTCGTAAAGATGATTTAAGAATGGTATCGATTACTTTGTCCGTGCTTGTGAATGTTGGGATAAAATGCATTTTAACACTGAAAACGGTGTAGGTCTTATTGAAATGTCTCGTTTTAAAATCGGCCTTGTCGACGCAAAGTTTGTTTACTTTGGTTAATACTGCACGATTAAATAAAATTTGATTGTCACTCTTAAAAAAATTCAGATGTAGCATGTTACATTAAAATTTTGTAGACTTACGTTTACTGTGATACAAAAATACAAGCACGTGAAAATAAGTAAAATTAAATTAGGTTTCATTGTGAGATTTTTTTGCAAGTAATCAGGTAAAACTAATCGGTCACTTTTTTATACGGTTCTGACTTACTGAATAATAGTGAAATAATTGGGCAAATTAGATAATAATAATCGTGATATTGGTGTAATGTACGTAAAAGTAGAAAAAATTATAATGTAATTTGTATCAATTTAAAATGTTTAACTACCGGTGTGATCAACGTTACCGGAAAGATAGGATGCGACGCTATTCTATTATATCTTTAAAATTTTGATTCCAGCCTGATAATATTGAGCGGCAAATGTAGATATAATTAAAAAATGGAATACATGGGAATGAAAAGAGAGAAGAAGAACAAAGAGTTGGGTTTGGTTGAATTGGGTTGGACTGAATCTAAATCTCATTAGTCCTGATTTTAGTGCCGATAGATCGAATTCCCTCGGTACACAATTTTCGAATTTGTTCAATTTGAGGAAAAGAGCATAATTAGCCTATTGATGAGTTGAATTAAGACGAAATGATGAGGTTTTTGAAAGAGGTTATGACGATGAAGTAACGTTGATTACAATGACAGTGTCTCATTGAGCTTACTATGAAAGACTACTTTGTAGCTATGTCATCCAAACGAAATAAAACGAAGTAGTAGTTTTTGTAGTAGTTCTATGCAAATATTAAAATTTGTGAATTGACAAAGATGTTGAATCTTCGTATTTATGCCATTCATGGTCTCTTAGATGGAAATAATGTTAACAATATTGTGTGATAATCAAGTAAGAGTGAAATCTTCTCCAGATTTCTGATTAACAGAACATGGTGTGCTCTCAACCACAGTTAACTTTTGAAAGATAGGAATTGAGAAGGAACTCACAGATGAAACGTTAAAACGAGTAACGGCTGATTTATCCGATTCAAAAATCATTGTGATTGGCATAGCATCGCCGAAAGTAGTGAGCGAATTATCGCTGATAAAGAAATTGCGTCTCTGTATCCAAATAATGATAGACGAAGGTGGTTATACCAGTAACATTTATTGTACGTAAAGAGAAAACTTTTCCAGGATTTAAATCCGCCAAAAATCTATTAAGAGTAATGATTGGAGAAAATGCAGCTAATGATTATAAATCAAAACCTTGTTTAGTTTATTGTTCGCAATATCCAAGAGCTTTAAAAAATAAATCTAAAACTGGGTTGCTCGTTATTTGGAAGTCGAATACTAAAGCTTCGGTTTTTGAGGACCGATTTGGTTATTGCTGATTAAAGGATATCCCATTTAAAGTAATATTATTAAGCGACAACGCACCAGACCATCCTCCTGCATGATTTCTTTTTCAATCATCACGAACGAGGACGATAAAAGCTCGGGAGAGATAGGAGAAGTGAGAGCATGAGACTTGATTTTAACGTTGTCTAAAAATGGTTGAGATTGCCCCAAATGAAAATGATGAAATTATCAGTAAAGGAGAGTTTTGTGTACCATGCTCTGGAGTAATGCCTTCCTGGTGGTTCCAAATATAGAAATATAAGTAGGATACGTGGTTATGAAAAGGGAGAAGAAGAAGAAGGAGTTGGGGTCGGGTTGGGTTAGGATGAATCAAAATCCGAGCAATGCTGGTTTCAATGCCGATAGATGGTCCTTCCTTCGCACACAATTTTTGAATGAATTTTTGAGACTCAAGCAGGAAAGAAAAGAACTAAAAGAAATGGTAGCGGAAAGCAAATAAACAAATGGGAAGAACTGTGCCAAGAACTGGACGATGACATATGGAGGAAAGCGTACCTCATTGCAACAAATCAACTTCGTTAGATTAAACCGATTTAATAGTCGACGAAGTTATGGAAAAGACAGTCTTTCAACGGCAATACTACCCACGAAGAAGTTCAAAAAATTCAAAATGTTTCCAAAACATAGTTAGATAAAATGACACAAAATAGAAATGCCTGTCGAGAATATCCCATTAATTGAAATAAAAGAATAGGATGACACAGTAGGAAAGATTCGGAAAAGGAAAGCACCAGGAACTAATAACATTACCCCGGAGATACTGATTGAGACTGTATCTGGAAATAAGATAATCTTTCTAAAAATATTCAATAATTACCTGAAAGAAGGAATATTTCCTAGGATATGGAAGATTGCAAAATTGGTACTGTATCAAAAACCAAGGAACGACATAGATGGAAATTCAACTTACCATCCAATCTGCTTGGATAACACAATGGCTAAGCTGATGGAAGTGTTGATAAGAAAGAGGCTAAACAGGGAGATAGAAGAACAGAAACTAGTTATCGAAAATTATTTTGGTTTCCGAGTAGGAAGTTCGACGGTAGCTGCCATTAGAAAGATGCAAAGTGTTCTGGAAAAAATCAAGGCCAAAGCTATACAACATCAGGAACTGTACGTTATGGTCACGTTAGGCATAGCATTCAACTCCGCGTCTTGGAAAGGTATAGTTGCAATACTGGAAAAGGGAAGTGTAAGCGAATATTTGGCAAGGATGATAAGATTGTATCTATCAGAAAGAAAGATTATTGCTCTAAACGGATATATGATGCTACCAGCGGCGTAACATAGGGATTAATTCGGGGTCCAACACTATCAAACATCTTCTACTACGATATACTGAGAGATGCAACGGAAAATGGAGTGGAATTGGACAAAGCTAGTTACGTGGTGAGAAAGGTTATGACAAAGCCTCAAAACATTGGCTAGTATAGCTATCTCTGCAGTATTGAATGCAGCGCCAACGTGGAGTCGGGTCCTCAAATATAAACATTACACAAATATGTTGCATGCAGTCAACAGCAAACTAGCTATTGAACCACATGCGTACCACACGGTATCCATCGCGAGTGTGGAAGTGATATCGGAAATGCCGTTCTTGGACCTGCTGGTGGAAGAAAGGGAGTATATACACAGAAAAGGTAGGAAGAGCAAGATAGGAGCAAGGTGTTCTAATAAGGAAGTGGCAACTGAGGTGGTACAGATATGGTGGATGGCCCAGATTCATGATATTAAGCAAAGAACGGTGGATAAATAGAGAGTGGAGCGAAACGGACCATTTTATGACGCAGCCTCTCAGCAGTCACGGTATATATGGGAAGTACCTATATGATATTGGGAAGGGATCGACGGATGAATATTGGCTTTGGAGCAGTGGATATACTGGAACATACAATTTTGTATTGCTGAATATTTGAAAGAAAGAGGCCTAGATGTTCCCCAAAAATACAGAAACCTGACCAAAGACAACATCACAGAAATCATGATGATGAAAGGAGAGATAATTTTGAAGAAATAATATTGGAAGAAATAATTGGTAAAGAGATAAAGTAAAATAGAAATGGTTGGAAATGTTTCTATTTTGTTCCGGATATTTTCCTACCCAATTGCGGAAAAAGGGAGAAAATACGAGGATACAGAAAACAAAAGAGGCACGAAAGGGGTGCTTTTCTCGTTAAACTAAGACTAAAACTAAGAATTATACAAAATGTATTATGTCTTTTCTATGTTCATATCTCGATGGACATGTGGGTACATGGTTCAGGAGAAGAAGACGAGGAAAGGGGATTTTAGTGGTTCGCGGTCTTTGACCCCAACTCTACACTATCTGATTAGCCATCACTCCAGGCATCTGGCCTGGAGTGATGGGCGTAGATTAGTCTGTTCTTAGATTTTACCTGATCTCGTTGAAAAAGGCTGAATTCGGCTGAAATTTGAGGAATAGGGCGAAATGGCTTCTTGGCGAGATGACTGAAGATGAAGTGATGAGGTATTTGAGAGAGGTGATGCTGTTCAAAGAAGTGGAGAAAATGAGGAGAGAGTATAATTAGAAGATTAATAATTCTAATCTAAGATAATTAGAGAGAAATGGATGAATTGGTAATGATAGTGAGGAAGATTGAGGAGAATGGGAGAGAGAAGAAGTAGGATTAGTTAAGGGGTATAGGATTGTAACCTTCAATCGAATGTATAGAAAGTAAAGATAACTTCAAAAATTTAACGAAAGTTTTTCCTTCCCCACGACTGTGTATGATGGAAATCTGAATACAAAGGAAGAAAAAGAATGGAGCGAAGATGGAGAGACTAAATGGGTGGGAGCGAAGAGGAGATTAACAAAAGGGAAGTGATTTCAAAAAAATTATGAGTCTTTTTTTCAATCATCATTAACGGGGACAGTAAGAGCTCGGGAGAGACAAGAGGAGTAAATTAACAATAAATTAACTTTGATTTTGATGTTGACGGGGAACGGTTAGGACTGCAACAAATGAGAGTTACTAAACTATCAATAGAAGAGTGTCGTATGCTCTAATATAAAGCCTTATTGATGGTTCTAAAGAAGACGAGGAAAGGCGTTTTTGGTAGGTGACCTCAACCCCACAATATTTTTTAGCAGATTTGATCAGGTTGGATTGGAAGAACTTCAAAAAGAGCGGTAAGAAGGTAAAAACATAGATGGCGCTTAGATTCAAGAAACCAATGAGGGTGATTTCGTCTGGAATGAACTCGAAAGTTGCATGAAATGTGGAGACAAAGACAAAACCGTTAGGTGTGGGCATAACGGCAATAAGGGAAGACAGTTTATTTATTAACTCTGGGAAGAGCTGGAGATTGAATTCTCGAGGTTGATCAGAGATATTCGTAAGATTCATAGATTCGTCTAGGAGAGTGAAGGCTTCGGCGAGTAAAGTTGTGTCGATGTTGGAGGGTAAAAAGAAAGAAATGAAAAAAAAACAAATTTTGATAAAAGAATAGAGTAAATAATAAAGACGAATAGTGTTTAGAAAAGTATGGTAGGAGGAGGCAACTTAAGACAGGACGGGAAGCAAGGAAGGTGTATTGATTGATTGGTGTTGATTGTGTAAGGATATTGTAATAACTTGATTGTTGTTAGTTGTAAATGATATCCTTGGAAGATAAACTAGGATACATTGGGTTTAAAGAAACCACAACTTCAAACATAAATTATGTTAATAATAACAATACTTTGAATTACTATATTCTAAATACAACATCATTTGCAAAAGTCTTCATTTAATTATCTCTTCATTTTTGAGCCAAATTGTTATTTCAAAAGCTTTAATTATATCTTGTGTGTATATGACAACTTTGCTTACATAACTTCCGAATAACATTCCTTCTGGTAATTGAATATTACCGAAAATCATGTCGCCACTGTACCACCCCTAAAAAAGTTCCTTTCTTATACAATCATTATTAAGAAAATTAAGTTTGAAACTTACCGCCGGAATAGGACACTTGGTACATTTCGGGCATAAATTCTGTACAAGATCTCGCGTTCCAAAATTATTCTTTTCGATGCCGTTACAAAGATTCATGTCGTATTGAAAGCCGGAATACACCGGGATGTTGTTTCTTAGGAAATATAACCTCATGATTGCCTAAAAAATAAAAGTAGAATTTGCTTGGATTAGAAACGTAACTTGGATAACATGGCTCATTTTTGTTAGCGGTTTGAGGAAATGTATTTTCGTTCGGACGACGATGAAGGTTTTATTTATATGTTGATTCTTCATTTCTATAGCTAATAATGATTTGTTTGCATAGCTAACGATGACTCGATCGAAGATTAGGACGCCCTAAAACATTTAAACTTAATTAAAGTTGTGTACTTATTTTAATCTTACTGAAGATAAATAAAAGATGATTGAAAAACAAATTATTGATTGGATTTTCATTATTGTGAGTGTTCAACAAAATAGGTTTATGATTCATATTTTTCGTTTATATATATGAAATAGTTTAAATAACAATTTAGAAAAAATGGATTTTTTTTTGGAAAAATTGAAGGAATTATAAAGAGATTTAACTGTTTTTTTTTAATAATTATCTGATATGATTCACATCAAAAAATATTATATTTTAATAATCATTGCCCAAAGAATGAAACAATGACTTAAATTTAACTCAACTAATCTTAATATGAATTAAGACTCGTTAAAAGTTATGCAACAGGATAAAGAGATACAAAAAATTATAATTCAAAAATGATTTATTATTAAAAAAACTATTTTTTATTGCAATATACATTTTCTTTAATCTAACACATCAGCGTATCTGATACAGATATACATGGTTTTCCTCGACTGAATCACGCAATCCTTTTTATTCCTCTTGTATTATTTTCACGCCAATTAAAAAATAATAATACGATACTCGCCCGCATTTTGCGTTCCCAGGAAAGAAATCCAAGTTGTTTCGCGAGTAAAAGCTCGTCATTTCACTTCCAAATCACCTGAGACTATTTTAAATACGAGCTTTCTACAGAGTGAAAACTAAAGCGCAAATTTTAATAAAATTAACTGGGTTCAAAATCTATTAATATTTAATTTATTATAAACAACCTTATTAATTAATTGCTCGTTATGTTCATGAATTTGTTAATAAGGCTGTTTAGTTATAATTATTGTTTCGATGTCTGCTTATTTCGAAGTTTTTGATTTTAGCTACCGCTTGGTAACTTTGAATAAATATAAAGATCAAAGATTGTTTTTATCACAGAGTTTGTGTCTGATGAAGGATTAAACAATTAAGTATAAAATAAATTATTAAATTCACTTCTGGAAGCACTCTGGCACAAATGTTTTGATTTTATTCAATTCATAACGGCGTCAATCCACGGTAAAAATTTTTGGATGTTTGTGTAGACCCCCGGTAGTTGTTCTCTTCCGCATCCTATTCCCCAAGAGACTAAACCAATTAAAGTTTTTCTTCCTTCTACCGTTGTTGTTAAAGGCCCGCCTGAATCGCCTTGACACGAATCCCTTCCTCCCTACGAGAATGATAAGAATAAGAAACAAAATTAACTTAGTTTGAAGTTATTCGTTTCATGATTAATTCCTTCTTCTCGAAACGAAAAGCAACACGTATTTCCTTACCTCTTTGTAGCCTGCACAAAGGAAAACGTCATGAATAGTTTCTCTTCGACCTGCAGACCGGAACCAGCGTTGGCATCGTTCGTTTGGGATGACCTCCACGTCCACTTCCTGTAGAACAGAAGGTACAGTTGCTTGCCCGTGTCTCGTTCTACCCCATCCAGCTACAGTTGCTTTTTTCCCGGATAATTTTAACTAAAAAGAAAAATAAAAATAAATTGTTTATTACGTTGCTTTGTGGTAGATATAATCCTATTAAACTTCATGTCCTCTCTTGTTTGCGTAAAAGCAATTTATAAGATAATTAAATTTTCTCTTTGTGTTTAACGTATCAGTCAACTGTGTTAAAATTTAACTTACTGTCGGCGACGGTAAACAAACGGGAACAATGTGTTGTCGGAATTTAACATTTCTATCCAATTTCACAAGGGCTAAATCGTTTTTGAAGTCGGATGGCGAATACGAAGGATGCACCTCTTTGCGTTCTACGGAGTAATCTTCGTAAGGAAGGTTTTCTTCTTGTCCTCGAACATCCCACTCTCCCAATCGTATCCGAATATTCCCATTAGAAGTTCTAAAGAATAATCAATTGTAATTATCTAATTAAAATTGAGTCGGATGTTTTAAAAAATGTCTCCGAGATTTTCATGAGAAGAAACTCCGAAACGTGGTGATCTGTTTTAGTCCGCCCCTTCGTGATTTAATATCCGGTGGAAATCGTTACAGTTCCACTTTAATCCCGAACGAGTTTTGCAAGAAATCTCATTTATTTCTGCTGCTGATCTCAAAAAGAATCCCTCTTTTGACCAAATCTCTGCCAGATAACGTGAAAAGTGGATCATTGGATTAATTTTCCAGGAAATTTTTAATCTTGCGTTCGGATTAAACACAACAAACACGTTAATAAGATTAAAAATCACCAAATTAAATTTTTGCTGGAAAATCACTTCGAAATTCTCTGCCAACTATATTACTGGATGATTTAAAGATTGTGCTCATATGGACTCCATTTTAACGTCGTGATATACTTTGCTGTTGTAGGTGTCGATTAGGTGTTAAATTGTAATATAAGGAAGTCATTTGATTTAAATAATTGAGATGAAATAGATATAATCCCGAAGTAGAAAAGTTATACAAGTATTATATATTATATATATTAGGATCTGAACATGTAGCACAAATTAATAAAAGAAAGTTTCCTGAAAACGTCTTGGCAGATCAATGACTTTGTTGTCATCAAAAAAATTGTGCCCAAATGAACTACATCGAATACATTTCAACATATGGACATCACCATAGGATATACTTTGCTTAACCGCTATGTACGTATCGATGAGGTGGTAAATCAATTAGCTTTGTTTAAATAATTGAGATGAAACCGATATAATTAAAAAATAGAAGAGTTATACAAGGAGAGACTGATCAACGTAACACAAACTAATTCAGGGAAAGACTACGAACCCAAATGCAAAATAACAGAATAGTATGTTTTGGAGTTGCTTGGAGTAAGGACGAAAACATATAAATTGAAGGAGATTAAAGCTCAGTTTGGGTTAGGTTGGATTGAAAAGGATTTGGTTGGGTTCATTTGAACTTGAGAGGCAGAGGAAGCTGATATAGAGAGGACTTGATATTTTACTCCCCTTTACCAGGATCTGGCTGATTAAAGGAGAGATGAAGGATACTCGAGGATGATGGCACAAGGAAAAAGTAGATAAAGAGGAACCGTTTTTCATTTCCTTATTGGATAACCAAGAAAACAAGGGCCCCAACTCCGAAGAAAACTTGATAAGGTATTTTTGGAGTAAGTAAGCAGTTACATAAATTGAAGGAGATAAAAACTCAATTTAGGTTGTTTTGCACTGAAAAGGATTGGGTTGGATTCAATTAAATTAGAGAGGAAGAAGAATCTGAGAGAGAAGATTTGATACAATTCCCGTTTACTAGGGTCTAAGTGATCAAAAGAGAGGATAAAGAAGTACCCGAGGATGATGGCACAGAGAAAAAGTGAAGATAAATAGGGGCCAGTTTTTTTCTTACTTTTGAGTAACTGAGAAAAAGAATATCCAAGGATATCATCTTATAGCTGATCCTTTGTCTTGATTCTCAAAGAACGGTCACAACTTCGAGGAAAACTTGACATCCCAAGTCAGATGTCTGTTTGTAGATTTTCTCGCCGTTGTTAAAAGGAAGAATAGGATTGGCTTGGGTCGTATTGAATTTGGTTGGGTTGAGTTGGATTCAAAGACGGGTATTAATTTGAGTAACAAGTGCCTACAGGACAACATCCACGAAGGCTTTATTGGTCATAGGAAGCACACTTCCAATGGACGTCATGTACATAAAGAGAGTGCTCGCAACGAAACTACACATAAATATGAATGAGGAAACCAAACAGTTGATTAAAAAACTGTTTTCTAAGCCAACTTATCACTGAACACGGAGTCTTCAAAATGTATCTCTATGTACATAAAAGTACAGATAACGAGCAGTGCGTATACTGTGATAGAAGAATCTATTTGATTTGGTTGTTCATTTATTATTATTTTGTTACTACAATTTATGCACAGCTATGTTAATAAAAGTTATTATTATTATTATAAGAAACGATGTAGAGCACACTTATCTTGAATGTGACAGGTGGCATAGAATCAGATCAAAAACTAACATAAACCTAGAGAAAATTTTGACTCCTGAAAATGATATTAATGTGATCATGGAAAGCGAAATCAAGTGGAATGTGGTAGAGGGTTACGTCATGATGGTTGTTCTAACCAATGAGAAGGAAGAAAAAGCTATATAGGTGCTCCATTGATACAAGGAGAGAAGAGGAACACAGTACAAAAAGTTAATACAGTAGACTAATAATGGTGAAAGCTGATCGTGAATTCCAGACGACCCGTAACACACATATCAAGAAGTTTGAATTATTGGAACGCCGCATACAGTATCCCACTAGTGAAGGAAGAGGCTACGGTATTGGCTTGAAGGACTGAATTACGCAATCGCTCCAAAGAAGTTCCCCAACGAAGAAATAATTTACGAAGTAGAAGCAGCTGTTCGAGGGATGCATGTACTTCAGTACCGAAAGCCGAAGAGATCGGATAAGAAGCTACGAGGGTATTAAAATCAGCAAAACCACCGATATCCAACTTGACAGTTAGCGAAAAGAAAGCACTTTGATCTATTAAAGAAAAATCTGAAAGCAGAATATGACGTCAAAATGATGGACCTACTGGACCCAGCCACCTACAGGTAGATCAAAAAGGATCCTATAGACAAGATTTTCGATCGGATACAAGAAAATTCCATCGGAACACCAGAAAGGATTGTTTGTGCAGGCGTCGGTACCACTAAAAGTCAGTGCCATCAACTCCCCAACGAAAATTATCCTTTTTTTTACATGCAAGATGGAAACATATGTAAGGGAGTACATTTTGGGGAATCAGTAAAAAGCAAGGGTGCCAATTAAGAATGCTGTTCATTCCGGGGGAATTACCAGAATATGCTCCAGATCTAGTGGAGTATTGTTTATCATCGACCTATTTTAGTTGGAAAGGAGAGTTTTACGAGTAATTGACGAGGCAACTATGGGAACTCCATTGTAGCCGGTTATAGCTAATTTCTACATGGAATTATTTGAAGAGAATGCTTTGAAGAAGAGCCAGTGAAAACCAAAACTGTGGCTCCGATATGTGGACGATACGTTTGTGATATGACAACATGGTAGAGAACACCACAACAATTCTTAGATAACTTAAACGCTTAACATCCCTTGATCAAGTTTACCATGGAAACGGAATCTGCAAAGCGTTTGCCCTTCCTAGATGTGTTGGTCACCATGACGACAAATGATGACACGGAATTTAGGGTGTATCGGAAGGAGACTAACACCAACAAGTCCTTAGAGACAACATCATACTATCACCCTCCTCAAAAATGGTCCATGATCCGCACTTTGTTTCAGAAAGCATCAAGAATTTGTGAAGGAGACAAACTAAGAAAGGAGGAACGGTTTCTAAGGAACGTACTCCAGAAAAATGGATATACTTAGAGGGACATCAACCAAAATACCAAGCAGCGGAATTAGTGGAAAGATGGAGCAAATACAGAACCAGCAGGATTTATCTATATTCCTTATGTTTCCGGTGTAACGGGACGAATTGCAAGACACCTCAAGAAAAACGACATACGTAGTACGATACGGAACAGTCACCAAAGTTAGCCAACGACAGGCTACTAAAGAATCGGGGTTTATCGGCTGTCCTGCAGCTGTGGGAAGTTTCACGTTGGCTAAACCGAACGCAATATAGAATGCCGTATCAAGGAGAATGTGAGGCTGAAGAAGATCCAACAGTCCGCAGTTGCGGAACATTGCCACTCAGAGGGATACCGAATTGACTTCAGTAAAACAAAGGTACTGGCTAGGACTAATAAATATTAGCAAACTCTAACAAGAGAAGCCATAGAAATCTACCGACATAAAACAACGTTAACAGATTGTAGAAGATGGTAGTGAACACGAACACGACTCCTAAACCAGACGCCACGCAATAATTAATTAGTAATTAGCTTGCAATTAGTATAAATTAATTATTAATTAGTTTTTGACCGAAATATAGTGTTCACAAATCCAGATTTTGTCACTTCGAACCAGTTTCTGAAGAAGCAATATGGCATCCGAAACGTGAAATATATTCATAAAAGACGCAGGGCAAAACTCGAAAGTTGCTAGTTTAGATTTATTAGTCTTAGTGATAGTTCTAGTGTTAGTTTAATTTTAATTCAATTAACACTGGTCATAAAAACCTTCGTACTTATATTTATATGGTTTCTCTGGTTTTGAGATATCATGGATAGGAATAACAAGGATTAATAAGATATGACTTAGTCGAGGAGAACTTCAAAGAAAGCTCGCGAGGGTGTTTCCAGAGAGATGACGAGGATAGAGGTTTTTAGTGGGACATCCCAGGTCAAATGTCTGACTATTGATTTTTCCAGACCTCGTTAAAAAAGGGTTGAGTTTGATTGGATTAGGTTATCCAAGGCATTTGGATTTGTGATTATTTATGGCTTAGAGGAAAATACTTAAGAGGATTTTGTTTGGTTTGCTTTAAATCCAAACTTCATTTATACAGTGCGCAGCAAAATTATGGAACATATTCAATAAATTGATAACAATGTTTTTTCTTACAAATATGGCGAAACGCGTCAATTTTGGTTAATCATAACGCATATTATGACACCATATTCACTTCCCGTCAGTCTTTTTTCTATGAATTATGACGTTATCGATATTTTTTAATGGCACCATATGCATTTATTTACAGAATGATGTACTTACGATGTAAATATCAATATTGGTTACATAAGGAAAATTTTTAGAAAATTAGCTTGTACAATTATTTTTTGTAAACGTAAATATAGGTAACCCATAGATAATGGGTAACATTGGACACACTTTTTTTTGTTTTAATAATGTCTACTCAAAAACGTGTGGAAAAAGTGTTAATTGAATTAAAATAATTTTTATAGCGATTAATTCTGAGAAACTTGATGATCCGTCGCAATTTATCTCGAATTGCTATGGGGATTTTAAAATCGTTTTTTCAATTTTCGTCGATTTTAAAATGTCCAGCACATGTAATGTGCTTAACATATCTAGTTTCTCTAAATTTCTTGTCAATTTAGCTAACTGTTGATCTACTAATAACTTTGTCAAGGTACTTTGCATTAAACAAATTGCATACCTCTTGTTGTGTTTGGGTTCTATCTCCACATCCAAAAAAAAAATAACATTTCTAAGCGTTGGGTTGCACTTAAATGAGCCATAATTATAATAAAATAAATACGTAACAACAAAACCTCAAAAATAGAAACTGTAACAAATATTGAACAAAACTGGATTAATGAATAATTAAAATTCCAAATTAACTAATATAAAATTAAACAACCTAAATCACGGAAAAATGCAAACGGGCATTTACAACACAGAAAGTAATGCAAAAAAAAACAGGAATTAATCCCTATAAAAATTGCAGCTTTACCTTAAAAAAAATTTATTTAATTTTTTTGTGTACCTTAAAGCTAATTATATAATAATTTTCCTTATTATATCGATATTTACAGCGTTGGTCGCAGAAAAAAAAATTCTTTTAGATTCTGTAAACAAATGCATATGGTGCCATTTAAAACAAATGTCGATGTCGTCATATTTCGTAAAAAAATGACTTTCGGGAAGTGGTTTTGGAGGTGAAATTTGTTATCAATTTATTATATATGTTCCATAATTTTGCCGCACAATGTATATTATAAATTTAAACTTTACTTACGAAGCTACACAATGAGCAGCGGTAACAATCCAGCGTTCGTTCAATAAAGCTCCCCCACAAGCTAACTTCTTAGAAAGAAATCCTGTTTTAATAAGGGCCACTTGCCAAGGATGAGAACCAAATCCAGTGGAATGACCACCTACAATTCTATTACTTCTTGTATAAAGTTCGCCACATGCTAAAAATAAAAGCAAATTTACTCACTATTATAACACCTATATGTTTTTATTAAAAAAGATCTACATGAAATCGTGAAAATCTAATTAATAAGAGCAAAAGACTAAAATTGAAAAGTGCATTTTAAGAAATAATTAGTTTATTTTTAATCTATAAGATGGTGATTTAAGCGGTTATTTCTACACGATTGCTTATCAGTGTTTATATGTTACTTGGTCACAATTTTATTTCTATCGGAAATGATGATAGATTGAAGGCGGAAATTGGAGGCTAGCGCATCGGAACGCAGCCGTAGTAAATGGGGTATGAAATATGAGCTATAATTGCATGAGTGCTGTTCGTGTTATTGATAGTAATTACATACTGCAAGGTCTGCGCAGTTCAACTTTTATTGAATAAAACGTGAAAATAAAGTGATAATTTCAAATATTTTAATACGGAAACTTGACTTGCTAAACTTTTCTTCCATTGTTACGTAAAATCCTCTTAGACCACATTCTGGGTCGTTCGAAAGAAAATATTTACTTTGAAAATTTGCGTTGGATATAAATCCAATTACTTTTATAGAGGAGACCCGGAATTGGCAGCCGTAACTGTAAATTTTTCTCTAGAAACTTTATTTAGCGGTAATCGCATTCGGAAAAGTTTTCGCTAAAGTACATTTAGCGAATATTTTATAACTTAAAATAATAAAAGTACGTTAAAATTTTTATTTCTTTTCGCAAAAATTAATTTTTAAAATTGTGTTAATCCAATCATGATAAAAAGTTTTTTTTTAAATGGCCCTCACCAAGCGAGCCCAATTTAAAAGAGCATTCAAACGGTTAGACTAGAAAAGAGTAATTAAAACTCTTTTATTTCGCTTTAACCCTTCCATAAAAGTTTTTATTGGAAAATTCAATTAAGTTACATCAAAAATGTAAAAGTAATGAAATTTTTTATTACTGAAGTAGTTCAATTTCCTTATTCAAAGGAGTTTTATTACAAAAAAAAATAAATCAAATTACGATCACAAATTAATTCTGCATGAATAGAAATGTGTTTTAATTCAGAAATAATCTAACATAATTAAAGAAATTGTGCTGTTTCTACATTAAAGAAAGTGAAAAAATCTAACGAATTAGTGTCCAAAATGTTCCTATGGATTTTTAATTTACCCTTGTGACTTAAATCGTGTTTAGACGGTTGATCTTGTTCATAAAGGGGCTCATCATCGTAGTAAACGGGATGGTATGGAGGCCTATCGACGCTGTTCGTATCTGGATAATCGGCGTCTGAGGGTGGATAATGACTCACTAGGTGATAAGTGTCTTCATATTCATAATATAATTAATTTAGGTGGGTATTTTTCAAATTATAAATGATACTCAAAAAATATTTTTGAGTATTAAATTTTATTGAGATTCAAAATTAATAGTTAAATCTAAATGTTGTACAACCTCGAAATAACGGATTAAAACAAAATGAGAGCTTGAAAGAGAGCTCAATAATAACCAAAGTAGAATTAGCATTAGCAATTCGCATCTCCAAACTCGAATATTTTTAGTTCTTGGTCTACTGTTAGTTAAAGTTCAAGTTCAAGGAAAAATATATAACAATCTAAAGCTTCATAACAATTGGAACTCGAACTAATACTAGCATTGGAACTAATCCCAAACCTAGAATTAGAAATATTCGAAATTAGTCGTTCGTCTCTTAAGAAAGCAAGGGTTAATATTTTACATTCAACTAAAACGAGAAGTAACACTAGACCTACAACTGAAAAGTTTTGTGTTTAGGCATCGGCCTTTACCCCAACCCAACCTTAACTCAACTCAACTCAACTCAACAAATCATTTTGATGCACTTATCACTAAGCCTTTCTTTGTTTTAAATTCTTTCGAAACTAAAGGTATAACTAATATCAGGAACCCTACTTCAGAACTAACACTAGACCTAGAACTAGAAACATTAAGGTTCAGCCATCTTAAGAGATGTACGGCTAAACCCAAATATTCCTAGTTTTAGGTCTAGTGTTAACCTAAGTGTATTAGAAAGAAAAGATAATATTTAAACTTCTAACCTTGCTTTATTTATATAAATCGGGACCGGTTTCAGAAATTTACTCCATCATTAGCCGAAGGTGTCGTAGAAGAAGCTAAGAACTAATAAAATTGAAATAGATGTAGGACATGTTGTATTAAAGAGTTCGCCATAAAAATTTTTAATTTTGAAACGTTGTAAAATGCCAAAATTTTGAAAATTGGAGGATATGAAAAGTTTTAAATATGAAAGTTATGAAGAGAAATGTTGAAAAAGTACCAAAATGTTCGTTACGAATGTGGTTAAATTTTATATTAAATTTTTAAATTAAAAATTACGTAGAAGATTGATAAGGTGATGGACTAATTAAAATAGAGAAAAAAATTGAGTAAAAGAAACTAAAATGTTCGTACGACCATATTGGCGGAGCGAGAAGACGAAAGTGTTACAAACAAGTTAAGTCTTGCTCTAGTTTACGGATAACAATTCAGTTTGAAATGATTGGATACTTGTATCGATCTAAAACTAGAACTAACACTAGATATAGAACTACAAAGTTAAACCGAAACTTGGTTCAGCGATCTTAACAGATGTACAGCTAAACCTGAATCTTTCTATTTCTAGGTCTAGTGTTAGTTCTAGTTTTAATTCTTGCTTATCTCTAGATTGTTTTAAATGCTTCTGGAACTAAAAGTATACTTGTCAATGGTATAGACACCTACCTCGGTATCGATATTGGATACCTGCGAAGTATCGGTATTGAAGTATCGGTATTGAAGTATCGTAATTTGTTTTATGTATACGGAAAATGGCATTTACAGTATATTTAAAGGAGTGATTTTACTTCAAACATATTAAGAAAAATTCACATCGAGATATGTCCTAAAATACTTCAAGGGAGCTAATATACTTTGAAGATGACAGTTATATCTTCAATATGTGGTTCCTCATTATTTCAAAACTTATTACGGTTAATAGTAGTACGATAATCGAGGAAAATTATCAAGACCATATTCACCCCATCTGTTCTTGGTAAGGGTTCTAGTGTGGAATTTATTTCTCTTTTGTTTTACGTTTATTCTTTCCACCATTTTAAATCAAGAAAAATAAAATAAAAATGTGCTTATTATATAATTATTATATTAAAAAAATATTATTTCCAATTATTTTTATACTTTTAATACTTTCGATACTTTAGATACTTCGTTACATTAGATACTTCGTTACTTTCAATACTTTTGACACTTCAATAATTTCAAAAATTTCGATACTTTAATACTTTCGATCTTTTGAATGTATCGATACCACGGAGGTGCCAATACTCGATACTTCATTTAAGGCAGTCCTCGTAGTTACGAAAGAGAAATTGATTAGTGATTAGCTATTCATTGGACAGTTTCTTTCCGAGATGCAGCTGTTAGGTTTAATATTGGCATAAGTTCCCTACAACCTGTAATTTAACGAACTCTTTTTTTTAATAAACAACCTATTAGATGAGGTAAAGGATGCAGTATAGAGATGGAGAAAGGAGATATAGAAAGACAGTTTTGAACAAATGGATATCCTGAAGAGATCAGATGTGATTAGCGAATCCATTTCTCCATTTTTTCGTATAATCCCCTATTAATACACAACTGACACCCACTATTTAAAGTTACCTCAGGTCATATACATGTACATCCATGTCATATCAAAAAAAAAGTTTTTTTATTTCTACTAGTTCGCAATTAATTGTCACTTGTGCATTCGAAGTCTGCAATCCATCAGGAGTTTGAAGACGTAATAGCTCCTGCTATTATCTCTATCTTTAAGATAATGTACAATGCTTGGATCAGTAATAGATCATGTTGCCAGTACGTTTCAGATTTCAAACTGGTCAGCAAGATTTTGGAGACATAATAGCTTACCCTACCAGCAGTTAGCGGCTTAAAATCATACATATTCTGTGGAAGAGCAGATTTCAAACTGATGAGCAGAACTTTGGAGATATAACAGCTTATGCTGCCAACAAGTTGGCAGACTACAAATTAATGATAATGACACTAGAGCCATAATAGCTCAAGCTGCTGATAAGCAGAGCCGCGACGTGTTGATGTCATCATCTATATTCAGCAGCATACGCATTATAAGGTAGCTTAGTAACATGCTTCTATGGAACAAACTAATTTGCTGCAGCTTTATGATACTGGTTTGAATGATTTGAATGCTGGTCCATGTAAGATTTGGAGGGTTCTCCGCGGTGGAGCGGCCAATACGTGTTTAGTCAATTGTCCGACTAAAACTCAACCAGTGGTGTAATGCGTTTATTGCTATGTAAAATGTAATGTGTAGTCCGAGTCTTTAACGTAAGGCGAGAGCCGCCAATGAGTTGCCCGACAACGTCGCTGCTCTGGTATTAGAAATAAGTATTTCTAAAATAATGTACAGTGTTTTAAACAGTAATCGCTTATGCTGCCAACATTCTTTAAGATAATATATAATCTGTGGAACAGTGATAGCTTATGCCGTCAACGAGTTGGAGTCTTTAATATAATATATAGTCCGCGGAATAGTAATAGCTCATGCTGACAACAAGTCGGTAGACTTCAAATTATTGAACAGGTCTTTGGAGACAAAATAACTTTTACTGCCAACATGTTGGCAGTTTTTAAGATAATGTACAGTGTTTGGACAGTAATTGTTCAAGCTGTCAACAAGTTGACAGACTTCAAACCGATGAACAGGACTTCGAAGACACAATAGCTCATGCTGCCATCAAGTTAACCGTCTTTAGGATAATATATAGTCTATGGAACAGTAATAACTCATGCTATCAACAAGTTAGCAGACTTTAAACTGATGAGCAGGACTTTGGAGGTATAAACACTCATATTGCCAACATGTTGGCACTCTCTAAGCTGCCTACAAGTTGGCTGACTTCAAATTGATGATCATGATTTTAGAAACATAGTTCATGTTACCAAAACGTTAACCGTCTTTAGGATAATATATAGTATATGAAACAATAATAGCTCATGCTGCCAACAAGTTGGCCGACTTCAAACTGATGAGCAGGACTTCGGAGGTGCAAACACTCATATTGTCAACATGTTGGCAGTCTTTAAGATAATGTACAGTGTTTGAAACAGTAACAGCAAATGTTGCTAACAAGTTGGCTGACTTCAAATTGATGAACATGATTTTGAGAACATAGCTTATGCTGCTAACAAGGTAGCAGTTTGTAAAATAACTTACAGTATTAGTTCATACTACCAACAAGTTGGCAGATGTCAAACTGATGAGCAGGACTTTGAAGATATAAACATTCATACTGCCAATATATTAACAGTGTCCAAAATTAAAATCTACCAAGAAGAATACATACAAAGTGTGCGGCACTTTCGACAACTTGATACTTTCGACACTTCGATACTTTGAAAAGTATCGATACCACGAAAAAAATCGATAATCGATACCTCATTTAAGAACTAGGCCTAGAAACATTAGGATTCAGCCATCTTAAGAGATGTATGGCTAAACCCAAATGTTCCTAGTTCTAGGTCTGGTGTAACCTTTAGTGTTGGTATTTAGCTATTATTAGGTTTTAAGTTATTGGATACTTGTATCGAACTAAAACTAGAACTAACACCAGAACTTGAACTAGAAAGATTCAGGTTTAGCCGCGCGTCTGAAGACGTGTTAGTTCTAGTTTTAATTCTTGTTTAACTCCAAATTATTTTAAATTCTTCTGGAACTAAAAGTATAACTAATACTAGACATACCACCCAACTTCAGAACCAACGCTAGACCTAATTATATTTATTATTTTGTTACTTACATTATATATGATTAGATAAATTTATACTTAAAACATTTTATTCAAATATTTAGCCATATGTATTTTAATTTATCCGTATACTTTTCACTAACATAAGTTATAGCTTTTATGGTTTCCATGGTGGCATATCACTTCAAAAATTTTAAATTTATTAAAATACTCCAATTTTTACATAAAAACAGAAACGATTAGTTAATTTCTACACTTCGAGTATAAAATACGTGCGATTTAGCGGTTCAAACAGAACGAGTTTGAAAATGCATGGCTAAACCCGCAATATCTAGTCCTAAGTCTAGTGTTAGTTCTAGTTTTAGTTTAATCAAAACAGCTCTAGCATTAGACCTAACCCCAAACCTATCTTAAGAGACGTGCGTCTAAACTGCAATATTAAATAACATCTAAAACTTGAGCTAACTCATTGAATACCCCAAGTTTATCTATAAACATGGAATAAAATAACTTAGGGAATAACTTAAATTTAATTCTTTCATTAAGCTAATTAATATTTAAAGATACTGAAAAATAAAATAGATATAAACATTTTTCATCCGTTAAGTCGAGGTTTCATTTATCGTAAACTTACTTGCATTATGTAAAACTTGTGGTGGATTTCTTGTAGGTGATGGGGTATCCCTATCAACGCAACAAGACCAAATCATTCCTCCGGAACATAGATCCATCGGTCTTCCTCCACTTATCACACAGCTTATACTTAACCCACACTCGTATTTTACTCCCTTGTATCTACATGATTGTGGAATCACTATAACAAGAAAAAAAATTTATAAAAACATTTTTTTTTATTTGAATTTTTTTATGAAGAATTCTTGTTTACTTCGTCCAATCATATCGATAAATCCCGGGGTTTCCGATAAACTAACTGGATTTCTTCGTCCTAATTGATCTAACAGCATCAATTCTTGAGTTTGCTTTGGATTGGGCACAGCCACCGTTGTAAAGAAGCAGCATAACCACGCGAAAACCAACACACAACCCCGATCGCGTGAAGACGAAAACATCTTCGCCGAGAACTATTCACCCACTTACTGAAGACATGTGGAACACCGTGTCTTGAGGAGCAACGGTTGGTCGCGACTAAAGGAACTTTGTAATAGTCGTCGTCTTCGTATCGTTGCGACTTTCGACGGACACTCTTCGTCGCCGTTGTCGTTACAAACAGTGCTTCACTTCAATCGCTTCCTTCCTCCCCAAGAAAAGAAACCAAAAGATGGCACGGGTAAGTGAAAGCTATGCTAATGACTTTTAAACCCATTGTATTCCGTAATAGCCTCGTGCGATCATCATACGAAGAAGTGGTGGAAGAAATGGATCGAAATGTATTCATTCAACGTTTAAGAAAATGTTTACAAAAAATAACATTTTCTTTAAACATATCGTTGGCGTTATTGTTCTTTCATTGACTGAAATTTTCAATTCCACGCTTTCAGGGATAATTGGATCACCGGTAAAAGTGAAAGATGCGGTTAAATTGGGAACTTTCACGTAAAACTTTAATAGGAATCATAATAAAAAAAGTTGATGGAATTTAATTCCACCTATTTGGGATAAGTTAAAAAATAAATTTCTTTTTTTTACTGTTAAGCAATCTTTAGTAAGTTGTCAATTAAATCACGAACGATTTCATTGTCTGTCTTTTTAATGTTGCAATATTTGTTGTGCAATTGATGTAAGTGGCCGGTGTCTAAATTATATCAAAGGATGTCCGGTTTATTAAACAGTATAAAAAATGTTTCTTGTAAGTTAAAGAATTACAAAAAAAAAATTTTGTAAAAGTTTGAACGAGTAAAACTTGGTTTAATAGCACTATAACCAACACAAGATTTAGAAGTAACAGGATTCGGGGTTAGCAGTAGGTCTCTTAAAAGAGCTAAATGGTTCCAGTTTTAGTGTTATTTTTGGTTTTATAAAAAATTGCAACGACCTGGTCCAAATAACAACTTAATGTGGAATTAAAATGTGTCAGTAACATGAACTAAGCCCAAAATTAGAAAAGTTCGGGTCGAATGAATTGAAGAAACCTGAATGTTTATAGTTTTAGCTTATAATTAGTGTTGCTTCAACACAAACATAAAAATCTTTTACTGAGTTACTATTAAACTCAAACTAATACTAACTGTCTTAAAACACACACGGCTCAATCCAAATGTTTCTAATTCTAAGTCTAGTGTTAATTCAAGATTTAGTTATTGTTTAGCGTGTACATTTTTCATTGAACTGAAATTAGGACGAACAGTAGATCTAGAATTAGAAATATTAGGGTTGGGTTGGGTTAGGAATATCTGATCGAGAGATACAAAGAGGGATTCAGGAAAAGGCTACAAGAAGTTGAAACGCTTATGTCAGAACTCTTAATAATACTAACGTCAAAGACATGTGATATAACATATGGTAAAAGAAAGAAAGCTCACAAAACACAAGAAAACGTCTCTTGGTCGAACAGGAATGTTGTGAAAATTAAAAGAAATGTAAAGGAAGGGAGCATGTGGAAACCAATAAGAAAAGCAAAGATCAAAAGAGTACAAGACGGCAAGAAGAGCGCTCAGAAGGAAGAACTACAAATGATAGCAAAAAAAAACTAAGATATGAAAAAGCCCTGGGCCGGACAAAATCTCACCAGATATAACGATAGATACGATATTGGAGTATGAAAGATATCGAATATGATTACCAAATTAATCATAAACGAAATTTCCCGGACATATGGAGATCAGCTAAATGAGTGTTTATCGAAAAACAATCTACACAGATATAAAAAAAGGTACAACGGTAGATAACTTTTGTGCCTATTGAGTTCTTTTGAGAAGCTACATAAGACAGTTTTGAAGAACAAAATAGAATAAGAACTGAAAAAGAGGAGTGGAAGAAAAACTCGACAATGAGGGAGGTAAATTATTATATGTGTTAATTATTGAGTGCTTACTTTAAAACCTACCTCTACAAATATAAGGGAAGAAAGGAAGAAATGTGCGATTACTTGCGAAGACGAAGTATCAGACGATGCGAAGCATACGTTCTTTGCATGCTATAGAGAGAAAAAATGACAAGAGAAAATCTGGGAGAAATTGAGAATTAAGTGAAGACTAGAAAATTGTATCAGTCATGCTGGAGAGTGAAAAAATGAAAGAGTGTGGAAGAGCTTGTCAGGGAGGTATGGTGGACGAAGAAGTAATGGAAGATCATTCACTCCCAAACTGATCAAAAATATAATCGAGATACTTTTTTCTAGTTTTGCCGTTTACTGTAACGAAAGTAATACCAAGTGGTGCAGCTGAACGCTTGACGTAATGAGAAGCCAGTAACTAATGGAAAACGGGAAGAAGAGTCTTCCTAATGGAGTCTCCCCCTGTCTAGGAGTCCAATGTAAAGAAGATAAACATGATAGAAGAGAAAACTGGATGTCCGATTTTCCCCAAACACGTAAAAAAAGGCGGTTGGATTAAAGCCACACACATATGAAGGAAGTATGTACCAGATAACCAGGGGCGTCCCTCAAGGATGGACATTTGCGCGGTCTTATGGAATATCTTCTTTGACCAATTGCTGATGCATGATAAACAAGATGAAATTAAACTCGTTGCATACGCGGATGACTTCGCGGTGATAGTAACCGAATGGGAGGTGGAAGAACTGCAGCATACAGCACGGAGGAAACTGGAAGAACTGAGTGAAAGAATGGAAGGAATAGGCACAGAAATGGCGCCGAAGAAGACAGAGGCCGTGATGCTGAGGAGCAGGAAAGCGAAAAGAAAGATCCGCATAACAGTGAAGGAACATGTAGTAGTAGAGTCGCAACAGGCAGTTAAGTATCTCTCTGTTCTGATCGGGACAGATATGAGGTGGGTAAGTCACATTGATTACATTCAGAGCCGGTTCCTGAGCCGAAAACAGAAGAATGGGTAACGGGTTCCTATAAGACCGTTTCTTCTGAAGCTCTACTGGTGATGACAAGTATGTTGCCGGTAGACCTCATGTACATGAAAAGATAGGCCATAAAGGAGGGGGACAGAAATAAGGAAGATATAGACTTGAAGCTAAATGGAGAATGGAACGACAGGTGGAAGAGTGACAGTGGTAAGGCTCAATGGGGCAAGACAATAATGCCAGATATCGTGCCGTGGAATTACCTAAACCTTAAATTACCTAAACGGTGGAATTACCTTCCACTTGAAACAGCTCTTCAGTGGGCATGATTGCTTCGGAGCATACTTGTGCAAATATAAGAAGATGGAGGACGACAAATGTGTGTTTTGCAGGCTAAGAGACAACGTGGAACATAAGTTTTTCTAGTATGCCCGTTGGAGTGATGGGAGGAGCAAGTTGCACCAAAGCCTGGGGATGGTCCTGACTCTGGAGAACTGCGTGGGGATGATAATGCTATAGGCTATAATGCTATATAAGATAATACACACTCCCTAAGATAATATATGATAATGCTATAATGTTAAAAGGTGAAACTACATGGAATTTGGTATAAACTTTCGTTAGAGAAATAGGTGAAACCAAGAAAAGAGAGGAGAAGAGCACACAGAAGTAACTATTACTACTATTACTACTAAGTAACCTTATGTTTTGGCGTGGTGGTTTAACGAGCAGCGGTGCTTTCCACTTAGTGACGTATGGAAAGTATAAGGGGACCTTAGGATGGTGGGTAGAAGATGGACATCGAACCAAGTTCGTTAAGATAGTTAACAAATAAATAGGCTAAAGAAACATTCTATTATAATCTAGCGGCGAGGAAAAGATCGAGGTACTGAAACGGATTGTTGGAGATCGCGTGGGGACTCGACAGGAATCAGAGACACTTGGAAAGAATAGGAATGGGAGATGGATCCGAGATGGAAGAGAGGTGAGAAGAACGACAAGAACACCGATGAAAGCTCGAGGGGGTGATTCCGGTGAGGACTCGTAAAAAAGAGGATTTAAGACGTACGTAAGAAGAGAACAACTAAAATTGGAATCATCCCTTCCAACAATCAACACTAGACCTACAACTAGAAACATTCGGATTTAGCCATCTTACGAAACGTACAGTTAAATCTAGAACAGATATCAACTATCAGACTTTCTATTTATTACAAATCATCATATTAAGTCGTAAACTTAATGATTCTTAACGTAGATTAGTAGATTATGTACTTAAAATGTTCACACCTTTATTATGTTGAGATACGCAGTTGTTAATAAATGTTGTGATAGACACCATTTCTCAGATTTTCTAATTTATCCAACCCGTCATGATTCAGCTTAATCTTTATGACTTTCCGTGTTGATTGCGATATTATAGCCTCGGGACAATTAAAACTTTATTATGTGTTATAAACGGCTGTTATCTTGAGAGATGTCAACTCTTAAAGTTTCTAATTCTTGCAAAAGTTTGTGTTTACTCTTAAATTTAATGACTTTCGATGTAAATTACGATATTGTATACATAAGTAGAGTTATTATTTTAACAGAAACGCTAAACTAAAACTGGAACTAAGAGATCTTAAGAGAAGTATGGTTAAAGACGAATGTTTGTAGTTTGTAGGTTTAGTGTTACTTCTAAAAGTCTAATCCTAGTTTTAATCCAATAGAAAATATACAATAATCTAAAACTGAATAATAACTAAAATTAGCACTAAAGCTGCCTTTTGTGCGAAAGAGGTTTGGGTATTTGGACATTCATTCGGATTGGCTGATAGCGATCACGTGATATCACTACCAAATCAAACTTAACCCAATGCAAACCAAACTTAATATAATGCAAACCCAATCCAATTCGCCATCAATCAATCTAAGCGATTTATGGATTTTCATCTCTGTAACATCTCTGTTGTTCATCTAGAATTTCTTACTTTATTTGCTAAACACAATGATATCTGCTCTTTCTCTAATCATTTACGGACGTATTATAACTATAATTAGTGTCCGATTGAAATTTCAGTTTCGGCCTAAAGTAGGGATTTGGTGCGAAATTTCAGTTTCAGCTGCATTTTGGCCGAAACAAGGTCGAAACCGAAACTACGCCCATAAACCTTAATTGCGATCTGTTTGAACCAAAAGTTCAGCTGTATGCTGATATATACATATTTAAACCGTACCTTATCTTTGAAAAAATTGTATTAAAATATCTCTCTTTGCCACCTACCACTGTTCTTCATGGACAGTTATTCAGTGTAGAAGGTCTAATTGATGCAGAACAGAAATTATCTACATGGCAAAAATACAGAATAATTGCTATTTTCAAATATTTTTTTATAAGTTTGTATGCCTCAACATGAGATGCTATTCTGTTCGGATATTTTTTCTGGAATTTTTGTCTAACTGCACGAAAACACGATCTACCAGTACTATACCACTGTACACTGTACAACTAAAAATAGAGCTAATACTAAACCTAGAAGCAGAAATATTTAGGTTTAGTGTACGTCTTTTAAGACGAAACTGAACCCAACTCAATCTAGCTTCAGAACTAACACTACACCTAGATCTAGAAACATTAGGGTTTAGCCGTCTTAAGAGACGTACGGCTAAACTTTAATGTTGCTAGTTCAAGATCTAGTGTTAGTTCTGAAGCTAGGTTGTATGCCTAGTATTAGTTATAATTTAGCTCCAGAAGAATTTAAGACAAACTAGAGCTAAACAAAACCTTAAACCAGAACTAACACTAAACCTAAAACTAGAATGTTTCGGTTTAGCCGTCTTAAGAGACGTACGGCTAAACTTTAATGTTGCTAGTTCTAGGTCTAGGGTTAATTCTGAAGCTAGGTTGTAGGTCTACTACTTCTAGTTCCAGAAAAATTTAAAACAATGTAGAGTTGAATAAGAATTAAAGCTAGAACTAACACTAGACTTAGAACTAGAAAGGTTCAAACCAAAACTTTCTAGTTCTAGGTCTAGTGTTAGTTCTAGTTTTAGTTCGATATATGCATACATTAATCTAAAACCGAATAACCGTTAAAAGTGGAGCTAATACCAACACTAAAGCTAAGGTTACACCTAGAACCAAAACATTTGTGTTTAGCCCCGGGTCCCTTACGATGGTTAAACCCAAATATTTCTAGTTCCAATTATAATGTTATCCCTAGTTTTAGTATTAGTTCTAGTGTTAATAAATTCTCTCTTTCACGATCATTCACGGTTAACATTGTATGGAAAAACTTAATTTTATGCTTTCTATGGTCACATATACATTGAATTTGAACATTTTTCAAAAATGTTTCGGTTTTAACCATGGCCGAATTTCGGCTCAAAATTGAGTTTCAGTCGAACACTAATTATAATTTAATTACCCCTATAAAAAAAGCTTTGTTGATGTGAGCCACTTTATCGCTTAATTGTAATGATACAATCGAGTTAAATAGTATTTGTAATCTTATGCTCATAAATAATTAACTAATTTAATACTTTCATTAAACTGAATCAACTAATTAAAATATCATTAAAACCAAATGTACCTTTAAAATACATTTAAACGAATTTAAAATGTGTGCCAGTAAATGATTTTAATTTCCCTCTCTAAAAAGCAGGAAGTTTTGGAACAATGGGACAGCTCTAATTCTTCCTTGTCACATCCTCATGCTTGAAATGCTCCAGTTTGCGGTTTTGAGTTCGCTCGCAACACTCGTTGGGTAATTTGCCATTGTTTCAAGGCGACATTGTTAGAAATATCACAAAAAATCAGTTTTGCGATAATTACACATTTGGCACAACTTTTATTGCGAGCGCTAAACACATTCTCTTTCGAAATTTTTTGCGACAATTATAGCTTATTTTATTTTAATTGTAGCCGTTTTCTTTTCATTGGGGAAACTTTATTTATAAAGCTTTAAATATTAACTTCAAGCTTTATTTTAGAGTCAAATCATGCAAATACGAGAGATTTTATCTACCTACTTTACTTTCACGACAATTTAAAATCGTTTATCTCCTCGTGAGGGAGAATTAGCAATTTAGTCGAGTTTTTTTTATTCGAGCCGAAGAAAGTGGCTTACTTCTACTTTCGTTCGATCGAAAGATAAACGTATTGTTACTGAAGAATAGCAAGTTAAATTATTTTCTAGATTGTAATTTTATTGAATTAAACGGTTTACTTACGTTCCATGTCATCGAAAAATCGAAGCTTTGTTGATTTTTCTTTTTTTGAATTAACATCTAAAAATAAAAGGAAAATCGATATTTTAAAATTTTGTTCAAACCGAATTTATAAAACGTGAAATGAACTTTAATTATATTTCGAATTCAATTTATAAAAACGGGATATTCAATCATTTCTACAAAACATTTTGTGAAACTTGCTAAAAATGATGGAGGCATAGAAAATTGAAATTTCCATTCGCGTTTCAACGTATGCATTGTTCTATTATTACAAACGAAACGTATTCAAATATTTATAACCGATTTAATTTTGCAATTGAAAAAGAAATTTCAATAAAACGTAGTCACATAGTTTAAATTAAACATTTAAATTTATTGTACTCACCTTGAATATCGTTTTCTAAACATGAAATAATAGCAAACATCCAAAAGCAAAGTGAGATGGTCGAAAGAGAATGATTGACCATTTTCAGGAAAGAAGAAAGAATCAGAGTGGAACGGGCAGTTTCACTGTTTCACGCTTTTGAACAAAAAATGTTAGGTTTATTGTTGACAACATCCACATACACTTTTTTTTATTTGATTTAATTTAAAAATTAACTTTTTAAGTTCGAAATTTATTATCTATCCACTATTTATTTAACCACATGTCTGATCACTGAAGATCGGACTACTGATTTGTTTTGGAGTGGAACCAGACTGAGACAAAGTGAGAGTAAAATCTCTTAACACCGAGCCGGTGTTACATTGGAGAAATTTAATGTAATTTTTTCGAATGGGCAGCTTGTCCGAATATTCCCCATTCAATTTACAACCATTTCTCTTCAAGTTTAAACGAATTTTTATATTACCCAACTTTTACTTAAACTTTTCAAGTGAAATTTGTTTAAATAAAAACAACAACGCATCATAATAATTATGTCGAAAATTCTTCTATCAAAAAAGAAAACGATTTCATAAAAATCACTTTCACTTATCCAACTTGATAAATATTTTCTTCAAATGTTTACGTATGATATGATTCATGCATAAAGGACGTCAAAGAGGAGTACCCAGAAGAAGAGAAATTACGTTTTCGGTGAAATGTCAAGCAACAAAAACACGACTTTCACTCTTTAAATCTTCCACTCTTTATCCATTCTGAACGAGAAACCGCGCCGTGGTGGGCGCCACAGCTATAAGCTCGGCTCCGGCACTTGCCTTTGGGTTAAGGTTAAGTCTATGACACACTTTCTTTACGAAAGGTCTAAGTCAGTTAGTGGAATGTAGAGAGAAAGCTAAAGTTAGATTTACACCGCAACAGAAAAAAAATAGTTTCCTGCTTGGTTCCTCGAGAAGAAAAATAAGAAAGAAGAGTTGCGATTATTTATAACCCACCAAACCAACTTTTTATTGATTTATTTACAAAAACAAAAATACGAAAGTTTATGAATTATTTATTTATTACGTACAAAAAAATATTTAAATACATTAGGATATTTTACATAATATACATCAAATATACATTAATAAATTAAGAATAAATAATTGATCTTATCCAATCGGCTGTGATTGATGTGGAATGATAAATTCCTGGTTGATGAGGCTCCCCGCAACCGAATCCTGCACTTATTAAACCGGCCAAAGTCCATCTTCCATCTTCGAGGACAATTAGAGGACCTCCAGAGTCGCCTAAACAAGCGTCATGATGACCATCGGCGTGTCCCGCGCAAATCATTTCGTCGAAAAGTTCTACTTTTATGTGTTTGGTTTTGTGCCATGATATACACTCCTTGATATCTAAAAGTAATGCAATATTTAATTATTTTAATTGTTTGATACATCATGTTGGTATTACAAAGAAATAGAAGATGAAATATAAGACAGGATGTAAGAATGTATAATATGTAACCTATTAGGCAAAGATAAAAGGAATGGTAGAAGAATAAATATATACATGGGTTTAGGAAAATATAGCAAATGCTATTTAACTCTTCAGGGTTAAATAAAATTTGCTACATTTATGTTCTTGCTTCATCTTAAGAATTGATATTCTTAAGAGCAAGACAATAGACCAAATATTATAAATAGCGCTAGAAAAATGGGACGACTCCTTAGAGCAGACTGTAACTTCTGGAACGAACAAGATAAGTCAAACCCAACACAACCTACCGCATCTCCAACTCAACGGAAATATGGTGATAAATATGGTAGATTTATAACTCAACTTATTCCGTTCCCAACTCAACCCAACCTAACCTAATCAAAAGCAACTCAATTTAACTCATCCCCAACTCATCCTAACCGCTCCTCAAGACAACCTAACAATTCCGTAACCTTTTTTCCTTAATAAGGTCTATAATTATCTACTATCAGACATCTGATTTAGAATCTTAGGCGACTAGGTAAGTTTTTCAATTCTTTGCAACTCAATCCAACGCAACCAAAATAATGATAAAGGGTGAAATGAAATTATGTAAATCATTGAAACTTCGAAAGATTGGTAACATTCTAGTAGACCATCTAGTAATAACGCGACATTCGAATATCCTGTCATTTAGAGATTACCTTGCAAGGTATTTCTTACACATGTAAGGTCACCTCGAGATTTTTGATGCTATTTCTCTTGCCCCACGTTTGAAACAAGAAAAAAGTGGGTCCGTACTTCCACACAAAGTGGGACGTCATTTGTTATGAGTATGATATAGTTTCGAATTATCAATTGTTGCTTTTTTCTTAGTCAATTGTAAATTTTAAAATTTCATTAGTTGGCTGTTTAGAAAATGAAATCGTTAGGTCAAATGTTTCCAGACGACTGATGTCTTAATTATATCCTACAAGCAACTCTTATGGAAGTTAAAGATAACTGATGATAACGGTGGTTCCATTGCTACTCCTTCACGTTGTTCATAAAAGTCTCATTTCCAACTTAATTTATAAATAAACCTCAAGTCAGGAGGTTCTCTCAAGTGTTGATTAATGACAATGTTAAGAATTCAATCTAGATTATTGCATAACTACGACGTAGAATAGGATATACAAAACCTTTAAGGCAACCTTTAACCTTACATGTATGCATATTAGGTTAAATGCACTAAGCTTTGCCGACTTCTCGCATTGTAATAACACAAAATCGGCAAGATATGGCAGACATGATCAAGAAACTCATAGAAGAATATCTCTTTCGGTATCTTCAAAAGACACCGAAATTTTCAAGGATCCAAGTCTCAATCCTTTTATTGAAATTAAAACGTACCTGAGTCCGTTCCACAAGTAGAACGTCACATTAGGAAACGGGTATGCTTGGAAGCCAATGCTTCAAAGACAGTTTGATCCAGAGTCTCTCGGCGTCTTATAATCAAACAACCATATGAAATCAAAGTAGGAAAATATTTCATGCCTGACAAAATCATCCTCCAATTATGGGTGGAGTGATCTGGAAGGGAAGCAGGATGTGATGAACTAACAATAAAAGTCCCTAAACCGCTGGGAATGTGGCCCTCCGCGCTCTAAATGGAGTTGGTGATCATTGCTCTGGCGGCTGAAGAAATTTTCAAGAAAATTAGTAACAAAGATATTACAATATATCCTTTCTCTTGGTCGATATAGCTGTTTATTCTCGTTGCTTGAGAAGTACCATAACAATTTTTGTGAGGCAGCCGCTAGCAACGAGATAACGATCTGCTGGACAAAGGATCATTCGGGAAATCAACTTCATGACATGGCGGACAAATAGACGAGGAAAGCTGCAGGCGAATCTCCGGGATCATCAGAACCATTCATCACCCTAACAATAGATCTTTAATAGAGCTTAAAAAAGAGGAAATACGTAAGATGTTTCTAAGTTACTGGGACAGGACACCAAGATATCGCCATGTTAAGGAGGCTCTGATGTGCCCCGACCCCAAATGAACAGATTTATTTATGAGGCTGTCCAGGAAGAACCTACGTTTGGGTAATCACTGGACTATGGCACCTACAGAGGTACTTACGGAACGTGGGAATAAGTGACATCGAGATCTGCAGAGGATGTAGTGAGGAGGAAGAATCGGCTGAACATGTTCCTTGCGATTGCGTGGCCCTCCAAACATTAACGTTTTCCATTTTTGGAGATATCCTTTTTGGATTGGTATGAGTGGAATCAGAGCATTACAACCAAGACAAATTTTAGTCTTTGCCTCCAGAGCGATATGGCTGGAAGGACCTAAAGCTGACCAAAGAGAGAAGTAAATACAAAGGATCTGCTGAGATCTACTGCGGGCGGTAATAAAGCCTGCCTTCCCGCGAATGCAGAATCCAGCTTTGACGAAACCAAAACTTTTAAGACACAACCATTTTTCAGGCAGAAGCTCTTGCTATAAACTTTTAAACCATTTACAACCGGCAAACAAAACAGAAAGATGCATCCATAAATACTTTTACAGTTTGACCACCCTAAAGGAAATCCAGTTCTTTATGTGTGACTCTGTATTTATCAGAGAGTGCACCAGCAACTTGAGAGAACTCGAGGGCAATGAAAAGGTATGTAAGCGGACCGAAAAGACATTGAAAACGTACTCTACTGGATCCTAACCCGATTATAGACTACAAAAAAAGCAACATAACACAAGTAATCAACAGTTAGGAGGCCTCAAAAGTAGCCTTGTATTGGAAAGATCGACCAAGTCACAGACAAGGAAAAATTGTTTCACCGACTTCCAAATTGCAATTGCATAAAACTTGCAAAATATGGCATACATGACTAGGAATCTCGTAGCGACCAGTCGATTTTTAATTGTAGAGCTGTAATATATTCGAAGCTTCCACACAATTCTAAACGTCAGTTGTTCTCAGGGTTTTTCTCTGTAGGTTTTCTGCGTCATATCTAATATTGGTTTTCTTCAGATATTCCTCTTTTTATAAAGAAAATTGAATTTTTGGTTAATATTTCCTCATAATTGTTGTTTTTCTTTTTTCTTATCTAGACGTATGTATAACAAGGGTCATCCTCTTAAAACAGCTAGACTGCTTTAGTCTGTCTTTGTCATCGTAGTCTGTACCCCAAACCCCCACCATCACAGTACGGATGTAATATCGCAGGCTCCGATTGTATACAATACGGAAAAATAAACTTATATGCACTAAAATTAAAATGCATAGTTATAAATCATCATACCACAATGTATTTGTCTCGATGTATCGTATACGATTCACATTTTTGGATAACTAACAAGCTTTTGAAGATTTTGGTAAGAATGGATTCGATGTTCATCTTTTTTAAGTAATAAAATAATGTATATAAAACGATGAAATTATTTATTGATATTTATTTCGGTTCTACATGTGATGAAGAAGCTGAAACATGTAGCACCGAAATAAATATCAATAAATAGTTTCATCGTTTTATATACATTATTTTGTAAGCTTTTGAAGAGTCGAAATACGAAAGACTTAGAATTACAAGATTTCGTAGGTATAACAAAAACGGTCTTAATAGAAAGCAGATTACGAACAGAATAAAGGATTTAATAATGCATTTCAAAATTATATCCCGCTGGAGAGATGTTTGATAAATATCAATGAGATTATGCAGTACATTATTCTTTGCAGATAATTCCAGAAGGAAGCAGAGAAATTTGTGTAAGCATAGGAAAAGTTTATCTGTAACATTATCTTATCTTTATCTATAAAATAAGTATTATCTGAATATGTAAACCTACATCTTAAACTGTGCCAATTTCACATTCAAAACAAGAAAGTAGGAAATTCGTACAAAGCCACGCAACGTAGCGAATACATAACAATGTTTCCTTACAGAATAGGAAACAATTTATTAATTATAATTTTCAAGTTCATAAAAATGATTAATGTAATCCAACTTTCTAATATACAGAACGTCTCAAACATAATTAAATAATTTTAATAATTTTTTACCCAATATAGGTACAGTAGCACTTCTAAGAATGTTAGTACCCATCAATTCAGCTGTTGGTTTGGTTTTTCCCCAACCGGCAACAACACCTTCGCGATTACGAAGATCCAAATGTCCTTCCGGTAAGCATATCGGTACTATATGATACGAAGAACCGGCTTCTGTTACCAATTCTAAAAGGGCAACGTCAAATCTATCGGGTTGCGTCCGCCTGAATTGAAATTTTGGATGAATAATCTTGTTCTTCACCTGAAAATTTAATGAGACAATAATAAGAAACATGAAATACAAACCTGGTTGAGTATTCAATTTAATCTCGTTTAATCTGCAGACTGTAAACACTTGTATCGAATAACGTACCCTGTGGAGCTCTGCGGGTGCGAGTTCTACCACCGAGCCGGTGTCTTGCGTATCCAATTCTCCAAGATAAACAATGATATCGTATAACTTGGCCTTTATGATACAATGAGCTGCTGTAGCGACGTATTTGCTTGATACTAAAATTAGATATCGATAAATACAATTTCTTAAATAACTTTTATTGTTAGATATCAACTACCTAATACACCTCCACATTGATAAGCTGAAATCTTAATATGAGCCTGCCATGGAAATTGTCCAAAGTATGCATCCTTTCCTCCAATAATTCTTTTTGAAAGTATTCTATTAGCCGATATTCCACATTCAAAAACGTAATCGTCGTTTCGACGTTCCAAAACACTATCTTCGTCTGAGTCACTACAAATTAATTTTTTATTATTAAATTATTTATTATTATATAAATAAATGAATTTATTTACATTTCATCTTTAATATAGTTTTGATCAATCAATTGATTCTGTTTTAAAAATCCCTTTTTCTTAATAACACAACATCCAACTAACCAAGGATTTGATCCGCATCCTTCCTCGCTGGATCCCCCAGCTAACCAACAGGTTACAGATAATGTACAAGAATGTGACGAACCTTTTCTTTGACATTTTGGCGGATATCCAAGCATAGTAACGAAAGCTCTTCCTATAATTTAAAGAAAGAACGTCTTATTAGAAATATATTAGAAAATCTAAAAAGAAACGTAATAAAAGACGGTTAGTGGGATGATCTCGGATATGAAAGTTGTTAGTATGGTATCATATATTGCAGTTCAGTAGGTTTTCCATTTTCGCACGGTCGAATGAAAGCAGCTAACTCAAACAGACTGGAAAGAAATGGAGAAAGACGTTATCCTTACCTTTCAGCAAGAATATTCTCAATACACGAGACACACCACTTTAAAAATTGGTTATCACTAACAAGTAAAAGTTAAAAATAATTACCTCGAGAAACATTTTCGTTATTGTCGGTGGCATTTCTAACAAATCTCCACTGTCCAAGAAACCCAAACACCTGGACACTACATAGCAACAACAACGTTGCGATTCTCATTTCTCGACCATGTTTACGTGAATCGAACGCATTCCGCACTACAATTTCTCAAAATTTCGCCGAGGCATCGTCGGAAGCTCTTATTGGTCGTGTTTTCAAGCGCGAAGAAGCGGCGACGAGTCTACGCGACGACAGCGTCTTTAACCATAGACGATCGTCCGGAAAGAAAGAAGAGGGACTTAACAGTAAAAATTATTGTAACGGGCCAATTGACCTACATATGTTCACCGGAAAAAAAAGTGGTCGCAAAGAAAGAGGAACAGTGACGAAGACAACGACGAAGAGGACTGGCGTTATATTCGCTTTTCGGCGAGTTTTAAGTTGCACAACACCCAACGTACCTCTGTACATTCACCTTTCGATTTAATTTGATACTTAGCTAGAACGGAACGAGAAGCTCGAAAATTTACCGTTATAGGAAGGTAATTGAGGTGGTGTAATTTTTGGAAGTTTTTACTAGAGAATGAGGCGTTATAAACTTATATAATAATTTATACAATGTTGAACTTCAATTCGGTATTTTTTATTTTGGCACAAATATTTTATAAATAATATCTGATAATAAATAATTTAACAAAATGTTTCCCACGCATATAAGGTCACCTCTAGACTCTTTTTTTGTTGACCCAAACTTTGAAACAAAAGACTCTGAAAAAGTGGGTCCATATTCGACGTCATTTGTGGTGGGTAGTGGTATAACAGAGCTTCGAATTATTCATTGTTGCTTTTTTTGCAAATTACGTGAGTCACGCCGAGTCACGATGGGCTAGGTGTCCTTTTCATACAAAATTAAGAAAAAAGATTCTAGTGTTAGTTCTAGTTTTACTTCAATTAAAATATACAGGGTTGCCAAATAAGTTTGTAAAGTACTCTATTTTAGAAACTATACATTGTAAAGCCTTTGTTTAAAAAATATCTTCAGTGTTGAAAATGTGTAGATTCCTTTTATCAATTTTAATACGGAGGAAATGTACCACGACTAAACTAGTATTCCCTTTAACGTTCTGTCCTAAATATCTTATTCTTTTTATTAAGTCAAGTGATATCTTTTAGAATTTTTGACTGCTAAACTATATGCTCCTCCAATTAAATCTTTTGCCTAAGTTTATAACATGTATATATTTACGTGAAAGCACATTAGTTTATAAAATGCTAAATAAAGCTTTACGTTTTGCTTGATGTATTATATGCAAATCCGGATTAAAGTACTAAGAATAGTATCTAGAAAGATATGGAACAGCTAACTTTTGAAGACATAATTGTAGTGTGTCTGGTAAAATTGATTCTAAATACGTCAGTTGATGATTTACGTGATTCATGTATAATATTCACGTAAGTGCTGTGCGCCACCCGCGTGGGATAGATCGTGAGCCGGCGTGAGCAAAAAGTGAAAAGGTTTTCTATGAGTTCTTTCTGCCATATTATCAAATTTACGATCAATGAAAACGTTTGTTTAGGCAGTTAGAGTTGATTCGTGAGACGTGATTAAGAGAAGTGACGACTCAGTGAAAGGAGTCTGTTGGAAGAGTTTATAAAATGCTAAATAAAGCTTTACGTTTTGCTCGATGTATTATATGCAAATCCGGATTAAAGTACTATTCTAGATGTGGAACAGCTAACTTTTGAAGACATAATTGTAGTGTGTCTGGTAAAATTGATTCTAAATACGTCAGTTGATGATTTACGTGATTCATGTATAATATTCACGTAAGTGCTGTGCGCCACCCGCGTGGGATAGATCGTGAGCCGGCGTGAGCAAAAAGTGAAAAGGTTTTCTATGAGTTCTTTCTGCCATATTATCAAATTATACGATCAATGAAAATGTTTGTTTAGGCAGTTAGAGTTGATTCGTGAGACGTGATTAAGAGAAGTGACGACTCAGTGAAAGGAGTCTGTTGGAAGAGTTTATAAAATGCTAAATAAAGCTTTACGTTTTGCTCGATGTATTATATGCAAATCCGGATTAAAGTACTATTCTAGATGTGGAACAGCTAACTTTTGAAGACATAATTGTAGTGTGTCTGGTAAAATTGATTCTGAAAACGTCAGTTGATTATTTACGTGATTCATGTATAATATTCACGTAAGTGCTGTGCGCCACCCGCGTGGGATAGATCGTGAGCCGGCGTGAGCAAAAAGTGAAAAGGTTTTCTATGAGTTCTTTCTGCCATATTATCAAATTATACGATCAATGAAAACGTTTGTTTAGGCAGTTAGAGTTGATTCGTGAGACGTGATTAAGAGAAGTGACGACTCAGTGAAAGGAGTCTGTTGGAAGAGTTTATAAAATGCTAAATAAAGCTTTACGTTTTGCTCGATGTATTATATGCAAATCCGGATTAAAGTACTATTCTAGATGTGGAACAGCTAACTTTTGAAGACATAATTGTAGTGTGTCTGGTAAAATTGATTCTGAAAACGTCAGTTGATTATTTACGTGATTCATGTATAATATTCACGTAAGTGCTGTGCGTCACCCGCGTGGGATAGATCGTGAGCCGGCGTGAGCAAAAAGTAAAAAGGTTTTCTATGAGTTCTTTCTGCCATATTGTCAAATTATACGATCAATGAAAACGTTTGTTTAGGCAGTTAGAGTTGATTCGTGAGACGTGATTAAGAGAAGTGATGACTCGGTGAAAGGAGTCTGTTGGAAGAGTTTGGAGAATGATGGAACAGTAGAAAATTAGCAAGCAGAAAATTGTTTGAGAATCTATGAGCAGAGTCTGCGGGAAAATTCTGTTGGAAGAGTCGGTGAGACGCTCAGGATTTAGAGTCAGTTGACGAGAGTTGGTCAAGAGGAAATAAGACACAGTGAGTAAACAGTCGAAAATTGACAGGCAGAAAGTTCATTGACACTCAGTGCAGAGAGTCTGCGGAAAGAATCGTTGACACACAGGGGCTGCAGAAGAGAAGAGAGAAGAGGCTCCAACAGTCTCTCAGTCAATGGTATAGCAGGCAGTCAAGTTTTTGATCGAAAGGCTTGGTTAAGACGACACCCAATTCTGGAAAAGAGTGGAGGTCGAGAAAAACGATAAAATTTAGAAGACCAGCTTTGATCGAGTGAAGCTTATTCCTTCAATGAGATTTGTAACCCTTTGTAAGAAATTTCATGTGAAATGGACTAACTGATATTAATTATATGATATTAATTAATTTGGTAATTTCTATTAGATACATGTAGGAAAGCCTTCGTACTTAGATACATGTATTTTGGTGAATTTGTTTTTGGAGATTTAATAATTAAATTTCTTTAACTTTTTAATTTTGATTAAATTCAAAATATTTGCAGTAAAGTTTCACTAATTTGAACACCCCCAAATCTGAATTCCCTTGTAAACTTAATAAAATTAGAAAACGTAAAATTTACATTATCTCCCTTGCAAGCCGAATTAGCAAATGATTTGCCAATCGGAATTAACAAATTTTTCGTTCTGCAAAACAATTTTATTGAAAATGTTGCGTTCATTATTGCCAATTGACTTACAAAGCCTTGCAAGCTGTCAAAGAAATGGAATTGTATAATCAGATGAACAAAACCGGATCACGACATTCCATTGTCAATACAACAATTACAAAAAATCGGGATAAGTAAAAAGTAAAACATGATAAGGCTAGTAAAAGCTTCAATGCATCATATGCATTCACAAAAGCCGATTTTTGTAAATACGTATGGCTGCTGAAAAAAATTGAATTAAAACAACGAACAATAGCTCTCTAAAAAGAAATTTGAATTGGGTCTGAAAAAATTCAAAATATCATACTTGCTCTCCAGAAAACGTTCGCAGCAGATGCTCATTCAAATTAAAAAAATAATTGAAAATGATAACTTAAATCTAGATAAAACTATTAAAAATTTTGTATAGTGCTCTTTTGAAAGCATTTCTAGTCTTTTGGGAGCATTTCAAATCTGCTAGAAGCAGTAACAAGTCTTCTAGAAGTAACATCAAGTCATCTAGCAGCAATATCAAGTCTTCTGGAAACAGTATCAATTCTTTTAGAGGCGGTAGTAAATCTTCTGGATTCATTTCAAGCCTTTTGGAACATGATTAAGTCTTCTAGAAAGAGTATCAAGTCTTCTGGAAGCATTTCAGGTCTACCAGAAGCAATATCAAGTCTTCTGGAAGCAATATCAAATTTTCTAGGAACAGTACCAAGGCTTCTAGGGGCGGTAGTAAATCTTCTGGAAGCGTCTAAAGCCCTTTGGAACATGATTAAGTCCTTTATAAACAGTATAAAGTTTTCCAAAATCAGTATCAAGTCTTTTGGAGACAATATCAAGTCTGCTAGAAGGAGTAGCAAGTCTTCTGGGAATATTTCAGATCTTCTAAAAATAGTAATAAGCCTTCAGGAGCCATTTCAAGTCATCTAGAGGCAATATCAAATCTTCTGCACACATTTCAATTCTTTCAAAAGCAATATCAAGTCTTCTAAATGCAGTATCAAGTTTTCTACAAGCAATATCAAGTTTTCTAGAAACAGTACCAAGGCTTCTATGGGCGGTAGTAAATCTTCTGGAAGCATTTTAAGCCTTTTGGGGCATGACAAAGTCTCTATATGCAGTATTAAGATTTCCAGAAACAGTATCAAGTCTTCTGGAGGTAATATCAAATCTTCTAAAAATAGTAATAAATCTTCAGGAGTTATTTCAAGTCATCCAGAGGCAATATAAAGTCTTCTGCATACATTTCAAGTCTTCCAAAAGCAACATCAAGTCTTCTAGATACAATATCAAGACTTCTGCAAACAATATCAAGTTTTCTAGAAACAATACCAAGTCTTTTGGGGGCGTCTAAAAGATCTAGGTCTTTCAGAAACAATATCTAGTCTTCTCGATACATTTCAAGTCTTCCAAAGGCAATGACATGTCTTTTGAAACCAATGTAAATCTTCTGCAAGCAAAATCAAATTTTCTAGAAACAGTACCAAGCCTTCTAGGGCCAGTAGTAAATCCTTTGGAACCATTTCAAGTTTTCTAGAAGCATTCAAGCCTTTTAGAACATGAGTAAGTCATCTATAAGCATTATTAAGTTTTCTAGAAGCAGTATCAAGTCTTTTAGGAGTAGAATTTAGTCTTCTGGATGCATTGCAGGTCCACCAGAAAAAATATCACGTCTTATGGAAGCATTACAACTCGTCCAGAGCTAATATTAAGTGTGTTTTACACGTTTCAAATCTTCCAAAGGCATTATCATGTTTTCTGGAAATATTTCAATTTTTTTAGATGCAGTAATCAGTATCAAGTCTTTTAGAAGCTATGTAGGTCTTCTTCAAGCAATATCAAGTTTTCTAGAAACAGTACTAAGCCTTCTAGAGGAGGTATTAAATCTCCGCGAAGCATTTCAAGTTTTCTAAAAGCATTTCAAATCTTTTGGAAGATGATTAAGCTCTCTATAAGCAGTATTAAGTCCTCTAGAAGCAGTATAGAAGAAGTCTTTCGGAAGTATTTCAGATTTCAGGTCTGTTGAAAGCAGTATCAAGTCTATTTTCAAAATGCGTGCTCATAAATGAAAATTGACAAAGCACCCACTTTTATTTCTATTTACGGTGTGCGCTTAATCTTTCTTAGTATCAATCACTTTCCAGTTTCTCTTTTTTTTTTCTGTTATTTGTTTCAAACTTTGTTCAGTATTTTGCTATTCTACTATTTTACTTTTACCATTAATAATCATTTTCCAGTCTTCTTCTTCTCAATTCGCTTTCTCCTTATCTTCTAATACTGCTAACCTTTGTCCAATTTGTTTCCTAAATTTCAAGATTTTTTGTTGTCTTTGTCCAATATATTATACCTCTTTTCAGTCCTTATCTGCTTTCTATCTTGTCGTATCTTTATCTTAATCTCTTCCTAATTTAACCAAATCTCTTTTCTTCTTCTTACATCCTTTTTTTCAATTGTCTCCTTTTACCCATCTGGACCTTTCTTCATTCTTTATCCTTAGTGTGTTGATAATTTCGTCTATTCTTTGCTTTCTAAAATTACAGTCATCTAACACCACTATCCATAATATTCCAGCATCTTACACGGATTATTTTCTTTAGTCTTGAACTTCGTTGGTTTTGATGTTCTTAACACCTAAAATGTTTCAAAATCACTTCTTTAAATTAAAGCTTTAATAATAATCATAATTAGTAAGGTGTACCAAAAAATGCGGACAATAGCAGTCTCATAACGTTTAAAGTGCATTATTGACGTTTAAATTGCCGGTAATGGTAAGTAAAGTTGCATATATTCCCATTTAAACTTAGTTTGAAATGCGCATTTAAAATAGACTTGTGTTTACAAATTATGCTCGAACGAGCTAAATTTATAATTCAACTAATGTATAGTACGTGTTGCGTACAAAATCTAATCTATCTCTTTAGCCGCGGTGATTTATGATGCAATTTGAAATTCAATTAAAATTATTTACAAAAGCTTTTTATAACAGAACTTTGTTGACTTAAACTACAAGGTTAACAATGAAAAACTTTCTGAATGCATTTGCTTTAGCAAAGCTTTTAGCTTTTCAGTTGGAAGTACATATAAAAATAGCGAGTTTGAGTAATTTAGTAAATTTTTATTTGATTGATAATCAATTAATAAAAAATCAATTAGTTTTATTTCCAGGATAATCGGGTTGTTTGTAAGGATGTGTGCTTGAGAAGGAAGGATGGCTCTCCAATTCCTTATCGATTCGCACAATAATAGGATAATCCTCCACTTCGACTTTATATTTCCTAGCGTTAAAAACTTGAGGTACCAAACAAACATCAGCCATCGTTATTTTATCGCCGACGCAAAATTTCCCGGCTGTTTTCGAAAGAATAGCTTCCAAAGCTTTAAATCCTTTAGCAATCCAAAACTTGGGCCATTCCTCATAATCGCCCAACTTTTTCAGCACCCCAGTGTTTTGAATAGGTTGAATACTGGAGACGATCAATAAAACGATTTCTCGAACCTAAAACATTCATTTTTAATACATTAACTCCGATTTATTTTCTTACTTTTATTTTTTCGTCGTTATCTTCTGGGATTAATTTATATCCGAAACGGTTTTCTTCCAAATACATCATAATATTGTAGGAGTCGATCAAAACTCGATCGTGCAACTTCAAAGCTGGCACAAATCCTAAAGGATTAATCTTGAGAAATTCTTCGTCATGTTGCTCGTCGTCTGCCAAGGATATCGGCTTCAGGTCGTATCCTAAGCCCTTGAAATTCATAACTGACGGGCATATAAGAGCACTTTAAAGTTCGTCTGGGTTAAAAGGTGTAATAAAATGAAGCTCACCGATCCTCACCCTCCATGAACACGAACTGCTCCACGAGGAATACAACACCGGCTGAAAATAACACTCTTAGTTATGTTTGCGATGCAGCCCTAGTTTATGGGGAAATCTTTATCACCTTCAACGAAGCCATTAGTCTGTAAAATTATATAATTTTTTTAAGAAAATAAGAGAATAAATGAATTTTGTGGCCGAATTGTAAGCAAGATTAGATGGTTGTTAAGTTGAAATTTTATCAATAGATATTTTTAGAATTTGTAAACAATGTCAGATAAATAATAACAAAATTGGATTGGGTCTAGATTAAGAGTCGAGTTATTTAAGTTGCCTATATCTAGGGAAATAACATATACGCATATGGGAAAACATTTCATATAATTAAATAATTTTTTTATTTAGGAATGGAAATTATGAAATAATTACAACTTATCATAATTTATACAAAACTTAATTTACTTAAATATACAGAGTCAAAAAACATCACTTAACAGCACTTAAATAGCCTAAAATAAATAAGGATTTTACTAAAATAAGATCACTGAGATTTAATTATAATAAAATTATTAAAACAGTTTTAAAACAATAAATTAACTCTTAATTTAAAAAAGAATGAAACGGTTTTTAAATAATTTTTGTGATCTTTGTAAATTATAAATTTCTTGTAATTGCAGCAAAAAATGGTAACTTTGTGATAATTCACTAAAGTTATATTCTCATACAACATTTCATTTAAAATTACTCTTTTTAACTTTCAATAGCTTTAGTTATCCAATCAACGGTATGAGACACCCGGTGATAAATTCCGGGTTGTCCGGGTTGAGCACACGAATACCCCGCAGAAACGATTCCAATCAGATACCACCGATTTTGTTTTTGAAGCATCAAAGGACCCCCGCTATCCCCCTGACAGCTATCACGACCTCCGTTTTTATAGCCAGCACAGAGCATTTCGTCGTAGATAACGACTCCGATTCCTTTCGAGCGGTGCCATCTTTCGCAAAGTCTGCTTTCGATCACCGGCACTTTAACAGCTTGTAGGGTTTGAGGGCGCAGTCTCGATCCGGGGCTCATCGCACCCCATCCGGCAGCCACCCCGACCTCACCCAGGAAACTTTCACCTTTCGGAGGTAGACAAATTGGAGCGATGTGAGGTAGCGACTGGGCGGTTCTATCTAATCTAAGTACGGCGACGTCGAATCGATCCGCTTGGGGTGTGAATTTGAAGAAGGGATGTACCTGAAATGAATCATAATATTATAAAAAATATTTGGTTGTCATAAATTGTTTCTGTTATAAATGAGGTGGGATGGATGTTAGGCAAATATCCGGCCATATAGTAAATAATTGCTGAATATCCGGATATATTAAGATTTCGAGTTTTTACGATTTTTAAAAATGGTTAAAGAAATTGTTATTTCTGTGAAATGCTACAAATTTAGGTCGAGTTCAAAACTTGATGTCTCAAAAACGAATTGAGGTACTCAAGCATGGATATGTTCTTGTCAAGGAGTGAAAAACAAAAATATTTCATTCGGTTTCGTTCGGCATGAAAACGTCAAAATTTCGTTCGTTCTTTTTGTTCCGAACGAAAAGAAAATGTAAAAGTCGGTTGTAAATTATATTAATAATACTGGTATTACGGACAATATAAAAAGTGCGGTACATACACTTCAGTTAATATTATAAGATGTATTCAAGGAAAAAATCTTTGCAGCATAATAACCAAAGCAAAAAAAAACGCATTATCAGTAAGGATGGGCCGACTATAAATTTGGCCGACTAACGACTATCCGACTAATCGGCCTTAAAAAGGACGATTAGTCGGCCGATTAATCGGCCATTCTAATCATTCCGACCGAAGATTGGACGTGTTTGAAAACTTTTGGAAGCGCTTATATGATACACAATCTTGTTGTAACAAGTATGATGTCAAGATGTACAGAGTGTTAAATTTTGTAATTATGTACCCAAAAATCACAGAATTGGTATTGCACGCGATGAAAATTCCTGTCATTTAATAGTAGTTATATTATTATATGAGAACGCTAATTCTGTTTCATAGAACTGTGTCAAAAAATAAAGGCAGTATAAAATCATAACAATAACATTCCATCGATCAGCTATCAACATCTGGTTACAATCTAGTTACTAATGTAAAAATATCTGTTCTGCCACTAAAGATTGAGATAAGCAACCAAAATTACAGCGCTCACGTGGGTCACGATAATTATTTAACACAGTGTGTTCGGTTTTCTTTCGTAATACTGGTATTTGTGGTAAGGCGTTATTTTTACAAAGGGAACTTTGAGCTTCTGAGCAAAGCTGAGAAAGAAATTGCGTGTATGGTTACTTCAAAAGTATACCCACATTCAAAAATCAATCATATTTTTGTAATAAATAAATACATAAAAATATTTTTATTTTGTTTTTCGTTGGTATATTATTATCAGCATGATAATAAATACCGACTAATCGGTGCTTTTATTGTTTCATCGCCGATTAATCGCCGACTAATCGTAGACTAAAAAGTGGCCAAATAGTCGGCTGTTCCGATTAGTCGCCGATTAATCAGTACAACCCTAATTGTCAGTTAAGAAATTACGTGTCTCTATCAGCGATAGACACCTAAATAGTCGATGGGTAGGTATTTATAAGTTGTATATTTACCTCGGCCTAGGATAAATACCCAAACGTAACCAATTAAAAATTGTTAGTAATACATGAATATATTTTGTTATTCAAATGTATTAATTTATTCACAAATAAATAAAAATGTCAGTTTGTGTGGTTAGTAAAGAAAAGTATAAATATACCAAAATCCTAGGTCTAGTTTTAGTTATACTGTACTTTTAGTTCCAACAGAATTTACAACAATCAAGCACTGAATGGTAAATAAAACTAGAACTAATACTAGACCTAGTACTAGAAAGTTTCAGATTAGCGGTGCGTCTTCAGGCGAGTCTTAATTAAATGCAGGTATATAACAATTTAAGACTGAATAAGAACTAAAACTAGAAGCAACACTTACGCTAGAGCTAATACTAGACATCGAACGAAAAACATTTAGATTTAACCATACCTCTCTTACGACGGAGCCCAATGCAATCTAACCCAACCTAGCTTCAGAACTAACAGTAGACTTAGTATTTACTAGTAATAAACTACTTTACACTAGTTTAGAACTCTAAAAAGACATACGGCTAAATCGTAATGTTTAAAGTTCTAGGTCTAATGTAATATAATCTGTGTATATATAAATCCATAATGTAATATAATCTAATATAATCATAATCTTGGATTGTAACCGTTGCTTCTTCTCTGCACTTGTTGCTTCTCATTAAAACTGTGTCCATCTTTTCAGGAGCAACATGTAGATCCAATTATTCTAACTTACTCACTTTATCAGGGATGGTGAACCTATGACACACGTTCCAGAAAAGAATGAAACGCGAATAGATTTTGAATAACACACATCCACTGAGACAAGATCACTTTTTTGTGATGATTTCTTATCATTAATGTTCTGGAAATAGTTCACATTTTCTCGAAGCAATATCAAGTGTTCTGAAAACAGCATTAAGTGTTCTTGAAGCATTTCAAGTTTTTTAAAAGTAATATCAAGTCTTCCAGAGGCAGTATCAAGTCTTCTGTGAGCAGTTTAAATCTTTTGGAAGCAGTTTAAGTCTTCTGGAAGCAATTTCAAGGCTTCTGGAAGCTGTATCAAGTCTTGTGAAGATATCTCAAGTCTTCTGGATGTATATGAAGTCTTTTGGAAACAGTATTAATCATTAAAGAAACGAAAGGTCACGTTAAGTAATGTTCTTGATTAAAGAACGGAGCAACATCCATGTCTACATGTCTATATCGACCCCAAAGGGGTATGACAACCTGCAAGGAATTTACGGCAGCGAAAAAGAAAATGTTGGGGGTCCATGAAAGGTAAACGGAGGTCCACCATTTTTCTAATAGTGTATAATAGACCAAAAAAGTCACACGGATATGTCAAGATAAAATCTCACCTCGATAGATCCGAGTGAAAGCTTTTCTTTTGGTCATCAGAACACAAACTAACACTACTCAACGTTTTTTATCATTCTAGCCCATGCAAGTATATACTCTTTTTGTTTTTAACGCATATATTGCTGCTTATTTCGATAACAAAATGTATTGCGACCACAAAGTAGGAAGTCTAATACTGAAAAATATGGCAAGGGGTCTACGACACAGAAATGTTTGGGAACCTCTGGTGTATATAATAGAAGTTCGGTTTAAAGTTTTTTTTTTCTCATTTTTGTGTCTTATAATTTTTATCTAACACGGCAGCATATTGTTTATTAACAATAAAGGTTTTGACAATTTTGACACGTCCAGTTCAAAAGTTTAGCCATCACTGCACTATCCTATTCAAAACCAGCTGCGCAGTGTCTCCAGCGAAAGATATAAAATTTATACCTTTGTTACTTCGCTCTTCTTCTAGTATTCAATCGAAAAAAAAATACACAATATGGCCTTCAAGATGGAATCCTGTGAGAACCAACCCAATTCAACCCAATAGATTATTAGATATATTCATTTAACAAGATGAATGTTTATCGAAATACTTTTGCGCACGACAGTTCACGACGGTTATTTATCATTATTCTTTAATGTTGGAATAGCAAACAACAATAAACTAATACCGGTATGAATACCGATGTCCCAGTGTTAAAGTAATAGAAATATAGAATACCGGTATGAAGATTTTCATCCGATTTTGAAAGCACTATGTATTAACAATAATATGAAACTTCTTAACAAAATGAATTTTCCCAAGCTAGATGCAAGAGATAGATGGTGCAAGTAAGTACACTAACAGGGACTGAGAATGTAGAGGTAGTACTATCAGAAAAATCAACTTCATCCGAAGCAACGAAGAACTGGATTTTTTAAACCAAAAAGGTAAAATCGATGATCGTGAAGTGCAATGTGTTCCAAATTTAATATATGAAATGATTTCCTACAATGAAGCAGCTTTCCTCAAAAAAGAAGACTTTTTTTGGGATACTACATAAGCAAAATGATTTCAATATAAAACAGAACTTTATTTTAACCAGTTTCAATTAGGTTCTGTACAAAATTCCGGTTAATACCATCATTTCATTTTCGTTTAGTTTTCTATCCTTGTCCTTTATAAATCGCAAACAATTTCATCCAGATATCTTAAGAATTCGATTTGTTACGATTTTTTAAATATGATTAAGAAACTTGTTATTTTCTGCTCAAACATTGATACCAAAAATGAAGTTAGATACTCAAGTATGGGATTGTTATGGGAACAATGCATACTTTCTTTTATAAATAACAAAAAATTTCATCAAGATATGTTAAGAATTCGACTTTTATGATTTTTCAAAATGGTTAAAATATTTATATGAAATGTTGCAAATTTAGGTTAACTCTAAAACTTTATATTTCAAACGAAGTAAAATATTCCAATATGATTATGTTCTCAGAATATATACTTTTCCTTTTTACTTTCTTTTATAAATTTCTTTTATAATTGAAGAGGTCGATTTCGACCTCTTCAAGATATCAATCAGATTTCAAAAATGATTAAGAAAATTGTTATGTTTATTAGTGAGATGTTCTAATATGGTTTTATTCTTGGAAAAGTACATACTATCTTTTAAAAATAACAAGAAATTTCATCAAGATATATTGAGAATTTGATTTGTTACAATTTTTCAAAAACGATTAAGAGAATTGTTATGTTTACTAAATGCTACAAAATTAGGTTGACTTTAAAACTTGATATCTCAAAAACAATGTGAGATATTCTAATATGGTTTTCTTTTTCGAAAAATACGTACTTTCTTTTATAAATAACAAAAAATATCATCAGGTTATCTTAAGAAATGTGATTTTTTACAATTTTTTAAAAATGATTAAGGTAATTGTTTATACGAAATGCTATAAATTTAGGTTGACTCCAAAACTTGATATCTCAAAAAGAACTGAGATATTGTAATATGGTTATAAAGTACATACTTTCTTTTATAAATAACAAAAAAATATCATCAAGATATCTTAAAAAATGTGATTTTTTACAATTTTTTAAAAATGATTAAGGCAATTGTTGTTTATACGAAATGCTATAAATTTAGGTTGACTCCAAAACTTGATATCTCAAAAAGGACTGAGATATTTTAGTATGGTTTTGTTCTCGGAGAAGTACGTACTGTCGTTTATAAATGCAAAGAAATTTCATCAAGATATCTTGAGAATTTGATTTTTTACAATTTTTCAAAAACGGTTAAGAGAATTGTTATGTTTACTAAATGCTACAAAATTAGGTTGACTTTAAAACTTGATATCTCAAAAACAATGTGAGATATTCTAATATGGTTTTATTTTTCGAAAAGTACGTACTTTCTTTTATAAATAACAAAAAATATCATCAAGATATCTTAAGAAATGTGATTTTTTACAATTTTTTAAAAATGATTAAGGCAATTGTTTATACGAAATGCTATAAATTTAGGTTGACTCCAAAACTTGATATCTCAAAAAGAACTGAGATATTGTAATATGGTTATAAAGTACATACTTTCTTTTATAAATAACAAGAAATTTCATCAAGATATCTTAAGAATTTTTTTTTACGATTTTCCAAAAATAATTAAAAAGATTGTTACTTTTATGAAACGCTACAAATTTGGGTTGACTTCACTATTTGATATCTCAAAAACGAAGTGAGATATTTTAATATGGTTTTGTTCTCGGAGAAGTACGTACTGTCGTTTATAAATGCAAGGAGATTTCATCAAGATATCTTAAGAATTCGATTTTTTACAATTTTTCAAAAACCATTAAGAGAATTGTTATGTTTACTAAATGTTACAAAATTAGGTTGACTTTAAAACTTGATATCTCAAAAACAATGTGAGATATTCTAATACGGTTTTGTTTTTCGAAAAGTACGTACTTTCTTTTATAAATAACAAAAAAATATCATCAAGATATCTTAAGAAATGTGATTTTTTACAATTTTTTAAAAATGATTAAGGCAATTGTTGTTTATACGAAATGCTATAAATTTAGGTTGACTCCAAAACTTGATATCTCAGAAAGAACTGAGATATTTTAATATGGTTATAAAGTAAGTCTTTCTTTTATAAATAATAAGAAATTTCATCAAGATATCTTGAGAATTTGATTTTTTACAATTTTTCAAAAACGATTAAGAGAATTGTTATGTTTACTAAATGTTACAAAATTAGGTTGACTTTAAAACTTGATATCTCAAAGCCAATATGAGATATTTTAATATGGTTTTGTTTTTCGAAAAGTACGTACTTTCTTTTATAAATAACAAAAAAATATCATCAAGATATCTTAAGAAATGTGATTTTTTATAATTTTTTAAAAATGATTAAGGCAATTGTTGTTTATACGAAATGCTATAAATTTAGGTTGACTCCAAAACTTGATATCTCAGAAAGAACTGAGATATTTTAATATGGTTATAAAGTAAGTCTTTCTTTTATAAATAATAAGAAATTTCATCAAGATATCTTAAGAATTTGATTTTTTACGATTTTTCAAAAATAATTAAAAAGATTGTTACCTTTATGAAACGCTACAAATTTGGGTTGACTTCACTATTTGATATCTCAAAAACGAAGTGAGATATTTTAATATAGTTTTATTCTCGGAGAAGTACGTACTTTCGTTTATAAATGCAAGGAAATTTTATCAAGATATCTTAAGAATTCGATTTTTTACAATTTTTCAAAAACCATTAAGAGAATTGCTTATTTAATTTTTTTGTACTTTTATTAACAAGACGATAATATTAATTAATAAAAGTACAAAAAAATTATTAAATAAACATTTAATTCAAGACGAAAAACATTCGTATAAAATAAAAAAAAATATTAAGAGAATTGTTATGTTTACTAAATGTTAAAAAATTAGGTTGACTTTAAAACTTGATATCTCAAAAACAATGTGAGATATTCTAATATGGTTTTATTTTTCGAAAAGTACGTACTTTCTTTTATAAATAACAAAAAATATCATCAAGATATCTTAAAAAATGTGATTTTTTACAATTTTTTAAAAATGATTAAGGCAAATGCTATAAATTTAGGTTGACTTCAAAACTTGATATCTCAAAAAGAACTGAGATATTTTAATATGGTTATAAAGTACATACTTTCTTTTATAAATAACAAGAAATTTCATCAAGATATCTTAAGAATTTGATTTTTTACGATTTTCCAAAAATAATTATTACTTTTATAAAACGCTACAAATTTGGGTTGACTTCACTATTTGATATCTCAAAAACGAAGTGAGATATTTTAATATGGCTTTGTTCTCGGAGAAGTACGTACTTTCGTTTATAAATGCAAAAAAATTTCATCAAGATATCTAAACAATTCGATTTTTTAGAAGTGATAAAGAAAATTGTTATTTTTATGAAATGCTACAAATTTAGGTTGTCTCCAAAAACTTGATATCTCAAATATGAAGTGAGATATTCCAATATGGTTTTATTCTCGGAAAAGTACAAACTTTCTTTTATAAATAACAAGAAATTTCATCAATATATATTTAAAATTCGATTTTTTATGATTTTTTTTTAATGGTCCAGCAAATCGTTATTTTTATTAAAAGCTACAAATTTAGGTTAAGTTCAATAATTAATGCCTGAAGAACCAATTGAGATACACACGTATGTTTTTTTTTCTAAGGAATGTACATACTTTTTTTGTACAAACACTTTCCTTTATAAATCGCCAAACATTTCATCAAGATATATTCCTCTGATTTGAAACATAAGGATGATGTCGGATATCCGGTATTAGTCTTTTCATAGAATCATTCCATCACTAATAAAATAGCTTAATGTACAATTAAAGCCTCAATCGTACAAACAAGTCTTTTATTTATAAAAGAAATTATCCTCGTTAATAATTTTAAAAGTAAACAATCTCTTTTCATCTGTAAATACCTTTTAGTTAGCACATCTTGCCGAAAAGAAGTTTACCAGATGACTTCACTTACACTTTCTAGACAACGATTTAAAGGCTTTCAACTGCCGATATTGCAAAAACGATTCTGCACTTTCACTATAATGAAATTACCAAGTTTTATTGTCTCCATAGAATTTTTATGAGTCATCTTGAATAAAAATTTTTAAACAATCAATTTTTTATTAATGAATGAAATTTGATTTTCTTCTTATTAATAAAGACCTAAATAACCTACATAAAATAATAAAGAAAGATTAATTAAAATGATCTCTTAATTTATTAGAAAGGTTGAAATTAACGTAGTAATTTTTTTCAACCTAAAAATTATTTAAATTACATTTAAACCTAAACAACGATAAAAAGGAACTATATAATTATAATTATTCATTAGGAGGTGGCGCTAGTCTTGGTAATAACTAATAACCGTGTAATATAGCAGTTTCAAATCGTTCGTCCAAAGGAGAAAGTGTGGAATCACGGCCAAATGTTGAAGAAACGAAAGCCAGGCGACTCCCACTTAACGATAATTGATCACTTTCGTTTTCGCATCTTCAGCCGAGCCTCGGGCATCCGGACTTTACCGTAACATTTCCTTCGAAACAATTGTTTAATGAAAAATAAATAATCAACAAATAAAATTTAGTACCTGCGTTATTCTACATCTTTTTGAAAATTGCGTGTGTATTGTTAAACGATAGAGAAATCGCTAATTTTAAAATGAAAATTATAAAAAGAAAGTCAACGTGGTTGATGGAGAAATGTGATGTTGAAAATGAAAGAAAAATAAAAAGATAATTAGGGTTTTTTCCGTATTTTGTTTAAATCGATTTAGATCAACATTATCTCTATATCCGACCAGGAAACACAATTAACCCAGCTTCGGTAATTGGAAAGCGCTCATCCAGCTGATTGAACCCGATTAATATTTACCAGCTCCCTTCGCCAAATACATTTACATCAAAGGGGTGGATGCACATGTGTTGGTCAACGAGAGCTGCCCTTAATTAATAATCAACATGGACAAAACAGACCTGTATTGAGGAAACGCCGAATGTGTATGCCGGTAATGGTTCAACAGCCGAATTTATGACGTAATCTCCCAACGTCACATGTACTTGTCTTGGAACGGCTCTTGCCACACAATGTCCAGCGGTGACAACGTGTCGTCTGCTCACAAGAGAACCTCCACATCTGCAATAAAGAAACTAATTAAAAAAATATTATTTACTAATTAATATTTTTGTGTGTAAAAAATGTGAACCAATCAGTCATTAACCTGTCTTAAAGGAGCTTTCATAAAAACCTACGAGGTTGGTCGACCGCAAGTCAATAAGACGTAAATCCGCATCGCTGCTTAATTATACAAACCCATAATAAGAGGAAGCAGTTCATTACTTCTTGGGAAAATGGTGTTCCTCATTCCCATACCGGGTAGAAACTGAAGAAGAAAACATGGGAAATAACCTTGGAGTTCGACCAGAAGTGGCGCATACGTACTTTTGTTTGTTAACGCGGATTATTTAATTGCCTCCTCCGAAATAGATTCTAGAAAGCCGGCTGATGATGATTTTCGAATTAAGATGGATCGTGAAAGTCGGTTATGTAAAGCAAGAGATATTAAATGTTTCTTTTTTTGGTTGGAAAGTCCACGGTAACACAATCAAAGCGTCAAATCTAGATTTGAAAAATCTCAGGATCATTTTCACAATTATACTTAACACAATTTTCGTAGAAAACATAGTATATTTTATTAAGTTCTCTTCAGAATAATAAATATTGCGCTAAGAGTACTAGTTATTTTATTTGAAGAAGATTCTACTGGGATCACGTATTGTAAGGACTAGATATTGTGGATGGAAGATGATTAAATACTGTTGGACATAAGAATAGATATTGCAGACAGAACACTACATACTATTGGTAAAAACTATGTACTGCTGGGAAAAGACTCAATATTGCCGATACAACACTGCAAACTGCTGGCTGATGAAACTTATGTACAACAAGAGAAGTTCATGTATTCAGTTATCATAATCAAAGAATTAAATCTATCTTTTAAAAAATCTCTGAATTATTTTCACAATGTTCAATTATACTCAACACAATTTTCAAAGGGAGGAGAAAAGGAGAAAGTAGAAATGTGCAAAGAAAAAAGGAAGTAGTGGAGATAGAGAATAAAGGAAAAGAATAGGTTAAGGCTAGTGCAGAAATGATTGTGGGCAAGGATGGCAAATTTATTAGAGATTCTTTATGTTAAAGAATAAAATGTAAGAATAAAGAAGCCATACAAGTAGCGGAACTCACGTTGTCTAAAAAATTTATCAGACTGGTATAGTAAGTTATTGAAGTACATTATCTGTAATATTTCTATATTTCATAAGACATAAAAAACCTATATTACTTGCAGAATAATAAACACTGCATTGACAGTGTTTATTCAATAGGTTATCTATTGACAAGACGTAACTGAAAGTGCATAGAAAACATAATTGTTTCAGAAAACTAGCTACTCTTGCAAAAGAACTAAATATTGTTGGCAGAAGACTACATACTGCTTGAAAAGTCTCAATATTTGCAGAAAATAATATATTACTGGTAGAAGACGACATATTACTGGCAAATCACTACTTGTTTTAACAGGGTACTAAATACTGATGGGGAAATGATTAAATATCACTTGCGGCGGACTATATACTGCTGACAAAGGACCAGTTTTTATGGAAAACGGACTAGGTACAACTAATAGAAGAGAACTAGATACCGCTACAAAAAAACTGAATAGTGCGTACAAATGACCAGTTACCGCTTTCATTATATTGAAGTTTTAAAACTGAAGAAAATTACACATTATCTACGTACTGCTTGAAGAAATCTATATAATAAAAGCAAGATATCATGTATATGGTTGGATACTAGTCAACGATATTTACACATAGCTGCTGGTATACTAAATGCTTCTCGTGAATGTCTAGATATTCCTTGCACAAGAAATGATATTGTTGTTGGAACACTAAATATTGGTTAGAAAAGTCTGAATACTGTTAGAAAGAAAGTAAACTCTATTGGCCGATACAGAATATGACTCTCTGTGAACTTTTTGTTATGATTATAATAATAATATCCACATTATTGATGTCAAATAAACATAAATATCATTTTACAAGCGAAAGGCAATTTACACATTGTAACTAACTAGCATTTTGACATCAAAAGGAGCGGCACAAACAAGTCTGATACAAAACCACACTACACGTAAAGAAAAAAAAATCAAAAAATATTTATATATCAAAATAAAAAGGGAGGACGAAAAAAAAAACGAAATAAAATAAGATAATAAAATCTAAAATTGCAGTAGATCACCTGTATAAGTGCGAAGACTTTCACGATCGGTGTTGATTGAACAAAAATTAGAACTAACACTAGCACTAACACTAAAACTATTAATAGGACTAATACTAGATCTAAAACTAGAAACTCTCCGGTTTTGCCATGTGTCTTTAAAAAATCTATGACGTTTCGGATGCCATGTTGCAACCTTCGTCAGGAACTGATTCGAAGTGAGTTACTTCAGACCAGTTTCACTTTCGAAGTAAGTCACCTCAAGTAGAGTCACTTCGAACCAGTTTCTGAAGAAGGTTGCAACATGGCATCCAAAACTTTAGACATTTTTTCAAAAAACACATGGCATAATCCAAAAGTTTTTAGTTTTAAATGTAGTATTAGTCGAAGCGATAGTTCTAGTATTAGTGCTAGTGTTAGTTCTAATTTTAGTTCCATAGATTACCTGAAATTAATAATAAGAGGCACTCAAGAGACAGGTGGGTGAAACTCAGGGGTCACTGTTTCGCAAAAAAACAAATTACTTTTGCAGAATAGACTTTATCTCTTTCTAAAACTAAACCGGCCAAGTAGTATGTAATCAAATGGTAATCAAATACTATACAGAATTGTAGCTGCAAAATAAGAAAACGAACATTTAAATAATTCGTGACGGTGAATGGGAATAAAAATGACATTTTTGTGTCTTATTAAACTACTTTTGTCTTATTAAACTAATTACTATTACTATTTGATGTCGACAACATGCCAAATGAAGGAAATGTCTACGAGTTATATCCAGCCAACTAACGCAGGCAATCATATAAGAAATTCCATCCCCCAGATTAATACCGTAGACAAGTCTGAGGCAAGATTAAAAACTTTTAATGAGTTAAGGGCAGTAAAACAAGACTCATACACTAAGACACAGTGATTAAATAGAGAATTAGCGAATCACACATATCTCAACATTAGCCAAATCATCCAAAAACAGCTTTCTGTAGCTCTTCGCACCAAAAACAATCATAGAGCGATCTAAAAAATGCGTTCTACTCAGTTGATGAATACCTAAGTAGCTGTATTACTATGTAATTTAATTTATAGTGAGTGAGTTGTGTACTGATTTTTGTATGTGACGAGTATAAGCCCTAGCATGGGCACAATAATGATTATTCTATTCTATTCTAGAGCACTTCAATGGATTAAATCTAAATCAGAATTGATTAAATAGTGAATATATTCAAAAAGCAGCGAGCTTTTTTAATTTGATCGGGTCGAAATGAATATTAAACTACAGTGTCATCTGTAGAGTACAGAAGTAATATATGCAAGATTTAAGGTAATCGGGAGCAAAAGATGTGTAATAGAAAGTAAATCTGAGCACAATATAAATCCCTGTGATACATCTGATTTCACCTATAATATATCAACTCTTTGCATTCTTTGATTCAGATAATTCTTCAACATTTCAACCGACACATCAATCAAGCCAACATGGTGAAGAATAGAAAACAAAACACCATGATCAATAGTATCGACTGCCTTCATATAATCCAAAGCTATTAGTACTGTGATAACGCCCCTGTCCGATGCTGCAAGTGTATCATCAGTGATACAACCTAACTGAAATTTAGGTCATATTGCCTTGGTCAAACATATGCTTATGCAATTGCCCAAGAAAATAATTTTTCGAAAATTTTCAACATAACGGGCAGTAAGTTAACCGGTCTCAAGTCCTTCCACAATGATGGCTGTGGAATCTTGAATATAGGAATAACAATTAATTCCTTCCAACAACATAATAATATGTCATATTTCAGGTATAATAAAAGGACAACATAGCTTAAGATTCTTAAGATTAATTGCATCAGCATCAGTGTCATTAGACTTAATTTGCACTATCGCGTCTTCAATGTCTCCATCACTAACCACAATGAAATGTAAAATTTTGTTAATACCATTTTTTAAAGAAGAAGAGTATTTAGATACACACTATCTTTCGAATTAAAAAGTGTCTTGACAGTTAAAAAATACGTATTGAGCGTATTACCATATTTAAAATTTTCTGATATATTATTATTACGTTTATTAACAATTATGTCATTATTACTAAAAATCATATCTAACTCTTACAATATGCCAAAATAGCTGACGTAATAATGATATCGTTTCCACAAGCTATTGGTATACAAGGAACACAAAAACATTAAAAAAATTTAATATTCAAAGTAGATTTAAAAGTTTTAATATACACTATGTCTCCGGATCGAGTTACAAAGAGGAAGAAGACATTTATTAGTAATTTTTCAAATTTATCTCAGCATAAATTATGCATCGGATATGATCAAAATAAAAATCTCTAAATGTAGAAATTAACTAATTAGGCCCGTTTTAGTATGATACAAGTATACAATAACCTAAAACCGAATAACAGCTAAAAGTAAAGCTAATACAACACTAAAACTAACACTAGACTTAGAACTACAAATATTTGGGTTTGAACGTACGTCTCTTACGATGGAGCCGAACACCACCCAACCTAGCTTCAGAACTAATACTAGAACTAGAAACATTAGTGTTTAGACGTACGTCTCTTAAGACGGCTAAACCCTAAAGTTTCTAGTTTTAGGTCTAGTATTAGTTCTGAAGCTGGGTTGTACGTCTACAATTAGTTATACCTTTAGTTCCAGAAGAATTTAAAACAATCTAGAGTTAAGTAAGAATTAAAACTAGAACTAACAGAGGATCTAGAACTAGAAATATTTGGGTTTAGACGTACGTAATTTAAGATAGAACCAAACCCAACCCAACCTAGCTTCAGAACTAATACTAGACCTAGTACAACAAACATTAGGGTTTAGCCGTTTTAAGAAACGTACGGCTAAATACAAATGTATCTAGTTCTAGGTCTAGTGTTAGTTCTGAAGCTGAGTTGTAGGTCTTTAGCTCCAAAAGAATTTAGAACAATTTAGTGTTAATAAAGAATTAAAACTAGAAATAACACTTGATCTAGAACTATTCGAACTATCGGATTCAAAAGATTTTGCCCCTCACTTGATTGCGAATAACAAAGAAGCTACTCCATAGAAAAAAATGGAACTAGCTTTGTTTGACGCGTAACTAGATTCCTTATAATGTGTAGTAATTTCATTTTTTGTCCCACACTCGTGTAGTAATTATCGCAGGTATAATGAAAAAGATGTACCCGATTTCGGTCAATATGAAAAGGAGTTCGCCTTTACGATTTTTTTTCTCAAAAACTATTTGTCGAAAAAACTTCAAATTTGAACTGGTTCTGGTTACAACCAGTTCAAATTATGACTCCCTAATTTTTTATGAGCGATTCATAATTATTTCTGTTTCTCTTTAATTTATAATTTCATTAAATCGCTCATAAAAAATTAGGGATACATAATTTTGAAAATCTAATACCGGAATCTAATAAATGAAATTATTTGACATATTTTGGTTAGAACCACGTTAAAATTCGTTTGGTCGTTTTTGAAATAATCGTGACCTATTAAACCGCGATTTGCCGCGAAACTATACGAAATACTCATAAAATAAAGTATACACCTCATCAAGAACACATCAGGTTACTACCAGTTCAAATTTGAATTTTTTTTCTATGATTAAATATCAGAAATGGAACTTGAAAATTTTCAAATTAGAAAAAAGTTCAATTTTTACATAGAAATGGGAATAATTAGCTAACTTCTATAGTTAGAATGTAAAATTGGCATGATTTAGTGATTTGAACATATCCGACGCATTATTTATGCTCAGATAAGTTTGAAAAATTAGTAATAAAGTTTTTTCCCTCTTTGTAACTCGATCCGAGGACTCAATTCGGGAAAATGCAAAAACTTTTCTTATACAAAGTATCTCGATTGCTTGATTCGAATCGCTATAACACTGTTCAACCTTCAACAAAGAATGATGACAAAAAGCGAGAGATTTTTGTAGTTGGACTATACAGAATAAAGTATTAAACGCCGACTTTTCCATAAATATTGTATTTCCGGATGAAGTAATATTTACTCAAAACGAAATTTAAATCTGCTACTTTATGCACGATGGAGCACAAACACATTATGCACGCAATACTAAAGTATACTTAAATGACAGATTTGGTAATAAGTGGATTGGCCGAAGAAGCTTTTTACAGATTTACAGATTCCGAAATCCGTTAGACTTTTGAGACATCTGTCATGCAAGATTTGAAAATAAAATTACAAACGCATTTAACGTAATAAATGAAAGTTCCGGTACCTTTAAACGCGTTAGAAGTTCATTTAAGAAACGTGTCTGTTTATATTTAGAACTAAATGATGCGCTCGTTGAACATTTTTCCGACATTACTCATTTCCAATTTGTTAACTATTCGTTATTTGTATGCTGGTTGAAGGATTTTCTTCAACACGCTTTGTTACTTGTTTCCTTAAATTATTAATAATAAAGTTTTTGTTAATCATCGCATGGTAATCACATAGTTGCTGCATCTACATCCTTACAACTACCAGTGATGTTACAAGTTTGAATATCTCGAAAATGGAACAATTTTGGTTCTATGTTTATTAGGCTTTTTTGTCTATTTTTGACAAGAAAATACGCTTATGAAGTATTGTAATCATTACAATGTACAATCATACAATCATTAAATTATCAATATGAAAAGAAATGAAGAATTAACCTTAAAATTTAATTTTAGTACAAAAAGAACTTAGACGTTACCCAGACGTTTCAAGTATCCTCTAAAAAAGTGTAGGCGAAGCCACATTCTGCAAACAAATTCATTGAACTCTCCGTAACACTATTTTCGGAGCCCAACACTCCAAAAATAGTTGAACTTGCAACGCATATTCAAATGTGTTTTCAAAGTATTTATGTATTCAAGGTTATCACTCGAGAATAAATATTTTATGTATTTCTTAACAAATGGTTTCTGTACCAAATTAATATTTAGTCCTATTATATCAAATTCTAAATAGAGAACTTCTGTAATACACCGTTTAGCACGACCTGCGGTTCATATTCCGAGAACTAGTTAATTTAATATCGCTTGAATGGGTTGCTGAGGTCGCTTTACTTGAATCGTTATTCCATTTAGCTTACCTGATGTTTTTGCTGAAACGCTAGTTTCCATTTAATAATTACTATCTTAACAACATTGATTTCGTGAGTTAATTTTAGTTTGAGTGTAAATCTCTTAATTTGAGTTATGTAGAGCAATTTAAGTTTTTTCAAACCTCATTCGTTTAAGAGTTTTATTATTGCTCGCTTTCTCATATCACACAACACGTAAAATTTTTATGTGCAAATAAATAATTCATTAACCAAGATAATATTAAAAAACCTTTTTTTGTTGCTTTAATGATACATTTATGAAAGAGTCATAATTCGGTTATATTTGAGAAGGGGTCATAAAAATGTTTCATATCCTCCTTTATGAAACACTTAAGGAGAAACTCCATTGTGACCCTGTATTAGCATATAAAGATGTCGCAAAAGTTGAATTCAATAAGAGCTCTTGTTGTACTCCCGCCTGCTTTCTTTCTGTTATGACTTCATCGTTCTGTTTTCATTTTTTGCTTCGTGTCGTCTTGTACCTACATTCACTGGCACAAATATTTGATGAATATCGTCATAAGACACCCACAATAATTTAAATAATTCTCCTCGATTAATTTTATTTTACAACCTCATTCTTGCAGTATGATTTTTATTGTTATTTTCTTACCTTGATGAACCGATTCTAATGTAGGCTTGCCAAGGGAATGTTCCAAAACCAGCTTCTTCACCACCCACGACCCTCCTTTGCGCTTGTTGCCGATTAGACACACCACAACCTACAAAATAACGAGGTATAATTGATGGGCAATTACCATAGTTATTTATAGAAGAGATGGGTTGTTCATGCTTCACGATAATAATTGTTACAAGAAAAACGAATGTCAAGTTTAGCTATGAAGAGAAAGTAGGAAGAATGAAGATGGAACATGCACGTTTCATAGCGTGGTGAGCACAACAAGAGGTCTGTTTATTGTATTTTATGTGTGTAGTTTTGAGATATACCCAATAGCTTTCTTCCTGGAACGATCATAATTTTCAAACGTAAACAGAAAAAAAGTTATTCAAATCACTTTATGTAACGGATGTCAATAAATACAGCCGTATAAATGGTTTCTCTCACCTACTTCTCAATGCATATGAGGTTTTACCGTGTTAGTTTATGGTGGTATTTCATAACGCACTATTTGTTACGCAATTTGAATCAACGCAAAATAAAACATTCATTTAAGCGATAACGCATTAAGTTCTAACTTTACTGACTCCAATTAGTCATTGAGTCGTACTTTACACAAACTAGTAATTAGTAGGAAATTGTCTCAAACTAAACCTCCGACCCCTTTGTTAATTAGAAAGTGCTTCAACGTTCTGCCTAAAAGAACGATCGATGTAACCACCAAGTTGTAATTGGATCGTGACTTGAATTCTAGAATTCAGGATGTAATAAAATCAATGATTTAATGGTGACCAATTTAATTATACTGAATTAATCTTTCTTGAATAGCCAATTAACATTGTAATCATTGGGTGTTCTTTGTGCGGTTTTGTAGGCATGGGATAATCTTGTGGGATAGAATAATGCTTTTTAGATAATAAATTAAGCCGTAGTAAATACAGTGTACGTTGACAAAACTAACGAAGGAGTGAAATCTGGGTTAAGAAACTAGATTCGAATCGGATAAATTAAGCGGTTGTTATTACTGATGGTTGTTGAACAACAACAATCTGCATTAACATTATATGATTTCTAGTTTTTGATTTGAATTTACATTAATATAGAAAGTCATTTAAAAACTATTATAGAAAGTTTATGTGGTTTTAATATTATATAAAACTATTTAGATATTCTATATCGATTATTATGATTTAAACTTAAAGTGTTGATGTATGCTCACTTTCATATGAAACCCACCACCCACTCAAATTCAAACTACAATTTTGGAGCTTCGATGAAATAATGCTTTATTATCATTTAAGAAATGATAAAAACTTCCGACGAAATAAAATAAACTGTTTTGTTTCCTGTACCATTGTTATCTCGAATGTTCAATATTTTCTTTGTAGCAATTAATGAATTTCTTCCCATCAAATATTGGTTTATTTGAGTATCAATCTCCTAAGTAGATGTTTATACTGCCAGTAATGTAATGTGCGACGACACTGAAGTTTTGCCTATATCAATGACTTTAAGAGGAGTCGAATTATCGGCATGAAATAGGCTGAATCAGAGCCACACCACAGTTGCTTGGACATGGTCTGTATGGTCCGAAGAATGTATTCAGTAATGAGTATTCAGACGAAGCATCGTACGTGATGACCGACTCCTTAGGCGGATGACTATCAGGGATCAATATCAAACAAGAAGGTTAATTGATGTGGATTGGATGAGAGCTTCAAACCAGTACTTGTCGAAGACAAATGTGTATAAAAGCACCTCTTCCTTTGAATTTCATTTATATCGTCTCTATCTTGGGGTTCCATCAACATCTCCCCTAAAAGCCGGCTGCTTTATTAAGCCCATGTCTACATAAGACATGGGCTTAAGTTTGGCTGACCTGAATGTTGTCAAAAACGGTATGGGTAGGTTCATCAATGGAATAACATTATATTTTGTGATAAATCGGAGATTTATTTATGGGTGAATGACGGTCCTAGAAGGGTGCGGCGACATCAAGAGGAAAAAGGAAATTTTCAGTTCGTTGAAAGACAACACACAACCTTAACACCTGGGATTATGATTTGGGGGGCGATATGTGCTAGATGAACGTCACCCCTTACGTTCATTCCAGAATGACACTTGCCAACGTAATAATGCAAGACCCTGTACTATGTAATATGATTACAAGAAGGTTCCTGGAGCAGGTTGGATTGCAGATTTTACTCTGGCCTGCTCTGTCGCAGATTGAACATATCTGGGATATGATGTATCGGCAACTAAGACAAATACCCAGGCTTCCTGAGAATCTGAATGACCTTTGACACCATCTCGCTATAATTGTATGAAACGAGATATCCCAGGAAAACATCCATCTCTCAAAGTTAACTCTCCATTAGCATGAGGATACTGTGCGTGGGGAGTATGTTTTTTCTTAATATATTTTTTTATTTTTTTCAACTAAACTTTCATCGTTTCTCAATTTATAATAAAGCATTATTTTATCGTAATTTCAAAATTATGTCAAAAATTAATGTAAATATTTATGTACGTCATTTTGTATGTAACTCATCAGATGTTAGTCCTTACATTTATTAAATCCAAACCAACCCAAACCAAATCTCTGAGTCAGTGTAATTCCTTAAACCATGTATAACCATACAACCAAAAACATTCACACAGAATGTTATAAAAACCATAAATATTTAAGAATATTATTGTGAAGATAGATTCATTCGGATTTTATAACTAAATGTGTGAATAAAATAAAATTCCATCAGTCAATTGTTGTAAGTGGTGCAATAGCCTTGTGCCAAGCGTTCGGTACCATGCACTTACTCGATTCGTGATCTAAAAGGCTCGAATGTGCCTTCGGCGTTTCACGTGGTGCCTCGAGGGTACCGATCGCCAGACCAGGGCCTTGACTGGTGGCTTTGGAAGACCCTCGTTGGCAACAGCCCCTCAATAGGCCATCGCACGTGTTTTCCAACGAACCACCAGATATCCAACAGGTGATGAAGAACTCGCAGGATGCTCCTGGTGCGCAGTAACCATTCCCCCCTGATTCGGAAGCCAACGATCGGACGAGAAAAAGTGAGGATGGAAATGATTGTAAAATGGAAAATGATACATTTTTCTTTGTTCGAATATTGTACAATCTTGTTTAGATCAAGGTTGCACAACTTTAATTCGCACAAATTAGTAATAATAGATGATTATTTATGGAAGCGCCAAAGAGGGTTAAAAAATTAAATAAATAACGTACCCCGATCTCTTGTATCCACTAATTGTAAGTCTTGTAAATTTGTGTCCGGTGCTAAAAATTGTTCTTCTTGAGGTGTATCCTTAAAAGTTACGGTGTCCGAAGGAAAAATCACCCGAGGACGACGTACAGCTCTCCACGAGGACTGTTGATCAGGTCCAGTTTGATCTCTCCCAGGTTGGTCATAAAACATTTCTTTGTACCGCGGGAACCTAGCTTCTTGTGGAACAAAAGGAAACCTCGCCGGGCGAGTGTACATTCTACTATCATCGCTTAAAGCTTCTGTATATTGATCTCTATAATGGTAATGATGATTTTCTGCGTATACGAGGCTTTCATCTAAACCAGACGGTTCAAATTCTGACGGGGGTTTGAATCGAATCGCCCTGTACCTCGGATCAAGGTACCTGGGATCTTCAAACTGCCTTCCATTTCTGTACAAAGTATTGTAATTTCTTCGCTTTAAAATAGATGGGCGTTTATTAACACTTTGTTGCTCTTGAGTTATATCGTATTCCGGTGGTAAAATTTCCCCAATATGTTCGTTATCATTTACTGTATCCAAAAAAGTATCATCGCGTCTGATTAAGGCAACCTCCGTTGATTCTTTATGTTCAATTGAATCTGTCAATTCAGGTTCAGGTGATTCTGACGAAGATTTTGTTTGATTTGTTTTCTCAAAACTTTTTGCATTCTCCATAAGAACTTTAATGTCATCTTTAGAGAAAGTGTTTTGAATGTCGTCATCTTGAAAGTCTTCACTGGTATCGATTCGTTTAAATCGCTCATTTTGTTGTGATTCGGCATTTTCATTGTCTGCGATTTGATGGTCATCTTCGGAGAATTCCGGTGGAACTTGGTATGTGTGAGGATTTTCTAAAAAAGTGTTTAATTCTTCTTTAGTTAACGTTTGAATATCGTAAATGTTATCCTCTTTTGAAATTCTTAAAGCGTTTGTTTCAGTTTTCGGAGTGGAGGTTTCATTTTTTTCGTATAATTTTAATAAAGGTCTTATGAAATCCCTTTCGAGCAGTTTCTCATAATCGGTTTTTCCGTCTTTTTGGAGAAACTTGTTTATGGTGTCGTAAGTTTCGGTTTTTCCGACATTTGCTTCTCTTTGAATATTGGAAAGGTACTCCTCTAATTCTTTGAGATCCTTCGTGTTGTTGACGATCTTTTCGACAGTGACAGATGCGTCGGATTTAATGAAGGGGTGTGGAGGAAAACCTTTCTCTGTTAAATGTGGTAAAAGACTGGTGTAAGGTTTTTCGTATGGGGGATCGGTCGCTTGTATCAAAAAAATACTTAAAACAATCGCCAAAACTGCCGAATGAATCTTGTTCATTCTGAACCAATTCCATTTAAATTTTCGACCACCGGATGTTCAATTCCTTCTTTTTCTCTCTCCTAAAGTGGTGTTCCTCCTAAAAACTTTTTGCATTTATGTCAAACCTCTTGTTATTGTAATGTTATTTTCGTGGAATGTTTTGAAATTTAAATTTTTTGTCGATTTTTTTTGAAGATCGTTTCGGATTAACACATATTTGCAGAAACGATGAGGAAGGTCGCAGGTCGGCGCACTATAATACTCACTGGACACATCACAGGCGGCTTTGAGAGCTTGAGGCCGACTGGTTCATCTTAGGCGGCAATGGTAGAGAGTACACACTTTCACAGTCACCACTTTCACTTGCCTCGTGCTCGGTACCACCTCGAGGAATCGACGGCACGTAAAGTGACGGAGGAACGGGAGGACCTTCCTTTTCGACAGTGACAATAATTCTTGGGCCTCTATCTGCCGGTTTAATTACCTGAAGGCAACGGTCGCGCGAACGATTAAGCGATGTCGATAACGTCGTCGACGTCGTTGTCGTCTTCGAGAGAGATGGTCTCGCTTTTCCTTTTTACTTTTGGGAAACCCGCTTTCGGAACGATTCGCACAGTTCCATACATTAATCGAGAGACGTTTTCGTCTTACGGGTTCGACGGCATTCCACGAAATCGCAAAAATTACGCTCACATTCCGAACCACAATGATTATGCTTCGGAGACTTTCAATAAGTTCTTGTAGTTGAGCCAACAACACGATAACAATGACGATGACCGCTTAATAATTCAAAGCGTGATGCATTGTTATTGTTTTGTTTTAAATTGTTTACATATTACATTTTTAACCTCCTCGATATATGCAATGCAAACAATATCAATAACATCATTGATTAAATTTTCTCTTGGGGCAAGTTCAAAGTTTGCTCTACTGCAAACAGTTATAATTCAAGTTTAATACCAGTTCTAGATAATGAAGTTCTGCTATTAATGTTATTACATCTACGTGAACCAGATCATATTAACCCAATTTTAAAACTTATTGTCACAGTGATGATAGCACATGGGATTCGGAACATTTTAATATAGAAGTTTAAGAACAATCTATTCTTTACAGTTTTGCTCTTTCATTTTTGCTGGTAAACATATAGTTACGTGCAATAACATTAAATAATGAGGATGGGTAGGGCTGATTCACTTACTAATTTTTGGTTTTCCTTCTTCACAGCTAGGTTTTCTGTAATTAGGTCGACTTCTTCAAAGCGCACAATTTATTTTCCACTCAATATATTAAGTCAGACTTAGTATATTAAGTTATTATAATTTTTCTAACAATCAAGTACAGATCAACTATCACTATTGAAAAGTCAAAAAAAGGAACTGGTTTGCTCCCATTCCCAATGAATGCGACGCAACCGTAAATGAAAATTAAATTCAAATAATAAAAGAATGTGATTGAATTTTATATAGATGTTAATTAACAAATAAGGGGTACACTTTGGTAAGAGATAGCACTAAGGTTGCTGTTGCTGTCCTAATTGATACTACCCTCGTAACCCCATCCTGTCCAAGGCGAATTTCGATAATTTCACCCAGTTTACAAAAAAGAGAAGAATGTTGATCGGACTTCAATAAAACCAAGGTCGCTGGGTCAATCGGCACCGGCAGATCCATTCATTTTCCACGTTGTTGTAATGTGTGAAAATATTTGTTGTGCCATCTAGATCAGAAATAGTCTCGCATCTTCTGTACCAATTGCCACTGGGTTGGGGAATTGATCCAAATCCGGACTAGGGACATTGTTTAGAAAATAGGTTCCGAAATCAAAAAATGACCAAGAGCGAGCATCATAAGGTCATTAGGATCATCACTTATTGGACATAAAGGACGTGACTTTATGAAAAAAGAAAAAATTTGTTCCTTGGTCACTATAGATGACTGAGCAATGTCCGCGTCGGGACATGAAACGACGAAACGCAGCGAGAAAGATATCTTATGATAAATTCGAAGCGAGTTCCAAGTGACACAAATATAGGCTTTAGTGGTTTTAACTCCACGAGCGCGAGTCATTGATTCGATAAAGGGCCTTACATAATCAATAAAGATGCCGTTAAATGGTTTATTTCTTGTTACACTCAAAGACGGCAGATCACTCATCGGTTGAGTAAGAGCAACGCTGAAGACTTCTTTGTCATGACAAAATCCAGAATTCCTGTAATAAAATATATTGGAGAGCTTTAGGTCAAGCATGAACATTAACTTAATGAGCATTTTCAATTACCAACTCCGTCAAGCGATGTTTACTCGAGGAGAGCAAGTGATGACAAGTTTCAAAATCTAATTGGGAATTCCAAAGACCACCTTGACCAATTGTTGATCATCCAGAAATAATGACAGTTTTCGATACGATTTTGCGAGTAAACGATTTGTTTTCAAACAATCAATTACTTGTGGAAAACTTTTCTCTTGTAACATTTCGATAAGTTTAAGTAATGAACCATGGCACTCATCAGGCGATGGTAATGTTTCATATCGTCGTAACTTAATCAAAAAACGAAACAAATATGCGACGATACGTGAAATTATAGGCAAGGACGAGAAACAATTCAAAAGGTAAGTAACAATGGATGCTTCCATAGAAATCTGTAACGATGCTCGGATTCCTTCCGGCGGGACGGTGAGGTCCATTCCAATTCAAGTGCTTTGTAATGAGTTTTGTAGGTGTCAATCCTCGAGAAATACAGTCAGCAGGATTAAACTCAAATGCGATACGTTTCCAATGGATATTTGGAAGTACTTCTTGTATGTGAGCTACTCTGTTTACTACAAAAGTTTTCTAGCAAGATGGAATCGACGAAAGCCAACGTAGTACTACTTCTGAATCAGTCCAGGTAACCCCTATATCAGTAAATATCCGTTCTCCAAGGGCACAAAGGACATAATCTATGCCATCTGCCAACAACACTACACCGCAAAATTGTTTTAAAGGTGCGATGCGCGATTTAGCATATATTAATTGAGTGGTAACTTTATTCGAATTTGTTATCCTCAAGTAAATCACAGCTCCATAACAGGCTTCCGAAGCATCACAAAATATTAGAGGCACCAACTAGGCCATAAAACTTAGCAATTTGAATTTTCTTAAGCGTTTCAAACTCTGTAAGAAATTGAGTCCAAGAAGTTCAAATATCATTGAGTAAATTATCTCAGTTAAGTTTCCCTTTCCAAAATTGTTGCATCTATTTTTTAGGAAAAAAAATTAATCAGGATTAGAAATCCCAAAGGATCATAGATCCTGGCAATATTAGACATCACGCTTCTTTTGGTAGTCCTTATATCCAAAGGTACAAAAATATAAGAAAACCCAATACTTTTGGTTCGGATCATTTAAAATTTGACGATACATTTGATGAATGTCGCAAATAAATCCAACAGCAGAACATCTAAGGTTAAACAAAATATTGGTGATATCAAAAAGCAAAAATGTCAGTTCGCTATCTAGAATCAAAAATAACTATTTATATACAAGTTGTAGCAAATGTTATGCTTAATTATTTAGAGCTTTTTCTTCTTGCCTATCAGATGGATCAATATCGAGTAAAATATGAAACTGTTAAAATTTGATGAAATCGTGATTTTAAATAGTGTTGATGGAAACGCACCGAGTTTGAAAGAAATTGAAACAAGAACTTTTAATGTAAAATGTAGCAAATTTCATTCTTTAAAATTTTGTTCTCTTTCACTTTTACTCTTAGATGTTTAAACATCGAGATAAATATGAAAATGTGATAATTAGATGAAATCGCGATTTTACGTGATGTTAATTATAGCGCACGGGATAAAGTGCAAATTAGAAAAGAACTTTTTGTATAAAAGTTGTGGCAAATTCCATTTTTAACCATTTTGCTCTTTTCTAATTTTGCTCTCAGATGCGAAATTATTAAGAAAATATGACAATTAAATTTGTTTGATAAACTCAAAAGTCATTTGTCTACCTAAATATTACCGAACATTTGCATACTGTATATGTTTTTTTTGTAAAATATATACAGTTTGTCCTCGGATCGAGTTACAAAGAGGAAAAAATATATTACTGATTTTTCTAAGTCATCCCAGCATAATTTATGCGTCAGATGTGGTCAAACCACAAAAACGTATGAATTTTGTACTCTAAATATAGAAATTAATTAATTATTCCAGTTTTTATGTAAAATTTGAACTATTTATTTTAAATTACAATTTTTTCTAGTAATATATAACCATATAAATGTTAATTAATAAATGTTACAATCTCTTCTTCATTTAGTTTCCTTTTCAGCTTCTTTATGGTTAATACAGAACCCGTTACCAAATATTTTTTAAATTTGCGTGTCTCGACGTGCGGTACCTATTTTTACTACAAATTTTTATTCATGTCCAGTACCGTAGCGCTGTACATTGTACAAATAAAAATAGAGCCAACACTAACGCTAGAGCTAACACAAGACCCTAGGTCTAGAAACATATGGGTCTACACTAGAAGCATTTGTGTCTACACTAGAAACATTTGGATCTAACTTTAAAATGAAATACTTTAAAATGGCTAAACCCAAGTGTTTCTACTTCTAGGTCCAGTATTAATTCTGATGCTGGGTTGTAGGTCTAGTATTAATTGTATTTTTAGTTCCAGAAGAATTTATAACAATCTAGAGTTAAACAAGAATTAAAACTAGAACTAACACTAGACCGAAGCTTTCTAGTTCTAGGTCTAGTTTTAATTCGATACATGTATACAATAATCTAAGACTGAATAGTAGCGAGAAGTAGTGCTAATATTATAACTAGAATTATCACTAGTTCTAGAACATTTGGATTTAGCAGTACGTCTCTGAAGACGGAACCAATTCCAACCCAACCTAGCTTCAGAACTAATACCAGACCTTAAACTAGAAATATTAGGGTGTTTCTAGTATTAGGTTTAGTGTTAGTTCTGAAGTTGGATTGTAGGTCTGGTCTCAATTATACATTTAGTTCCAGAAGAGTTTAAAACAATGTAAGTTAAATAACACAAAACTAGAACTCTAGTGTACTAGACCTAGAAAGTTTCTTAATGAAGAGTATCTTAACGTTGTAATCTAATTCTAATACTAATTCTAATTCCAATTCTATTGCCTTGCAAGATATTAACAATCTTAAAACAAGAATATAGGTGTCGCAATGAAGTAGGTCATAGAATTTTGTAGGGACGCTAGAGCTGCAATTAGTACGTCAATTTGATATTTGGAACGTCTATAATGGATCAAAGAATAACTTACAGATTTCAGATAACGCTTAGACTTTTAAAAACATATTTTAGATATTTTTGGTGATTTTAGACACATTTTGATGATTCTAAACAACTTTAGACAAGTTTGGGAGACTGGGTTAATTTAGATTATGTTGCATGATTTTAGATAATCTGTAGATGATCTTAAACAAATTTTGTTTGATTTTGGATGATCATTAATGATTTTAAATAACTTTAGACCATCAGAGATGATTAGAGATATATTTTAGACAGTTTTTGATGGTTTTAATTAAGTTTAGACAAGTTTAGATAATTGGGTTAATTTAGATAATATTTCATGATTTTAAATAACTTGTAGGTTATTCTAAACAAATTTTGGATGATTTTGAATGGTTATTAACGATTTTAGACAATTTTTAACAATTTTAGACAATTATATAGAAAATTGAGACATATTTTAGACATTTTTTGATGATTTTAGACACTTTTTGATAATATTAAACAACTTGTCTACAACTAGGTTAATTTAGATTATGTTACATGATTCTAGACAACCTGTGGATGATGTTATTAATGATTTCAAATAACATTAAATCATCATCAAAGACGGTTAGAGACATATTTTAAACAGTTTTTGATCATTTAGACATTTAGGAAATCTTTAAATAATTATTAGCCATTAGAGATATATTTTAGAAATGTTTAAGGTGATTTCAAACAACTTGTAGATGATTATTAATGATTTTAAACAACTTTAGGCATTTATAAACGATTAGAGATAAAATTTAGGCAATTAATGATTTTAAACATCTTTAGACAATTATTAGCTATTACCGACATATTTTACACAAATTTTGGATAATTTTAAATAACTTGTGGATGATTTTAGACAATTATAGGCTATAAGAGACATATTTTAAGGTTATTCATATCTTGAGTCTTTTTCAAAATCAATTTTTTCAGCATCCAGCACCCATAAGTATTTTCAAAAATTGGTGCCTATACAGGATATATCAGGTATGAGTAGAAAAAAATTGAGTGGTTATAATGGTCGCCTTTTTCTGAATAAAAAATTATTATAATACATTATTCCATTTTTCGGCCTTTTTGAAATATGATACGATAAAGTTAAGGGTTCACTAATTTGAGTACTTAATATGAGTAATGTGATTTCAGTGCTTATTATGCAAAACTAACATTTTATGCAATTCCTGATCATCAGTTAACAAATGCACAAACATTTATAAAGCATTTTAGTACACATGTGCGTAATTAATTGAATGCAACAATCCTCAACCGTTGGATTGGACGTAATGGTCCTATAAATTGGATTGCGAGAAGCCAAGAATTATATATGATGGATTTTTCTTCTGGGATTACGTAAAATCTCTAATACAGTAACGAAATGCAAAAGAGTGAAAAATTGAAGATCTCACGAACAATTTGTGTTTATTAAGTAAAAATGCCTTTAAAAGTGCAACCGAAATCTAAACTGCTTTTATTATTAAAACCTAATATTGTGTAAATTTTCACATTAAAGACCGATAATAGAGAAGAGATACAAATTTTCATTCGTAAAAAATAAAAAATATCTCACATATGACGTTTATATATCAAATTATGGTGATACATAACCAAAACTGCTTACTGTTATTCATTATGCAGCAATACTCAACAGTACTCAAGCTTTGGAACTCTTAACTGTAGCGTGTCATATCTTAAGAAGGACAAACAATGGGACATTGTGTTATAAGTATTTTTAAGTATTTTTTATTCAGAATAAAGAGATCTATGATCACATAAATTTTTTCTACTCATACCACTCACAAATTCATAAAAATGGGAATAATTAGTTAACTTCTATAGTTAGAGTATAAAGTTTACACTCTAACTATAGCATTATTTACGCTGAGATTAGTTTGCAAAATCAGTTAAAAAATCAGTAAAAAGTATGCACATTTAGTGAAAGCGAATCGTAAACCACATAATGCATTATGACGAAAGAAAATAATTTGTTTAGTGGTACATTGACTGCAAATTCGATCACTAGAACACAAAATCTTTTCCATTTCAAATCACGTAAGTACCGTAGGTAATTATTTATTAATTACACGCAATTTTCCCCTTGTGCCAAAGCTCAATTATAGCGCAATATCGTGTCTTATTCGAAAACTTTCCTTAATTACCTAATGGTTTGTTTAAGAGAAATTTTTCACTGAAACTGTTTATAAGAAGATTTTTGCATTTCTGCGAATCTCGCAACGTAAGAAAGTGAGCATCAATTCTCGCGCAGCCGTTAATGGCTCGATGACAAAATGGACAATGGTTTATCCGAGCGAACAGGACGACATCATTTTCAAATTGCTATACACAACGATAATTAAGTAATTAGAAATCCGTTTGAGATCGACACGAAACTAAAACTTATTAATTGCCTGACGAATACGATGGAAACAATTGCGAAGTTTTTACTTTCTATTGAACTTTCGATCGCCGTTCAAATTTCAACTCGTACAGCAATCACTTTCACGTATTCAAATTTCGTGAGCTTATTATAACACTCATCATATTCGAAATTATTATTTTCGAATCAACCTCTTTTGCACGAAATGCATGAAAGGAACGAGCGAATAAGTGAGATTCTTTTGACGACCAAGTATCAGCCACGACCATCTCAAACAAAACTGGGAGAATAAAAATGCGGAACAATAGAACGTAACGAGCCGGTTGACGAAATAAGCAACTTTCTACGAAATGGAACCATCTAAAGTCGAGAATTATGAAAGTTGAACATCAGATACTATCATGCGAATAAAAATGGGTCACGAAATTGGACGGAAAATGCAAAAGCTCGCCAGAAAATCGTAAATCATTCCGAAACGGTTCGACGTTTACATTCAATCAGACAGCTTTATATTTCAATTAATTTAAACGCTATGGAGCTTCACATTTCGACGGGTTGATTATGGCTCGTGTAATAAATTTTGAAAACAAAGCTTTTGAGCTTTGGCACAATGCCCAACTAACTAAACTGGAATAATTATATACGTGAAAAGACAAAGGACGTCACTTGATGAATGCCATATACAAAATACATACAACTCAAACACAACGAAAATAAATTGTACTGATTCATTCAAACACAACATGTTCACAAAGTATATACTTAAATCCTTATTAGTAGGAATAATGGAACTCAATAACCAAATATATACCAAGACAAGTACTTTAAACTAACCGGTTGTAAAGGTACTCAACCCACTTCGATAACATCTAAATGAGGCACTTCAGACGAAAGCCGAGCACGTGCTTATTCAAATGACACCTTTAAGCATCGCATTGATCCGGTGCCATTTAAGACTGGATTTCAATCCGGATGTAACAAAAGATTTTTTTTTAGTATAGTAGTAAAATTCGGTTAAAATAGGTTCAAAACTGAAATTCGTTTCGTACTAGTATGACAAGAATTGCCGGCGCGAAACGATTCGGTGAAACGGATTTGTCGTCTCGGAATCTCTGACGAAAGCCAGAGAAATGCTCCACTTTTAGGAATACAATAGGCGAGTGGTCTTGAAATCTTAAAGAAGTAGTTTTAGAGATGTTAAATTGTCAACCAAATGCAAAAAAATATCATCTTTAATTAAATTGAGAGTAGAAAATCAGAAAATCATAAAATCCAACTTTAAGAATATATTATGAAAAAATTTTAAAGGTGAACGTAACTCCGAATAACATTGACCTTTAAGAAGTGTTCGTTAGAAAGCAATTTGTGTGTGGTTTTTATTCGTTTTGTATACCTACGTAAACATGCGTTATGGTTGATGGTATTCTCTATAATTATTTCTTAGCGTTTTCACCCAGGTTTAGTTTTCACTTTTTAGTCACATTTAAATCTTATCGTTAGAAACAGTTAGATCTACATACATATTTTTAATTGGTTTATATCTTAATTTCGTTTCCTTTAATTGTCTCTTAATCTTAATTGCTTCCGCCCAACGAAAATAATAAACGATAAAAAGAGGCAATACTTAGGGAAGATTCGTGAGTAAAGTCGTGAGTAAATTGCGCGTAAATCACTAAGAAGACATAAAACCCGGACATTGAAACTGTTTAAACTGTCTCGGTGGAAATAAACAAAATTACATCCATTTCGAGCTGGACAGGTTACGTCCCGCACGATTTATAACTTGGCATTTTGCATCTGCTCTTTAAATCGTTACTTTCACTAAGCAGATCGTGAATTACACGGGGTATACGGACGTCGAGTCGTTCGCCATTGTCGTTTGTAAACGGCTTTTATAATCGTCGGTAACGAGAAAAAGTGCCAAAGAACGCGATCCGAGCCGTGTACGGGACAATACCATAAAGTAAATTGAGCCATTAATCTCAACCGTTGCTGTAAAACAAAATAAAAAAAGAACGAATCGCAACGATTAATTTGTCTAAGTTCTACTTTCACCCGACCTTCATCTTGAGTCTTCTGGTCGTATACCGTTCGTTTCTGGAGCATATTGTACATCGTTTTATGACAGACGATATTTTACGGTAGCAATATTATTAGGCTTTCTCTAACCTATCATTTATACGGTATTAATAAAAGATTATAAGAACGGTGTCTTATTTATTATTCTGTTTGTTGATTAGAAATTGATAAAATGCTTTAGGGTGTTTATGATTTAGATGTAAGAATTTAAGGTTTCTACTTATTCCACTTAGCAAAGTAAAATCTAATTAATTCTCAACTAGGGTTGAGCTGATGCCTAACCTGCTTTTCATCCTAGTGCCTGTGGACTAAATTTTTCAGGTGACTAAAACAGCCTCTACTAATGACTCAATGATAAAAGTGTTGATGCATCATCAGCTATAGTTTTAGTGATCCAATGGGGTTTTTGACAGGGTTACATGAGATTTTGGCCCCAAGCGATAGGGTCTGCAGGATATTATAAATGTAACAATCGAAAGTTTCTCGATAAAACACTCAAAATCCAAGACATGTGAGCAAGTTTGTTGGCAAGTTTTTGAACCAAGAAATACAGGGTGATTTATTAGCTCACCATCAAACTTTGAGATATGATAAGCTAATCCAATTACTAAAAAAATTGTTAATGGACAAATGTCCTATTTCAATTATTTACAAAATTATAAAACTTTAAAACAATGTTCAAATTTTTGTTATTTCATAAAAATAAAAATATCCTTAATCATTTTTGAAAAATCGTAAAAAATCGAATTCTTGAGATTTGTTGATGAAATTTTTCTGTGATTTGTAAAGAAAAGTATGCGCTTTTGCGACAACATATCCATTCGTGAGTATCTCAATTCGTTTTAAGCAAAAGTTTTGAATTCATTCTAAATTTGTGGCATTTCATAAAATTAAAAATTTCCTTAATCACTATTGAAAAATCGTAAAAAATCAAATTTTTAAGAAATTTTATAATTATTAAGTTATTAAAGATTTATAAAGGAAAGTCTACACTTTTCCGATAACAAATCCATCGGTGAGTATCTTAACTCGTTTTTAAGATATCAAGTTTTGAAATCAACCAAAATTTGTGGCATTTCATAAAATTTAAATTCCCTTAATGCTTTTTGAGAAATCGTAATAAATCGAATTCTTAAGATATTTTGATGATTTTTTTATGATTCATAAAGTATGTACTTTTAAGAGAACAAACCTATACTTGAGTATTTTAATTCGTTTTAGAAATATCAAGTTTTGAAGTCAACCTGAATTTGTTTCATAGAAATAAAATTTTTTTAATAATTTTTGAAAAATCGTAAAATATCGAATTCTTAAGACATTTGATAATTTTTTCGTGATTTATAAAGGAAAGTGTACACTTTTCCGACATCAAACCCATCGGTGATTATCTTAATTCATTTTTAAGATATCAAGTTTTGAAATCAACCAAAATTAGAAAGTATGCACTATTCCGAAAACAAATCCATGTGTGAGTATCTCAATCCATTTTTGAGATATCGCAAGGTTATATAATATATCATTAGGTTTTGAACTCAACCTAAGCTTGTAGCATTTCATAAAATTAAACTGTCTAAAATTAAACAAATTAAAATATCTAAATCATTTTTGAAAAATCTTAAAAAATCTTAAGATTTTCTTACGATGTTATGATAATTTTTCTTCTGATTTATAAATTAAAGTGAGCACTTTTCCGAGAGCAAATTCATGCGTGATTAATTCAATTCGTTCTTGAGTTATTAAGATTTGAGCTCATCCTGTATTTGTGGCCTTTATAAATTAAAAATCTCCTCATTTCCTTTGAAAAATCGCAAAAAATCGAATTCTTAAAATATCTTGGCGATTTTGTAATGTATCATCGTCTGCAGGATATTATAAATGTAACAATCGAAAGTTTTTCGATAAAACACTCAAGATCCAAGACATGTGAGCAAGTTTGTTGGCTAATTTTTGAACCAAGAAATAAATACAGGGTGATTTATTAGCTCACCATCAATCTTTGAGATATGATAAGCTAATCCAGTTACTAAAAAATTATTAATGGACAAATGTCCTATTTCAATTATTTACAAAATTATAAAACTTTAAAACAATGTTCAAATGTTTGATATTTCATAAGAATAAAAATATCCTTAATCATTTTTGAAAAATCGTAAAAAATCGAATTCTTGAGATTTGTTGATGAAATTTTTCTGTGATTTGTAAAGAAAAGTATGCGCTTTTGCGACAACATATCCATTCGTAAGTATCTCAATTCGTTTTAAGCAAAAGTTTTGAAATCATTCTAAATTTGTGGCATTTCATAAAATTAAAAATTTCCTTAATCTCTTTTGAATAATCGTAAAAAATCAAATTTTTAAGAAATTTTGATGGAATCTTCTGTAATTTATAGAGGAAAGTGTACACTTTTCCGATAACAAATCCATCGGTGAGTATCTAAACTCGTTTTTAAGATATCAAGTTTTGAAATCAACCAAAATTTGGGGCATTTCATAAAATTTAAATTCCCTTAATGATTTTTGAGAAATAGTTAAAAATCGAATATTTAAGATCTTTTGATGAATTTGTTTTGTGATTTATAAAGTAAAGTATGTACTTTTAAGAGAACAAACCCATACTTGAGTATTTTAATTCGTTTTAGAAATATCAAGTTTTGAAGTCAACCTGAGTTTGTTTCATAGGAATAACATTTTTTTTAATAATTTATGACAAATCGTAAAAAATCGAATTCTTAAGACATCTTGATGATTTTTTTTGTGATTTATATATGAAAGTGTACACTTTTCCGATAACAAACCCATCGGTGATTATCTTAATTCATTTTTAAGATATCAAGTTTTGAAATCAACCAAAATTAGAAGGTATGCACTATTCCGAAAACAAATCCATGTGTGAGTATCTCAATCCATTTTTGAGATATCGCAAGGTTATATAATATATCATTAGGTTTTGAACTCAACCTAAGCTTGTAGCATTTCATAAAATTAAACTGTCTAAAATTAAACAAATTAAAATATCTAAATCATTTTTGAAAAATCTTAAAAAATCTTAAGATTTTCTTACGATGTTATGATAATTTTTCTTCTGATTTATAAATTAAAGTGAGCACTTTTCCGAGAGCAAATTCATGCGTGATTAATTCAATTCGTTCTTGAGTTATTACGATTTGAGCTCATCCTGTATTTGTGGCCTTTATAAATTAAAAATCTCCTCATTTCCTTTGAAAAATCGCAAAAAATCGAATTCTTAAGATATCTTGGCAATTTTGTAATGTATAAAGGAAAGTATACGCTTTTCGGACAACATATCCATTCGCGAATAGCTCAATTCGAACTGATTAAAATTAAAAAAGTATTTATTATTAAAACGACGTATTTAATTGATAAATTAAATACATATAATAAGTTTTTGACAGCGTTACATGAGATTTTGGCCCTAAGCCACCACAACACTAACAATGACATCGAAATTTAACACTAAGCTAGCCAGGTTGAAAAACCATCTCACAAAACTCATCGTCTGCAGGATATTATAAATGTAACAATCGAAAGTTTCTCGATAAAACACTCAAGATCCAAGACATGTGAGCAAGTTTGTTGGCTAATTTTTGAACCAAGAAATAAATACAGGGTGATTTATTAGCTCACCATCAATCTTTGAGATATGATAAGCTAATCCAGTTACTAAAAAATTATTAATGGACAAATGTCCTATTTCAATTATTTACAAAATTATAAAACTTTAAAACAGTGTTCAAATGTTTGATATTTCATAAGAATAAAAATATCCTTAATCATTTTTGAAAAATCGTAAAAAATCGAATTCTTGAGATTTGTTGATGAAATATTTCTGTGATTTGTAAAGAAAAGTATGCGCTTTTGCGACAACATATCCATTCGTGAGTATCTCAATTCGTTTTAAGCAAAAGTTTTGACATCATTCTAAATTTGTGGCATTTCATAAAATTAAAAATTTCCTTAATCACTATTGAAAAATCGTAAAAAATCAAATTTTTAAGAAATTTTATAATTATTAAGTTATTAAAGATTTATAAAGGAAAGTCTACACTTTTCCGATAACAAATCCATCGGTGAGTATCTTAACTCGTTTTTAAGATATCAAGTTTTGGAATCAACCAAAATTTGTGGCATTTCATAAAATTTAAATTCCCTTAATGCTTTTTGAGAAATCGTAATAAATCGAATTCTTAAGATATTTTGATGATTTTTTTGTGATTTATAAAGTAAAGTATGTACTTTTAAGAGAACAAACCTATACTTGAGTATTTTAATTCGTTTTAGAAATATTAAGTTTTGAAGTCAACCTGAATTTGTTTCATAGAAATAAAATTTTTTTAATAATTTTTGAAAAATCGTAAAATATCGAATTCTTAAGACATCTTGATAATTTTTTCGTGATTTATAAAGGAAAGTGTACACTTTTCTGATATCAAACCCATCGGTGATTATCTTAATTCATTTTTAAGATATCAAGTTTTGAAATCAACCAAAATTAGAAAGTATGCACTATTCCGAAAACAAATCCATGTGTGAGTATCTCAATCCATTTTTGAGATATCGCAAGGTTATATAATATATCAGTAGGTTTTGAACTCAACCTAAGCTTGTAGCATTTCATAAAATTAAACTGTCTAAAATTAAACAAATTAAAATGTCTAAATCAGTTTTGAAAAATCTTAAAAAATCTTAAGATTTTCTTACGATGTTATGATAATTTTTCTTCTGATTTATAAATTAAAGTGAACACTTTTCCGAGAGCAAATTCATGCGTGATTAATTCAATTCGTTTTTGAGTTATTAAGATTTGAGCTCATCCTATATTTGTGGGCTTTATAAATTAAAAATCTCCTCAATTCCTTTGAAAAATCGCAAAAAATCGAATTCTTAAGATATCTTGGTGATTTTGTAATGTATAAAGGAAAGTATACGCTTTTCGGACAACATATCCATTCGCGAATAGCTCAATTTGAACTGATTAAAATTAAAAAAGTATTTATTATTAAAACGACGTATTTAATTGATAAATTTAATATTTATTTATTTCAATCCTGACATGTTTCGACTTTATCAGTCTTTTTCGGAGGATTCTAAAATAACAATGAAATGATATTTACTTGATAATGAAGTTATATTAATAAAAACTTGTTTAAAAAATAAAATTAAAAGACCTTACTTACATTGTCAAATAAAAATTGAGAAATTCTAAAAGTAAATTTCAATCTCGAGGTACGATTCATTAACAATTAAAAACAATTATCAAAAATGAAATGAAACACATTAGTACGTTATTAACGTTGTTGTATGAGACACTAAACCTAAATTCTTTACGTCTGTGCGAGAAAACCAGAAAGAAGAAACTTTACGACGAAAACAATGGATCACAAAACCGTTAATAATGATTAAAATCAGTTTGAATATCCATTTCACCAGTAACGTGCAATGAATCAAATACCAAAAACTTTATTTTGTACTTTAACTGGTTCTTTACGGTGATTATGAAAACCGACTTACATGTATCGAGTTAATTACTTATATTGACTTTATCTCTGAAGATAGCGATTAGCCGAAACTAATCAGATAATATTTTTAAAATAATGGACCAGTTAAAGTACAAAATAATTTTTTTTATATTTGATTCATTAGCTTAATTCGATTTTGAGATCTCAAGTTTTGAACTCAACTTTAAATTGTAACATTTCATAAAATTAAAAATGTCCTTAATTATTTTTGAAAAATTGTAAAACTTGAACTCATAAGATATCTTGATGATTTTTTTGAAATTTATAACGGAAAGTATGCACTTTACCGACAACATAGCCATTTGTAAGTATCTCAATTCCTTTTTTGAAATATCAAGTTTTGAACTCCCAACCTTAAATTTGTAGCATTTCATAAAACTAAAATTCCTTTAATTATTTTCCGAGAATAAAACCATGCGTATCTCAATTCGTCTTTGAGATATCAAATTTTGAACTCAACCAACATTTATGGCATTTCATATAATGATTTTAAATAAAATCGTAACAAATCAAATTCTTAAGATGTCTTAACGAATTTTTTTGTGATTTATAAAGAAAACTATGCACTTTTCCGAGAACAGACCCATACTTGAGTATCTCAATTCCTTTTAGACATAAAGTTTTGAACTAATCCTAAATTTATGGCACTGTGTAAAATTAAAAATATTTTTATCATTTTTGAAAAATCGTGGAAAATCGAATTCTTAAAATAACTTGATGCTTTTTTTGTGATTTATAAAGGATTTTTGTGATTTATATCGATTCGTTTTTGAGATATCAAGTTTTGAATTCTTTCTGCTGTTTTATGGGTATCAATATAAGAAAGGTTGGGGAACGCTGCTTTTCGTGCATTCCCCAACTTTTCTACTAGAATACATGATTCATAACGACGAATTAAAGAGTTCTTCAACCGAATTAAAAGTCAGAGCGATTTTTTATTTCAATAGCAGTGATTTGTATTCTGTTTAATAACTGTTCTCGTGTGTTAATTTCCAGTTGATACACAATTTGTTTCATATAACTCCACAAGTAGAAATTCAATGGATTAAGGTCGGGGATCTAGGTGGTCAAGCAAATGGATCATTATTACCAATCTGCTTATTTGGAAAATGTTGGTTTAACCACTCGACAACTCCTTCGACAACACCATCGTGCTGGTACCACATATTCTGAATTACATTACGAGGTATCAAGTAAATCAATTTTAGAGTAAATCAAAACGTATATTGTTCAAAAACATGTGTAATTTATAGCGTTCAAACGTCCATCAAGTACATTTCACCTAAAACGTTGTTGAAATTTCCTTGGTCTAATCGCATGCTAATCTAATAGCTTTTGCTGGAGCTGGATTACATGTTTTTCGAAGAATTCTAAAATCGCTAAAAAACTGAATAATATGGCAAATTACGCTGTGGAAATTTTTCTTGATAATCTCGTACTGATCATCGAGCATTGCAAAACCATACACGAAAATTTGTAACATTTTGAGTTTCTTCTTGTATGTAACAATCAAACCTTAAAACAACGCAAACTGACATATTACAATGACAACTTTGTTTTTGTTGAATGTTTGATTTTTTTGCGAATTTATTAATAGTCAGTACTATTAATAAATTCGCTGCAGAAAATTTTAAAGTGTTCTAATTTCGTAAGTAATTGAAATAAGACATCTGTGCATTAACGTTTTCTTGGTAATTGAATCATGCGTCAAAGTTTGATGGTAAGCTAATAAATTACTTTGTGTAGATTACCGTTGATACTATAAATAGGGTTGCTAATTCATTGAATGGTTTATCCAGTTAAGTTATAAATAGTTTAATGTATCTTAAAAAGATTTTTTCTGCAGATGTCGCAAATCTTCTTAGTCATTCTCACGTAACGTCATCTCATATGTAAGGTTTTCAATGAAACCAATCGCTGATTCCTTGCCACCACTTCCCAAAGAAACATCTCTATCCTTCCATCCTCTCCCTCAGATAAATTTGAGAAGAGGGTATGGCAACAGAGAATACTCAGTTAAAAGTATAAATCGAAAAGCTAATTAATGCATTACCAGGGATTGACTTACAAGTGGGAACACAAGAGAGAACCATTGGATCACAGTCGGAGACGAGGGGAGAGTCGCAAACAAAAGAGACAAGAAAAGAGACAATAGAAAGATAATACGGTAGTTGAACCATTAGAAATCTTGAAGTTATTTACCAGTTTATCAAAAGATCCATACTTTACGTATGTTTTGAATTTAGGTAATGAGCTAAAATAATATGACACTCAGATACTGGTATGCGTCAAAAGAGCCCTAGCAAATATTTTATTTAAAGTAAATATGGAAAGGATGTCTGCAATGTATTGTGATGACATGACACAAACAACAGCACGACATTCTGACGGACTGAAGTACATATTTTCAAAGGGAGAAAATTTCCACCCTCCTTTCTGTTGCTCGTGTATGTTGCACATAGTATCAACCCAGCTTAATAACCCTCCACGTAGACCACTTGATCATATGCTCGAGCTCTAACGATAACCAAGATGACACCTATCATCTAATATTACCATCAGGAGGTCCTATGTCTCACAGGAACTAAAGGAGATAGAAATTGCAAATATCTAATAATAATAATATAATAATAATTTATTATATTATTTATTTTATTTAATATAATATAATAATAATTTAGCACTATAAAAAACATTGCGAGACTTTTTTATTTTTCGATTTAATGGTCACCAAGGTGTCACCTATCATCTAATAGCACCATTTGGAGGTCTATATCATCGATACCGAAGTAAATACAAATTTCAAATATCACTCAAAAGATCACTTTAGCGCTAAAAAACACATTTTGAGACGTTTTTCATGTTTCGACTTCACGGTCACCAAGATGTCACCTATCATTTAAAATTATCATTTGGAGATCCTGTATGCCATAGGAAGTAAAAATTTCAAATATTACTCAGAAGGTCGTTTAGGCGTTATAAAACATATTGTGAGACGTTATTTATTTTTCGATTTAACGGTCAACCAGATATCACCTATCATCTAATAGTTCCTATTATTGGGTTGTGTGTATGATCGACACCAAAGGAGGTACAAATTTCAAATATCGCTCAATAGGTCGTTTTAACTCTACAAAACATACTTTGCAACTTTGAGACAAAACCTATCATCTAAAATTATCATTTGAACATCACTATTCAAATAGAGTTAATGGAGTTTCAAACAGAGTATAAATTTATTGCCCACATCCTGTATGATATAATCCCCAACAACGGGGGGGTTAGGTATGTTCTTCTTAGTGAATCCTGGCACTTTTTTTGTTTGGAAAGAAAATTATCTTATATCACGAAGCCGAGGACCTTAACATTAGCGAGTGCTAAAGTGCTATTCACTATTATTATTATTCATGCAGAGATGGAAAAGTCTGCGCAAAGTCAGGACGATTTACCTCAGCAATATGTCTGTCTGATTTGAATCCTAGAACAGATTGAAGTAAAAACGTCTCCCTATTGGAGTTATAGACTAAATCTTTCACTCAGATGACTTCTCATTAGAGTTCGGCATAAAATGTTTTACCTACACTTACATTTACTTAATTAGTATGACAACAATGTGAAGACGATGGTCTATTTATTGACTAACTAATAGGGCTTAATTTGCATTTTCTGTGTGGCAAGGAGAAATTTCTTGATGAAGCTCGTACAATTTGCATTATACATCTTGCTTTAGAAATAAAGCAATTTTAATTTGGACGCAGCAGAAAAAGCCAGCCTAGGATTCACGGCACTCCTATCCCTATCGCACAACATATCGGTAAAAAATATATATAAATTAACATTTTTTCCAAATTATTTAAATTAATTATTTCAAATGAATCCAATTAAAAGCAAATTTAAACTTATTTACCCATTTATTTTTCAATTTTCAAATTAGGTATTCTTAAAATGTTCGTTCAATAGAAGAAGCGAACAAAATTTATTAGCATCTAAATCGAAACAATCACGTTCACTTTCCAACGTATTGTGGATAACCTTCGTGACGTGTTATTTCTTCCATTGTAACGCGGAGGTTGCCTCCTGAATTCTTAACTCTTCGGTTACAGCTGTTCGCGTCGCAACATAAGCGATAAGGAAAAGTCGCGCCGCTTTCCATTGTTTCGTTACGTTATCAGAATTAAGTTATGAGGAAGTGGTTTCTTTGTGCGTTTACGATACCACATAATAAAATAACACAAAAAATGATTCGTGTCCAATAAAAGTATGAAATCGTTTTGTCACGTTTACCGATTCAAATTGCAATTTGATATGGAAATTCGGGTTAATTTTAGATTGATTTGGTACTAATTCGAAATTAATTTGATCAAAATGATTATTTTGATTTTTAACGATTTAAATTTTTTAATATGTTGAAATCTTTTTGTGTTAATATGTAAAGAAAGTTTTCGGACGTTGAGCAAAACGATGTGGCATTGCGGCGTAAGACGGAGGCAATGGCTGGTTGGTTGGCGTCGTCGAAGAGAAGAAGAAAGTATGTGAAAGTGTGGCCTAGAACTCGAGGAGGTCCCCTTGTTTTGATCGGACACCGCGTTCTTCGTGGTGTTATTGTCAAGGCCAAACATCTACTTCATCGCCATTGGACGCGAAGAATCAACGCGATGCTTTTCTGTTCACAAGGCCTCCACCAAAATTTCACTGTCACTCTTCAACGTTGCGGTGAGACCTTCTTTATTAAAATTAGTCATCCGAGCGTAATCTGTTGCACTTCCTGTTACAACGACGCTTGCGGCCTAAATACACAGCCATCAGGAGAAACCTTTTTAGAATCAGAAATGACATAATGATGCTTAAAAAAATTCTTTCAAGCAACGACGATCTCAAGAAATTGATTCAATTATTCTAAAATTGAAATGACTAAATGGAAATTTTAGCGTCAATACAATCTCCGCGAGATATACTTACTTGGTTGAATGAATGAAGATTTCACGTGAAACGAACAACGCGTTTCCATCGTAGCCATTACGAGGGGAGTGTAAAAATGTAAGAAACGCAGTCTAAGTCTCACTGTCACCACACAGAACGAATCAGGTATTTTATTGCATTTTTGCCCAACGGTCGACATGATTTCTCTGATAAACACGTAACAAATTTCTCCTTCATTGCTTCTTGTAACATTTTCCGATTGTTTCATTTGAGGTGCAAGTGAAAGCAATAAGTCATTAAAAAAATAACTAGCATATTTCGAATTAATCGAAAAATAAGTATCATATATAGAATTATAATAATTTGATCAAATTTACTTTCAATTCAAGTGATAGTACAGTGATTTTGTATGTTAATATATTTTGAAATTAGTATATTTAATTCTCTTTTTACACCATAGATACGTTCTCAAAAAAATTACGTAAAAAGAGAAAGAGGTATTAAGTATTTTTTAATATTTTAAATATGATTTGTCTAAGAATGATAAAATTAGGCATTTAGTGATAAAAAATGGAATTTTCGAAATATCATGATGAAATTTTTTGTAACTTATAAAGAAAATTATCTATTACAGGTATCAATTCTTCGTAACTTTGTAGCATTTCATAAATTTTACTTACCTTAAACATATTTTAAATTAAAATCTTAAGAAATCGTGATGAATTTTTCTGTGATTTATAAAGGAAAATATGCACTTTTGATCAACCTAAATTTGTAGCATTTCATAAAAATAACAATTACCTTAACCACTTTGAAAAATCGTAAGAAATGTTTGTGTTGAAGTATTTGTGATTCATAAAGGAAAGTATGTACTTTTTCAAGAACTAACCCATACTTAAGTACCTCAACTATAGGCTAGTTTACCTTCCTTTTTCAGATATCAATTTTTGAACTCAATCGAAACTTGTAACATTTCGTAAAATTGTCCATTTAATGATAATAATAAATTGTCTTTTATTTCGAGAATAATCTTAATTACAATTATATTTGTAAATACATTAGTACCAGGCGATGTTCTGATGACACATTAACAGTGTTCCCCTGCTCATACCTAACCTGTTAACAAATATTTCATTCAAAAAAGCTAAACATAAGACATTGAGCACTGTTATGGGAAATACAAATATAGGTAGAGGATAGCATACCATATATAAAAATAAACAAAATAAAAAATAGGAAAACCAATAAATAACAAAAGAATTAATTAGAAACAAAGGGAGCAGACACTCTTGGTCTATCATTAGAAAGCTGACAAGGGCAGATTTAAATGATCTAAGATATAACCCCTTTAGAACAACAGATAGATCATTGTAAAGTACATATACTTGATACGTGTATGATCTTCTAAACATCGACTTATATAAGTAACTTATATTTAGGAAAAGAAATGTTAGCTCTGAATCTCATAATCGGATTGTGCACATCACAACGATATCTTATTTTATTTGTCAGATAATAAATTAAAAAATTAATTATAAATTTATGATACAGACAGATCGTCAGCAATTTACGTTTATTGAACATGTTTAACCCACCAATATCTTTCGAATACCGTGTACCAACCAAAACCAAGCATTCTGCACTCTTTAAATACGCAAAGTAATAACACTTTCAGCTAGGCATGGTAAAGCGGAGGACAGTAGGCAAAGCGGAATAGAATCAGTGAATCACAGCCTTTCTTTAACAGAGATTGGCATACAAGCTTGCCAGGTCTTACGATTTATCGTGAGATCTCATGATATTACCTTCTATCTCACGATTTAACATCTACATCTCATGATTTTTATGATTTTTATGTAGATGTAGAAGAATTTGTAGAAGAATTTTGGACACAAGTTTCCATGTATACATAATGTATGGAAACTATATAATATACATATAATCAAAGGTTCTAATGTAGAAAGGATTCTTTTCAACGTTAATTTGACTTGTACTAAAATAAGAAGTTGACTTAATACTAAAATTCTAGACGGTCTATTGAAAAATCTAGTAGTAATTTCTAGAGGAAACTCTTATAACTTCACTTTACACTATGCTTAATATAAATTCATTATTATTACACTCTGGTGTTAACTAGATAGTAGAGATGGTTAATATAACCAAAAAATATAGCTAACTACATAATATTTATATTAGTTGGGGTGGTCAGAAAACAATCAGGTAGATGGGTTAAGGTTAATGGATCAATCCAAACCCAACTAATATCTGTTGCTGTGCTAACTAGCTAGTTGGATTAGATATCAGTTTGGTTTGGTTAATCTATTAACCTTAACCTAACGCAATTCAGTAGTTAGCACCAAATATTAAGTAGATTAGGTTCATCCATTAACTTTAACCCAACCCAGTGCAACTAATTAGTTAGCATTAAATACTAGTTAGATCAACTATATCACAACCCAAATGGCTAGTTAGCACTAGCCATTAGATAGTGATTTTTAAACAAGTTTCAATAAATCACGATTTTTTATGACATAGCTCACGATATTCTGTGTGTGTAATCTGGTAACTCTGCTGTCATATGCCCTACGCATACACATATAACGACCCCAAATTTTTACAGTTTCACTTATTAGAATTCTAACATTACTAATGCTAATTGCAAACCGAATAAAATATATTGAGCCTTAGAAGGATTCAAGTTGAGATTATGCTTTAGTGACAACTTATGTAATTGCTTTAAGTGACTATTTATGTACTCTAAAGCTGCTAGTCACCCTGTGCAAATCACATATACAGCTATGTATCATCAGCATAGATATGTCCTGTAGAGTATCTTAAGTTCTGCTGTAATTTCAGAGTGTAAATAAAAAACAGTACGAGTCCAGGTACTGCCGCACTCCTCGCATAACAGGATGACATTCAGAGAGATTCTGCTTTATTTTAACCTTCTGTTAGAACGATACTGCCTGAAAAAGCTTAAAGTTACCGCACTAAACCCCATCCTGAATAGAATATTAAGCAAAGTATCATGTCTAACTGTATGAAATGCTTTGCTGAAATCAAGTAACATGAGAATTGTGATTTTACCCCTATCTGTAGTATTCAGAATGTCATAAGTCAATTTCATTAAAGCTGTGCAACAACCATGACCCTCCTTAAATCCCGACTTGCAACATGGAAAGAAATTAATTTCTTCCAAAAACACCTTTAACAATACCGGTAATATGCTTATTGGTGTAAGATCCCAACAGAGACTGCTTATTTAAACAACGGAATAACAATGGCTGTCTTCCATTGCGAAGGAAAAACACCTTCTAGGTAAACATTAACAATATGAGTAATAAACTGTAAACTATGATAGCTACAAAAGCTTTGTGTGTCTATACTAATATTACCTGTACCAGTAGTCTTTGATGTCATTGAACGTAATATTATTCCTATTTTATTAATGTCCACATTTGTAAAGCAAAATTCAATATCATTTTGATTTCAAAGACATCTAAATCTGGATTATTTCTTGGATCGACTCGGAAACTAAGACCAAGGAAAAATTTGTTTATTTCATCCGAATTATCCAAGCACGGCGGAAGTGCCGTTGCAGACCGGTTAGAAATAACAACACAACTGCCTGGAAGTATTATGACTATCAACCATCAAATTACTAAACTAAACTTGTTTTCGAATTTTACTTTAGTGGTAGTTAAATTACTTAATCGTTTGTAATAATACCAATCTACATCACGTTCAGAAAGCTTAAATTTAGTTGTTGCATTAATGGGGCATCCCGAAGCCCGATTAAAGCCTTATATGCAGTGATCCAAGGTAGGGCTGAGTAAATTTTCTAATAATTAAAGATGCACTTACTTTTAGCAAATTTAAAAAAAGAACCAGTATAGAAAGAAACTTTATCATCAATATTAGGCATACGAAATATAATGTGCAAGGTTATACATTGATGGTCATTGATGGTCATTAATACATTGATGGTCATATAATTAGGGTCGGCATATAGCATATATAAGGACAGCAAAAATGTAAAATATATATTGACATTTTAGCTTAGATAAAGAATTATTTTTTTTGTAAATTAACCTCAATTAAAATGAGTACAAAACGGAAGAGCTATTCCGTCGAGTACAAAAGGAAATCGTGGAAGACTCCAGGGGTGTAAATCTTGTAGCATTCTGTAAAGAGAAGAAGCTGGATTTCCGTATGATTCGTAAATGGCGTACAAGCTACGATTACCTGTGTCAACTGGTAGATCAAGGAAATGAGAAAAAATGCAAATTTGGGTTAGGTCGGCAGCCGTTATTTTCTGAGTTGGAAGATTGCATCTGGAAATGGATTACAGCCAGGACAGCAATGACTTTGGGTGTGCGCAGAGCTGATATTCAGAAATTTGCCCTTGAAACAGCAACAGAATTTGATATATCCACAGAAGAATTTAAAGCATCGTAGCACTGGTTGGACAACTTTCTTAAACGATATGAACTGTCTTTAAGGATATCAACAACATTGTTGACAATGAAGTTGTTAAGCGTATACTTGCGTTTACCAACTCTCCAACATGATTGCTATAGATAAGATCGGGGTATTCCTATGCCAAGAGCTCAAACAACAGTTCACCACGAGGCTTCTTCGTCAATTTACGTTCCTTCCACCGGTTACGATAGTGCACGTGTTACCTGTATTTTGGCGATTCGTCTAGAAGGCAAGAAAGTATCGCCATTTTTAATCACTAAAGGTAAAAAAGACCAGATTCACCCTGTTTCAGGAATTTATGTCATTGAAAGTGAAAAAGCCCACGGTGCACCCAAACAGTTATAAGAAAATGGGTTGATTTTTATGCTGCCACCACTGTTGAGGGGTCAGAATAGAGGTTTACTAGTTTGGAATTCAGCCAGTGCTCACCGTGCTAAAGATATGAAAAACTTTCTTGCTGAGAGGAAGATTGATCAAATAATGATTCCGCCAGGAATGATTGGTTACCTCCAGACACTTGATACTGCAATAAACAAGCCATTCAAGGATCATTTGCGGATGTAAAATCAATGAATATATTGAAAACAGAATGGTGAGAAATCATCGAGGTAATTTGGTAAAATCAGGCTTACAAGAAGTTGTGAATTGGGTAAAAAATTCGTGGAACAAAATAACTGATATTAATAACTGTATTCATTTAACGATAGCTATATCGCAAGATATGAGAGATTCGGACTAATGATTCAGCAAGAAATGCATTTGGAAAAAAAAACACAGAATTTTATTTATAACGATGTTCCAGAAAAAGATGACATGACTGTAATTGAATAAATTTAAATTTTTGTATTCTGTGTAAAATAAATACTACCTCTGTCCGAAAATAGTTGCTATAGTTGCTTTCAGTTCAATGCAATAAATATTGTAAATATTTAAAGGTAAAGTGATGTATTGTATTCAAAGGGCTGAAAATATAATAATCAAAGTATGTCATGTCCAAAATACAACTTAACTATCGTATTTGATTTGTGATAAGTTACTGTCAAATATTAAATTTGAAGATTTAAGCAACTTAACCGCTGCTTTTAAAAAATGGTGAGAAATACTACGGAAATTAGTCAAAAAGGTGAATTTAGTAACGATCAACGTAAGCAAATTTTACATTATTTATTGCAAAATGTGACGGACGAAAAACTTAAAAGAGATGCGATAAATGCTGCTGCACGTAAGTTTTGTTGTAGCCGTTCAACCATATCCAAATTGTGGAAACAAGTTTATGAATGCCAAAATAATGACTCAATAATTAATGTAGATTCTGAAAAAAATAAATGCGGTCGAAAAGTGAAAGATTATCGCCATCAAATTTCAAACATTTTCTCCCTTCCTTTATGTAAAAGAACGACCTTAAGGTCGTTAGGTTATGCGTGTAAAATTCCAAAAAGTACATTGCATGACAGATTAAAGAAAGGAAAGGAAATAAAAAGAATCACCAGTTTTGTTAAACCATTGTTGACTGAAGAAAATAAACGCTGCCGAATCGAATTCTGTTTAAATTTTTTATTGCCATCGGGGTATTTTGAGGACTTGCTAGATTATGTACATATTGACAAAAAATAGTTCTACTTAACTAGAACTAAAAAGAGTTTTTACATATCTTCCGAAGAAGAACACCCTTATAGACCCTGTAAAAGTAAAAATTTATTACAAAGATAATGTTTATGGCAGCCACGTTGGGATTTTCATAAAAAAGCATATTTCGATGGAAAATGAGGAATTTGGCCATTTGTTTCTTCTTCACCAGCTAAAAGAAACAGCAAGAATCGAGCTAAGGGCACTTTAGTAACCAAAACTGTAGAAACAGTCAATAAAGAAGAAATAAGAAAAATGATTCTGTATAATTTAGTTCCAGCAATACGCAATAAATGGCCTGTTGGTTCTAGGAAAAATACAATATATACAAGAAGACAATGCAAAACCGCATTTGTACAGTAACGATCCTACATTAACCCAGGCATTCAGTGCAGATGGTTGGGCTATTCAACTGAAATGTCAACCACCAAACAGTCCTGACTTAAATGTACTGGATTTAGGTTTTTTCAATTCAATTCAATCAGTTCAACATCAATTACCCCAAAAAAATATCGATGAACTGATCGATGCAGTGAGAAAGTTCTTTTGGGGTATAAATAGAGAAACTTTAGACAATGTATTTATTTCATTGCAAAAAGCAATGGAGTGTACATTATTTCATAAAGGTTCTAACAATTATAAATTAAAACATATAAACAAAATGAGATTGAAACGTAATCATTCGAGTTCGACTTTATTGTCCATTAAATGTGACGAAAATGCTGTTAAAACGGCAAAAGAATATTTGAATAACTGTTAACTGCTTAGTATAATGTACTTCTATAAATAAGTTTAAGTTATTGTCTCTTGTATTTTCAACTTAAGTAATATAGTTTTGTTTACTAAATCCTTCTCTGTTGATTGTCATTGAGAAAAAAAATATATATATATCTATATATTTTATATATTTTTTATATATTTTTGATTGATCCGAGGTATCATCCGTTCATCTTCTTGGTTATTCCCTGTGGACAGGGGCAGATCTTTCGCCAAGATCTCTCTTGGCATCTTCAGTGCTTTGTCGTAGTCTCCTGTTGACAGACTCAACCTCGGATCAACCAAAACACATACTTCTCCATCCGCGAAGCATTACGAATTACCATATATATACAGTGGACGCCGCTTATTAGAATCACGGATAATGTTATCAATCGGATATTGTTATCACTTTTGGGAAGAACGGGCCGGACGTGTAATATTATATAACAAAAATTTTCGCTTATGGTAATCATGATTTCGGTTTATGTTATCATTTCTTTCTTAAAAATGTTTTCGACATGAGCAATAAATTTTATTTTTACGAGCAAAATAAATAATGTTGACATAGATTCGGTGAATCCCCAAACTCTGCATTTGAAAACTCGAACACGCGACGCTTTGCTGTATACGTTACGTCTCAGTTCTATTCTAACCTTTTGTAATGGCTGACGTAAAAAAGAGACGTGATCTTAGTTTAAGTGAAAAAATTAACATTTTAGAAAAATATGACAAATTGCCGAAATTGAGTCAGCGAAATGCAGCAGCACAATTAAAAATCTCACAACCAATTTTGTGTAAAATTTTGAAAAAACGTGTGGAAATAGAAGATGCTGCTAAAAAAATGAGAATTTACTGACAAAGAAATCGAACTGGGAAATACGCTCAAGTGGAATCTGCGTTGAAACTATGGTTTGCGAATGTCCGCGAACATGACGCACGTGTAGATGGCCCGTTGATGCGACAGAAAGCGGAAGAACTTGCAAATAAAATGGGAAAAGAAAATTTTGTTGCAACGGAGGGATGGTTTCACCGTTGGACGGTGAGCAAAAAGATGCTGATTTTAAGAGTGCAGAACACTGGATTGAAAATGAATGGACCAAGATTGCTGGGGAATTTACTCCTAATGATATTTTTAATGCAGACGAGACTGGGCTTTACTATCGCGCTCTCCCCGATCATACATACATGTTTAAAAAAGACAATGCAAAGGGTTGTAAGACATCAAAAGAACGTATAACAATTTTGTGTTGTGCAAATATGTCGGGTGACAAAGAACAGCTTTTAGTAATCGGCAAAAGTAAGAATCCACGTTGTTTTAAGAGTGTCAAAAATCTACCTGTTGATTATTATTCAAATACAAATGCCTGCATGACGTCCTTAATTTTTAATGTCTGGCTCTTAAAATGGGATAGGAGAGTAAATCGCAAAATTGCTCTTCTCGTGGACAATTGCGCTGCACACTGTGTAAATTGTCAATTAAAAACTATAAAAGTTATTTTTTTACCGGCCAATACTACTTCGACAATACAACCGTGTCATCAAGGCATTATAAGGACCATGAAAGCGTATTACCGGAAAGAGATGCGTGCTAAAATTTTGGAAAGTATGGAGGATACCCTAAATATGAGCGCAAATGATCTAGCCAAGAAAACAAATTTATTAGACGCTTTACATCTTATTACCATGTCGTGGAGCCAAGTTTCCAAAATAACAATAAAGAATTGTTTCAAACATGGTGGATTTTCAAAAGATGACATAGAACCTGAACACCTAAACATTCAGCCACCCGACATGACGACAAGTGAGTTCGAGGAGTGGATGGCAATAGATAACGAGTTAAATGTTGCACAGAACGTAAGAAGTAGAAGAGATTTGCGAAAGTGTAATGTGCAAAAGTGTAACAACGTCATCAATTGAAAATCAAGAGCCAGAGGAAGAAGTAGATATACAAACAATGCAACCCCCAACAATGAGCGAAATGAGAAAAGCGCCGGAAGTTTTGCGACGTAGTGTGCAGCACAGGTCATCTGATTTTCAGACGCATTACGACTATGAAATTTTTGTTAATAACTTGCTCCGCGAAAATCAGAGACAAACAACGCTAGATGAGTTTTTTTAATATGAATTTGTTTTTTATTTTGTTTCAAATTTAAATGGAATACATATTTTATGTAGTAACATTTTTTAAGAGTTTATGTTACGTTATATATGTACATATTTTTAATTAAAATAAAGTTTTGTTTTTTCGGCTATTATTATCAATCGGTTATTGTTATCATAAACCCCGAGTCCCGTTGTGATCACAATAAGCGGCGTGCACTGTATATATATATACAGACTGTCTGTCAACAGGAGACTACGACAAAGCACTGAAGATGCCAAGTGAGATCTTGGCGAAACGTCTGCCCCTGTCCACAGGGAACAACCAAGAAGATGAACGGATGATACCTCGGATCAACCAAAACACATACTTTTCCATCCGCGAAGCATTACGAATTACCATATATATATATATATATATATATATACAGAGTGTCTCACCTAACTGGTTCATTAGAACTTATTTAGGTTCCACTATTCGCAGAGGCTTGAAATTTTGGTTACATGGGTTGTTCATTCCGATCTATTAATGTAAAATATTTTCAAGATGGCCACCACTTCCGGTCCACCGGAAGTAGACTTCAACTTCGTTATTTTAAATGGAATGCTATAGATTTTATTACACCATTCAATTATACGAAAGGAAATATCTTGACTTTGATAATAGTTATTGGTACCTAGCGTCTTTTGTTTTCGAGTTATTTTGATTTTAAGTGTTTTTTGGCAAATATCACCATGCTCTTTAAAAGCACATATCTCAGCCAATGTTAATTCAAAAACGTTTTGCATTGGTGCGATAGCTCTTCATATACTGTCAAATAGATTGTCACTTGTTATATCAGTGTACCTTATACAGGCTGGTCAAAAATTGAATTACCGTTTCGTTGTATTCAATTGCGAGAAAGTCGAAAATTTTAAATGGAACGCCCCATATCTTTTTAGCCTATCAGAACGGGAATTTAATTCTATACAAATTATATATAAACATTGCTACACCTATTTATTGTAGTTTTCTTCATCTTGAGTATTTTATCAAAGTTCTACACAAAATGCTGAAAGCCGTTCATGTTCTTATTAGAAGGCTATGACATTTTAACAATTTATCATTGGTATTATTTCTAGAATGATATGTGATTGAATTAACTTTCGTTTGTTAGTTTTTATTTACCAAAAATAGCCAGCAGAAGAACGCACAAATGAATCAATAAAAAACAACAATGTGGCATAACATTCGACGTAATGATGGGCGAGATATTCCTAGAGAGATCATTTTATTTATTAAAGGTGCTTTTTTGAAAAATATTATTCATCTAAATCGATCGATGCACCTCTTACCGAAGAATTTGGTAAAGCAATAAAATATGACAAAACATTTATTCCATTATCTTAATCTGCTGTTGATAAAAATGTATGGTTTCTTGTTATTTTGATCGTTCCAAAACTAAGAAACACTTACAAACTAAAACTTTATTAACTAAAACTTTACTATATCCGCCATGAATATAAAATGACTTTTAAAATGTTTGTGTTGGGATAATTCACCATGATATTCAAAGATATTAACAGAAGTAAGTGATGACACAACTAAGCAATGATGACACAACAATAACATAAATGTGGATGAAAAGCTGTCAAAATATGGCATTCTAACATAAAAACCCAAAAGCTTTCTAGCATTACATGCTTACATTAATTAATTAATTTCCAAATATGAGGGCAACTAGAACAAATAGACACAGGAAAGTTTCTAGATAGTTTGTAGAGAATTAAATTCCCTTAATTTATTTTTATAATTTTAAGTTTTTCATTCTTTTATGTTATTGATTTCACTTTTTGTCATTAATTTGTTGTTTTCATTGTTTCATTTATTCGGTTTTCTTTTGGTTATTTTTGGTAAATAACAAATTAAACAAAAAACTGTCAACTTGTCATGGTCTTCTAACAAAAACACAAACGGTTTCTAGCATTTTACGCATGATTTTGATAAATTCCTCAATAGTAAGAAAACTATAATAAATAGGTATAGGGCTGTTTATAGATAATTTGTAGAGACTTAAATTCCCTTTCTGATTTGATATGAAAATATGGGGCGTTCCATTTAAAACTTTCGACTTTCACGCAATTGAATACAGAGAAACGGTAACTCAATTTTTGACCAGCCCGTATAAGATATACTGATACAACAAGTGACAATCTATTTAACAGTATATGGAAAGTTATCGTACTAATGCAAAATGTTTTTGGTTTAACATTGGCTGAGATATGGGCTTGTAAAAAGCAGGGTGATATTTGCCAAGAAACACTTAAAATCAACATAACTCGAAAACAAAAAATACTAGGTACCAATAACTGTTATCAAAGTCAACATATTTTCTTACGTATAATTGAATGGTGTAATAATAAACTATAGCATTCCATTTAAAATAACGAAGTTGAGGTCTACTTCCGGTAGACCGGAAGTGGTGTCCATCTTGAAAATATTTTAGATTAATAGATCGGAATGAACTACCCATGTTACCAAAATTTCAAGTCTCTACGATTAGTGGAACCTAGAAAAGTTCTAATGAACCAGTTACGTGAGACACCCTGTATGTATAATGTAGATATTATTGTCGGACAAATTTCAAACTGAACTGTAGCAACTATTTCCGGACAAAATTTAAACTGAAATGTATTTTCGGACAGAGGAAGTATTAAATAAAAATATATAAATATACTTTTATTTTTACCGTCCCCCGAAAATAAGCCCTAGTGCGTATTTTGGACCAAAAAAAGCCTTAATACCACCCCCAAACATTAATTCGAAATAACAATTGTAAGAAATATACGAAATGATATAATATTAATATAATATAATATTAATAATAAAATAACTAATATAATATTAATTACAATAAGCAATTATGCAAATAGTTAAATAAATGTTTAAATACACTTAGCAGCAGACGTCTGCGTACAAAAAAACTTCTAACACTTTAACTGAAAAAATAAGGGTCATGATCTAATGTGATAAACTTCAATTTTTTTTTATTTTGTGTATTAACTACATATAATTCTATTAACAAAATATGCATCAATAAAACAGAAAAATTAGTTACAAAAAAAATAAAAATTAAAAATTCTCCAAATAATGCGTATGCAAAAATCTGCGTACAAATAAAGACGCCTTCTCCAAAATATACTTATTTACTTAAATACGTATTTGGCGGTGTACGCTTTCCGATTTAAATAAAAGATAATCGGTGTCAATTATATTAGCAGAGGCTTAGAAGCTAAAAGTTAGAATGGACACGAAAGAAAAGGAAATTGAATTGGAAGAGAGAAGAATTATTGTAAAGTTATGGAAAGAGGGAAAATCTTTTCGAAAAATAGGAGAAACTGTAAGCAGGTCACACTCTTCCACTCAAAGAGTAATTAATAATTATAAAGACACTGAAGATTACGTCTCACGTCCGCGATCTGGTAGACCACCCCTTTTAACAAACCGAGAGAAGCGAAAAATTGTACAGCAGGTTAGAAAAGAACCTAGGCTGACGGCAAGAAAAATAGTAGAAAATGTACAAGAAGAATTTCATAAAACTATCAGCAAAGATACGGTGAGAAGGACGTTAAAAAAAGCTAACTATCACAGTCGCGTTGCACGAAAAAAGCCATTTGTGTCAGAGGTCAATCGTCAGCAGCGGATTGCCTTTGCAAAAAAACTCTTAGACAAGCCCATTGAATTCTGGGAGAAAGTTCTCTTTACAGATGAGAGCAAATTTTGCATTTTCGGCATTAAGGGTAAACAACTTGTATGGAGAAAACCTAATACTTCCTTTAATCCCGAAAATTTGAAAGCGACTGTAAAACACGGAGGTGGTGGAGTTATGGTTTGGGGGTGTATGTGCACCAAAGGGGTGGGAAGGTTGGTTTTCATAACATCGACAATGGACCATAAAATGTATATAGACATTTTAAAAGAAAATTTGAAGCCTAGCATCCAAAACTTGGGCTTGGGGCCCGAATACTTTTTTCAACAAGATAATGACCCCAAACATTGCGCCCACAACACTAAGCTTTGGCTACTATACAATACCCCAAAGCAACTTAAAACACCTCCACAATCGCTGGACTTGAATCCCATCGAACACCTCTGGGATTTACTGGAACGCAGGATTCGGCAATACAACATAACGTCGAAGGAAACGTTAAAAAATGTTATGATTGAGGAATGGGCCAAAATCAGTTCGGACGAAACGAAGAAATTAGTGCACTCCATGCCTAAACGTTTAAGGGAGGTCATTAAACCGAAAGTAAAGGTTATCCGACCTCATATTAATATAGAAACAATGATCTCATTTATGAATTTTTTATAAATACTGTCCTGACTTGTACGCAGATTTTTGCATACCCGTTATTTGTAGAATTTTTAGTTTTGATTTTTTTCTGTAACTACTGTTTCTGTTTTGTTGAAGCATATTTTGTTAATAGAATTATATGTAGTTAATATACAAAATAAAAAAAATCAAGTTTATCACATTAGATTATGACTCTTATTTTTTCAATTAAAGTATTACAAGTTTTTTGTACGCAGACTTCTGCTGCTGAGTGTATTTCTTAACTTTGACAGCTCATTCCTGTAAAAAAAGAATTTTTATTAAAGTCGTGTTAAATCAAATAATAAGATATTCTTATAAAAAGAGAATTAGGAAATGCCAATGTATATATATATATTTTAAAATTATTATTCTTAATCAATAATAGTCTGAGTATAAGCCACTCCAGATTATAGTGTATAATAATAATAATAATAAGATAGGCAACCCAATATACACTCATTATAATACCCCTACTACACTGCACCACTTGACATTTAACATTTCAGGTGTGTTTCAGGAGGACGTCGATGTTCTACGTTTGTTTTGGTTAATCATCCAATGAGAGTTAAATCTGAGTCCTGAAATAACAATTACGAACCAATGAGGTGAGACTAAATTCAATCTGAAACCTGTAACCAAAGGTTTACAAAACCAGCATCTAATGACAATAATTATCAATAAACCCTGATTTTTTTTTAAATAAAAATTGAATAAGAATGAGTGAAAATGGTGCTGAATACACGGATAGTGTAGATCCCAGGGTTCACATCGAATTGGAAAGGCTCAATAGTGCTACGGATAATATAAACAGGTTGGAAGTAGACTTAGACGATGCAAGGGCTTCGTTTCGCCAATTATTATGTGAAAGTACAGCTAAAGTTGAGGCTTTAAGAGTGAAATTGGGGTTGTGTGTTGAAAGAGCCAAACCATATTATGAGGCGCGATTTTCTGCGAATGAAGCATTGAAACACACTCAAATAGCCGCTATGAAATATGAGAGGGCTAACAGTGCTCATAGTGCTGCTAGGGAGATGGTTTATTTAGCAGAACAAGGGTTAGGAGGTCGCACTTTAGGTAATATTTAGTTAATGCAAACTTTACTATATGCATTAAAATTAAATTTTTAGATCCCGCATGGCAAGAAATGTTAAATCATGCTACTCAACGAGTGAATGATGCAGAAAAGGAGAGATGCACAGCTGGGACTGCTCATAGGATTGCTTGTGTTAAGCTTGAGGCTTCTAACACTAAAGTACAAAGTTTACAGAAAGATTTAAAGAGAGCTATTTCCAAAAGCAGGTTTGTGTTAATAGATAATATTTAACAAGTTTTATATTATATATCACTTTATTTTGTTTTTTAATTTTATTTTTTTTATCTTTTATGATTTTCGACCGTCTTTATTATCATATAATATCTTTATTATTATTAAGAAAGTATGATTACATCTTATAGTTGATTAAAATTGTTGCTTGGTATAAAATTTTGAGTAAAAATTGTAGTAGCTACATTTTCTAATCTAATTAATCAACTAATTGACTTCTTATTAGCTTCTTATTTTTCTGGAACATTATCAAACCTTTTCAGAGTTTCTGCCAGAGGATTTGTACATTTGAATAGTATTTGGGAACTGGCCAGAATAATTTTTTTTAACATTGCTAAAAAATCATTTCTTGAAATATTTTGTATCAATTTAGAAATATTTGTATATGTACACAAACTTAGACTGATCATCAATTTTTTTTCTTCTTCTCATGGTTGTGCTCCCAATATATCAGAATTATATATGGAAATTATGATATAACTAAGAATAATACAGCTATTACAAGAAGCCTCCATCAACATCCAAAGATTGTAACAGGAAGACTAAATTGTTAGGATGGTAACAATATGCTTAGGTTCACACTCTGAAATAGAGTAACCATGACTTGGCTTTTCTTTTCCAAAAAACAGTTCATTTTTTTCCCATGTGGATTTCATGGCTAAAAATGTTATATTTTAAAAATGACACGCTAAAGTTGAACGAACCTACCCTTAAAGATAAATCAATTTTTCAACTCAATCTAAATTTATAGCAAAATTAACAACTTATTTGATTATTTTTAAAAAATCGTAGAAACTCGAATTCTTAAGATATATTGATTATATTTTTTCTGTGATTCATAAAGAAAAGTGTGCGAATTACCTTTTTTTTATTTTGATTCCTTAATTATTTTGAAATATCGAATTCTTAAAATATCTTGATGAAATATTATGACATTTATAAAAGAAAGTATGTACTTTTATAACAACAAAGCCGTGCGTTCTACATTTGAGTAGTATTTGAGTTCTGTCCAAAATAAAAATGTTTGTCTTTAATTTTTGATGAATATCATCATTTGCTGAAATTATAACTACAAGAAGCCTTGACTACATCAACATCAACAGACTACAACGGGAAGGATATATGCTAAGGATGAAAAAAAGGAAGCGTGCCGAACTAATTGCTTAATACAAGAATGCAAAGAGTGGAATTTAAGAAAATCTAAAAGCAAGATGGGAAGACGAAATGGTTTAGAATGCCAAGCATATGCTTAGGTCAGGGTTGCCATATCATAAAAATTGTGAGATGTTGAATTTTGTTTAAAGATCACTCAATTTTGATTAATCCCAAAGTTATAACAGTGCCCCCAGAATATACCTAATTAGAGTTTTAGTATTAAATCGGCTTCTCATTTTAGTACAAGTCAAATTAACATTGGAAAAAATCCTTTCTACATTAGCACTAAAATGAGGAAAGCATAATAAATTAAAAACTAGTGCAGTTAATTTTGGAAATTTGAAATCACCATTGCCTAATGTAATATTAGAACCTAGCATCCAAAATTCTTTCACATCTACATCTGCCTTCTAGTTACTAAAATAAAAATTACTTAGTTGTCTAATATATAATAAATATATGATAAGAAGCAGTATCAATGCTTCTAGATGATTGATATTGCTTTCAACAAACTTAAAATCGTCCCAGAAGAGTTAAAATGCTTCCACAATACTTGATACTACATCCAAAAAAACTTTAAACGCTTTTAGAAGCCTTGATACTGCTTCTAGATGGCTTGATACTGCTCTTAAAACACTTGATACAGCTTCCACAAAATTAAAAATGCTTCTAGAAGACTTGATACTGCTTCCTGAAGACTTGGCTGCTTGATGATGATGACTAGATACTGCTTCTGGAAGACTTGACATTATTTGTTTCAGAAAACTCCTGCTTCCAGAAGGCTTGAACGGCTTACAAACCATTTGATACTGTTCCTAAAAGACTTAATTGTGCTTCTAGATGATTGATACTGCTTTCAACAAACTTAAAATGCTTTCAGAAGCCTTGATACTGCGTTTTTCAGAAAACTCATGCTTCCAGAAGGCTTGAACTGCTTTCAAAAGATTAGATACTGTCCTTGAAAGACTTAATCCTGCTTCTAGATGATTGATACTGCTTTCAACAAACTTAATATGGTCCCAGAAGACTTAAAATGCTTCCACAATACTTGATACTACATTCAAAAAACTTGAAATGCTTTTAGAAGCCTTGATACTGCTTCTAGATGACTTGATACTGCTTCTAAATGGCTTGATACTGCCCTTAAAATACTTGATACAGCTTCCACAAAAGTAAAAATGCTTCTAGAAGACTTGATACTGCTTCCAGAAGACTTGAATGCTTTCCGATGACTAGATACTACCTCTGAAAGACTAGACACTGCCTTTTTCAGAAAACTCATGCTTCTAGAAGGCTTGAACTGCTTTCAAAAAGTTTGATGCTGTTCTTGAAAGACATAATTTTCTTCTAGATAATTAATACTGCTTTCGACAAACTTAAAATGGTTTCAGAAGACTTAATATGCTTCCACAATACTTGATACTACATCCAAAAAAATTTGAAATGCTTTCAGAAGCTTTGATACTGCGTCTAGATGACTTGATACTGCTTTCAGAAGACTTGACTGCTTTCTGATGAGTAGATACTGCCTCTGGGAGACTAGCCACTGCTTTTTTCAGAAAACTCATGCTTCTAGAATTCTTGAACTGCTTTCAAAAGATTTGATGCTGTTCCTGAAGGACTTAATTTTGCTTCTAGATGATTGATACTGCTTTCAACAAACTTAAAATGGCTCCAGAAGGCTTAATATGCTCCCACAATACTTGATACTGCATCCAAAAAACTTGAAATGCTTTCAGAAGCTTTGATACTGCTTCTAGATGGCTTGATACTGCCCTTAAAACACTTGGGACAGCTTCTACAAAACTAAAAATGCTTCTAGAAGACTTGATGCTGCTTCCAGAAGACTTGACTGCTTGATGATGACTAGATACTGCTTCTGGAAGACTTGACACTGCGTTTTTCAGAAAACTCATGCTTCCAGAAGGCTTGAACTGCTTTCAAAAGATTTGATACTGTCCTTGAAAGACTTAATTCTGCTTCTAGATGATTGATACTGCTTTCAACAAACTTAATATGGTCCCAGAAGACGTAAAATGCTTCCACAATACTTGATACTACATTCAAAAAACTGGAAATGCTTTTAGATTGATACCTTGATACTGCTTCTAGATGACTTGATACTGCTTCTAAATGGCTTGATACTGCCCTTAAAATACTTGATACAGCTTCCACAAAAGTAAAAATGCTTCTAGAAGACTTGATACTGCTTCCAGAAGACTTGAATGCTTTCTGATGACTAGATACTACCTCTGAAAGACTAGACACTGCCTTTTTCAGAAAACTCATGCTTCTAGAAGACTTGAACTGCTTTCAAAAAATTTGATGCTGTTCTTGAAAGACATAATTTTGCTTCTAGATAATTAATACTGCTTTCGACAAACTTAAAATGGTTCCAGAAGACTTGATATGCTTCCACAATACTTGATACTACATCCAAAAAACTTGAAATGCTTTCAGAAGCTTTGATACTGCGTCTAGATGACTTGATACTGCTTTCAGAAGACTTGACTGCTTTCTGATGAGTAGATACTGCCTCTGGGAGACTAGACACTGCTTTTTTTCAGAAAACTCATGCTTCTAGAATTCTTGAACTGCTTTCAAAAGATTTGATGCTGTTCCTGAAAGACATAATTTTGCTTCTAGATGATTAATACTGCTTTCAACAAACTTAAAATGGTTCCAGAAGACTTAAAATGCTTCCACAGTACTTGATACAACATCCAAAAAACTTGAAATACTTTCAGAAGCCTTGATACTGCTTCTAGAAGGCTTTATACTGCCGTTAAAACACTTGGGACAGCTTCTATAAAACTAAAAATGCTTCTAGAAGACTTGACGCTGCTTCCAGAATACTTGACTGCTTGATGATGACTAGATACTGCTTCTGGAAGACTTGACACTGCGTTTTTCAGAAAACTCATGCTTCCAGAAGGCTTGAACTGCTTTCAAAAGATTTGATACTGTCCTTGAAAGACTTAATTCTGCTTCTAGATGATTGATACTGCTTTCAACAAACTTAATATGGTCCCAGAAGACGTAAAATGCTTCCACAATACTTGATGCTACATTCAAAAAACTTGAAATGCTTTTAGAAGCCTTGATACTGCTTCTAGATGACTTGATACTGCTTCTAAATGGCTTGATACTGCCCTTAAAATACTTGATACAGCTTCCACAAAAGTAAAAATGCTTCTAGAAGATTTGATACTGCTTCCAGAAGACTTGAATGCTTTCTGATGACTGAGATACTACCTCTACAACAATTCTTTTTTTCAGAAAATTCATACTTCCAGAAGGATTGAACTGCTTCCAAAAGATTTGATACTGTCCCTAAAAGACAATACTGCTTTTTGAAGGGTTGCTGTTGCTTCCAGAAGATTTGAAATGTTTTCAAAACATTTGCAATTCTTCAAAAGACTTGATATTGTTTCTAGAAAACATGAAATACGTCCAGAATACTTGATATTGCCTATCAAAGACTTGAAATGCTTTCAGAAGACTTGGTATTGATTATAGAAGATTTGATATTGCTTCCAAAAGACTTAGTATGCTTCCAATAGACTTCAATAGGCTTCTGGGAGGCTTGTAAAACTGCTAGCAGAAAATGTTGTTTATTGGACAAAATGCAAAATCTTTACGTAATTAGTCCACAAACTGTTAACTAAACACGAAATACTGTTGACAGAAGACAGGTTTATTTCAAAAGGCAAGAAACTATTAATAAGATACAAAATCTTAATCCAAAATACCAAATACTGCTGGCTTACAAAATATATATTGTTAGCAATAAAATTTTAAAATTTATTTCTAATAATATAGGACGCACTCAAAAAACAAAGACACTCGTATTACAAAGCTTTATTACGCAAAACGTAAGTAACCGAACGGCAATTGACACGGGGTCCGAACTAAGAATGCCTCTTTTTTCGGAAACCGATAGCGGTTCGAGCTTCGAGGGGCGTTATGTCAACAAATAGCAGGTATACGCTAACCCCTCTAAACATAAACAGAACGAGTAGGTACAGTCTACATCATGAAAATATGAAACTAAATGAATAATTTAATGTCTTTAAATTAAAACGCAGAATTGCTAACACGGCCAATCCTGACTTTAGCTTCGCTCTCGAAGCTACTTCGTGAAAACAACGTTCTCCGGATCCTGCGAGTCCTGCGGATTGTTAATGTTTGAAACAGCTTCTTGGCTCATTCTAAAACATACAAGACACAAATATACTTGAACATGTAAAGGGCTAGCCATTTCAACATGATTCAACACGTATGTGCAAAACGTTAACCATTTCAGCATAAATCAACATTATCGTTATCATCACGTATATGCAAAGGGCTAACCATTTCAGCATAAATCAACATTATCATTATCAACACGCATATGCAAAGGGCTAACCATTTCAACATAAATCAACATTATCATTATCAACACGCATATGCAAAGGGCTAACCATTTCAACATAAATCAACATTATCATTATCAACACGCATATGCAAAGGGCTAACCATTTCAACATAAATCAACATTATCATTATCAACACGCATATGCAAAGGGCTAACCATTTCAGCATAAATCAACACGTATATGCAAAGGGCTAACCATTTCAGCATAAATCAATTCAACAAATTAGTATCTGTAAAGGGCTAACCTTTCAACACAACAGAAATACACTTACTCATCATTATTCTCCAACTGATCAAGCAACTCAGTCATATCCAAGGACAAAGACCAATCGGAAGGCCATTTCCGTAATTGTTCCTTGGAAGCTTTTGTAATAAGGTTTTTCCCAATTCTTTTCAACTCGTAGCGGCCTTCAGGAGTAACAGCCATTACCTCGAAAGGTCCTTGGAATTCGTACTTTAGTTTGCTACGATGCATCATTTCGTCCCGATGTATAAGAACAAACTCGCCAACATTAATTTTCAAGGTGTCCCGACGTTTCCGATTAGCGTCTAAAGGTTTGATGCGAACGGCATTAAGTCGTTCTCTAACTCGGTCCCTATCGAGCGTACGGTTTCTGATAGGCTGCAGATCTGTCGTTACGTTTTTCAACAAGCTTTGAATGAGAGGGGTAGCTCCTTCTATTCCGATTAACAACTGTAGCGGAGACATACCGGTAGCCTTGTGAATAGTAGAATTTAGGACCAATTGTATCTTCCATAAATTGCTAGACCATTCTAACGTAGTCATTGTCTCAATTCTTATCAGGTTCATAATTGTTCTCATATAGCGTTCTACCTGGCCATTTGAACGATGAACATCTGGTGTAGTATAGTGATAAGATACACCAAGGTCATCCAAATACTGGGGAATCTTCAAGTTTTTGAAATTCTTTCCAGCGTCCATAATAATTTGACCCGGTGTTCCAAATAGAGATATGAACAATTGGAAAGCATCTTTGGTTTCATCTGCCGTCACAGTTTTCAATGGCAACAGCACACAATACTTAGTAAATGCGTCGATCATTACTAAAATATGTTTGTATCCGCGATCAGTTTCGGCAAGCGGTCCTAAGCAATCGACATGCAGTACAGACATAGGTTGTGTTGGCTTTTCAATATTTTTCACAATTCCTTGTAAGGGTCCTGTTCGTGTCTTTTTCACTGCACATATCAAACAGTGCCGTATGTAATTCTTAACAAAATTTCTTAATCTAGGAAACCAAAAATGTTTCTGGATTGCGGCGACAGTCTTGTCAATCCCAATATGACATTGTTCGTCATGAAAAATACGCAGTAGCCCTAATCTACTGTGTCTGGGCACAAAAGGTTTGGGAATACGACCTTGTGGCGTCTCAATCAAATAATGAAGGATACCGTCTCGTACGGCATACCGTGATTTGTCCAACTTTCCATTTTGAGCGTCTTCGATCATCTGTCTCAGTTCAGCATCACCTCGTTGTTCGATGTAAATCCAGTTTCCTTTGACAACGCGACGTACAGTTATAGAATTTCGACTTAGATAGTCGACGTGTGGTAACGAACTTCCTTTTCGATAAATTATTTCAAAATTAAAGTCTTGCATATACGTCCACCATCGAGCTACACGAGGCAATAAATCTTTCTTGGTGGCGGTCGACTTAATTGCATTGCAATCGGTGACGAGGTTAAATGTTATCCCCAATAAATATACACGAAAATTTTTCAAAGCATGTACTACCGCTAGTGTTTCCAATTCATAGGAGTGGTACCTTGATTCGGTTGGAGTTGTCCTTTTACTGAAATATCCAATTACATGTATATTTCTTTCATCTTTTTGAATTAGCATAGCTCCGAGTCCCGTGGAACTGGCATCTGTGTGAAGTTCTGTTTTTAATTTGGCGTCAAACACAGATAGCAACGGTTTCGAAGTCAAACAATCTATAACGTATTGTCTCCCCGCCTCTTGTTCTTCATTCCAATTAAATGGTTCGTCTTTTTTTTCGTCAGCTTAGATATGGCAGCAGTACGTGTTGCAAAGTTAGGAATAAATTTTCTGAAATAACCAGCCAAACCCATAAATTGCCTTACTTGCCTTACTGTTGTTGGTGGATTGGTAGCCACTATTGCTGCAACCTTGCGACGACTCGGCTGAATACCAGCAGCTGATATCTCCCGACCTAGGTATTCAATTTCGCTTTGAAGAAAATGGCATTTGTGCACGTTTAATGAAAATCCAGCATTTTGTAAAGCGGTAAGAACCGCTTCCAAGTAGTGCAAACCCTCTGCGATAGTTGTTGATGGTATTAGTATGTCATCAAGATAAACAAGTGCAATTGTGTCCTTTAATTTTCCTAAAGCCTTGTTAACAGCGCGTTGAAAAACAGATGGGGCATTAGCTAGCCCGAAGGGCATTCGCAAATATTCATAATGGCCATCAGGTGTTACAAACGCGGTCATATGGACACATTCTGATTCAATTGGGATTTGATGAAAACCAGACGACATATCGAGAGAAGTGAAGAACTTCCCCTTTCCTAATCGGTCGAGTTGATCTTCAATTAGCGGTAGGGGGTAACGATCCTTGATTGTGTTACGATTCAACTCCCGATAATCCACACACATTCTATAAGCTCCTTCTTTTTTTCGTACTAACAGAATCGGACTGGCGAACGGTGATTCGCTCTCCCGTATAATACCATGTTCTAAAAGATTGCTGACAATTTCACGAACGGCTTCGCGTTCCACTGGAGCTAGACGGTACGGGTTCCGATTAACGACAACATTTTTATCTGTTAAGCGAATCTGCAAACCGGTGTCCTTAACAGCAGGTATATTATTTCCGGAAGCAAACAAATTCGGAAAACGATCAAGTACATCTTTAAGAGCGGACTCGTACATCACCGGGACGTGAATTAGATTTTCTTCACATTCTATCGAGGTAACCCTTCGAATAAAACCACAATTTTTGCGCATTACTCGCGTTCCGGTAGCATCGGTGACAGATACAATATCAGGATTTTCGTAAAGATTGTGACCGATTATTGCATCATATTCCAGAAGACAATCAGATACAAATACAAAAGTCAGCTGAATATGTTCTCCGCAAATTTCCACGGAAGTTTTTACACAACGGTCGACCTGCATTTTTCCCGGCAAAATCCCAGATAACGTTAAGGAACAAGGTTCAATTTGTCCCTCAAATAATGGCAAGTACTTATCGGACATGAGCGATACATCGGCTCCTGTATCAATTAGACACAAATAAGGTCGTCCATTAATTTTGGCTTTGTTTGGTCTTAATTGTGTACCCATGCTACAGATATTTATGGACTTCCGGTGCTCAATTGCTTTTTTTGTAAAACAAACATCAGCGCTGTGCCCCGGTTTGGCACAAAATTCACATAGAAGCGTAGATTTCTGGGTCTCGTATCGTGTAGTTGAGATCGGATTATGATTGAGTTCTCTTTTTTCGTTCACAGGCTTAGCGCGGCAAGATTTTTGAATATGACCTACTTTGCCACATCGGTAACAAGTTTTATCTGCTATACTTAACCGTGGACGTTTTGTAGGCGGTAGATTTTCGTTTGCAAAACGCTTTACGGGCATTGAATTCTTAATTACCGGCCCAAGGAAGGAAATTAAGCTTGAAATTGTTTTTAAATTACAGTTATAAGCGTTGACGCGTATATCGCTCTCTCTGATTCCGTGAATTACGATTTCAACTAAATCTTCCTCTTTCCATGCAGTTCTGAGGTTTTTTAATAACGCAATTTTTTCATGCACGTAAACATCAAATGTTTCGCAACGATCACTCGTGAACATTGCGGCGTCAAGTAATAGTTTACCCAGATTACGTTTCGGTGGGAATGCAGAAATAAAATCGCTCTTAAAACTTTCCCAAGTACGTACCTCTGGCATCCAAGAATTAAACCAGTTAGACGCAATACCTTGTAACGAACGACCAATTCGCAAAAATATGTGCTGGTCGGTCCATGCAAATTCACCCTTAATAGATTCCAGTTGCTCGATCCATTTACCAGCGTCCATACTATCCGGGCGAAAAACAGGCAGGTCAAAAGGCTCTGTGGCGGCGTTGGATTGTTTCAAGATTTTAATAAATTCACTCATAAACTGCTCCATTTTTTTTTTTTTTTTTTTAATCAGCTCGTGGGCGAATCGCACTTCTGATGTTAGCAATAAAATTTTAAAATTTATTTCTAATAATATAGGACGCACTCAAAAAACAAAGACACTCGTATTACAAAGCTTTATTACGCAAAACGTAAGTAACCGAACGGCAATTGACACGGGGTCCGAACTAAGAATGCCTCTTTTTTCGGAAACCGATAGCGGTTCGAGCTTCGAGGGGCGTTATGTCAACAAATAGCAGGTATACGCTAACCCCTCTAAACATAAACAGAACGAGTAGGTACAGTCTACATCATGAAAATATGAAACTAAATGAATAATTTAATGTCTTTAAATTAAAACGCAGAATTGCTAACAATATGTTAAAAGTTTAAAATGCTAATTACAGACTGAATACTGCTTGTAAAACTGTAAACACTGCTGGTGGAAAACATTGATAGTTATATCATAGATAATCGTCTCATGGTTTGAGTCTTTTCCCAATTCAGTTTTTCAGCACCCATCGTATTTTCAAAAACTGACGACTATCGATAGATGCTATTGTTATATTCAGCATTTTTTCGTGATTTGGAAAGTTAAATTTTTTCAAAAAGCTTTTTAGCAGAAATCTAATTAATATTTGTCTTTATTATTTTAAATTATTATTCTATTATTTATAATCTAAATACCACTTTCAATATAAACATTTAAGGTTTACTGACTGTAAAACAGTAGAATTTTGAGTACTCCAAGTAATAATTACATCAAAGTACATTTTGTTTAGTTCTAAAAAACGTTTTCGCATTTCGTTTTATGAAATCATTAATTTGTAATGAAATCGTGAGAAAGACATGTCAAATCGTGAGATTAAAAGTAATATCATTAGATCTCACGATAAATCATGATACCTGACAACCTTCACACTCTGAAAGATACTATAGTGATTGGATTGGCTTATCTTTTCCAGAAAAAGCTTTCATTATTTTCTCATGTGGTTTTCATGGCTAAAAATATTAAATTTTAGACAGGACAGGCTGAAATTTAAGGAACCTTCGTTAAAGAATGTGTCGTTATCTCAAATAGTCAAAGAAGTGCAAAAGAAACTCAAAGAAGTGCAAAAACTATAAAGCTTTGCAATATTGTTATTAACGTGCTGTCTTCTGTTGTGTTAATTACATCTTGTGGTTTTCTGTCAAACATGTATCAGGAGTATTGTTTGCTTTCAAAACCTAATTAATTAAAAAGATTTAATAATCTTGGGAATAACAACCAATGAGTAGGATAAGAAAACAACTTCCTTCCAAAAAAAAATTCATTCTATTTTTAACTTTGTCATTTTACTGTCCTCTACATTGATTTAATATGTCAAGCAAATGTGATTTTTTAATTTTTTTAAAAATGACTTTTTTACTAGCAATTAATTTTTATCGAATTTTGAAGTCAACCTTTTTCTTACTTCCATTGTAAGTCGATTTATAGAAATTTTCATTTTAAAATTTTTTGTAATGTTGCCCATCTATTTTAATATTGTAGTGTTCCCTAATGAAGCAATAAATTATTGCGAAAGCTCGGACATCGAAAAAAGGAAGTTGTTTTCTTATCCTACTCATTGGTTGCCTAAATTATATAATCTTTGTATACAGTACAACCACTACTGCGTTTAGTGCTAATTAATTAAAATAAGGTATATTGTTCATCTATAAATCGTTGAGAAGAGCTGTTTCATATTTAGCTAAATCCGGACACATTGGCCTATCTACTCTATGAAGACGTCATGAAAGATGTGTCATTTTTAGAGTACTCTTTCAATCAACAAATTTATTTTATAAACCTGTGCTATGTAATCATTTTTAATATCGTATAAAGTATTGATATAAAAAACATATACAACATCATTAAGAATTATGCTGATATTAAATTTCTTAAGTTTATTTATTTTTTATTTATAATTTCTTTTTATTTTTTAATTTCTTTAGTTTAGCTATTCGAAGAGCACTTGTATCCATGAGTAACATTGCCAGTCGACATGAGTTAATGTTGCTGTAAGTAAATTTAGCCGTCGTTCATCAATGTTCAATGTTAAATTCCCGTACCACCATCATTTTCAAACTTTTATTTCACAAAGTATCGTTTTTAGGCCTTACTACGAAATGAAAGCTCACTTCAACAATCTCCTAGAACAGCAAAAATACAAAGTTCAACACTTAGAATCGCAAGTATCCACATCAAAATTAATCTACGCCGACGCGCTTCGAAATTTAGAACAAATTTCGGATGAAATCCACCAAAAACGTAACAAAGAGAACGGGATTGAATTAAGCACTAACAAACAAATCAGCGTGGATAGTAGCGAGTCGTTTATCGACGAAATTGATGAAGAGGAGTACAAAAGTCTTCCCAGAAATCTTACGGCGGTTTCTTCACCAATTTACGCAAACTTAGAAGAGTTAGAGGGATATAAAAATGTTAGTGTTGGAAACAGTATATCGCCGATGTCGCCGATTTCCCAAAGTGAAGAATCTGAGAAGGTACAAAAACCGTTGGAGCATAGTCAATCGAATGAATGGACGGAAATTAACTTAGATGTATCTAGCCCTGAAGAAGATATTCCATATAAACAACTCGATGGGGTGGAGGACAAACCGAAATTGTCGAGACAAAAAACTTTACCAAACCCCTCAATTGAAAACGAGTATAGTTTATTAAGAAGCAAAGTTAAATTAGATGGAACGATTTCGAATTGGATTTCAAGGTCTTCCGCTAAAAGCGAAGCCGAGCACAGTAACGTAACTAGAAGGCAAAGTCTTGATAACATATTAGGACCAACCGGCGAAAAAGTCAAAGAAATCTTCAATCATGGGATGATGATGTTGAATATTAGCTCATTAACAGAACGAAGAAACAGCGAACCCAAACCGGGTATTACTGAAGATAGAGGAAAAAGCTCTGGAAAGAAACTACCATCACCGTTAGAGAAAACTTTGACTTACTTAAATATTGAAGATGATAACTCTGATACTGAAAGTTTATCAAGGTTGGTAATTTTAAGTGTTGTTATTTTATTTATTTGAAATTAATTATTTTTAGTGTTGATATGTTAAATGAAGAACAAATAAATTCGTTAATGCTGGATAAAGAAATCGGCCAAGTTTGTGAGCAACTTCTTGGCACTCCACTAATTGAAGTGGTTTCTTTGCCTCAATGCAACGTCGAATCTAGTCAACCAAAGTAGATAAATAGAATATAAATAATTATTAGGTGAAGGATTAGTTTTATTCGATAGAGACCAAAATAGCATATCAAAGATAAATTGAAATGAAAAAGCTTGTTAAAGATATTTCTGTGGCTGTATGTAGCTACTTAATCTAATCTAGTCTAAGAAATAGTATTTTTTTTTATTTATATTTTATGGAATTGATATTATAATTATGAAAGATTTATATTTTAGCTTCATTATTTGCATTTTTATGTGTTCATTATTACAGAAAGTGGCAGAAATATATTGATTGGTGCTAATTAATTTTATCAGATATATTTTTAAAGATTATTACATTAATTTGGATTCTGAGCCATCTTATATTTCTGCTACAACCTGCTATTTAAGAGTCACTTTTACCAACTTTTCTTTAAATTAACGCAGGGATTTAATGCTGATTTAAGCTCCGTTATTAACAGCTGTCAAAATATTTAAGTGATGAAAGTAAAAGTGATCCACGGTTGTTTGTTATATGTAACGAATTTTTTTATATCGCCCAATTTGTGATTTTTATAAACAATTTTTATAAAACTTATTATAAATTATGTATAAACAACTTATCTAAAACAACTAAGACCTGGAATTTGTATAAGGTATTGCACAAACGATTATTGTTTGATATTTTGTTGCTTATTTGCTATAAAGATAGATTTTTTTTAAGTAGTTAACATTGAAAACCTAATTATTATTGCAGATATTAAGTTGATTGAACCACCTAAAAAATTAACTATTTTATTTGAGATATTTATGCCGATCTTCCAATCTACATTATAAAAACTTTAATTTTTATTGGATGTGGCTATTTATACATACGGTATATATACGTAATTGGCTATTTACACATACAATAAGTATATTTAATTAGCTATTTATACATACTGTATGTATACGTAATTGGCTGTTTATACATACAAAAAACTGAAAACTAACTTTAATAAATGAAAGTGTAATTGTGTAGTTATTATCACAATGTTAAACGAAATAATAACGTATACAGTCAATATCAGTAAATAGCCAATTACATATACAGTGTCGCTGCAATAGTGCGTCAGCCACCCATAGCACCTACACCAATTAAGATAGGAATTACTTTCACACGCAGACTTGTACTATATATATGAGTATAAAAACGTGTGATGATACAAAATGAATTTTTCTTTTTAATGGAACACCATATTTTTTTTGCATATTTTGATTAACTGCCTTAAATGCTATATATATGTTAATAAATAAAATGTATATGTTATTAACCGTTTTGTAAAAATTTTTGAAAATTTATGTAGTTATTTAAAATAGATATCACAATTTGTGATAATTATAGAAGAAATCCTCAGTATTTAAAGTCGCAATTCTATTTATCTTTACATGTTGAGATAAAAATTCTTAAACAAAATCGTAGTTTTAAAAATTAATGTGATCTTATTCAAAAAATCGTATCTCAAGAATTAATTGAGATATCACTCCAAAATAAGAAGCAATTTGAAGCAAATTTAATTATTATCGGGTTCAAAAGATTTTCCCCCTCACTTTGAACGCGAATAACAGAAAACCTACTCCATAGAAAAAATCTAGACCGGTTTCGTTGGACGCAAAATTTAATTCAATAACATTCGTATCGTAATTATCACAGGTGTAATGAAAAAAAGTATCCGATTTAGGCCGATCTACGAAGAAGCGCGTCTTTGCGATTTTTTTACTCGGAAACAGTTCGTCGAAAAAATTCTATATTTCGACCACACATTGCAGAAAATGTGCTTAACATGACAGTGTATTTATTTTTTAATTTTTGCTACACATTTTCAAATGAAGGTACATTATGTGAAGTAATATCTCGATAATGCGTTGTCGTATGGGATTGTCGCAAACATCATTCTAACCGTCTGATGAAACTGAATAAAATCTTAATCTGCATTGAACAGCAAGTGTTCAATACGATTTTATAATTGTGAGTTAAATCAATCTGCGCGAAATTATATCCGCGGGTGTGAGGAGTCGAGGGAAGGCTTTGCCGAGCCTCTTCGGTATTATAATGCGGGGAGGATTGATTTAACTCTGATTATAAAATCGCATTGAACACTTGCTGTATAATGCAGATTAGGTTTTTATTCAGTTTCATCAGGCGGTTAAAATGATGTTTGCGACAATCCCGTAAGATAACGCGTTATCAAGATATCACTACTTCACATAATGTAATTTTATTTGAAAATGGGTAGCAAAAATCAAAAAATAACTATACTGTCATGTTTAGCACACTTTCGACAATGTGTGGGCGAAATTTAGAATTTTTTCGGCGAACCGTCGAGGTTCTTTACAAACCGGCCAAAATCGGGTACATTTTTTCATTACACCTATGCTAATTATTATACGAGTGGGAGGAAAAATTTGAAATTTCTCCACTTTATAAAGAATTATTAATTATTAATTTAGGCTCCAACGAAACCAGTCTCGATTTTTTCTATGGGGTAGTTTTTCAGTTATTCACGTTCAAAGTGAGGGGTAAAATCTTTTGAATCCGATAATAGTATTTAATGTGGTTTAGATCGTTTCTTCATATCTTTAAATCTCCTAGTTATGATTTTTTTATTAAATCTTTGCAAAAATGTAATCATATGTATTTGATAAAAATCAAAAAAATTTTAAAGAGTTTTATCTCAAGAACTAAATGAGATGTCGCATTAAAATAAGAGACAATTTGAAGCAAATTAAGTTAGTATTTAATGTGTCTAAGATTGTTTCTCCAAACCTTTAAATCTCCGCGTTATGATTTTTTGATTAAAGCTTTGCAAAAACGTAATTATATATATTTGTTAAAATACAAAAAAAAAATCTAAAATTCGTATCTCAAGAAATAATTGAGATATCGCTCTGAAATAAAGAGCAATTTGAAGCAAATTTTGTTGTTATTTAAGGTGCCTAAGATTCTTGCTTCAAATATTTTAATCTCCGAGTTATGATTTTTTAATTGAAACTCTGCAAAATATAATTATGTGTATTTGATAAAAATCAAGAAATTTTCAAAGAATCGTATTTCAAGAAGTAATTGAGATATCGCTCTGAAATAAAGAGCAAATTGGAGAAAATTTTGTTACTATTTAAATTGCTTAAGATCGTTTTTCCAAATCATTAAATCTCTGAGTTATAATTTTTTGATTAAAGCTTTGCAATAACGTAATTATATATATTTGTTAAAAATCAAAAAAATTTCTATAATTCGTATCTCAAGAACTAACTAAAATATCGCTCTAAAATAAAGAGCAATATGAAGCAAATTTTGTTGTTATTTAAGGTGCCTAAGATTCTTGCTTCAAATATTCTAATCTCCGAGTTATGATTTTTTGATTGAAACTCTGCAAAATATAATTATGTGTGTTTAATAAAAATCAAGAAATTTTCAAAGAATCGTATTTCAAGAAGTAATTGAGATATCGCTCTGAAATAAAAAGCAAATTGAAGACAATTTTGTTACTATTTAAGTTGTTTAAAATCGTTTTTCCAAATCATTAAATCTCCGAGTTATGATTTTTTGATTAAAGCTTTGCAAAAACGTAATTATATACAGGGTGTCTCACGTATCAGGTTCATTAGAACTTTTTTAGGTTCCACTATACGTAGAGGTTTCAAATCTTGGTAACATGGGTTGTTCATTCCGATCTATTAATCTAAAATATTTTTAAGATGGCCGCCACTTCCGGTCTACCGGAAGTAGACTTCAACTTCGTTATTTTAAATGGAATGCTATAGTTTTTATTAGATAATTCAATTATACATAAGAAAATATGTTGACTTTGATCACAGTTGTTGGTGCCTACCGTTTTTTGTTTTCGAGTTATTTTGATTTTAATTGTGTTTTGGCAAATATCACCATGCTCTTTACAAGCCCATATCTCAGCCAACGTTAACTCAAAAACGTTTTGCATTGGTGCGATAACTCTTCATATGCTGCTAAATAGATTGTCATTTGTTATATCAGTATATCTTATACAGGCTGGTCAAAAATTGAGTTGCCGTTTCTCTGTATTCAATTGCGTAAAAGTCGAAAATTTTAAATGGAACGCCCCATATTTTCATACCCTATCAGAAAGGAAATTTAATTCTCTACAAATTATCTATAAATATTCCTATATCTATTTATTATAGTTTTCTTGCTATTGAGGAATTTATCAAAATCATAGGTAAAATGCTAGAAATAGTCTGTGTTTTTGTTAGCAGGCCATAACATTTTGACAGTATTTTGTTTAATTTATTTAAATTATTATTAGTATTATTTCTACAATGAACTGTGATTGAATAAACTTTAGATTGCTAGCTGTAATTTACCAAAAATAACCAACAGAAAACCGAATAAATGAAACAATGAGAAACAACAATTTAATGATAAAAATTAAAATCAATAACATAAAAGAATGAAAAACTGAAAATTACAAAAATAAATATTGGGAATTTAATTCTCTACAAACTATTTAGATACTTTCCTGCGCCTATTTGTTGTAGTTGCCCTCATATTTGAAAATTAATGGACGCATGCAATGCTGGAAGCTTCTTGTTTTTATGTTAGAAAGCTATGGAGTTTTGATAGCTTTTCAACCGTATTTATGTTATTGTTGTCATTACTTAGTTGCGTCATCACTTACTGCTGTTAATGTCTTTGAATATCATGGCGAATTATTCCCACGCCAACATTTTAAATTCGTCTTATATTCATGGCGGGTGTAGTAAAGTTTTGGATATGATAAGATACTTATCTCTTAGTTTTGGAAAGATCAAAATAACAAGAAAACATAAATTTCTATCACCAGCAGCTTAAGATAATAGAATAAATGTTTTGTCATATTTTATTGCTTTACCAAATTCTTCGGTAAGAGGTGCTTTGGTCGATTTAGATGAATAATATTTTACAAAAAAGCACCGTAAATAAATAAACTGAACTCTCTAGGAACATCTCGCGCATCATTACGTCGAATATTACGCCATATCATTGTTTTTCATTGTTTCATTTATGCGTTCTTCTCGTGTTTATTTTTAGCAAATAAAAGCTAACAAACTAAAGTTTATTCAATCGCAGATCATTCTAGAAATAATACCAATGATAATTTAAATAAATTAAACAATAAACTGTCAAAATATCATAGCCTTCTACTAAAAACACGACCGGCTTCCAGCATTTTGTGTAGGATTTTGATCAAATACTCAATATGAAGAAAACTATAATAAATAGGTATAGCAATATTTATAGATAGTTTATAGAGAGTTAAATTCCCGTTTAAAATTTTCGACTTTCTCGCAATTGAATACAGCGAAATGGTAATTCAATTTTTGACCACGCTGTATAAGGTACATTGATATAACAAATGACAGTCTATTTAGCAGCATATGAAGAGTTATCGCACCAATGCAAAACGTTTTTGAGTTAACGTTGGCTGAGATATGGGCTTATAAAGACCATGGTGATATTTGCCAAAAAACACTTAAAATCAAAATAACTCGAAAACAAAAAACAATAGGTACCAACAACTGTTATCAAAGTCAACATATTTTCTTACGTGTAATTGAATGGTGTAATAAAAACTATAGCATTCCATTTAAAATAATGAAGTTGGGGTCTACTTCCGGTAGACCGGAAGTGGTGGCCATCTTGAAAATATTTTAAATTAATAGATTGGAATGAACAACCCATGATACCAAAATTTCAAGCCTCTACGAATAGTGTAACCCAAAAAAGTTCTAATGAACCAGTTACGTGAGACACCCTATATATTTGTTAAAAATCAAAAAATTTCTAAAATTCGTATCTCAAGAACTAACTGAAATATCGCTCCGAAATAAAGAGCAATTTGAAGCAAATTTTGTTGTTATTTAAGGTGCCTAAGATTCTCGCTTCAAATATTTTAATCTCCGAGTTATGATTTTTTGATTGGAACTCTGCAAAATATAATTATGTGTGTTTAATAAAAATCAAGAAATTTTCAAAGAATTGTATTTCAAGAAGTAATTGAGATATCGCTCTGAAATAAAGAGCAAATTGAAGAAAATTTTGTTACTATTTAAGTTGCTTAAGATCGTTTTTCCAAATCATTAAATCTCTGAGTTATGATTTTTTGATTAAAGCTTTGCAAAAACGTAATTATATATATTTGTTAAAAATCAAAAAAATTTCTAAAATTCGTAACTCAAAAACTAACTGAAATATCGCTTTGAAATAAAGAGCAATTTGAAGCAAATTTTGTTGCTATTTAAGGTGCCTAAAATTTTTTCTTCAAATATTTTAATCTCCGAGTTATGATTTTTTGATTGCAACTCTGCAACATATAATTATGTGTATTTGATAAAAATTAAGAAATGTTCAAAGAATCGTATTTCAAGAAGTAATTGAGATATCGCTCTGAAATAAAGGGTAAATTGAAGAAAATTTTGTTACTATTTAAGTTGCTTAAGATCGTTTTTCCAAATCATTAAATCTCCGAGTTATGATTTTTTGATTAACGCTTTGCAAAAACGTAATTATATATATTTGTTAAAGACCAAGAAGTTTTCAAAAATTCGTATCTCAAGAACTAATTGAGATATCACTCTGAAATAAGGAGCGGTTTGAAGCAAATTGAATTAGTATTTAATATGCTTTAGGTCCTTTCTTCAAATCTTTGAATCTCCGAGTTATGATGTTTTTATTAAAACTTTACAAAAACCTAATTATATATGTTTGATGAAAATCAAGAAATTTTCAAAGAATCGTATCTCAAGAGCTAATTGAGATATCGCTCTGAAATAAAGAGCAGCTTAAAGCAAATATTGTTGCTATTTAACGTGCTTAAGTTTGTTTTTCCAAATCATTAAATCTTTGAGTTATGATTTTTTGATTAAAGCTTTGCAAAAACGTAATTATATATATTTATTAAAAATCAAAAAATTTTCAAAAATTCGTATCTCAAGAACTAATTGAGATATCGCTCTGAAATAAAGAGCAACTTGAAGCAAATTTTGTTACTATTTAACGTGCTTATGATCGTTTTTCCAAATCATTAAATCTCCGAGTTATGATTTTTTGATTTAAAAAACATAATTACATTTATTTGAAAACAAGATGTGTAGTTATAGCATTTAAGACAACTAATCAGAATATGCCAAAAAATATAGGATGTTCCATTTATTTAAGAAAATACACTTTGTGTCGTCACACACTTTTTGGACCACGCCGTATATACGACAATATTTTCCAAAAATACGTTCGTGTATATAATACAACCCTGCATTTGAAAACAATCCTAACTTAATTGCTGTTGGAGCTGTAATTCGTATATATACAAGCATACAGTATGTCTAAACAGCCAATTGTGTACACATATTGTATGTACAAATAGCCAATTGCGTAAACATGCAGTATGTATAAATGGCTAATTACATATACATACTGTATGTGTAAATAGCCACATCCATTTTTATTTTACACTTTTTGTTACTTTTCTTTGTGATATCTGTATATACCAACAATAAAAAACCTTGCTTTAACCTATTTATAGTATTCAACTACTAGTCTGTATTTAAACAAAAGCAATATTGAAATTATAATATTTATTAAATAACGTATTGTATAAGTAAGTTGTTAACTAGTGCAATAAATACCTGTTAAGAGATTTCAAATATTTCAATAAATTCTAAAACAACCTAATTAAAATGTCTCTAAAAAATACTAAATTTTTGATTGTTATTTTTTTCCTTAAATATTTGTAATAGTTTCGTTTTTTTAAGATGAAAGGTAAAAAAATGTAAGTGGATTAATTTCAAATATAGGTTTTTGCACAGAAATTTTATTCCACTCATTCCCTCCATTGATCTCTGTAATTTTACAATATCTACCCAATTGTTCTACATCTGAGAGTTTACAGAGTGGAACAAAATGTTGGAAATACTTTTAATGCATTTTGGAACACTCCCATATTATAAAATGGAGATTCCAAGCTGTGTATTTATTCATTGGTATGACCAGATAATTTTTAAATAAATCAAATTTTAAATGGCAAATAAACGTAATGGAATGCATTATATAAGTTTGCCACAACTTTGACAATAATAATAATAATATTTTGATTTTATAAAAAGTGCCCTGCAACTTTCAAGTAGAAAGTTGCAGGGCACTTTTATTCTTGATTTTTTACTTTTTTTGTTGAATTACGAATATACGCTCAGCTCCTGGTGAACTTCCCCAAAACCGAATTCGAGCATCACTGCTTGCAAATCTGTTAGGTTTATAAGTAGTCTAAGTTAAGTAACTACTGAGCTAAGTTTCTTTCCTATTACGTCCACCTGTAAATTCAATTTCAATGAGTTTGAAACTGCAGCTCCAGTAACAACGGCCGAGACGTTATTTTTTGTTTTGGTACTAAAATGAATTTTTTCTGTATTGTTTCATTCAGCTTAAGTTTATTCGTTTTAAACCAATGTGATGCAACCTCTTAACTGGAATCTTCGTATTCGTGTAGTTCTTCAACTGTACTAGATATATTTATTAATGTTGTGCCATTACATTATCGTCTTACACATGTTCAGAGTTTCTGGAAGGCCATTCACATATAAAAAGAATAAAATTGGTCCCAAGATAAATCCCTGCGGAACACCGATTTCCACCCTTCAATTTTTGAGGTAATATTGAAACACTATCGTGGGATATCTGCTGAAATAACATTCCAGTTTCTCCAAAAGTATATTATGATTGACGCAATCAAATGCCTTTGTAAGGTCCAACATTAGTGCCGATTTTTTTTGACTCATTAAAACCATTAATGATTTGGTCATCTAGATCAAGATAAGTAAGGAAACTTATTGCTTTCTGAAAATATCATATCATTGATACTTACTGAAAATATTTTCCTTGTACATATAGTTAAGAAGAAGATGCTTAAAAAGTTTTGACATTATTAATAAGATAGCTAATCTCCGAAAATTGTTAGGATCATTAACATCACCTTTCTTGTATATGGGAGATATTCTCGCAATTTATATCTGATTAGGGAAATGAACTGTTAAAAACTTTTGTTACTAACAATATTCAATGGTTCAACAATGATATGAGCAATAAATTTTAAAATGCTTGTCGACATACCATAATTACCAGGGTTGGAAAAAACATGTTTCATTTTAAACAAAATACATGTTTCAAATTGTTTTTTTTTATGTTTTTTGTGTACTAGTTTAAAGTTTGTGGTTTAAACAAATAATACTTGATTTAAACATGTGTTAAAACTAAAAAAAATCATCACTAAATCTATTAGTCATTTAAAGATGAACTTATTAATGGCGATTTTAACGAAATGGCTATATAGAAGTGTAGAGTATGTCGAAATGAATTGTCCACAAGTATAGGCGGTACACAAATATCTATACAAAAATTTTAATGAGTGCAGAGCATCCATATGCATAATCACCGAATAAGTGGACCCGCTGGGTGCTCCAAAAGACTTGACACTGGCTCTGGAAGACTTGAAACTGCTTCCAAAAGACTTGATGTTGCTTCCAGAAAACTTGAAATGATTCTCGAAGGCTTGATACTACCTCTGCAAAAGTCTAACTGCTTCCAAAAGACTTGATGCTGCCCCTAGAAAACTTGAAATTCTTCCAGAAGAAGCGTTCATTCAAGAAAAAGGCTTGCAATATTTAAAAGAAACTTGAATTGCTTCCAAAAGACTTGATACTGCTCCCAGAAGATTTGAAATACTTCTAGAAGACTTGATACTGTATCTAGAAAGTTTGATACTACCCTTGTAAGACATGATACTGCTTCTAGAACTCTAGATGTTGATTCCAGAAGACTAAAAATGCCTGCAGAAGACTTGAAACTGTATCGAAAAGACCGGCGTCTTCGGTATGACTTCTGAATATAGACCGGCAAATATAGGCACCAGTCTATATTTAGAAGTCATACCGACTGTCATAAAGTTTTTGTTAAACAGTCCACCATTTAAGATGTATTTATATGTTTTCAAAACGGTTAAGAGATAATGTCAAACTCTTTGCCTGGTGGAAATTTTTTTTTGGATGCATTAAATTAAAATTAGTTCAACAGCTGCATACGATGCGATAGCAACATCTACCAATATTCAAGAACTTTTTTCTTCCTAAGACTTAACACAATCCGCATTAAGCAATAGATTAGGAAATGATAAAGCAGCAAAAGTAGTCTGCATATTTCGAGAGTTAAATGGAGTAGTTGCCTTAGTTTTTAACCACATATTAGGTTCTAGTTTTAATGTAGATTTGGCAATAAACATACATACAGGAAAATAGAACATGCTAATTTTCTAAACAACATCCCATGTTGTAAAACAGCTTTTGAACTGTTAAAACAAATTTGGTTTTGTTCTAAGACATTGTTGAAGTTAGATCTCATTACATAGTAAAGTCTAAAAATAATACTTTGCGGAATTAAAGATTGAAAATGCAAATTGACACAGGAATGTAACTTTAAACATTGATGAACGAAGCGCAGTTGCGCCAAGCAAAGACAGATTTGAAAAAAAATAACTTGATTTGTTTTGCGGAAAATGGGTCTAAATAGGATTAATAATAATTTAATACCACATGTAAAAGTACTTGGGACGATCCATCAAATCTGCATTTTGAAATTAATGACTGTTTAGTATTTATTGCAACAGATCTTGTCGTACTTGAAAAACACAATTTATTGTGTGATTCAGTCCTTGCAATTCTTATTTCAAACCAATTCTATTCCAGGCAGCAAGATCTCGTTAATATCAGTAAGGCATTTACGTCATATTGAACGTGAATAATGACGACAAATTGGCGTCCTATTAACCACTATTGATACAGTCCATTTTGACGTTGCTGGAACGTGATTTGGATGCCCAATAAAGAGGCTTTTAAATGAATAAAATATTTTCTACTACTTTAAGCAGTATTCGCCAGGTTTATAACATCTCGCAGAATAAGAATATCTAGTAAGTTTTTATACATTTTATGTAAGCCCTGGCAGGTGTGTAACACATAATATAAAACATTTTCACTTTATAAAACCTATCAAACAAATTTAGCAGCATATAAAGTTCTAGTGATGACGGTTTAGAATCTCCAAGGAAAACCCTAACAGTAAATTGTTCGGCATGTGAATTTGAAACAAGTTTTCTTAAAATAAGCCACAGTTGTAAATTTTTATTTCCGAAAATGGGGTATCATCTACACTAAAACTTAAATTTAATATTGTACTATAGTGTGAACAGTTCATATGAAGAAAACATTTAAGATAATGTTCGTTTCAAAAATAGACAAATTCTCCATTTGACTCTATTGTAGTAATATTCATATAGAAGGGTGTTTGTAAGAAAGTTCGGGAATCCAATAATAAGCCTAGATGATATTTATGTAAAATTGGTAAAACAGTTTGGCAAAAAATTTAAAAAATCATAAATGAAATATATTGAAATTGAATTGACTATTCTAGTTATTATTAAATTGAATAAAATGAAGCAATTTGGGAAGAAATTGAAAGGAATCAGTGGCATCATGGTATCAAGTAGGGTTGAGCTTCAACTTCATACAATCCCTCATATTGAATTGAACTTTACTGTTTGTGTGAACAGGTTTGTTGTTTTGGTTTTAATTTTTTGTTATATGAGAGATAGCATGAAGTTGAAGCTTAACGTACCATCTGACGGTGGAGCTCAAGCCTTTTTTTATAGAGGGGATTAGGAAATCTGTAAACAAACACCTGACCGAAGATATCATGTGGCCAGATAGTAGTGGGATGAAGCAAACATCAAGTAAACTTCGACCGTCCAAAACCCTTCCCCCTCTATTCCCGGAACCACCCGCCAAGGTACTAGCTTCAGGGAATATTAATAGTAAACAATTTATTATTCTTCAATGTTATTTTCCACAACATTCTCCAAGTTCTCATCTTCACCATTTCCAACTCCTTCTAGGAGTCTTTCATGGCTTTCCTTTACTTTCATTATTTTCATTACCATTTCTTGCACTATGCTCCACAATTCTTCAGTTTCTAACATCACTTTCACTATGTTATCTCGATTTAATAATCGACCAAATTTCCTTTCACAAATATGCCTTTCACCACTAAACTTTTCACAAACAAATAATGTATGTTCCACTGTGTCTATACTATCACAGAACCAACACGCTTCACTTTCCGATTTTTTTATTTTAAAAAGATACTTTTTAAAAATTCCATGACCCGACAAAACCTGAGATAAGTAGAAATATACCTCGCCCCACTTCCCATCAAACCATGGTTCTATTTCCGGTATAAGGATTCTTGTCCATCCCTCATACAGATCCCATCTTTATCAACTCACTCTACATTCACGTTTTACTTCCTTGCCTCTCCTATATAACGCTGTTCTTTCTTCAGCAAGTAAGTCCAGCGGAGGCATACCAGCAATAACCTGAATCCCTTCAGCAGAAACCGTTTGATATGCGGAACAAATTCCTATTGCAAGTTTTCGATTCACTCTAGTTAACATATCATGATACCTTTCACAAGTTTCACTTACACCTTTTTTTTGAGTTGGGTGGAGCTCAACTCAACTCAACCATAGAAGAAAACCTTCATACCATCCCTCATATTGAATGGTATGAAGTTAAAGCTCAACCCAATCCAACTATAGAAGAAAATCTAGAAGTATTTCCAAAAAACTTAGAAGTTTTACCAGATCGGATTGGGTTTAGTTGGAGTAAGATCTGACTTCATATCATTCAATATGACGAATATTATGGGTTGGGTTAGGTTGTTTGCGTTTGATTTGGTTAAGTTGGGTTGGATTTGCTTAGGTAGGGTTGAACTCCAACTTCATACCATTCAATATGAAATATAGTATTAAGTTGGAGCTCAACCCAACTCAATCCATAACATTCTTCAAACATCATGGACCAATACAACTTTTTACAAAAAACAAAAAAAACACCTCAGGACTAGGGCTTGCAATACCGGACTAAAATCTCAATGCCGGTGTTCAAAATTTTTAAAACCGGGAGAAACTCACTACCAATTGACTAGAGGGAACCTCCCTGAAGGAGGAAATAATTTAAAACAACTAATGAAAAGGTCAGGTGGACTAAACGGACAATACTTGCCTTGGAAACATGGCTACCTCCATGAACGGAGAAGCAAACCACTTATTATTCAACTTTAAGTGGACACAGCTTCAGTGACATAAACACAACATAGACGGTGTGGCGCACACCTTGTTTAAATATGGAAGCTTGTAGGATGAAATATAAGAAACCTGGAAGAAATTATGAACGGTATTAACCCCAAGAAACTGCATTAAAGCTATGGTGGAATGTTGGGAAAGGTGAAATACAGAAGAAATATTCGCGAAAGAAACAGAGGAGAGAGCGGAACAGAACATGATACAGATATGGTGATGAAATGATGGCATAGTGGATGATGGAGTGGAAAGAAATGAGGGCACCCTCGTAATAAAAGGTTGTGTTATATTATCAATTATTTGGAGGAGGTAAGCGACAGAAATACGGACGTCCACAGATAGAAGAGAATGAAAAATATAGGGACATAATTAGTTAAATAGTGTTGTTTCCAACTTGTACTGGGTTGGGTTGAATTGGATTAGGGTTGAGATACGATTCATAGAGATTGTGGCGCCCGATGATTTGGCGTATTTTGATTCTTTTTCTTATTAGCATTATGCTAATAGCTAAATACCGGTATTTTGTCATCAATATCGATTTTTTAGAAAAACATAATAATAATTTACAAAACTGTATTATAAAAAGTATGGCTGGTATTAGTTGAAGTAAGTTGACTGTAAAAAAATATACATAATGATACTAAACGACGAAAACAAGACGAAAACAACAAGATAAATATGACACAATATGAAACTACATTATGTCAACACTCTTGTCACCTTGATCAATTCCTTTTTGAAAAATCCATAATTTTGGATTCACATAAAGATGGTAAAATTAGAAAAATTTAGAGTCGATATACAGGGTGAGTCAATAGTGCGAAGACGGAAGATTATGAAGCCTTACTGTTGAAAATAAAGAAAATGTTTTTGTGTCATCATAGATTATAATCAAGGCTGCATCGACTAAAATTATTTTCAATTATACAGGGTGTTTCACAATTCCAGAACCCTAGTCAACTTCATTTTTTTAAATGGAACCCTATACATCTTTTTACATATGTCGATTAACTGTCTTAAATGCTATAAATGCGTATCTTGTTTTCAAATTTTGAATGCAAGGTTGCCAAGTTATTAATCATTTTGTGCAAATTTTTGAAAAATATTGTGACTTAAATTTCATTATCACCATTATTATTAACTATTGAATATTGCAATTTGGCATATCGATAAACAAAGCTTTGATCTTTGAAACCCCACTAATACAATTTGATAATATTATAAGCCTGTATAATATTACCCAATAGTATTAGTGACGTTCGAAAGACCCAAGCTTTGTTTATCGATATACCAAATTACAATCTTCAATATTTAATAATAATGCTGATAGCGAATTTTAAGTGATCACATGATTCTTCAAAAATTTCATTCAAAATTTGAAAACAAGATATGCACTTATAGCATTTAAGACAATTAATCTGCATATGTGAAAAGATACATACGGTTCCATTAAAAAAAATGAAGTTGAATAGTGAAACAGCCTGTATAGCTGAAAATAATTTTAATCGATGCAGCTTTGATAATAATGTATGATGACATAAAAACATTATTTTTATTTTCAACGGTAAAGCCACAATTTTCCGTCCCCGCACTATTGACTCATCCTGTACATAACGAAAAATATAATACAGTAAATTTTAATATGGATATATTATAATTACTATTATAATACGGATATAGTATAATTACGTTTTTGCACATTAAATTAGTTAAATATTACAATTTAAAGGTAAGAATTACGTTTAACACATATATTTTTATCATTTGAAAGATTTTTCGTTTCCATCTTTATATATTTGAATTTAAATAAAACTATGTTTTTGAAAAATATTGTTGTGACTTAAATTTCATTAGCACCATTATTATTAAATATTGAAGATTGCAATTTGGCATATCGATAAACAAAGCTTTGATCTTTGAAACCCCACTAATACAATTTGATAATATTATACAGGATGGTTACCAGAACCGGTTAATTTATGAAATGTTTGACGGACAATAACTTTATTATTTTAAATGGAACACTCTATATTTTTTCAATACCTCAGAAGGTTTTATTAATCATCTTTAATTTTTGTTAAGCATACGGTATATCTAACATGTGTACTTTTTGAGATAATTACACTATTTCAAAAATTTCGGCATAAACTTGATTTTTTCACAAGAAATAAACTATGAAGAAGACATTTTTAAACAAATGCCAGTAAGTTTATTTCGTAAAAGTTGGAAAAGTATGGATCTGTGTACAAACAATAGTATTAAGAAAACAACTTTTCAAAAATTCTATTTAAGTATGTTGCAAAAATCTTATCATAGTGGGGAGGTGTACCATCGTGCTGAGACCACAAGCGTCTCGTAAAACATTTTCTAAAAGTTTTGGCAATTGATTTTCTAAGAAATTCAAAAAGATTATCCACTGACGGTTGCCTCGAAGAAATACGATCTGTTCAAATAAGATTCTAGAATCCATGCCCAGATAGTTTGCACCATTGTTGTTAGTGGGCTACTTCTCATATAAATTTACTGTTGACCATATCGTAGTAATGAAGATTAAGACGGTTAACATAGTTATTTTTACATTACATCGCTTATTTGCTGTATAGAAAATTATTGTAAAAATTACCTTGTTTTTGATCTTTTTCTAAGACCCATTTCACAAATTTTCGTCTTTTTTGAACTGAATATACACACATGTATACTTCTTCATCTTTTACAAAATAGACGCACTTGCATTTGTTTAAAAATGTCTTCGTCATAGTTTATTTCTTGTGACAAAATCAAGTTTACGCCGACATTTTTGAAATAGTGTAATTATTTCAAAAAGTACACATGTTAGATATACCATATGCTTAACAAAAATGAAAGGTAATTAATAAAGCCTTCTCAGGCATTGAAAAAATATAGGGTGTTCCATTTAAAATAACAAAGTTATGGTCCCTCAAACATTCCATAAATTAACCGGTTCTAGTAACCAGCCTGTATAATATTACCCAATAGTATTAGTGACGTTCGAAAGACCCAAGCTTTGTTTATCGATATACCGAATTACAATCTTCAATATTTAATAATAATGTTGATAGCGAATTTTAAGTGATCACATTATTCTTCAAAAATTTTCGCAAAAGGATTAATAACTTGGCAACCTTGCATTCAAAATTTGAAAACAAGATATGCACTTATAGCATTTAAGACAATTAATATGCATATGTGAAAAGATACATAGGGTTTAATTTTAAAAAGATACTTCTTAAAAACTCCATGACCCGACAAAACCTGAGATAAGTAGAAATCTACCTCGCCCCACTTCCTATCAAACCATGGTTCTATTTCCGGGATAAGGATTCTTGTCCATCCCTCATATAGATCCCATCTTTCCTGCCAGGCCTTCTATAAACTTACTCTACATTCACGTTTTGCTTCTTTACCTCTCCTATATAACACTGTTCTTTCTTCAGCAACTAAGTCCAGCGGAGGCATACCAGCAATAACCTGAATCCCTTCAGCAGAAACCGTTCGATATGCGGAACAAATTCCTATTGCAAGTTTTCGATTCACTCTAGTCAACATATCACGGTACCTTTTAAATTTAAGGGCTCTTTGCCAAATAGGTGCGGCGTAAAGTACAACTGACTTCACCGTCGATGCAAGAAGTTTCCTACTTCTTGATCTTGGTCCACCTAAGTTCGGCATCAACCTTAAAAGTAAATTGCTCATGAATGTTGCCTTACTTGTTATCTCTTCAATATGTTTCGTCATAGTCATGTCTTTATTGATAAAAACTCAGAGATACTTGACCCTTTCAGCACTTTCAATTACAGACCCATTTACTTCAAGGTTAAGAGATCTTATCTTTCTTCTCCCTTGAAGTAAAATCATTTCTGTTTTCTGTGCAGCTATGTCAAGACCCATCTCCTCCAGTTTATCAATAATCTGTTTAACCGCATACGACGCCTTGTCTTGCAGTTCACTCTCATCACGACCAATGACCAACAATGCCAGATCATCAGCATAACCAATGATCTCTACTTCGGACTCCAATTCCACTCTTAGAATTCTATCATAATATAGATTCCATAAAAGTGGACCTAATAGAGATCCTTGAGGCACTCCACAAGACATTTCGTAAACTTTCCCATTCGGAGCTATGATGTTTCTCTCCGACAAGTAACTTCTTATCATTTCTACCAAATAGGGACTTATATTTCCACTAACTAAGGATCCGATTATTTCCTTCCACGGTGCAGAATTAAAAGCATTTTTGATGTCCAAAAGTACTAAGGCACAGAATTTTCTATTCTTTAATGCCTTTTCCTTTATCTTATCAATGCTTTTCTGCACTTTTTCAATCGCTTGTACAGTGGATCTTCCCTTCCTAAATCCATAATAATAAATTATTGGTTTTCATGTAGAAGGTTATTCTCCTCCGCTTCTACAACCAATCGCATTCTCAGTAATCCTACCAAAAGTTTCCCCGTCGTATCCAATAGACATAGAGGTCTATATTGACTCACCCTGTACATAACGAAAAATATAATACAGTAAATTTTAATACGGATATATTATAATTATTATTATAATACGGATATAGTATAATTACGTTTTTGCACATTAAATTAGTTAAATATTACAATTTAAAGGTAAGAATTACGTTTAACACATATATTTTTATCATTTGAAAGATTTTTCGTTTCCATCTTTATATATTTGAATTTAAATAAAACTAACTATGTTTTTTAGATGGATTTCTAAAAAACATAGTTTTATTTAAATTCAAACATATATTTTTATTGTTAGTTTAAGTAAATGTAAAAATCGTTGTTTGTAAAAGTTAAATGTGTTTAAAATGCGAAAACATTCTTAACAATGGGAATATATTTCACAAAAATTCTTTTTTAGTTCAAGGACAAAATTTAAATATTAAACGTTTTTAAAGAAAATTGTATGTTTTCATTCATCGAAACTGAACCAGTTTTCATTATATATTTGAATAATGAAAGATAAAACAAAGGTCAGTGTCACATTTATTTAAAAACAGAATAAAACAAAACTCTCTGTTAATGCCACCAACTCTACAATAAATTGAAAGGTATCATAGAAACAAAAAACTATAAATTGATTTTTTTGAATCTATTAATTGTTTTCTGCAGAAGATGAAATGCAACCAAACAAGCTTTACCATTTTTCTTTTAGCGTTACATTTTCTTATTTCATAAACTAAAATTTCATATTAATTTTTTAAATGTATTTTTTGAAGAATTATTTTAAAGATGTCAAATTCCGAATCTTTATCTTAAAATATTCAACAGGTGATGTTAAATTTCAGATGGCAGCACGAAAGCAAAGCAACCTGTTTCAAAAGTGGGTGTCAGTCGCAGTCGGTTCTTTGTGAGTTGCAGGCCGATAGATTCGCAGTCCGCTCAATTCCTCAGTGTCGTGTTCTTCCTATACCATACACCATAGGCCCCAACGAGAAGTTAATAAAGTAAGAATTTTTATTTAACTTTTTTGTAGAAACAATTTTTTAATTAACCGGTGAAAGTACCTCAACTTCTTTTTCTTAATTTAAAAACGGCAAGTTTCGCTCAATAGAACCTCTGGAGAATTCTTTTTTTTTGCTTTCGGAGCGGGATTTCCACCTCTTTTATAAACCAGCCAGTTGTCAACACATTCATGACTTTCTAGTGTATTTGCCGACTTTAAAACCAAACGAAGGTGTGTTACCAAGACCTTTTTATTGTCACGGCTGGGTCTTTAAACGAAGAGAACAAGTTGATCAACTTTTAACATTTTTTCCTGTTGAACTTGATATATTTTTATATTTAACGAAACCACAAAAATCTTGTATGATTCATTCTATTTCAACTTTCGTTTTATTTATTTTAGTACGGATTGCAACAACAATCTATTATGGCTAAATTTAGTACAATTACTTTTTTAAAAATAGCCTCCCTAGCTATTGTTGGTCTTAAAAGACCGATTTAAAAGCAAGTTCAATAGAGGGACTTTTATTTAAACCGATGCGTGATTTTGAAATTACCGTTTTGTATCCAAGTTAAGTGGCTTTAATGGCCCCATAAAATTTACCGACACATTTTCTCAACAGTTAAGAAACTAATCTATTATTCAAAATCAAACAAAAACGGCGATATTTCTTTTATTTTCTTTTATTTTATTTGTCAAATAAATTTAATTACGATCAATTAATGCGATTATGTAATCACGAATTGTTTCCACTGACACTTTAAAACCGTTTTATTGCAATTCCGTGAAATTACGTAACGTTAGCCAAGTGGGAAAAGAATTCTTTAACAATGGTACTGGGAAATTGTAGGTTGAATTAAAAATTTAAATGTAGAAATTTAAAAGCTTCCAATTTAAATGTGTTATTTGATTGTATATCTTCCGGGACGTCATGATTTAATGTTATAAGCATTGATGGGCCACATGTAAATACTCGGTGGGTAGGTATTTATAAATTGGGTATTTATCCGCGTATTTACCTAGGGCAAATACCCAAACAGCTAGGTGGTAGGTTTGGTATTAGCTATACTTTTAGTTTCAGAAGAATTTACGACAATCAAGCACTGAATGGAAAAAAACTAGAGCTTACAGTAGACCATGTGTCTAGTCTATTTGGTATTTTTATCGAGTACCGCACTTAGTATATAGAGTAGATACCTCACTTCACTCAAACTGCTTTTACTACTTAACTTTTACTTATCTTAAGCATTTTATCTCTTTCTTCGTTGATAATTTCCCGTACTCTTTGAGATGGTGAATATGGTTTGGTTCAAATAAGCCCTTTTTCTTTCAGACAAATATCATGCTGAACCAAATTGGTTCTTCCTGGTCGATATAAAAATAATCTATGAAATCAAATTATTCAAATCTCTCCTTTGTTCTTCTGTAAATTGTCTATTTCTCTTCGCTTGTTGTAAAACTTTTGTAACCTGTAAAATTTCTTTCAAAATTCATATACATATATTTATTACTATCTTCAACAACTTCTTCCTCCGAAGCTGTTACATACATCTCAACTATTTTGGGTTTCTCAAAATAAGATTTAATTAAATTTAATTTGCTTGATTTACTTGATATTTCATTTTGTTTGCTACTTTTCTTGGACTTGCTAGAGCTTTTAATAGCGACATTCCAGGATTCCAAATACCGGGATCCTATTGTCTTAAAAATATCGGAATATATAATATATAATATATAATATATAATATAAACTTCTTCATCATCTTAACATTCTCTCACTGCTCTTAATCGTCTTACATTGACATCGCTGCCGACTTCGAAAACGTCGGCTGCCCAAAGTACCACATGGTTTGATTGTACCTTAAAATTACAACCCAACCCAACGCTTCAAAGACTTCGGTTACGCCAAGTATCATGAATAACATTTTGGATGACCGAAGTATTGGATTGGGTTGGAATTTCAAAATGTAACCCAACCCAATCCAGCTTACAATTAGTGATGCTTTGGGCGACGGACATACTCGAAGTCGGCCGAAACATGAATGCAAGACGATTATGAGCAGTGTATCTTGGTCGACTTCGAAGACGTCGGCCGTCCCAACTATAAAGTGCTTTCCACTTTGCGACGTCCTTATGAGTGCCATGAGGAGTACCATTCCTGTCTTCGGCTTTACTACATGTAGACATATCTTTTCTAACCTTCTGATTACCATTTGAAGCACGTGGGTTGTTTTATCTTATCTTTCAAAACTAATTTGTTCCGTGTTCGGACCACCACCATTAGATCGTTGGCGAAAGCTATCAGCATTACTCATTGTTCTACCTTCCTTATCAGTACCTCGTCATTAAACAGGTTCCAGGAGAAATCCCTGTGGAACCTCCCACGTGACAGTGAATGTCTTATCATTTGGTGCCTTTATGCTTTATATCTAGTAGCTTTTTATCATTCTCAAAAGATATGGGCCAACTTCCCCATCCTCCAACGCTTTTATCATTTCTCTCCATGAAGTCGAGTTGAAAGCGCTATTGATGTCGACCAACACCATTGCGCATAGTTCTCTATGTATTGAAAACTTTTTTTTTATATTCTCCACAATTCCGTGCACCTTAGTTACAGCGTTTATCGTGGATCTGCCTTTCCTATATCCGAACTGCACATCTTCTATAAGTTTCTTTTCTTCTACCATCTCCGCCTTATGAAGCCTTCTAATAGCTTGCCGAAAGTATCGATTTTGGGCGCTACGTTGCTTTTGCGTTGCTGTTCTTTTTTGGGTTTTCTATGAAGATCAGCTTGGCTCTCTTCCAGGAAGTCGGGAATCATCCTTCTGCAGTTGTTGTATACACTTAATATTTCATATGGGAACTTATCAATGAATGTCTTTAATAATTTGGGTGTAATTCTGTCGAAGCCTGGGGTTTTCTTTTTCTTTATTTTGCTTGCTTCTGACACTAATTCCTCTCTTGTATAGAAGGGAATTTCCTGGTCTGGATCCATCGCTGTCTCATCGTGACTGATTTTTTCCATCTTCGGAAATAAGATGTTCGATTATTTCATTATTTATATCTGGATTCTTTCTCACCTTTATCTTCTTTACGATTATTTGGTAGGTTTTTTCTTAGACATCGTCGTTAAGCTCTTCACATAGCTCTTTCCATTTCTCTTTTTTACTGTTTTCTATCGACCTTATAAGCTCTCTTTTGGCTTCCTTATGTTTTGTATTTATATGTTTTACCTCTTCTTCCTTCCTTTTATCCCTCATTAGTTCTTCATCTTGTTTTTTGCCTGCGTAACCTCACACAGACTTTTCTTTTCTCAGCGATTTCTTCATTCCCCAATATACGCGTCTTCAACCAAGCTTCTCTTTTTTACCCTTGACCAGATATTTATTATAGCACCGCTCTATATTTTTTGTCTGCTGTCCTCTCCTCTCCTTCAAACAGATAGCCTGTATGCTTTTTTAACTTGAGTAACGCTATCTCGTTCCCCGTCCATATATCGTGCGTTTCCTTTGCGGGGTTCCCCTGTCTATTCTTATTTTATAGATTCAGCCACTTTTTGACTCAATTCTCCAGACACCACTGTAATGTCTATGGCTGACTCTCCCTACGGACCTGGGAAAGTTGGTACCATTCCCTCATTTATTATGACCAAATTATTTGCGGTTAAAAAATATTCCAAAATTTTTACCCTTTTGTCTGTATGCCTTGAGCCCCATTGAGTTGATTTGGCATTAAAATCTCCCCCGGCTATCACACTCCTGTTACCCGTTTATAACCCTATCATATCTCTGTCTCATATATCTATAACCCAAAAGTTTCTTGAAATCCTCCAGGCTCTCATTCGGGGAAAAGTAAAAAGAAAATACATGTACTGTCCACAAACACACAATCATCACTAGCAATATCGCTTATCATAGATCCGTTTTCAATGCTAATCGAGTTTCTTGTTTTGCTCATAGCGAATTATCAGGTCAATTCTATCTTCTATTGCCGTTTTCATCAACAAATCGTGCGCTGCTTTTACTCTATTCATGTTTAGTTGAGCTACATTTATTTTTTTCTTATCAAACATCTTGGTGACTTATCCATGGAGCAGGGTGGTGTAGGGCTTTGTGTGCCTTTCTTTACTTATCTTTCTTTCCTTTCTTATTTTTCTTAATTACTTCCGTGAAACTCATCCCGTCCCGTTCTATCATCTTAGGCTGATCTTTCTCGTTTTATCGTTCCTCTCCTATCATCATCAATCTCTCTTTATCCTATCATCTCTCTTATTTCTCATTTCGTCTTTCTCACCTTTAATCTTTTTTCTATGTTCCGGGCAAAACCCTGTATTGGCCTTGTGTCCTATGCTTTTACAGTGTGGGCATCGTTGTTCATTTTTGCAGTCTTTCGTTTTATGATTTTAGCCCCCGCAGTTAAAGCACCATGAGCTTCTATCATCTCCGTGACAGTCTCCAGCCAGGTGTGTTGGTGACCAGCATCTAGAGCATTTCTTTATAACTCTTTTTTCTTCCACTTGGCACATGGTTAGTCCCACCCGTACTTTTCTTCTCCTCTAGCATTTGGTCTGCCGCTGTATCTTATATCTTGCGTATGGCCTTACTTGATTGGTTTTGAATTCTATTTCTGGGTCCACCTTTTTCCTTATGGCTTCTTCTATATTTCTACTGCCGATGTCATCCCCTTTATATTTATCGTTTTCATTTCTTTACCCCTCACACCTCTGACAATTATATTGTGCCCCTCTTGCTCGTTTAAAATATTCTTTATCGCATTTGGTCCTTCTTCATCTTTCTTTGTCATGATCAACAAGCGGCTATCTCTTATCGTTTGTCTTACGTTCTCGACAATCTTCACTTTTTCCTTTCCCTGTATTCTCAGCTTTATCCTCTTTACTAATTCTTTGTACGTTTTCCCTCGTTTATACTCCCCGTAGACTTGAACAGCACTTCTAATATTGTTGTCATTTTGTACACTGCCATTCCCTTCACGTGGTGGATTGCTATCTTCTCTTCTCCTTTCAGCATTTCCCGCACCTCCTCCGGATTTTCCCATGTTTCTTTTACAGTCATTCCCAACAATTCCTTCACTATTTTCTCCCTATCTTCTTTTATTTTTCCCCTAACCTTCAGCGCTTTTATTACTTCCACTTCCTCGCAGTTCTCATTTAAATCTTCCAGAACTGAAAATGCTTTTTTATGCTGGAGCTGAATACTTGTATCCATGCTTACGTCATCGGGCTTGATTAATACCACCTTAGCTTTTGATTCTTTCTGCCAAAGGGGATTTCCTTCTTTTATATATACCGTTTTAAAATATTCTTCCTTCCAACTAATATCGCTTACCTGCTTCTTTCCATTCGGCATACGACAATACACGCTGTATTTTTTCTGTCTCCCCACTCTCTTCCTCTTCTATTTGCGTTTCTTGAGTAGCTACTTCTTTCTTCGCACTTCTTCCTATCCATTACTGTATTTCTGTCCTAGCGAACACCTCCGCCAGTCTTTCCATTTTTCCCATTGTCTTTATTTCTTTTTTCGTATTTCGCTCTATATTTTTACTCAATCTTTGCACTAAGCTAACCATAACTGTATGGGTTTTTTTAATATCTTTGCCTACTCGTCCATATTCTTTTTCTCCCCTTCGCTCGATCTTTTCTTCTTTTTTTACATCCCTTTTCAATGTTTTTGACATACAGCTGAAAGACCAGCTTTTCATTCGCGTTAGTGTCTCCAATTCTAGCCCTCCAAATGAGGAGAGCTTGCCTTCATCTTCCTTTTCAATAGTGCTTCTATGATTTTTTTATTTAACCGGTCTTCCTCCTCTGAAGATGATATTTGGAGTTGTCAAGGACCTTCCTTGCCCTCGGTTTTTTAACCTAAACCGGCAGGTATACATTTACGCACACTTCTCTTCACTTAACACTTATTTTGGAGTGTCGCTGATCAGAACCACAATGCTGAAGGCCGCATCAGCATTTTAAGGAAGTTTGCTCCTTAAAGAGGTTTGTTCCTCTTAAGAAAGAACCCAATCCAACTCAACCCAATCTAGCTTTAGAACTAACACTGCAACTTAGAACTAGAAACATTAGGGTTTAACGGTCTTAAGAGACGTACGGAAGGTTTTTCAATCTTTCAAAACAATCCGATTATTTAAAAAGCTGCAAACCGAAAAAACCCAGAGTATATTCCCTTAAAAATAAATACCGGGGTGTTTAACAACACAGGTTGGTGGAGGAAATTGAATTGATACTAGAAAAATAATTAAGTCTGCAAATATTTTTTAAAATGTAAATAGACATATTAAAAAAATTACACCTTTTAAGTCTGGGTAAAAAAAATTACTACTAAAATTAAAACAATGAGAAGGATCTCACGAAAACAATCTTTCACCTCCCACCAACAATAAGATGTGAATAGAAATTTAATTATTATTGACACTGGGAACTGGAATACCAACAAAACAGTAACTTGAATTACTTTAAATATTTAACTTAGTAATATTTAATTACTTTAAATAAATCCAACAAAAAGTTGTATAATTTACTTTTTATTTTAAATAGTATTAAATCCCTATGAGAATTTTTCGAAAGTTACTTTATAATTATTTTTAAATTTCCATTTATTTTTCCCATTAGCAGATCTCACCATTTCCATTGCTCGGTTAAGATTCGCTCGGTTACTGCGCCGAGAGCCGGATAATCGAAAGTTGTTCACTTTTTGTATTATTTAGTTCAAGTTGAAGTGGGGTCGCGGTTCGTTGCCTCCAGAAAAAGATGGACAAACCTCATTTATGATATAAAATATCAGCCGCGTTTACCTTAACAAACTTAAAAGTGTATCGGTTAAATCTAACAATTTATAATTAATACAAGTCCTAATGAAGAATCCAGGTAATAATAATTGGAATTGAAGGCTGATTTGCTTTTCTCGCCAAATAAATCAACTTGAACTGGCAACTTAACGGATTATAACTTTCTCGGGATAGAAAAAACGTCAAGCTGGTGGTTTTGTAAATAATAGATTATTAAACGAAAATTGTATTTGAATTAAATCATTGTTTATCCGTAACAAAAGGAGGGTTCTTTATGATAGTTTAAAAATAAAAAAAAACAAATCGTTAAGCACGATAGGTTTGTTTTCTTGTTGATAACATGGTTTATAGTTGGAATAGTTGTACAGTTACATACCAATTTCGGTATTTTTTGAGTGGGGGGAACAGACCACATGTCTGTACCAGTAGGAGTCTGGTACGGTAGCTACAACCCGGAATCACGATTGGAGCTCAGATACCACTCATTTGTGCAGTGTTTAAATCGACCTTGAGTTTGTCTCAGTTCTCCACCAACGTAACAGCTGGTCATAATCATTTAAAATTCCTATTTAATCAATAAACCCAAAAACAAACATTTTATGAATCAAAACATTTCGATGTGATATTATTTATTTAAAATTGAAATAATCCATTTAAGGGCAAATCAAGATTTTATGATACCTCTTTATACGGCGATTTAGTATAAAAGCTTAAAATATACTTCTATTTCGCTTTACGGTCTATGATGTGTCGATTTGTGGCCTAACCTCAGTGATACTACACTCAAAGAACTCTAACCACTTTTGTTATGAAAAAAAAAATATTTGGAAGAATAATTCATAGATCCCATTATTATATCGGACCTATCTGAATACGTGAAAATTAAATATCTGCCCAAATATACAACTGTCCCGATTGTACCATGAGTTTTGAAAGCAATTCAATTTAAAAGATGCTGTAGATAATTTGGTAAATCATGGGATAAGCTGAAATCAACAACATTAAACTACGAATGTGAATTTGTTGGCTCGCAAGTTAATTGAACTTGCCGAGAACGAAACATTTCAGATGGAAGAGGAACTAGTTGACATTATAGCAGTTGTAAGCTGTTATCAGCAGTTGAAAAAGGAAAAATATTTCTATGTTGGTCTACAAACAACAAGGCAACAAGCGCCCAATGCAACCTGACAACAAAATTTTTAACAGGTGCTGAGCACTCCTAAAAAGTAGACGCCAAAGAACCCATGTAGTTCTCTGAGTGCACAACGGTATTGATACTACTTCTAGAAGATTTCATCGGCTTCTAGAAGACTTAATATTACCTCTGGGCGACTTGAAATGCTTCAAGAAGACTATATATTACCTCTGGAAGAGTTGACATGCTGCCAGATTATTTGATACTGCTTCTGAAGACTTGATACTGCCTTTGGAAGGCTTGCAATACTTTCAAACTTGATTCTGCATCTATAAGTCTTGCACTGCTTCCAGAAGATTTGAAATTGCTTCTAGACAGTGCTCCCTCTGAGCTATGCGCATATTCCCGTGTACATAAATTTTAAACATAGATTTTATATATATAATATAAGATTGTTTTTGGTGGAATAAGCCAATTAAAGACATATTATTTCTGATCAATTTTATCTGGAACTTTAAAATTTAGGTGGATAACCAAATCGATTTGCAAACGCTAAAAGTTAAGTTAAGATTTTAAGTATAAACTTAAGTTTATATGTGATGGTGCCGTAATACTTGAAAAACTAAAATGGTATGGCAACTTAATTAAAGCAGAATATTAATATTCCACAAAATTTATGTAAATTTTTATGATGAAGAAAAATTATGTGAAAATATATGTACATCGTGTACAAGAAGAAGAAAGAAGCCACAAGAGAAAACGAAACGGCGTTGAGAACTGATTATACATTATTCTCGAGATCCGCGACAAAAAAAAATTAAAGAGATTTTCGAACCTTCACAAATAAATCTGTAATTTTTCAAGCTGTTAATGAGATGAGGGAGTTGTCACTAATTCATTGTTTTAGTCAACATAATAATACACTGGAGCTTTTATTTGCTTTCATGCTTTTAAAATCATTTGTCCCAATGTCTTCATAGAAAGAACTGCCTAATTTACTGCAATTAATAAAATTGTGTCTTCATCTTGCTTTATTTATTTTTTTTCCAATTTCTCAGTACAATAACCATTTTAAACAAAACAATAGAATGAACGACAGTGGTGTGTATTCGATTAGTTGCTCTAATTGTGACTATAAATAAATTGGACAAACTGGTAGAAAACTTGAATCAGGGATTCAGGAACATAAAACTAGAAATTCTTCAAATATTTATAAACATGCAATTGAAAGCGGTCATAAAATTAATTATAATGATATTTCTTTATTACACAGATGTGATAAGAGCTATAAACTTGATCTGCTTGAAATTTTCGAGATTCTAAAACATATGTCAAAAATGTTAATTTACTTAACGACCAAATTCAACTACAATACAAACCTCTTTTCCTTTTTTTTTAATTTGGACGCATGATTTTCTTACACCTTATTTTATTTCGTTCTTCTGGTGTTTTTGGTTTTCATTACAATTTTTGCATTTCACATCTCTCTCCAACATTTTTCATATTGTTACCCGTTCTTTTCCGGTTCTGTAACCTGCTTTCTGATAATATGAACAGTCTTCTCTTCGCTTCTAACGCTATTGTCTCCTGTCTTTTTGTAATTGAGTTTTTTAAAAGTTCTTCGTCGTATGTAAGTTTTCTCATATTAAATTAAATTTTTCTTTAAATATTTTATACGATTACGTCTTTTAACTCTCTTTTATAGTTGTATGTTTCCATTGAATGTTTACTAAAATTCCAATATAAGCTACGTGTTTTCCCGTAGCTTATATTGACGTAAGTTTTTCATTTTATATACCTATTAAGTTATTAATTAAAGCATACGATAGGTTTAGTTGAAGATGAACTTATGAAGTCCGAAACATGTACTGAGAAATTGGAAAAAAAAAAATTAAATAAAGCAAGTTGAAGACACAATTTTATTAACTTAATAATTATTTGCAACATGGATCTTTTGGAATTTAATTTATTGCAACATAATATCGATATTTATAGCCGTTTTTAAAAAATCTAAGCTAAACCCGAATCTATCCACTTGTAGGTTTAGTGTTAGCTCTAGTTTTACTGCAATTAAAATATACAGGGTTGCTAAATCAGATTGTAAAGCACTCTAATAAAGACTAAACCCAACCCAATCCTATATATTGTTGGAATAATGTTTGCCAATGCTATATATTGAGTTAGAGGCCCGGGGATATTAGCCCTTAGGTTTAGGATGGATTTTGCTAATAAATTGCAAGAATTGGCAAACATTGGGAAGTATGAACTCAACAATTTTAATAGGTCTTTCAGTGTTTTCAAAATATCGTCTTGTTCTACAGAGAACGAAAAATCTGTTCAGTCCGATTAACGAATTAATCTTTATCAATTCAGACCCCTTGTAGTCAGAGAGAATGCAAATTTCTAATTTTGTTCGGATTACAAGGGAATTCGGATTTGCGAGTTTCGAAATAGCGGAGCTTTACTGTACATACAATTCTGTATTATATTTTTTTAATTATATGGACTTGTTTAATTTTCGGGCAATTTCGATTTATTTTGGAAAAAACTGCACAAACTTAAACCAGTGCGAACACAGATCACAAAAAATTAGAGGGAACACTGCTTTTAGAAGGTAATGAAATATTTTCAGATAACTTTAGCTTTGGAATGCTTCTAGAAAGCTTAAAATGCTTCTAACAGCACCAAAAATGTTAAAAAAATGTTAATGGTTTTATCTGGATTGAAATTATTTTCAAATATTTTTTAAATTTTAATGAACTATTGAGGTTATTCTTTCCAATACAGTGCAAGCATCTGCCGAGAACGTTTCTAGTAAAGCAAGTATTTTGAAATTTGTCGCATCCAATTCAGACCTATTTTTTTGGCGAATCATGATTAGTCGTTTGAGTCTGATCCCAACTAATTTTTTTAACTCCTTGCACTTATACGTATTTTCAAAAAATTAGATAGACACTTCCTTCCAATCAAAATACATTTCTTTTTCGGTTTTATTTGAATAATTCCTCGATCACAAGGCCAGAAGATACCATCCGCGGCTAGGTAATCCCAAAAACGGTCACGTAATTCCCAGAAAGTGGGTATCATCAAATTTTACGTGATCTAACGTCTAAGTTTTTAACGACTTTTTCGCATCGATTTACAATTCCCCCCATCAATCTGCAGACACATAACTTTTTCCAAAATTATCGCGACGTCTCTACCACCCGACGTCGTAAATTTAAGACGTGATTTTTGGCATCTAAAATATAAAGGTTGCACGCTAGGAATTTCTAATTCATATGGTTTACTCCCAAAACCATAAAATAATTTCCAAATTATTAGTAAGTGCACATTTAATATGTCAGCTTGGATATATAAAGTATGGCGCATCGAGCATTGCAGCTTTTGCATTAAATCATATCACCACATTTCTGTTATGGGTTGGAAGATTTCATCATCACGGAAGAGTACAAAATGATGATGTCGATTCTACAAGCACTCTGCAGTATGAAGGTCAACTCGTTCGGGATATCCTTAATCTTCAGAATTGAAATCTTACGATTTAACGTACTCAACCAAAATGTTTTAAATAATTTTATAACACGTGATGTGGCTGCCTACACAATTTCACGATCAACCTCTGCATTCCGCAAAAGTTACCGTATGGTGTCGTGTTTCTGCATTCGGAATACAACGTCCGTACTTTTTCGAAGAAAATGACCGTGTGGTAACCATCGACATAAATGGACTGTCGATGTGATGGTAGTGGGGGTAACACCAAAAAGACATCATGTTGGACATTCTCGGATGCGTCACAATAGCTGTTTGTTTCGAACGTTTTGAAATTTAATGTCTGTTGTTAAACTGTATCTTAAACATTTTTTCAATTTGTTGTGTTATGTATGGAATATAAAATATATTTTCATAACAATTAATTTTATAAAAATCCTTTTTATATAAATGTTACCTACCCTTGCACAAGAAAACTTAACTTGAAGAGTTAGAAGAGATATAAGTTTCCAATCTTTTTTGGATTGCGTATAAATAACCGAATTTTTTTCCGCGGCGCCCTAGATATATTCGATTTTTTTTTAATTGTTAACTTTCTTGAAAAATTGGAAAACTTAAATTGTATACTTGCATCAAACTAAAACTAACAGTTTAGCCGCGCGTCTTCGGACTAGTGTTCTAGTTTTAATTCTTATTAAGCTCTAGATTGTTGTAATTTCTTCTGGAACTAAAAGTATAACCTAAACTACTTCAGAAATCAGTATAGACCCAAAAAAGGCCCCCAACACCTTAGCAAGAAATTTTCAAAATAAAGTAATTTTTTCTTTCATTGCCAAATATTGATTATGTGTATTTATCGTGTACAATAGACATTAGAAAAGTTTTAGCATTCATAAAATATCAATGTGAACGTCTTCAGATACCTTCATTCATTCACAGAATTGTCTAAGCTTGTTATTTAAATCAAACAAATAAGTACAGCTAAATAATAAGGAAACAATATAATAGGTAATATTCCAGCATTCACACATTCAAATTATGAGGCGATTATACCTCGATCATGTTGACCGTTCGTAATCTGAGAACTATTTATCCATAAGCAACAAGTAAAAGAATTTGAATGAAACTGAAGAAAACAGTACAGATGGTGAATAAAACAAAATAATTACAGATAATTGTAGAATATCATTTAGTGTGCCAATATTTGTTAAGATTTTTCATTCACCATTCCTTTACAACAAAGTTGGTGTTTCTGGAGTTCAGAGACTGGTAATGTACTGATATAAAACTCTTGTACAAGTTGTATATTTTTGGCGCATAGAACATGAAGCACTTCTGACTAATCACCTTAGAAACCCTCACCAGTTGATCAATATGAATTATGTAATAAACAATATAATTACACTATGCGGACTGTTGGTCAAAACACTGGTCGGTGATTTCAATATATATTGTAGAATAGATTTAATATAAATTATGTCTACTGACATCATATTCGATTTTTGAAAGAGCTTATTCGAGGGGAACCTCACGCCCACATTAAGCAGATTTTTTAATATTAGCTTTTGCAATGTATACATTTTGAAAATATAAATGTTTAAGGCTCCTCCCCAACCAATAATACCAGGTCATAACTGATTTAGCTATCGCAAAATAGTATGATCTTAAAAATGTACGTGGGACATGTGGCGATTATTTTTTCATCAAGAACATCACCAATCTTAATTTTTTACAGACATTGTCAACAGGCTCAATTGACTGACATGAATCAGCATGTATCAGAATATTTTCCACTGACGGTTGTGTACTATTGTAGGTAGAGAACTTTCTCTACATATAACCTTATAAAGTTCGTTTTTGCTATGCCTCAACAGCTCATGCGCAATCTTTTTAATTGTACGAACTGATAGTGGGAAAGGTATTGGTTCGTGCAATATTTAAGCACAGCACATTAAAGCAAAATTTGGACATATAAATTGATATAAATAAACGTGCCAAATTAGAAATACATAAAGAAATCTGAAGTGAAACCGTTTGTTTATTAGAAATATTTTGTTTCTAACATTATTTAATATGAATAAAAAGAAAATTGTTGTCGCTGCTAGTGTAATGTGCTTGAATTAGGGATTACAATCTCGGGATATCGAGATTCCGGTATTCTTCCTATAATAACAAATTTTTCCGAATTCGGGATTAATATGTCGTTGATCAATGATGGTCAGAAAGTTCAGAAAATCTCCAACAATGAACAAACTTCTTCAAAAATATGTGAAAGAAGAACACGGAAAAGAACTAAAACTTCAACTAGACTACAAAATAAGATAGCCTTTTAATTATGTTAAAGCGATATAACAGTTTGAAAAATTACATTATATCCTTTAGTGACAGTGTTTCAAATTATGAGGAGTGTGTTTGACTTTTAGATCTGTTCAAAGTGACTGTTGAAGGGATTTTTTGTCATCAAAAAATTAAAAAAGTTAACGCACCTTTAGTAAAGACCTTCGAAAGTTATTTGATTTCGATGATTCAACAGTGTAAGACTGTATCGTACAGCCTTTGTTGATAATTAAACAACTCAGAGTGAATTTCCTGTCACAACCCTTTGCTCAATAAAACTAACAATAATAAGAACACAAGAAACGTGAAAGTACTGGTGAAAGTGATTAAAAGTATAAATGAATAAGAAGATGAACTATCCGGAATCATAGACTATGTGAATTCTCTCAGAAGACTTGAAATGCTTCCAAAAGTCTTGATGCTGTCCATAGAAGCCTTAGTAGTGCTTGTATACGACCTGATACTGCTTCCAAAAGATTTGATATGTTTCCAGAATACTTATAATGCCTCAGAAGATTTGAAATGCTAGATATTGCTTCTAGAAGACTTAATGTTTCTTTTTATTTTTAAAAATTATTTTTATTTTTTTTATACTTTTTTATTTCCAAGGGCAGTACCTAAAAAACCTGATATTGCCCTTGGAAGGCTTAAAATGCTTGAAATTCTTTTAGAAGATTTGATGTCGCTTCCAGAAAATATAAAATGTTTCTAGAAGGCTTGATGCTGCCCTTAGAAGACTTGGTACTGTTTTTAAAACACTTTATATTGCTTCCAAAAGACTTAAACTGCTGCCAACAGATTTGATACCGTCCATAGCAGACTTAATACTGCTTCTAGAGGATCTGATATTGCTTTCAAAGGACTTGAAATGTTCAGAATACTTGTAATGCTTCAAAATACTTACTTCTGCTTCTAGAAAACTTACGGTTCTCCCAGAAAACTTGATATTGTTTTTGGAAGACTTGAAATGCTTCCATAAGACTCCACTTTTCAAAGACTTGATATTGCTTCCAAAAAACTTGATATACTTCTAGAAAGCTTGACCTTTTCTTCCAGAAAAATCGATATTGCCTCTGGAAGACTGATACTGCATTTAAAAGAATTGAAATACTTCCAAAAAACTTGATACTGCTTCCAGAAGATTTGATATTATTTTTAAAATTCACAAAAAAATCGATATTGTTGATAAACTATTTAAGTTTGCTTCAAAAATATTAAGTAGTATTGGACAAAATGCAAAATTTTGACTAGTAGATTGATCTGGGTAATCTTGGCATGTCGAGTTTTTTTAATTTTTTGGATGCTATTACATTAAAGTTAATTTAATAGCTACATACGATGTGGTAGCATCATCTGCCAATATTAAGCGACTTTCTCTTCCTAAGACTTAATATAATCTACTTTAAATAATAGATTAGGAGTTGATAAAAGAACAAAAATAGTCTGCAATGGAGTAAATAGCGCACCTTGCGGAAACGAGTAACGATTTTTAAGTTTTAGAACATTTTTAAAACATTTCATACAGTTTTAAACATGTTTAAAACATAATAACCCTAACTGAAATTATTCTTATAATTGTAATATAACAAAATACAAAAGTAAACCAACTTAACTTCAATTTATAAAATAAAATAAAACCCTGCTATTAAAGGTACGAAAGCGAAAAATGCGCATGCATCAAGCTGCAAATGAGGATTTTAGCTTTAAGAAGTTAAAAATTGGGCAACTCTTGTGACTAGGACAAAAACTGTTTTAGTCGTAAGGTGATGCAGGAACAGTACTACGATAGTACTGCGATACAATAACACAATACCTTATCTTCTCACTCTTATGACTATGACTACGACTAAAACTAAAACATGATGCATGAACCTACCATTATGACTACGACTAAAACTAAAACACGATGCATGAATACACCATGACTCATCGGCAGCACTTCATTTAGACTTCAGTTGTGAGATCACACTAAAAACTTCTTCCTCCGTAATAGGAAAAATAAACAAGGAATCTGCATTGCGGGGTATCACATCTGATAAATCAGGTTGAGATAAATTATCTAATGTATTATTTGCTTTATTGAAGAAGTATGAACTCAAAGTATTAGCGATATCAGTATCACTGATCTAAATACCCGTTTCAGTTTGTAGAAAACTTATTTTTGTATTATCCCGTTCCTTGTTGAGCACAACATCAGCCACCCGCCACAATTTCTTATTATCCATGTTAGAAGAAATATTACTAAAATAATTCGATTTTAACGATTTCATCAATGGTATCATTTTCTTATAATGTTGATATCACAAATTAAGGTCCTGCTTGTACAAGACACTGTCTAAATAATTTATGCCTAATGTGTATAGATTTAAAAACATCGGCTATTATCCAGGGGTTTCTTTTACGGGTCTTTGAGTTAATCTTTTTATTTGTCACCAGTGCAATTTGCTTACTTAGTATTCTACCCAATTCCGATACACAACCATCAACAAATGGACCAAGATTTTGTTTCAATTTATCTAGTGCAACTCATTAAAGATATTGCTCATTTGTACATAAAAATTAAACGTTATGTTAATAAAATTTTTAATTTGCACCAATCGATCGCCAATTCTCAAGAAATTAAGCAAAACCATTTTATTTTCAAACCAACAAATTATTAACTGTTTATTTATTGCTTATCAATTAGTAATTTACATTATAGTATGATAGTTTATCTAAATAAATTTTTAAAAAATCATATATATTATAGAAACTGCGGTGTACTTTTTCAAATTTTCGGAAAAAAAATAAATAAAGTTGCTTCAAATTGCAATCAATAAATCTTTAGTCAGCTATTCAGTGTTTATTTTAATAAATTTCAAAAATACCTATAATTAATATTGTGCACTTGTAATTTTTTCGGATTTATTTCAAATCTCGCGCGGGGAGTATTTCTAATATGGCGATGATTTCGCTTCAATTTTGTTGGTGATAGTGGTAACTATAACTTTTAAACGGATTTGCAACAATTAGGGTGGAACATGGTTGTTCTATAAAATAAATCTTGAAATTTTGTTTTGCTTTAACGTCACTCAAGAAATCGTGAGGTATTGTTGAACTACATTATTCGTTTAAGAAGAATACAATATATTTTTTTAACTTTAGTCGTCTCATTATTATTACCATAACAACACAAGATGTGCTAATCTTCAGAGTTGTTAACGAATACAAAATATACAATAAAGTCCTATTGAACACAAGCTCTTTCTATCCAACCAAGAAAATGATTTGCACATAAATGCATAGCACAGACGGGTAGAGGGTTTTCATCAATACCATAGCTAACATGTTGAAACACGTTAATTAATTAATTATCAGGGATATCCAACGTATATTGGAAAGCTATTTTAAACACACCATTTATTGAATCAAAAGTAAAACTGCAACTGAAAGTAAAGGAAGGAAAAGTAATAACTGACACTTAAAAGTAGTAAGAAATAAGCAAAATTTAATTTAACTCTGAAGATGTAACAGTTATATAATAGTGATAAAATCGGATGAAAGTTGGAAATAAATTAAGAAACGTCTGGCAGCATGACATATTTTCACTTTCTTGCTGTTATCTTCGTACCTGAAAACGCTTTTAGTTGCAAAGGAAACAGTGATTTCTAATTAAATTGTTTAGAAAAATTAAGTTGTTTACAAAAAATATTGCCTCCATTCTCTTCCTCTGCACAAGATGGAATAAAAATCTAGAGATGTGTAATTTACTCTTAATTCGGTAACCAGAGGAGTATATTTAATAATTATGATCATAATTATAAACCTAATCCTAGAAGTCTAGAACGAATCAATGAATCACGATTATTTTACAAAAAAAGTTTTTGCAGACTCGTTCCGCTCGATTACACCGACATTTCCAATCTGTTCTTGCAACACAGGTGTTTGTACAATTCTGTAATATAAAACAAAATTTTTCAAGCTATATTATCGGATTAACGTGTTTATCATTTTATACAGGCGAAATTTAAATATCTATGTGAAAGGATTTAAATATTACCGTTATAAATACTTTACCATGTTATTTCGTACAACCACTTTTTCTCTCGGCAACAGCATGATAATTAGAATCGATTTGATAAATAAAAGAAATTAAATTAAGTATTAATAAAAGTAATAAAATTGCAACACACCCGTCATAGAAATCGTTCTTGTGGTTTTAAAATTCGTGTCATAGTTAACATATATTTCTGCACGAGAATAGAATACCAAAGCAAAGTCATAAACTAAGCGTGAAAGCTCTTTTGCACGTTTATTATGGCACTCGCGTTTTCCTTTTGTCTCGAGGTTTGTTGAACTTTCGACGAACCACTTCATTTACAACTACAATATTTGATCTGTATTGAATTCGATATTAAAATAATTACGCAACAAAAATTCCGTCTATTCTATTTAAGTTAACACGAAGTTAGTATAACCTTTTTATTATCGCGTTAAAATCATTTCATTAAATTATTACCTTTAATTTTTTTAACTTAAAAGAAATGCACGCCTATGACGGTTGACGTTGAGAACGTGGTATTCTGGTACGTGATCGTGGGGAAGACCTCAAAGTACCGTAATATCTGGGGGAAACATTAAAGCAGTCGCCTTCGTCGACGATGGTAACGGACGAAATGAAAGGTCTTTGTGAGGGAAGAACTTGCGACATACTTTTCGTCATACACTGTTATATCTTTTTTTTTCGTTTCTTTTCGACATCCTTGTTTTATCTTCGTGATCGTTGCAATGTAATTTGTTCGTGCTTCCGTCTAGTATCTTTCCCAACAGATTTTTTTTAACTAAAAAAAGATCGTTACAGCTCAAGCTAACAAAGCAAAATCAACAGAAACAATCACGAACAATCCTACGCTGTTGTAATTCGTTTAACAATGGAACAAGGATTTTTAAATTAAATTGATTTTTATTAATAATCGAAAACGATATTTTATAAAATTTTTAATTAATTTGATTTGTTATAAAAATTAAAAATCAGTTCGTTTTGATGATATACAATCTAATATGTAAGTCATACTTAAACTTAAGTCATGTACGTTACGCGGTTGATTGAATTATAACGATAACATTGTAAAAGTAACTTAATCGAATGAAATTGAAATTGGAAATGAAGCTAAAATTTCTCTGAATTAATTTTTAATTTAGTGCTTCGAAAATTAATTAACCGCGATTACAGTTAATAATTAGTTTAATATTACTTGTTTTTTTGCGTTAAGTTGGGTTATTTTGAATTGAGTTGAGCTATGTTGGGGTGAATCAAAAACAAGCCGCTAAACTTTTTGATAAAAATATATTCTAGGGTGCTGAAACACTCCTCCTATTGGCTATTTTATGTTCATATTCAACTCTCCAGGCTTCTACTGCCCTTGCCTTTCATCTCTCTATCACTTGCCTTACGTAGTTTACAACTATATTTCAATTCCTCTCATTCTTATGCAGAGTTATGTTTCCCTCCCTTCTCAGTACCATCTATCACAGTGGTAGGAATTTATACTCCACATCTTTCACTTGTCCATAGTATATATATGATAGTATTTACTTTTGAATCCTTCTTAGCTTAACCACATATTTTTTAATCATTAGAGTACTACGCCAAGTTTTACAAATATATAAAAGTTGTCACCATATCACTGTATTCATAGTTTTCCTTTCCTCAATGTTTGCTCCATATGTTAATCCCATAACGCAATAGAGACATTGAACTGTTTTTTAAACTTTATCACTGATGTAATGTATAATGGAAACCTTCGCGCAAGAACATTTACGTATTAGCTATGGTACCATTTTCGGACAAGTTTTTCTTTGACTAACCTGCCTTTTTAGTAGTTTTTCTCCATCTACTGCGCATTCTGCTATTGTGTCCTCTACGTCTCTTGTCTAAACTTCTATATGTACTATTCCTCTTGTAAAAATTAGGTCGATGGGTGATAAGTCTCTTCTGTACATATTATTCTTTAGATACTGATGACTAATTAGTATTTGCCTTTGAATCATTGTTATCTTAGCCACATGTTCTTTCACCAAATGATGTAATAATATATGTGATCTAACGTAACTCAACCTTTTTTCTTTATTGAAGTTGGGGAAAAATCTGCGAACAAACGTCTGGCCTAGGATGTATGGTGGTCAGGTAATGTTTGGTTGGGGCCATAAAACCCAACCTACCCAAGAACATCTTTCTTCATCTTCTCCGGAACCGTCAACAGGCATTTCTTCGGGGTGCTCTAACTCGTCATCATCCAGGTGACATACGAACAAAGAAATTCCTCCCAATTTTTGTCTTACTAGCATCTTCTTACCCTTTATCTGAAAGGGGAAAGGAGCCCTCCCCTCGTTCCTCATCTACCTTCTCGTCGGTTACATCATCGTCCGACCGAAAATACCAATAAAAAGTCCCTATTACTTTTTTCTTATCTAAATGAATCTTACTCTTTACTAGGATGACGGGAGGAGGAGGCCTCCCTCACACTTCTTCTGCCCTCCTCAATGTTACCTTGTCCCAACTCAACCTAACCCAATCCAGCCCAACCAGAAAATCCTTCTAAGAAATTAAATAAATTTTTAAATGAATCAGATTTTGATAAAATTAACTAAAAATTTCTCTAAAATCACTATTAATTTAAATCCAAAATCATTTAAACGCAATCACTATAATTAATTAATTACATTATTTCGTTCCTTGATTTACGCAAATCTAGGTTGACGATGACTCATAGTTCACTTTCATCACTTAAACGAAGTATTTTCGTCGCGGAGTGTTGTAGATTCATTTGCAAATCGGTTCCTAACGGATACACGCCAAGTGATTATAGTGAAAGTTGGCTCAAGAAAATTAACTTTGCCACAAGAAACGCGTTTAAAACACTGCATAGAAAAACAAATCTAAGATTATATTTTACCCATAAGTAGGTAAATTAAAACAGAAATAAAAATTATATGTAAACTAGAAAATGGAATAATTATCTTTGAGGAAAGTTTGCGTTTGTGTGAAAGGTCAAGACTTTAAACTGAAGATTCCCACGAAAGTTCGCTTCGAAAGACCGTCTTTCGCAAAGTTAAATGATAATTAGTTTGTGGATAATCATGCCTCGACGGGAATTTTTTAAAAAGATTTTACCACGAAGCATTCTTTCCGATATTTGAGTTTGATTTTACTGTTACGTACACGCTAAGATTCGAACTTGTGTGTGCAGAAGTAGGTTAATGAACCTGACCTAAGTAAGTTTTAATTTAATCGATTAATCATTTCAAAAAAGAGGTCAACGCTTACAAATTTTACAAAATTTTTACTACCAAAAAGCTGGTTATTGACCTTTACTCAAGTCCTATTTAGTAACAGAAATATTTATATTTATTACACCGTAGTTTATTGATGAATACCTAATACCAAAGTCGTTTACAAATTGCGCATCGTAAATTTGCAGCAATTAAACGTGTTTATCACGTTAAAAGGAATTTTGCATATCAAGTTAGACACCATAAACGCGTTGTATGTAGATATGGAACGTTGTCTTCTTGAAAAGATATATAATAAAATAAGAATACCATCGACCTTCGTGATGATGTAACGTACCATCGTATAATTATCGAGTTCGAACAATGTGGATCCTTGACAACAACAAGCGTTTACTGTTGCTCTCACTATGTAATATGTATACGGGCTGGTTTTGTTGAGATAATAATTCATAGTGCACCGCTTCACGAAGAACAATAGTCGATTCTTGCATACGTTAAATTAAAAACATCTCATGATTCCAAGAGAATAAGAATTGAAAGATGTAATGATGATAGACGACACAAAAGTTGGATTGAAGGTTGTTTCGTTGTGTAACATTAATAGAGAAATTTACGGTTTGTTACATCATTTGGCAAATGAGATAGTGAAGGTGTATTTTTTTTTTGTTTTACCAGTTGAAAACCGATAATGTTCTAGCTGGTATTTTCATTAAAGCGAAACTGACCTTCGTTGTCAGCATAATTGATTGGTTTCAAGTTCGTTATGACGCGGTTCAATTTACATTTGTATTACAGAAACACGCTGATGTACTTCATTGTAATTCCATACATTCTACAGGATTAAAATTGCATTTAATCTTTGTTTAAAGTAAAACTAAAGTAATACCCCGACTTTGACTAAATTTAATAAAGGACCTAGAACTAGACATTCTCGGATTTTTGCAACCTCTTCAGAAACAAGTTTGAAGTGGACATTTTTATTGAAAAAATTTTGAAGCGAGTGGCGTAAGAATTCAACCTTCCAATCAAACGCAGATCTAATCTCGATATTTCTAGTTCTACGTCTTGTATTAATTCTATTGTTAGTGTCAGATTTTATTGAATTGAGTTATGTTATTGGGAATGACGGGAAATTGCGAGGGATGAAAGTAGCTGAATAATACCAAAATACCTTGAGAAGGTTCCTAAGGCCAACTACACACAATACGCAGTTTCTGTATTTTATCCACAATGCAGAGCATTAAACAGATATTTATTAGATCTAATTATTAGATCCTAACGAAGATCATTTTTTGAAACACGTTTACCACAAATATATAGGTTAGACTTAAGTAGGAGTTCTTCAATTTGTTTCATTATGACATGCTGTTTAGTTGGCAAAAATATGGTGCATCCAGAAATACATTATATTAAACGTGATCTTTCTAAAAGAGCAGCTTCCTTGCGTTCTCATTAAAAACATTGTTTCAGTTTTTGTATGAAACTAGTTTCTGGTCCCTTTTTACATTGTTAGGACCTCATCATAGTGTCTAAATTGTTATGAAAATACAATTTATATTTCTGAATAAAACCTTTTTTGACGAATGATGAACGAATTTGTAATGGTGAATGTCGTTTATTCAGTTACAACATCGGCCGTTTTCTTCACTGAGAGTCTGGGTACGGCTGTGGCGATGATGTGTACACACTTTTATTACTGGAACTAGTTGATATTGTCTGATAGATAGCATAGATGGCAACTTCCGGTGCGCCCTTTATGCTTTGGAGTGAAATTGTTCCTTTGCCATTGATAATTAATTACTGTATGCTCGCTTAGTGTTGAGTGAATGTTGGGAACGAATTTCGCCTTCCTTCTGTCAGTTTCTGATGCACTTCCACATTAATACGTACATAAGATAATACCCAGCTGCATATTTTGTTAACATTCTAACTCTTATATCTTATTTTATCTTAATCTTTAACTACCATCTGTCCTATATTTGTCAATTTTCTTCAATAAAGTCATCTTGTATTAACTCATCATCGTCATTGGTGCTTCCCAGTCGCCGCTGCAGTAGTCACAGCCATTTTCAACCAACGTCAACATTAATACTTATCCTGTCTCACTCCGCCTATTCCTTATCATTGCAATATCTGGACATTATCAATGATCTAAATCAACTCAACCCAATCCTTTATTTACGCAGAGGATGAGATAATGCTTGATGCACTAACACCCGGCCGGAAATGATGCCTATTCTTGAGTAAATCCGAGAGTGTGGAACTCCCTTGACCTCGATATCAAGGGAATCAACCATCGCGTGGACGGCGGAAAGAAAACTTCCGTCTACACTTCTCTTTCATCTGCACACATCGTTCTTTCTTCCTTCTCTTTCGCACTGATCACTTGCCTTACAAATAATTCGATCCTCTTCCAGCTCTCCTCATCTTCCAACATGGTGGCGCTCAAGTTCTTCGATGTCAGGTCCTCCCGTACGTTGGCCGTCAGTCGTTGCTTTTCGCTGCTCCATCTAGAGCATAATAAGGTGTTGTCCATTCCTTCACAATAAGGGCAACAAGTGTTGCCTGAAACAGCCGTGTCCCGTACTGAGTTGGCTTGTGAAATAATTAACATTGCCCCATTTTCTTTGACTCCGATTGGTCATCTGTTTGATAATACTTTTTGTCCACGACGCGACGTTTTGTCAGTGTTTGGGCTCCATCTCTCCTGCCAGTCGCATGGACGTCAGCCTATTGCCTGCCCGTTTCCGGATCATTAGCTCGATCGTTGGCAGTGATGTGAGTTTGTAATTTACCTTGCAAATTACCAGAATATTCACCGTAATTTACTGTAAATTACCAAACAATTTTTTCATAAATTACCGGTACGATGATCTGTGCATGTGCAAAAACGTTTAACTGCTCCTTTCCAGTTTAAATTAGAGATGAGCGATCCCGTGATCATCAAGGAATGTAGTGAGCGGTGACCGTTCTTTCTTAATCACTGTGATTTTAAACGGTGACTATGATTAGCGTTTATCTTTTACACAAAGGGGTGTTAACACAATTACAAGTACAGAACACATGAAAGTGTTCACAATATTATGATAAAAGAGCAACAGAAGTTATTTCCACAGAAGGGAATATGTCAACCAGCTAGAACGATTAACAAACAATTTAAATGAGGACGTCTAAAGAAAACAAAGCTTTGTTTCTCCTTACTCTAAAAAAACCTGTGTAACATCTTCGGAGGAAGAAGAGATAGAAATGAATGTATATATATATATATATATATATGTGTGTGTGTGTGTGTGTGTTTTGTCAGTCTGTCAACAGGAGACTACGACAAAGCACTGAAGATGCCAAGTGAGATCTTGGCGAAACGTCTGCCCCTGTCCACAGGAAACAACCAAGAAGATGAACGGATGATACCTCGGATCAAACAAAACACATACTTCTCCATCCGTGAAGCATTACCATATATATATATATATATGGTAAATACCTTATATCATATATATATATATATATATGAATTGGAAAAGGAAAAGGAAGAAACTTTGCTGGCTATAGAAGTTTTACAACATGCAAGCGGAATTGGGCAATTTGTGGAAGAACAAACGAGGGATTCGAAGAATTTAGTTGGAAAATTTACTAGATTATTTTTAAATCGACCTGGAAGAACGAATTTGATTCAATGTGATAGTTTTGAAATGCTTTCAGAAAACATGAAATGTTTCCACCAAAACTTGATACTGCTTCCACGAGTCTTAAAAAGCTTCTAGAAATCTCGATACTACCTCTGGTAGACGTGACACTGCTAGCAAATGACTTGAAATGCTTCCAGAAGATTTGAACTACTTCCAGAAGACTCGCTACTGCCCCTGAAATACTTGATAGTACTTCTAGAAAACTTGATATTGAAGACTCGATTCTGCCTCTGGAAGACTTGAGACTGCTTCTACAAAACTTGATATTGCTTCCAGGATAGTTCAAATGCTTTCAAAAGACTTGCAATGCTTCCAGAGGACTTGACACTTCTTCTAAAAGACTTGATATTGCCTCTGAAAAACTTGAAATGTTGCTAGAGGATTTAATACTGTTTCTAGAACCATTGATATTGTTTTTGAAGGAGATATATCAAATCTAGCAGTAGACCTGGTACTTTTGAAAACTTTTGCCTTTGGAATGCTTGAAATGCTTAAGAGCACTAAATAACATCTAATTTATCAACAGATATTAAATAATAATGATTATTTATGGACAAATTAGCTGAACTTTGGGTACCTCTTGAAGTATACAAAATAACAATATAAAATTAATATTTTTACTTTAGGATCAAACGACCAATTTTACTAAGGATTGTTTATCCGCCAATTTATGAACAGGCTGTAGTTTATAAGGAATAAATACCGTTTTGTTTAAATAAATGCAAATTACACTTTCTTAAAGTTTATATAACGAAGACAACGACGCATCTTGTTCAAAACATGCCTAAAATCTAATCCAGGTGTGCTACTGAACGAAGGGTTCCATACAAAAATTATCTTAAAGAAATGGGTTGAAGAACATTGGTTTATATAAAGGATTTGGTAAATAAAAATAAAAAAAGGAATTGTACGCGCATGCGCAGATACATTTAAATGTTCTTTTGTAGTTTGGATAATAGTTTTATTAAATCAAAATAATGAAAAGATTACCGCAATATTTATTTATACAAATTATTAATTACTGTAATTTTACATCACTGATCGGTAGCGTTCCCGTCAGAACTTGCAGCACTTCCGTAGATTTCATTTAATAAGCACTCGATACTTAGAGCAAGATCTTGCGCTGCAGATTCTCAAGTTCAAGCTCAAGCCCACCAAGGTCTTACACGCATAGAGCAACTTACTATCACCTTTCTTGTAGCCTATGCGAACTTTTTGACATTGTTGTCTTCTTTTTCGTCTAGGATATCGTCATAGAGGACGTTTCATAAGATGGGCCCTAGTATTGATCATTGTGGGACACCTCCATATATGGGATATTTATCTCTCTCATATGTTTGACATTTTTCGCTGAATGATTCTTTGATTATATTGACGATGTATATTGATATTATCTTCTTTACCAGAGATTTAATAGTTTCATTCCTGGATGCCAATCCAAATGCGTTTTTAATATCAACGATGATCAGCAAGCATCTTTTCTTGTTCCCTTTTCTAAATTTATCAAAGCCACACTCAAAACTTTTTCAATCGCTGACATAATTAATCCCCTTCTAAATCCATATTGATTCTAATCTCTCCCTTACCAATGCCTCATATAGCCTTCCATAGGTGTCCAACAGACACAACGGTCGATACTTTTTGTCACTAGAAGGTTAGCTTCTTGGTTTTTCTACTAGGATGAATCTTCTCTCCCTCTAAGTCTTGGGGAATATGTTGTTTTCTTTGATTTTGTTAAATATGTCGGGTAGGATCTTAGGCTCTGCATTTACAGCATCTGCATTGCCGAGAGCTTTACGGTTTTTTATCCTACTCGCCAGTGCCATTGCTTCATCCGCTGTTACTTCTTTCAGGCCCTGCACGTTCTTTCCTCTAGATTCATTTCTTCGGCTGTTTTCTTTCCTATCGCGAGTTTTTCGATGGTATTTTTTATTTTTTTTATCAAGTTAGACAGGGTGTATGTTTCTTGTTCTTTTCAAGACGATTTTATACGAATTCTGCCATGTGTTGATTAAGCTCATCGCACAGCTTCGTCCATACTTCTTCCTCCGCCTTCTTAATAACTTTCTTTTGTTGTTGCACCCTATTCTTTTTTAAGCTTTTCGCTATTTTCCTCTTCACCCCTCTTATTCTCTACGGTTAGCCCCCTTCTACTTACAGTCGCCTTTATTTTTGCGATCTTCGCCGCGCCAGACCGCCAACATACTCCCCGCGGGAACCTCTGCACCTCTCTCTTTCCTCCGTAGATGTTATTGCGTACTTTTGTCGTTATTTCTACCAGTTGTTTGAGTGTTATATTATTTTTGATTCGTAACGTCTTGCTGAATTCTGTTTTGAAGTTCGCATTTTACTTTCTTCATTATCTGGTATATTGGCATGGTCATTGAGATTTTCTTCTGTAGATACTTCAAAGCCACTTATTCTGCTGTTTTCTCCATTTTTCTACATGGCTACATCTGTTTGATTTATGGTCGCCCCTTCTCGATGTTGGTGCAGACTTTGTTTCTCGATGTCAGACTTGACAATGAAGTCGCTAGCTATTACGATGTTTGTTTCACCATTTTATTCCAGGACTTTCGTTATTGCTTCTAGTTTCTTTTCATAGATAGCTAAACAGTCATTGGGTAATAGATGTACAATGTTTGTTTTGCCGCAACAAAGCCCTCTTCTTGTTTTTCTGTATTTATTCTGAGTTTTGCACTCATTATATTTAATGCAATCTTTGCTTTCATTGCAGATCCATTCACCATCTTTCTATTTGGCTCAGACGTTATAAGTACATCTGCTTACCTCCTTTTAGCTTCCTCCCCCATTATATTTATTGCCTCAACTCTTCGATTCAACCCGAACTCAATCCAACCCAACCCAACCTAACACTAAATAACTAAAATTAAAACTCCTCAGACTTAGTTTTATTTTAAGTTGTTATTCAGCGTTAGGTTAGGTTAGGTTGGATTGAGAACGCAAAATTTCCTCCTGACATTATTCCTATTGACTCCAACAAAGCTAAGTTAATTAATATGTATTAGTTGTACATACTAATTGGCGGGAATTCCTATTTTTGGCATAACATCTCCAAACATTAAGATTCAAAATAAGTTTGTTTTTATTGAATTTACATATTGATCGTTTAAAATTCTAAGAACCTCTTAAATAATATTCTTAATAACTTTTTATGTTATTACATAACCAGATATATTAACTTCATATTTTGTTATTTCAGAATGTCAACTTTATTAAAGTGGGCTCAAAACACGACACAAGCAAAAATGAACAACAAAAACAATGCGGCGAACGGCGAAAGGAAATGGATACATCCACCGGATGCGCTGCAAAAAGGCCACATCGCGTACCTGGTAAAATTCCTGGGTAATACAGTGGTTGACCAACCGAAAGGTAATTAATACGAAATACTCGTGTCTTTTCCTGCTTCCGGTTCAAAACACAATTCTTCCGCCACCTGTTTTAAACCATTAAACTCATTCTAATTTTTTTCATCAAATAGGTATAGAAATAGTAAAAGAAGCTATACGTAAACTAACTTTTTCTCAACAACTACGTAAAAGCGAAACGGGTGCGAAAACGCGTAAAGTAGAGTTAACTATAAGCGTCGACGGCGTGGCCATACAAGAACCGAAATCTCACAACATCCTCCATCAATTCCCATTGCATAGAATATCGTATTGCGCCGACGATAAAGGAGAGAAGAAATTTTTTTCATTTATTGCGAAACAGCCTAACCAAGTGGATAACGAGCAAGAAGACAGCCACGAATGCTTCGTTTTCATTTCGGATAAACTGGCCGAGGAGATAACGTTAACGATCGGTCAGGCATTCGAATTGGCTTACAAACGGTTCTTAGAGACGTCTGGTAAAGACCTCGAGGCGCAAAAGAGAACCATGATAGCGCAACAGAAAATCAAACGATTAGAATACGAGAATAACGTTTACAAGCAACGGTTACTCGAGATTTCGCAAATCGGTGCTATTAGACATGAATTCGATCAGTATTTGAAGAAACACGATATCAAAAATATTTTAGAGGTGCAAACGAACGGCTCGGTTAGTTCGTCTAGTTCGAAATCCGAACATACAAATGGTGTTACCGGGAAATTATTAGATTTAAATAGCGGATTTGATAACGTTTCTAATGGAAATGGAGGTAAGATATTAATTTGATAATAGGAATTTAATTGGTTGCGATTATTAACACATTCTTTAAATAACTCTTGATATTGTGTTTGTCGTGTCTGCCATATAGATTAAGCAGTTGCTAATTTGTAACACTTGAACGAGAATATTACAAAAAATGACCTTGATCTTCAAAAGAGTTAAAAAAAAAGATTATATAAGGTAGTTTTCACATTTAATCTTTTCTAAACACACCTTAATATGCTTTTAATGATTTTGGGATATTATTTCAGTTTTTGTGGTTATAAAAATTGATTTATTTTCTTAATTTATTTTAGTTGCTCCTCCGGTTCCTCCACGTAATTTTGATAATGTTCCTTCTGTGGGCACAAAATTAGAAGGATTATTATTGAGTGAGTTTGATCAAGACGACGATTTCGATCCAAGATCTTTCGAAAATTCAAACTCCACAACGCAATCTCTGGTCAATGTAACGAATGGTAACGCTTCCTCCAGCCCTCCTTTGTGTGAGTATCCTTCTTGGTTACAATTACTACTTCCTCAATTGAATCTGTTAATTGATATTGTTCACTTACTAGCAAGCAAATGCTTACGTTTGTTCGCTTAATTCTATTTAAATAAATATGCGAATTATTATTTATTGCCTTTTTTGTAGTGGCTCCTCCACCAAAAGCTCCAAGACGTACGAATATCCCCACACCAGTCGAAAATGGAACGAAACCTTTCGGTCAGGATCTCTTTGGATCATCACCGTTCGCTCCTACTACACCACAGACCCCAAACAGGCAAGTGATTTGCTCCCAGCACTTAGTAGAACTGTTAAGAATATGATTTTTTCAAGAAAACAATTTCCTCCGTAGCGTTTCTAGTTCGAAATCGATCGATCCGTTCGAAATGGGCGATTTCGGATCCGCTCAGGCATCTCAACAAGATCTTGAAAACGCTATTGGGTTGCTTGATAAACGATTACTCGAAATGAAGGTAACTTTAAAATTACACCAATCTTGAAGAATTTATACACAATTTTTCTTTTATTTAGACTGGATTTAGTCGTGGAATAAGCTTTGGCAACGATGATTTTTCTTTGGAAAGTTTGGATCCGTTGAAAAATTAATAAATCAATTTATTTTGTCGTATCGGCAAATTTGAGTACCGTTTCACAGTGATTTTTCTAATCGTAGTTGCTGCGTTAGTTATTAGGCTGTAATTAATTACTATTTCGTGTAATATGTTGTAATCTGCATTATTATTATTGTTATTTTTAAGTATTTGTGTAGTATTTTCTAAAGGTATTTACAAGTTTGAGCTTGGCATAGTAACATAATTACTAATATATAAATGTGCTATATTTGGTTGAAATTTGAAGGAAAGTGAGAGAAAAATTCATTAAGTATAGGGTTAAGTTTGTTAAACTCAAAATTGTGAATTACCTATAAACAAAACTATGTATATTTCTATTTAAATAAATGCACTCTATATTTGTTATATTATTAGTTTTATTAGGTTTTGATAACCTTCAAAAGAAGATTCATCATGATTTGTTAGAAGGAGTAAATCATCAAGTTTATGCCTATATACTATATTGAGCGTTCCGACTGATTGTTATTTTTATATCATTTTTGTTTTGAAATAATTTAAAAATACTTCATATACTCTTCTAATGATGAAATAATATAAATAACTAACTTTGTAAAATAGTATATTTTGTTAAATTTTTAAATTAATTTTTAAATTAATCCTTGTAATGTAATTTAATTTTGCAACATCAGATGATGCTTAATTTCAATTTATTAATTTTTGTTAACAAAAGAGTACAATAAACTGATAATAACAATAATACTTTTATTGATGTGAATAGAAATACAGTGCACATGTACAAATACATAATCTAAATCATTATCATTAAAAACGCCAAAAGTCACAAAATAGTTGTATACCTCAGGAGCAAATGACAAAACGTTCAAACTGTACATTTTACAAATTCGTTATGTATTAGGTTCAATTTTGTAACGTATTAATGAGGTACAATAAACAGTTCAATGAAGAACAATCATAATATATACAATCAGTTGGAAATGTTGATATTAAATCAAATGGTAGATCAAGTAAAAGTGATTTTCCAACATTGTGCCCCCGTCACTTTGCAAACGGAATGATTATCCGTTTGTTTTAGAGACAAAGTTGTATGATATCTCTCACAACAAGAGTATCCAGCATGAGTTTTTATGCATTTGATGTAAATCAGGCAGATGCATCACACACAATACAAAATATTTTCAGTTTATAAAATTTATCAAACAAATAATATATAAATCATTACTCAATCAACTAGATAATTCAAAAATAAAATCACGAATACAAAATTTCTAGTGATGATGATTTGGAATCTACAAAGAAACCCCCAAGTAAACTATTCAGTATGTGGATTTGGAACCATCTCTCATGTTGTTTAGATTTTGTTTTTCTATGATTAGGTTGGGTTGATCTTCAACTGTATATCATGCCTCATATTGAATTGTATGAAGTTGGTGCTCAACCCAACCCCACCATAGAAGAAAAACTCCATTACATCCCTCATGTTAAATGGTATGAAGTTGGAGCTCAACCCAATCCAATTTAATATCATGTCTCATGCTGTACTGAACTTGAAGACTTGTTATTTTGGATTGATTTTGTTTTTCTATGATTAGGTTGAGTTAAGCTTCAACTTTATATCATGCCTGATATTGAATTGTGTGATGTTTGTGCTCAACTCAAGCCAATCGTACAAGATCACCATGGAAGATCCCTCATAATGAATGGTATGAAATTGGAGTTCTACCCAACTCCACCATACACAACCTCAATAAAATCCAACCGTAAAAGAAAAAAGTCAAACCCAACATTCATCTTTTATATTGAATTGAACCTTTTATATTGAATTTTGTTTTTCTATGATTAGGTTGGGTTGATCTTCAACTGCATATCATGCCTCATATTGAATTATATGAAGTTGAAACTTAAGTTCACACCATTCCTCATACTTAATAATTTGAAGTTGAATCTCAATCTAACTCAACCACTGAAGAAAACTTTCATACTATCCTTCATATTGGATGGTATGAAGTTAAAGCTCAACCCAATCCAACTATAAAAGAAAAAGTCATTCGTAGGATATTTCCGAAAAACTTAAACGATTCGTTGAATTGGGTTGGGTGTAGTTGGGTTAAGCTGCAACTTCATATCATTCAATGTGAGGAGTATTATAGGTTTGGTTGCGCTTGGTTAGGTTGGGTTGATTTTCAACTTTATACCATTCAATATGAAGAATAGTATCAATTTGGAGATCAAGCCAATTCAATCCATAACATTCTTCAAATATCATGGACTAATACAACTTTTTATCAAAACACCTCAGTCATTTCGAACGTCTAAATCACGTTACTTATCAACCGTCTCCAAATGCTTTAAAAAATGACGCAAACAGTGACGTATGTTTATTATTAGACATAAGACGTCACTGACGAATTATGACCAAAAATAGACGTCAAAGTAACTTGGGTAGTGTCAACACTCTGTTTTGAGCCGAAGCCGAAATTCGGCCATGGTTGTAGTTTCCGTCGAAACCGAAACTTTTCTTAGGAATTGGTACAAGATTATACAATTATTTTATAAGCTCAATTTTTTAAATCATAGTAACACTAAACTACACTACATTAGATTAGCACTATACTTAAAACTGGAAACAGTTGGATTTAACCATCCTAAGACGCGTGCGGCTAAACCCAAATGTTTTGAGTTCTAGGTCTAACGTTAGCTTTAGTATTGGTTTTAACTCTATTTTTAGCTCTTATTCAATTTTAGAACGTGGTATACTTGCATTGAGCTAAAGCTAGGACTAACACTAGACCTAGAACCAGTAAGAGTCGGTTCAGCCGTGCGTCTTCAGACCGAAACTTAATATATCAAAAAAAAAAAACAAATCAAGCAAAGATAAATGCTTATGAAAACTATATAAATCAATCTGATAACAAAATTTTGGCGACCTGGAAACTTTTCTTAACGCGAAAGTTAATCCAGGAAGACACCAGCAGAAGACCTAGAAGTGTCCCCTCAGGTGCGGACGTTTTTTGGCATTAACTTTGAATAAAAAGAGGTCGTTTCGTTCGTTCAACCCAGCTCTAATTCACCGAATATTTTAGGACTATTCTGGTTCAAATATACAGGGTTGGGTTGGGTTTAGCCGTAACGTACGTTCCGTTTTTTATCAAAGAGTACGTTACAAACAGATTTGGTAACACTGTATACTTCAATTGAAGTAAAACTGGAACTAACACTAGACCTAGAAGTAAAAAGTTTTGAGTCTGAAGACGCACGGCTGTTTGGGATGTTTCAGAAAAAAAAATATTGATAAAACTTTCAAATAATAAATTTAATTTTTATTTGTCGCCTCCCACCGATTTGGAAGCAAAATAATGGTTTGTCAGCATACGTTACTGCTTTTTTACAAAAAACTGTGCTTATAACAATGTCGTTTTTTTGCTTCGGAGTTGCGGAAAGGCTTTGTTAAGTTAGTTTATTGTGAATAAACTTTTGATGAAACCACCAGGTAGAGTTTAAAATTAATGAATGTACAGGTAGCACTAGACTTACGATGCGTTCCAAAGACTTATGGGTGTCCAATCCCGGTATTTAGTCCAGGGGTTTCATGAAAGAAATGATAAGTCTGGGAGAAAATATCTGAAATGATTTTTCTACCGCCTGTTGATTTGCAATGACAATACGTTCGGTACCAAATAAATTAGTCTTTTGGAAGCAATATCAAGTCTTTTAGAACCAGTATCAAGCCTTCTGAACACATTTCAAATCTTCTGGAAGCAATATTAAAGCTGCCATAGGAAATGTCGAGACTTTTGTAACCATTTTAAATCTTCTAGAAGCAGTATCAAGTCGTCTGAAAACTTTTCAAGTCTTCTGGAAGCATTTCAAATCTTCTAGAAACATTCCAAGTCTTCTGAAAGCATTGCAAATCTCCTGGAAATGTTATAAGTCTTCTATACGCAATATTAAGTTATCTAGAAGCATTGCAAGTCTTCTGGAAGCATTGTAAGTCGTCCGGTAGCATTATAAGTTGTCTGGAAACTTGTTTATTCCTTTAAAAGCAGTATCAGTTTTCTGGAAACATTACAAGTCATCTGGAAGCAATATAAATTTATCTTCAAACAGTATCAAATCATCATGAGGCAGTAACCAGTCTACTGGTAGCAAATCAAGTCAAGTCAAGTCTTCTGGAAGTATTTCATTTTAAATCGTTTGGAAGCATTTTAAGTCTTCTAGATGCAATGTCAAGTCATCAGGAAGCATTGCAAATCTTCTGGAAGCATTTTAAGTCTTCTAGAAGCAGTATCAGTCTCCTGGAAACATTTCAAGTCTTCTAGAAGCAATATCAATTTGTCGTGTACCTGCTGCCATATCACCGGCAAATTAACGGATAAGGCACCGTTAGATAACAATAATTATTATTATAATAATAATTATTAAGACTGTTTCCGGATGTGTGGAAGCGGGCCAACGTTGTACCCATTTTTAAGTCAGGTGATCGTCACCTTGTTGCCAATTATCGTCCAATATCTATATTACCTATACTTGGAAAGGTCTTTGAGAAGTTGGTGTACGCCAGTGCATTTTTCAGATTCGTGGACATATTAATGCTAATCAGCACGGTTTTATTCCGGGCGTTTCATCGAAACTAATCTTTTAGAGTATACCGATTTTCTATTGGCGTCACTTGACTGAAATATTCAAGTGGACGCTGTGTACACCGATTTTAGTAAGGCCTTTCGCAAAGTTGATCACTCTGCTGCTAAGTAAATTGCAACTCTTTGGTATACCTAGCAATTTGTTGCGTTAGTTTGCTTCATATGTATTCGATCGCTCCCAGTCTGTACATATTGGTGACTATAAGTCATGATTGATTCATACTAATTCCGGAATACCACAGGGCAATCATCTTGGTCCTTTATCATTTTTAATTTACGTAAATGACATTTTTAGTACTATGTTTATTCGCGTTACCTGATGTACGCTGATGACTGAAAAATGTATCTTCTTGTACAAAGCATTGACGATTGTGTTAAATTACAAGCACATCTTGTGAGAATTTATAATTTTTGTACTGGTAATCAGTTACACTTAAACTTTTCTAAGTGCCACACCATCATGTTCGCAAGAAAAAGGGATTACATAAAATATGATTACAGGATTAACACTAAAGGGCTACGTCGAGATACATCTACAATTGTACTTGGCATTACATTAGATCAAAAACTACTTTTTGTTGTTCATGTAGATGGTGTGGTTGCTGGATCCTACAGAATGCTGGGCTTTATACTGCGATTCAGAGGTTTTCACAAACCACCACGCTATTATAAGTATGTATAATGCATATGTATATGTCAACAGTACATACTTGTAAATGGTTACACTGATTCTCCATCAGTGCTGGCGCGAATTGATTTTCATATTCCTCCTCGTCAATTACGGTATGAGTAACGTGACCATTTTTATTTCGACTGAAAACGGGACAAATCTAGGTACTTTTGTCGATAATCAGGTGCAGTCTAAAATTATTAAAATTTGGTTTTAAGTAAGACTTGATATAGCTTCTACAAAATTTGATACAGTTTTCTAAAGACTTGCCATGCTTCCAGAAGACTTGTTATTGGTGCTAGAAGTTTTGATATTGCTTTCAGAAGACTTGAAATGATCTCAGACGACTTGAAATACTTTTGGAAGACTTAGAATGTTTCTAGAAAGCTTGACACTACTTCCAGAGGACTTGATATTGGTTATAGAAAACTTAATACTGTTTCAAGGAGATTTGAAAAGTTTCCAGAAGACTTGCGATGCTTTTTGAAAACTTAATACTGCTTTCATTGAACTTGAAATGCTTCTAGAAAACTTGATATTGCTTTCAGAAGATTTGAACTACCAGATGGCTTGCTATTACTTTCAAAAGACTTGAAATGCTCCCAGAAGACTTGGAATGCTTCTAGAAAACCTGATACTACTTCCAGAAGTTTTGATATTGCTTCTCGAAGACTTAAAATACTTCTAGAAGACATGATATTGCTTCTAGAAGATTTGAACTGCTTCTAGATGGCTTGTTATTGCTTCCAAAAGACTTAAAATGCTTTTAGAAAACTTGATGCTACTTCCGGAAGTCTTGATATTGTTTTTAGAAGGCTTAATACTACCTCCAGAAAATTTGATATTGCCCTTGGAAGACTTGCTTCCAATGCTTCCAAAGGACTTGATACTACTTGTAAAACTGTTTGTAAAAACTGGATACTGTTGATAAACCAATTGACTATGCTTTGAAAATATTAAATACTATTGAACAAAATGCACAATCTTTACGTAAGAAGTCCATAAACTGTTAATTAAAGGTTAAATACTGCTGGCAGAAGACACTTTTATGGTAAGAAGCGAAGGACTATTAATAAAATTTAATTTTCCTTCCAAAATATCAAAAACTGTTGGCAAAATATAACATCATCATATCTCCTAAAAGCTAAATACTGACAAAAAAACTGAAACAAGGTTTAAAAACTGCCAATTAAAGACTAGATACTGCTTGTAAAACTTTGCTTGTTTTATCAGACTTTTTTTGACTTTTATAATCACATAAGTACATAAATCTCATTAAGTATCTAGCTGTATTTACACAGATTTTTTTATTAGTAATATTTCGTTTTTTTGTTTGCGAGACTAAGGGCCAATCACTTGCCATGATTGGTTATATTACCAGTAACTATGGTAAATATGTGATAGTTAAATTTAACTAAAGGTGAATAAACTGGGCCTAAGGCCTATTGGATATTTGAATATCCAATAGTTACACTTAACCAAAAGTGAATAAACCGGCCCTAATACCAAACATGCCTAACTGTAAGTGTACATTTTTTTTAAAACTTGAAGGGGGGTAAATAGAAAAAGTATAAACAATATTTATATAAAACCGAGCACATTGTTGGAACAAAAACTAATAGGGATTGGCTGTGAAGCTCATAATGTCCACAATGCAATTAAAACTGTCGATTGCTTACCATTTGATTTAAAATGCATTACTGTCAAAATTTATTTTTTTAATATTTATGGTGTACACATTGAAACTGTAAAAGAATTCTATGACTTGATAGGTACAGAGTATAAAAGACTGTTGGGTTACAGTAAATCTAAATGGCCTGTACTTGAAGAATGTTTAAAATGTTTGTGAGATTAGAAAACTATTTTAGATTGCTAATCTAAGAAAATAGTCTTCTAATAGGCATTCATTCTAATAGTTACTCTTCTAATATAATTAGTCATCTAATGCCCGAATATATTGAAGTTGTTTTTTGGCAATCCCAGCTCCGAATGCTGGTTATATTTAATGCACGCCCAAGAAGTTGGTTTTCACCAAGCCGCTTTAAATACCGCAGGACAAAATATATCAGCAATGGATGTGAATGTAACAAACCGCTTAAAAGATAACTTGTCTTTAGAGAAAAATCAGTTTTTATCCCACACGTTGCACGAAATTTATTAGCAAAGTTGATCAAAATCAGAGCTTGGCTAACTGCTTGAAAAATGTAGTCGAGTATAATTACTAACTATTTCCACGAAAATAGAAACATAGAATAATTACAGCTACTACAATTAGTAGTTAAGTATCTAATTACAGTAAAGCTTCGCTAATCCGAATCAATGAAAATCAGTTGAATTTAAATGATGGAAGCATGCGGATTATAGAGTCAAACTGTATTAGATAATAACATTATCTGCTGTTTATCTTGCAATACATGATACACTAAAACTTTTACTAACTTCCTCACTTTTAATTCGGTTATCCCAACATCTTCATGGAGAAATTGCCTTATTTCCTGCAGCATGATACATAAATTATTGAATGGACACTGGAATGCCGCCATCAAGTTCTTGTTCCTCAGTTGATTTTTGAAATAAACATCTCTACCATTTTGCTAATAAATCATAAGGATTTGCAATTCTTAGAAAGTATTGACTCGGCATTGTTGATAGAAATGCTCTTCAGTGTTTTGGAATTAATCGTCTTTCTCTGCAGATATAACGAATAGTCTTTTCCGATTAGCGAATCTCTTACCAATTCGGATTACAAGGGACATAATGCAAATTTTACGATTTTCAATTTTGTTCAGATTATCAGGGAATTGGGATTTGGAGTTGTACGAATTAGCAACGCATTACTGTACTTCTTTAACTACATAATAAGATGCAGTTATAATGCCTAAAAGGGATTGGCTTGCACTTAACTTTATTGGCCAAATCCAATAAAGTTGCTCCACATAATTGATTATACATTTACAGAAAAATTACATTAAAAAACTCAATATGTTAATATCACTAAAAGATCCGCCGCCGACAAAAACGGTTTTTACCATCGTTTTCTGCATCATTTAATGATATAAAAACGTGACTTTCAGCGAAATCGATTTTTTTGAAAATTTTTATCCTCCGCCCCCCGCCCTTTGGATTTTTTTTAAATTTTAATTTCAATTTTTTGGACAAACTAAACGCGTTAGACAAAAACGGTTTTTACCATCGTTTTCTACGTCATTTAATGATATAATTGCGTGACTACAGCGAAATCGATTTTTTGAAAATTTTCATCCTCCGCCCCCTCATTTGGATTTTTTTCAAATATTAATTTCAATTTTTTGGACAAACTAAACGCGTTAGACAAAAACGGTTTTTACCATCGTTTTCTGCGTCATTTAATGATATAAAAACGTGACTGTCAGAGAATTTCGAGTTGAATCGATTTTTTTGAAAATTTTCATCCTCCGCCCCCCCCCCCTTTGCATTTTTTTCAAATATTAATTTCAATTTTTTGGACAAACTAAACGCGTTAGACAAAAACGGTTTTTACCATCGTTTTCTGGGTCATTTAATGATATAAAAACGTGACATTCAGCGAAATCGATTTTTTTGAAAATTTTCATCCTCCGCCGCCCCCCTTTGGATTTTTTCAAATATTAATTTCAATTTTTTTGACAAACTAAACGCGTTAGACAAAAACGGTTTTTACCATCGTATTCTGCGTCATTTAATGATATAAAAACGTGACTTTCAGCGAATTTCGAGTTGAATCGATTTTTTTGAAAATTTTCATCCTCCGCCCCCCCCTTTGGATTTTTTTCAAATATTAATTTCAATTTTTTGGACAAACTAAACGCGTTAGACAAAAACGGTTTTTACCATCGTTTTCTGCGTCATTTAACGATATAATTGCGTGATTTTCAGCGAAATTTATTTTTTTGAAAATTTTCATTCTCCGCCCCCCCTTTTGAATTTTTTTCAAATATTAATTTCAATTTTTTGGACAAACTAAACGCGTTAGACAAAAACGGTTTTTACCATCGTATTCTGCGTCATTTAATGATATAAAAACGTGACTTTCAGCGAATTTCGAGTTGAATCGATTTTTTTGAAAATTTTCATCCTCCACCCCCCCTTTGGATTTTTTTCAAATAATAATTTCAATTTTTTGGACAAACAAAACGCGTTAGACAAAAACGGTTTTTACCATCGTTTTCTGCGTCATTTAACGATATAATTGCGTGATTTTCAGCGAAATTTATTTTTTTGAAAATTTTCATCCTCCGCCCCCCCCTTTGGATTTTTTTCAAATATTAATTTCAATTTATTGGACAAACTAAACGCGTTAGACTAAAACGGCTTTTACCATCGTTTTCGGCGTCATTTAATGATATAAAAACGTGACTCTCAGCGAATTTCGAGTTGAATCGATTTTTTTGAAAATTTTCATCCTCCGCCCCCCCCCTTTGGATTTTTTTCAAATATTAATTTCAATTTTTTGGACAAACTAAACGCGTTAGACAAAAACGGTTTTTACCATCGTTTTCTGCGTCATTTAATGATATAAAAACGCGACCTTCAGCGAAATCGATTTTTTTGAAAATTTTCATCCTCTGCCCCCCCCCCCCCCCTTTGAATTTTTTTGAAATATTAATTTCAATTTTTTGGACAAACTAAACGCGTTAGACAAAAACGGTTTTTACCATCGTTTTCTGCGTCATTTAATGATATAAAAACGTGACTTTCAGCGAATTTCGAGTTGAATCGATTTTTTTGAAAATTTTCATCCTCCACCCCCCCCTTTGGATTTTTTTCAAATAATAATTTCAATTTTTTGGACAAACAAAACGCGTTAGACAAAAACGGTTTTTACCATCGTATTCTGCGTCATTTAATGATATAAAAACGTGACTTTCAGCGAATTTCGAGTTGAATCGATTTTTTTGAAAATTTTCATCCTCCACCCCCCCCTTTGGATTTTTTTCAAATAATAATTTCAATTTTTTGGACAAACAAAACGCGTTAGACAAAAACGGTTTTTACCATCGTTTTCTGCGTCATTTAACGATATAATTGCGTGATTTTCAGCGAAATTTATTTTTTTGAAAATTTTCATCCTCCGCCCCCCCCTTTGGATTTTTTTCAAATATTAATTTCAATTTTTTTGACAAACTAAACGCGTTAGACAAAAACGTTTTTTACCATCGTTTTCTGCGTCATTTAATGATTTAAAAACGTGACTTTCAGCGAATTTAGAGTTGAATCGATTTTTTTGAAAATTTTCATCCTCCCCCCTTTGGATTTTTTTCAAATATTAATTTCAATTTTTTTGACAAACTAAACGCGTTAGACAAAAACGGTTTTTACCATCGTTTTCTGCGTCATTTAATGATATAAAAACGTGACTCAGCGAATTTAGAGTTGAATCGATTTTTTTGAAAATTTTCATCCTCCCCCCTTTGGATTTTTTTCAAATATTAATTTCAATTTTTTTGACAAACTAAACGCGTTAGACAAAAACGGTTTTTACCATCGTTTTCTGCGTCATTTAATGATATAAAAACGTGACTTTCAGCGAATTTAGAGTTGAATCGATTTTTTTGAAAATTTTCATCCTCCCCCCTTTGGATTTTTTTCAAATATTAATTTCAATTTTTTTGACAAACTAAACGCGTTAGACAAAAACGGTTTTTACCATCGTTTTCTGCGTCATTTAATGATATAAAAACGTGACTTTCAGTGAATTTCGAGTTGAATCGATTTTTTTGAAAATTTTCATCCTCCCCCCTTTGGATTTTTTTCAAATATTAATTTCAATTTTTTTGACAAACTAAACGCGTTAGACAAAAACGGTTTTTACCATCGTTTTCTGCGTCATTTAATGATATAAAAACGTGACTTTCAGCGAATTTAGAGTTGAATCGATTTTTTTGAAAATTTTCATCCTCCCCCCCTTTGGATTTTTTTCAAATATTAATTTCAATTTATTTGACAAACTAAACGCGTTAGACAAAAACGGTTTTTACCATCGTTTTCTGCGTCATTTAATGATATAAAAACGTGACTTTCAGTGAATTTAGAGTTGAATCGTTTTTTTTGAAAATTTTCATCCTCCCCCCTTTGGATTTTTTTCAAATATTAATTTCAATTTTTTTGACAAACTAAACGCGTTAGACAAAAACGGTTTTTACCATCGTTTTCTGCGTCATTTAATGATATAAAAACGTGACTTTCAGCGAATTTAGAGTTGAATCGTTTTTTTTGAAAATTTTCATCCTCCCCCCTTTGGATTTTTTTCAAATATTAATTTCAATTTTTTTGACAAACTAAACGCGTTAGACAAAAACGGTTTTTACCATCGTTTTCTGCGTCATTTAATGATATAAAAACGTGACTTTCAGCGAATTTCGAGTTGAATCGATTTTTTTGAAAATTTTCATCCTCCCCCCTTTGGATTTTTTTCAAATATTAATTTCAATTTTTTTGACAAACTAAACGCGTTAGACAAAAACGGTTTTTACCATCGTTTTCTGCGTCATTTAATGATATAAAAACGTGACTTTCAGCGAATTTCGAGTTGAATCGATATTTTTGAAAATTTTCATCCTCCCCCCTTTGGATTTTTTTCAAATATTAATTTCAATTTTTTTGACAAACTAAACGCGTTAGACAAAAACGGTTTTTACCATCGTTTTCTGCGTCATTTAATGATATAAAAACGTGACTTTCAGCGAATTTAGAGTTGAATCGATTATTTTGAAAATTTTCATCCTCCCCCCTTTGGATTTTTTTCAAATATTAATTTCAATTTTTTTGACAAACTAAACGCGTTAGACAAAAACGGTTTTTACCATCGTTTTCTGCGTCATTTAATGATATAAAAACGTGACTTTCAGCGAATTTAGAGTTGAATCGTTTTTTTTGAAAATTTTCATCCTCCCCCCTTTGGATTTTTTTCAAATATTAATTTCAATTTTTTTGACAAACTAAACGCGTTAGACAAAAACGGTTTTTACCATCGTTTTCTGCGTCATTTAATGATGTCAAAACGTGACTTTCAGCGAATTTCGAGTTGAATCGATTTTTTTGAAAATTTTCATCCTCCCCCCTTTGGATTTTTTTCAAATATTAATTTCAATTTTTTTGACAAACTAAACGCGTTAGACAAAAACGGTTTTTACCATCGTTTTCTGCGTCATTTAATGATATAAAAACGTGACTTTCAGCGAATTTCGAGTTGAATCGATTTTTTTGAAAATTTTCATCCTCCCCCCTTTGGATTTTTTTCAAATATTAATTTCAATTTTTTTGACAAACTAAACGCGTTAGACAAAAACGGTTTTTACCATCGTTTTCTGCGTCATTTAATGATATAAAAACGTGACTTTCAGCGAATTTAGAGTTGAATCGATTTTTTTGAAAATTTTCATCCTCCCCCCTTTGGATTTTTTTCAAATATTAATTTCAATTTTTTTGACAAACTAAACGCGTTAGACAAAAACGGTTTTTACCATCGTTTTCTGCGTCATTTAATGATATAAAAACGTGACTTTCAGCGAATTTAGAGTTGAATCGTTTTTTTTGAAAATTTTCATCCTCCCCCCTTTGGATTTTTTTCAAATATTAATTTCAATTTTTTGGACAAACTAAACGCGTTAGACAAAAACGGTTTTTACCATCGTTTTCTGCGTCATTTAATGATATAAAAACGTGACTTTCAGCGAATTTCGAGTTGAATCGATTTTTTTGAAAATTTTCATCCTCCCCCCTTTGGATTTTTTTCAAATATTAATTTCAATTTTTTTGACAAACTAAACGCGTTAGACAAAAACGGTTTTTACCATCGTTTTCTGCGTCATTTAATGATATAAAAACGTGACTTTCAGCGAATTTAGAGTTGAATCGATTTTTTTGAAAATTTTCATCCTCCCCCCTTTGGATTTTTTTCAAATATTAATTTCAATTTTTTTGACAAACTAAACGCGTTAGACAAAAACGGTTTTTACCATCGTTTTCTGCGTCATTTAATGATATAAAAACGTGACTTTCAGCGAATTTAGAGTTGAATCGTTTTTTTTGAAAATTTTCATCCTCCCCCCTTTGGATTTTTTTCAAATATTAATTTCAATTTTTTGGACAAACTAAACGCGTTAGACAAAAACGGTTTTTACCATCGTTTTCTGCGTCATTTAATGATATAAAAACGTGACTTTCAGCGAATTTAGAGTTGAATCGATTTTTTTGAAAATTTTCATCCTCCCCCCTTTGGATTTTTTTCAAATATTAATTTCAATTTTTTGGACAAACTAAACGCGTTAGACAAAAACGGTTTTTACCATCGTTTTCTGCGTCATTTAATGATATAAAAACGTGACTTTCAGCGAATTTCGAGTTGAATCGATTTTTTTGAAAATTTTCATCCTCCCCCCTTTGGATTTTTTTCAAATATTAATTTCAACTTTTTGGACAAACTAAACGCGTTAGACAAAAACGGTTTTTACCATCGTTTTCTGCGTCATTTAATGATATAAAAACGTGACTTTCAGCGAATTTCGAGTTGAATCGATTTTTTTGAAAATTTTCATCCTCCCCCCTTTGGATTTTTTTCAAATATTAATTTCAATTTTTTTGACAAACTAAACGCGTTAGACAAAAACGGTTTTTACCATCGTTTTCTGCGTCATTTAATGATATAAAAACGTGACTTTCAGCGAATTTCGAGTTGAATCGATTTTTTTGAAAATTTTCATCCTCCCCCCTTTGGATTTTTTTCAAATATTAATTTCAATTTTTTGGACAAACTAAACGCGTTAGACAAAAACGGTTTTTACCATCGTTTTCTGCGTCATTTAATGATATAAAAACGTGACTTTCAGCGAATTTCGAGTTGAATCGATTGCTTTGAAAATTTTCATCCTCCCCCCTTTGGATTTTTTTCAAATATTAATTTCAATTTTTTTGACAAACTAAACGCGTTAGACAAAAACGTTTTTTACCATCGTTTTCTGCGTCATTTAATGATATAAAAACGTGACTTTCAGCGAATTTCGAGTTGAATCGATTTTTTTGAAAATTTTCATCCTCCCCCCTTTGGATTTTTTTCAAATATTAATTTCAATTTTTTTGACAAACTAAACGCGTTAGACAAAAACGGTTTTTACCATCGTTTTCTGCGTCATTTAATGATATAAAAACGTGACTTTCAGCGAATTTCGAGTTGAATCGATTTTTTTGAAAATTTTCATCCTCCCCCCTTTGGATTTTTTTCAAATATTAATTTCAATTTTTTGGACAAACTAAACGCGTTAGACAAAAACGGTTTTTACCATCGTTTTCTGCGTCATTTAATGATATAAAAACGTGACTTTCAGCGAATTTCGAGTTGAATCGATTGCTTTGAAAATTTTCATCCTCCCCCCTTTGGATTTTTTTCAAATATTAATTTCAATTTTTTTGACAAACTAAACGCGTCAGACAAAAACGTTTTTTACCATCGTTTTCTGCGTCATTTAATGATATAAAAACGTGACTTTCAGCGAATTTCGAGTTGAATCGATTTTTTTGAAAATTTTCATCCTCCCCCTTTGGATTTTTTTCAAATATTAATTTCAATCTTTTGGACAAACTAAATGCGTTAGACAAAAACGGTTTTTACCATCGTTTTCTGCGTCATTTAATGATATAAAAACGTGACTTTCAGCGAATTTCGAGTTGAATCGATTTTTTTGAAAATTTTCATCCTCCCCCTTTGGATTTTTTTCAAATATTAATTTCAATCTTTTGGACAAACTAAATGCGTTAGACAAAAACGGTTTTTACCATCGTTTTCTGCGTCATTTAATGATATAAAAACGTGACTTTCAGCGAATTTCGAGTTGAATCGATTTTTTTGAAAATTTTCATCCTCCCCCTTTGGATTTTTTTCAAATATTAATTTCAATCTTTTGGACAAATTAAATGCGTTAGACAAAAACGGTTTTTACCATCGTTTTCTGCGTCATTTAATGATATAAAAACGTGACTTTCAGCGAATTTCGAGTTGAATCGATTTTTTTGAAAATTTTCATCCTCCCCCCTTTGGATTTTTTTCAAATATTAATTTCAATTTTTTGGACAAACTAAACGCGTTAGACAAAAACGGTTTTTACCATCGTTTTCTGCGTCATTTAATGATATAAAAACGTGACTTTCAGCGAATTTCGAGTTGAATCGATTTTTTTGAAAATTTTCATCCTCCCCCCTTTGGATTTTTTTCAAATATTAATTTCAACTTTTTGGACAAACTAAACGCGTTAGACAAAAACGGTTTTTACCATCGTTTTCTGCGTCATTTAATGATATAAAAACGTGACTTTCAGCGAATTTCGAGTTGAATCGATTTTTTTGAAAATTTTCATCCTCCCCCCTTTGGATTTTTTTCAAATATTAATTTCAATTTTTTTGACAAACTAAACGCGTTAGACAAAAACGGTTTTTACCATCGTTTTCTGCGTCATTTAATGATATAAAAACGTGACTTTCAGCGAATTTCGAGTTGAATCGATTTTTTTGAAAATTTTCATCCTCCCCCCTTTGGATTTTTTTCAAATATTAATTTCAATTTTTTGGACAAACTAAACGCGTTAGACAAAAACGGTTTTTACCATCGTTTTCTGCGTCATTTAATGATATAAAAACGTGACTTTCAGCGAATTTCGAGTTGAATCGATTGCTTTGAAAATTTTCATCCTCCCCCCTTTGGATTTTTTTCAAATATTAATTTCAATTTTTTTGACAAACTAAACGCGTTAGACAAAAACGTTTTTTACCATCGTTTTCTGCGTCATTTAATGATATAAAAACGTGACTTTCAGCGAATTTCGAGTTGAATCGATTTTTTTGAAAATTTTCATCCTCCCCCCTTTGGATTTTTTTCAAATATTAATTTCAATTTTTTTGACAAACTAAACGCGTTAGACAAAAACGGTTTTTACCATCGTTTTCTGCGTCATTTAATGATATAAAAACGTGACTTTCAGCGAATTTCGAGTTGAATCGATTTTTTTGAAAATTTTCATCCTCCCCCCTTTGGATTTTTTTCAAATATTAATTTCAATTTTTTGGACAAACTAAACGCGTTAGACAAAAACGGTTTTTACCATCGTTTTCTGCGTCATTTAATGATATAAAAACGTGACTTTCAGCGAATTTCGAGTTGAATCGATTGCTTTGAAAATTTTCATCCTCCCCCCTTTGGATTTTTTTCAAATATTAATTTCAATTTTTTGACAAACTAAACGCGTCAGACAAAAACGTTTTTTACCATCGTTTTCTGCGTCATTTAATGATATAAAAACGTGACTTTCAGCGAATTTCGAGTTGAATCGATTTTTTTGAAAATTTTCATCCTCCCCCTTTGGATTTTTTTCAAATATTAATTTCAATCTTTTGGACAAACTAAATGCGTTAGACAAAAACGGTTTTTACCATCGTTTTCTGCGTCATTTAATGATATAAAAACGTGACTTTCAGCGAATTTCGAGTTGAATCGATTTTTTTGAAAATTTTCATCCTCCCCCTTTGGATTTTTTTCAAATATTAATTTCAATCTTTTGGACAAACTAAATGCGTTAGACAAAAACGGTTTTTACCATCGTTTTCTGCGTCATTTAATGATATAAAAACGTGACTTTCAGCGAATTTCGAGTTGAATCGATTTTTTTGAAAATTTTCATCCTCCCCCTTTGGATTTTTTTCAAATATTAATTTCAATCTTTTGGACAAATTAAATGCGTTAGACAAAAACGGTTTTTACCATCGTTTTCTGCGTCATTTAATGATATAAAAACGTGACTTTCAGCGAATTTCGAGTTGAATCGATTTTTTTGAAAATTTTCATCCTCCCCCTTTGGATTTTTTTCAAATATTAATTTCAATTTTTTTGACAAACGAAACGCGTTAGACAAAAACGGTTTTTACCATCGTTTTCTGCGTCATTTAATGATATAAAAACGTGACTTTCAGCGAATTTCGAGTTGAATCGATTTTTTTGAAAATTTTCATCCTCCCCCCTTTGGATTTTTTTCAAATATTAATTTCAATTTTTTTGACAAACGAAACGCGTTAGACAAAAACGGTTTTTACCATCGTTTTCTGCGTCATTTAATGATATAAAAACGTGACTTTCAGCGAATTTCGAGTTGAATCGATTTTTTTGAAAATTTTCATCCTCCCCCTTTGGATTTTTTTCAAATATTAATTTCAATCTTTTGGACAAACTAAATACGTTAGACAAAAACGGTTTTTACCATCGTTTTCTGCGTCATTTAATGATATAAAAACGTGACTTTCAACGAATTTCGAGTTGAATCGATTTTTTTGAAAATTTTCATCCTCCCCCTTTGGATTTTTTTCAAATATTAATTTCAATCTTTTGGACAAACTAAATGCGTTAGACAAAAACGGTTTTTACCATCGTTTTCTGCGTCATTTAATGATATAAAAACGTGACTTTCAGCGAATTTCGAGTTGAATCGATTTTTTTGAAAATTTTCATCCTCCCCCCTGTGGATTTTTTTCAAATATTAATTTCAATCTTTTGGACAAACTAAATGCGTTAGACAAAACGGTTTTTACCATCGTTTTCTGCGTCATTTAATGATATAAAAACGTGACTTTCAGCGAATTTCGAGTTGAATCGATTTTTTTGAAAATTTTCATCCTCCCCCTTTGGATTTTTTTCAAATATTAATGTCAATCTTTTGGACAAACTAAATGCGTTAGACAAAAACGGTTTTTACCATCGTTTTCTGCGTCATTTAATGATATAAAAACGTGACTTTCAGCGAATTTCGAGTTGAATCGATTTTTTTGAAAATTTTCATCCTCCCCCTTTGGATTTTTTTCAAATATTAATTTCAATTTTTTTGACAAACGAAACGCGTTAGACAAAAACGGTTTTTATCATCGTTTTCTGCGTCATTTAATGATATAAAAACGTGACTTTCAGCGAATTTCGAGTTGAATCGATTTTTTTGAAAATTTTCATCCTCCCCCCTTTGGATTTTTTTCAAATATTAATTTCAATTTTTTTGACAAACGAAACGCGTTAGACAAAAACGGTTTTTACCATCGTTTTCTGCGTCATTTAATGATATAAAAACGTGACTTTCAGCGAATTTCGAGTTGAATCGATTTTTTTGAAAATTTTCATCCTCCCCCTTTGGATTTTTTTCAAATATTAATTTCAATCTTTTGGACAAACTAAATGCGTTAGACAAAAACGGTTTTTACCATCGTTTTCTGCGTCATTTAATGATATAAAAACGTGACTTTCAGCGAATTTCGAGTTGAATCGATTTTTTTGAAAATTTTCATCCTCCCCCTTTGGATTTTTTTCAAATATTAATTTCAATCTTTTGGACAAATTAAATGCGTTAGACAAAAACGGTTTTTACCATCGTTTTCTGCGTCATTTAATGATATAAAAACGTGACTTTCAGCGAATTTCGAGTTGAATCGATTTTTTTGAAAATTTTCATCCTCCCCCCTGTGGATTTTTTTCAAATATTAATTTCAATCTTTTGGACGAACTAAATGCGTTAGACAAAACGGTTTTTACCATCGTTTTCTGCGTCATTTAATGATATAAAAACGTGACTTTCAGCGAATTTCGAGTTAAATCGATTTTTTTGAAAATTTTCATCCTCCCCCTTTGGATTTTTTTCAAATATTAATTTCAATCTTTTGGACAAACTAAATACGTTAGACAAAAACGGTTTTTACCATCGTTTTCTGCGTCATTTAATGATATAAAAACGTGACTTTCAGCGAATTTCGAGTTGAATCGATTTTTTTGAAAATTTTCATCCTCCCCCTTTGGATTTTTTTCAAATATTAATTTCAATCTTTTGGACAAACTAAATGCGTTAGACAAAAACGGTTTTTACCATCGTTTTCTGCGTCATTTAATGATATAAAAACGTGACTTTCAGCGAATTTCGAGTTGAATCGATTTTTTTGAAAATTTTCATCCTCCCCCCTGTGGATTTTTTTCAAATATTAATTTCAATCTTTTGGACAAACTAAATGCGTTAGACAAAACGGTTTTTACCATCGTTTTCTGCGTCATTTAATGATATAAAAACGTGACTTTCAGCGAATTTCGAGTTGAATCGATTTTTTTGAAAATTTTCATCCTCCCCCCTGTGGATTTTTTTCAAATATTAATTTCAATCTTTTGGACAAACTAAATGCGTTAGACAAAAACGGTTTTTACCATCGTTTTCTGCGTCATTTAATGATATAAAAACGTGACTTTCAGCGAATTTCGAGTTGAATCGATTTTTTTGAAAATTTTCATCCTCCCCCTTTGGATTTTTTTCAAATATTAATTTCAATTTTTTTGACAAACGAAACGCGTTAGACAAAAACGGTTTTTACCATCGTTTTCTGCGTCATTTAATGATATAAAAACGTGACTTTCAGCGAATTTCGAGTTGAATCGATTTTTTTGAAAATTTTCATCCTCCCCCCTTTGGATTTTTTTCAAATATTAATTTAAATTTTTTTGACAAACGAAACGCGTTAGGCAAAAACGGTTTTTACCATCGTTTTCTGCGTCATTTAATGATATAAAAAAGTGACTTTCAGCGAATTTCGAGTTGAATCGATTTTTTTGAAAATTTTCATCCTCCCCCCTTTGGATTTTTTTCAAATATTAATTTCAATTTTTTTGACAAACGAAACCCGTTAGACAAAAACGGTTTTTACCATCGTTTTCTGCGTCATTTAATGATATAAAAACGTGACTTTCAGCGAATTTCGAGTTGAATCGATTTTTTTGAAAATTTTCATCCTCCCCCTTTGGATTTTTTTCAAATATTAATTTCAATCTTTTGGACAAACTAAATGCGTTAGACAAAAACGGTTTTTACCATCGTTTTCTGCGTCATTTAATGATATAAAAACGTGACTTTCAGCGAATTTCGAGTTGAATCGATTTTTTTGAAAATTTTCATCCTCCCCCTTTGGATTTTTTTCAAATATTAATTTCAATCTTTTGGACAAACTAAATGCGTTAGACAAAAACGGTTTTTACCATCGTTTTCTGCGTCATTTAATGATATAAAAACGTGACTTTCAGCGAATTTCGAGTTGAATCGATTTTTTTGAAAATTTTCATCCTCCCCCTTTGGATTTTTTTCATATATTAATTTCAATTTTTTTGACAAACGAAACGCGTTAGACAAAAACGGTTTTTACCATCGTTTTCTGCGTCATTTAATGATATAAAAACGTGACTTTCAGCGAATTTCGAGTTGAATCGATTTTTTTGAAAATTTTCATCCTCCCACCTTTGGATTTTTTTCAAATATTAATTTCAATCTTTTGGACAAACTAAATGCGTTAGACAAAAACGGTTTTTACCATCGTTTTCTGCGTCATTTAATGATATAAAAACGTGACTTTCAGCGAATTTCGAGTTGAATCGATTTTTTTGAAAATTTTCATCCTCCCCCTTTGGATTTTTTTCAAATATTAATTTCAATTTTTTTGACAAACGAAACGCGTTAGACAAAAACGGTTTTTACCATCGTTTTCTGCGTCATTTAATGATATAAAAACGTGACTTTCAGCGAATTTCGAGTTGAATCGATTTTTTTGAAAATTTTCATCCTCCCCCTTTGGATTTTTTTCAAATATTAATTTCAATCTTTTGGACAAACTAAATGCGTTAGACAAAAACGGTTTTTACCATCGTTTTCTGCGTCATTTAATGATATAAAAACGTGACTTTCAGCGAATTTCGAGTTGAATCGATTTTTTTGAAAATTTTCATCCTCCCCCTTTGGATTTTTTTCAAATATTAATTTCAATCTTTTGGACAAACTAAATGCGTTAGACAAAAACGGTTTTTACCATCGTTTTCTGCGTCATTTAATGATATAAAAACGTGACTTTCAGCGAATTTCGAGTTGAATCGATTTTTTTGAAAATTTTCATCCTCCCCCCTGTGGATTTTTTTCAAATATTAATTTCAATCTTTTGGACAAACTAAATGCGTTAGACAAAACGGTTTTTACCATCGTTTTCTGCGTCATTTAATGATATAAAAACGTGACTTTCAGCGAATTTCGAGTTAAATCGATTTTTTTGAAAATTTTCATCCTCCCCCTTTGGATTTTTTTCAAATATTAATTTCAATCTTTTGGACAAACTAAATGCGTTAGACAAAAACGGTTTTTACCATCGTTTTCTGCGACATTTAATGATATAAAAACGTGACTTTCAGCGAATTTCGAGTTGAATCGATTTTTTTGAAAATTTTCATCCTCCCCCTTTGGATTTTTTTCAAATATTAATTTCAATCTTTTGGACAAACTAAATGCGTTAAACAAAAACGGTTTTTACCATCGTTTTCTGCGTCATTTAATGATATAAAAAAGTGACTTTCAGCGAATTTCGAGCTGAATCGATTTTTTTGAAAATTTTCATCCTCCCCCTTTGGATTTTTTTCAAATATTAATTTCAATTTTTTTGACAAACTAAACGCGTTAGACAAAAACGGTTTTTACCATCGTTTTCTGCGTCATTTAATGATATAAAAACGTGACTTTCAGCGAATTTCGAGTTGAATCGATTTTTTTGAAAATTTTCATCCTCCCCCTTTGGATTTTTTTCAAATATTAATTTCAATTTTTTTGACAAACGAAACGCGTTAGACAAAAACGGTTTTTACCATCGTTTTCTGCGTCATTTAATGATATAAAAACGTGACTTTCAGCGAATTTCGAGTTGAATCGATTTTTTTGAAAATTTTCATCCTCCCCCCTTTGGATTTTTTTCAAATATTAATTTAAATTTTTTTGACAAACGAAACGCGTTAGGCAAAAACGGTTTTTACCATCGTTTTCTGCGTCATTTAATGATATAAAAAAGTGACTTTCAGCGAATTTCGAGTTGAATCGATTTTTTTGAAAATTTTCATCCTCCCCCCTTTGGATTTTTTTCAAATATTAATTTCAATTTTTTTGACAAACGAAACCCGTTAGACAAAAACGGTTTTTACGATCATTTTCTGCGTCATTTAATGATATAAAAACGTGACTTTCAGCGAATTTCGAGTTGAATCGATTTTTTTGAAAATTTTCATCCTCCCCCTTTGGATTTTTTTCAAATATTAATTTCAATCTTTTGGACAAACTAAATGCGTTAGACAAAAACGGTTTTTACCATCGTTTTCTGCGTCATTTAATGATATAAAAACGTGACTTTCAGCGAATTTCGAGTTGAATCGATTTTTTTGAAAATTTTCATCCTCCCCCTTTGGATTTTTTTCAAATATTAATTTCAATCTTTTGGACAAACTAAATGCGTTAGACAAAAACGGTTTTTACCATCGTTTTCTGCGTCATTTAATGATATAAAAACGTGACTTTCAGCGAATTTCGAGTTGAATCGATTTTTTTGAAAATTTTCATCCTCCCCCTTTGGATTTTTTTCATATATTAATTTCAATTTTTTTGACAAACGAAACGCGTTAGACAAAAACGGTTTTTACCATCGTTTTCTGCGTCATTTAATGATATAAAAACGTGACTTTCAGCGAATTTCGAGTTGAATCGATTTTTTTGAAAATTTTCATCCTCCCCCCTTTGGATTTTTTTCAAATATTAATTTCAATCTTTTGGACAAACTAAATGCGTTAGACAAAAACGGTTTTTACCATCGTTTTCTGCGTCATTTAATGATATAAAAACGTGACTTTCAGCGAATTTAGAGTTGAATCGATTTTTTTGAAAATTTTCATCCTCCCCCCTTTGGATTTTTTTCAAATATTAATTTCAATTTTTTTGACAAACTAAACGCGTTAGACAAAAACGGTTTTTACCATCGTTTTCTGCGTGATTTAATGATATAAAAACGTGACTTTCAGCGAATTCAGAGTTGAATCGATTTTTTTGAAAATTTTCATACTCCCCCCTTTGGATTTTTTTCAAATATTAATTTCAAATTTTTTGACAAACTAAACGCGTTAGACAAAAACGGTTTTTACCATCGTTTTCTGCGTCATTTAATGATATAAAAAAGTGACTTTCAGCGAATTTCGAGTAGAATCGATTTTTTTGAAAATTTTCATCCTCCCCCCTTTGGATTTTTTTCAAATATTAATTTCAATTTTTTTGACAAACGAAACGCGTTAGACAAAAACGGTTTTTACCATCGTTTTCTGCGTCATTTAATGATATAAAAACGTGACTTTCAGCGAATTTCGAGTTGAATCGATTTTTTTGAAAATTTTCATCCTCCCCCTTTGGATTTTTTTCAAATATTAATTTCAATTTATTTGACAAACGAAACGCGTTAGACAAAAACGGTTTTTACCATGGTTTTCTGCGTCATTTAATGATATAAAAACGTGACTTTCAGCGAATTTCGAGTTGAATCGATTTTTTTGAAAATTTTCATCCTCCCCCTTTGGATTTTTTTCAAATATTAATTTCAATCTTTTGGACAAACTAAATGCGTTAGACAAAAACGGTTTTTACCATCGTTTTCTGCGTCATTTAATGATATAAAAACGTGACTTTCAGCGAATTTCGAGTTGAATCGATTTTTTTGAAAATTTTCATCCTCTCCCCTTTGGATTTTTTTCAAATATTAATTTCAATTTTTTTGACAAACTAAACGCGTTAGACAAAAACGGTTTTTACCATCGTTTTCTGCGTCATTTAATGATATAAAAACGTGACTTTCAGCGAATTTCGAGTTGAATCGATTTTTTTGAAAATTTTCATCCTCCGCCCCCCCCTTTGGATTTTTTTCAAATATTAATTTCAATCTTTTGGACAAACTAAATGCGTTAGACAAAAACGGTTTTTACCATCGTTTTCTGCGTCATTTAATGATATAAAAACGTGACTTTCAGCGAATTTCGAGTTGAATCGATTTTTTTGAAAATTTTCATCCTCCCCCCTTTGGATTTTTTTCAAATATTAATTTCAATCTTTTGGACAAACTAAATGCGTTAGACAAAAACGGTTTTTACCATCGTTTTCTGCGTCATTTAATGATATAAAAACGTGACTTTCAGCGAATTTCGAGTTGAATCGATTTTTTTGAAAATTTTCATCCTCCCCCTTTGGATTTTTTTCAAATATTAATTTCAATCTTTTGGACAAACTAAATGCGTTAGACAAAAACGGTTTTTACCATCGTTTTCTGCGTCATTTAATGATATAAAAACGTGACTTTCAGCGAATTTCGAGTTGAATCGATTTTTTTGAAAATTTTCATCCTCTCCCCTTTGGATTTTTTTCAAATATTAATTTCAATTTTTTTGACAAACTAAACGCGTTAGACAAAAACGGTTTTTACCATCGTTTTCTGCGTCATTTAATGATATAAAAACGTGACTTTCAGCGAATTTCGAGTTGAATCGATTTTTTTGAAAATTTTCATCCTCCCCCTTTGGATTTTTTTCAAATATTAATTTCAATTTTTTTGACAAACTAAACGCGTTAGACAAAAACGGTTTTTACCATCGTTTTCTGCGTCATTTAATGATATAAAAACGTGACTTTCAGCGAATTTCGAGTTGAATCGATTTTTTTGAAAATTTTCATCCTCCCCCTTTGGATTTTTTTCAAATATTAATTTCAATCTTTTGGACAAACTAAATGCGTTAGACAAAAACGGTTTTTACCATCGTTTTCTGCGTCATTTAATGATATAAAAAAGTGACTTTCAGCGAATTTCGAGTTGAATCGATTTTTTTGAAAATTTTCATCCTCCCCCCTTTGGATTTTTTTCAAATATTAATTTCAATCTTTTGGACAAACTAAATGCGTTAGACAAAAACGGTTTTTACCATCGTTTTCTGCGTCATTTAATGATATAAAAACGTGACTTTCAGCGAATTTCGAGTTGAATCGATTTTTTTGAAAATTTTCATCCTCCCCCCTTTGGATTTTTTTCAAATATTAATTTCAATCTTTTGGACAAACTAAATGCGTTAGACAAAAACGGTTTTTACCATCGTTTTCTGCGTCATTTAATGATATAAAAACGTGACTTTCAGCGAATTTCGAGTTGAATCGATTTTTTTGAAAATTTTCATCCTCCCCCTTTGGATTTTTTTCAAATATTAATTTCAATCTTTTGGACAAACTAAATGCGTTAGACAAAAACGGTTTTTACCATCGTTTTCTGCGTCATTTAATGATATAAAAACGTGACTTTCAGCGAATTTCGAGTTGAATCGATTTTTTTGAAAATTTTCATCCTCCCCCCTTTGGATTTTTTTCAAATATTAATTTCAATCTTTTGGACAAACTAAATGCGTTAGACAAAAACGGTTTTTACCATCGTTTTCTGCGTCATTTAATGATATAAAAACGTGACTTTCAGCGAATTTAGAGTTGAATCGATTTTTTTGAAAATTTTCATCCTCCCCCTTTGGATTTTTTTCAAATATTAATTTCAAATTTTTTGACAAACTAAACGCGTTAGACAAAAACGGTTTTTACCATCGTTTTCTGCGTCATTTAATGATATGAAAACGTGACCTTCAGCGAATTTCGAGTTGAATCGATTTTTTTGAAAATTTTCATCCTCCCCCCTTTGGATTTTTTTCAAATATTAATTTCAATTTTTTGGACAAACTAAACGCGTTAGACAAAAACGGTTTTTACCATCGTTTTCTGCGTCATTTAATGATATAAAAACGTGACTTTCAGCGAATTTCGAGTTGAATCGATTTTTTTGAAAATTTTCATCCTCCCCCCTTTGGATTTTTTTCAAATATTAATTTCAATTTTTTGGACAAACTAAACGCGTTAGACAAAAACGGTTTTTACCATCGTTTTCTGCGTCATTTAATGATATAAAAACGTGACTTTCAGCGAATTTCGAGTTGAATCGATTTTTTTGAAAATTTTCATCCTCCCCCCTTTGGATTTTTTTCAAATATTAATTTAAATTTTTTTGACAAACGAAACGCGTTAGGCAAAAACGGTTTTTACCATCGTTTTCTGCGTCATTTAATGATATAAAAAAGTGACTTTCAGCGAATTTCGAGTTGAATCGATTTTTTTGAAAATTTTCATCCTCCCCCCTTTGGATTTTTTTCAAATATTAATTTCAATTTTTTTGACAAACGAAACCCGTTAGACAAAAACGGTTTTTACCATCGTTTTCTGCGTCATTTAATGATATAAAAACGTGACTTTCAGCGAATTTCGAGTTGAATCGATTTTTTTGAAAATTTTCATCCTCCCCCTTTGGATTTTTTTCAAATATTAATTTCAATCTTTTGGACAAACTAAATGCGTTAGACAAAAACGGTTTTTACCATCGTTTTCTGCGTCATTTAATGATATAAAAACGTGACTTTCAGCGAATTTCGAGTTGAATCGATTTTTTTGAAAATTTTCATCCTCCCCCTTTGGATTTTTTTCAAATATTAATTTCAATCTTTTGGACAAACTAAATGCGTTAGACAAAAACGGTTTTTACCATCGTTTTCTGCGTCATTTAATGATATAAAAACGTGACTTTCAGCGAATTTCGAGTTGAATCGATTTTTTTGAAAATTTTCATCCTCCCCCTTTGGATTTTTTTCATATATTAATTTCAATTTTTTTGACAAACGAAACGCGTTAGACAAAAACGGTTTTTACCATCGTTTTCTGCGTCATTTAATGATATAAAAACGTGACTTTCAGCGAATTTCGAGTTGAATCGATTTTTTTGAAAATTTTCATCCTCCCCCCTTTGGATTTTTTTCAAATATTAATTTCAATTTTTTTGACAAACTAAACGCGTTAGACAAAAACGGTTTTTACCATGGTTTTCTGCGTCATTTAATGATATAAAAACGTGACTTTCAGCGAATTTCGAGTTGAATCGATTTTTTTGAAAATTTTCATCCTCCCCCTTTGGATTTTTTTCAAATATTAATTTCAATTTTTTTGACAAACTAAACGCGTTAGACAAAAACGGTTTTTACCATCGTTTTCTGTGTCATTTAATGATATAAAAACGTGACTTTCAGCGAATTTCGAGTTGAATCGATTTTTTTGAAAATTTTCATCCTCCCCCCTTTGGATTTTTTTCAAATATTAATTTCAATTTTTTTGACAAACTAAACGCGTTAGACAAAAACGGTTTTTACCATCGTTTTCTGCGTCATTTAATGATATAAAAACGTGACTTTCAGCGAATTTCGAGTTGAATCGATTTTTTTGAAAATTTTCATCCTCCCCCCTTTGGATTTTTTTCAAATATTAATTTCAATCTTTTGGACAAACTAAATGCGTTAGACAAAAACGGTTTTTACCATCGTTTTCTGCGTCATTTAATGATATAAAAACGTGACTTTCAGCGAATTTCGAGTTGAATCGATTTTTTTGAAAATTTTCATCCTCCCCCCTTTGGATTTTTTTCAAATATTAATTTCAATTTTTTTGACAAACTAAACGCGTTAGACAAAAACGGTTTTTACCATCGTTTTCTGCGTCATTTAATGATATAAAAACGTGACTTTCAGCGAATTTCGAGTTGAATCGATTTTTTTGAAAATTTTCATCCTCCCCCATTTGAATTTTTTTCAAATATTAATTTCAATCTTTTGGACAAACTAAATGCGTTAGACAAAAACGGTTTTTACCATCGTTTTCTGCGTCATTTAATGATATAAAAACGTGACTTTCAGCGAATTTCGAGTTGAATCGATTTTTTTGAAAATTTTCATCCTCCCCCCTTTGGATTTTTTTTCAAATATTAATTTCAATCTTTTGGACAAACTAAATGCGTTAGACAAAAACGGTTTTTACCATCGTTTTCTGCGTCATTTAATGATATAAAAACGTGACTTTCAGCGAATTTCGAGTTGAATCGATTTTTTTGGAAATTTTCATCCTCCCCCCTTTGGATTTTTTTCAAATATTAATTTCAATCTTTTGGACAAACTAAATGCGTTAGACAAAAACGGTTTTTACCATCGTTTTCTGCGTCATTTAATGATATAAAAACGTGACTTTCAGCGAATTTCGAGTTGAATCGATTTTTTTGAAAATTTTCATCCTCCCCCTTTGGATTTTTTTCAAATATTAATTTCAATCTTTTGGACAAACTAAATGCGTTAGACAAAAACGGTTTTTACCATCGTTTTCTGCGTCATTTAATGATATAAAAACGTGACTTTCAGCGAATTTAGAGTTGAATCGATTTTTTTGATAATTTTCATCCTCCCCCCTTTGGATTTTTTTCAAATATTAATTTCAATTTTTTTGACAAACTAAACGCGTTAGACAAAAACGGTTTTTACCATCGTTTTCTGCGTGATTTAATGATATAAAAACGTGACTTTCAGCGAATTCAGAGTTGAATCGATTTTTTTGAAAATTTTCATACTCCCCCCTTTGGATTTTTTTCAAATATTAATTTCAAATTTTTTGACAAACTAAACGCGTTAGACAAAAACGGTTTTTACCATCGTTTTCTGCGTCATTTAATGATATAAAAAAGTGACTTTCAGCGAATTTCGAGTAGAATCGATTTTTTTGAAAATTTTCATCCTCCCCCCTTTGGATTTTTTTCAAATATTAATTTCAATTTTTTTGACAAACGAAACGCGTTAGACAAAAACGGTTTTTACCATCGTTTTCTGCGTCATTTAATGATATAAAAACGTGACTTTCAGCGAATTTCGAGTTGAATCGATTTTTTTGAAAATTTTCATCCTCCCCCTTTGGATTTTTTTCAAATATTAATTTCAATTTATTTGACAAACGAAACGCGTTAGACAAAAACGGTTTTTACCATGGTTTTCTGCGTCATTTAATGATATAAAAACGTGACTTTCAGCGAATTTCGAGTTGAATCGATTTTTTTGAAAATTTTCATCCTCTCCCCTTTGGATTTTTTTCAAATATTAATTTCAATTTTTTTGACAAACTAAACGCGTTAGACAAAAACGGTTTTTACCATGGTTTTCTGCGTCATTTAATGATATAAAAACGTGACTTTCAGCGAATTTCGAGTTGAATCGATTTTTTTGAAAATTTTCATCCTCCCCCTTTGGATTTTTTTCAAATATTAATTTCAATTTTTTTGACAAACTAAACGCGTTAGACAAAAACGGTTTTTACCATCGTTTTCTGCGTCATTTAATGATATAAAAACGTGACTTTCAGCGAATTTCGAGTTGAATCGATTTTTTTGAAAATTTTCATCCTCCCCCCTTTGGATTTTTTTCAAATATTAATTTCAATCTTTTGGACAAACTAAATGCGTTAGACAAAAACGGTTTTTACCATCGTTTTCTGCGTCATTTAATGATATAAAAACGTGACTTTCAGCGAATTTCGAGTTGAATCGATTTTTTTGAAAATTTTCATCCTCCCCCCTTTGGATTTTTTTCAAATATTAATTTCAATCTTTTGGACAAACTAAATGCGTTAGACAAAAACGGTTTTTACCATCGTTTTCTGCGTCATTTAATGATATAAAAACGTGACTTTCAGCGAATTTAGAGTTGAATCGATTTTTTTGAAAATTTTCATCCTCCCCCTTTGGATTTTTTTCAAATATTAATTTCAAATTTTTTGACAAACTAAACGCGTTAGACAAAAACGGTTTTTACCATCGTTTTCTGCGTCATTTAATGATATGAAAACGTGACCTTCAGCGAATTTCGAGTTGAATCGATTTTTTTGAAAATTTTCATCCTCCCCCCTTTGGATTTTTTTCAAATATTAATTTCAATTTTTTGGACAAACTAAACGCGTTAGACAAAAACGGTTTTTACCATCGTTTTCTGCGTCATTTAATGATATAAAAACGTGACTTTCAGCGAATTTCGAGTTGAATCGATTTTTTTGAAAATTTTCATCCTCCCCCCTTTGGATTTTTTTCAAATATTAATTTCAATTTTTTGGACAAACTAAACGCGTTAGACAAAAACGGTTTTTACCATCGTTTTCTGCGTCATTTAATGATATAAAAACGTGACTTTCAGCAAATTTCGAGTTGAATCGATTTTTTTGAAAATTTTCATCCTCCCCCCTTTGGATTTTTTTCAAATATTAATTTCAATTTTTTTGACAAACTAAACGCGTTAGACAAAAACGGTTTTTACCATCGTTTTCTGCGTCATTTAATGATATAAAAACGTGACTTTCAGCGAATTTAGAGTTGAATCGATTTTTTTGAAAATTTTCATCCTCCCCCTTTGGATTTTTTTCAAATATTAATTTCAAATTTTTTGACAAACTAAACGCGTTAGACAAAAACGGTTTTTACCATCGTTTTCTGCGTCATTTAATGATATGAAAACGTGACCTTCAGCGAATTTCGAGTTGAATCGATTTTTTTGAAAATTTTCATCCTCCCCCCTTTGGATTTTTTTCAAATATTAATTTCAATTTTTTGGACAAACTAAACGCGTTAGACAAAAACGGTTTTTACCATCGTTTTCTGCGTCATTTAATGATATAAAAACGTGACTTTCAGCGAATTTCGAGTTGAATCGATTTTTTTGAAAATTTTCATCCTCCCCCCTTTGGATTTTTTTCAAATATTAATTTCAATTTTTTGGACAAACTAAACGCGTTAGACAAAAACGGTTTTTACCATCGTTTTCTGCGTCATTTAATGATATAAAAAACGTGACTTTCAGCGAATTTCGAGTTGAATCGATTTTTTTGAAAATTTTCATCCTCCCCCCTTTGGATATTTTTCAAATATTAATTTCAATTTTTTGGACAAACTAAACGCGTTAGACAAAAACGGTTTTTACCATCGTTTTCTGCGTCATTTAATGATATAAAAACGTGACTTTCAGCGAATTTCGAGTTGAATCGATTTTTTTGAAAATTTTCATCCTCCCCCCTTTGGATATTTTTCAAATATTAATTTCAATTTTTTGGACAAACTAAACGCGTTAGACAAAAACGGTTTTTACCATCGATTTCTGCGTCATTTAATGATATAAAAACGTGACTTTCAGCGAAATCGATTTTTTTGGAAATTTTCATCCTCCGCCCCCCCATTTGGATTTTTTTCAAATATTAATTTCAATTTTTTGGACAAACTAAACGCGTTAGACAAAAACGGTTTTTACCATCGTTTTCTGCGTCATTTAATGATATAAAAACGTGACTTTCAGCGAATTTCGAGTTGAATCGATTTTTTTGAAAATTTTCATCCTCCCCCCTTTGGATTTTTTTCAAATATTAATTTCAATTTTTTGGACAAACTAAACGCGTTAGACAAAAACGGTTTTTACCATCGTTTTCTGCGTCATTTAATGATATAAAAACGTGACTTTCAGCGAATTTCGAGTTGAATCGATTTTTTTGAAAATTTTCATCCTGCCCCCTTTGGATTTTTTTCAAATATTAATTTCAATTTTTTTGGCAAACTAAACGCGTTAGGCAAAAACGGTTTTTACCATCGTTTTCTGCGTCATTTAATGATATAAAAACGTGACTTTCAGCGAAATCGATTTTTTTGGAAATTTTCATCCTCCCCCCTTTGGATTTTTTTCAAATATTAATTTCAATTTTTTGGACAAACTAAACGCGTTAGACAAAAACGGTTTTTACCATCGTTTTCTGCGTCATTAAATGATATAAAAACGTGACTTTCAGCGAATTTAGAGTTGAATCGATTTTTTTGAAAATTTTCATCCTCCCCCCTTTGGATTTTTTTCAAATATTAATTTCAATTTTTTTGACAAACTAAACGCGTTAGACAAAAACGGTTTTTACCATGGTTTTCTGCGTCATTTAATGATATAAAAACGTGACTTTCAGCGAATTTCGAGTTGAATCGATTTTTTTGAAAATTTTCATCCTCCCCCCTTTGGATTTTTTTCAAATATTAATTTCAATCTTTTGGATAAACTAAATGCGTTAGACAAAAACGGTTTTTACCATCGTTTTCTGCGTCATTTAATGATATAAAAACGTGACTTTCAGCGAATTTCGAGTTGAATCGATTTTTTTGAAAATTTTCATCTCCCCCCTTTGGATTTTTTTCAAATATTAATTTCAATTTTGTTGACAAACTAAACGCGTTAGACAAAAACGGTTTTTACCATCGTTTTCTGCGTCATTTAATGATATAAAAACGTGACTTTCAGCGAATTTAGAGTTGAATCGATTTTTTTGAAAATATTCATCCTCCCCCCTTTGGATTTTTTTCAAATATTAATTTCAATTTTTTTGACAAACTAAACGCGTTAGACAAAAACGGTTTTTACCATCGTTTTCTGCGTCATTTAATGATATAAAAACGTGACTTTCAGCGAATTTAGAGTTGAATCGATTTTTTTGAAAATTTTCATCCTCCCCCCTTTGGATTTTTTTCAAATATTAATTTCAATTTTTTTGACAAACTAAACGCGTTAGACAAAAACGGTTTTTACCATCGTTTTCTGCGTCATTTAATGATATAAAAACGTGACTTTCAGCGAATTTAGAGTTGAATCGATTTTTTTGAAAATATTCATCCTCCCCCCTTTGGATTTTTTTCAAATATTAATTTCAATTTTTTTGACAAACTAAACGCGTTAGACAAAAACGGTTTTTACCATCGTTTTCTGCGTCATTTAATGATATAAAAACGTGACTTTCAGCGAATTTCGAGTTGAATCGATTTTTTTGAAAATTTTCATCCTCCCCCCCTTTGGATTTTTTTCAAATATTAATTTCAATTTTTTGGACAAACTAAACGCGTTAGACAAAAACGGTTTTTACCATCGTTTTCTGCGTCATTTAATGATATAAAAACGTGACTTTCAGCGAATTTCGAGTTGAATCGACTTTTTTGAAAATTTTCATCCTCCCCCCTTTGGATTTTTTTCAAATATTAATTTCAATTTTTGGGACAAACTAAACGCGTTAGACAAAAACGGTTTTTACCATCGTTTTCTGCGTCATTTAATGATATAAAAACGTGACTTTCAGCGAATTTCGAGTTGAATCGATTTTTTTGAAAATTTTCATCCTCCCCCCTTTGGATTTTTTTCAAATATTAATTTCAATTTTTTGGACAAACTAAACGCGTTAGACAAAAACGGTTTTTACCATCGTTTTCTGCGTCATTTAATGATATAAAAACGTGACTTTCAGCGAATTTCGAGTTGAATCGATTTTTTTGAAAATTTTCATCCTCCCCCCTTTGGATTTTTTTCAAATATTAATTTCAATTTTTTGGACAAACTAAACGCGTTAGACAAAAACGGTTTTTACCATCGTTTTCTGCGTCATTTAATGATATAAAAACGTGACTTTCAGCGAATTTCGAGTTGAATCGATTTTTTTGAAAATTTTCATCCTCTCCCCTTTGGATTTTTTTCAAATATTAATTTCAATTTTTTGGACAAACTAAACGCGTTAGACAAAAACGGTTTTTACCATCGTTTTCTGCGTCATTTAATGATATAAAAACGTGACTTTCAGCGTAATCGATTTTTTTGAAAATTTTCATCCTCCGCCCCCCCCTTTGGATTTTTTTCAAAATATTAATTTCAATTTTTTGGACAAACTAAACGCGTTAGACAAAAACGGTTTTTACCATCGTTTTCTGCGTCATTTAATGATATAAAAACGTGACTTTCAGCGAATTTCGAGTTGAATCGATTTTTTTGAAAATTTTCATCCTCCCCCCTTTGGATTTTTTTCAAATATTAATTTCAATTTTTTGGACAAACAAAACGCGTTAGACAAAAACGGTTTTTACCATCGTTTTCTGCGTCATTTAATGATATAAAAACGTGACTTTCAGCGAATTTCGAGTTGAATCGATTTTTTTGAAAATTTTCATCCTCTCCCCTTTGGATTTTTTTCAAATATTAATTTCAACTTTTTTGACAAACTAAACGCGTTAGACAAAAACGGTTTTTACCATGGTTTTCTGGGTCATTTAATGATATAAAAACGTGACTTTCAGCGAAATCGATTTTTTTGAAAATTTTCATCCTCCGCCCTCCCCTTTGGATTTTTTTCAAAATATTAATTTCCACTTTTTGGGCAAACTAAACGCGTTAGACAATAACGGTTTTTAAAATCGTTTTCTGAGTCATTTAATGATATAAAAACGTGACTTTCAGCGAAATCGATTTTTTTGAAAATTTTCATCCTCCGCCCTCCCCTTTGGATTTTTTTCAAAATATTAATTTCCATTTTTTGGGCAAACTAAACGCGTTAGACAAAAACGGTTTTTACCATCGTTTTCTGCGTCATTTAATGATATAAAAATGTGACTTTCAGCGTAATCGATTTTTTTGAAAATTTTCATCCTCCGCCCCCCCCTTTGGATTTTTTTCAAAATATTAATTTCCATTTTTTGGACAAACTAAACGCGTTAGACAAAAACGGTTTTTACCATCGTTTTCTGCGTCATTTAATGATATAAAAACGTGACTTTCAGCGAAATCGATTTTTTTGAAAATTTTCATCCTCCGCCCCCCCTTTGGATTTTTTTCAAAATATTAATTTCCATTTTTTGGACAAACTAAACGCGTTAGACAAAAACGGTTTTTAAAATCGCTTTCTGAGTCATTTAATGATATAAAAACGTGACTTTCAGCGAAATCGATTTTTTTGAAAATTTTCATCCTCCGCCCCCCCCTTTGGATTTTTTTCAAAATATTAATTTCCATTTTTTGGACAAACTAAACGCGTTAGACAAAAACGGTTTTTAAAATCGTTTTCTGAGTCATTTAATGATATAAAAACGTGACTTTCAGCGAAATCGATTTTTTTGAAAATTTTCATCCTCCGCCCCCCCCTTTGGATTTTTTTCAAAATATTAATTTCCATTTTTTGGACAAACTAAACGCGTTAGACAAAAACGGTTTTTAAAATCGCTTTCTGAGTCATTTAATGATATAAAAACGTGACTTTCAGCGAAATCGATTTTTTTGAAAATTTTCATCCTCCGCCCCCCCCTTTGGATTTTTTTCAAAATATTAATTTCCATTTTTTGGACAAACTAAACGCGTTAGACAAAAACGGTTTTTAAAATCGCTTTCTGAGTCATTTAATGATATAAAAACGTGACTTTCAGCGAAATCGATTTTTTTGAAAATTTTCATCCTCCGCCCCCCCCTTTGGATTTTTTTCAAAATATTAATTTCCATTTTGTGGACAAACTAAACGCGTTAGACAAAAACGGTTTTTAAAATCGTTTTCTGAGTCATTTAATGATATAAAAACGTGACTTTCAGCGAAATCGATTTTTTTGAAAATTTTCATCCTCCGCCCCCCCCTTTGGATTTTTTTCAAAATATTAATTTCCATTTTTTGGACAAACTAAACGCGTTAGACAAAAACGGTTTTTAAAATCGCTTTCTGAGTCATTTAATGATATAAAAACGTGACTTTCAGCGAAATCGATTTTTTTGAAAATTTTCATCCTCCGCCCCCCCCTTTGGATTTTTTTCAAAATATTAATTTCCATTTTTTGGACAAACTAAACGCGTTAGACAAAAACGGTTTTTAAAATCGTTTTCTGAGTCATTTAATGATATAAAAACGTGACTTTCAGCGAAATCGATTTTTTTGAAAATTTTCATCCTCCGCCCCCCCCTTTGGATTTTTTTCAAAATATTAATTTCCATTTTTTGGACAAACTAAACGCGTTAGACAAAAACGGTTTTTAAAATCGCTTTCTGAGTCATTTAATGATATAAAAACGTGACTTTCAGCGAAATCGATTTTTTTGAAAATTTTCATCCTCCGCCCCCCCCTTTGGATTTTTTTCAAAATATTAATTTCCATTTTTTGGACAAACTAAACGCGTTAGACAAAAACGGTTTTTAAAATCGCTTTCTGAGTCATTTAATGATATAAAAACGTGACTTTCAGCGAAATCGATTTTTTTGAAAATTTTCATCCTCCGCCCCCCCCTTTGGATTTTTTTCAAAATATTAATTTCCATTTTTTGGACAAACTAAACGCGTTAGACAAAAACGGTTTTTAAAATCGCTTTCTGAGTCATTTAATGATATAAAAACGTGACTTTCAGCGAAATCGATTTTTTTGAAAATTTTCATCCTCCGCCCCCCCCTTTGGATTTTTTTCAAAATATTAATTTCCATTTTTTGGACAAACTAAACGCGTTAGACAAAAACGGTTTTTAAAATCGCTTTCTGAGTCATTTAATGATATAAAAACGTGACTTTCAGCGAAATCGATTTTTTTGAAAATTTTCATCCTCCGCCCCCCCCTTTGGATTTTTTTCAAAATATTAATTTCCATTTTTTGGACAAACTAAACGCGTTAGACAAAAACGGTTTTTAAAATCGTTTTCTGAGTCATTTAATGATATAAAAACGTGACTTTCAGCGAAATCGATTTTTTTGAAAATTTTCATCCTCCGCCCCCCCCTTCGGATTTTTTTCAAAATATTAATTTCCATTTTTTGGACAAACTAAACGCGTTAGACAAAAACGGTTTTTAAAATCGCTTTCTGAGTCATTTAATGATATAAAAACGTGACTTTCAGCGAAATCGATTTTTTTGAAAATTTTCATCCTCCGCCCCCCCCTTTGGATTTTTTTCAAAATATTAATTTCCATTTTTTGGACAAACTAAACGCGTTAGACAAAAACGATTTTAAAATCGCTTTCTGAGTCATTTAATGATATAAAAACGTGACTTTCAGCGAAATCGATTTTTTTGAAAATTTTCATCCTCCGCCCCCCCCTTTGGATTTTTTTCAAAATATTAATTTCCATTTTTTGGACAAACTAAACGCGTTAGACAAAAACGGTTTTTAAAATCGCTTTCTGAGTCATTTAATGATATAAAAACGTGACTTTCAGCGAAATCGATTTTTTTGAAAATTTTCATCCTCCGCCCCCCCCTTTGGATTTTTATCAAAATATTAATTTCCATTTTTTGGACAAACTAAACGCGTTAGACAAAAACGGTTTTTACCATCGTTTTCTGCGTCATTTAATGATATAAAAACGTGACTTTCAGCGAAATCGATTTTTTTGAAAATTTTCATCCTCCGCCCCCCCCTTTGGATTTTTTTCAAAATATTAATTTCCATTTTTTGGGCAAACTAAACGCGTTAGACAAAAACGGTTTTTAAAATCGTTTTCTGAGTCATTTAATGATATAAAAACGTGACTTTCAGCGAAATCGATTTTTTTGAAAATTTTCATCCTCTGCCCCCCCCTTTGGATTTTTTTCAAAATATTAATTTCCATTTTTTGGACAAACTAAACGCGTTAGACAAAAACGGTTTTTACCATCGTTTTCTGCGTCATTTAATGATATAAAAACGTGACTTTCAGCGAATTTCGAGTTGAATCGATTTTTTTGAAAATTTTCATCCTCCCCCCTTTGGATTTTTTCAAATATTAATTTCAATTTTTTTGACAAACGAAACGCGTTAGACAAAAACGGTTTTTACCATCGTTTTCTGCGTCATTTAATGATATAAAAACGTGACTTTCAGCGAATTTCGAGTTGAATCGATTTTTTTGAAAATTTTCATCCTCCCCCTTTGGATTTTTTTCAAATATTAATTTCAATTTTTTGGACAAACTAAACGCGTTAGACAAAAACGGTTTTTACCATCGTTTTCTGCGTCATTTAATGATATAAAAACGTGACTTTCAGCGAATTTCGAGTTGAATCGATTTTTTTGAAAATTTTCATCCTCCCCCCTTTGGATTTTTTTCAAATATTAATTTCAATTTTTTGGACAAACTAAACGCGTTAGACAAAAACGGTTTTTACCATCGTTTTCTGCGTCATTTAATGATATAAAAACGTGACTTTCAGCGAATTTCGAGTTGAATCGATTTTTTTGAAAATTTTCATCCTCCCCCCTTTGGATTTTTTTCAAATATTAATTTCAATTTTTTGGACAAACTAAACGCGTTAGACAAAAACGGTTTTTACCATCGTTTTCTGCGTCATTTAATGATATAAAAACGTGACTTTCAGCGAATTTCGAGTTGAATCGATTTTTTTGAAAATTTTCATCCTCTCCCCTTTGGATTTTTTTCAAATATTAATTTCAATTTTTTTGACAAACTAAACGCGTTAGACAAAAACGGTTTTTACCATGGTTTTCTGGGTCATTTAATGATATAAAAACGTGACTTTCAGCGAAATCGATTTTTTTGAAAATTTTCATCCTCCGCCCTCCCCTTTGGATTTTTTTCAAAATATTAATTTCCATTTTTTGGGCAAACTAAACGCGTTAGACAAAAACGGTTTTTACCATCGTTTTCTGCGTCATTTAATGATATAAAAACGTGACTTTCAGCGAAATCGATTTTTTTGAAAATTTTCATCCTCCGCCCCCCCCTTTGGATTTTTTTCAAAATATTAATTTCCATTTTTTGGACAAACTAAACGCGTTAGACAAAAACGGTTTTTACCATCGTTTTCTGCGTCATTTAATGATATAAAAACGTGACTTTCAGCGAAATCGATTTTTTTGAAAATTTTCATCCTCCGCCCCCCCCTTTGGATTTTTTTCAAAATATTAATTTCCATTTTTTGGACAAACTAAACGCGTTAGACAAAAACGGTTTTTAAAATCGCTTTCTGAGTCATTTAATGATATAAAAACGTGACTTTCAGCGAAATCGATTTTTTTGAAAATTTTCATCCTCCGCCCCCCCCTTTGGATTTTTTTCAAAATATTAATTTCCATTTTTTGGACAAACTAAACGCGTTAGACAAAAACGGTTTTTAAAATCGTTTTCTGAGTCATTTAATGATATAAAAACGTGACTTTCAGCGAAATCGATTTTTTTGAAAATTTTCATCCTCCGCCCCCCCCTTCGGATTTTTTTCAAAATATTAATTTCCATTTTTTGGACAAACTAAACGCGTTAGACAAAAACGGTTTTTAAAATCGCTTTCTGAGTCATTTAATGATATAAAAACGTGACTTTCAGCGAAATCGATTTTTTTGAAAATTTTCATCCTCCGCCCCCCCCTTTGGATTTTTTTCAAAATATTAATTTCCATTTTTTGGACAAACTAAACGCGTTACACAAAAACGGTTTTTAAAATCGCTTTCTGAGTCATTTAATGATATAAAAACGTGACTTTCAGCGAAATCGATTTTTTTGAAAATTTTCATCCTCCGCCCACCCCTTTGGATTTTTTTCAAAATATTAATTTCCATTTTTTGGACAAACTAAACGCGTTAGACAAAAACGGTTTTTAAAATCGCTTTCTGAGTCATTTAATGATATGAAAACGTGACTTTCAGCGAAATCGATTTTTTTGAAAATTATCATCCTCCGCCCCCCCCTTTGGATTTTTATCAAAATATTAATTTCCCTTTTTTGGACAAACTAAACGCGTTAGACAAAAACGGTTTTTACCATCGTTTTCTGCGTCATTTAATGATATAAAAACGTGACTTTCAGCGAAATCGATTTTTTTGAAAATTTTCATCCTCCGCCCCCCCCTTTGGATTTTTTTCAAAATATTAATTTCCCTTTTTTGGACAAACTAAACGCGTTAGACAAAAACGGTTTTTACCATCGTTTTCTGCGTCATTTAATGATATAAAAACGTGACTTTCAGCGAAATCGATTTTTTTGAAAATTTTCATCCTCCGCCCCCCCCTTTGGATTTTTTTCAAAATATTAATTTCCATTTTTTGGGCAAACTAAACGCGTTAGACAAAAACGGTTTTTAAAATCGTTTTCTGAGTCATTTAATGATATAAAAACGTGACTTTCAGCGAAATCGATTTTTTTGAAAATTTTCATCCTCCGCCCCCCCCTTTGGATTTCTTTCAAAATATTAAATTCCATTTTTTGGACAAACTAAACGCGTTAGACAAAAACGGTTTTTAAAATCGTTTTCTGAGTCATTTAATGATATAAAAACGTGACTTTCAGCGAAATCGATTTTTTTGAAAATTTTCATCCTCCGCCCCCCCCTTTGGATTTTTTTCAAAATATTAATTTCCATTTTTTGGACAAACTAAACGCGTTAGACAAAAACGGTTTTTAAAATCGTTTTCTGAGTCATTTAATGATATAAAAACGTGACCTTCAGCGAAATCGATTTTTTTGAAAATTTTCATCCTCCGCCCCCCCCTTCGGATTTTTTTCAAAATATTAATTTCCATTTTTTGGACAAACTAAACGCGTTAGACAAAAACGGTTTTTAAAATCGCTTTCTGAGTCATTTAATGATATAAAAACGTGACTTTCAGCGAAATCGATTTTTTTGAAAATTTTCATCCTCCGCCCCCCCCTTTGGATTTTTTTCAAAATATTAATTTCCATTTTTTGGACAAACTAAACGCGTTACACAAAAACGGTTTTTAAAATCGCTTTCTGAGTCATTTAATGATATAAAAACGTGACTTTCAGCGAAATCGATTTTTTTGAAAATTTTCATCCTCCGCCCCCCCCTTTGGATTTTTTTCAAAATATTAATTTCCATTTTTTGGACAAACTAAACGCGTTAGACAAAAACGGTTTTTACCATCGTTTTCTGCGTCATTTAATGATATAAAAACGTGACTTTCAGCGAAATCGATTTTTTTGAAAATTTTCATTCTCCGCCCCCCCCTTTGGATTTTTTTCAAAATATTAATTTCCATTTTTTGGGCAAACTAAACGCGTTAGACAAAAACGGTTTTTAAAATCGTTTTCTGAGTCATTTAATGATATAAAAACGTGACTTTCAGCGAAATCGATTTTTTTGAAAATTTTCATCCTCCGCCCCCCCCTTTGGATTTTTTTCAAAATATTAATTTCCCTTTTTTGGACAAACTAAACGCGTTAGACAAAAACGGTTTTTACCATCGTTTTCTGCGTCATTTAATGATATAAAAACGTGACTTTCAGCGAAATCGATTTTTTTGAAAATTTTCATCCTCCGCCCCCCCCTTTGGATTTTTTTCAAAATATTAATTTCCCTTTTTTGGACAAACTAAACGCGTTAGACAAAAACGGTTTTTACCATCGTTTTCTGCGTCATTTAATGATATAAAAACGTGACTTTCAGCGAAATCGATTTTTTTGAAAATTTTCATCCTCCGCCCCCCCCTTTGGATTTTTTTCAAAATATTAATTTCCATTTTTTGGGCAAACTAAACGCGTTAGACAAAAACGGTTTTTAAAATCGTTTTCTGAGTCATTTAATGATATAAAAACGTGACTTTCAGCGAAATCGATTTTTTTGAAAATTTTCATCCTCCGCCCCCCCCTTTGGATTTCTTTCAAAATATTAAATTCCATTTTTTGGACAAACTAAACGCGTTAGACAAAAACGGTTTTTAAAATCGTTTTCTGAGTCATTTAATGATATAAAAACGTGACTTTCAGCGAAATCGATTTTTTTGAAAAGTTTCATCCTCCGCCCCCCCCTTTGAATTTTTTTCAAAATATTAATTTCCATTTTTTGGACAAACTAAACGCGTTAGACAAAAACGGTTTTTAAAATCGTTTTCTGAGTCATTTAATGATATAAAAACGTGATTTTCAGCGAAATCGATTTTTTTGAAAAGTTTCATCCTCCGCCCCCCCCTTTGGATTTTTTTCAAAATATTAATTTCCATTTTTTGGACAAACTAAACGCGTTAGACAAAAACGGTTTTTACCATCGTTTTCTGCGTCATTTAATGATATAAAAACGTGACTTTCAGCGAAATCGATTTTTTTGAAAATTTTCATCCTCCGCCCCCCCCTTTGGATTTCTTTCAAAATATTAAATTCCATTTTTTGGACAAACTAAACGCGTTAGACAAAAACGGTTTTTAAAATCGTTTTCTGAGTCATTTAATGATATAAAAACGTGACTTTCAGCGAAATCGATTTTTTTGAAAAGTTTCATCCTCCGCCCCCCCCTTTGGATTTTTTTCAAAATATTAATTTCCATTTTTTGGACAAACTAAACGCGTTAGACAAAAACGGTTTTTACCATCGTTTTCTGCGTCATTTAATGATATAAAAACGTGACATTCAGCGAAATCGATTTTTTTGAAAATTTTCATCATCCGCCCCCCCCTTTGGATTTTTTTCAAAATATTAATTTCCATTTTTTGGACAAAGTAACCGCGTTAGACAAAAGCAGGTTTTACCATCGTTTTCTGTGTCATTTAATGATATATAAACGTGACTTTCAGCGAAATCGTTTTTTTTGAAAATTTTCATCCTCCGCCCCCCCCTTTGGATTTTTTTCAAAACATTAATTTCCATTTTTTGGGCAAACTAAACGCGTTAGACAAAAACGGTTTTTAAAATCGTTTTCTGAGTCATTTAATGATATAAAAACGTGACTTTCAGCGAAATCGATTTTTTTGAAAATTTTCATCCTCCGCCCCCCCCTTTGGATTTCTTTCAAAATATTAATTTCCAATTTTTTGGAAAAACTAAACGCGTTAGACAAAAAAGGTTTTTAAAATCGTTTTCTGAGTCATTTAATGATATAAAAACGTGACTTTCAGCGAAATCGATTTTTTTGAAAATTTTCATCCTCCGCCCCCCCCCTTTGGATTTTTTTCAAAATATTAATTTCCATTTTTTGGACAAACTAAACGCGTTAGACAAAAACAGGTTTTACCATCGTTTTCTGCGTCATTTAATGATATAAAAACGTGACATTCAGCGAAATCGATTTTTTTGAAAATTTTCATCCTCCGCCCCCCCCTTTGGATTTTTTTCAAAATATTAATTTCCATTTTTTGGACAAACTAAACGCGTTAGACAAAAACGGTTTTTAAAATCGTTTTCTGAGTCATTTAATGATATAAAAACGTGACTTTCAGCGAAATCGATTTTTTTGAAAATTTTCATCCTCCGCCCCCCCCTTTGGATTTCTTTCAAAATATTAATTTCCAATTTTTTGGAAAAACTAAACGCGTTAGACAAAAAAGGTTTTTAAAATCGTTTTCTGAGTCATTTAATGATATAAAAACGTGACTTTCAGCGAAATCGATTTTTTTGAAAATTTTCATCCTCCGCCCCCCCCTTTGGATTTTTTTCAAAATATTAATTTCCATTTTTTGGACAAACTAAACGCGTTAGACAAAAACAGGTTTTACCATCGTTTTCTGCGTCATTTAATGATATAAAAACGTGACATTCAGCGAAATCGATTTTTTTGAAAAGTTTCATCCTCCGCCCCCCCCTTTGGATTTTTTTCAAAATATTAATTTCCATTTTTTGGACAAAGTAACCGCGTTAGACAAAAACAGGTTTTACCATCGTTTTCTGCGTCATTTAATGATATATAAACGTGACTTTCAGCGAAATCGTTTTTTTTGAAAATTTTCATCCTCCGCCCCCCCCCTTTGGATTTTTTTCAAAATATTAATTTCCATTTTTTGGGCAAACTAAACGCGTTAGACAAAAACGGTTTTTAAAATCGTTTTCTGCGTCATTTAATGATATAAAAACGTGACATTCAGCGAAATCGATTTTTTTGAAAATTTTCATCCTCCGCCCCCCCCTTTGGATTTTTTTCAAAATATTAATTTCCATTTTTTGGACAAAGTAACCGCGTTAGACAAAAACAGGTTTTACCATCGTTTTCTGCGTCATTTAATGATATATAAACGTGACTTTCAGCGAAATCGTTTTTTTTGAAAATTTTCATCCTCCGCCCCCCCCTTTGGATTTTTTTCAAAATATTAATTTCCATTTTTTGGGCAAACTAAACGCGTTAGACAAAAACGGTTTTTAAAATCGTTTTCTGAGTCATTTAATGATATAAAAACGTGACTTTCAGCGAAATCGATTTTTTTGAAAATTTTCATCCTCCGCCCCCCCCTTTGGATTTTTTTTAAAATATTAATTTCCATTTTTTGGACAAACTAAACGCGTTAGACAAAAACGGTTTTTAAAATCGTTTTCTGAGTCATTTAATGATATAAAAACGTGACTTTCAGCGAAATCGATTTTTTTGAAAATTTTCATCCTCCGCCCCCCCCTTTGGATTTTTTTCAAAATATTGATTTCCATTTTTTGGACAAACTAAACGCGTTAGACAAAAACGGTTTTTACCATCGTTTTCTGCGTCATTTAATGATATAAAAACGTGACTTTCAGCGAAATCGATTTTTTTGAAAATTTTCATCCTCCGCCCCCCCCTTTGGATTTTTTTCAAAATATTAATTTCCATTTTTTGGACAAACTAAACGCGTTAGACAAAAACGGTTTTTACCATCGTTTTCTGCGTCATTTAATGATATAAAAACGTGACTTTCAGCGAAATCGTTTTTTTTGAAAATTTTCATCCTCCGCCCCCCCCTTTGGATTTTTTTCAAAATATTAATTTCCATTTTTTGGACAAACTAAACGCGTTAGACAAAAACGGTTTTTACCATCGTTTTCTGCGTCATTTAATGATATAAAAACGTGACTTTCAGCGAAATCGTTTTTTTGAAAATTTTCATCCTCCGCCCCCCCCTTTGGATTTTTTTCAAAATATTAATTTCCATTTTTTGGACAAAGTAACCGCGTTAGACAAAAACAGGTTTTACCATCGTTTTCTGCGTCATTTAATGATATATAAACGTGACTTTCAGCGAAATCGTTTTTTTTGAAAATTTTCATCCTCCGCCCCCCCCTTTGGATTTTTTTCAAAATATTAATTTCCATTTTTTGGGCAAACTAAACGCGTTAGACAAAAACGGTTTTTAAAATCGTTTTCTGAGTCATTTAATGATATAAAAACGTGGCTTACAGCGAAATCGATTTTTTGAAAATTTTCATCCTCCGCCCCCCCCTTTGGATTTTTTTCAAAATATTAATTTCCATTTTTTGGACAAACTAAACGCGTTAGACAAAAACGGTTTTTAAAATCGTTTTCTGAGTCATTTAATGATATAAAAACGTGACTTTCAGCGAAATCGATTTTTTTGAAAATTTTCGTCCTCCGCCCCCCCCCTTTGGATTTTTTTCAAAATATTATTTTCCATTTTTTGGACAAACTAAACGCGTTAGACAAAAACGGCTTTTACTATCGTTTTCTGCGTCATTTAATGATATATAAACGTGACTTTCAGCGAAATCGATTTTTTTGAAAATTTTCATCCTCCGCCCCCCCCTTTGGATTTTTTTCAAAATATTAATTTCCATTTTTTGGGCAAACTAATCGCGTTAGACAAAAACGGTTTTTACCATCGTTTTCTGCGTCATTTAATGATATAAAAACGTGACTTTCAGCGAAATTGATTTTTTTGAAAATTTTCATTCTCCGCCCCCCCTTTGGATTTTTTTCAAAATATTAATTTCCATTTTTTGGACAAAGTAACCGCGTTAGACAAAAACAGGTTTTACCATCGTTTTCTGCGTCATTTAATGATATATAAACGTGACTTTCAGCGAAATCGTTTTTTTTTGAAAATTTTCATCCTCCGCCCCCCCCTTTGGATTTTTTTCAAAATATTAATTTCCATTTTTTGGGCAAACTAAACGCGTTAGACAAAAACGGTTTTTAAAATCGTTTTCTGAGTCATTTAATGATATAAAAACGTGGCTTACAGCGAAATCGATTTTTTTGAAAATTTTCATCCTCCGCCCCCCCCTTTGGATTTTTTTAAAAATATTAATTTCCATTTTTTGGACAAACTAAACGCGTTAGACAAAAACGGTTTTTAAAATCGTTTTCTGAGTCATTTAATGATATAAAAACGTGACTTTCAGCGAAATCGATTTTTTTGAAAATTTTCGTCCTCCGCCCCCCCCCTTTGGATTTTTTTCAAAATATTATTTTCCATTTTTTGGACAAACTAAACGCGTTAGACAAAAACGGCTTTTACCATCGTTTTCTGCGTCATTTAATGATATATAAACGTGACTTTCAGCGAAATCGATTTTTTTGAAAATTTTCATCCTCCGCCCCCACCTTTGGATTTTTTTTAAAATATTATTTTCCATTTTTTGGACAAACTAAAGGCGTTAGACAAAAACGGCTTTTACCATCGTTTTCTGCGTCATTTAATGATATATAAACGTGACATTCAGCGAAATCGATTTTTTTGAAAATTTTCATCCTCCGCCCCCCCTTTGGATTTTTTTCAAAATATTAATTTCCATTTTTTGGGCAAACTAATCGCGTTAGACAAAAACGGTTTTTACCATCGTTCTCTGCGTCATTTAATGATATAAAAACGTGACTTTCAGCGAAATCGATTTTTTTGAAAATTTTCATCCTCCGCCCCCCCTTTGGATTTTTTTCAAAATATTATTTTCCATTTTTTGGACAAACTAAACGCGTTAGACAAAAACGGCTTTTACCATCGTTTTCTGCGTCATTTAATGATATATAAACGTGACTTTCAGCGAAATCGTTTTTTTTGAAAATTTTCATCCTCCCCCCTTTGGATTTTTTTCAAATATTAATTTCAATTTTTTGGACAAACTAAACGCGTTAGACAAAAACGGTTTTTACCATCGTTTTCTGCGTCATTTAATAATATAAAAACGTGACTTTCAGCGAAATCGATTTTTTTGAAAATTTTCATCCTCCGCCCCCCCCTTTGGATTTCTTTCAAAATATTAATTTCCATTTTTTGGACAAACTAAACGCGTTAGACAAAAACGGTTTTTAAAATCGTTTTCTGAGTCATTTAATGATATAAAAACGTGACTTTCAGCGAAATCGATTTTTTTGAAAATTTTCGTCCTCCGCCCCCCCCCCCCTTTGGATTTTTTTCAAAATATTATTTTCCATTTTTTGGACAAACTAAACGCGTTAGTCAAAAACGGCTTTTACTATCGTTTTCTGCGTCATTTAATGATATATAAACGTGACTTTCAGCGAAATCGATTTTTTTGAAAATTTTCATCCTCCGCCCCCCCCTTTGGATTTTTTTCAAAATATTAATTTCCATTTTTTGGGCAAACTAATCGCGTTAGACAAAAACGGTTTTTACCATCGTTTTCTGCGTCATTTAATGATATAAAAACGTGACTTTCAGCGAAATTGATTTTTTTGAAAATTTTCATTCTCCGCCCCCCCCTTTGGATTTTTTTCAAAATATTAATTTCCATTTTTTGGACAAAGTAACCGCGTTAGACAAAAACAGGTTTTACCATCGTTTTCTGCGTCATTTAATGATATATAAACGTGACTTTCAGCGAAATCGTTTTTTTTTGAAAATTTTCATCCTCCGCCCCCCCCCTTTGGATTTTTTTCAAAATATTAATTTCCATTTTTTGGGCAAACTAAACGCGTTAGACAAAAACGGTTTTTAAAATCGTTTTCTGAGTCATTTAATGATATAAAAACGTGACTTTCAGCGAATTTCGAGTTGAATCGATTTTTTTGAAAATTTTCATCCTCCCCCCTTTGGATTTTTTTCAAATATTAATTTCAATTTTTTGGACAAACTAAACGCGTTAGACAAAAACGGTTTTTACCATCGTTTTCTGCGTCATTTAATGATATAAAAACGTGACTTTCAGCGAATTTCGAGTTGAATCGATTTTTTTGAAAATTTTCATCCTCCCCCCTTTGGATTTTTTTCAAATATTAATTTCAATTTTTTGGACAAACTAAACGCGTTAGACAAAAACGGTTTTTACCATCGTTTTCTGCGTCATTTAATTATATAAAAACGTGACTTTCAGCGAATTTAGAGTTGAATCGATTTTTTTGAAAATTTTCATCCTCCCCCCTTTGGATTTTTTTCAAATATTAATTTCAATTTTTTGGACAAACTAAACGCGTTAGACAAAAACGGTTTTTACCATCGTTTTCTGCGTCATTTAATGATATAAAAACGTGACTTTCAGCGAATTTCGAGTTGAATCGATTTTTTTGAAAATTTTCATCCTCCCCCTTTGGATTTTTTTCAAATATTAATTTCAATTTTTTGGACAAACTAAACGCGTTAGACAAAAACGGTTTTTACCATCGTTTTCTGCGTCATTTAATGATATAAAAACGTGACTTTCAGCGAATTTCGAGTTGAATCGATTTTTTTGAAAATTTTCATCCTCCCCCCTTTGGATTTTTTTCAAATATTAATTTCAATTTTTTTGACAAACTAAACGCGTTAGACAAAAACGGTTTTTACCATCGTTTTCTGCGTCATTTAATGATATAAAAACGTGACCTTCAGCGAATTTCGAGTTGAATCGATTTTTTTGAAAATTTTCATCCTCCCCCTTTGGATTTTTTTCAAATATTAATTTCAATTTTTTTGACAAACTAAACGCGTTAGACAAAAACGGTTTTTACCATCGTTTCCTGCGTCATTTAATGATATAAAAACGTGACTTTCAGCGAATTTCGAGTTGAATCGATTTTTTTGAAAATTTTCATCCTCCCCCTTTGGATTTTTTTCAAATATTAATTTCAATTTTTTGGACAAACTAAACGCGTTAGACAAAAACGGTTTTTACCATCGTTTTCGCCGTCATTTAATGATATAAAAACGTGACTTTCAGCGAATTTCGAGTTGAATCGATTTTTTTGAAAATTTTCATCCTCCCCCTTTGGATTTTTTTCAAATATTAATTTCAATTTTTTTGACAAACTAAACGCGTTAGACAAAAACGGTTTTTACCATCGTTTTCTGCGTCATTTAATGATATAAAAACGTGACTTTCAGCGAATTTCGAGTTGAATCGATTTTTTTGAAAATTTTCATCCTCCGCCCCCCCCTTTGGATTTCTTTCAAAATATTAATTTCCAATTTTTTGGAAAAACTAAACGCGTTAGACAAAAAAGGTTTTTAAAATCGTTTTCTGAGTCATTTAATGATATAAAAACGTGACTTTCAGCGAAATCGATTTTTTTGAAAATTTTCATCCTCCGCCCCCCCCTTTGGATTTTTTTCAAAATATTAATTTCCATTTTTTGGACAAACTAAACGCGTTAGACAAAAACACTTTTTACCATCGTTTTCTGCGTCATTTAATGATATAAAAACGTGACATTCAGCGAAATCGATTTTTTTGAAAAGTTTCATCCTCCGCCCCCCCCTTTGGATTTTTTTCAAAATATTAATTTCCATTTTTTGGACAAAGTAACCGCGTTAGACAAAAACAGGTTTTACCATCGTTTTCTGCGTCATTTAATGATATATAAACGTGACTTTCAGCGAAATCGTTTTTTTTGAAAATTTTCATCCTCCGCCCCCCCCCTTTGGATTTTTTTCAAAATATTAATTTCCATTTTTTGGGCAAACTAAACGCGTTAGACAAAAACGGTTTTTAAAATCGTTTTCTGCGTCATTTAATGATATAAAAACGTGACATTCAGCGAAATCGATTTTTTTGAAAATTTTCATCCTCCGCCCCCCCCTTTGGATTTTTTTCAAAATATTAATTTCCATTTTTTGGACAAAGTAACCGCGTTAGACAAAAACAGGTTTTACCATCGTTTTCTGCGTCATTTAATGATATATAAACGTGACTTTCAGCGAAATCGTTTTTTTTGAAAATTTTCATCCTCCGCCCCCCCCTTTGGATTTTTTTCAAAATATTAATTTCCATTTTTTGGGCAAACTAAACGCGTTAGACAAAAACGGTTTTTAAAATCGTTTTCTGAGTCATTTAATGATATAAAAACGTGACTTTCAGCGAAATCGATTTTTTTGAAAATTTTCATCCTCCGCCCCCCCCTTTGGATTTTTTTTAAAATATTAATTTCCATTTTTTGGACAAACTAAACGCGTTAGACAAAAACGGTTTTTAAAATCGTTTTCTGAGTCATTTAATGATATAAAAACGTGACTTTCAGCGAAATCGATTTTTTTGAAAATTTTCATCCTCCGCCCCCCCCTTTGGATTTTTTTCAAAATATTGATTTCCATTTTTTGGACAAACTAAACGCGTTAGACAAAAACGGTTTTTACCATCGTTTTCTGCGTCTTTTAATGATATAAAAACGTGACTTTCAGCGAAATCGATTTTTTTGAAAATTTTCATCCTCCGCCCCCCCCTTTGGATTTTTTTCAAAATATTAATTTCCATTTTTTGGACAAACTAAACGCGTTAGACAAAAACGGTTTTTACCATCGTTTTCTGCGTCATTTAATGATATAAAAACGTGACTTTCAGCGAAATCGTTTTTTTTGAAAATTTTCATCCTCCGCCCCCCCCTTTGGATTTTTTTCAAAATATTAATTTCCATTTTTTGGACAAAGTAACCGCGTTAGACAAAAACAGGTTTTACCATCGTTTTCTGCGTCATTTAATGATATATAAACGTGACTTTCAGCGAAATCGTTTTTTTTGAAAATTTTCATCCTCCGCCCCCCCCTTTGGATTTTTTTCAAAATATTAATTTCCATTTTTTGGGCAAACTAAACGCGTTAGACAAAAACGGTTTTTAAAATCGTTTTCTGAGTCATTTAATGATATAAAAACGTGGCTTACAGCGAAATCGATTTTTTTGAAAATTTTCATCCTCCGCCCCCCCCTTTGGATTTTTTTCAAAATATTAATTTCCATTTTTTGGACAAACTAAACGCGTTAGACAAAAACGGTTTTTAAAATTGTTTTCTGAGTCATTTAATGATATAAAAACGTGACTTTCAGCGAAATCGATTTTTTTGAAAATTTTCGTCCTCCGCCCCCCCCCTTTGGATTTTTTTCAAAATATTATTTTCCATTTTTTGGACAAACTAAACGCGTTAGACAAAAACGGCTTTTACTATCGTTTTCTGCGTCATTTAATGATATATAAACGTGACTTTCAGCGAAATCGATTTTTTTGAAAATTTTCATCCTCCGCCCCCCCCTTTGGATTTTTTTCAAAATATTAATTTCCATTTTTTGGGCAAACTAATCGCGTTAGACAAAAACGGTTTTTACCATCGTTTTCTGCGTCATTTAATGATATAAAAACGTGACTTTCAGCGAAATTGATTTTTTTGAAAATTTTCATTCTCCGCCCCCCCCTTTGGATTTTTTTCAAAATATTAATTTCCATTTTTTGGACAAAGTAACCGCGTTAGACAAAAACAGGTTTTACCATCGTTTTCTGCGTCATTTAATGATATATAAACGTGACTTTCAGCGAAATCGTTTTTTTTTGAAAATTTTCATCCTCCGCCCCCCCCTTTGGATTTTTTTCAAAATATTAATTTCCATTTTTTGGGCAAACTAAACGCGTTAGACAAAAACGGTTTTTAAAATCGTTTTCTGAGTCATTTAATGATATAAAAACGTGGCTTACAGCGAAATCGATTTTTTTGAAAATTTTCATCCTCCGCCCCCCCCTTTGGATTTTTTTAAAAATATTAATTTCCATTTTTTGGACAAACTAAACGCGTTAGACAAAAACGGTTTTTAAAATCGTTTTCTGAGTCATTTAATGATATAAAAACGTGACTTTCAGCGAAATCGATTTTTTTGAAAATTTTCGTCCTCCGCCCCCCCCTTTGGATTTTTTTAAAAATATTATTTTCCATTTTTTGGACAAACTAAACGCGTTAGACAAAAACGGCTTTTACCATCGTTTTCTGCGTCATTTAATGATATATAAACGTGACTTTCAGCGAAATCGATTTTTTTGAAAATTTTCATCCTCCGCCCCCACCTTTGGATTTTTTTTAAAATATTATTTTCCATTTTTTGGACAAACTAAAGGCGTTAGACAAAAACGGCTTTTACCATCGTTTTCTGCGTCATTTAATGATATATAAACGTGACATTCAGCGAAATCGATTTTTTTGAAAATTTTCATCCTCCGCCCCCCCCTTTGGATTTTTTTCAAAATATTAATTTCCATTTTTTGGGCAAACTAATCGCGTTAGACAAAAACGGTTTTTACCATCGTTCTCTGCGTCATTTAATGATATAAAAACGTGACTTTCAGCGAAATCGATTTTTTTGAAAATTTTCATCCTCCGCCCCCCCCCCTTTGGATTTTTTTAAAAATATTAATTTCCATTTTTTGGACAAACTAAACGCGTTAGACAAAAACGGTTTTTAAAATCGTTTTCTGAGTCATTTAATGATATAAAAACGTGACTTTCAGCGAAATCGATTTTTTTGAAAATTTTCGTCCTCCGCCCCCCCCCTTTGGATTTTTTTCAAAATATTATTTTCCATTTTTTGGACAAACTAAACGCGTTAGACAAAAACGGCTTTTACCATCGTTTTCTGCGTCATTTAATGATATATAAACGTGACTTTCAGCGAAATCGATTTTTTTGAAAATTTTCATCCTCCGCCCCCACCTTTGGATTTTTTTTAAAATATTATTTTCCATTTTTTGGACAAACTAAAGGCGTTAGACAAAAACGGCTTTTACCATCGTTTTCTGCGTCATTTAATGATATATAAACGTGACATTCAGCGAAATCGATTTTTTTGAAAATTTTCATCCTCCGCCCCCCCCTTTGGATTTTTTTCAAAATATTAATTTCCATTTTTTGGACAAACTAAATGCGTTAGACAAAAACGGTTTTTAAAATCGTTTTCTGCGTCATTTAATAATATAAAAACGTGGCTTACAGCGAAATCGATTTTTTTGAAAATTTTCATCCTCCGCCCCCCCCTTTGGATTTTTTTAAAAATATTAATTTCCATTTTTTGGACAAACTAAACGCGTTAGACAAAAACGGTTTTTAAAATCGTTTTCTGAGTCATTTAATGATATAAAAACGTGACTTTCAGCGAAATCGATTTTTTTGAAAATTTTCGTCCTCCGCCCCCCCCCCTTTGGATTTTTTTCAAAATATTATTTTCCATTTTTTGGACAAACTAAACGCGTTAGTCAAAAACGGCTTTTACTATCGTTTTCTGCGTCATTTAATGATATATAAACGTGACTTTCAGCGAAATCGATTTTTTTGAAAATTTTCATCCTCCGCCCCCCCCTTTGGATTTTTTTCAAAATATTAATTTCCATTTTTTGGGCAAACTAATCGCGTTAGACAAAAACGGTTTTTACCATCGTTTTCTGCGTCATTTAATGATATAAAAACGTGACTTTCAGCGAAATTGATTTTTTTGAAAATTTTCATTCTCCGCCCCCCCTTTGGATTTTTTTCAAAATATTAATTTCCATTTTTTGGACAAAGTAACCGCGTTAGACAAAAACAGGTTTTACCATCGTTTTCTGCGTCATTTAATGATATATAAACGTGACTTTCAGCGAAATCGTTTTTTTTTGAAAATTTTCATCCTCCGCCCCCCCCCTTTGGATTTTTTTCAAAATATTAATTTCCATTTTTTGGGCAAACTAAACGCGTTAGACAAAAACGGTTTTTAAAATCGTTTTCTGAGTCATTTAATGATATAAAAACGTGACTTTCAGCGAATTTCGAGTTGAATCGATTTTTTTGAAAATTTTCATCCTCCCCCCTTTGGATTTTTTTCAAATATTAATTTCAATTTTTTGGACAAACTAAACGCGTTAGACAAAAACGGTTTTTACCATCGTTTTCTGCGTCATTTAATGATATAAAAACGTGACTTTCAGCGAATTTCGAGTTGAATCGATTTTTTTGAAAATTTTCATCCTCCCCCCTTTGGATTTTTTTCAAATATTAATTTCAATTTTTTGGACAAACTAAACGCGTTAGACAAAAACGGTTTTTACCATCGTTTTCTGCGTCATTTAATTATATAAAAACGTGACTTTCAGCGAATTTAGAGTTGAATCGATTTTTTTGAAAATTTTCATCCTCCCCCCTTTGGATTTTTTTCAAATATTAATTTCAATTTTTTGGACAAACTAAACGCGTTAGACAAAAACGGTTTTTACCATCGTTTTCTGCGTCATTTAATGATATAAAAACGTGACTTTCAGCGAATTTCGAGTTGAATCGATTTTTTTGAAAATTTTCATCCTCCCCCTTTGGATTTTTTTCAAATAATAATTTCAATTTTTTGGACAAACAAAACGCGTTAGACAAAAACGGTTTTTACCATCGTTTTCTGCGTCATTTAACGATATAATTGCGTGATTTTCAGCGAAATTTATTTTTTTGAAAATTTTCATCCTCCGCCCCCCCCTTTGGATTTTTTTCAAATATTAATTTCAATTTTTTGGACAAACTAAACGCGTTAGACAAAAACGGTTTTTACCATCGTTTTCTGCGTCATTTAATGATATAAAAACGTGACTTTCAGCGAATTTCGAGTTGAATCGATTTTTTTGAAAATTTTCATCCTCCCCCCTTTGGATTTTTTTCAAATATTAATTTCAATTTTTTTGACAAACTAAACGCGTTAGACAAAAACGGTTTTTACCATCGTTTTCTGCGTCATTTAATGATATAAAAACGTGACCTTCAGCGAATTTCGAGTTGAATCGATTTTTTTGAAAATTTTCATCCTCCCCCTTTGGATTTTTTTCAAATATTAATTTCAATTTTTTTGACAAACTAAACGCGTTAGACAAAAACGGTTTTTACCATCGTTTCCAGCGTCATTTAATGATATAAAAACGTGACTTTCAGCGAATTTCGAGTTGAATCGATTTTTTTGAAAATTTTCATCCTCCCCCTTTGGATTTTTTTCAAATATTAATTTCAATTTTTTGGACAAACTAAACGCGTTAGACAAAAACGGTTTTTACCATCGTTTTCGCCGTCATTTAATGATATAAAAACGTGACTTTCAGCGAATTTCGAGTTGAATCGTTTTTTTTGAAAATTTTCATCCTCCCCCTTTTAATTTTTTTCAAATATTAATTTCAATTTTTTTGACAAACTAAACGCGTTAGACAAAAACGGTTTTTACCATCGTTTTCTGCGTCATTTAATGATATAAAAACGTGACTTTCAGCGAATTTCGAGTTGAATCGATTTTTTTGAAAATTTTCATCCTCCGCCCCCCCCTTTGGATTTTTTTCAAAATATTAATTTCCATTTTTTGGACAAACTAAACGCGTTAGACAAAAACGGTTTTTAAAATCGTTTTCTGAGTCATTTAATGATATAAAAACGTGACTTTCAGCGAAATCGATTTTTTGAAAATTTTCATCCTCCGCCCCCCCCCCCCCCTTTGGATTTTTTTCAAAATATTAATTTCCATTTTTTGGGCAAACTAAACGCGTTAGACAAAATCGGTTTTTACCATCGTTTTCTGCGTCATTTAATGATATATAAACGTGACTTTCAGCGAAATCGATTTTTTTGAAAATTTTCATCCTCCGCCCCCCCCTTTGGATTTTTTTCAAAATATTAATTTCCATTTTTTGGGCAAACTAAACGCGTTAGACAAAAACGGTTTTTAAAATCGATTTTTTTGAAAATTTTCATCCTCCGCCCCCCCTTTGGATTTTTTTCAAAATATTAATTTCCATTTTTTGGACAAACTAAACGCGTTAGACAAAAACGGTTTTTAAAATCGTTTTCTGAGTCATTTAATGATATAAAAAACGTGACTTTCAGCGAAATCGATTTTTTTGAAAATTTTCATCCTCCGCCCCTCCCTTTGGATTTTTTTCAAAATATTAATTTCCAATTTTTTGGACAAACTAAACGCGTTAGACAAAAACGGTTTTTAAAATCGTTTTCTGAGTCATTTAATGATATAAAAACGTGACTTTCAGCGAAATCGATTTTTTTGAAAATTTTCATCCTCCGCCACCCCCTTTGGATTTTTTTCAAAATATTAATTTCCATTTTTTGGACAAACTAAACGCGTTAGACAAAAACGGTTTTTACCATCGTTTTCTGCGTCATTTAATGATATATAAACGTGACTTTCAGCGAAATCGATTTTTTTGAAAATTTTCATCCTCCGCCCCCCCCTTTGGATTTTTTTCAACATATTAATTTCCATTTTTTGGGCAAATTAAACGCGTTAGACAAAAACGGTTTTTAAAATCGTTTTCTGAGTCATTTAATGATATAAAAACGTAACTATCAGCGAAATCGATTTTTTTGAAAATTTTCATCCTCCGCCCCCCCCCTTTGGATTTTTTTCAAAATATTAATTTCCATTTTTGGACAAACTAAACCCGTTAGACAAAAACGGTTTTTAAAATCGTTTTCTGAGTCATTTAATGATATAAAAACGTGACTTTCAGCGAAATCGATTTTTTTGAAAATTTTCATCATCCGCCCCCCCCCTTTGGATTTTTTTCAAAATATTAATTTCCATTTTTTGGGCAAACTAAACGCGTTAGACAAAAAACGGTTTTTACCATCGTTTTCTGCGTCATTTAATGATATATAAACGTGACTTTCAGCGAAATCGATTTTTTGAAAATTTTCATCCTCCGCCCCCCCCTTTGGATTTTTTTCAAAATATTAATTTCCATTTTTTGGGCAAACTAAACGCGTTAGACAAAAACGGTTTTTACCATCGTTTTCTGCGTCATTTAATGATATATAAACGTGACTTTCAGCGAAATCGATTTTTTTGAAAATTTTCATCCTCCGCCCCCCCTTTGGATTTTTTTCAAAATATTAATTTCCATTTTTTGGGCAAACTAAACGCGTTAGACAAAAACGGTTTTTAAAATCGTTTTCTGAGTCATTTAATGATATAAAAACGTGACTTTCAGCGAAATCGATTTTTTTGAAAATTTTCATCCTCCGCCCCCCCCTTTGGATTTTTTTCAACATATTAATTTCCATTTTTTGGGCAAATTAAACGCGTTAGACAAAAACGGTTTTTAAAATCGTTTTCTGAGTCATTTAATGATATAAAAACGTGACTTTCAGCGAAATCGATTTTTTTGAAAATTTTCATCCTCCGCCCCCCCCCTTTGGATTTTTTTCAAAATATTAATTTCCATTTTTTGGACAAAACTAAACCCGTTAGACAAAAACGGTTTTTAAAATCGTTTTCTGAGTCATTTAATGATATAAAAACGTGACTTTCAGCGAAATCGATTTTTTTGAAAATTTTCATCATCCGCCCCCCCCCCTTTGGATTTTTTTCAATATATTAATTTCCATTTTTTTGGCAAACTAAACGCGTTAGACAAAAACGGTTTTTAAAATCGTTTTCTGAGTCATTTAATGATATAAAAACGTGACTTTCAGCGAAATCGATTTTTTTGAAAATTTTCATCCTCCGCCCCCCCCCCCTTTGGATTTTTTTCAACATATTAATTTCCATTTTTTGGACAAACTAAACGCGTTAGACAAAAACGGTTTTTAAAATCGTTTTCTGAGTCATTTAATGATATAAAAACGTGACTTTCAGCGAAATCGATTTTTTTGAAAATTTTCATCCTCCGCCCCCCCCCTTTGGATTTTTTTCAAAATATTAATTTCCATTTTTTTGGACAAACTAAACGCGTTAGACAAAAACGGTTTTTACCATCGTTTTCTGCGTCATTTAATGATATAAAAAACGTGACTTTCAGCGAAATCGATTTTTTTGAAAATTTTCATCCTCCGCCCCCCCCTTTGGATTTTTTTCAAAATATTAATTTCCATTTTTTGGACAAACTAAACGCGTTAGACAAAAACGGTTTTTAAAATCGTTTTCTGAGTCATTTAATGATATAAAAACGTGACTTTCAGCGAAATCGATTTTTTTTTAAATTTTCATCCTCCGCCCCCCCCTTTGGATTTTTTTCAAAATATTAATTTCCATTTTTTGGACAAACTAAACGCGTTAGACAAAAACGGTTTTTAAAATCGTTTTCTGAGTCATTTAATGATATAAAAACGTGACTTTCAGCGAAATCGATTTTTTTTGAAAATTTTCATCCTCCGCCCCCCCCTTTGGATTTTTTTCAAAATATTAATTTCCATTTTTTGGACAAACTAAACGCGTTAGACAAAAACGGTTTTTACCATCGTTTTCTGCGTCATTTAATGATATATAAACGTGACTTTCAGCGAAATCGATTTTTTTGAAAATTTTCATCCTCCGCCCCCCCTCCTTTGGATTTTTTTCAAAATATTAATTTCCATTTTTTGGGCAAACTAAACGCGTTAGACAAAAACGGGTTTTAAAATCGTTTTCTGAGTCATTTAATGATATAAAAACGTGACTTTCAGCGAAATCGATTTTTTTGAAAATTTTCATCCTCCGCCCCCCCCTTTGGATTTTTTTCAAAATATTAATTTCCATTTTTTGGGCACACTAAACCCGTTAGACAAAAACGGTTTTTAAAATCGTTTTCTGAGTCATTTAATGATATAAAAACGTGACTTTCAGCGAAATCGATTTTTTTGAAAATTTTCATCCTCCGCCCCCCCCTTTGGATTTTTTTCAAAATATTAATTTCCATTTTTTGGACAAACTAAACGTGTTAGACAAAATCGGTTTTTACCATCGTTTTCTGCGTCATTTAATGATATAAAAACGTGACTTTCAGCGAAATCGATTTTTTTGAAAATTTTCATCCTCCGCCCCCCCCTTTGGATTTTTTTCAAAATATTAATTTCAATTTTTTGGACAAACTAAACGTGTTAGACAAAATCGGTTTTTATCATCGTTTTCTGCGTCATTTAATGATATAAAAACGTGACTTTCAGCGAAATCGATTTTTTTGAAAATTTTCATCCTCCGCCCCCCCCTTTGGATTTTTTTCAAAATATTAATTTCAATTTTTTGGACAAACTAAACGTGTTAGACAAAATCGGTTTTTATCATCGTTTTCTGCGTCATTTAATGATATAAAAACGTGACTTTCAGCGAAATCGATTTTTTTGAAAATTTTCATCCTCCGCCCCCCCCTTTGGATTTTTTTCAAAATATTAATTTCAATTTTTTGGACAAACTAAACGCGTTAGACAAAAACGGTTTTTACCATCGTTTTCTGCGTCATTTAATGATATAAAAACGTAACATTCAGCGAAATCGATTTTTTTGAAAATTTTCATCCTCCGCCCCCCCCCTTTGGATTTTTTTCAAAATATTAATTATTTCCATTTTTTGGACAAACTAAACGCGTTAGACAAAAACGGTTTTTAAAATCGTTTTCTGAGTCATTTAATGATATAAAAACGTGACTTTCAGCGAAATCGATTTTTTTGAAAATTTTCATCCTCCGCCCCCCCCTTTGGATTTTTTTCAACATATTAATTTCCATTTTTTGGGCAAATTAAACGCGTTAGACAAAAACGGTTTTTAAAATCGTTTTCTGAGTCATTTAATGATATAAAAACGTGACTTTCAGCGAAATCGATTTTTTTGAAAATTTTCATCCTCCGCCCCCCCCTTTGGATTTTTTTCAAAATATTAATTTCCATTTTTTGGACAAACTAAACGCGTTAGACAAAAACGGTTTTTAAAATCGTTTTCTGAGTCATTTAATGATATAAAAACGTGACTTTCAGCGAAATCGATTTTATTGAAAATTTTCATCCTCCGCCCCCCCCTTTGGATTTTTTTCAAAATATTAATTTCCATTCTTTGGACAAACTAAACGCGTTAGACAAAAACGGTTTTTAAAATCGTTTTCTGAGTCATTTAATGATATAAAAACGTGACTTTCAGCGAAATCGATTTTATTGAAAATTTTCATCCTCCGCCCCCCCCTTTGGATTTTTTTCAAAATATTAATTTCCATTTTTTGGACAAACTAAACGCGTTAGACAAAAACGGTTTTTAAAATCGTTTTCTGAGTCATTTAATGATATAAAAACGTGACTTTCAGCGAAATCGATTTTTTTGAAAATTTTCATCCTCCGCCCCCCCCTTTGGATTTTTTTCAAAATATTAATTTCCATTTTTTGGACAAACTAAACGCGTTAGACAAAAACAGGTTTTACCATCGTTTTCTGCGTCATTTAATGATATATAAACGTGACTTTCAGCGAAATCGTTTTTTTTGAAAATTTTCATCCTCCGCCCCCCCCTTTGGATTTTTTTCAAAATATTAATTTCCATTTTTTGGACAAACTAAACGCGTTAGACAAAAACGGTTTTTAAAATCGTTTTCTGAGTCATTTAATGATATAAAAACGTGACTTTCAGCGAAATCGATTTTATTGAAAATTTTCATCCTCCGCCCCCCCCTTTGGATTTTTTTCAAAATATTAATTTCCATTTTTTGGACAAACTAAACGCGTTAGACAAAAACGGTTTTTAAAATCGTTTTCTGAGTCATTTAATGATATAAAAACGTGACTTTCAGCGAAATCGATTTTTTTGAAAATTTTCATCCTCCCCCCTTTGGATTTTTTTCAAAATATTAATTTCCATTTTTTGGACAAACTAAACGCGTTAGACAAAAACGGTTTTTAAAATCGTTTTCTGAGTCATTTAATGATTTAAAAACGTGACTTTCAGCGAAATCGATTTTTTTGAAAATTTTCATCCTCCGCCCCCCCCTTTGGATTTTTTTCAAAATATTAATTTCCATTTTTTGGACAAACTAAACGTGTTAGACAAAATCGGTTTTTATCATCGTTTTCTGCGTCATTTAATGATATAAAAACGTGACTTTCAGCGAAATCGATTTTTTTTGAAAATTTTCATCCTCCGCCCCCCCCCTTTGGATTTTTTTCAAAATATTATTTTCCATTTTTTGGACAAACTAAACGTGTTAGACAAAATCGGTTTTTACCATCGTTTTCTGCGTCATTTAATGATATAAAAACGTGACTTTCAGCGAAATCGATTTTTTTGAAAATTTTCATCCTGCGCCCCCCCATTGGATTTTTTCAAAATATTAATTTCCATTTTTTGGACAAACTAAACGTGTTAGACAAAATCGGTTTTTACCATCGTTTTCTGCGTCATTTAATGATATAAAAACGTGACTTTCAGCGAAATCGATTTTTTTGAAAATTTTCATCCTCCGCCCCACCCTTTGGATTTTTTTCAAAATATTAATTTCAATTTTTTGGACAAACTAAACGCGTTAAACAAAAACGGTTTTTACCATCGTTTTCTGCGTCATTTAATGATATAAAAACGTAACATTCAGCGAAATCGATTTTTTTGAAAATTTTCATCCTCCGCCCCCCCCTTTGGATTTTTTTCAAAATATTAATTTCCATTTTTTGGACAAACTAAACGCGTTAGACAAAAACGGTTTTTAAAATCGTTTTCTGAGTCATTTAATGATATAAAAACGTGACTTTCAGCGAAATCGATTTTATTGAAAATTTTCATCCTCCGCCCCCCCCTTTGGATTTTTTTCAAAATATTAATTTCCATTCTTTGGACAAACTAAACGCGTTAGACAAAAACGGTTTTTAAAATCGTTTTCTGAGTCATTTAATGATATAAAAACGTGACTTTCAGCGAAATCGATTTTTTTGAAAATTTTCATCCTCCGCCCCCCCCCTTTGGATTTTTTTCAAAATATTAATTTCCATTTTTTGGACAAACTAAACGCGTTAGACAAAAACGGTTTTTACCATCGTTTTCTGCGTCATTTAATGATATAAAAACGTGACATTCAGCGAAATCGATTTTTTTGAAAATTTTCATCCTCCGCCCCCCCCTTTGGATTTTTTTCAAAATATAATTTCCATTTTTTGGACAAACTAAACGCGTTAGACAAAAACAGGTTTTACCATCGTTTTCTGCGTCATTTAATGATATATAAACGTGACTTTCAGCGAAATCGTTTTTTTTGAAAATTTTCATCCTCCGCCCCCCCCTTTGGATTTTTTTCAAAATATTAATTTCCATTTTTTGGACAAACTAAACGCGTTAGACAAAAACGGTTTTTAAAATCGTTTTCTGAGTCATTTAATGATATAAAAACGTGACTTTCAGCGAAATCGATTTTATTGAAAATTTTCATCCTCCGCCCCCCCCTTTGGATTTTTTTCAAAATATTAATTTCCATTTTTTGGACAAACTAAACGCGTTAGACAAAAACGGTTTTTAAAATCGTTTTCTGAGTCATTTAATGATATAAAAACGTGACTTTCAGCGAAATCGATTTTTTTGAAAATTTTCATCCTCCGCCCCCCCCCTTTGGATTTTTTTCAAAATATTAATTTCCATTTTTTGGACAAACTAAACGCGTTAGACAAAAACAGGTTTTACCATCGTTTTCTGCGTCATTTAATGATATATAAACGTGACTTTCAGCGAAATCGTTTTTTTTGAAAATTTTCATCCTCCGCCCCCCCCTTTGGATTTTTTTCAAAATATTAATTTCCATTTTTTGGACAAACTAAACGCGTTAGACAAAAACGGTTTTTAAAATCGTTTTCTGAGTCATTTAATGATATAAAAACGTGACTTTCAGCGAAATCGATTTTATTGAAAATTTTCATCCTCCGCCCCCCCCCTTTGGATTTTTTTCAAAATATTAATTTCCATTTTTTGGACAAACTAAACGCGTTAGACAAAAACGGTTTTTACCATCGCTTTCTGCGTCATTTAATGATATAAAAACGTAACAGTCAGCGAAATCGATTTTTTGAAAATTTTCATCCTCCGCCCCCCCCCCCTTTGGATTTTTTTCAAAATATTAATTTCCATTTTTTGGACAAACTAAACGCGTTAGACAAAAACGGTTTTTAAAATCGTTTTCTGAGTCATTTAATGATATAAAAACGTGACTTTCAGCGAAATCGATTTTTTTGAAAATTTTCATCCTCCCCCCTTTGGATTTTTTTCAAAATATTAATTTCCATTTTTTGGACAAACTAAACGCGTTAGACAAAAAACAGGTTTTACCATCGTTTTCTGCGTCATTTAATGATATAAAAACGTGACTTTCAGCGAAATCGATTTTTTTGAAAATTTTCATCCTCCGCCCCCCCCTTTGGATTTTTTTCAAAATATTAATTTCCATTTTTTGGACAAACTAAACGTGTTAGACAAAATCGGTTTTTACCATCGTTTTCTGCGTCATTTAATGATATAAAAACGTGACTTTCAGCGAAATCGATTCTTTTGAAAATTTTCATCCTGCGCCCCCCCCTTTGGATTTTTTTCAAAATATTAATTTCCATTTTTTGGACAAACTAAACGTGTTAGACAAAATCGGTTTTTAAAATCGTTTTCTGAGTCATTTAATGATATAAAAACGTGACTTTCAGCGAAATCGATTTTTTGAAAATTTTCATCCTCCGCTCCCCCCTTTGGATTTTTTTCAAAATATTAATTTCCATTTTTTGGACAAACTAAACGTGTTAGACAAAATCGGTTTTTACCATCGTTTTCTGCGTCATTTAATGATATATAAACGTGACTTTCAGCGAAATCGATTTTTTTGAAAATTTTCATCCTCCGCCCCCCCCTTTGGATTTTTTTCAAAATATTAATTTCCATTTTTTGGGCAAACTAAACGCGTTAGACAAAAACGGTTTTTACCATCGTTTTCTGCGTCATTTAATGATATATAAACGTGACTTTCAGCGAAATCGATTTTTTTGAAAATTTTCATCCTCCGCCCCCCCCCTTTGGATTTTTTTCAAAATATTACTTTCCATTTTTTGGGCAAACTAAACGCGTTAGACAAAAACGGTTTTTAAAATCGTTTTCTGAGTCATTTAATGATATAAAAACGTGACTTTCAGCGAAATCGATTTTTTTGAAAATTTTCATCCTCCGCCCCCCCTTTGGATTTTTTTCAACATATTAACTTCCATTTTTTGGGCAAATTAAACGCGTTAGACAAAAACGGTTTTTAAAATCGTTTTCTGAGTCATTTAATGATATAAAAACGTGACTTTCAGCGAAATCGATTTTTTGAAAATTTTCATCCTGCGCCCCCCCCTTTGGATTTTTTTCAAAATATTAATTTCCATTTTTTGGGCAAACTAAACGCGTTAGACAAAAACGGTTTTTACCATCGTTTTCTGCGTCATTTAATGATATATAAACGTGACTTTCAGCGAAATCGATTTTTTTGAAAATTTTCATCCTCCGCCCCCCCCTTTGGATTTTTTTCAAAATATTAATTTCCATTTTTTGGACAAACTAAACGCGTTAGACAAAAACGGTTTTTACCATCGTTTTCTCCGTCATTTAATGATATAAAAACGTGACTTTCAGCGAATTTAGAGTTGAATCGATTTTTTTGAAAATTTTCATCCTCCCCCCTTTGGATTTTTTTCAAATATTAATTTCAATTTTTTTGACAAACTAAACGCGTTAGACAAAAACGGTTTTTACCATCGTTTTCTGCGTCATTTAATGATATAAAAACGTGACTTTCAGCGACATCGATTTTTTTGAAAATTTTCATCCTCCGCCCCCCCCCCCCCCTTTGGATTTTTTTCAAAATATTAATTTCCATTTTTTGGGCAAACTAAACGTGTTAGACAAAAACGGTTTTTACCATCGTTTTCTGCGTCATTTAATGATACAAAAACGTGACTTTCAGCGAATTTCGAGTTGAATCGATTTTTTTGAAAATTTTCATCCTCCCCCCTTTGGATTTTTTTCAAATATTAATTTCAATTTTTTGACAAACTAAACGCGTTAGACAAAAACGGTTTTTACCATCGTTTTCTGCGACATTTAATGATATAAAAACGTGACTTTCAGCGAAATCGATTTTTTTGAAAATTTTCATCCTCCGCCCCCCCCCTTTGGATTTTTTTCAAAATATTAATTTCCATTTTTTGGACAAACTAAACCCGTTAGACAAAAACGGTTTTTAAAATCGTTTTCTGAGTCATTTAATGATATAAAAACGTGACTTTCAGCGAAATCGATTTTTTTGAAAATTTTCATCCTCCGCCCCCCCCTTTGGTTTTTTTTCAAAATATTAATTTCCATTTTTTGGACAAACTAAACGCGTTAGACAAAAACGGTTTTTACCATCGTTTTCTGAGTCATTTAATGATATAAAAACGTGACTTTCAGCGAAATCGATTTTTTGAAAATTTTCATCCTCCGCCCCCCCCTTTGGATTTTTTTCAACATATTAATTTCCATTTTTTGGGCAAATTAAACGCGTTAGACAAAAACGGTTTTTAAAATCGTTTTCTGAGTCATTTAATGATATAAAAACGTGACTTTCAGCGAAATCGATTTTTTTGAAAATTTTCATCCTCCGCCCCCCCTTTGGATTTTTTTCAAATTATTAATTTCCATTTTTTGGGCAAACTAAACGTGTTAGACAAAAACGGTTTTAACCATCGTTTTCTGCGTCATTTAATGATATATAAACGTGACTTTCAGCGAAATCGATTTTTTTGAAAATTTTCATCCTCCGCCCCCCCCTTTGGATTTTTTTCAAAATATTAATTTCCATTTTTTGGACAAACTAAACGCGTTAGACAAAAACGGTTTTTACCATCGTTTTCTCCGTCATTTAATGATATAAAAACGTGACTTTCAGCGAATTTAGAGTTGAATCGATTTTTTTGAAAATTTTCATCCTCCCCCCTTTGGATTTTTTTCAAATATTAATTTCAATTTTTTTGACAAACTAAACGCGTTAGACAAAAACGGTTTTTACCATCGTTTTCTGCGTCATTTAATGATATAAAAACGTGACTTTCAGCGAAATCGATTTTTTTGAAAATTTTCATCCTCCGCCCCCCCCCCTTTGGATTTTTTTCAAAATATTAATTTCCATTTTTTGGGCAAACTAAACGTGTTAGACAAAAACGGTTTTTACCATCGTTTTCTGCGTCATTTAATGATACAAAAACGTGACTTTCAGCGAATTTCGAGTTGAATCGATTTTTTTGAAAATTTTCATCCTCCCCCCTTTGGATTTTTTTCAAATATTAATTTCAATTTTTTTGACAAACTAAACGCGTTAGACAAAAACGGTTTTTACCATCGTTTTCTGCGTCATTTAATGATATAAAAACGTGACTTTCAGCGAATTTCGGGTTGAATCGATATTTTTGAAAATTTTCATCCTCCCCCCTTTGGATTTTTTTCAAATATTAATTTCAATCTTTTGGACAAACTAAATGCGTTAGACAGAAACGGTTTTTAAAATCGTTTTCTGAGTCATTTAATGATATAAAAACGTGACTTTCAGCGAAATCGATTTTTTTGAAAATTTTCATCCTCCGCCCCCCCCTTTGGTTTTTTTTCAAAATATTAATTTCCATATTTTGGACAAACTAAACGCGTTAGACAAAAACGGTTTTTACCATCGTTTTCTGAGTCATTTAATGATATAAAAACGTGACTTTCAGCGAAATCGATTTTTTTGAAAATTTTCATCCTCCGCCCCCCCTTTGGATTTTTTTCAAATTATTAATTTCCATTTTTTGGGCAAACTAAACGCGTTAGACAAAAACGGTTTTTACCATCGTTTTCTGCGTCATTTAATGATATATAAACGTGACTTTCAGCGAAATCGATTTTTTTGAAAATTTTCATCCTCCGCCCCCCCCTTTGGATTTTTTTCAAAATATTAATTTCCATTTTTTGGGCAAACTAAACGCGTTAGACAAAAACGGTTTTTACCATCGTTTTCTGCGTCATTTAATGATATATAAACGTGACTTTCAGCGAAATCGATTTTTTTGAAAATTTTCATCCTCCGCCCCCCCCTTTGGATTTTTTTCAAAATATTAATTTCCATTTTTTGGACAAACTAAACGCGTTAGACAAAAACGGTTTTTACCATCGTTTTCTCCGTCATTTAATGATATAAAAACGTGACTTTCAGCGAATTTAGAGTTGAATCGATTTTTTTGAAAATTTTCATCCTCCCCCCTTTGGATTTTTTTCAAATATTAATTTCAATTTTTTTGACAAACTAAACGCGTTAGACAAAAACGGTTTTTACCATCGTTTTCTGCGTCATTTAATGATATAAAAACGTAACTTTCAGCGAAATCGATTTTTTTGAAAATTTTCATCCTCCGCCCCCCCCCCCCCCTTTGGATTTTTTTCAAAATATTAATTTCCATTTTTTGGGCAAACTAAACGTGTTAGACAAAAACGGTTTTTACCATCGTTTTCTGCGTCATTTAATGATACAAAAACGTGACTTTCAGCGAATTTCGAGTTGAATCGATTTTTTTGAAAATTTTCATCCTCCCCCCTTTGGATTTTTTTCAAATATTAATTTCAATTTTTTTGACAAACTAAACGCGTTAGACAAAAACGGTTTTTACCATCGTTTTCTGCGTCATTTAATGATATAAAAACGTGACTTTCAGCGAATTTCGGGTTGAATCGATATTTTTGAAAATTTTCATCCTCCCCCCTTTGGATTTTTTTCAAATATTAATTTCAATCTTTTGGACAAACTAAATGCGTTAGACAGAAACGGTTTTTAAAATCGTTTTCTGAGTCATTTAATGATATAAAAACGTGACTTTCAGCGAAATCGATTTTTTTGAAAATTTTCATCCTCCGCCCCCCCCTTTGGATTTTTTTCAAAATATTAATTTCCATTTTTTGGGCAAACTAAACCCGTTAGACAAAAACGGTTTTTAAAATCGTTTTCTGAGTCATTTAATGATATAAAAACGTGACTTTCAGCGAAATCGATTTTTTTGAAAATTTTCATCCTCCGCCCCCCCCTTTGGATTTTTTTCAAAATATTAATTTCCATTTTTTGGGCAAACTAAACGCGTTAGACAAAAACGGTTTTTACCATCGTTTTCTGCGTCATTTAATGATATATAAACGTGACTTTCAGCGAAATCGATTTTTTTGAAAATTTTCATCCTCCGCCCCCCCCTTTGGATTTTTTTCAAAATATTAATTTCCATTTTTTGGACAAACTAAACGCGTTAGACAAAAACGGTTTTTACCATCGTTTTCTGAGTCATTTAATGATATAAAAACGTGACTTTCAGCGAAATCGATTTTTTTGAAAATTTTCATCCTCCGCCCCCCCCTTTGGTTTTTTTTCAAAATATTAATTTCCATTTTTTGGACAAACTAAACGCGTTAGACAAAAACGGTTTTTACCATCGTTTTCTGAGTCATTTAATGATATAAAAACGTGACTTTCAGCGAAATCGATTTTTTTGAAAATTTTCATCCTCCGCCCCCCCCTTTGGATTTTTTTCAACATATTAATTTCCATTTTTTGGGCAAATTAAACGCGTTAGACAAAAACGGTTTTTAAAATCGTTTTCTGAGTCATTTAATGATATAAAAACGTGACTTTCAGCGAAATCGATTTTTTTGAAAATTTTCATCCTCCGCCCCCCCTTTGGATTTTTTTCAAATTATTAATTTCCATTTTTTGGGCAAACTAAACGCGTTAGACAAAAACGGTTTTTACCATCGTTTTCTGCGTCATTTAATGATATATAAACGTGACTTTCAGCGAAATCGATTTTTTTGAAAATTTTCATCCTCCGCCCCCCCCTTTGGATTTTTTTCAAAATATTAATTTCCATTTTTTGGACAAACTAAACGCGTTAGACAAAAACGGTTTTTACCATCGTTTTCTCCGTCATTTAATGATATAAAAACGTGACTTTCAGCGAATTTAGAGTTGAATCGATTTTTTTGAAAATTTTCATCCAACAAACTAAACGCGTTAGACAAAAACGGTTTTTACCATCGTTTTCTGCGTCATTTAATGATATAAAAACGTAACTTTCAGCGAAATCGATTTTTTTGAAAATTTTCATCCTCCGCCCCCCCCCCCCCTTTGGATTTTTTTCAAAATATTAATTTCCATTTTTTGGGCAAACTAAACGTGTTAGACAAAAACGGTTTTTACCATCGTTTTCTGCGTCATTTAATGATACAAAAACGTGACTTTCAGCGAATTTCGAGTTGAATCGATTTTTTTGAAAATTTTCATCCTCCCCCCTTTGGATTTTTTTCAAATATTAATTTCAATTTTTTTGACAAACTAAACGCGTTAGACAAAAACGGTTTTTACCATCGTTTTCTGCGTCATTTAATGATATAAAAACGTGACTTTCAGCGAATTTCGGGTTGAATCGATATTTTTGAAAATTTTCATCCTCCCCCCTTTGGATTTTTTTCAAATATTAATTTCAATCTTTTGGACAAACTAAATGCGTTAGACAGAAACGGTTTTTAAAATCGTTTTCTGAGTCATTTAATGATATAAAAACGTGACTTTCAGCGAAATCGATTTTTTTGAAAATTTTCATCCTCCGCCCCCCCCTTTGGATTTTTTTCAAAATATTAATTTCCATTTTTTGGGCAAACTAAACCCGTTAGACAAAAACGGTTTTTAAAATCGTTTTCTGAGTCATTTAATGATATAAAAACGTGACTTTCAGCGAAATCGATTTTTTTGAAAATTTTCATCCTCCGCCCCCCCCTTTGGATTTTTTTCAAAATATTAATTTCCATTTTTTGGGCAAACTAAACGCGTTAGACAAAAACGGTTTTTACCATCGTTTTCTGCGTCATTTAATGATATATAAACGTGACTTTCAGCGAAATCGATTTTTTTGAAAATTTTCATCCTCCGCCCCCCCCTTTGGATTTTTTTCAAAATATTAATTTCCATTTTTTGGACAAACTAAACGCGTTAGACAAAAACGGTTTTTACCATCGTTTTCTGCGTCATTTAATGATATATAAACGTGACTTTCAGCGAAATCGATTTTTTTGAAAATTTTCATCCTCCGCCCCCCCCTTTGGATTTTTTTCAAAATATTAATTTCCATTTTTTGGGCAAACTAAACGCGTTAGACAAAAACGGTTTTTACCATCGTTTTCTGCGTCATTTAATGATATATAAACGTGACTTTCAGCGAAATCGATTTTTTTGAAAATTTTCATCCTCCGCCCCCCCCTTTGGATTTTTTTCAAAATATTAATTTCCATTTTTTGGGCAAACTAAACGCGTTAGACAAAAACGGTTTTTAAAATCGTTTTCTGAGTCATTTAATGATATAAAAACGTGACTTTCAGCGAAATCGATTTTTTTGAAAATTTTCATCCTCCGCCCCCCCCTTTGGATTTTTTTCAACATATTAATTTCCATTTTTTGGGCAAATTAAACGCGTTAGACAAAAACGGTTTTTAAAATCGTTTTCTGAGTCATTTAATGATATAAAAACGTGACTTTCAGCGAAATCGATTTTTTTGAAAATTTTCATCCTCCGCCCCCCCCCTTTGGATTTTTTTCAAAATATTAATTTCCATTTTTTGGACAAACTAAACCCGTTAGACAAAAACGGTTTTTAAAATCGTTTTCTGAGTCATTTAATGATATAAAAACGTGACTTTCAGCGAAATCGATTTTTTTGAAAATTTTCATCATCCGCCCCCCCCCTTTGGATTTTTTTCAAAATATTAATTTCCATTTTTTGGGCAAACTAAACGCGTTAGACAAAAACGGTTTTTAAAATCGTTTTCTGAGTCATTTAATGATATAAAAACGTGACTTTCAGCGAAATCGATTTTTTTGAAAATTTTCATCCTCCGCCCCCCCCTTTGGATTTTTTTCAACATATTAATTTCCATTTTTTGGGCAAATTAAACGCGTTAGACAAAAACGGTTTTTAAAATCGTTTTCTGAGTCATTTAATGATATAAAAACGTGACTTTCAGCGAAATCGATTTTTTTGAAAATTTTCATCATCCGCCCCCCCCATTTGGATATTTTTCAAAATATTAATTTCCATTTTTTGGGCAAACTAAACGCGTTAGACAAAAACGGTTTTTAAAATCGTTTTCTGAGTCATTTAATGATATAAAAACGTGACTTTCAGCGAAATCGATTTTTTTGAAAATTTTCAGCCTCCGCCCCCCCCTTTGGATTTTTTTCAACATATTAATTTCCATTTTTTGGGCAAATTAAACGCGTTAGACAAAAACGGTTTTTAAAATCGTTTTCTGAGTCATTTAATGATATAAAAACGTGACTTTCAGCGAAATCGATTTTTTTGAAAATTTTCATCCTCCGCCCCCCCCTTTGGATTTTTTTCAAAATATTAATTTCCATTTTTTGGGCAAACTAAACGCGTTAGACAAAAACGGTTTTTACCATCGTTTTCTGCGTCATTTAATGATATATAAACGTGACTTTCAGCGAAATCGATTTTTTTGAAAATTTTCATCCTCCGCCCCCCCCTTTGGATTTTTTTCAAAATATTAATTTCCATTTTTTGGACAAACTAAACGCGTTAGACAAAAACGGTTTTTACCATCGTTTTCTGCGTCATTTAATGATATATAAACGTGACATTCAGCGAAATCGATTTTTTTGAAAATTTTCATCCTCCGCCCCCCCCTTTGGATTTTTTTCAAAATATTAATTTCCATTTTTTGGGCAAACTAAACGCGTTAGACAAAAACGGTTTTTAAAATCGTTTTCTGAGTCATTTAATGATATAAAAACGTGACTTTCAGCGAAATCGATTTTTTTGAAAATTTTCATCCTCCGCCCCCCCTTTGGATTTTTTTCAAAATATTAATTTCCATTTTTTGGGCAAACTAAACGCGTTAGACAAAAACGGTTTTTACCATCGTTTTCTGCGTCATTTAATGATATATAAACGTGACTTTCAGCGAAATCGATTTTTTTGAAAATTTTCATCCTCCGCCCCCCCCTTTGGATTTTTTTCAAAATATTAATTTCCATTTTTTGGACAAACTAAACGCGTTAGACAAAAACGGTTTTTACCATCGTTTTCTGCGTCATTTAATGATATATAAACGTGACTTTCAGCGAAATCGATTTTTTTGAAAATTTTCATCCTCCGCCCCCCCCCTTTGGATTTTTTTCAAAATATTAATTTCCATTTTTTGGGCAAACTAAACGCGTTAGACAAAAACGGTTTTTAAAATCGTTTTCTGAGTCATTTAATGATATAAAAACGTGACTTTCAGCGAAATCGATTTTTTTGAAAATTTTCATCCTCCGCCCCCCCCTTTGGATTTTTTTCAAAATATTAATTTCCATTTTTTGGGCAAACTAAACGCGTTAGACAAAAACGGTTTTTACCATCGTTTTCTGCGTCATTTAATGATATAAAAACGTGACTTTCAGCGAATTTCGAGTTGAATCGATTTTTTTGAAAATTTTCATCCTCCGCCCCCCCTTTGGATTTTTTTCAAAATATTAATTTCCATTTTTTGGGCAAACTAAACGCGTTAGACAAAAACGGTTTTTACCATCGTTTTCTGCGTCATTTAATGATATATAAACGTGACTTTCAGCGAAATCGATTTTTTTGAAAATTTTCATCCTCCGCCCCCCCCCTTTGGATTTTTTTCAAAATATTAATTTCCATTTTTTGGGCAAACTAAACGCGTTAGACAAAAACGGTTTTTAAAATCGTTTTCTGAGTCATTTAATGATATAAAAACGTGACTTTCAGCGAAATCGATTTTTTTGAAAATTTTCATCCTCCGCCCCCCCCCTTTGGATTTTTTTCAACATATTAATTTCAATTTTTTGGGCAAATTAAACGCGTTAGACAAAAACGGTTTTTAAAATCGTTTTCTGAGTCATTTAATGATATAAAAACGTGACTTTCAGCGAAATCGATTTTTTTGAAAATTTTCATCCTCCGCCCCCCCCTTTGGATTTTTTTCAAAATATTAATTTCCATTTTTTGGACAAACTAAACGCGTTAGACAAAAACGGTTTTTACCATCGTTTTCTGCATCATTTAATGATATAAAAACGTGACTTTCAGCGAAATCGATTTTTTTGAAAATTTTCATCATCCGCCCCCCCCTTTGGATTTTTTTCAAAATATTAATTTCCATTTTTTGGACAAACTAAACGCGTTAGACAAAAACGGTTTTTACCATCGTTTTCTGCGTCAATTAATGATATATAAACGTGACTTTCAGCGAAATCGATTTTTTTGAAAATTTTCATCCTCCGCCCCCTCCTTTGGATTTTTTTCAAAATATTAATTTCCAATTTTTTGGACAAACTAAACGCGTTAGACAAGAACGGTTTTTAAAATCGTTTTCTGCGTCATTTAATGATATAAAAACGTGACTTTCAGCGAAATCGATTTTTTTGAAAATTTTCATCCTCCGCCCCCCCCTTTGGATTTTTTTCAACATTTTAATTTCCATTTTTTGGGCAAATTAAACGCGTTAGACAAAAACGGTTTTTAAAATCGTTTTCTGAGTCATTTAATGATATAAAAACGTGACTTTCAGCGAAATCGATTTTTTTGAAAATTTTCATCATCCGCCCCCCCCTTTGGATATTTTTCAAAATATTAATTTCCATTTTTTGGGCAAACTAAACGCGTTAGACAAAAACGGTTTTTAAAATCGTTTTCTGAGTCATTTAATGATATAAAAACGTGACTTTCAGCGAAATCGATTTTTTTGAAAATTTTCATCCTCCGCCCCCCCCTTTGGATTTTTTTCAACATATTAATTTCCATTTTTTGGGCAAATTAAACGCGTTAGACAAAAACGGTTTTTAAAATCGTTTTCTGAGTCATTTAATGATATAAAAACGTGACTTTCAGCGAAATCGATTTTTTTGAAAATTTTCATCCTCCGCCCCCCCCCTTTGGATTTTTTTCAAAATATTAATTTCCATTTTTTGGGCAAACTAAACGCGTTAGACAAAAACGGTTTTTACCATCGTTTTCTGCGTCATTTAATGATATATAAACGTGACTTTCAGCGAAATCGATTTTTTTGAAAATTTTCATCCTCCGCCCCCCCCTTTGGATTTTTTTCAAAATATTAATTTCCATTTTTTGGACAAACTAAACGCGTTAGACAAAAACGGTTTTTACCATCGTTTTCTGCGTCATTTAATGATATATAAACGTGACGTTCAGCGAAATCGATTTTTTTGAAAATTTTCATCCTCCGCCCCCCCCTTTGGATTTTTTTCAAAATATTAATTTCCATTTTTTGGGCAAACTAAACGCGTTAGACAAAAACGGTTTTTAAAATCGTTTTCTGAGTCATTTAATGATATAAAAACGTGACTTTCAGCGAAATCGATTTTTTTGAAAATTTTCATCCTCCGCCCCCCCCTTTGGATTTTTTTCAAAATATTAATTTCCATTTTTTGGGCAAACTAAACGCGTTAGACAAAAACGGTTTTTACCATCGTTTTCTGCGTCATTTAATGATATATAAACGTGACTTTCAGCGAAATCGATTTTTTTGAAAATTTTCATCCTCCGCCCCCCCCTTTGGATTTTTTTCAAAATATTAATTTCCATTTTTTGGACAAACTAAACGCGTTAGACAAAAACGGTTTTTACCATCGTTTTCTGCGTCATTTAATGATATATAAACGTGACTTTCAGCGAAATCGATTTTTTTGAAAATTTTCATCCTCCGCCCCCCCCTTTGGATTTTTTTCAAAATATTAATTTCCATTTTTTGGGCAAACTAAACGCGTTAGACAAAAACGGTTTTTAAAATCGTTTTCTGAGTCATTTAATGATATAAAAACGTGACTTTCAGCGAAATCGATTTATTTGAAAATTTTCATCCTCCGCCCCCCCCTTTGGATTTTTTTCAAAATATTAATTTCCATTTTTTGGGCAAACTAAACGCGTTAGACAAAAACGGTTTTTACCATCGTTTTCTGCGTCATTTAATGATATATAAACGTGACTTTCAGCGAAATCGATTTTTTTGAAAATTTTCATCCTCCGCCCCCCCCCTTTGGATATTTTTCAAAATATTAATTTCCATTTTTTGGGCAAACTAAACGCGTTAGACAAAAACGGTTTTTAAAATCGTTTTCTGAGTCATTTAATGATATAAAAACGTGACTTTCAGCGAAATCGATTTTTTTGAAAATTTTCATCCTCCGCCCCCCCCTTTGGATTTTTTTCAAAATATTAATTTCCATTTTTTGGACAAACTAAACCCGTTAGACAAAAACGGTTTTTAAAATCGTTTTCTGAGTCATTTAATGATATAAAAACGTGACTTTCAGCGAAATCGATTTTTTTGAAAATTTTCATCATCCGCCCCCCCCTTTGGATTTTTTTCAAAATATTAATTTCCATTTTTTGGGCAAACTAAACGCGTTAGACAAAAACGGTTTTTAAAATCGTTTTCTGAGTCATTTAATGATATAAAAACGTGACTTTCAGCGAAATCGATTTTTTTGAAAATTTTCATCCTCCGCCCCCCCCTTTGGATTTTTTTCAACATATTAATTTCAATTTTTTGGGCAAATTAAACGCGTTAGACAAAAACGGTTTTTAAAATCGTTTTCTGAGTCATTTAATGATATAAAAACGTGACTTTCAGCGAAATCGATTTTTTTGAAAATTTTCATCATCCGCCCCCCCCTTTGGATTTTTTTCAAAATATTAATTTCCATTTTTTGGGCAAACTAAACGCGTTAGACAAAAACGGTTTTTAAAATCGTTTTCTGAGTCATTTAATGATATAAAAACGTGACTTTCAGCGAAATCGATTTTTTTGAAAATTTTCATCCTCCGCCCCCCCCTTTGGATTTTTTTCAACATATTAATTTCAATTTTTTGGGCAAATTAAACGCGTTAGACAAAAACGGTTTTTAAAATCGTTTTCTGAGTCATTTAATGATATAAAAACGTGACTTTCAGCGAAATCGATTTTTTTGAAAATTTTCATCCTCCGCCCCCCCCCTTTGGATTTTTTTCAAAATATTAATTTCCATTTTTTGGACAAACTAAACGCGTTAGACAAAAACGGTTTTTACCATCGTTTTCTGCGTCATTTAATGATATAAAAACGTGACTTTCAGCGAAATCGATTTTTTTGAAAATTTTCATCATCCGCCCCCCCCTTTGGATTTTTTTCAAAATATTAATTTCCATTTTTTGGACAAACTAAACGCGTTAGACAAAAACGGTTTTTACCATCGTTTTCTGCGTCAATTAATGATATATAAACGTGACTTTCAGCGAAATCGATTTTTTTGAAAATTTTCATCCTCCGCCCCCCCCTTTGGATTTTTTTCAAAATATTAATTTCCATTTTTTGGGCAAACTAAACGCGTTAGACAAAAACGGTTTTTACCATCGTTTTCTGCGTCATTTAATGATATATAAACGTGACTTTCAGCGAAATCGATTTTTTTGAAAATTTTCATCCTCCGCCCCCCCCTTTGGATTTTTTTCAAAATATTAATTTCCATTTTTTGGACAAACTAAACGCGTTAGACAAAAACGGTTTTTACCATCGTTTTCTGCGTCATTTAATGATATATAAACGTGACTTTCAGCGAAATCGATTTTTTTGAAAATTTTCATCCTCCGCCCCCCCCTTTGGATTTTTTTCAAAATATTAATTTCCATTTTTTGGGCAAACTAAACGCGTTAGACAAAAACGGTTTTTAAAATCGTTTTCTGAGTCATTTAATGATATAAAAACGTGACTTTCAGCGAAATCGATTTTTTTGAAAATTTTCATCCTCCGCCCCCCCCCTTTGGATTTTTTTCAAAATATTAATTTCCATTTTTTGGGCAAACTAAACGCGTTAGACAAAAACGGTTTTTACCATCGTTTTCTGCGTCATTTAATGATATATAAACGTGACTTTCAGCGAAATCGATTTTTTTGAAAATTTTCATCCTCCGCCCCCCCCTTTGGATTTTTTTCAAAATATTAATTTCCATTTTTTGGACAAACTAAACGCGTTAGACAAAAACGGTTTTTAAAATCGTTTTCTGTGTCATTTAATGATATAAAAACGTGACTTTCAGCGAAATCAATTTTTTTGAAAATTTTCATCCTCCGCCCCCCCCTTTGGATTTTTTTCAACATATTAATTTCCATTTTTTGGGCAAATTAAACGCGTTAGACAAAAACGGTTTTTAAAATCGTTTTCTGAGTCATTTAATGATATAAAAACGTGACTTTCAGCGAAATCGATTTTTTTGAAAATTTTCATCATCCGCCCCCCCCCTTTGGATATTTTTCAAAATATTAATTTCCATTTTTTGGGCAAACTAAACGCGTTAGACAAAAACGGTTTTTAAAATCGTTTTCTGAGTCATTTAATGATATAAAAACGTGACTTTCAGCGAAATCGATTTTTTTGAAAATTTTCATCCTCCGCCCCCCCCTTTGGATTTTTTTCAACATATTAATTTCCATTTTTTGGGCAAATTAAACGCGTTAGACAAAAACGGTTTTTAAAATCGTTTTCTGAGTCATTTAATGATATAAAAACGTGACTTTCAGCGAAATCGATTTTTTTGAAAATTTTCATCCTCCGCCCCCCCCTTTGGATTTTTTTCAAAATATTAATTTCCATTTTTTGGGCAAACTAAACGCGTTAGACAAAAACGGTTTTTACCATAGTTTTCTGCGTCATTTAATGATATATAAACGTGACTTTCAGCGAAATCGATTTTTTTGAAAATTTTCATCCTCCGCCCCCCCCTTTGGATTTTTTTCAAAATATTAATTTCCATTTTTTGGACAAACTAAACGCGTTAGACAAAAACGGTTTTTACCATCGTGTTCTGCGTCATTTAATGATATATAAACGTGACTTTCAGCGAAATCGATTTTTTTGAAAATTTTCATCCTCCGCCCCCCCCTTTGGATTTTTTTCAAAATATTAATTTCCATTTTTTGGGCAAACTAAACGCGTTAGACAAAAACGGTTTTTAAAATCGTTTTCTGAGTCATTTAATGATATAAAAACGTGACTTTCAGCGAAATCGATTTTTTTGAAAATTTTCATCCTCCGCCCCCCCCTTTGGATTTTTTTCAAAATATTAATTTCCATTTTTTGGGCAAACTAAACGCGTTAGACAAAAACGGTTTTTACCATCGTTTTCTGCGTCATTTAATGATATATAAACGTGACTTTCAGCGAAATCGATTTTTTTGAAAATTTTCATCCTCCGCCCCCCCCTTTGGATTTTTTTCAAAATATTAATTTCCATTTTTTGGACAAACTAAACGCGTTAGACAAAAACGGTTTTTACCATCGTTTTCTGCGTCATTTAATGATATATAAACGTGACTTTCAGCGAAATCGATTTTTTTGAAAATTTTCATCCTCCGCCCCCCCCCTTTGGATTTTTTTCAAAATATTAATTTCCATTTTTTGGGCAAACTAAACGCGTTAGACAAAAACGGTTTTTAAAATCGTTTTCTGAGTCATTTAATGATATAAAAACGTGACTTTCAGCGAAATCGATTTTTTTGAAAATTTTCATCCTCCGCCCCCCCCTTTGGATTTTTTTCAAAATATTAATTTCCATTTTTTGGGCAAACTAAACGCGTTAGACAAAAACGGTTTTTACCATCGTTTTCTGCGTCATTTAATGATATATAAACGTGACTTTCAGCGAAATCGATTTTTTTGAAAATTTTCATCATCCGCCCCCTCCTTTGGATTTTTTTCAAAATATTAATTTCCATTTTTTGGACAAACTAAACCCGTTAGACAAAAACGGTTTTTAAAATCGTTTTCTGAGTCATTTAATGATATAAAAACGTGACTTTCAGCGAAATCGATTTTTTTGAAAATTTTCATCCTCCGCCCCCCCCTTTGGATTTTTTTCAAAATATTAATTTCCATTTTTTGGACAAACTAAACCCGTTAGACAAAAACAGTTTTTAAAATCGTTTTCTGAGTCATTTAATGATATAAAAACGTGACTTTCAGCGAAATCGATTTTTTTGAAAATTTTCATCATCCGCCCCCTCCTTTGGATTTTTTTCAAAATATTAATTTCCATTTTTTGGGCAAACTAAACGCGTTAGACAAAAACGGTTTTTAAAATCGTTTTCTGAGTCATTTAATGATATAAAAACGTGACTTTCAGCGAAATCGATTTTTTTGAAAATTTTCATCATCCGCCCCCCCCTTTGGATTTTTTTCAAAATATTAATTTCCATTTTTTGGACAAACTAAACGCGTTAGACAAAAACGGTTTTTACCATCGTTTTCTGCGTCAATTAATGATATATAAACGTGACATTCAGCGAAATCGATTTTTTTGAAAATTTTCATCCTCCGCCCCCTCCTTTGGTTTTTTTTCAAAATATTAATTTCCAATTTTTTGGACAAACTAAACGCGTTAGACAAAAACGGTTTTTAAAATCGTTTTCTGCGTCGTTTAATGATATAAAAACGTGACTTTCAGCGAAATCGATTTTTTTGAAAATTTTCATCCTCCGCCCCCCCCTTTGGATTTTTTTCAAAATATTAATTTCCAATTTTTTGGACAAACTAAACGCGTTAGACAAAAACGGTTTTTAAAATCGTTTTCTGAGTCATTTAATGATATAAAAACGTGACTTTCAGCGAAATCGATTTTTTTGAAAATTTTCATCCTCCGCCCCCCCCTTTGGATTTTTTTCAAAATATTAATTTCCATTTTTTGGACAAACTAAACGCGTTAGACAAAAACGGTTTTTAAAATCGTTTTCTGAGTCATTTAATGATATAAAAACGTGACTTTCAGCGAAATCGATTTTTTTGAAAATTTTCATCCTCCGCCCCCCCCTTTGGATTTTTTTCAAAATATTAATTTCCATTTTTTCGACAAACTAAACGCGTTAGACAAAAACGGTTTTTAAAATCGTTTTCTGAGTCATTTAATGATATAAAAACGTGACTTTCAGCGAAATCGATTTTATTGAAAATTTTCATCCTCCCCCCTTTGGATTTTTTTCAAATATTAATTTCAATTTTTTTGACAAACTAAACGCGTTAGACAAAAACGGTTTTTACCATCGTTTTCTGCGTCAATTAATGATATATAAACGTGACTTTCAGCGAAATCGATTTTTTTGAAAATTTTCATCCTCCGCCCCCTCCTTTGGATTTTTTTCAAAATATTAATTTCCAATTTTTTGGACAAACTAAACGCGTTAGACAAAAACGGTTTTTAAAATCGTTTTCTGCGTCATTTAATGATATAAAAACGTGACTTTCAGCGAAATCGATTTTTTTGAAAATTTTCATCCTCCGCCCCCCCCTTTGGATTTTTTTCAAAATATTAATTTCCAATTTTTTGGACAAACTAAACGCGTTAGACAAAAACGGTTTTTAAAATCGTTTTCTGAGTCATTTAATGATATAAAAACGTGACTTTCAGCGAAATCGATTTTTTTGAAAATTTTCATCCTCCGCCCCCCCCTTTGGATTTTTTTCAAAATATTAATTTCCATTTTTTGGACAAACTAAACCCGTTAGACAAAAACGGTTTTTAAAATCGTTTTCTGAGTCATTTAATGATATAAAAACGTGACTTTCAGCGAAATCGATTTTTTTGAAAATTTTCATCATCCGCCCCCCCCTTTGGATTTTTTTCAAAATATTAATTTCCATTTTTTGGGCAAACTAAACGCGTTAGACAAAAACGGTTTTTAAAATCGTTTTCTGAGTCATTTAATGATATAAAAACGTGACTTTCAGCGAAATCGATTTTTTTGAAAATTTTCATCATCCGCCCCCCCCTTTGGATTTTTTTCAAAATATTAATTTCCATTTTTTGGGCAAACTAAACGCGTTAGACAAAAACGGTTTTTAAAATCGTTTTCTGAGTCATTTAATGATATAAAAACGTGACTTTCAGCGAAATCGATTTTTTTGAAAATTTTCATCCTCCGCCCCCCCCTTTGGATTTTTTTCAACATATTAATTTCAATTTTTTGGGCAAATTAAACGCGTTAGACAAAAACGGTTTTTAAAATCGTTTTCTGAGTCATTTAATGATATAAAAACGTGACTTTCAGCGAAATCGATTTTTTTGAAAATTTTCATCCTCCGCCCCCCCCCTTTGGATTTTTTTCAAAATATTAATTTCCATTTTTTGGACAAACTAAACGCGTTAGACAAAAACGGTTTTTACCATCGTTTTCTGCGTCATTTAATGATATAAAAACGTGACTTTCAGCGAAATCGATTTTTTTGAAAATTTTCATCATCCGCCCCCCCCTTTGGATTTTTTTCAAAATATTAATTTCCATTTTTTGGACAAACTAAACGCGTTAGACAAAAACGGTTTTTACCATCGTTTTCTGCGTCAATTAATGATATATAAACGTGACATTCAGCGAAATCGATTTTTTTGAAAATTTTCATCCTCCGCCCCCTCCTTTGGATTTTTTTCAAAATATTAATTTCCAATTTTTTGGACAAACTAAACGCGTTAGACAAAAACGGTTTTTAAAATCGTTTTCTGCGTCGTTTAATGATATAAAAACGTGACTTTCAGCGAAATCGATTTTTTTGAAAATTTTCATCCTCCGCCCCCCCCTTTGGATTTTTTCAAAATATTAATTTCCAATTTTTTGGACAAACTAAACGCGTTAGACAAAAACGGTTTTTAAAATCGTTTTCTGAGTCATTTAATGATATAAAAACGTGACTTTCAGCGAAATCGATTTTTTTGAAAATTTTCATCCTCCGCCCCCCCCTTTGGATTTTTTTCAAAATATTAATTTCCAATTTTTTGGACAAACTAAACGCGTTAGACAAAAACGGTTTTTAAAATCGTTTTCTGAGTCATTTAATGATATAAAAACGTGACTTTCAGCGAAATCGATTTTTTTGAAAATTTTCATCCTCCGCCCCCCCCTTTGGATTTTTTTCAAAATATTAATTTCCATTTTTTGGACAAACTAAACGCGTTAGACAAAAACGGTTTTTAAAATCGTTTTCTGAGTCATTTAATGATATAAAAACGTGACTTTCAGCGAAATCGATTTTTTTGAAAATTTTCATCCTCCGCCCCCCCCTTTGGATTTTTTTCAAAATATTAATTTCCATTTTTTCGACAAACTAAACGCGTTAGACAAAAACGGTTTTTAAAATCGTTTTCTGAGTCATTTAATGATATAAAAACGTGACTTTCAGCGAAATCGATTTTATTGAAAATTTTCATCCTCCCCCCTTTGGATTTTTTTCAAATATTAATTTCAATTTTTTTGACAAACTAAACGCGTTAGACAAAAACGGTTTTTACCATCGTTTTCTGCGTCATTTAATGATATAAAAACGTGACTTTCAGCGAATTTCGAGTTGAATCGATTTTTTTGAAAATTTTCATCCTCCCCCCTTTGGATTTTTTTCAAATATTAATTTCAATTTTTTTGACAAACTAAACGCGTTAGACAAAAACGGTTTTTACCATCGTTTTCTGCGTCAATTAATGATATATAAACGTGACTTTCAGCGAAATCGATTTTTTTGAAAATTTTCATCCTCCGCCCCCTCCTTTGGAATTTTTTCAAAATATTAATTTCCAATTTTTTGGACAAACTAAACGCGTTAGACAAAAACGGTTTTTAAAATCGTTTTCTGAGTCATTTAATGATATAAAAACGTGACTTTCAGCGAAATCGATTTTTTTGAAAATTTTCATCCTCCGCCCCCCCTTTGGATTTTTTTCAAAATATTAATTTCCAATTTTTTGGACAAACTAAACGCGTTAGACAAAAACGGTTTTTAAAATCGTTTTCTGAGTCATTTAATGATATAAAAACGTGACTTTCAGCGAAATCGATTTTTTTGAAAATTTTCATCCTCCGCCCCCCCCTTTGGATTTTTTTCAAAATATTAATTTCCATATTTTGGACAAACTAAACGCGTTAGACAAAAACGGTTTTTACCATCGTTTTCTGCGTCATTTAATGATATAAAAACGTGACATTCAGCGAAATCGATTTTTTTGAAAATTTTCATCCTCCGCCCCCCCCTTTGGATTTTTTTCAAAATATTAATTTCCATTTTTTGGACAAACTAAACGCGTTAGACAAAAACGGTTTTTAAAATCGTTTTCTGAGTCATTTAATGATATAAAAACGTGACTTTCAGCGAAATCGATTTTTTTGAAAATTTTCATCCTCCGCCCCCCCCTTTGGATTTTTTTCAAAATATTAATTTCCATTTTTTGGACAAACTAAACGCGTTAGATAAAAACGGTTTTTAAAATCGTTTTCTGAGTCATTTAATGATATAAAAACGTGACTTTCAGCGAAATCGATTTTATTGAAAATTTTCATCCTCCGCCCCCCCTTTGGATTTTTTTCAAATATTAATTTCAATTTTTTTGACAAACTAAACGCGTTAGACAAAAACGGTTTTTACCATCGTTTTCTGCGTCATTTAATGATATAAAAACGTGACTTTCAGCGAATTTCGAGTTGAATCGATTTTTTTGAAAATTTTCATCCTCCCCCCTTTGGATTTTTTTCAAATATTAATTTCAATTTTTTGGACAAACTAAACGCGTTAGACAAAAACGGTTTTTACCATCGTTTTCTGCGTCATTTAATGATATAAAAACGTGACTTTCAGCGAATTTCGAGTTGAATCGATTTTTTTGAAAATTTTCATCCTCCTCCCTTTGGATTTTTTTCAAATATTAATTTCAATTTTTTGGACAAACTAAACGTGTTAGACAAAAACGGTTTTTACCATCGTTTTCTGCGTCTTTTAATGATATAAAAACGTAACTATCAGCGAAATCGATTTTTTTGAAAATTTTCATCCTCCGCTCCCCCCCTTTGGATTTTTTTCAAACATTAATTTCAATTTTTTGGACAAACTAAACGCGTTAGACAAAAACGGTTTTTACCATCGTTTTCTGCGTCTTTTAATGATATAAAAACGTAACTATCAGCGAAATCGATTTTTTTGAAAATTTTCATCCTCCGCTACCCCCCTTTGGATTTTTTTCAAACATTAATTTCAATTTTTTGGACAAACTAAACGCGTTAGACAAAAACGGTTTTTACCATCGTTTTCTGCGTCTTTTAATGATATAAAAACGTAACTATCAGCGAAATCGATTTTTTTGAAAATTTTCATCCTCCGCTCCCCCCCTTTGGATTTTTTTCAAATATTAATTTCAATCTTTTGGACAAACTAAATGCGTTAGACAGAAACGGTTTTTACCATCGTTTTCTGCGTCATTTAATGATATAAAAACGTGACTTTCAGCGAATTTCGAGTTGAATCGATTTTTTTGAAAATTTTCATCCTCCCCCCTTTGGATTTTTTTCTAATATTAATTTCAATCTTATGGACAAACTAAATGCGTTAGACAAAAACGGTTTTTACCATCGTTTTCTGCGTCATTTAATGATATAAAAACGTGACTTTCAGCGAATTTAGAGTTGAATCGATTTTTTTGAAAATTTTCATCCTCGCCCCTTTGGATTTTTTTCAAATATTAATTTCAATTTTTTGGACAAACTAAACGCTTTAGACAAAAACGGTTTTTACCATCGTTTTCTGCGTCATTTAATGATATAAAAACGTGACTTTCAGCGAATTTAGAGTTGAATCGATTTTTTTGAAAATTTTCATCCTCGCCCCTTTGGATTTTTTTCAAATATTAATTTCAATTTTTTTGACAAACTAAACGCGTTAGACAAAAACGGTTTTTACCATCGTTTTCTGCGTCATTTAATGATATAAAAACGTGACTTTCAGCGAATTTCGAGTTGAATCGATTTTTTTGAAAATTTTCATCCTCCCCCCTTTGGATTTTTTTCAAATATTAATTTCAATTTTTTTGACAAACTAAACGCGTTAGACAAAAACGGTTTTTACCATCGTTTTCTGCGTCATTTAATGATATAAAAACGTGACTTTCAGCGAATTTCGAGTTGAATCGATTTTTTTGAAAATTTTCATCCTCCCCCCTTTGGATTTTTTTCAAATATTAATTTCAATTTTTTTGACAAACTAAACGCGTTAGACAAAAACGGTTTTTACCATCGTTTTCTGCGTCATTTAATGATATAAAAACGTGACTTTCAGCGAAATCGATTTTTTTGAAAATTTTCATCCTCCGCCCCCCCCTTTGGATTTTTTTCAAAATATTAATTTCCAATTTTTTGGACAAACTAAACGCGTTAGACAAAAACGGTTTTTAAAATCGTTTTCTGAGTCATTTAATGATATAAAAACGTGACTTTCAGCGAAATCGATTTTTTTGAAAATTTTCATCCTCCGCCCCCCCCTTTGGATTTTTTTCAAAATATTAATTTCCAATTTTTTGGACAAACTAAACGCGTTAGACAAAAACGGTTTTTACCATCGTTTTCTGCGTCATTTAATGATATAAAAACGTGACTTTCAGCGAATTTCGAGTTGAATCGATTTTTTTAAAAATTTTCATCCTCCCCCCTTTGGATTTTTTTCAAATATTAATTTCAATTTTTTGGACAAACTAAACGCGTTAGACAAAAACGGTTTTTACCATCGTTTTCTGCGTCATTTAATGATATAAAAACGTGACTTTCAGCGAATTTCGAGTTGAATCGATTTTTTTGAAAATTTTCATCCTCCTCCCTTTGGATTTTTTTCAAATATTAATTTCAATTTTTTGGACAAACTAAACGTGTTAGACAAAAACGGTTTTTACCATCGTTTTCTGCGTCATTTAATGATATAAAAACGTGACTTTCAGCGAATTTCGAGTTGAATCGATTTTTTTGAAAATTTTCATCCTCCCCCCTTTGGATTTTTTTCAAATATTAATTTCAATTTTTTGGACAAACTAAACGCGTTAGACAAAAACGGTTTTTACCATCGTTTTCTGCGTCATTTAATGATATAAAAACGTGACTTTCAGCGAATTTCGAGTTGAATCGATTTTTTTGAAAATTTTCATCCTCCCCCCTTTGGATTTTTTTCAAATATTAATTTCAATTTTTTGGACAAACTAAACGCGTTAGACAAAAACGGTTTTTACCATCGTTTTCTGCGTCATTTAATGATATAAAAACGTGACTTTCAGCGAATTTAGAGTTGAATCGATTTTTTTGAAAATTTTCATCCTCCCCCCTTTGGATTTTTTTCAAATATTAATTTCAATTTTTTGGACAAACTAAACGCGTTAGACAAAAACGGTTTTTACCATCGTTTTCTGCGTCTTTTAATGATATAAAAACGTAACTATCAGCGAAATCGATTTTTTTGAAAATTTTCATCCTCCGCTCCCCCCCTTTGGATTTTTTTCAAACATTAATTTCAATTTTTTGGACAAACTAAACGCGTTAGACAAAAACGGTTTTTACCATCGTTTTCTGCGTCTTTTAATGATATAAAAACGTAACTATCAGCGAAATCGTTTTTTTTGAAAATTTTCATCCTCCGCTCCCCCCCTTTGGATTTTTTTCAAACATTAATTTCAATTTTTTGGACAAACTAAATGCGTTAGACAAAAACGGTTTTTACCATCGTTTTCTGCGTCTTTTAATGATATAAAAACGTAACTATCAGCGAAATCGATTTTTTTGAAAATTTTCATCCTCCGCTCCCCCCCTTTGGATTTTTTTCAAACATTAATTTCAATTTTTTGGACAAACTAAACGCGTTAGACAAAAACGGTTTTTACCATCGTTTTCTGCGTCTTTTAATGATATAAAAACGTAACTATCAGCGAAATCGATTTTTTTGAAAATTTTCATCCTCCGCTCCCCCCCTTTGGATTTTTTTCAAATATTAATTTCAATCTTTTGGACAAACTAAATGCGTTAGACAGAAACGGTTTTTACCATCGTTTTCTGCGTCATTTAATGATATAAAAACGTGACTTTCAGCGAATTTCGAGTTGAATCGATTTTTTTGAAAATTTTCATCCTCCCCCCTTTGGATTTTTTTCTAATATTAATTTCAATCTTTTGGACAAACTAAATGCGTTAGACAAAAACGGTTTTTACCATCGTTTTCTGCGTCATTTAATGATATAAAAACGTGACTTTCAGCGAAATCGATTTTTTTGGAAATTTTCATCCTCCGCCCCCCCCCTTTGGATTTTTTTCAAATATTAATTTCAATTTTTTGGACAAACTAAACGCTTTAGACAAAAACGGTTTTTACCATCGTTTTCTGCGTCATTTAATGATATAAAAACGTGACTTTCAGCGAATTTAGAGTTGAATCGATTTTTTTGAAAATTTTCATCCTCGCCCCTTTGGATTTTTTTCAAATATTAATTTCAATTTTTTTGACAAACTAAACGCGTTAGACAAAAACGGTTTTTACCATCGTTTTCTGCGTCATTTAATGATATAAAAACGTGACTTTCAGCGAATTTCGAGTTGAATCGATTTTTTTGAAAATTTTCATCCTCCCCCCTTTGGATTTTTTTCAAATATTAATTTCAATTTTTTTGACAAACTAAACGCGTTAGACAAAAACGGTTTTTACCATCGTTTTCTGCGTCATTTAATGATATAAAAACGTGACTTTCAGCGAATTTCGAGTTGAATCGATTTTTTTGAAAATTTTCATCCTCCCCCCTTTGGATTTTTTTCAAATATTAATTTCAATTTTTTTGACAAACTAAACGCGTTAGACAAAAACGGATTTTACCATCGTTTTCTGCGTCATTTAATGATATAAAAACGTGACTTTCAGCGAAATCGATTTTTTTGAAAATTTTCTTCCTCCGCCCCCCCCTTTGGATTTTTTTCAAAATATTAATTTCCAATTTTTTGGACAAACTAAACGCGTTAGACAAAAACGGTTTTTAAAATCGTTTTCTGAGTCATTTAATGATATAAAAACGTGACTTTCAGCGAAATCGATTTTTTTGAAAATTTTCATCCTCCGCCCCCCCCTTTGGATTTTTTCAAAATATTAATTTCCAATTTTTTGGACAAACTAAACGCGTTAGACAAAAACGGTTTTTAAAATCGTTTTCTGAGTCATTTAATGATATAAAAACGTGACTTTCAGCGAAATCGATTTTTTTGAAAATTTTCATCCTCCGCCCCCCCCTTTGGATTTTTTTCAAAATATTAATTTCCATATTTTGGACAAACTAAACGCGTTAGACAAAAACGGTTTTTACCATCGTTTTCTGCGTCATTTAATGATATAAAAACGTGACATACAGCGAAATCGATTTTTTTGAAAATTTTCATCCTCCGCCCCCCCCTTTGGATTTTTTTCAAAATATTAATTTCCATTTTTTTGGACAAACTAAACGCGTTAGACAAAAACGGTTTTTAAAATCGTTTTCTGAGTCATTTAATGATATAAAAACGTGACTTTCAGCGAAATCGATTTTTTTGAAAATTTTCATCCTCCGCCCCCCCCTTTGGATTTTTTTCAAAATATTAATTTCCATTCTTTGGACAAACTAAACGCGTTAGACAAAAACGGTTTTTAAAATCGTTTTCTGAGTCATTTAATGATATAAAAACGTGACTTTCAGCGAAATCGATTTTTTTGAAAATTTTCATCCTCCGCCCCCCCCTTTGGATTTTTTTCAAAATATTAATTTCCATTTTTTGGACAAACTAAACGCGTTAGACAAAAACGGTTTTTAAAATCGTTTTCTGAGTCATTTAATGATATAAAAACGTGACTTTCAGCGAAATCGATTTTTTTGAAAATTTTCATCCTCCGCCCCCCCCTTTGGATTTTTTTCAAAATATTAATTTCCATTTTTTGGACAAACTAAACGCGTTAGACAAAAACGGTTTTTAAAATCGTTTTCTGAGTCATTTAATGATATAAAAACGTGACTTTCAGCGAAATCGATTTTATTGAAAATTTTCATCCTCCCCCCTTTGGATTTTTTTCAAATATTAATTTCAATTTTTTTGACAAACTAAACGCGTTAGACAAAAACGGTTTTTACCATCGTTTTCTGCGTCATTTAATGATATAAAAACGTGACTTTCAGCGAATTTCGAGTTGAATCGATTTTTTTGAAAATTTTCATCCTCCCCCCTTTGGATTTTTTTCAAATATTAATTTCAATTTTTTTGACAAACTAAACGCGTTAGACAAAAACGGTTTTTACCATCGTTTTCTGCGTCATTTAATGATATAAAAACGTGACTTTCAGCGAATTTCGGGTTGAATCGATTTTTTTGAAAATTTTCATCCTCCCCCCTTTGGATTTTTTTCAAATATTAATTTCAATTTTTTTGACAAACTAAACGCGTTAGACAAAAACGGTTTTTACCATCGTTTTCTGCGTCATTTAATGATATAAAAACGTGACTTTCAGCGAATTTAGAGTTGAATCGATTTTTTTGAAAATTTTCATCCTCCCCCTTTGGATTTTTTTCAAATATTAATTTCAATTTTTTTGACTAACTGAACGCGTTAGACAAAAACGGTTTTTACCATCGTTTTCTGCGTCATTTAATGATATAAAAACGTGACTTTCAGCGAATTTAGAGTTGAATCGATTTTTTTGAAAATTTTCATCCTCCCCCCTTTGGATTTTTTTCAAATATTAATTTCAATTTTTTTGACAAACTAAACGCGTTAGACAAAAACGGTTTTTACCATCGTTTTCTGCGTCATTTAATGATATAAAAACGTGACTTTCAGCGAATTTAGAGTTGAATCGATTTTTTTGAAAATTTTCATCCTCCCCCCTTTGGATTTTTTTCAAATATTAATTTCAATTTTTTTGAAAAACTAAACGCGTTAGAGAAAAACGGTTTTTACCATCGTTTTCTGCGTCATTTAATGATATAAAAACGTGACTTTCAGCGAATTTCGGGTTGAATCGATTTTTTTGAAAATTTTCATCCTCCCCCCTTTGGATTTTTTTCAAATATTAATTTCAATTTTTTTGACAAACTAAACGCGTTAGACAAAAACGGTTTTTACCATCGTTTTCTGCGTCATTTAATGATATAAAAACGTGACTTTCAGCGAATTTCGGGTTGAATCGATATTTTTGAAAATTTTCATCCTCCCCCCTTTGGATTTTTTTCAAATATTAATTTCAATTTTTTTGACAAACTAAACGCGTTAGATAAAAACGGTTTTTACCATCGTTTTCTGCGTCATTTAATGATATAAAAACGTGACTTTCAGCGAATTTCGGGTTGAATCGATTTTTTTGAAAATTTTCATCCTCCCCCCTTTGGATTTTTTTCAAATATTAATTTCAATTTTTTTGAAAAACTAAACGCGTTAGAGAAAAACGGTTTTTACCATCGTTTTCTGCGTCATTTAATGATATAAAAACGTGACTTTCAGCGAATTTCGGGTTGAATCGATATTTTTGAAAATTTTCATCCTCCCCCTTTGGATTTTTTTCAAATATTAATTTCAATTTTTTTGAAAAACTAAACGCGTTAGAGAAAAACGGTTTTTACCATCGTTTTCTGAGTCATTTAATGATATAAAAACGTGACTTTCAGCGAAATCGATTTTTTTGAAAATTTTCATCCTCCGCCCCCCCCTTTGGATTTTTTTCAACATATTAATTTCCATTTTTTGGGCAAATTAAACGCGTTAGACAAAAACGGTTTTTAAAATCGTTTTCTGAGTCATTTAATGATATAAAAACGTGACTTTCAGCGAAATCGATTTTTTTGAAAATTTTCATCCCGCGCCCCCCCCTTTGGATCTTTTTCAAAATATTAATTTCCATTTTTTGGGCAAACTAAACGCGTTAGACAAAAACGGTTTTTACCATCGTTTTCTGCGTCATTTAATGATATATAAACGTGACTTTCAGCGAAATCGATTTTTTTGAAAATTTTCATCCTCCGCCCCCCCCTTTGGATTTTCTTCAAAATATTAATTTCCATTTTTTGGACAAACTAAACGCGTTAGACAAAAACGGTTTTTACCATCGTTTTCTCCGTCATTTAATGATATAAAAACGTGACTTTCAGCGAATTTAGAGTTGAATCGATTTTTTTGAAAATTTTCATCCTCCCCCCTTTGGATTTTTTTCAAATATTAATTTCAATTTTTTTGACAAACTAAACGCGTTAGACAAAAACGGTTTTTACCATCGTTTTCTGCGTCATTTAATGATATAAAAACGTGACTTTCAGCGAAATCGATTTTTTTGAAAATTTTCATCCTCCGCCCCCCCCCCCCCTTTGGATTTTTTTCAAATATTAATTTCAATTTTTTTGACAAACTAAACGCGTTAGACAAAAACGGTTTTTACCATCGTTTTCTGCGTCATTTAATGATATAAAAACGTGACTTTCAGCGAAATCGATTTTTTTGAAAATTTTCATCCTCCGCCCCCCCCCCCCTTTGGATTTTTTTCAAATATTAATTTCAATTTTTTTGACAAACTAAACGCGTTAGACAAAAACGGTTTTTACCATCGTTTTCTGCGTCATTTAATGATATAAAAACGTGACTTTCAGCGAATTTCGAGTTGAATCGATTTTTTTGAAAATTTTCATCCTCCCCCCTTTGGATTTTTTTCAAATATTAATTTCAATCTTTTGGACAAACTAAATGCGTTAGACAGAAACGGTTTTTAAAATCGTTTTCTGAGTCATTTAATGATATAAAAACGTGACTTTCAGCGAAATCGATTTTTTTGAAAATTTTCATCCTCCGCCCCCCCCTTTGGATTTTTTTCAAAATATTAATTTCCATTTTTTGGGCAAACTAAACCCGTTAGACAAAAACGGTTTTTAAAATCGTTTTCTGAGTCATTTAATGATATAAAAACGTGACTTTCAGCGAAATCGATTTTTTTGAAAATTTTCATCCTCCGCCCCCCCCCTTTGGATTTTTTTCAAAATATTAATTTCCATTTTTTGGGCAAACTAAACGCGTTAGACAAAAACGGTTTTTACCATCGTTTTCTGCGTCATTTAATGATATATAAACGTGACTTTCAGCGAAATCGATTTTTTGAAAATTTTCATCCTCCGCCCCCCCCTTTGGATTTTTTTCAAAATATTAATTTCCATTTTTTGGACAAACTAAACGCGTTAGACAAAAACGGTTTTTACCATAGTTTTCTGCGTCATTTAATGATATATAAACGTGACTTTCAGCGAAATCGATTTTTTTGAAAATTTTCATCCTCCGCCCCCCCCTTTGGATTTTTTTCAAAATATTAATTTTCATTTTTTGGGCAAACTAAACGCGTTAGACAAAAACGGTTTTTACCATCGTTTTCTGCGTCATTTAATGATATATAAACGTGACTTTCAGCGAAATCGATTTTTTTGAAAATTTTCATCCTCCGCCCCCCCCTTTGGATTTTTTTCAAAATATTAATTTCCATTTTTTGGACAAACTAAACGCGTTAGACAAAAACGGTTTTTAAAATCGTTTTCTGAGTCATTTAATGATATAAAAACGTGACTTTCAGCGAAATCGATTTTTTTGAAAATTTTCATCCTCCGCCCCCCCCCTTTGGATTTTTTTCAAAATATTAATTTCCATTTTTTGGACAAACTAAACCCGTTAGACAAAAACGGTTTTTAAAATCGTTTTCTGAGTCATTTAATGATATAAAAACGTGACTTTCAGCGAAATCGATTTTTTTGAAAATTTTCATCCTCCGCCCCCCCCTTTGGTTTTTTTTCAAAATATTAATTTCCATTTTTTGGACAAACTAAACCCGTTAGACAAAAACGGTTTTTACCATCGTTTTCTGAGTCATTTAATGATATAAAAACGTGACTTTCAGCGAAATCGATTTTTTTGAAAATTTTCATCCTCCCCCCTTTGGATTTTTTTCAAAATATTAATTTCCATTTTTTGGGCAAACTAAACGCGTTAGACAAAAACGGTTTTTACCATCGTTTTCTGCGTCATTTAATGATATATAAACGTGACTTTCAGCGAAATCGATTTTTTTGAAAATTTTCATCCTCCGCCCCCCCCTTTGGATTTTTTTCAAAATATTAATTTCCATTTTTTGGGCAAACTAAACGCGTTAGACAAAAACGGTTTTTAAAATCGTTTTCTGAGTCATTTAATGATATAAAAACGTGACTTTCAGCGAAATCGATTTTTTTGAAAATTTTCATCCTCCGCCCCCCCCCTTTGGATTTTTTTCAAAATATTAATTTCCATTTTTTGGACAAACTAAACCCGTTAGACAAAAACGGTTTTTAAAATCGTTTTCTGAGTCATTTAATGATATAAAAACGTGACTTTCAGCGAAATCGATTTTTTTGAAAATTTTCATCATCCGCCCCCCCCCCTTTGGATTTTTTTCAAAATATTAATTTCCATTTTTTGGGCAAACTAAACGCGTTAGACAAAAACGGTTTTTAAAATCGTTTTCTGAGTCATTTAATGATATAAAAACGTGACTTTCAGCGAAATCGATTTTTTTGAAAATTTTCATCCTCCGCCCCCCCCTTTGGATTTTTTTCAACATATTAATTTCCATTTTTTGGGCAAATTAAACGCGTTAGACAAAAACGGTTTTTAAAATCGTTTTCTGAGTCATTTAATGATATAAAATCGTGACTTTCAGCGAAATCGATTTTTTTGAAAATTTTCATCATCCGCCCCCCCCATTTGGATATTTTTCAAAATATTAATTTCCATTTTTTGGGCAAACTAAACGCGTTAGACAAAAACGGTTTTTAAAATCGTTTTCTGAGTCATTTAATGATATAAAAACGTGACTTTCAGCGAAATCGATTTTTTTGAAAATTTTCATCCTCCGCCCCCCCCTTTGGATTTTTTTCAACATATTAATTTCCATTTTTTGGGCAAATTAAACGCGTTAGACAAAAACGGTTTTTAAAATCGTTTTCTGAGTCATTTAATGATATAAAAACGTGACTTTCAGCGAAATCGATTTTTTTGAAAATTTTCATCCTCCGCCCCCCCCTTTGGATTTTTTTCAAAATATTAATTTCCATTTTTTGGGCAAACTAAACGCGTTAGACAAAAACGGTTTTTACCATCGTTTTCTGCGTCATTTAATGATATATAAACGTGACTTTCAGCGAAATCGATTTTTTTGAAAATTTTCATCCTCCGCCCCCCCCTTTGGATTTTTTTCAAAATATTAATTTCCATTTTTTGGACAAACTAAACGCGTTAGACAAAAACGGTTTTTACCATCGTTTTCTGCGTCATTTAATGATATATAAACGTGACTTTCAGCGAAATCGATTTTTTTGAAAATTTTCATCCTCCGCCCCCCCCCTTTGGATTTTTTTCAAAATATTAATTTCCATTTTTTGGGCAAACTAAACGCGTTAGACAAAAACGGTTTTTAAAATCGTTTTCTGAGTCATTTAATGATATAAAAACGTGACTTTCAGCGAAATCGATTTTTTTGAAAATTTTCATCCTCCGCCCCCCCCTTTGGATTTTTTTCAAAATATTAATTTCCATTTTTTGGGCAAACTAAACGCGTTAGACAAAAACGGTTTTTACCATCGTTTTCTGCGTCATTTAATGATATATAAACGTGACTTTCAGCGAAATCGATTTTTTTGAAAATTTTCATCCTCCGCCCCCCCCCTTTGGATTTTTTTCAAAATATTAATTTCCATTTTTTGGACAAACTAAACGCGTTAGACAAAAACGGTTTTTACCATCGTTTTCTCCGTCATTTAATGATATAAAAACGTGACTTTCAGCGAATTTAGAGTTGAATCGATTTTTTTGAAAATTTTCATCCTCCCCCCTTTGGATTTTTTTCAAATATTAATTTCAATTTTTTTGACAAACTAAACGCGTTAGACAAAAACGGTTTTTACCATCGTTTTCTGCGTCATTTAATGATATAAAAACGTAACTTTCAGCGAAATCGATTTTTTTGAAAATTTTCATCCTCCGCCCCCCCCCCTTTGGATTTTTTTCAAAATATTAATTTCCATTTTTTGGGCAAACTAAACGTGTTAGACAAAAACGGTTTTTACCATCGTTTTCTGCGTCATTTAATGATACAAAAACGTGACTTTCAGTGAATTTCGAGTTGAATCGATTTTTTTGAAAATTTTCATCCTCCCCCCTTTGGATTTTTTTCAAATATTAATTTCAATTTTTTTGACAAACTAAACGCGTTAGACAAAAACGGTTTTTACCATCGTTTTCTGCGTCATTTAATGATATAAAAACGTGACTTTCAGCGAATTTCGGGTTGAATCGATATTTTTGAAAATTTTCATCCTCCCCCCTTTGGATTTTTTTCAAATATTAATTTCAATCTTTTGGACAAACTAAATGCGTTAGACAGAAACGGTTTTTAAAATCGTTTTCTGAGTCATTTAATGATATAAAAACGTGACTTTCAGCGAAATCGATTTTTTTGAAAATTTTCATCCTCCGCCCCCCCCTTTGGATTTTTTTCAAAATATTAATTTCCATTTTTTGGGCAAACTAAACCCGTTAGACAAAAACGGTTTTTAAAATCGTTTTCTGAGTCATTTAATGATATAAAAACGTGACTTTCAACGAAATCGATTTTTTTGAAAATTTTCATCCTCCGCCCCCCCCTTTGGATTTTTTTCAAAATATTAATTTCCATTTTTTGGGCAAACTAAACGCGTTAGACAAAAACGGTTTTTACCATCGTTTTCTGCGTCATTTAATGATATATAAACGTGACTTTCAGCGAAATCGATTTTTTTGAAAATTTTCATCCTCCGCCCCCCCCTTTGGATTTTTTTCAAAATATTAATTTCCATTTTTTGGACAAACTAAACGCGTTAGACAAAAACGGTTTTTACCATCGTTTTCTGCGTCATTTAATGATATATAAACGTGACTTTCAGCGAAATCGATTTTTTTGAAAATTTTCATCCTCCGCCCCCCCCTTTGGATTTTTTTCAAAATATTAATTTCCATTTTTTGGGCAAACTAAACGCGTTAGACAAAAACGGTTTTTACCATCGTTTTCTGCGTCATTTAATGATATATAAACGTGACTTTCAGCGAAATCGATTTTTTTGAAAATTTTCATCCTCCGCCCCCCCCTTTGGATTTTTTTCAAAATATTAATTTCCATTTTTTGGGCAAACTAAACGCGTTAGACAAAAACGGTTTTTAAAATCGTTTTCTGAGTCATTTAATGATATAAAAACGTGACTTTCAGCGAAATCGATTTTTTTGAAAATTTTCATCCTCCGCCCCCCCCTTTGGATTTTTTTCAACATATTAATTTCCATTTTTTGGGCAAATTAAACGCGTTAGACAAAAACGGTTTTTAAAATCGTTTTCTGAGTCATTTAATGATATAAAAACGTGACTTTCAGCGAAATCGATTTTTTTGAAAATTTTCATCCTCCGCCCCCCCCCTTTGGATTTTTTTCAAAATATTAATTTCCATTTTTTGGACAAACTAAACCCGTTAGACAAAAACGGTTTTTAAAATCGTTTTCTGAGTCATTTAATGATATAAAAACGTGACTTTCAGCGAAATCGATTTTTTTGAAAATTTTCATCATCCGCCCCCCCCCCCTTTGGATTTTTTTCAAAATATTAATTTCCATTTTTTGGGCAAACTAAACGCGTTAGACAAAAACGGTTTTTAAAATCGTTTTCTGAGTCATTTAATGATATAAAAACGTGACTTTCAGCGAAATCGATTTTTTTGAAAATTTTCATCCTCCGCCCCCCCCTTTGGATTTTTTTCAACATATTAATTTCCATTTTTTGGGCAAATTAAACGCGTTAGACAAAAACGGTTTTTAAAATCGTTTTCTGAGTCATTTAATGATATAAAAACGTGACTTTCAGCGAAATCGATTTTTTTGAAAATTTTCATCATCCGCCCCCCCCATTTGGATATTTTTCAAAATATTAATTTCCATTTTTTGGGCAAACTAAACGCGTTAGACAAAAACGGTTTTTAAAATCGTTTTCTGAGTCATTTAATGATATAAAAACGTGACTTTCAGCGAAATCGATTTTTTTGAAAATTTTCATCCTCCGCCCCCCCCTTTGGATTTTTTTCAACATATTAATTTCCATTTTTTGGGCAAATTAAACGCGTTAGACAAAAACGGTTTTTAAAATCGTTTTCTGAGTCATTTAATGATATAAAAACGTGACTTTCAGCGAAATCGATTTTTTTGAAAATTTTCATCCTCCGCCCCCCCCTTTGGATTTTTTTCAAAATATTAATTTCCATTTTTTGGGCAAACTAAACGCGTTAGACAAAAACGGTTTTTACCATCGTTTTCTGCGTCATTTAATGATATATAAACGTGACTTTCAGCGAAATCGATTTTTTTGAAAATTTTCATCCTCCGCCCCCCCCTTTGGATTTTTTTCAAAATATTAATTTCCATTTTTTGGACAAATTAAACGCGTTAGACAAAAACGGTTTTTACCATCGTTTTCTGCGTCATTTAATGATATATAAACGTGACATTCAGCGAAATCGATTTTTTTGAAAATTTTCATCCTCCGCCCCCCCCTTTGGATTTTTTTCAAAATATTAATTTCCATTTTTTGGGCAAACTAAACGCGTTAGACAAAAACGGTTTTTAAAATCGTTTTCTGAGTCATTTAATGATATAAAAACGTGACTTTCAGCGAAATCGATTTTTTTGAAAATTTTCATCCTCCGCCCCCCCCTTTCGATTTTTTTCAAAATATTAATTTCCATTTTTTGGGCAAACTAAACGCGTTAGACAAAAACGGTTTTTACCATCGTTTTCTGCGTCATTTAATGATATATAAACGTGACTTTCAGCGAAATCGATTTTTTTGAAAATTTTCATCCTCCGCCCCCCCCTTTGGATTTTTTTCAAAATATTAATTTCCATTTTTTGGACAAACTAAACGCGTTAGACAAAAACGGTTTTTACCATCGTTTTCTGCGTCATTTAATGATATATAAACGTGACTTTCAGCGAAATCGATTTTTTTGAAAATATTCATCCTCCGCCCCCCCCTTTGGATTTTTTTCAAAATATTAATTTCCATTTTTTGGGCAAACTAAACGCGTTAGACAAAAACGGTTTTTACCATCGTTTTCTGCGTCATTTAATGATACATAAACGTGACTTTCAGCGAAATCGATTTTTTTGAAAATTTTCATCATCCGCCCCCCCCATTTGGATATTTTTCAAAATATTAATTTCCATTTTTTGGGCAAACTAAACGCGTTAGACAAAAACGGTTTTTAAAATCGTTTTCTGAGTCATTTAATGATATAAAAACGTGACTTTCAGCGAAATCGATTTTTTTGAAAATTTTCATCCTCCGCCCCCCCCTTTGGATTTTTTTCAAAATATTAATTTCCATTTTTTGGGCAAACTAAACGCGTTAGACAAAAACGGTTTTTAAAATCGTTTTCTGAGTCATTTAATGATATAAAAACGTGACTTTCAGCGAAATCGATTTTTTTGAAAATTTTCATCCTCCGCCCCCCCCTTTGGATTTTTTTCAACATATTAATTTCCATTTTTTGGGCAAATTAAACGCGTTAGACAAAAACGGTTTTTAAAATCGTTTTCTGAGTCATTTAATGATATAAAAACGTGACTTTCAGCGAAATCGATTTTTTTGAAAATTTTCATCCTCCGCCCCCCCCTTTGGATTTTTTTCAAAATATTAATTTCCATTTTTTGGGCAAACTAAACGCGTTAGACAAAAACGGTTTTTACCATCGTTTTCTGCGTCATTTAATGATATATAAACGTGACTTTCAGCGAAATCGATTTTTTTGAAAATTTTCATCCTCCGCCCCCCCCTTTGGATTTTTTTCAAAATATTAATTTCCATTTTTTGGGCAAACTAAACGCGTTAGACAAAAACGGTTTTTACCATCGTTTTCTGCGTCATTTAATGATATATAAACGTGACTTTCAGCGAAATCGATTTTTTTGAAAATTTTCATCCTCCGCCCCCCCCTTTGGATTTTTTTCAAAATATTAATTTCCATTTTTTGGGCAAACTAAACGCGTTAGACAAAAACGGTTTTTACCATCGTTTTCTGCGTCATTTAATGATATATAAACGTGACATTCAGCGAAATCGATTTTTTGAAAATTTTCATCCTCCGCCCCCCCCTTTGGATTTTTTTCAAAATATTAATTTCCATTTTTTGGACAAACTAAACGCGTTAGACAAAAACGGTTTTTACCATCGTTTTCTGCGTCATTTAATGATATATAAACGTGACTTTCAGCGAAATCGATTTTTTTGAAAATTTTCATCCTCCGCCCCCCCCTTTGGATTTTTTTCAAAATATTAATTTCCATTTTTTGGGCAAACTAAACGCGTTAGACAAAAACGGTTTTTACCATCGTTTTCTGCGTCATTTAATGATATATAAACGTGACTTTCAGCGAAATCGATTTTTTTGAAAATTTTCATCCTCCGCCCCCCCCTTTGGATTTTTTTCAAAATATTAATTTCCATTTTTTGGACAAACTAAACGCGTTAGACAAAAACGGTTTTTACCATCGTTTTCTGCGTCATTTAATGATATATAAACGTGACTTTCAGCGAAATCGATTTTTTTGAAAATTTTCATCCTCCGCCCCCCCCCTTTGGATTTTTTTCAAAATATTAATTTCCATTTTTTGGGCAAACTAAACGCGTTAGACAAAAACGGTTTTTAAAATCGTTTTCTGAGTCATTTAATGATATAAAAACGTGACTTTCAGCGAAATCGATTTTTTTGAAAATTTTCATCCTCCGCCCCCCCTTTGGATTTTTTTCAAAATATTAATTTCCATTTGTTGGACAAACTAAACCCGTTAGACAAAAACGGTTTTTAAAATCGTTTTCTGAGTCATTTAATGATATAAAAACGTGACTTTCAGCGAAATCGATTTTTTTGAAAATTTTCATCATCCGCCCCCCCCTTTGGATTTTTTTCAAAATATTAATTTCCATTTTTTGGGCAAACTAAACGCGTTAGACAAAAACGGTTTTTAAAATCGTTTTCTGAGTCATTTAATGATATAAAAACGTGACTTTCAGCGAAATCGATTTTTTTGAAAATTTTCATCATCCGCCCCCCCCTTTGGATTTTTTTCAAAATATTAATTTCCATTTTTTGGGCAAACTAAACGCGTTAGACAAAAACGGTTTTTAAAATCGTTTTCTGAGTCATTTAATGATATAAAAACGTGACTTTCAGCGAAATCGATTTTTTTGAAAATTTTCATCCTCCGCCCCCCCCCTTTGGATTTTTTTCAACATATTAATTTCAATTTTTTGGGCAAATTAAACGCGTTAGACAAAAACGGTTTTTAAAATCGTTTTCTGAGTCATTTAATGATATAAAAACGTGACTTTCAGCGAAATCGATTTTTTTGAAAATTTTCATCCTCCGCCCCCCCTTTGGATTTTTTTCAAAATATTAATTTCCATTTTTTGGACAAACTAAACGCGTTAGACAAAAACGGTTTTTACCATCGTTTTCTGCGTCATTTAATGATATAAAAACGTGACTTTCAGCGAAATCGATTTTTTTGAAAATTTTCATCATCCGCCCCCCCCTTTGGATTTTTTTCAAAATATTAATTTCCATTTTTTGGACAAACTAAACGCGTTAGACAAAAACGGTTTTTACCATCGTTTTCTGCGTCAATTAATGATATATAAACGTGACTTTCAGCGAAATCGATTTTTTTGAAAATTTTCATCCTCCGCCCCCTCCTTTGGATTTTTTTCAAAATATTAATTTCCAATTTTTTGGACAAACTAAACGCGTTAGACAAGAACGGTTTTTAAAATCGTTTTTTGCGTCATTTAATGATATAAAAACGTGACTTTCAGCGAAATCGATTTTTTTGAAAATTTTCATCCTCCGCCCCCCCCTTTGGATTTTTTTCAACATTTTAATTTCCATTTTTTGGGCAAATTAAACGCGTTAGACAAAAACGGTTTTTAAAATCGTTTTCTGAGTCATTTAATGATATAAAAACGTGACTTTCAGCGAAATCGATTTTTTTGAAAATTTTCATCATCCGCCCCCCCCCTTTGGATATTTTTCAAAATATTAATTTCCATTTTTTGGGCAAACTAAACGCGTTAGACAAAAACGGTTTTTAAAATCGTTTTCTGAGTCATTTAATGATATAAAAACGTGACTTTCAGCGAAATCGATTTTTTTGAAAATTTTCATCCTCCGCCCCCCCCTTTGGATTTTTTTCAACATATTAATTTCCATTTTTTGGGCAAATTAAACGCGTTAGACAAAAACGGTTTTTAAAATCGTTTTCTGAGTCATTTAATGATATAAAAACGTGACTTTCAGCGAAATCGATTTTTTTGAAAATTTTCATCCTCCGCCCCCCCCCTTTGGATTTTTTTCAAAATATTAATTTCCATTTTTTGGGCAAACTAAACGCGTTAGACAAAAACGGTTTTTACCATCGTTTTCTGCGTCATTTAATGATATATAAACGTGACTTTCAGCGAAATCGATTTTTTTGAAAATTTTCATCCTCCGCCCCCCCCTTTGGATTTTTTCAAAATATTAATTTCCATTTTTTGGACAAACTAAACGCGTTAGACAAAAACGGTTTTTACCATCGTTTTCTGCGTCATTTAATGATATATAAACGTGACTTTCAGCGAAATCGATTTTTTTGAAAATTTTCATCCTCCGCCCCCCCCTTTGGATTTTTTTCAAAATATTAATTTCCATTTTTTGGGCAAACTAAACGCGTTAGACAAAAACGGTTTTTAAAATCGTTTTCTGAGTCATTTAATGATATAAAAACGTTACTTTCAGCGAAATCGATTTATTTGAAAATTTTCATCCTCCGCCCCCCCCTTTGGATTTTTTTCAAAATATTAATTTCCATTTTTTGGGCAAACTAAACGCGTTAGACAAAAACGGTTTTTACCATCGTTTTCTGCGTCATTTAATGATATATAAACGTGACTTTCAGCGAAATCGATTTTTTTGAAAATTTTCATCCTCCGCCCCCCCCCTTTGGATATTTTTCAAAATATTAATTTCCATTTTTTGGGCAAACTAAACGCGTTAGACAAAAACGGTTTTTAAAATCGTTTTCTGAGTCATTTAATGATATAAAAACGTGACTTTCAGCGAAATCGATTTTTTTGAAAATTTTCATCCTCCGCCCCCCCCTTTGGATTTTTTTCAAAATATTAATTTCCATTTTTTGGACAAACTAAACCCGTTAGACAAAAACGGTTTTTAAAATCGTTTTCTGAGTCATTTAATGATATAAAAACGTGACTTTCAGCGAAATCGATTTTTTTGAAAATTTTCATCATCCGCCCCCCCCTTTGGATTTTTTTCAAAATATTAATTTCCATTTTTTGGGCAAACTAAACGCGTTAGACAAAAACGGTTTTTAAAATCGTTTTCTGAGTCATTTAATGATATAAAAACGTGACTTTCAGCGAAATCGATTTTTTTGAAAATTTTCATCATCCGCCCCCCCCTTTGGATTTTTTTCAAAATATTAATTTCCATTTTTTGGGCAAACTAAACGCGTTAGACAAAAACGGTTTTTAAAATCGTTTTCTGAGTCATTTAATGATATAAAAACGTGACTTTCAGCGAAATCGATTTTTTTGAAAATTTTCATCCTCCGCCCCCCCCTTTGGATTTTTTTCAACATATTAATTTCAATTTTTTGGGCAAATTAAACGCGTTAGACAAAAACGGTTTTTAAAATCGTTTTCTGAGTCATTTAATGATATAAAAACGTGACTTTCAGCGAAATCGATTTTTTTGAAAATTTTCATCCTCCGCCCCCCCCCTTTGGATTTTTTTCAAAATATTAATTTCCATTTTTTGGACAAACTAAACGCGTTAGACAAAAACGGTTTTTACCATCGTTTTCTGCGTCATTTAATGATATAAAAACGTGACTTTCAGCGAAATCGATTTTTTTGAAAATTTTCATCATCCGCCCCCCCCTTTGGATTTTTTTCAAAATATTAATTTCCATTTTTTGGACAAACTAAACGCGTTAGACAAAAACGGTTTTTACCATCGTTTTCTGCGTCAATTAATGATATATAAACGTGACTTTCAGCGAAATCGATTTTTTTGAAAATTTTCATCCTCCGCCCCCCCCTTTGGATTTTTTTCAAAATATTAATTTCCATTTTTTGGGCAAACTAAACGCGTTAGACAAAAACGGTTTTTACCATCGTTTTCTGCGTCATTTAATGATATATAAACGTGACTTTCAGCGAAATCGATTTTTTTGAAAATTTTCATCCTCCGCCCCCCCCTTTGGATTTTTTTCAAAATATTAATTTCCATTTTTTGGACAAACTAAACGCGTTAGACAAAAACGGTTTTTACCATCGTTTTCTGCGTCATTTAATGATATATAAACGTGACTTTCAGCGAAATCGATTTTTTTGAAAATTTTCATCCTCCGCCCCCCCCTTTGGATTTTTTTCAAAATATTAATTTCCATTTTTTGGGCAAACTAAACGCGTTAGACAAAAACGGTTTTTAAAATCGTTTTCTGAGTCATTTAATGATATAAAAACGTGACTTTCAGCGAAATCGATTTTTTTGAAAATTTTCATCCTCCGCCCCCCCCTTTGGATTTTTTTCAAAATATTAATTTCCATTTTTTGGGCAAACTAAACGCGTTAGACAAAAACGGTTTTTACCATCGTTTTCTGCGTCATTTAATGATATATAAACGTGACTTTCAGCGAAATCGATTTTTTTGAAAATTTTCATCCTCCGCCCCCCCCTTTGGATTTTTTTCAAAATATTAATTTCCATTTTTTGGACAAACTAAACGCGTTAGACAAAAACGGTTTTTACCATCATTTTCTGCGTCATTTAATGATATATAAACGTGACTTTCAGCGAAATCGATTTTTTTGAAAATTTTCATCCTCCGCCCCCCCCCTTTGGATTTTTTTCAAAATATTAATTTCCATTTTTTGGGCAAACTAAACGCGTTAGACAAAAACGGTTTTTAAAATCGTTTTCTGAGTCATTTAATGATATAAAAACGTGACTTTCAGCGAAATCGATTTTTTGAAAATTTTCATCCTCCGCCCCCCCCTTTGGATTTTTTTCAAACTATTAATTTCCATTTTTTGGGCAAACTAAACGCGTTAGACAAAAACGGTTTTTACCATCGTTTTCTGCGTCATTTAATGATATATAAACGTGACTTTCAGCGAAATCGATTTTTTTGAAAATTTTCATCCTCCGCCCCCCCCCTTTGGATTTTTTTCAAAATATTAATTTCCATTTTTTGGGCAAATTAAACGCGTTAGACAAAAACGGTTTTTAAAATCGTTTTCTGAGTCATTTAATGATATAAAAACGTGACTTTCGGCGAAATCGATTTTTTTGAAAATTTTCATCCTCCGCCCCCCCCCTTTGGATTTTTTTCAAAATATTAATTTCCATTTTTTGGGCAAATTAAACGCGTTAGACAAAAACGGTTTTTAAAATCGTTTTCTGAGTCATTTAATGATATAAAAACGTGACTTTCAGCGAAATCGATTTTTTTGAAAATTTTCATCCTCCGCCCCCCCCTTTGGATTTTTTTCAAAATATTAATTTCCATTTTTTGGGCAAACTAAACGCGTTAGACAAAAACGGTTTTTAAAATCGTTTTCTGAGTCATTTAATGATATAAAAACGTGACTTTCAGCGAAATCGATTTTTTTGAAAATTTTCATCCTCCGCCCCCCCCTTTGGATTTTTTTCAACATATTAATTTCAATTTTTTGGGCAAATTAAACGCGTTAGACAAAAACGGTTTTTAAAATCGTTTTCTGAGTCATTTAATGATATAAAAACGTGACTTTCAGCGAAATCGATTTTTTTGAAAATTTTCATCCTCCGCCCCCCCCCTTTGGATTTTTTTCAAAATATTAATTTCCATTTTTTGGACAAACTAAACGCGTTAGACAAAAACGGTTTTTAAAATCGTTTTCTGCGTCATTTAATGATATAAAAACGTGACTTTCAGCGAAATCGATTTTTTTGAAAATTTTCATCCTCCGCCCCCCCCTTTGGATTTTTTTCAACATATTAATTTCCATTTTTTGGGCAAATTAAACGCGTTAGACAAAAACGGTTTTTAAAATCGTTTTCTGAGTCATTTAATGATATAAAAACGTGACTTTCAGCGAAATCGATTTTTTTGAAAATTTTCATCATCCGCCCCCCCCCTTTGGATATTTTTCAAAATATTAATTTCCATTTTTTGGGCAAACTAAACGCGTTAGACAAAAACGGTTTTTAAAATCGTTTTCTGAGTCATTTAATGATATAAAAACGTGACTTTCAGCGAAATCGATTTTTTTGAAAATTTTCATCCTCCGCCCCCCCCTTTGGATTTTTTTCAACATATTAATTTCCATTTTTTGGGCAAATTAAACGCGTTAGACAAAAACGGTTTTTAAAATCGTTTTCTGAGTCATCTAATGATATAAAAACGTGACTTTCAGCGAAATCGATTTTTTTGAAAATTTTCATCCTCCGCCCCCCCTTTGGATTTTTTTCAAAATATTAATTTCCATTTTTTGGACAAACTAAACGCGTTAGACAAAAACGGTTTTTACCATCGTTTTCTGCGTCATTTAATGATATATAAACGTGACTTTCAGCGAAATCGATTTTTTTGAAAATTTTCATCCTCCGCCCCCCCCTTTGGATTTTTTTCAAAATATTAATTTCCATTTTTTGGGCAAACTAAACGCGTTAGACAAAAACGGTTTTTAAAATCGTTTTCTGAGTCATTTAATGATATAAAAACGTGACTTTCAGCGAAATCGATTTTTTTGAAAATTTTCATCCTCCGCCCCCCCCTTTGGATTTTTTTCAAAATATTAATTTCCATTTTTTGGGCAAACTAAACGCGTTAGACAAAAACGGTTTTTACCATCGTTTTCTGCGTCATTTAATGATATATAAACGTGACTTTCAGCGAAATCGATTTTTTTGAAAATTTTCATCCTCCGCCCCCCCCTTTGGATTTTTTTCAAAATATTAATTTCCATTTTTTGGACAAACTAAACGCGTTAGACAAAAACGGTTTTTACCATCGTTTTCTGCGTCATTTAATGATATATAAACGTGACTTTCAGCGAAATCGATTTTTTTGAAAATTTTCATCCTCCGCCCCCCCCTTTGGATTTTTTTCAAAATATTAATTTCCATTTTTTGGGCAAACTAAACGCGTTAGACAAAAACGGTTTTTAAAATCGTTTTCTGAGTCATTTAATGATATAAAAACGTGACTTTCAGCGAAATCGATTTTTTTGAAAATTTTCATCCTCCGCCCCCCCCTTTGGATTTTTTTCAAAATATTAATTTCCATTTTTTGGGCAAACTAAACGCGTTAGACAAAAACGGTTTTTACCATCGTTTTCTGCGTCATTTAATGATATATAAACGTGACTTTCAGCGAAATCGATTTTTTTGAAAATTTTCATCCTCCGCCCCCCCCCTTTGGATATTTTTCAAAATATTAATTTCCATTTTTTGGGCAAACTAAACGCGTTAGACAAAAACGGTTTTTAAAATCGTTTTCTGAGTCATTTAATGATATAAAAACGTGACTTTCAGCGAAATCGATTTTTTTTGAAAATTTTCATCCTCCGCCCCCCCCTTTGGATTTTTTTCAAAATATTAATTTCCATTTTTTGGACAAACTAAACCCGTTAGACAAAAACGGTTTTTAAAATCGTTTTCTGAGTCATTTAATGATATAAAAACGTGACTTTCAGCGAAATCGATTTTTTTGAAAATTTTCATCATCCGCCCCCCCCTTTGGATTTTTTTCAAAATATTAATTTCCATTTTTTGGGCAAACTAAACGCGTTAGACAAAAACGGTTTTTAAAATCGTTTTCTGAGTCATTTAATGATATAAAAACGTGACTTTCAGCGAAATCGATTTTTTTGAAAATTTTCATCCTCCGCCCCCCCCTTTGGATTTTTTTCAACATATTAATTTCCATTTTTTGGGCAAATTAAACGCGTTAGACAAAAACGGTTTTTAAAATCGTTTTCTGAGTCATTTAATGATATAAAAACGTGACTTTCAGCGAAATCGATTTTTTTGAAAATTTTCATCCTCCGCCCCCCCCCTTTGGATTTTTTTCAAAATATTAATTTCCATTTTTTGGACAAACTAAACGCGTTAGACAAAAACGGTTTTTACCATCGTTTTCTGCGTCATTTAATGATATAAAAACGTGACTTTCAGCGAAATCGATTTTTTTGAAAATTTTCATCCTCCGCCCCCCCCTTTGGATTTTTTTCAACATATTAATTTCCATTTTTTGGGCAAATTAAACGCGTTAGACAAAAACGGTTTTTAAAATCGTTTTCTGAGTCATTTAATGATATAAAAACGTGACTTTCAGCGAAATCGATTTTTTTGAAAATTTTCATCATCCGCCCCCCCCCTTTGGATATTTTTCAAAATATTAATTTCCATTTTTTGGGCAAACTAAACGCGTTAGACAAAAACGGTTTTTAAAATCGTTTTCTGAGTCATTTAATGATATAAAAACGTGACTTTCAGCGAAATCGATTTTTTTGAAAATTTTCATCCTCCGCCCCCCCCTTTGGATTTTTTTCAACATATTAATTTCCATTTTTTGGGCAAATTAAACGCGTTAGACAAAAACGGTTTTTAAAATCGTTTTCTGAGTCATCTAATGATATAAAAACGTGACTTTCAGCGAAATCGATTTTTTTGAAAATTTTCATCCTCCGCCCCCCCTTTGGATTTTTTTCAAAATATTAATTTCCATTTTTTGGACAAACTAAACGCGTTAGACAAAAACGGTTTTTACCATCGTTTTCTGCGTCATTTAATGATATATAAACGTGACTTTCAGCGAAATCGATTTTTTTGAAAATTTTCATCCTCCGCCCCCCCCCTTTGGATTTTTTTCAAAATATTAATTTCCATTTTTTGGGCAAACTAAACGCGTTAGACAAAAACGGTTTTTAAAATCGTTTTCTGAGTCATTTAATGATATAAAAACGTGACTTTCAGCGAAATCGATTTTTTTGAAAATTTTCATCCTCCGCCCCCCCCTTTGGATTTTTTTCAAAATATTAATTTCCATTTTTTGGGCAAACTAAACGCGTTAGACAAAAACGGTTTTTACCATCGTTTTCTGCGTCATTTAATGATATATAAACGTGACTTTCAGCGAAATCGATTTTTTTGAAAATTTTCATCCTCCGCCCCCCCCTTTGGATTTTTTTCAAAATATTAATTTCCATTTTTTGGACAAACTAAACGCGTTAGACAAAAACGGTTTTTACCATCGTTTTCTGCGTCATTTAATGATATATAAACGTGACTTTCAGCGAAATCGATTTTTTTGAAAATTTTCATCCTCCGCCCCCCCCTTTGGATTTTTTTCAAAATATTAATTTCCATTTTTTGGGCAAACTAAACGCGTTAGACAAAAACGGTTTTTAAAATCGTTTTCTGAGTCATTTAATGATATAAAAACGTGACTTTCAGCGAAATCGATTTTTTTGAAAATTTTCATCCTCCGCCCCCCCCTTTGGATTTTTTTCAAAATATTAATTTCCATTTTTTGGGCAAACTAAACGCGTTAGACAAAAACGGTTTTTACCATCGTTTTCTGCGTCATTTAATGATATATAAACGTGACTTTCAGCGAAATCGATTTTTTTGAAAATTTTCATCCTCCGCCCCCCCCCTTTGGATATTTTTCAAAATATTAATTTCCATTTTTTGGGCAAACTAAACGCGTTAGACAAAAACGGTTTTTAAAATCGTTTTCTGAGTCATTTAATGATATAAAAACGTGACTTTCAGCGAAATCGATTTTTTTTGAAAATTTTCATCCTCCGCCCCCCCCTTTGGATTTTTTTCAAAATATTAATTTCCATTTTTTGGACAAACTAAACCCGTTAGACAAAAACGGTTTTTAAAATCGTTTTCTGAGTCATTTAATGATATAAAAACGTGACTTTCAGCGAAATCGATTTTTTTGAAAATTTTCATCATCCGCCCCCCCCTTTGGATTTTTTTCAAAATATTAATTTCCATTTTTTGGGCAAACTAAACGCGTTAGACAAAAACGGTTTTTAAAATCGTTTTCTGAGTCATTTAATGATATAAAAACGTGACTTTCAGCGAAATCGATTTTTTTGAAAATTTTCATCATCCGCCCCCCCCTTTGGATTTTTTTCAAAATATTAATTTCCATTTTTTGGGCAAACTAAACGCGTTAGACAAAAACGGTTTTTAAAATCGTTTTCTGAGTCATTTAATGATATAAAAACGTGACTTTCAGCGAAATCGATTTTTTTGAAAATTTTCATCCTCCGCCCCCCCCTTTGGATTTTTTTCAACATATTAATTTCAATTTTTTGGGCAAATTAAACGCGTTAGACAAAAACGGTTTTTAAAATCGTTTTCTGAGTCATTTAATGATATAAAAACGTGACTTTCAGCGAAATCGATTTTTTTGAAAATTTTCATCCTCCGCCCCCCCCCTTTGGATTTTTTTCAAAATATTAATTTCCATTTTTTGGACAAACTAAACGCGTTAGACAAAAACGGTTTTTACCATCGTTTTCTGCGTCATTTAATGATATATAAACGTGACTTTCAGCGAAATCGATTTTTTTGAAAATTTTCATCCTCCGCCCCCCCCTTTGGATTTTTTTCAAAATATTAATTTCCATTTTTTGGGCAAACTAAACGCGTTAGACAAAAACGGTTTTTAAAATCGTTTTCTGAGTCATCTAATGATATAAAAACGTGACTTTCAGCGAAATCGATTTTTTTGAAAATTTTCATCCTCCGCCCCCCCCTTTGGATTTTTTTCAAAATATTAATTTCCATTTTTTGGGCAAACTAAACGCGTTAGACAAAAACGGTTTTTACCATCGTTTTCTGCGTCATTTAATGATATATAAACGTGACTTTCAGCGAAATCGATTTTTTTGAAAATTTTCATCCTCCGCCCCCCCCTTTGGATTTTTTTCAAAATATTAATTTCCATTTTTTGGACAAACTAAACGCGTTAGACAAAAACGGTTTTTACCATCGTTTTCTGCGTCATTTAATGATATATAAACGTGACTTTCAGCGAAATCGATTTTTTTGAAAATTTTCATCCTCCGCCCCCCCCTTTGGATTTTTTTCAAAATATTAATTTCCATTTTTTGGGCAAACTAAACGCGTTAGACAAAAACGGTTTTTAAAATCGTTTTCTGAGTCATTTAATGATATAAAAACGTGACTTTCAGCGAAATCGATTTTTTTGAAAATTTTCATCCTCCGCCCCCCCCTTTGGATTTTTTTCAAAATATTAATTTCCATTTTTTGGGCAAACTAAACGCGTTAGACAAAAACGGTTTTTACCATCGTTTTCTGCGTCATTTAATGATATATAAACGTGACTTTCAGCGAAATCGATTTTTTTGAAAATTTTCATCCTCCGCCCCCCCCTTTGGATTTTTTTCAAAATATTAATTTCCATTTTTTGGACAAACTAAACGCGTTAGACAAAAACGGTTTTTACCATCGTTTTCTGCGTCATTTAATGATATATAAACGTGACTTTCAGCGAAATCGATTTTTTTGAAAATTTTCATCCTCCGCCCCCCCCTTTGGATTTTTTTCAAAATATTAATTTCCATTTTTTGGGCAAACTAAACGCGTTAGACAAAAACGGTTTTTAAAATCGTTTTCTGAGTCATTTAATGATATAAAAACGTGACTTTCAGCGAAATCGATTTTTTTGAAAATTTTCATCCTCCGCCCCCCCCTTTGGATTTTTTTCAAAATATTAATTTCCATTTTTTGGGCAAACTAAACGCGTTAGACAAAAACGGTTTTTACCATCGTTTTCTGCGTCATTTAATGATATATAAACGTGACTTTCAGCGAAATCGATTTTTTTGAAAATTTTCATCCTCCGCCCCCCCCCTTTGGATATTTTTCAAAATATTAATTTCCATTTTTTGGGCAAACTAAACGCGTTAGACAAAAACGGTTTTTAAAATCGTTTTCTGAGTCATTTAATGATATAAAAACGTGACTTTCAGCGAAATCGATTTTTTTGAAAATTTTCATCCTCCGCCCCCCCCTTTGGATTTTTTTCAAAATATTAATTTCCATTTTTTGGACAAACTAAACCCGTTAGACAAAAACGGTTTTTAAAATCGTTTTCTGAGTCATTTAATGATATAAAAACGTGACTTTCAGCGAAATCGATTTTTTTGAAAATTTTCATCATCCGCCCCCCCCTTTGGATTTTTTTCAAAATATTAATTTCCATTTTTTGGGCAAACTAAACGCGTTAGACAAAAACGGTTTTTAAAATCGTTTTCTGAGTCATTTAATGATATAAAAACGTGACTTTCAGCGAAATCGATTTTTTTGAAAATTTTCATCATCCGCCCCCCCCTTTGGATTTTTTTCAAAATATTAATTTCCATTTTTTGGGCAAACTAAACGCGTTAGACAAAAACGGTTTTTAAAATCGTTTTCTGAGTCATTTAATGATATAAAAACGTGACTTTCAGCGAAATCGATTTTTTTGAAAATTTTCATCCTCCGCCCCCCCCTTTGGATTTTTTTCAACATATTAATTTCAATTTTTTGGGCAAATTAAACGCGTTAGACAAAAACGGTTTTTAAAATCGTTTTCTGAGTCATTTAATGATATAAAAACGTGACTTTCAGCGAAATCGATTTTTTTGAAAATTTTCATCCTCCGCCCCCCCCCTTTGGATTTTTTTCAAAATATTAATTTCCATTTTTTGGACAAACTAAACGCGTTAGACAAAAACGGTTTTTACCATCGTTTTCTGCGTCATTTAATGATATAAAAACGTGACTTTCAGCGAAATCGATTTTTTTGAAAATTTTCATCATCCGCCCCCCCCTTTGGATTTTTTTCAAAATATTAATTTCCATTTTTTGGACAAACTAAACGCGTTAGACAAAAACGGTTTTTAAAATCGTTTTCTGCGTCGTTTAATGATATAAAAACGTGACTTTCAGCGAAATCGATTTTTTTGAAAATTTTCATCCTCCGCCCCCCCCTTTGGATTTTTTTCAAAATATTAATTTCCAATTTTTTGGACAAACTAAACGCGTTAGACAAAAACGGTTTTTAAAATCGTTTTCTGAGTCATTTAATGATATAAAAACGTGACTTTCAGCGAAATCGATTTTTTTGAAAATTTTCATCCTCCGCCCCCCCTTTGGATTTTTTTCAAAATATTAATTTCCAATTTTTTGGACAAACTAAACGCGTTAGACAAAAACGGTTTTTAAAATCGTTTTCTGAGTCATTTAATGATATAAAAACGTGACTTTCAGCGAAATCGATTTTTTTGAAAATTTTCATCCTCCGCCCCCCCCTTTGGATTTTTTTCAAAATATTAATTTCCATTTTTTGGACAAACTAAACGCGTTAGACAAAAACGGTTTTTAAAATCGTTTTCTGAGTCATTTAATGATATAAAAACGTGACTTTCAGCGAAATCGATTTTTTTGAAAATTTTCATCCTCCGCCCCCCCCTTTGGATTTTTTTCAAAATATTAATTTCCATTTTTTCGACAAACTAAACGCGTTAAACAAAAACGGTTTTTAAAATCGTTTTCTGAGTCATTTAATGATATAAAAACGTGACTTTCAGCGAAATCGATTTTATTGAAAATTTTCATCCTCCCCCCTTTGGATTTTTTTCAAATATTAATTTCAATTTTTTTGACAAACTAAACGCGTTAGACAAAAACGGTTTTTACCATCGTTTTCTGCGTCATTTAATGATATAAAAACGTGACTTTCAGCGAAATCGATTTTTTTGAAAATTTTCATCCTCCCCCCTTTGGATTTTTTTCAAATATTAATTTCAATTTTTTTGACAAACTAAACGCGTTAGACAAAAACGGTTTTTACCATCGTTTTCTGCGTCAATTAATGATATATAAACGTGACTTTCAGCGAAATCGATTTTTTTGAAAATTTTCATCCTCCGCCCCCTCCTTTGGATTTTTTTCAAAATATTAATTTCCAATTTTTTGGACAAACTAAACGCGTTAGACAAAAACGGTTTTTAAAATCGTTTTCTGCGTCATTTAATGATATAAAAACGTGACTTTCAGCGAAATCGATTTTTTTGAAAATTTTCATCCTCCGCCCCCCCCTTTGGATTTTTTTCAAAATATTAATTTCCAATTTTTTGGACAAACTAAACGCGTTAGACAAAAACGGTTTTTAAAATCGTTTTCTGAGTCATTTAATGATATAAAAACGTGACTTTCAGCGAAATCGATTTTTTTGAAAATTTTCATCCTCCGCCCCCCCCTTTGGATTTTTTTCAAAATATTAATTTCCAATTTTTTGGACAAACTAAACGCGTTAGACAAAAACGGTTTTTAAAATCGTTTTCTGAGTCATTTAATGATATAAAAACGTGACTTTCAGCGAAATCGATTTTTTTGAAAATTTTCATCCTCCGCCCCCCCCTTTGGATTTTTTTCAAAATATTAATTTCCATATTTTGGACAAACTAAACGCGTTAGACAAAAACGGTTTTTACCATCGTTTTCTGCGTCATTTAATGATATAAAAACGTGACATTCAGCGAAATCGATTTTTTTGAAAATTTTCATCCTCCGCCCCCCCCTTTGGATTTTTTTCAAAATATTAATTTCCATTTTTTGGACAAACTAAACGCGTTAGACAAAAACGGTTTTTAAAATCGTTTTCTGAGTCATTTAATGATATAAAAACGTGACTTTCAGCGAAATCGATTTTTTTGAAAATTTTCATCCTCCGCCCCCCCCTTTGGATTTTTTTCAAAATATTAATTTCCATTTTTTGGACAAACTAAACGCGTTAGACAAAAACGGTTTTTAAAATCGTTTTCTGAGTCATTTAATGATATAAAAACGTGACTTTCAGCGAAATCGATTTTATTGAAAATTTTCATCCTCCCCCCTTTGGATTTTTTTCAAATATTAATTTCAATTTTTTTGACAAACTAAACGCGTTAGACAAAAACGGTTTTTAACATCGTTTTCTGCGTCATTTAATGATATAAAAACGTGACTTTCAGCGAATTTCGAGTTGAATCGATTTTTTTGAAAATTTTCATCCTCCCCCCTTTGGATTTTTTTCAAATATTAATTTCAATTTTTTGGACAAACTAAACGCGTTAGACAAAAACGGTTTTTACCATCGTTTTCTGCGTCATTTAATGATATAAAAACGTGACTTTCAGCGAATTTCGAGTTGAATCGATTTTTTTGAAAATTTTCATCCTCCTCCCTTTGGATTTTTTTCAAATATTAATTTCAATTTTTTGGACAAACTAAACGTGTTAGACAAAAACGGTTTTTACCATCGTTTTCTGCGTCTTTTAATGATATAAAAACGTAACTATCAGCGAAATCGATTTTTTTGAAAATTTTCATCCTCCGCTCCCCCCCTTTGGATTTTTTTCAAACATTAATTTCAATTTTTTGGACAAACTAAACGCGTTAGACAAAAACGGTTTTTACCATCGTTTTCTGCGTCTTTTAATGATATAAAAACGTAACTATCAGCGAAATCGATTTTTTTGAAAATTTTCATCCTCCGCTACCCCCCTTTGGATTTTTTTCAAACATTAATTTCAATTTTTTGGACAAACTAAACGCGTTAGACAAAAACGGTTTTTACCATCGTTTTCTGCGTGTTTTAATGATATAAAAACGTAACTATCAGCGAAATCGATTTTTTTGAAAATTTTCATCCTCCGCTCCCCCCCTTTGGATTTTTTTCAAATATTAATTTCAATCTTTTGGACAAACTAAATGCGTTAGACAGAAACGGTTTTTACCATCGTTTTCTGCGTCATTTAATGATATAAAAACGTGACTTTCAGCGAATTTCGAGTTGAATCGATTTTTTTGAAAATTTTCATCCTCCCCCCTTTGGATTTTTTTCTAATATTAATTTCAATCTTATGGACAAACTAAATGCGTTAGACAAAAACGGTTTTTACCATGGTTTTCTGCGTCATTTAATGATATAAAAACGTGACTTTCAGCGAAATCGATTTTTTTGGAAATTTTCATCCTCCGCCCCCCCCCTTTGGATTTTTTTCAAATATTAATTTCAATTTTTTGGACAAACTAAACGCTTTAGACAAAAACGGTTTTTACCATCGTTTTCTGCGTCATTTAATGATATAAAAACGTGACTTTCAGCGAATTTCGAGTTGAATCGATTTTTTTGAAAATTTTCATCCTCGCCCCTTTGGATTTTTTTCAAATATTAATTTCAATTTTTTTGACAAACTAAACGCGTTAGACAAAAACGGTTTTTACCATCGTTTTCTGCGTCATTTAATGATATAAAAACGTGACTTTCAGCGAATTTCGAGTTGAATCGATTTTTTTGAAAATTTTCATCCTCCCCCCTTTGGATTTTTTTCAAATATTAATTTCAATTTTTTTGACAAACTAAACGCGTTAGACAAAAACGGTTTTTACCATCGTTTTCTGCGTCATTTAATGATATAAAAACGTGACTTTCAGCGAAATCGATTTTTTTGGAAATTTTCATCCTCCGCCCCCCCCCCCTTTGAATTTTTTTCAAATATTAATTTCAATTTTTTGGACAAACTAAACGCTTTAGACAAAAACGGTTTTTACCATCGTTTTCTGCGTCATTTAATGATATAAAAACGCGACTTTCAGCGAATTTCGAGTTGAATCGATTTTTTGAAAATTTTCATCCTCCCCCCTTTGGATTTTTTTCAAATATTAATTTCAATTTTTTGGACAAACTAAACGCGTTAGACAAAAACGGTTTTTACCATCGTTTTCTGCGTCATTTAATGATATAAAAACGTGACTTTCAGCGAATTTAGAGTTGAATCGATTTTTTTGAAAATTTTCATCCTCGCCCCTTTGGATTTTTTTCAAATATTAATTTCAATTTTTTGGACAAACTAAACGCGTTAGACAAAAACGGCTTTTACCATCGTTTTCTGCGTCATTTAATGATATAAAAACGTAACTATCAGCGAAATCGATTTTTTTGAAAATTTTCATCCTCCGCTCCCCCCCTTTGGATTTTTTTCAAACATTAATTTCAATTTTTTGGACAAACTAAACGCGTTAGACAAAAACGGTTTTTACCATCGTTTTCTGCGTCTTTTAATGATATAAAAACGTAACTATCAGCGAAATCGATTTTTTTGAAAATTTTCATCCTCCGCTCCCCCCCTTTGGATTTTTTTCAAATATTAATTTCAATCTTTTGGACAAACTAAATGCGTTAGACAGAAACGGTTTTTACCATCGTTTTCTGCGTCATTTAATGATATAAAAACGTGACTTTCAGCGAATTTCGAGTTGAATCGACTTTTTTGAAAATTTTCATCCTCCCCCCTTTGGATTTTTTTCTAATATTAATTTCAATCTTTTGGACAAACTAAATGCGTTAGACAAAAACGGTTTTTACCATCGTTTTCTGCGTCATTTAATGATATAAAAACGTGACTTTCAGCGAAATCGATTTTTTTGGAAATTTTCATCCTCCGCCCCCCCCCTTTGGATTTTTTTCAAATATTAATTTCAATTTTTTTGAAAAACTAAACGCGTTAGAGAAAAACGGTTTTTACCATCGTTTTCTGCGTCATTTAATGATATAAAAACGTGACTTTCAGCGAATTTCGGGTTGAATCGATTTTTTTGAAAATTTTCATCCTCCCCCCTTTGGATTTTTTTCAAATATTAATTTCAATTTTTTTGACAAACTAAACGCGTTAGACAAAAACGGTTTTTACCATCGTTTTCTGCGTCATTTAATGATATAAAAACGTGACTTTCAGCGAATTTCGGGTTGAATCGATATTTTTGAAAATTTTCATCCTCCCCCCTTTGGATTTTTTTCAAATATTAATTTCAATTTTTTTGACAAACTAAACGCGTTAGATAAAAACGGTTTTTACCATCGTTTTCTGCGTCATTTAATGATATAAAAACGTGACTTTCAGCGAATTTCGGGTTGAATCGATTTTTTTGAAAATTTTCATCCTCCCCCCTTTGGATTTTTTTCAAATATTAATTTCAATTTTTTTGACAAACTAAACGCGTTAGAGAAAAACGGTTTTTACCATCGTTTTCTGCGTCATTTAATGATATAAAAACGTGACTTTCAGCGAATTTCGGGTTGAATCGATTTTTTTGAAAATTTTCATCCTCCCCCCTTTGGATTTTTTTCAAATATTAATTTCAATTTTTTTGACAAACTAAACGCGTTAGACAAAAACGGTTTTTACCATCGTTTTCTGCGTCATTTAATGATATAAAAACGTGACTTTCAGCGAATTTCGGGTTGAATCGATATTTTTGAAAATTTTCATCCTCCCCCCTTTGGATTTTTTTCAAATATTAATTTCAATTTTTTTGACAAACTAAACGCGTTAGATAAAAACGGTTTTTACCATCGTTTTCTGCGTCATTTAATGATATAAAAACGTGACTTTCAGCGAATTTCGGGTTGAATCGATTTTTTTGAAAAACTAAACGCGTTAGAGAAAAACGGTTTTTACCATCGTTTTCTGCGTCATTTAATGATATAAAAACGTGACTTTCAGCGAATTTCGGGTTGAATCGATATTTTTGAAAATTTTCATCCTCCCCCCTTTGGATTTTTTTCAAATATTAATTTCAATTTTTTTGAAAAACTAAACGCGTTAGAGAAAAACGGTTTTTACCATCGTTTTCTGCGTCATTTAATGATATAAAAACGTGACTTTCAGCGAATTTCGGGTTGAATCGATTTTTTTGAAAATTTTCATCCTCCCCCCTTTGGATTTTTTTCAAATATTAATTTCAATTTTTTTGACAAACTAAACGCGTTAGACAAAAACGGTTTTTACCATCGTTTTCTGCGTCATTTAATGATATAAAAACGTGACTTTCAGCGAATTTCGGGTTGAATCGATTTTTTTGAAAATTTTCATCCTCCCCCCTTTGGATTTTTTTCAAATATTAATTTCAATTTTTTTGACAAACTAAACGCGTTAGACAAAAACGTTTTTTTTTGAAAATTTTCATCCTCCCCCCTTTGGATTTTTTTCAAATATTAATTTCAATTTTTTGGACAAACTAAACGCGTTAGACAAAAACGGTTTTTACCATCGTTTTCTGCGTCTTTTAATGATATAAAAACGTGACTATCAGCGAAATCGATTTTTTTGAAAATTTTCATCCTCCGCCCCCCCCCTTTGGATTTTTTTCAAATATTAATTTCAATTTTTTGGACAAACTAAACGCGTTAGACAAAAACGGTTTTTACCATCGTTTTCTGCGTCATTTAATGATAAAAAAACGTGACTTTCAGCGAATTTCGAGTTGAATCGATTTTTTTGAAAATTTTCATCCTCCTCCCTTTGGATTTTTTTCAAATATTAATTTCAATTTTTTGGACAAACTAAACGTGTTAGACAAAAACGGTTTTTACCATCGTTTTCTGCGTCATTTAATGATATAAAAACGTGACTTTCAGCGAATTTCGAGTTGAATCGATTTTTTTGAAAATTTTCATCCTCCCCCCTTTGGATTTTTTTCAAATATTAATTTCAATTTTTTGGACAAACTAAACGCGTTAGACAAAAACGGTTTTTACCATCGTTTTCTGCGTCATTTAATGATATAAAAACGTGACTTTCAGCGAATTTCGAGTTGAATCGATTTTTTTGAAAATTTTCATCCTCCCCCCTTTGGATTTTTTTCAAATATTAATTTCAATTTTTTGGACAAACTAAACGCGTTAGACAAAAACGGTTTTTACCATCGTTTTCTGCGTCATTTAATGATATAAAAACGTGACTTTCAGCGAATTTCGAGTTGAATCGATTTTTTTGAAAATTTTCATCCTCCCCCCTTTGGATTTTTTTCAAATATTAATTTCAATTTTTTGGACAAACTAAACGCGTTAGACAAAAACGGTTTTTACCATCGTTTTCTGCGTCATTTAATGATATAAAAACGTGACTTTCAGCGAATTTCGAGTTGAATCGATTTTTTTGAAAATTTTCATCCTCCCCCCTTTGGATTTTTTTCAAATATTAATTTCAATTTTTTGGACAAACTAAACGCGTTAGACAAAAACGGTTTTTACCATCGTTTTCTGCGTCATTTAATGATAAAAAAACGTGACTTTCAGCGAATTTCGAGTTGAATCGATTTTTTTGAAAATTTTCATCCTCCTCCCTTTGGATTTTTTTCAAATATTAATTTCAATTTTTTGGACAAACTAAACGTGTTAGACAAAAACGGTTTTTACCATCGTTTTCTGCGTCATTTAATGATATAAAAACGTGACTTTCAGCGAATTTCGAGTTGAATCGATTTTTTTGAAAATTTTCATCCTCCCCCCTTTGGATTTTTTTCAAATATTAATTTCAATTTTTTGGACAAACTAAACGCGTTAGACAAAAACGGTTTTTACCATCGTTTTCTGCGTCATTTAATGATATAAAAACGTGACTTTCAGCGAATTTCGAGTTGAATCGATTTTTTTGAAAATTTTCATCCTCCCCCCTTTGGATTTTTTTCAAATATTAATTTCAATTTTTTGGACAAACTAAACGCGTTAGACAAAAACGGTTTTTACCATCGTTTTCTGCGTCATTTAATGATATAAAAACGTGACTTTCAGCGAATTTAGAGTTGAATCGATTTTTTTGAAAATTTTCATCCTCCCCCCTTTGGATTTTTTTCAAATATTAATTTCAATTTTTTGGACAAACTAAACGCGTTAGACAAAAACGGTTTTTACCATCGTTTTCTGCGTCATTTAATGATATAAAAACGTAACTATCAGCGAAATCGATTTTTTTGAAAATTTTCATCCTCCCCCCTTTGGATTTTTTTCAAACATTAATTTCAATTTTTTGGACAAACTAAACGCGTTAGACAAAAACGGTTTTTACCATCGTTTTCTGCGTCATTTAATGATATAAAAACGTGACTTTCAGCGAATTTCGAGTTGAATCGATTTTTTTGAAAATTTTCATCCTCCCCCCTTTGGATTTTTTTCAAATATTAATTTCAATTTTTTGGACAAACTAAACGCGTTAGACAAAAACGGTTTTTACCATCGTTTTCTGCGTCATTTAATGATATAAAAACGTGACTTTCAGCGAATTTAGAGTTGAATCGATTTTTTTGAAAATTTTCATCCTCCCCCCTTTGGATTTTTTTCAAATATTAATTTCAATTTTTTGGACAAACTAAACGCGTTAGACAAAAACGGTTTTTACCATCGTTTTCTGCGTCATTTAATGATATAAAAACGTAACTATCAGCGAAATCGATTTTTTTGAAAATTTTCATCCTCCGCTCCCCCCCTTTGGATTTTTTTCAAACATTAATTTCAATTTTTTGGACAAACTAAACGCGTTAGACAAAAACGGTTTTTACCATCGTTTTCTGCGTCTTTTAATGATATAAAAACGTAACTATCAGCGAAATCGATTTTTTTGAAAATTTTCATCCTCCGCTCCCCCCCTTTGGATTTTTTTCAAATATTAATTTCAATCTTTTGGACAAACTAAATGCGTTAGACAGAAACGGTTTTTACCATCGTTTTCTGCGTCATTTAATGATATAAAAACGTGACTTTCAGCGAATTTCGAGTTGAATCGATTTTTTTGAAAATTTTCATCCTCCCCCTTTGGATTTTTTTCTAATATTAATTTCAATCTTTTGGACAAACTAAATGCGTTAGACAAAAACGGTTTTTACCATCGTTTTCTGCGTCATTTAATGATATAAAAATGTGACTTTCAGCGAAATCGATTTTTTTGGAAATTTTCATCCTCCGCCCCCCCCCTTTGGATTTTTTTCAAATATTAATTTCAATTTTTTGGACAAACTAAACGCTTTAGACAAAAACGGTTTTTACCATCGTTTTCTGCGTCATTTAATGATATAAAAACGTGACTTTCAGCGAATTTAGAGTTGAATCGATTTTTTTGAAAATTTTCATCCTCCCCCCTTTGGATTTTTTTCAAATATTAATTTCAATTTTTTGGACAAACTAAACGCGTTAGACAAAAACGGTTTTTACCATCGTTTTCTGCGTCATTTAATGATATAAAAACGTAACTATCAGCGAAATCGATTTTTTTGAAAATTTTCATCCTCCGCTCCCCCCCTTTGGATTTTTTTCAAATATTAATTTCAATTTTTTGGACAAACTAAACGCGTTAGACAAAAACGGTTTTTACCATCGTTTTCTGCGTCATTTAATGATATAAAAACGTGACTTTCAGCGAATTTCGAGTTGAATCGATTTTTTTGAAAATTTTCATCCTCCCCCCTTTGGATTTTTTTCAAATATTAATTTCAATTTTTTGGACAAACTAAACGCGTTAGACAAAAACGGTTTTTACCATCGTTTTCTGCGTCATTTAATGATATAAAAACGTGACTTTCAGCGAATTTAGAGTTGAATCGATTTTTTTGAAAATTTTCATCCTCCCCCCTTTGGATTTTTTTCAAATATTAATTTCAATTTTTTGGACAAACTAAACGCGTTAGACAAAAACGGTTTTTACCATCGTTTTCTGCGTCATTTAATGATATAAAAACGTAACTATCAGCGAAATCGATTTTTTTGAAAATTTTCATCCTCCCCCCTTTGGATTTTTTTCAAACATTAATTTCAATTTTTTGGACAAACTAAACGCGTTAGACAAAAACGGTTTTTACCATCGTTTTCTGCGTCATTTAATGATATAAAAACGTGACTTTCAGCGAATTTCGAGTTGAATCGATTTTTTTGAAAATTTTCATCCTCCCCCCTTTGGATTTTTTTCAAATATTAATTTCAATTTTTTGGACAAACTAAACGCGTTAGACAAAAACGGTTTTTACCATCGTTTTCTGCGTCATTTAATGATATAAAAACGTGACTTTCAGCGAATTTAGAGTTGAATCGATTTTTTTGAAAATTTTCATCCTCCCCCCTTTGGATTTTTTTCAAATATTAATTTCAATTTTTTGGACAAACTAAACGCGTTAGACAAAAACGGTTTTTACCATCGTTTTCTGCGTCATTTAATGATATAAAAACGTAACTATCAGCGAAATCGATTTTTTTGAAAATTTTCATCCTCCGCTCCCCCCCTTTGGATTTTTTTCAAACATTAATTTCAATTTTTTGGACAAACTAAACGCGTTAGACAAAAACGGTTTTTACCATCGTTTTCTGCGTCTTTTAATGATATAAAAACGTAACTATCAGCGAAATCGATTTTTTTGAAAATTTTCATCCTCCGCTCCCCCCCTTTGGATTTTTTTCAAATATTAATTTCAATCTTTTGGACAAACTAAATGCGTTAGACAGAAACGGTTTTTACCATCGTTTTCTGCGTCATTTAATGATATAAAAACGTGACTTTCAGCGAATTTCGAGTTGAATCGATTTTTTTGAAAATTTTCATCCTCCCCCTTTGGATTTTTTTCTAATATTAATTTCAATCTTTTGGACAAACTAAATGCGTTAGACAAAAACGGTTTTTACCATCGTTTTCTGCGTCATTTAATGATATAAAAATGTGACTTTCAGCGAAATCGATTTTTTTGGAAATTTTCATCCTCCGCCCCCCCCCTTTGGATTTTTTTCAAATATTAATTTCAATTTTTTGGACAAACTAAACGCTTTAGACAAAAACGGTTTTTACCATCGTTTTCTGCGTCATTTAATGATATAAAAACGTGACTTTCAGCGAATTTAGAGTTGAATCGATTTTTTTGAAAATTTTCATCCTCGCCCCTTTGGATTTTTTTCAAATATTAATTTCAATTTTTTGGACAAACTAAACGCTTTAGACAAAAACGGTTTTTACCATCGTTTTCTGCGTCATTTAATGATATAAAAACGTGACTTTCAGCGAATTTCGAGTTGAATCGATTTTTTTGAAAATTTTCATCCTCCCCCCTTTGGATTTTTTTCAAATATTAATTTCAATTTTTTTGACAAACTAAACGCGTTAGACAAAAACGGTTTTTACCATCGTTTTCTGCGTCATTTAATGATATAAAAACGTGACTTTCAGCGAATTTCGAGTTGAATCGATTTTTTTGAAAATTTTCATCCTCCCCCCTTTGGATTTTTTTCAAATATTAATTTCAATTTTTTTGACAAACTAAACGCGTTAGACAAAAACGGTTTTTACCATCGTTTTCTGCGTCATTTAATGATATAAAAACGTGACTTTCAGCGAATTTAGAGTTGAATCGATTTTTTTGAAAATTTTCATCCTCGCCCCTTTGGATTTTTTTCAAATATTAATTTCAATTTTTTTGACAAACTAAACGCGTTAGACAAAAACGGTTTTTACCATCGTTTTCTGCGTCATTTAATGATATAAAAACGTGACTTTCAGCGAATTTCGAGTTGAATCGATTTTTTTGAAAATTTTCATCCTCCCCCCTTTGGATTTTTTTCAAATATTAATTTCAATTTTTTTGACAAACTAAACGCGTTAGACAAAAACGGTTTTTACCATCGTTTTCTGCGTCATTTAATGATATAAAAACGTGACTTTCAGCGAATTTAGAGTTGAATCGATTTTTTTGAAAATTTTCATCCTCGCCCCTTTGGATTTTTTTCAAATATTAATTTCAATTTTTTTGACAAACTAAACGCGTTAGACAAAAACGGTTTTTACCATCGTTTTCTGCGTCATTTAATGAAATAAAAACGTGACTTTCAGCGAAATCGATTTTTTTGGAAATTTTCATCCTCCGCCCCCCCCTTTGGATTTTTTTCAAATATTAATTTCAATTTTTTGGACAAACTAAACGCTTTAGACAAAAGCGGTTTTTACCATCGTTTTCTGCGTCATTTAATGATATAAAAACGTGACTTTCAGCGAATTTCGAGTTGAATCGATTTTTTTGAAAATTTTCATCCTCCCCCCTTTGGATTTTTTTCAAATATTAATTTCAATTTTTTTGACAAACTAAACGCGTTAGACAAAAACGGTTTTTACCATCGTTTTCTGCGTCATTTAATGATATAAAAACGTGACTTTCGGCGAATTTCGAGTTGAATCGATTTTTTTGAAAATTTTCATCCTCCCCCCTTTGGATTTTTTTCTAATATTAATTTCAATCTTTTGGACAAACTAAATGCGTTAGACAAAAACGGTTTTTACCATCGTTTTCTGCGTCATTTAATGATATAAAAACGTGACTTTTAGCGAATTTCGAGTTGAATCGATTTTTTTGAAAATTTTCATCCTCCCCCCTTTGGATTTTTTTCAAATATTAATTTCAATTTTTTTGACAAACTAAACGCGTTAGACAAAAACGGTTTTTACCATCGTTTTCTGCGTCATTTAATGATATAAAAACGTGACTTTCAGCGAAATCGATTTTTTTGGAAATTTTCATCCTCCGCCCCCCCCCCCTTTGGATTTTTTTCAAATATTAATTTCAATTTTTTGGACAAACTAAACGCTTTAGACAAAAACGGTTTTTACCATCGTTTTCTGCGTCATTTAATGATATAAAAACGCGACTTTCAGCGAATTTCGAGTTGAATCGATTTTTTTGAAAATTTTCATCCTCCCCCCTTTGGATTTTTTTCAAATATTAATTTCAATTTTTTGGACAAACTAAACGCGTTAGACAAAAACGGTTTTTACCATCGTTTTCTGCGTCATTTAATGATATAAAAACGTGACTTTCAGCGAATTTAGAGTTGAATCGATTTTTTTGAAAATTTTCATCCTCGCCCCTTTGGATTTTTTTCAAATATTAATTTCAATTTTTTGGACAAACTAAACGCGTTAGACAAAAACGGTTTTTACCATCGTTTTCTGCGTCATTTAATGATATAAAAACGTGACTTTCAGCGAATTTCGAGTTGAATCGATTTTTTTGAAAATTTTCATCCTCCCCCCTTTGGATTTTTTTCAAATATTAATTTCAATTTTTTTGACAAACTAAACGCGTTAGACAAAAACGGTTTTTACCATCGTTTTCTGCGTCATTTAATGATATAAAAACGTGACTTTCAGCGAATTTCGAGTTGAATCGATTTTTTTGAAAATTTTCATCCTCCCCCCTTTGGATTTTTTTCAAATATTAATTTCAATTTTTTTGACAAACTAAACGCGTTAGACAAAAACGGTTTTTACCATCGTTTTCTGCGTCATTTAATGATATAAAAACGTGACTTTCAGCGAATTTAGAGTTGAATCGATTTTTTTGAAAATTTTCATCCTCGCCCCTTTGGATTTTTTTCAAATATTAATTTCAATTTTTTTGACAAACTAAACGCGTTAGACAAAAACGGTTTTTACCATCGTTTTCTGCGTCATTTAATGATATAAAAACGTGACTTTCAGCGAATTTCGAGTTGAATCGATTTTTTTGAAAATTTTCATCCTCCCCCCTTTGGATTTTTTTCAAATATTAATTTCAATTTTTTTGACAAACTAAACGCGTTAGACAAAAACGGTTTTTACCATCGTTTTCTGCGTCATTTAATGATATAAAAACGTGACTTTCAGCGAATTTAGAGTTGAATCGATTTTTTTGAAAATTTTCATCCTCGCCCCTTTGGATTTTTTTCAAATATTAATTTCAATTTTTTTGACAAACTAAACGCGTTAGACAAAAACGGTTTTTACCATCGTTTTCTGCGTCATTTAATGAAATAAAAACGTGACTTTCAGCGAAATCGATTTTTTTGGAAATTTTCATCCTCCGCCCCCCCCTTTGGATTTTTTTCAAATATTAATTTCAATTTTTTGGACAAACTAAACGCTTTAGACAAAAACGGTTTTTACCATCGTTTTCTGCGTCATTTAATGATATAAAAACGTGACTTTCAGCGAATTTCGAGTTGAATCGATTTTTTTGAAAATTTTCATCCTCCCCCCTTTGGATTTTTTTCAAATATTAATTTCAATTTTTTTGACAAACTAAACGCGTTAGACAAAAACGGTTTTTACCATCGTTTTCTGCGTCATTTAATGATATAAAAACGTGACTTTCGGCGAATTTCGAGTTGAATCGATTTTTTTGAAAATTTTCATCCTCCCCCCTTTGGATTTTTTTCTAATATTAATTTCAATCTTTTGGACAAACTAAATGCGTTAGACAAAAACGGTTTTTACCATCGTTTTCTGCGTCATTTAATGATATAAAAACGTGACTTTTAGCGAATTTCGAGTTGAATCGATTTTTTTGAAAATTTTCATCCTCGCCCCTTTGGATTTTTTTCAAATATTAATTTCAATTTTTTTGACAAACTAAACGCGTTAGACAAAAACGGTTTTTACCATCGTTTTCTGCGTCATTTAATGATATAAAAACGTGACTTTCAGCGAATTTAGAGTTGAATCGATTTTTTTGAAAATTTTCATCCTCGCCCTTTTGGATTTTTTTCAAATATTAATTTCAATTTTTTTGACAAACTAAACGCGTTAGACAAAAACGGTTTTTACCATCGTTTTCTGCGTCATTTAATGATATAAAAACGTAACTATCAGCGAAATCGATTTTTTTGAAAATTTTCATCCTCCGCTCCCCCCCTTTGGATTTTTTTCAAACATTAATTTCAATTTTTTGGACAAACTAAACGCGTTAGACAAAAACGGTTTTTACCATCGTTTTCTGCGTCTTTTAATGATATAAAAACGTAACTATCAGCGAAATCGATTTTTTTGAAAATTTTCATCCTCCGCTCCCCCCCTTTGGATTTTTTTCAAATATTAATTTCAATCTTTTGGACAAACTAAATGCGTTAGACAGAAACGGTTTTTACCATCGTTTTCTGCGTCATTTAATGATATAAAAACGTGACTTTCAGCGAATTTCGAGTTGAATCGATTTTTTTGAAAATTTTCATCCTCCCCCCTTTGGATTTTTTTCTAATATTAATTTCAATCTTTTGGACAAACTAAATGCGTTAGACAAAAACGGTTTTTACCATCGTTTTCTGCGTCATTTAATGATATAAAAACGTGACTTTCAGCGAAATCGATTTTTTTGGAAATTTTCATCCTCCGCCCCCCCCCTTTGGATTTTTTTCAAATATTAATTTCAATTTTTTTGACAAACTAAACGCGTTAGACAAAAACGGTTTTTACCATCGTTTTCTGCGTCATTTAATGATATAAAAACGTGACTTTCAGCGAATTTCGAGTTGAATCGATTTTTTTGAAAATTTTCATCCTCCCCCCTTTGGATTTTTTTCAAATATTAATTTCAATTTTTTTGACAAACTAAACGCGTTAGACAAAAACGGTTTTTACCATCGTTTTCTGCGTCATTTAATGATATAAAAACGTGACTTTCAGCGAATTTCGAGTTGAATCGATTTTTTTGAAAATTTTCATCCTCCCCCCTTTGGATTTTTTTCAAATATTAATTTCAATTTTTTTGACAAACTAAACGCGTTAGACAAAAACGGTTTTTACCATCGTTTTCTGCGTCATTTAATGATATAAAAACGTGACTTTCAGCGAATTTAGAGTTGAATCGATTTTTTTGAAAATTTTCATCCTCGCCCCTTTGGATTTTTTTCAAATATTAATTTCAATTTTTTTGACAAACTAAACGCGTTAGACAAAAACGGTTTTTACCATCGTTTTCTGCGTCATTTAATGATATAAAAACGTGACTTTCAGCGAATTTCGAGTTGAATCGATTTTTTTGAAAATTTTCATCCTCCCCCCTTTGGATTTTTTTCAAATATTAATTTCAATTTTTTTGACAAACTAAACGCGTTAGACAAAAACGGTTTTTACCATCGTTTTCTGCGTCATTTAATGATATAAAAACGTGACTTTCAGCGAATTTAGAGTTGAATCGATTTTTTTGAAAATTTTCATCCTCGCCCCTTTGGATTTTTTTCAAATATTAATTTCAATTTTTTTGACAAACTAAACGCGTTAGACAAAAACGGTTTTTACCATCGTTTTCTGCGTCATTTAATGAAATAAAAACGTGACTTTCAGCGAAATCGATTTTTTTGGAAATTTTCATCCTCCGCCCCCCCCTTTGGATTTTTTTCAAATATTAATTTCAATTTTTTGGACAAACTAAACGCTTTAGACAAAAACGGTTTTTACCATCGTTTTCTGCGTCATTTAATGATATAAAAACGTGACTTTCGGCGAATTTCGAGTTGAATCGATTTTTTTGAAAATTTTCATCCTCCCCCCTTTGGATTTTTTTCTAATATTAATTTCAATCTTTTGGACAAACTAAATGCGTTAGACAAAAACGGTTTTTACCATCGTTTTCTGCGTCATTTAATGATATAAAAACGTGACTTTCAGCGAATTTCGAGTTGAATCGATTTTTTTGAAAATTTTCATCCTCCCCCCTTTGGATTTTTTTCAAATATTAATTTCAATTTTTTTGACAAACTAAACGCGTTAGACAAAAACGGTTTTTACCATCGTTTTCTGCGTCATTTAATGATATAAAAACGTGACTTTCAGCGAATTTAGAGTTGAATCGATTTTTTTGAAAATTTTCATCCTCCACCCTTTGGATTTTTTTCAAATATTAATTTCAATTTTTTTGACAAACTAAACGCGTTAGACAAAAACGGTTTTTACCATCGTTTTCTGCGTCATTTAATGATATAAAAACGTGACTTTCAGCGAATTTCGGGTTGAATCGATATTTTTGAAAATTTTCATCCTCCCCCCTTTGGATTTTTTTCAAATATTAATTTCAATCTTTTGGACAAACTAAACGCGTTAGACAAAAACGGTTTTTACCATCGTTTTCTGCGTCATTTAATGATATAAAAACGTGACTTTCAGCGAATTTCGAGTTGAATCGATTTTTTTGAAAATTTTCATCCTCCCCCCTTTGGATTTTTTTCAAATATTAATTTCAATTTTTTTGACAAACTAAACGCGTTAGACAAAAACGGTTTTTACCATTGTTTTCTGCGTCATTTAATGATATAAAAACGTAACTATCAGCGAAATCGATTTTTTTGAAAATTTTCATCCTCCCCCCTTTGGATTTTTTTCAAATATTAATTTCAATTTTTTGGACAAACTAAACGCGTTAGACAAAAACGGTTTTTACCATCGTTTTCTGCGTCTTTTAATGATATAAAAACGTAACTATCAGCGAAATCGATTTTTTTGAAAATTTTCATCCTCCCCCCTTTGGATTTTTTTCAAATATTAATTTCAATTTTTTGGACAAACTAAACGCGTTAGACAAAAACGGTTTTTACCATCGTTTTCTGCGTCTTTTAATGATATAAAAACGTAACTATCAGCGAAATCGATTTTTTTGAAAATTTTCATCCTCCCCCCTTTGGATTTTTTTCAAATATTAATTTCAATCTTTTGGACAAACTAAATGCGTTAGACAAAAACGGTTTTTACCATCGTTTTCTGCGTCATTTAATGATATAAAAACGTGACTTTCAGCGAATTTCGAGTTGAATCGATTTTTTTTGAAAATTTTCATCCTCCCCCCTTTGGATTTTTTTCAAATATTAATTTCAATCTTTTGGACAAACTAAATGCGTTAGACAGAAACGGTTTTTACCATCGTTTTCTGCGTCATTTAATGATATAAAAACGTGACTTTCAGCGAATTTAGGGTTGAATCGATTTTTTTGAAAATTTTCATCCTCCCCCCTTTGGATTTTTTTCAAATATTAATTTCAATTTTTTTGACAAACTAAACGCGTTAGACAAAAACGGTTTTTACCATCGTTTTCTGCGTCATTTAATGATATAAAAACGTGATTTTCAGCGAATTTCGGGTTGAATCGATATTCTTGAAAATTTTCATCCTCCCCCCTTTGGATTTTTTTCAAATATTAATTTCAATCTTTTGGACAAACTAAATGCGTTAGACAGAAACGGTTTTTACCATCGTTTTCTGCGTCATTTAATGATATAAAAACGTGACTTTCAGCGAATTTCGGGTTGAATCGATTTTTTTGAAAATTTTCATCCTCCCCCCTTTGGATTTTTTTCAAATATTAATTTCAATTTTTTTGACAAACTAAACGCGTTAGACAAAAACGGTTTTTACCATCGTTTTCTGCGTCATTAAATGATATAAAAACGTGATTTTCAGCGAATTTCGGGTTGAATCGATATTCTTGAAAATTTTCATCCTCCCCCCTTTGGATTTTTTTCAAATATTAATTTCAATCTTTTGGACAAACTAAATGCGTTAGACAGAAACGGTTTTTACCATCGTTTTCTGCGTCATTTAATGATATAAAAACGTGACTTTCAGCGAATTTAGAGTTGAATCGATTTTTTTGAAAATTTTCATCCTCCCCCCTTTGGATTTTCTTCAAATATTAATTTCAATTTTTTTGACAAACTAAACGCGTTAGACAAAAACGGTTTTTACCATCGTTTTCTGCGTCATTTAATGATATAAAAACGTGACTTTCAGCGAATTTCGAGTTGAATCGATTTTTTTGAAAATTTTCATCCTCCCCCCTTTGGATTTTTTTCAAATATTAATTTCAATTTTTTTGACAAACTAAACGCGTTAGACAAAAACGGTTTTTACCATCGTTTTCTGCGTCATTTAATGATATAAAAACGTGATTTTCAGCGAATTTCGGGTTGAATCGATATTCTTGAAAATTTTCATCCTCCCCCCTTTGGATTTTTTTCAAATATTAATTTCAATCTTTTGGACAAACTAAATGCGTTAGACAGAAACGGTTTTTACCATCGTTTTCTGCGTCATTTAATGATATAAAAACGTGACTTTCAGCGAATTTCGGGTTGAATCGATTTTTTTGAAAATTTTCATCCTCCCCCCTTTGGATTTTTTTCAAATATTAATTTCAATTTTTTTGACAAACTAAACGCGTTAGACAAAAACGGTTTTTACCATCGTTTTCTGCGTCATTTAATGATATAAAAACGTGATTTTCAGCGAATTTCGGGTTGAATCGATATTCTTGAAAATTTTCATCCTCCCCCCTTTGGATTTTTTTCAAATATTAATTTCAATCTTTTGGACAAACTAAATGCGTTAGACAGAAACGGTTTTTACCATCGTTTTCTGCGTCATTTAATGATATAAAAACGTGACTTTCAGCGAATTTAGAGTTGAATCGATTTTTTTGAAAATTTTCATCCTCGCCCCTTTGGATTTTTTTCAAATATTAATTTCAATTTTTTTGACAAACTAAACGCGTTAGACAAAAACGGTTTTTACCATCGTTTTCTGCGTCATTTAATGATATAAAAACGTGACTTTCAGCGAATTTCGAGTTGAATCGATTTTTTTGAAAATTTTCATCCTCCCCCCTTTGGATTTTTTTCAAATATTAATTTCAATTTTTTTGACAAACTAAACGCGTTAGACAAAAACGGTTTTTACCATCGTTTTCTGCGTCATTTAATGATATAAAAACGTGACTTTCAGCGAATTTAGAGTTGAATCGATTTTTTTGAAAATTTTCATCCTCGCCCCTTTGGATTTTTTTCAAATATTAATTTCAATTTTTTTGACAAACTAAACGCGTTAGACAAAAACGGTTTTTACCATCGTTTTCTGCGTCATTTAATGAAATAAAAACGTGACTTTCAGCGAAATCGATTTTTTTGGAAATTTTCATCCTCCGCCCCCCCCTTTGGATTTTTTTCAAATATTAATTTCAATTTTTTGGACAAACTAAACGCTTTAGACAAAAACGGTTTTTACCATCGTTTTCTGCGTCATTTAATGATATAAAAACGTGACTTTCAGCGAATTTCGAGTTGAATCGATTTTTTTGAAAATTTTCATCCTCCCCCCTTTGGATTTTTTTCAAATATTAATTTCAATTTTTTTGACAAACTAAACGCGTTAGACAAAAACGGTTTTTACCATCGTTTTCTGCGTCATTTAATGATATAAAAACGTGACTTTCGGCGAATTTCGAGTTGAATCGATTTTTTTGAAAATTTTCATCCTCCCCCCTTTGGATTTTTTTCTAATATTAATTTCAATCTTTTGGACAAACTAAATGCGTTAGACAAAAACGGTTTTTACCATCGTTTTCTGCGTCATTTAATGATATAAAAACGTGACTTTTAGCGAATTTCGAGTTGAATCGATTTTTTTGAAAATTTTCATCCTCGCCCCTTTGGATTTTTTTCAAATATTAATTTCAATTTTTTTGACAAACTAAACGCGTTAGACAAAAACGGTTTTTACCATCGTTTTCTGCGTCATTTAATGATATAAAAACGTGACTTTCAGCGAATTTAGAGTTGAATCGATTTTTTTGAAAATTTTCATCCTCGCCCCTTTGGATTTTTTTCAAATATTAATTTCAATTTTTTTGACAAACTAAACGCGTTAGACAAAAACGGTTTTTACCATCGTTTTCTGCGTCATTTAATGATATAAAAACGTAACTATCAGCGAAATCGATTTTTTTGAAAATTTTCATCCTCCGCTCCCCCCCTTTGGATTTTTTTCAAACATTAATTTCAATTTTTTGGACAAACTAAACGCGTTAGACAAAAACGGTTTTTACCATCGTTTTCTGCGTCTTTTAATGATATAAAAACGTAACTATCAGCGAAATCGATTTTTTTGAAAATTTTCATCCTCCGCTCCCCCCCTTTGGATTTTTTTCAAATATTAATTTCAATCTTTTGGACAAACTAAATGCGTTAGACAGAAACGGTTTTTACCATCGTTTTCTGCGTCATTTAATGATATAAAAACGTGACTTTCAGCGAATTTCGAGTTGAATCGATTTTTTTGAAAATTTTCATCCTCCCCCCTTTGGATTTTTTTCTAATATTAATTTCAATCTTTTGGACAAACTAAATGCGTTAGACAAAAACGGTTTTTACCATCGTTTTCTGCGTCATTTAATGATATAAAAACGTGACTTTCAGCGAAATCGATTTTTTTGGAAATTTTCATCCTCCGCCCCCCCCCTTTGGATTTTTTTCAAATATTAATTTCAATTTTTTTGACAAACTAAACGCGTTAGACAAAAACGGTTTTTACCATCGTTTTCTGCGTCATTTAATGATATAAAAACGTGACTTTCAGCGAATTTCGAGTTGAATCGATTTTTTTGAAAATTTTCATCCTCCCCCCTTTGGATTTTTTTCAAATATTAATTTCAATTTTTTTGACAAACTAAACGCGTTAGACAAAAACGGTTTTTACCATCGTTTTCTGCGTCATTTAATGATATAAAAACGTGACTTTCAGCGAATTTCGAGTTGAATCGATTTTTTTGAAAATTTTCATCCTCCCCCCTTTGGATTTTTTTCAAATATTAATTTCAATTTTTTTGACAAACTAAACGCGTTAGACAAAAACGGTTTTTACCATCGTTTTCTGCGTCATTTAATGATATAAAAACGTGACTTTCAGCGAATTTAGAGTTGAATCGATTTTTTTGAAAATTTTCATCCTCGCCCCTTTGGATTTTTTTCAAATATTAATTTCAATTTTTTTGACAAACTAAACGCGTTAGACAAAAACGGTTTTTACCATCGTTTTCTGCGTCATTTAATGATATAAAAACGTGACTTTCAGCGAATTTCGAGTTGAATCGATTTTTTTGAAAATTTTCATCCTCCCCCCTTTGGATTTTTTTCAAATATTAATTTCAATTTTTTTGACAAACTAAACGCGTTAGACAAAAACGGTTTTTACCATCGTTTTCTGCGTCATTTAATGATATAAAAACGTGACTTTCAGCGAATTTAGAGTTGAATCGATTTTTTTGAAAATTTTCATCCTCGCCCCTTTGGATTTTTTTCAAATATTAATTTCAATTTTTTTGACAAACTAAACGCGTTAGACAAAAACGGTTTTTACCATCGTTTTCTGCGTCATTTAATGAAATAAAAACGTGACTTTCAGCGAAATCGATTTTTTTGGAAATTTTCATCCTCCGCCCCCCCCTTTGGATTTTTTTCAAATATTAATTTCAATTTTTTGGACAAACTAAACGCTTTAGACAAAAACGGTTTTTACCATCGTTTTCTGCGTCATTTAATGATATAAAAACGTGACTTTCGGCGAATTTCGAGTTGAATCGATTTTTTTGAAAATTTTCATCCTCCCCCCTTTGGATTTTTTTCTAATATTAATTTCAATCTTTTGGACAAACTAAATGCGTTAGACAAAAACGGTTTTTACCATCGTTTTCTGCGTCATTTAATGATATAAAAACGTGACTTTCAGCGAATTTCGAGTTGAATCGATTTTTTTGAAAATTTTCATCCTCCCCCCTTTGGATTTTTTTCAAATATTAATTTCAATTTTTTTGACAAACTAAACGCGTTAGACAAAAACGGTTTTTACCATCGTTTTCTGCGTCATTTAATGATATAAAAACGTGACTTTCAGCGAATTTAGAGTTGAATCGATTTTTTTGAAAATTTTCATCCTCCACCCTTTGGATTTTTTTCAAATATTAATTTCAATTTTTTTGACAAACTAAACGCGTTAGACAAAAACGGTTTTTACCATCGTTTTCTGCGTCATTTAATGATATAAAAACGTGACTTTCAGCGAATTTCGGGTTGAATCGATATTTTTGAAAATTTTCATCCTCCCCCCTTTGGATTTTTTTCAAATATTAATTTCAATCTTTTGGACAAACTAAACGCGTTAGACAAAAACGGTTTTTACCATCGTTTTCTGCGTCATTTAATGATATAAAAACGTGACTTTCAGCGAATTTCGAGTTGAATCGATTTTTTTGAAAATTTTCATCCTCCCCCCTTTGGATTTTTTTCAAATATTAATTTCAATTTTTTTGACAAACTAAACGCGTTAGACAAAAACGGTTTTTACCATTGTTTTCTGCGTCATTTAATGATATAAAAACGTAACTATCAGCGAAATCGATTTTTTTGAAAATTTTCATCCTCCCCCCTTTGGATTTTTTTCAAATATTAATTTCAATTTTTTGGACAAACTAAACGCGTTAGACAAAAACGGTTTTTACCATCGTTTTCTGCGTCTTTTAATGATATAAAAACGTAACTATCAGCGAAATCGATTTTTTTGAAAATTTTCATCCTCCCCCCTTTGGATTTTTTTCAAATATTAATTTCAATTTTTTGGACAAACTAAACGCGTTAGACAAAAACGGTTTTTACCATCGTTTTCTGCGTCTTTTAATGATATAAAAACGTAACTATCAGCGAAATCGATTTTTTTGAAAATTTTCATCCTCCCCCCTTTGGATTTTTTTCAAATATTAATTTCAATCTTTTGGACAAACTAAATGCGTTAGACAAAAACGGTTTTTACCATCGTTTTCTGCGTCATTTAATGATATAAAAACGTGACTTTCAGCGAATTTCGAGTTGAATCGATTTTTTTTGAAAATTTTCATCCTCCCCCCTTTGGATTTTTTTCAAATATTAATTTCAATCTTTTGGACAAACTAAATGCGTTAGACAGAAACGGTTTTTACCATCGTTTTCTGCGTCATTTAATGATATAAAAACGTGACTTTCAGCGAATTTAGGGTTGAATCGATTTTTTTGAAAATTTTCATCCTCCCCCCTTTGGATTTTTTTCAAATATTAATTTCAATTTTTTTGACAAACTAAACGCGTTAGACAAAAACGGTTTTTACCATCGTTTTCTGCGTCATTTAATGATATAAAAACGTGATTTTCAGCGAATTTCGGGTTGAATCGATATTCTTGAAAATTTTCATCCTCCCCCCTTTGGATTTTTTTCAAATATTAATTTCAATCTTTTGGACAAACTAAATGCGTTAGACAGAAACGGTTTTTACCATCGTTTTCTGCGTCATTTAATGATATAAAAACGTGACTTTCAGCGAATTTCGGGTTGAATCGATTTTTTTGAAAATTTTCATCCTCCCCCCTTTGGATTTTTTTCAAATATTAATTTCAATTTTTTTGACAAACTAAACGCGTTAGACAAAAACGGTTTTTACCATCGTTTTCTGCGTCATTAAATGATATAAAAACGTGATTTTCAGCGAATTTCGGGTTGAATCGATATTCTTGAAAATTTTCATCCTCCCCCCTTTGGATTTTTTTCAAATATTAATTTCAATCTTTTGGACAAACTAAATGCGTTAGACAGAAACGGTTTTTACCATCGTTTTCTGCGTCATTTAATGATATAAAAACGTGACTTTCAGCGAATTTAGAGTTGAATCGATTTTTTTGAAAATTTTCATCCTCCCCCCTTTGGATTTTCTTCAAATATTAATTTCAATTTTTTTGACAAACTAAACGCGTTAGACAAAAACGGTTTTTACCATCGTTTTCTGCGTCATTTAATGATATAAAAACGTGACTTTCAGCGAATTTCGAGTTGAATCGATTTTTTTGAAAATTTTCATCCTCCCCCCTTTGGATTTTTTTCAAATATTAATTTCAATTTTTTTGACAAACTAAACGCGTTAGACAAAAACGGTTTTTACCATCGTTTTCTGCGTCATTTAATGATATAAAAACGTGATTTTCAGCGAATTTCGGGTTGAATCGATATTCTTGAAAATTTTCATCCTCCCCCCTTTGGATTTTTTTCAAATATTAATTTCAATCTTTTGGACAAACTAAATGCGTTAGACAGAAACGGTTTTTACCATCGTTTTCTGCGTCATTTAATGATATAAAAACGTGACTTTCAGCGAATTTCGGGTTGAATCGATTTTTTTGAAAATTTTCATCCTCCCCCCTTTGGATTTTTTTCAAATATTAATTTCAATTTTTTTGACAAACTAAACGCGTTAGACAAAAACGGTTTTTACCATCGTTTTCTGCGTCATTTAATGATATAAAAACGTGATTTTCAGCGAATTTCGGGTTGAATCGATATTCTTGAAAATTTTCATCCTCCCCCCTTTGGATTTTTTTCAAATATTAATTTCAATCTTTTGGACAAACTAAATGCGTTAGACAGAAACGGTTTTTACCATCGTTTTCTGCGTCATTTAATGATATAAAAACGTGACTTTCAGCGAATTTAGAGTTGAATCGATTTTTTTGAAAATTTTCATCCTCCCCCCTTTGGATTTTTTTCAAATATTAATTTCAATTTTTTTGACAAACTAAACGCGTTATACAGAAACGGTTTTTACCATCGTTTTCTGCGTCATTTAATGATATAAAAACGTGACTTTCAGCGAATTTCGAGTTGAATCGATTTTTTTGAAAATTTTCATCCTCCCCCTTTGGATTTTTTTCAAATATTAATTTCAATCTTTTGGACAAACTAAATGCGTTAGACAGAAACGGTTTTTACCATCGTTTTCTGCGTCATTTAATGATATAAAAACGTGACTTTCAGCGAATTTCGAGTTGAATCGATTTTTTTGAAAATTTTCATCCTCCCCCCTTTGGATTTTTTCAAATATTAATTTCAATTTTTTTGACAAACTAAACGCGTTAGACAGAAATGGTTTTTACCATCGTTTTCTGCGTCATTTAATGATATAAAAACGTGACTTTCAGCGAATTTAGAGTTGAATCGATTTTTTTGAAAATTTTCATCCTCCCCCCTTTGGATTTTTTTCAAATATTCATTTCATTTTTTTTGACAAACTAAACGCGTTAGACAGAAACGGTTTTTACCATCGTTTTCTGCGTCATTTAATGATATAAAAACGTGACTTTCAGCGAATTTCGAGTTGAATCGGTTTTTTTGAAAATTTTCATCCTCCCCCCTTTGGATTTTTTTCAAATATTAACTTCAATTTTTTTGACAAACTAAACGCGTTAGACAAAAACGGTTTTACCATCGTTTTCTGCATCATTTAATGATATAAAAACGTGACTTTCAGCGAATTTCGAGTTGAATCGGTTTTTTTGAAAATTTTCATCCTCCCCCCTTTGGATTTTTTTCAAATATTAATTTCAATTTTTTTGACAAACTAAACGCGTTAGACAAAAACGGTTTTTACCATCGTTTTCTGCGTCATTTAATGATATAAAAACGTGACTTTCAGCGAATTTAGAGTTGAATCGATTTTTTTGAAAATTTTCATCCTCCCCCCTTTGGATTTTTTTCAAATATTAATTTCAATTTTTTTGACAAACTAAACGCGTTAGACAGAAACGGTTTTTACCATCGTTTTCTGCGTCATTTAATGATATAAAAACGTGACTTTCAGCGAATTTAATTTTTTTCAAATATTAATTTCAATTTTTTTGACAAACTAAACGCGTTAGACAGAAACGGTTTTTACCATCGTTTTCTGCGTCATTTAATGATATAAAAACGTGACTTTCAGCGAATTTAGAGTTGAATCGATTTTTTTGAAAATTTTCATCCTCCCCCCTTTGGATTTTTTTCAAATATTAATTCCAATTTTTTTGACAAACTAAACGCGTTAGACAAAAACGGTTTTTACCATCGTTTTCTCCGTCATTTAATGATATAAAAACGTGACTTTCAGCGAATTTAGAGTTGAATCGATTTTTTTGAAAATTTTCATCCTCCCCCCTTTGGATTTTTTTCAAATATTAATTCCAATTTTTTTGACAAACTAAACGCGTTAGACAAAAACGGTTTTTACCATCGTTTTCTGCGTCATTTAATGATATAAAATCGTGACTTTCAGCGAATTTCGAGTTGAATCGATTTTTTTGAAAATTTTCATCCTCCCCCCTTTGGATTTTTTTCAAATATTAACTTCAATTTTTTTGACAAACTAAACGCGTTAGACAAAAACGCTTTTTACCATCGTTTTCTGCGTCATTTAATGATATAAAAACGTGACTTTCAGCGAATTTCGGGTTGAATCGATATTCTTGAAAATTTTCATCCTCCCCCCTTTGGATTTTTTTCAAATATTAATTTCAATCTTTTGGACAAACTAAATGCGTTAGACAGAAACGGTTTTTACCATCGTTTTCTGCGTCATTTAATGATATAAAAACGTGACTTTCAGCGAATTTAGAGTTGAATCGATTTTTTTGAAAATTTTCATCCTCCCCCCTTTGGATTTTTTTCAAATATTAATTTCAATTTTTTTGACAAACTAAACGCGTTAGACAAAATCGGTTTTTACCATCGTTTTCTGCGTCATTTATTGATATAAAAACGTGACTTTCAGCGAATTTCGGGTTGAATCGATTTTTTTGAAAATTTTCATCCTCCCCCTTTGGATTTTTTTCAAATATTAATTTCAATTTTTTTGACAAACTAAACGCGTTAGACAAAAACGGTTTTTACCATCGTTTTCTGCGTCATTTAATGATATAAAAACGTGACTTTCAGCGAATTTCGAGTTGAATCGATTTTTTTGAAAATTTTCATCCACCCCCCTTTGGATTTTTTTCAAATATTAATTTCAATTTTTTTGACAAACTAAACGCGTTAGACAAAAACGGTTTTTACCATCGTTTTCTGCGTCATTTAATGATATAAAAACGTGACTTTCAGCGAATTTAGAGTTGAATCGATTTTTTTGAACATTTTCATCCTCCCCCCTTTGGATTTTTTTCAAATATTAATTTCAATTTTTTTGACAAACTAAACGCGTTATACAGAAACGGTTTTTACCATCGTTTTCTGCGTCATTTAATGATATAAAAACGTGACTTTCAGCGAATTTCGAGTTGAATCGATTTTTTTGAAAATTTTCATCCTCCCCCCTTTGGATTTTTTCAAATATTAATTTCAATTTTTTTGACAAACTAAACGCGTTAGACAGAAATGGTTTTTACCATCGTTTTCTGCGTCATTTAATGATATAAAAACGTGACTTTCAGCGAATTTAGAGTTGAATCGATTTTTTTGAAAATTTTCATCCTCCCCCCTTTGGATTTTTTTCAAATATTAATTTCAATTTTTTTGACAAACTAAACGCGTTAGACAAAACGGTTTTACCATCGTTTTCTGCATCATTTAATGATATAAAAACGTGACTTTCAGCGAATTTCGAGTTGAATCGGTTTTTTTGAAAATTTTCATCCTCCCCCCTTTGGATTTTTTTCAAATATTAATTTCAATTTTTTTGACAAACTAAACGCGTTAGACAAAACGGTTTTACCATCGTTTTCTGCATCATTTAATGATATAAAAACGTGACTTTCAGCGAATTTCGAGTTGAATCGGTTTTTTTGAAAATTTTCATCCTCCCCCCTTTGGATTTTTTTCAAATATTAATTTCAATTTTTTTGACAAACTAAACGCGTTAGACAAAACGGTTTTACCATCGTTTTCTGCATCATTTAATGATATAAAAACGTGACTTTCAGCGAATTTCGAGTTGAATCGGTTTTTTTGAAAATTTTCATCCTCCCCCCTTTGGATTTTTTTCAAATATTAATTTCAATTTTTTTGACAAACTAAACGCGTTAGACAAAAACGGTTTTTACCATCGTTTTCTGCGTCATTTAATGATATAAAAACGTGACTTTCAGCGAATTTAGAGTTGAATCGATTTTTTTGAAAATTTTCATCCTCCCCCCTTTGGATTTTTTTCAAATATTAATTTCAATTTTTTTGACAAACTAAACGCGTTAGACAGAAACGGTTTTTACCATCGTTTTCTGCGTCATTTAATGATATAAAAACGTGACTTTCAGCGAATTTAATTTTTTCAAATATTAATTTCAATTTTTTTGACAAACTAAACGCGTTAGACAGAAACGGTTTTTACCATCGTTTTCTGCGTCATTTAATGATATAAAAACGTGACTTTCAGCGAATTTAGAGTTGAATCGATTTTTTTGAAAATTTTCATCCTCCCCCCTTTGGATTTTTTTCAAATATTAATTCCAATTTTTTTGACAAACTAAACGCGTTAGACAAAAACGGTTTTTACCATCGTTTTCTCCGTCATTTAATGATATAAAAACGTGACTTTCAGCGAATTTAGAGTTGAATCGATTTTTTTGAAAATTTTCATCCTCCCCCCTTTGGATTTTTTTCAAATATTAATTCCAATTTTTTTGACAAACTAAACGCGTTAGACAAAAACGGTTTTTACCATCGTTTTCTCCGTCATTTAATGATATAAAAACGTGACTTTCAGCGAATTTAGAGTTGAATCGATTTTTTTGAAAATTTTCATCCTCCCCCCTTTGGATTTTTTTCAAATATTAATTTCCATTTTTTGGACAAACTAAACGCGTTAGACAAAAACGGTTTTTACCATCGTTTTCTGCGTCATTTAATGATATAAAAACGTGACTTTCAGCGAAATCGATTTTTTTGAAAATTTTCATCCTCCGCCCCCCCCTTTGGATTTTTTTCAAAATATTAATTTCCATTTTTTGGACAAACTAAACGCGTTAGACAAAAACGGTTTTTACCATCGTTTTCTGCGTCATTTAATGATATAAAAACGTGACTTTCAGCGAATTTAGAGTTGAATCGATTTTTTTGAACATTTTCATCCTCCCCCCTTTGGATTTTTTTCAAATATTAATTTCAATTTTTTTGACAAACTAAACGCGTTATACAGAAACGGTTTTTACCATCGTTTTCTGCGTCATTTAATGATATAAAAACGTGACTTTCAGCGAATTTCGAGTTGAATCGATTTTTTTGAAAATTTTCATCCTCCCCCCTTTGGATTTTTTCAAATATTAATTTCAATTTTTTTGACAAACTAAACGCGTTAGACAGAAATGGTTTTTACCATCGTTTTCTGCGTCATTTAATGATATAAAAACGTGACTTTCAGCGAATTTAGAGTTGAATCGATTTTTTTGAAAATTTTCATCCTCCCCCCTTTGGATTTTTTTCAAATATTAATTTCATTTTTTTTGACAAACTAAACGCGTTAGACAGAAACGGTTTTTACCATCGTTTTCTGCGTCATTTAATGATATAAAAACGTGACTTTCAGCGAATTTCGAGTTGAATCGGTTTTTTTGAAAATTTTCATCCTCCCCCCTTTGGATTTTTTTCAAATATTAATTTCAATTTTTTTGACAAACTAAACGCGTTAGACAAAACGGTTTTACCATCGTTTTCTGCATCATTTAATGATATAAAAACGTGACTTTCAGCGAATTTCGAGTTGAATCGGTTTTTTTGAAAATTTTCATCCTCCCCCCTTTGGATTTTTTTCAAATATTAATTTCAATTTTTTTGACAAACTAAACGCGTTAGACAAAAACGGTTTTTACCATCGTTTTCTGCGTCATTTAATGATATAAAAACGTGACTTTCAGCGAATTTAGAGTTGAATCGATTTTTTTGAAAATTTTCATCCTCCCCCCTTTGGATTTTTTTCAAATATTAATTTCAATTTTTTTGACAAACTAAACGCGTTAGACAGAAACGGTTTTTACCATCGTTTTCTGCGTCATTTAATGATATAAAAACGTGACTTTCAGCGAATTTAATTTTTTCAAATATTAATTTCAATTTTTTTGACAAACTAAACGCGTTAGACAGAAACGGTTTTTACCATCGTTTTCTGCGTCATTTAATGATATAAAAACGTGACTTTCAGCGAATTTAGAGTTGAATCGATTTTTTTGAAAATTTTCATCCTCCCCCCTTTGGATTTTTTTCAAATATTAATTCCAATTTTTTTGACAAACTAAACGCGTTAGACAAAAACGGTTTTTACCATCGTTTTCTCCGTCATTTAATGATATAAAAACGTGACTTTCAGCGAATTTAGAGTTGAATCGATTTTTTTGAAAATTTTCATCCTCCCCCCTTTGGATTTTTTTCAAATATTAATTCCAATTTTTTTGACAAACTAAACGCGTTAGACAAAAACGGTTTTTACCATCGTTTTCTCCGTCATTTAATGATATAAAAACGTGACTTTCAGCGAATTTAGAGTTGAATCGATTTTTTTGAAAATTTTCATCCTCCCCCCTTTGGATTTTTTTCAAATATTAATTTCCATTTTTTGGACAAACTAAACGCGTTAGACAAAAACGGTTTTTACCATCGTTTTCTGCGTCATTTAATGATATAAAAACGTGACTTTCAGCGAAATCGATTTTTTTGAAAATTTTCATCCTCCGCCCCCCCCTTTGGATTTTTTTCAAAATATTAATTTCCATTTTTTGGACAAACTAAACGCGTTAGACAAAAACGGTTTTTACCATCGTTTTCTGCGTCATTTAATGATATAAAAACGTGACTTTCAGCGAAATCGATTTTTTTTTAAATTTTCATCCTCCGCCCCCCCCTTTGGATTTTTTTCAAAATATTAATTTCCATTTTTTGGACAAACTAAACGCGTTAGACAAAAACGGTTTTTACCATCGTTTTCTGCGTCATTTAATGATATAAAAACGGGACTTTCAGCGAAATCGACTTTTTTTTAAATTTTCATCCTCCGCCCCCCCCTTTGGATTTTTTTCAAAATATTAATTTCCATTTTTTGGACAAACTAAACGCGTTAGACAAAAACGGTTTTTACCATCGTTTTCTGCGTCATTTAATGATATAAAAACGTGACTTTCAGCGAAATCGATTTTTTTGAAAATTTTCATCCTCCGCCCCCCCCTTTGGATTTTTTTCAAAATATTAATTTCCATTTTTTGGACAAACTAAACGCGTTAGACAAAAACGGTTTTTACCATCGTTCTCTGCGTCATTTAATGATATAAAAACGTGACTTTCAGCGAAATCGATTTTTTTGAAAATTTTCATCCTCCACCCCCCCCCTTTGGATTTTTTTCTAATATTAATTTCCATTTTTTGGACAAACTAAACGCGTTAGACAAAAACGGTTTTTACCATCGTTTTCTGCGTCATTTAATGATATAAAAACGTGACTTTCAGCGAAATCGATTTTTTTGAAAATTTTCATCCTCCGCCCCCCCCCTTTGGATTTTTTTCAAAATATTAATTTCCATTTTTTGGACAAACTAAACGCGTTAGACAAAAACGGTTTTTACCATCGTTTTCTGCGTCATTTAATGATATAAAAACGTGACTTTCAGCGAAATCGATTTTTTTGAAAATTTTCATCCTCCGCCCCCCCCTTTGGATTTTTTTCAAATATTAATTTCCATTTTTTGGACAAACTAAACGCGTTAGACAAAAACGGTTTTTACCATCGTTTTCTGCGTCATTTAATGATATAAAAACGTGACTTTCAGCGAAATCGATTTTTTTGAAAATTTTCATCTTCCGCCCCCCCCTTTGGATTTTTTCAAATATTAATTTCAATCTTTTGGACAAACTAAATGCGTTAGACAGAAACGGTTTTTACCATCGTTTTCTGCGTCATTTAATGATATAAAAACGTGACTTTCAGCGAATTTAGAGTTGAATCGATTTTTTTGAAAATTTTCATCCTCCCCCCTTTGGATTTTTTTCAAATATTAATTTCAATTTTTTTGACAAACTAAACGCGTTAGACAAAAACGGTTTTTACCATCGTTTTCTGCGTCATTTAATGATATAAAAACGTGACTTTCAGCGAATTTCGGGTTGAATCGATTTTTTTGAAAATTTTCATCCTCCCCCCTTTGGATTTTTTTCAAATATTAATTTCAATTTTTTTGACAAACTAAACGCGTTAGACAAAAACGGTTTTTACCATCGTTTTCTGCGTCATTTAATGATATAAAAACGTGACTTTCAGCGAATTTCGGGTTGAATCGATTTTTTTGAAAATTTTCATCCTCCCCCCTTTGGATTTTTTTCAAATATTAATTTCAATTTTTTTGACAAACTAAACGCGTTAGACAAAAACGGTTTTTACCATCGTTTTCTGCGTCATTTAATGATATAAAAACGTGACTTTCAGCGAATTTCGGGTTGAATCGATATTCTTGAAAATTTTCATCCTCCCCCCTTTGGATTTTTTTCAAATATTAATTTCAATCTTTTGGACAAACTAAATGCGTTAGACAGAAACGGTTTTTACCATCGTTTTCTGCGTCATTTAATGATATAAAAACGTGACTTTCAGCGAATTTAATTTTTTCAAATATTAATTTCAATTTTTTTGACAAACTAAACGCGTTAGACAGAAACGGTTTTTACCATCGTTTTCTGCGTCATTTAATGATATAAAAACGTGACTTTCAGCGAATTTAGAGTTGAATCGATTTTTTTGAAAATTTTCATCCTCCCCCCTTTGGATTTTTTTCAAATATTAATTCCAATTTTTTTGACAAACTAAACGCGTTAGACAAAAACGGTTTTTACCATCGTTTTCTCCGTCATTTAATGATATAAAAACGTGACTTTCAGCGAATTTAGAGTTGAATCGATTTTTTTGAAAATTTTCATCCTCCCCCCTTTGGATTTTTTTCAAATATTAATTTCCATTTTTTGGACAAACTAAACGCGTTAGACAAAAACGGTTTTTACCATCGTTTTCTGCGTCATTTAATGATATAAAAACGTGACTTTCAGCGAAATCGATTTTTTTGAAAATTTTCATCCTCCGCCCCCCCCTTTGGATTTTTTTCAAAATATTAATTTCCATTTTTTGGACAAACTAAACGCGTTAGACAAAAACGGTTTTTACCATCGTTTTCTGCGTCATTTAATGATATAAAAACGTGACTTTCAGCGAAATCGATTTTTTTTTAAATTTTCATCCTCCGCCCCCCCCTTTGGATTTTTTTCAAAATATTAATTTCCATTTTTTGGACAAACTAAACGCGTTAGACAAAAACGGTTTTTACCATCGTTTTCTGCGTCATTTAATGATATAAAAACGGGACTTTCAGCGAAATCGATTTTTTTTTAAATTTTCATCCTCCGCCCCCCCCTTTGGATTTTTTTCAAAATATTAATTTCCATTTTTTGGACAAACTAAACGCGTTAGACAAAAACGGTTTTTACCATCGTTTTCTGCGTCATTTAATGATATAAAAACGTGACTTTCAGCGAAATCGATTTTTTTGAAAATTTTCATCCTCCGCCCCCCCCTTTGGATTTTTTTCAAAATATTAATTTCCATTTTTTGGACAAACTAAACGCGTTAGACAAAAACGGTTTTTACCATCGTTCTCTGCGTCATTTAATGATATAAAAACGTGACTTTCAGCGAAATCGATTTTTTTGAAAATTTTCATCCTCCGCCCCCCCCCTTTGGATTTTTTTCTAATATTAATTTCCATTTTTTGGACAAACTAAACGCGTTAGACAAAAACGGTTTTTACCATCGTTTTCTGCGTCATTTAATGATATAAAAACGTGACTTTCAGCGAAATCGATTTTTTTGAAAATTTTCATCCTCCGCCCCCCCCCTTTGGATTTTTTTCAAAATATTAATTTCCATTTTTTGGACAAACTAAACGCGTTAGACAAAAACGGTTTTTACCATCGTTTTCTGCGTCATTTAATGATATAAAAAGGTGACTTTCAGCGAAATCGATTTTTTTGAAAATTTTCATCTTCCGCCCCCCCCCTTTGGATTTTTTTCAAAATATTAATTTCCATTTTTTGGACAAACTAAACGCGTTAGACAAAAACGGTTTTTACCATCGTTTTCTGCGTCATTTAATGATATAAAAACGTGACTTTCAGCGAAATCGATTTTTTTGAAAATTTTCATCTTCCGCCCCCCCATCTTTGGATTTTTTTCAAAATATTAATTTCCATTTTTTGGACAAACTAAACGCGTTAGACAAAAACGGTTTTTACCATCGTTTTCTGCGTCATTTAATGATATAAAAACGTGACTTTCAGCGAAATCGATTTTTTTGAAAATTTTCATCTTCCGCCCCCCCCTTTGGATTTTTTCAAATATTAATTTCAATCTTTTGGACAAACTAAATGCGTTAGACAGAAACGGTTTTTACCATCGTTTTCTGCGTCATTTAATGATATAAAAACGTGACTTTCAGCGAATTTAGAGTTGAATCGATTTTTTTGAAAATTTTCATCCTCCCCCCTTTGGATTTTTTTCAAATATTAATTTCAATTTTTTTGACAAACTAAACGCGTTAGACAAAAACGGTTTTTACCATCGTTTTCTGCGTCATTTAATGATATAAAAACGTGACTTTCAGCGAATTTCGGGTTGAATCGATTTTTTTGAAAATTTTCATCCTCCGCCCCCCCCTTTGGATTTTTTTCAAAATATTAATTTCCAATTTTTTGGACAAACTAAACGCGTTAGACAAAAACGGTTTTTAAAATCGTTTTCTGAGTCATTTAATGATATAAAAACGTGACTTTCAGCGAAATCGATTTTTTTGAAAATTTTCATCCTCCGCCCCCCCTTTGGATTTTTTTCAAATATTAATTTCCATTTTTTGGACAAACTAAACGCGTTAGACAAAAACGGTTTTTACCATCGTTTTCTGCGTCATTTAATGATATAAAAACGTGACTTTCAGCGAAATCGATTTTTTTGAAAATTTTCATCTTCCGCCCCCCCCTTTGGATTTTTTCAAAATATTAATTTCCATTTTTTGGACAAACTAAACGCGTTAGACAAAAACGGTTTTTAAAATCGTTTTCAGAGTCATTTAATGATATAAAAACGTGACTTTCAGCGAAATCGATTTTTTTGAAAATTTTCATCCTCCGCGCCCCCCTTTGGATTTTTTTCAAAATATTAATTTCCATTTTTTGGACAAACTAAACGCGTTAGACAAAAACGGTTTTTACCATCGTTTTCTGCGTCATTTAATGATATAAAAACGTGACTTTCAGCGAAATCGATTTTTTTGAAAATTTTCATCCTCCGCCCCCCCCTTTGGATTTTTTTCAAAATATTAATTTCCATTTTTTGGACAAACTAAACGCGTTAGACAAAAACGGTTTTTAAAATCGTTTTCTGAGTCATTTAATGATATAAAAACGTGACTTTCAGCGAAATCGATTTTTTTGAAAATTTTCATCCTCCGCCCCCCCTTTGGATTTTTTTCAAAATATTAATTTCCATTTTTTGGACGAACTAAACGCGTTAGACAGAAACGGTTTTTACCATCGTTTTCTGTGTCATTTAATGATATAAAAACGTGACTTTCAGCGAATTTTGAGTTGAATCGATTTTTTTGAATATTTTCATCCTCCGCCCCCCCCTTTGGATTTTTTTCAAAATATTAATTTCCAATTTTTTGGACAAACTAAACGCGTTAGACAAAAACGGTTTTTAAAATCGTTTTCTGAGTCATTTAATGATATAAAAACGTGACTTTCAGCGAAATCGATTTTTTTGAAAATTTTCATCCTCCGCCCCCCCCTTTGGATTTTTTTCAAAATATTAATTTCCAATTTTTTGGACAAACTATACGCGTTAGACAAAAACGGTTTTTAAAATCGTTTTCTGAGTCATTTAATGATATAAAAACGTGACTTTCAGCGAAATCGATTTTTTTGAAAATTTTCATCCTCCGCCCCCCCCCTTTGGATTTTTTTCTAATATTAATTTCCATTTTTTGGACAAACTAAACGCGTTAGACAAAAACGGTTTTTACCATCGTTTTCTGCGTCATTTAATGATATAAAAACGTGACTTTCAGCGAAATCGATTTTTTTGAAAATTTTCATCCTCCGCCCCCCCCTTTGGATTTTTTTCAAAATATTAATTTCCATTTTTTGGACAAACTAAACGCGTTAGACAAAAACGGTTTTTACCATCGTTTTCTGCGTCATTTAATGATATAAAAAGGTGACTTTCAGCGAAATCGATTTTTTTGAAAATTTTCATCTTCCGCCCCCCCCCCTTTGGATTTTTTTCAAAATATTAATTTCCATTTTTTGGACAAACTAAACGCGTTAGACAAAAACGGTTTTTACCATCGTTTTCTGCGTCATTTAATGATATAAAAACGTGACTTTCAGCGAAATCAATTTTTTTGAAAATTTTCATCTTCCGCCCCCCCCCCTTTGGATTTTTTTCAAAATATTAATTTCCATTTTTTGGACAAACTAAACGCGTTAGACAAAAACGGTTTTTACCATCGTTTTCTGCGTCATTTAATGATATAAATAGGTGACTTTCAGCGAAATCGATTTTTTTGAAAATTTTCATCCTCCGCCCCCCCCTTTGGATTTTTTTCAAAATATTAATTTCCAATTTTTTGGACAAACTAAACGCGTTAGACAAAAACGGTTTTTAAAATCGTTTTCTGAGTCATTTAATGATATAAAAACGTGACTTTCAGCGAAATCGATTTTTTTGAAAATTTTCATCCTCCGCCCCCCCTTTGGATTTTTTTCAAATATTAATTTCCATTTTTTGGACAAACTAAACGCGTTAGACAAAAACGGTTTTTACCATCGTTTTCTGCGTCATTTAATGATATAAAAACGTGACTTTCAGCGAAATCGATTTTTTTGAAAATTTTCATCTTCCGCCCCCCCCTTTGGATTTTTTCAAAATATTAATTTCCATTTTTTGGACAAACTAAACGCGTTAGACAAAAACGGTTTTTAAAATCGTTTTCAGAGTCATTTAATGATATAAAAACGTGACTTTCAGCGAAATCGATTTTTTTGAAAATTTTCATCCTCCGCGCCCCCCTTTGGATTTTTTTCAAAATATTAATTTCCATTTTTTGGACAAACTAAACGCGTTAGACAAAAACGGTTTTTACCATCGTTTTCTGCGTCATTTAATGATATAAAAAGGTGACTTTCAGCGAAATCGATTTTTTTGAAAATTTTCATCCTCCGCCCCCCCCTTTGGATTTTTTTCAAAATATTAATTTCCATTTTTTGGACAAACTAAACGCGTTAGACAAAAACGGTTTTTAAAATCGTTTTCTGAGTCATTTAATGATATAAAAACGTGACTTTCAGCGAAATCGATTTTTTTGAAAATTTTCATCCTCCGCCCCCCCCTTTGGATTTTTTTCAAAATATTAATTTCCATTTTTTGGACAAACTAAACGCGTTAGACAAAAACGGTTTTTAAAATCGTTTTCTGAGTCATTTAATGATATAAAAACGTGACTTTCAGCGAAATCGATTTTTTTGAAAATTTTCATCCTCCGCCCCCCCTTTGGATTTTTTTCAAAATATTAATTTCCATTTTTTGGACGAACTAAACGCGTTAGACAGAAACGGTTTTTACCATCGTTTTCTGTGTCATTTAATGATATAAAAACGTGACTTTCAGCGAATTTTGAGTTGAATCGATTTTTTTGAATATTTTCATCCTCCGCCCCCCCTTTGGATTTTTTTTCAAATATTAATTTCAATTTTTTGGACAAACTAAACGCGTTAGACAAAAACGGTTTTTAGTATCGTTTTCTGCGTCATTTAATGATATAATTGCATGACATTCAGCGAAATCGATTCTTAGTATGCTAGTTCGGATCTCTGTAGACGGTAGATCGCCGATTCGTACGGCTCGTATCCCGTAAGGATGTGCGGGAATAAAAGGTTTCCGTGTGTTACGTAAATTTTTCAACGGACCCAAACCGGAATTTAATACCAACCCGTGCTCCGCTGTCTAAGTTGGAAATTGTATTTCCATGTAAAACCCTAAAATGAATCAGTGTATTACGTGAATCCGTGTGTAACGTGTCTTCTTCAACGGACCCAAAACGGAATTTGAAACCCATCCCCGCTTCGCTATCTACGTTGGAAATTGTATTTCCAGGCAAAACCCTAAAATGAATCAGTATATTACGCGAATCCGTGTATAACGTGTCTTCTTCGACGGACCCAAACCGGAATTTGAAACCCACCCCTGCTCCGCTACCTACGCTGGAAGTCGCATTTCCAGGCAAAACCCTAAAATGAATCAGTATATTACGCGAATCCGTGTGTAACGTATCTTCTTCAACGGACCCAAACCGGAATTTGAAACCCACCCGCGCTCCGCTATCTACGTTGGAAATCGAATTTCCAGGCAAAACCCTAAAATGAATCAGTATATTACGTGAATCCGTGTGTAACGTATCTTTTTCAATGAACCCAATCCGGAATTTGAAACCCCACCCGGAAACTATCTACCTTGGAAATGGCATTTCCAAGCAAAATCCTAAAATGAATCAGTATATTACGTGAATCCTTGTATAACGTATCTTTTTCAAAGGACCCAACCCGGAATTTGAAACCCTACCCGGAAACTATCTACCTTGGAAATAGCATTTCCAAGCAAAATCCTAAAATGAATCAGTATATTACGTGAATCCGTGTATAACGTATCTTTTTCAAAGGAGCCAACCCGGAATTTGATACCCTACCCGGAAGCTATGTACCTTGGAAACAGCATTTCCAAGCAAAATCCTAAAATGAATCAGTATATTACGTGTATCCGTTTGAATGATCTCAGGATCTACCGGGCCGATTGAAAAACTGAATACACCAAAAGATACCCTAATAACCGACGAGGTCCATAGGCATATTTTGATTTTCGTCCGAGTTGCCGTCTCGAATCTCTATACTTCCAAAATCGACCGATTTTTAGGGATAATTTTGAAAACGCTGTTGCAGGGCGACGGTGGGACCTAGAGGCACGGGGCCGGTCTTAAAATGAGCGGAGCCTCGCGAAGAACCGATTTAATCTATCCGCGCATGCGCAGAACGTTTCTCTGATTTTTAAAAATTTTTTAACCGAAAAAATTAAAAAAATTCCTAAAATTTTTCGTCGGTTCCCGAAGACGCGGAAGGTCCCCGAGGTCACCATGTACCGGTCCGATCAAAATTTTACCGACCCTATCAAAAGTTATTGGACGTAGAAGTGTTTAAAATGCACTTTTTCCGTGGTTTGAATGATCTCAGGATCTACCGGGCTGATCGAAAAACTGAATACACCAAAAGATACCCTAATAACCGACGAGGTCCATAGGCATATTTTGATACTACCGTACCGATTCAAAAGCGCCATATATCGTAAAGTAGTCCTCCATATGCACTAACTGGACCCCAACGGGCGTATTTGCGACGTATTTCCTTCACCGTTTTTTTTCAATACGAAGTACACCATGTTTTAGCGAAAACACGCGCATGCGTATAAATCGTACGCGCATGCGCGCGAGTCTATCGCGCTTCGCGCGTTCGAGTCACGGTCGGTCACTGAATATAACGCAAAAAACCGCATGCCGATCGGACGCCTCTGAGCCGAGTATTGCTATACCCAAAAGTGAGCTCACGTCGGCCATTGGTGGGTATAGACAATCCAAATAATAAGTTAAGCAGAGATTACAACTGTGGAGTTCATTGTGTGGTTATGTGTATGAGATAAAGAAATCATGTAAACCTCATAAACCGAAAAGTAACTAAACACCTTTAATAGATAATTTAACACCAATTTATATATGGTGAGAACCAAATTAGAAAATCTTTATTCGTTTTTGAGATAAAGATTATTCAAGTTAAATTATTTTTTATGATTTTTTGAAATTAATAATCTTGTTTTAAAAAATTACGAAAAATGGAATTCTTAAGATATCTTAATGAATTATTCATGATCCATAGAGGAAAGTATCTATTTTCTCAAGATGAAACCGGATCTTGAAAATATTTATTCGTTTTTGAGATATAAATCATTAAATTCAACGTGAACATTTATGGCTATCTCAAGTTAATTAAAAGTCACCAAAAATCGAATTCTTGAGATATTTTAATGAAACATTCAAAGTTTATAGAGGCAAGAGTCAATTTTGTCATGGTGAGAACCAAATTAGAAAATCTTTATTCGTTTTTGAGATAAAGATTATTCAAGTTAACCTATTTTTTATGATTTTTTGAAATTAATGATCTTGTTTTAAAAAATCTCGAAAAATCGAATTCTTAAGATATCTTAATGAACTATTCATGATCCATAGAGGAGAGTATCTACTTTCTCATGATGAAGCCGGATCTTGAAAATATTTATTCGTTTTTGAGATATAAATCATTAAATTCAACATGAACATTTATGGCTATCTCAAGTTAGTTAAAAACCACCAAAAATCGAATTCTTGATATATTTTAATGAAACATTCAAAATTTATAGAGGCAAGAGTCAATTTTGTCATGGTGAGAACCAAATTAGAAAATCTTTATTCGTTTTTGAGATAAAGATTATTCAAGTTAACCTATTTTTTATGATTTTTTGAAATTAATGATCTTGTTTTAAAAAATCACGAAAAATCGAATTCTTAAGATATCTTAATGAATTATTCATGATCCATAGAGGAAAGTATCCACTTTCTCAAGATGAAACCGGATCTTGAAAATATTTATGCGTTTTTGAGATATAAATCATTAAATTCAACGTTAACATTTATGGCTATTTCAAGTTAATTAAAAATCACCAAAAATCGAATTCTTGAGGTATTTTAATGAAACATTCAAAATTTAAAGAGGCAAGCGTCAATTTTGCCGTAGTGAGAACCAAATTAGAAAATCTTTTTCATTTTTGAGATAAAGATTATTTAAGTTAACCTAGTTTTTATGATTTTTTGAAATTAATAATCTTGTTTTAAAAAATTACGAAAAATGGAATTCTTAAGACATCTTAATGAATTATTCATGATCCATAGAGGAAAGTATCTATTTTCTCAAGATGAAACCGGATCTTGAAAATATTTATTCGTTTTTGAGATATAAATCATTAAATTCAACGTGAACATTTATGGCTATCTCAAGTTAATTAAAAGTCACCAAAAATCGAATTCTTGAGATATTTTAATGAAACATCCAAAATTTATAGAGGCAAGTGGTTATTTTGTCATGGTGAGAACCAAATTAGAAAATCTTTATTCGTTTTTGAGATAAAGATTATTCAAGTTAAATTATTTTTTATGATTTTTTGAAATTAATAATCTTGTTTTAAAAAATTACGAAAAATGGAATTCTTAAGATATCTTAATGAATTATTCATGATCCATAGAGGAAAGTATCTATTTTCTCAAGATGAAACCGGATCTTGAAAATATTTATTCGTTTTTGAGATATAAATCATTAAATTCAACGTGAACATTTATGGCTATCTCAAGTTAATTAAAAGTCACCAAAAATCGAATTCTTGAGATATTTTAATGAAACATCCAAAATTTATAGAGGCAAGTGGTTATTTTGTCATAGTGAGAACCAAATTAGAAAATCTTTATTCGTTTTTGAGATAAAGATTATTCAAGTTAAATTATTTTTTATGATATTTTGAAATTAATAATCTTGTTTTAAAAAATTACGAAAAATGGAATTCTTAAGATATCTTAATGAATTATTCATGATCCATAGAGGAAAGTATCTATTTTCTCAAGATGAAACCGGATCTTGAAAATATTTATTCGTTTTTGAGATATAAATCATTAAATTCAACGTGAACATTTATGGCTATCTCAAGTTAATTAAAAGTCACCAAAAATCGAATTCTTGAGATATTTAAATGAAACATCCAAAATTTATAGAGGCAAGTGGTTATTTTGTCATGGTAAGAACCAAATTAGAAAATCTTTATTCGTTTTTGAGATAAAGGTTATTCAAGTTAAATTATTTTTTATGATTTTTTGAAATTAATAATCTTGTTTCAAAAAATCACGAAAAATCGAATTCTTAAGATATCTTAATGAATTGTTCATGATCCATAGAGGAAAGTATCTACTTTCTCATGATGGAACCGGATCTTGAAAATATTTGTTCGTTTTTGAGATATATGCGCAGAACGTTTCTCCGATTTTTAAAGATTTTTTAACTTAAAATTTTTTGAAAAAATTCCAAAAATTTTTTGATTGATACCGGAAACCGGGGAATGTCCGGAAGGTCACTACGTCGCACCGGTGCGATCAAAATTTTATTGAGCCTATCAAAAATTTTGCGACTTTGATATGTTTCACGTTATCCAGCTCAAGATCGGTCTACCGGGCGAACCGATCGACCTATCGAGATGCGAAAGGTCTCAAAATACTCGGAGCATCGCGACGCGTCGATTGCTTTGTACCGCGCATGCGTAGCACGTTTCTACGATTTTTAATGATTTTTTAACCGAAAATTTCAAAAAAATTTCTAAAATTTTTTGGTTGGTACCGGCACACGCGGAAGGTCCCCGAGGTCACCACGTACCGGTCCGATCAAAATTTTACCGACCCTATCAAAAGTAATTGGACGTAGAAGTGTTTAAAATGCACTTTTTCCGTGGTTTGAATGATCTCAGGATCTACCGGGCCGATCGAAAAACTGAATACACCAAAAAATACCCTAATAACCGACGACGTCCGTAGGCATATTTTGATTTTCGTCCGTCTTCCCGTCACGAATCTCTACACTTCCAAAATCCATCGATTTTTAGGGCTAATTTTGAAAACGCTATCGCGGGGCGACGGTGGGACCCAGAGGCACGGGGCTGGTCTTAAAATGAGCGGAGCCTTGCGAAGAACCGATCGAATCTATCCGCGCATGCGCAGAACGTTTCTCTGATTTTTAAAAATTTTCATCCTCCGCTCCCCCCTTTGGATTTTTTTCAAAATATTAATTTCCAATTTTTTGGACAAACTAAACGCGTTAGACAAAAACGGTTTTTAAAATCGTTTTCTGAGTCATTTAATGATATAAAAACGTGACTTTCAGCGAAATCGATTTTTTTGAAAATTTTCATCCTCCGCCCCCCCCTTTGGATTTTTTTCAAAATATTAATTTGCATTTTTTGGACAAACTAAACGCGTTAGACAAAAACGGTTTTTAAAATCGTTTTCTGAGTCATTTAATGATATAAAAACGTGACTTTCAGCGAAATCGATTTTTTTGAAAATTTTCATCCTCCGCCCCCCCCTTTGGATTTTTTTCAAAATATTAATTTCCATTTTTTGGACAAACTAAACGCGTTAGACAAAAACGGTTTTTACCATCGTTTTCTGCGTCATTTAATGATATAAAAACGTGACTTTCAGCGAAATCGATTTTTTTGAAAATTTTCATCCTCCGCCCCCCCCTTTGGATATTTTCAAAATATTAATTTCCATTTTTTGGGCAAACTAAACGCGTTAGACAAAAACGGTTTTTAAAATCGTTTTCTGAGTCATTTAATGATATAAAAACGTGACTTTCAGCGAAATCAATTTTTTTGAAAATTTTCATCCTCCGCCCCCCCCTTTGGATTTTTTTCAACATATTAATTTCCATTTTTTGGACAAACTAAACGCGTTAGACAAAAACGGTTTTTAAAATCGTTTTCTGAGTCATTTAATGATATAAAAACGTGACTTTCAGCGAAATCGATTTTTTTGAAAATTTTCATCCTCCGCCCCCCCCTTTGGATTTTTTTCAAAATATTAATTTCCATTTTTTGGGCAAACTAAACGCGTTAGACAAAAACGGTTTTTAAAATCGTTTTCTGAGTCATTTAATGATATAAAAACGTGACTTTCAGCGAAATCGATTTTTTTGAAAATTTTCATCCTCCGCCCCCCCCTTTGGATTTTTTTCAAAATATTAATTTGCATTTTTTGGACAAACTAAACGCGTTAGACAAAAACGGTTTTTAAAATCGTTTTCTGAGTCATTTAATGATATAAAAACGTGACTTTCAGCGAAATCGATTTTTTTGAAAATTTTCATCCTCCGCCCCCCCCTTTGGATTTTTTTCAAAATATTAATTTCCATTTTTTGGACAAACTAAACGCGTTAGACAAAAACGGTTTTTACCATCGTTTTCTGCGTCATTTAATGATATAAAAACGTGACTTTCAGCGAAATCGATTTTTTTGAAAATTTTCATCCTCCGCCCCCCCCTTTGGATATTTTCAAAATATTAATTTTCATTTTTTGGGCAAACTAAACGCGTTAGACAAAAACGGTTTTTAAAATCGTTTTCTGAGTCATTTAATGATATAAAAACGTGACTTTCAGCGAAATCAATTTTTTTGAAAATTTTCATCCTCCGCCCCCCCCTTTGGATTTTTTTCAACATATTAATTTCCATTTTTTGGACAAACTAAACGCGTTAGACAAAAACGGTTTTTAAAATCGTTTTCTGAGTCATTTAATGATATAAAAACGTGACTTTCAGCGAAATCGATTTTTTTGAAAATTTTCATCCTCCGCCCCCCCCTTTGGATTTTTTTCAAAATATTAATTTCCATTTTTTGGGCAAACTAAACGCGTTAGACAAAAACGGTTTTTAAAATCGTTTTCTGAGTCATTTAATGATATAAAAACGTGACTTTCAGCGATATCAATTTTTTTGAAAATTTTCATCCTCCGCCCCCCCCTTTGGATTTTTTTCAACATATTAATTTCCATTTTTTGGACAAACTAAACGCGTTAGACAAAAACGGTTTTTAAAATCGTTTTCTGAGTCATTTAATGATATAAAAACGTGACTTTCAGCGAAATCGATTTTTTTGAAAATTTTCATCCTCCGCCCCCCCCCCCTTTGGATTTTTTTCAAAATATTAATTTCCATTTTTTGGGCAAACTAAACGCGTTAGAAAAAAACGGTTTTTACCATCGTTTTCTGCGTCATTTAATGATATAAAAACGTGACTTTCAACGAAATCGATTTTTTTGAAAATTTTCATCCTCCGCCCCCCCCTTTGGATTTTTTTCAAATATTAAATTCAATTTTTTGGACAAACTAAACGCGTTAGACAAAATCGGTTTTCACCATCGTTTTCTGCGTCATTTAATGATATATAAACGTGACTTTCAGCGAATTTCGAGTTGAATCGATTTTTTTGAAAATTTTCATCCTCCGCCCCCCCCTTTGGATTTTTTTCAAATATTAATTTCAATTTTTTGGACAAACTAAACGCGTTAGACAAAAACGGTTTTTACCATCGTTTTCTGCATCATTTAATGATATAAAAACGTGACTTTCAGCGAAATCGATTTTTTTGAAAATTTTCATCCTCCGCCCCCACCTTTGGATTTTTTCAAATATTAATTTCAATTTTTTGGACAAGCTAAACGCGTTAGACAAAAACGGTTTTTACCATCGTTTTCTGCGACATTTAATGATATAAAAACGTGACTTTCAGCGAAATCGATTTTTTTGAAAATTTTCATCCTCCGCCCCCACCTTTGGATTTTTTTCAAATATTAATTTCAATTTTTTGGACAAACTAAACGCGTTAGACAAAAACGGTTTCTACCATCGTTTTCTGCGTCATTTAATGATATAAAAACGTGACTTTCAACGAATTTCGAGTTGAATCGATTTTTTTGAAAATTTTCATCCTCCGCCCCCCCCTTTGGATTTTTTTCAAATATTAATTTCAATTTTTTGGACAAACTAAACGCGTTAGACAAAAACGGTTTTTACCATCGTTTTCTGCATCATTTAATGATATAAAAACGTGACTTTCAGCGAAATCGATTTTTTTGAAAATTTTCATCCTCCGCCCCCACCTTTGGATTTTTTCAAATATTAATTTCAATTTTTTGGACAAGCTAAACGCGTTAGACAAAAACGGTTTTTACCATCGTTTTCTGCGACATTTAATGATATAAAAACGTGACTTTCAGCGAAATCGATTTTTTTGAAAATTTTCATCCTCCGCCCCCCCCTTTGGATTTTTTTCAAATATTAATTTCAATTTTTTGGACAAACTAAACGCGTTAGACAAAAACGGTTTCTACCATCGTTTTCTGCGTTATTTAATGATATAAAAACGTGACCTTCAACGAATTTCGAGTTGAATCGATTTTTTTGAAAATTTTCATCCTCCGCCCCCCCCCTTTGGATTTTTTTCAAATATTAATTTCAATTTTTTGGGCAAACTAAACGCGTTAGACAAAAACGGTTTTTACCATCGTTTTCTGCGTCATTTAATGATATAAAAACGTGACTTTCAGCGAAATCGATTTTTTTGAAAATTTTCATCCTCCGCCCCCCTTTGGATTTTTTTCAAAATATTAATTTCCATTTTTTGGGCAAACTAAACGCGTTAGACAAAAACGGTTTTTAAAATCGTTTTCTGAGTCATTTAATGATATAAAAACGTGACTTTCAGCGAAATCAATTTTTTTTAAAATTTTCATCCTCCGCCCCCCCCTTTGGATTTTTTTCAACATATTAATTTCCATTTTTTGGAAAAACTAAACGCGTTAGACAAAAACGGTTTTTAAAATCGTTTTCTGAGTCATTTAATGATATAAAAACGTGACTTTCAGCGAAATCGATTTTTTTGAAAATTTTCATCCTCCGCCCCCCCTTTGGATTTTTTTCAAAATATTAATTTCCATTTTTTGGGCAAACTAAACGCGTTAGACAAAAACGGTTTTTAAAATCGTTTTCTGAGTCATTTAATGATATAAAAACGTGACTTTCAGCGATATCAATTTTTTTGAAAATTTTCATCCTCCGCCCCCCCCCTTTGGATTTTTTTCAACATATTAATTTCCATTTTTTGGACAAACTAAACGCGTTAGACAAAAACGGTTTTTAAAATCGTTTTCTGAGTCATTTAATGATATAAAAACGTGACTTTCAGCGAAATCGATTTTTTTGAAAATTTTCATCCTCCGCCCCCCCCCCTTTGGATTTTTTTCAAAATATTAATTTCCATTTTTTGGGCAAACTAAACGCGTTAGAAAAAAACGGTTTTTACCATCGTTTTCTGCGTCATTTAATGATATAAAAACGTGACTTTCAACGAAATCGATTTTTTTGAAAATTTTCATCCTCCGCCCCCCCCTTTGGATTTTTTTCAAATATTAAATTCAATTTTTTGGACAAACTAAACGCGTTAGACAAAATCGGTTTTCACCATCGTTTTCTGCGTCATTTAATGATATATAAACGTGACTTTCAGCGAATTTCGAGTTGAATCGATTTTTTTGAAAATTTTCATCCTCCGCCCCCCCCTTTGGATTTTTTTCAAATATTAATTTCAATTTTTTGGACAAACTAAACGCGTTAGACAAAAACGGTTTTTACCATCGTTTTCTGCATCATTTAATGATATAAAAACGTGACTTTCAGCGAAATCGATTTTTTTGAAAATTTTCATCCTCCGCCCCCACCTTTGGATTTTTTCAAATATTAATTTCAATTTTTTGGACAAACTAAACGCGTTAGACAAAAACGGTTTTTACCATCGTTTTCTGCATCATTTAATGATATAAAAACGTGACTTTCAGCGAAATCGATTTTTTTGAAAATTTTCATCCTCCGCCCCCACCTTTGGATTTTTTCAAATATTAATTTCAATTTTTTGGACAAACTAAACGCGTTAGACAAAAACGGTTTTTACCATCGTTTTCTGCATCATTTAATGATATAAAAACGTGACTTTCAGCGAAATCGATTTTTTTGAAAATTTTCATCCTCCGCCCCCACCTTTGGATTTTTTCAAATATTAATTTCAATTTTTTGGACAAGCTAAACGCGTTAGACAAAAACGGTTTTTACCATCGTTTTCTGCGACATTTAATGATATAAAAACGTGACTTTCAGCGAAATCGATTTTTTTGAAAATTTTCATCCTCCGCCCCCCCCTTTGGATTTTTTTCAAATATTAATTTCAATTTTTTGGACAAACTAAACGCGTTAGACAGAAACGGTTTCTACCATCGTTTTCTGCGTCATTTAATGATATAAAAACGTGACCTTCAACGAATTTCGAGTTGAATCGATTTTTTTGAAAATTTTCATCCTCCGCCCCCCCCTTTGGATCTTTTTCAAATATTAATTTCAATTTTTTTGGACAAACTAAACGCGTTAGACAAAAACGGTTTTTACCATCGTTTTCTGCGACATTTAATGATATAAAAACGTGACTTTCAGCGAAATCGATTTTTTTGAAAATTTTCATCCTCCGCCCCCCCCTTTGGATTTTTTTCAAATATTAATTTCAATTTTTTGGACAAACTAAACGCGTTAGACAAAAACGGTTTCTACCATCGTTTTCTGCGTTATTTAATGATATAAAAACGTGACCTTCAACGAATTTCGAGTTGAATCGATTTTTTTGAAAATTTTCATCCTCCGCCCCCCCCTTTGGATTTTTTTCAAATATTAATTTCAATTTTTTGGGCAAACTAAACGCGTTAGACAAAAACGGTTTTTACCATCGTTTTCTGCGTCATTTAATGATATAAAAACGTGACTTTCAGCGAAATCGATTTTTTTGAAAATTTTCATCCTCCGCCCCCCTTTGGATTTTTTTCAAAATATTAATTTCCATTTTTTGGGCAAACTAAACGCGTTAGACAAAAACGGTTTTTAAAATCGTTTTCTGAGTCATTTAATGATATAAAAACGTGACTTTCAGCGAAATCAATTTTTTTTAAAATTTTCATCCTCCGCCCCCCCCTTTGGATTTTTTTCAACATATTAATTTCCATTTTTTGGAAAAACTAAACGCGTTAGACAAAAACGGTTTTTAAAATCGTTTTCTGAGTCATTTAATGATATAAAAACGTGACTTTCAGCGAAATCGATTTTTTTGAAAATTTTCATCCTCCGCCCCCCCTTTGGATTTTTTTCAAAATATTAATTTCCATTTTTTGGGCAAACTAAACGCGTTAGACAAAAACGGTTTTTAAAATCGTTTTCTGAGTCATTTAATGATATAAAAACGTGACTTTCAGCGATATCAATTTTTTTGAAAATTTTCATCCTCCGCCCCCCCCTTTGGATTTTTTTCAACATATTAATTTCCATTTTTTGGACAAACTAAACGCGTTAGACAAAAACGGTTTTTAAAATCGTTTTCTGAGTCATTTAATGATATAAAAACGTGACTTTCAGCGAAATCGATTTTTTTGAAAATTTTCATCCTCCGCCCCCCCCCTTTGGATTTTTTTCAAAATATTAATTTCCATTTTTTGGGCAAACTAAACGCGTTAGAAAAAAACGGTTTTTACCATCGTTTTCTGCGTCATTTAATGATATAAAAACGTGACTTTCAACGAAATCGATTTTTTTGAAAATTTTCATCCTCCGCCCCCCCCTTTGGATTTTTTTCAAATATTAAATTCAATTTTTTGGACAAACTAAACGCGTTAGACAAAATCGGTTTTCACCATCGTTTTCTGCGTCATTTAATGATATATAAACGTGACTTTCAGCGAATTTCGAGTTGAATCGATTTTTTTGAAAATTTTCATCCTCCGCCCCCCCCTTTGGATTTTTTTCAAATATTAATTTCAATTTTTTGGACAAACTAAACGCGTTAGACAAAAACGGTTTTTACCATCGTTTTCTGCATCATTTAATGATATAAAAACGTGACTTTCAGCGAAATCGATTTTTTTGAAAATTTTCATCCTCCGCCCCCACCTTTGGATTTTTTCAAATATTAATTTCAATTTTTTGGACAAACTAAACGCGTTAGACAAAAACGGTTTTTACCATCGTTTTCTGCATCATTTAATGATATAAAAACGTGACTTTCAGCGAAATCGATTTTTTTGAAAATTTTCATCCTCCGCCCCCACCTTTGGATTTTTTCAAATATTAATTTCAATTTTTTGGACAAACTAAACGCGTTAGACAAAAACGGTTTTTACCATCGTTTTCTGCATCATTTAATGATATAAAAACGTGACTTTCAGCGAAATCGATTTTTTTGAAAATTTTCATCCTCCGCCCCCACCTTTGGATTTTTTCAAATATTAATTTCAATTTTTTGGACAAGCTAAACGCGTTAGACAAAAACGGTTTTTACCATCGTTTTCTGCGACATTTAATGATATAAAAACGTGACTTTCAGCGAAATCGATTTTTTTGAAAATTTTCATCCTCCGCCCCCCCCTTTGGATTTTTTTCAAATATTAATTTCAATTTTTTGGACAAACTAAACGCGTTAGACAGAAACGGTTTCTACCATCGTTTTCTGCGTCATTTAATGATATAAAAACGTGACCTTCAACGAATTTCGAGTTGAATCGATTTTTTTGAAAATTTTCATCCTCCGCCCCCCCTTTGGATTTTTTTCAAATATTAATTTCAATTTTTTTGGACAAACTAAACGCGTTAGACAAAAACGGTTTTTACCATCGTTTTCTGCATCATTTAATGATATAAAAACGTGACTTTCAGCGAAATCGATTTTTTTGAATATTTTCATCCTCCGCCCCCACCTTTGGATTTTTTCAAATATTAATTTCAATTTTTTGGACAAGCTAAACGCGTTAGACAAAAACGGTTTTTACCATCGTTTTCTGCGACATTTAATGATATAAAAACGTGACTTTCAGCGAAATCGATTTTTTTGAAAATTTTCATCCTCCGCCCCCCCCTTTGGATTTTTTTCAAATATTAATTTCAATTTTTTGAACAAACTAAACGCGTTAGACAAAAACGGTTTCTACCATCGTTTTCTGCGTCATTTAATGATATAAAAACGTGACCTTCAACGAATTTCGAGTTGAATCGATTTTTTTGAAAATTTTCATCCTCCGCCCCCCCCTTTGGATTTTTTTCAAATATTAATTTCAATTTTTTGGGCAAACTAAACGCGTTAGACAAAAACGGTTTTTACCATCGTTTTCTGCGTCATTTAATGATATAAAAACGTGACTTTCAGCGAAATCGATTTTTTTGAAAATATTCATCCTCCGCCCCCCCTCCTTTGAATTTTTTTCAAATATTAATTTCAATTTTTTGAATAAACTAAACGCGTTAGACAAAAACGGTTTTTACCATCGTTTTCTGCGTCATTTAATGATATAAAAACGTGACTTTCAACGAATTTCGAGTTGAATCGATTTTTTTGAAAATATATTCTTTGTATTTTGCTCCCGTTACGGATACAGGGGTCTTCATTGCTATTAAAGGCTTGAAAAATGTTAAAGCTGTTGGACAGGATGATGTTACTGTTGAATGCGTCAAATTTGTAAGTGATAGCTTATGCGTGCCTTTGGCCAAAATTTTGAATCAGTCAATTGATTTAGGGGTTTTTCCTGATTTACTGAAGGTGGCTAGAGTAACGCCTGTTTTGAAAAAGGGCGATACGCATAGTATTAAGAACTACAGGGCTATTTCTGTTTGTAGCGTGTTTTCAAAAATATTCGAAAGCGTTGTTAAGCAGAGATTGTTGAGCTTTTATACATTTCAAGTAATGTGTCGATCGCAGCACGGATTTCGAAGGGGCTTGTTAACTGAGACCACTACTGTCGATTTCTTTTCATATGTCTATGAACACCTTGACAAGGGTAATTATGTGGTTGGTCTTATTTTGACCATTCCCGAGCTTTTGATTCGTTGCCTCCACACTTCATCAAGGAAAAGCTATACAATATGATTATTTGTGGAAGTTTGCTTAAATGGTTAACTTCTTTTATTACAAGTCGTAGCTTGAGAGTGGTTCTGTCAGGGATAGCCTCGGAGGACTCACCTGTAAATCTTGGTGTACCTTAGGGTTCCAACTGGGTCCCTTACAGTTTTTAATTTTTGTAAATGATTTACCAAGTTTTTCAAGAATGTTCATGTGGTGATGTATGCAGATGACACCTCTATCGCTATTGCTGCTCGTGATCAGAGTGAGCTTGATAGGTTGGTTGGTAGCACTGTAGAGCGTTTTGTGGATTGGTGCACCCGAAAGAGAATAATCTTGAATGTACAGAAAACAGTCTGCCTAAAGTTTCATGTTCAGCGACCGCTTTACATAGAACATCTTGCTAGAAATGAGTTTTGGACCACATATAAATAACGGATGTAAAAGATTAAATTCATCGTATTTTGCGTTGCTCAAGCTCAAATATTCGTTGGACAGGAAATCACTCCTGGACGTATATTACGCGGTATGCTACTCACACATTTCATACAATATTCTTTTGTGGGGCAGAAGTTTTCAGTAGCGGCGTGTATTTGTGACTCAGAAATGAATAATCAGATTAATTTTTCAGTTACAATGTGGTGAGTCCTGCAAGGAAGTTTTTAAAAATAATAGTATTCTTACTTTCCCTTGTATCTATATTCTCGAAGCTGTGGTGTTTGTCAACGGAAATCGTGAAAGCTTTTTGAGCTCTGATAGAGAATATGAGACGAGACGTGTTGATTTGCCGTTGCTACGACACAAAACAGCATTTTTGCAGAAAAGTCCGCAATACGATTTTGTAAAACTATACAATAAGTTACCTGTCTCAATAAAAAGCATCACCGCTCCTCGTGTATTCAAAAATAAAGTGTAGAAAAAATAAATAGTATCTCTGTGGAGTAAAGAACCTACCATAGGTATAAAGATGTATTTAGCTCTTTTCTTTTCTGTTTTGTGTATTTTGTTATGTGTAATAATGTATTGTATGACTATCTCCATCTAAAACCCAAGGGCTAAGAGAGCTACAACCCTAGGGCGCCTGTGTTTGCAATGAAATATATGATGTCCCCATGATAGATGTACCCAGTTTCTCCTCTGAGATGCGGACATTTTTCATTGGCATTGAATTTTGTATAAAAAAGGGCCTACTCGTTTCGTTCAACCAACCCAAGCCTGGGGCGCCGAATATCTTAGGATCTGGTTCAAATATGCATGGTTGTGTTGTATTTAGCCATATATCTGAAGAAGTTTTTTTTAATGAAGGACTTTACAATGAATAGTTTCTGAAATAGAGTACTTTACAAACTGATTTGACAACCCTATATATTTGAATTGAAGTAAAACTAGAACTACTGTCGGTTTCTGCTTGTGGAAAGTAAGATAGTAGTCTTGGCAGACTAGTTATCGTTTGTAGATTACAAATTGTTGACAGAAAAGTCAAGTATTACCTCGGGAAGACTGGATATTTCTTGCAGAAGACTATATGCTGTTTGGTAAAAACTAGATTTTACTAACAGAGCACACACTGTTGACAGGAAAGTAGATACTCCTCTGGAGGGCAAAATGTTGCTCCTGGAAGACTGAACTCCGTTTATAGAAGACTAAGTTAAGCTCGCAAAACATTAAATATTGATTGGAAAACACTAAGTATTGCTTGCAAAAGATTAAATACTGTTTGCTTATGAGACGCCTAGTTTCAAAACCGGACATTTACTTAAAAAAGTTTTTCGAGAAAAAAAGAAAAGAGTGTTCCATCGTCCTAGTTAACTGAAATTTGACTAACCACATATTTCAGTTTATAACTCAACCATTTTATATATTTCTACGTTTGGGTTAAGACTTTTCCAAAATTTAAAAAAATAAACATTTGGATATGTCCGGTACCGATACTGAAAATGAGATTTGTCCTGTTTTGATAACAAGACTTCAATTTTCGTGAATTACTGTTCAAAAAGCGATATGAAATTGGATCGGAATCTGATTAGATATGTTTAATAAAAGTGGCAACATACTTCTACTGGTCCTTGATTAAAAAAAGAAACACATTGATTGCAGCGAAACATAATTTATTTTGTAATAGTAACATAAAAAAAGTGAAATTAAACATAGCCAGATTCAAATTTACAAAGGCTCATCGTCTTCGCCGTCAGCAGTCTCCTCGAAAGGCAGCAACTATGGATAGAATTTGCATCTTTCTTGGTCTTTCCAGTTCTGGCCAAAATGTAGAGTCAAAATAATCACATCTTTCAGTTTTTGAAACCTTTTCCCTTTTTTTGGTAATAGATTTTGGATTAGTAAGTGTATTGTTATAAAAATATTCTCAATTTACTAAGATGCTACTAGTGTTCTTTGTTCGTTCTAAAAGGACACGTTTGATTTGTGATATTTTACAATGTAATGAACTTGGAGGTTTCTTTACCTCCCTTGTACTTTGTATCAAGTACCTACCTTGTACTTTTGTGTTGGTTTTCCAATTACGAACAAACCAGTCTCGTCCAAGTAGGAACAAAGTGCCTTGAAAAATAGCATGGTATTCCGAGGGATCTACGATAGTCTCCTTTTTTTTGAACTTTTTTTGTAACATTTCAAAAACATAATCAGGAGGCATGAGTTATAGGAAATACTATTTCCACATTTTTAACTTGATTTGGAGCTTCTAGTAACCAAGTTTTTATTTTGGGTGGCACAATTCCAATTCATTACGTTTTAGGCAATGATATAAGGTTGATGCTATTTCGTTAGAACCCTTCGGACTTTCAGTTTCTAAATACGAGTATGTGAAAACATTTTCTTGTCGAAGTGGGTCTTTTGATGAACCCTTGACTACACAAAAGTTATAGCAGTATAGCTGACGACTACAATATGCTTGTTGATCAGGGACCTTCGGCAAAACTAAATTCTTTTGACAATCATAACAAAATATGATTAATCCTTACTTTATCACTATTAAAAGGTGATAAAAACCTTTTGCTCGTGCTTTATGTACTCTCAAATCTGTTTTTAATTTGTTTTTCTTTTCGGTATCTTTTTCTATTTTTAGGGTCTCACTGATACCTAAGCAGGTAGAACAGGCGTCTGTTTTGGGAGAGCCGAAACCAACATTAAAGAACGAAACAAAAATGTGTGGAAAGTTTTTTTATAATCGCCAACTCGCCGTTAGTGTTTTCAGAAAGAAACATATTATAAAGCTTTGAGATATTCAGTTCCGATGATAAATACTGTCTAATAGACATTTCTCTCCAATAGTGTGACTTTAGTGCTTTTAGCGATTTTATGAACTCGTTGTGTTAACCCCTGTGTTTAGTGATCCCCAGAATATTGAGAAATGCGTCTCTACATACACGCACTTCTGTACCATCCGGTTTTTTAATAAAATATGCAATTGTTTTGCAGTTGTTTTTTTTATTTCACTTGCCACGTCTTCTAGCAGGTGGGAAATAAACACAAAATCTTGTAATTAACTGGTCTTGTTGCAATTTGTTTACATTTTTATAGAATATATCCTTGAAAATTTGAATATCGGGAATTTTAAACGAAGGACACTTAAATGTACCATTACCATGGCTATAATTCATCAACTGCGAATGTAAATTCTTGCAGGAGTACATATAATTGCAAAAAGGCTGTGGAAAATGTAATAACAATGTGTAACATGCATTACCGTTCTTTTTTAGTTTCTCAGCCTTCTAATGTTGTCTATTAATACCTTTCTGCCGAGCACATTTTGAATCTACTACTTCCTTTATAAATAACGCCATAGTAATTCATAAACTGTAATATGCGAAGAAGATACACCAAATATGCAGTTCCGAACACGTGTAGTTGCGTACATACACTGCGCACGTGACGTGAATGACGTTTCTTATTGGGTACGATGGACATGTCCGTTTTAGAAACTAATGCGCCTTGGACTTGTTCGGATTTGAAACCACGTGCTATGTTTCGTATATGGATAATGTTGAATTCGTCCGATTTTGAACATGTAATACCTAACAGATCAACAGCTGCCTTATAACACCACCACCTTATATCGAAATCTGCCATTTGCAAAAAATGTGACATGTCCGGTTATGAAACTAGGCGCCTCATGTATCGATTATATACTGCTGATAGACTCTTTACTTCTGGAAGATTAGATATTGCTTCTGGAAGACTGACCACTACTTGTAGAAGATTAAACACCATTTTCTAGAAGACTTCATGCTGTTTGTTGAAGATTAGATACTGCATTTTGAAAACTAGATACTGTTTGTAAGAAATTAATATAATTATCTTTAATCTCTTGCAGAGAAGAGTAAGTACGGTTTTGGAAGACTAGAATCTGCTTCTAGAAGAATAGGCATTTCATGCAGAAACCACATGCTGTTAGCAGTAGACTAGACACCATTAGCTGTGCATAACCGAACTGGCTCAGCCAGTGTTCGGTTATGCAAGCCATATCCATGGTATGTTCATCAAGAATGATTTCAATTCAAACACATCCATTTTCCTAAGTAACGATTGAGTATTTACATTTAGGATGGTCACAAAAAAAAAACCGATAACTCTTAACAACACCTTTAGGTCAAAAGTCCTCTATTTCAATTTCATTCAAAGCAGCAAAATCGAAGCCTATTTTAAAAGACTTAGTAGTGCTACCTTTTGGTATCTTTTCTATAATAGAACGTAAATTTGATTTTTAAGTATTTTTCAAAGTCTTCCCTTGTCGTGTCACTATTCAACATCCCAATATAAAGTCACGCACTCTTTTCAGCTGCCCTCAGCGATAGGTTTATTTTCGATCATGGGCGTAGCTATCGCTGTATCAGCCGTATCAATGACACGGGACCCCCTAAGCTAGGGGGCTCCCACATGTGCAAAAAATTGATATTGCTAAAATTGAAAAAAAATTAAGGATAGTCAACGCGTTGGCTGTCTGGTATTGCAAATCTTTACGGCTTCCTTTTCTTTAAATTAATCATTATGAAGTTTTAATTCACGTTGATAAAAGAAATAAATAATTACAATAGTTTATAAAACGCCCCATCAAGACTGTGTAACGTAGTGGTTACATTGGGTGCGTTTAGGGAACACAACCGTTGATCATTAAAAATAGCCGTCAATTCCCTGAACGGACATCGCTGACTTACAACAGTTGTCTACGGTTGTGTTCCCTAAACGCGCCCAATGGTTACAGGAAACTACTTATGGAATCATTGTATTATCGAATGTGAGACGGGGAAATCCTGTTCTCATTATTCTAAATGGGATACTTGACAGGTTCAACACACGTATATTCGACGTAATCGGGTTAAAGTGTGTGTCCTACATATCTTTGTGATTGATTACGTTGTGATTATTAGTTACTTATCATAGTCAGCCATCAAAAATATGAGTGAAAAAAAAGAGAATTTACCCTAGTAATGCTTTAAAAAGAAAAATTAAACAAAAAAAGGATGCTGTTGCTAAAAAGATACTAAAAATTTCGACATTTTTTCAGCAGGCTATGCAGTCAAGCAGTGATAGTGTCAGTGATTTCCATATTTGCAATGTCCACTATTATTATTAAAATTTACTGTTTTTGGAAATAAATGTCCATAATATTATAGATTCTCCTGAAGAGCTACCTGCAACGAAGCCCGGTGTATCTAATCATTCAAGTGTATCAGAACTGCCGCAAACAGAAGAAATTCAAACCGAATATTCTGATTCTGAAAGATATGAAGAATTTGATAATGTGCCTTCTTCAGATAAAGGCTATTTTGGTAATAGTCTTACAGAGTGTGAAAGAAAAATAATTTTCCAGTTGGAGCCTTTTCAACCGTAGGGATCGTTTCCAAAGGATCCAGAAACCAATCGATGTTTTTCAACGTTTCACTACTCATATTTAAATAAGGCTGGTATAAAAATTGCAAAGCCTTGGTTATGTTATTCCAATATTTTAAACAAGGCATATTGCCTCTATTGTTGGTTGTTAGCAAATAAGCAATGCAGATCGTATTCTTCTGCATGGATTAATGGTGTTTCCATTCGAAGTAATTTTACACAAAGCATTATTGACCACGAAAAATCACAGCAGCACATTGATACAGCTCTTTCACATAATAATTGGTCTCAAGGAAATACAATAGATGTATATTTGGAAAGCGCAATCAATAGTAGGATTTCTTTCTGGCGAAATGTATTGCATCGTATAATAAATGTCATAATTACTTTAGCGTCTTGCAATTTGCCTTTAAGAACTCATGATTCTAAAAGTGGGAATTTAATTTCAATTTTTCAGTTACTATCCAATTATGACCCGGTTTTGAAAGAACTTGAAAGAACTCAAATTATAAGAAATATAGTATCAAAAATTAACAAAGCTCCTTTTCTAACAATTATTATGGATACAACTCAAGATCTTTCAAAAACTGATCAACTTTCTGTAGTTTTTCGATATATTTCCATAATGAAAATAATGGTATACCCAAACAAATAAAAATCTGCGAGTCGTTTTTGGGATTTAAATCTGTAATCGATACTACTGCGGTAGGACTTGAAACTGAAATTTTAAAAACCAAAGAAGAATATGGAATTGATTTGTCCAAATGCAGGGGACAGGGTTATGACAGACCAAATGTAATATCAGGAGTGTATAGAGGGGTACAAGCGCCTATAAAAGATCATACCCCAAATGCTGATTATGTACATTGCGCAGCACATTCACTAAATCTAATTTTAAATGATGCCGCTAAGCACATTCTTGAAATATCTCAATTTTTTAGCAATTTGGAAACAATATATACTTTTTTTAGCAATAGTATGAAACGCTGGTCAACGTTGAGTAACGTTCCATCTGAAAAATATAAAATTACTCTTAAAAGAATATGCCCCACTAGATGGTCTTCAAGAAATGATAAAGCATCATTTCTTGTTAGGTAATTCTTCGCTGTAAGGAAGAATTACCTAACAGTAATGAGAATTTTATACCAACTGACTTCAACTTCTAGTAAAAAGGACGAACGCGACGAATGTCAAAATATCATTAATTTTTTTTCTCAGCTACTTGAAGTCATTAACCCCATCTCTATAGCCCTGCAACATGAAGATAGCGATTTAAAAAATAGCGATTATTAAATAATCTTCTACACCAAGTGGTAGAAACACGAAACCATAATTCATTCAGTTGTTTGATAAACACCTCTAGAGATCTAGCAAAGGAATGGAATGTAACACTTCACTTCAAAAATAAAAGGCGAAGAATAACTAAACGCTTCTTTGATGAGTTATCAGAAGATCAAAGAATTTCTGATCCGGAAACATATTTCAGGGTACATGTGATCAAATTTTGCAACCAGATAATCTGCTTTCATTTTCATCCGAACGAATTAAAGAGGGGGTAGCGAAACTTACAAATAAATACGATAACGATTTGTCAATTGATCTTTATGATCAATTAATTGAATTGAAAAGTTGTTTAAAACTAGAAATACAAAAAATCAACACTATTAAAGAACTAGCCGAGTTATTACTAATTAATTTCAATAGCCTTACCTCCAGCTTTCCAGTGGTAATAACAGCTTGTTTATTGTTTTTAACTCTACCTGTTACAACTGCAACAGCTGAAAGAAGCTTTTCTAAGTTAAAGTTTATTAAAAGTTATCTCAGAACATCTATGACACAGGAACGGTTGACCAATTTATCTATATTATCGATAGAAAAAGAGGAACGAACTTGAGAAACTAAAAACATCGTCAGCTATGAATGACTTCATAAATAAATTCGCCGAAAAAAGGCAAGAAAAGTGCATTTCTTGTTATCTTCAAATATATTTTATTTAGACAAATATTGTCGTTTATTTTCTAAGAAGGGCCCCCGGATAAACTTTGATACAGGGTCCCCATAGAGATAGCTACGCTACTGTTTTCGATGTTCCCGTTATTAACAAACGTTTAAACTAATTAATTTCACTTCCTTCTTTAATTTTCTTTTTTAATTAAGCCAGTAATGGATTTGATCAGTTTATTATTTTTATTTATATCTTTATTTTCAGAGACACTCTCAGTTTGTTTTTTATTATTCTTTCTTTTTTTACTTTTCGACGCCTACTCGTCAACGACTCTAGAGAATAACCAATATTTTTTTAATTATTATTGTTTAATTCTAATTTTATTATAAATATAGTACAACACAAACAAATTTTATTTCCTACACTCGTCGGGCATCTCGGATAGGCCCGCCATATTTGCACATTGACGCTCATAAACGCTATATTCCGAGCTTGACATAGAAATTTCTTTTTCAATTTGATTACCATTCTCGTCGACGCACCTACAAAATCCTCTCCTACACTGTATAGGACAATAATTACCATTTTTTAAACATTCCGGTTTTTGTGCTGTTATTATGCTTCTTGCGCGAGCACAAGCTTAAATAATAATGATTTATCAAATAAGAAAAATTTAATTTTGTTGTTTACTTACCACAATTCATTGTTGTAAACAAATTTTTATCTTCTTCTTTAGTGGTGTTTAGTGGTAATTCAAAGTTTTCTAATTTATTTCCTTCAGGGTCTGAACAGTAGTAACTAAAATCATTGAAGTAAAAAAAATATATTAAACAATTTATCCTATCCATTGATTTGGAATATTTTAAGTATGATTTCTCAACTATGCAAAGAAGGTTTTCCAATATGTCAAGATATTGTTCTCGTTACAAACAAAAGGATTAAGTTTTTGTGGAGTCACTTAATCAGTATCGATAATGATGATGATTCACATTACCATTTAGAATAAAATAGAAAATAATATAATTCTTCACAATATAAATTATGTGATCAAGCATCTGTAACAAAATATGATCAAGCATCTGCATCTGCTCCACTCAAACCAACTCTACCCATCCCTACTGCAAGCTCTACACAACTAAACCCAATCCACCCCAACTGCACTCAATCCAACCTGAATCTTACTTGTTCACTAACACTGAATAACAAGTAAAACTAACTCTGGACCACTTTTACTATCTCTTGATAAATTTATCTAACAGTTGAAAACTAGCTCATAGATGGTTCAGCTCAAACATATCTAGTTCAATCTCAGGCAGTGAATACAAATTGAAACTAGAACTAGAAATCTTCGGATTGATTTAGGTTGGATTAGGTTGGTGAGCCTATTTTCTTCATTTTATCAAAAATGTAATCACTTCGTATCATCTATCGCTATGTATAATCCAGCATTACTCCGCTCAACCCAACCTAATCGCCAACTCTATCCAACTCAAACGCAAATTTGACCCCAATTCAAACCCAATCTGTCAATTCAATCCAACACAACCCAACCCGAAACATTCTAGTACAAGATCTAACGCAAGTTCTAGTTTTAAATCAATGAAAATTATAGAATTAATAACACTCGAATTAAACTAAGAACTATTATCCGTGCCAGACGTCAAGGCCCCTCACTTTAAAGTACGATATCTTCGAAATCGCTCGATGAAAAAAGTTGTAACGTTTATTGTAATCAGTGAACATTTCTGTGTATTACAGTCTAATTTGGATTTGTTCGGATCTGCGGTTTTTCCATTATCGCGAGTTAATTTAAAGAAGTGCCTGATTTTTGAGAGTGCCGACAAGTTTGCCTACTTTGCGATTTTTTTTCTCAAAAATTATTTGACGAAAAATTTTCAAATTTGACCTGGAGTAACCCAATGTGTTCTTAATGCGGGGCATGTTTTTGTTTATCGATATTCTCTATAGTTTCGCGGAAAATCGCAGTTGAGTAACATATGGTTATTACGAAAACGATCAGTCGGATTTCAACTCGATTTTTACCAAAATGTGTTGTTTAATAATGTTGCATGTCGGATTCCGTTACCAGTTTTTCAAAATACGGGCTCCCTAATTTTTTAAAAGCGATTTAATGGAAATAAAAATTAAAGAGAAACAGAAATAACACTCTAAAGAGAGGTGCTGATGAGGGAGACCTCATTTTGAAAAACTGATTACGAAATCCTACAAACGACATTTTTTAACATATTTTGGTAAAAATTAGGATTGTACCGATTAATCGGCGACTAATCGGAAAAGCCGACTATTCGGCCACTTTTTAGTCTACGATTAGTGGGCGATTAATCGGCTATTTCACAACAGAACAGAAGCACCGATTAGTCGGTATAGGAAAGATCAGACAGATTATTGCAATTTTCTTCTTATAAAGAGACTAATGAGACCATCCATTAGCAGAATACGGAATTATTTTTAAAACAATAAAAGAGGTGAGGTTGCAAGGAGTGTATTCTTCATCCTGTGTTCCACTCATAAGCGCCAGGTTTTAAAATTAGTGCTGTCTGCTGAAAATACCTGAAATGGGAAAAGACTTAAACGACGAACTAAACTGAAAGGTCTGAAAAATTCAAAGTATGTACTCTCCAAAAAAAGTTCGCAGTTGCCAGAATAGAATTGTAAAAAAAGCTCAATAGTACGTTTAAATTCGAAAATTAATTGAAAATAATTAAAGTAAAAGAATGCTCTTTTGGAAGCATTTTAAGACTTTTTAAAGTATTAAGTTTTCTAGGGGCAGTAGCAAGTCATGTGGAGTTCAATTCTTCTGGCAGTATTTTATGTTTTTTGTTGGAAGCAGTATCAATTCTTGCGTATCAACTCTTAAGCATTTCAAGTCTTCTAGAAGCAGTATCAAGTCTTCCAGGAGCAGTAGCAAGTCTCTTGGAAGCAGTTCAAATCTGCGGGAATTTGTTCAAATCTTCCGGAAGTAGTATCAAGTATTGTGCAACCATTTCAAGTTTTCTTGAGACATTACAAGTTTTTTTTTCAGAAGCAGCATAAGGTCATCTAGAAGCAATTCAACTCTTCTGGCAGCAGTATTAAGTCCTATGGAAATAAATCAATTCTTCTAGAAGCAGTGTCAAGTCTCGATTTATAATAAACTCCCCATAAAAATTTTATGTATTTTAGCGTTTAACCATGTGGATGCTCTGCACCCAGTAAAAATTTTGTACGTAGTATATCCGGAGTCTGTAGTTCCATGAGTCAATGCAACGCGACGTCAATCTGACGAATTAAAGACATATTAGATTTCTGCGAAGTTTCTACATTTGTACATGATAGTATTGGTCCATTTTGGAAAAAAGTAATGATGGATTGGTAAAAAAATTGATGCCTTTAGCGGCATCCTACCTCTATGAGAAATCTAAATGTATTCACATATTGATCCAGATATTCTCTACTACTATGCCTGAAATCAAATTTGGGTGGGCTACCGAACCAAGGGTTCCATAAAAAAATATTTCAAGACTGCGGTTCCGCGCGATGACTAAGGTTGAAGAACACTGGGTTCTACAATAAATTACATTTTTCAAGTACAACAAGGTCTATTGCAATCAATACTAAACTTTGCTAAACTTAAAATGGGGATTTGATGGATCGTCCCAAACACTTCAATATGTGGAATTGTATTATCATTAATCCTATTTAGACCCATCTGCCACCAAATCAATCAAATAAATTTTTGTTCCAATGTTTTTTTTTGCTTGGCCCCACTGTGCTTCGGTCGCAATCAGCAATGGCCGATTAATCGGCCGACTAATCGTCCTTTTTAAGGTCGATTAGTCTGATAGTCGGTAGTCGGCCAAAATTATAGTCAGCCAATCCTTAGTAAAAATCGCATTGAAATCCGGCAGGTCGTTTTCAAAATAACCACATCTTACAAAACTGCGATTTTCCACGAAACTATATGGAATATCGTTAAAATAAATATGCCCCATATTAAGAACACGTTGGGTTACTACCATTTCAAATTTGAAATGTTTTTGTCAAATAGTTTTTGAGAAAAAAATCGCAAAGTAGACAAAGTTGTCGCCACTCTCAAAAATCGGGTACTTTTTACAATTAACTCGCGATTGACGAAAAACTGCAGATCTGAAAATTTTCAAATTAACAAATGATACACAAAAATGTTCATTGGTTACAATAATCTTTACTGCATTTTTTTTTATTAAGCGATTTCGAAGATATCGATCTCTGAAGTGAAGGGCCTTGACTTTTGGCACGGATAATAGAAACATTGAAATAGAGCCTAAGACTTCGTCATTTTTCCAAAAGAAAAACAATTATATATAGGAATCTTTAAATAAACTTACAATTCATCATTTTTTTGAACTGGGGCATAAAATCCATCTAACTGACAACTTGGAAATGATATCCCAATAACTGTGTAACTAGTCTCCTCTTTAAAATCATTAGCAGCTTCTAAAACTTCTAAATATTCTTTTTCACAAGGATTATAATAATTCTCTTTATGAACTTCATAGTTGACTAAAACAAAATTAATTAATAAATCGAAAAATTTTATAATAATACTTTTATGATTTACTCACAACACGGTAAGGTCTCATTAGAAATCATGGTGATATTAACTACGTCTTGCTCGGGATAAGTAAGCGCCCCATCAACGGCGTCCACGCAAAAACATTGATCATCAATACATTGAACCGTATCGTAATCGCCGTTCGATTGGCAACGCAAAAATTCCCCAATTTTTAAATTTCCCCCGAGAAATTCCGAAACTTTTTCGTAACTGGTTGAGCAGGCTAAAAACTGATTATTAAAAAAAATGTCTAATGTTATCAAAATTTATTATTACCGCAGTTTAAGACGTTGTGAGCTAATGAAGAGTATGGGATGTCGCCGAAAATTCTTTTATTTTCATTATTACGGCAATAACAACTGAAAATTGATTAATTATTTTTTTGGAAATTAATAATTTTTTTAAATTACTTTTCACCAGGGATACATTTGTAGTGTCCATATGCACCTCGTCTATCGCATATTTCACGAAGTTCCATGTGTCCTACTGTACCAATATCAACTTTGTAATCGAATTGAAATTGTTCTTCAGTACATGGAGTATCATCTGAAATTATTAATTTTTTTTTCGATTTTAGTTTACTATACAGAGAAATAGAGTTTAATTGTTTGTTATTATCACAACTAAATTAATCAATTCATCTTATCATTTTCTTATCAATTTTAACAAATAAGTTAACTCACATATTAATTGACAAGTTCCTTCCGGTTCACCCACTACAGTTGCTTCACAAGTCAATGCATTTCCACAAATTGAACCACTTGGAGGTTGGCCAACATCGCCCACTGTGCAATCATCTCCTTCAGCTAACAATTTAAAAAAATGATTCAAAATATTTTTACATCAGAATTAATTTAATTTTACCCAAATTTTTCAAACAAAATTCACAACAGTTACACGGCCCCGGATATGGGAGGAAAATTCCGTTATGAGTCGTATTTTGAATTCTACACTCACTGGGAACGTTGTTGTTTGCATTTTTGCAGTCAGCTTCTATATCTTTCTATAATTAATTAAATATAATATTTATTAACGAAGATAAAACGGGATTTCTTACATCTTTGCAAAAATCTTTGGTACACAGGGCATTATCGTCATCGCAATAAACACTAATTATTAAAGCAAAGAGAAAGTAATTTCTCAAAACGCGAACCATTTTACTTTCATTCAATTCAAATCGAAACTAAACGAAATTGATTGAAATCGTTTTCATCGAAATTGATTAGATTGCGGGTTCTTATCTAGATAAAAATACGATGAACAAATTGAACATGTAGATATCGATATATTTCAGATAATAGTCATTTACAATAGGTAAATTATTATTATTACTATTATAGTGTATGAGGAATAGGTTATTATGAATAGATTACATGGATTTTTTATACAGAATGCGTAGATATAAATACATATTCAAACATTTTTTAGTTAGAATTTACGGTGTTTTTTTTATCCATTTGTTAGCATTTGTACTCAAGAATTAGCAAGAAAGAAATACATTTTCATACTTTTACAAGTACACTTTTGGGATTAATCCAAATTAATTAAATTAAAACGAAAATGTATTTGTTAATAAAATTTAAATAAATTTTTTTAATTTAATTTTGTCTTTCAAAAAAATTATAAAGGAATGTTGATTAAATTTATTCTCTTTTCATTCTTAGTCTAAAATTTATAATTAAAATATTCTGTATAAATAGAGAAAAATTAAATCTCCAATGAATGCGTTTCCACAATGATGAATTCAACAAGGATAAATTAAATTTTCTTACAGTATCATTTTTACATTTAAAAATCGATTTTTTTGTGACTAGATGATACAATGAATCGCAATTGTAGATGAGAACGTGTAATGTTAAAATACTTCGAATTTAAACCTTAATTTATTCAAAACATTCCAAGTTCTCTACCAATAGTGCTGTGCCACTCTCGAAAATCGGGTACTTTTTTAATTAACTCGCGATAAATGTAAATGTAAATTTATTGAGTGAAATCTTCAGATTCTTCTCAGTGAAAGAATCTGCCAAAAACTCATCACAAGAGTAGTAAGCCCTCTGCACTAGAAAAGCATGTATCTTGCGTTTAAAGTGATTCAATGATAAACCAGAAATTGTCGTTGGCAATTTATTAAAAAAATTGATAGCTGTAATATTTACACTCTAGCGACATTTAGTTAATCTCTAATACTTCCGCAAAATTTTGTTTTTATTCCTAGTTGGGTATTGATGCATGTCATCATGAGTGACAAATAAATGAAAATTCGTTTTGATTTATACGAAGTATTGGTATATGTAGAGTGAAGGAAAAGTGAGAATTTTTAAGGTTATGAAAGAGTTTTTACAGTCCTCTCGATATTTTAGATTATCGATTATATGTATAGCATGCCTTTGTAGTCGAAAGACTCTGTCATAAGATGACGCACCACCCCATACAATTAATGCGTATGCGAGTAAGGATTGGCACAGGGAAAAGTACGCGATTCTTAAAACCTCAAGAGATACATTTTTGCTGAGAACTCGCAGACAGTATATGTTACTGTTTAGCTTACCACAAACTGCAGCTGTGTGTTGGTCCCAGGTCAAAGTGGGATCGACGTTCACCCCGAAAAATTTAACAGAAGTAGGGTTGTCTTCAATTAGCGGCCTAACTGAAAAATCAGAAATCGTCTTATACTGATTGACGGCGAGGTGATTTGCCTCAAACCAGGCATTAACCTGTGCCGTTAAAGCAAATTCAGAAGCAGTTTTTTGATCGTTGCTTCTAGTACTTAGTGTAGTGTCATCAGCGTACATAATTATATGCGGGTCATCAACATTACTTGGCAAATCATTCACATATATCAAAAAGAGAAGAGGCCCCAGAATTGACCCCTGAGGGATTCCTATATCAACATTCTTTTTTGCTGATAATTTGCCTTGAGATTTGAGATCTATGTGTGAAATAGGACTCAATTATTCTGAAACTACCCTCATTGTAATATTTTTTAAATTTTTGTAATAGCAAACTGTGCTGCACGCAGTCGAACGCCTTGCTAAACTCGCAGAAACGGCACTCATGTACTCTTTATCCTTAAAACAGAAGAGAGCAACTTCTACAAATTGTAAAAAAGCGTCTGTGGTGCCCATACCCCGCCTAAATCCGATCTGAGAGGGTATAAATAAATTGTTTTCCATAAAAATTCTAAAATTTGCACATTTAAAACCGTTTCAAAAATCTTCGAGAGAGAAGACAGCAGCGATATAGGTCGTTATACCTTATAAGAATATAAGGTATAACCGCGAGCACATTGTGATGATGTTTAAAAGCCAATAGCTGGCGCGCTAATTTAAAAGTTTTAGTGAAATTCAAATTACGCGAAGTAAATAAGCAAAATATACATGTAAAACAATTTGATTGTCGTGTTATAATAAAAACTTAATTTTTGCTATTAATTTATTATACATTAAGAATGAAAGTATGAAAGTGGGAAACATTTTTTGAGAAACTGGAAATTTAGATAATGATAACAAATTAATTATTTAATAAATTTTTTATTTTATTTTTTCTTTTTATATTATTGTTACTTACTATATTATTTAAATTTCTTAACCGAATATAAGTGAAAACTCTCATCATCCGTAAAATTACTTCTTTTGGAAGATTACTTTTGGTTTGCACTTTCTCAGTTAATTTTTGAAAAATGAATTCTTCTTTTGATAGGGATTTCCCATGAAAATTATTAAATTCTTTGATTACTATCTTAGCCAAATTAATTAAATCGTCATTTGGATATAACAAATGTCCTTTGGACAGAGATTGTATCCATGAATTTGACGTTTGGCAAATTAATTCTTTATCCTCATACAGGGTGTATTTTTGTTTTGACTTAAACGTCACGTATCCTGCTATATATATAAGGCTTTCAGAATTAATTTCGTCGCTTACTTCATCCACTTCATTATTAGCAGTAAATTCTTCATACTGCTCTAGAAGATGTATGTACATTTCAGTATCTAATTCTTCAATTGAATTAAAATTGCATATAATATTTTGCTCTTCAGTAATATATTCTAAATTTGGATTTGTATTTAAATTTTGTACAAAGTCTGTTAAACATTCTTCTGTAGTTGTAGTTGTAATTAATGTTTTTTGGTCATCCGGTTTTGTACTTTCGTACATTGTAAACGCAGCAGATGAGTGCTGTATTGCTGTAGTGCTATATTGGTATTCAAGGGCTGCTGGGTGTTCATTTGTTGCCCCAGCAGCCCGTATGTGAGAAAAGAAGTTTTCTATAACATCTTGGTTAAGACGATATGTTAAAATGTATTCTGCATTATACGTTTTTTTCAAGTATTGATATAAATTAATTAGTGATTTATTATTCAATAATGTTCCTTTTTGGAATGGTAAAAGTGCAGTGCGCTTACCCACTTTGACATTTTTTATTTCATCACTAACTTTGTGTAGAAATGCTATTTGCTCTTCTATGTCTACATCGAAAGCATTACTCGATTTCGAAAATTTTATTTTACTATTGAATAAATCGAACTAATCATTTATAATTTTTATTATTTTGGCAGTGTACGTATTTTGGGTGACGTAGACTGGCAAAGTCTACGTCACCCATTAAACCCTTTTGGCCGCACACCATTAACGCTTGTGCTACTGTTTGTGTAGTACCTGTGCGGCTAATTTAACATTTAGACGGTATTGGTGAGCAACATCTAAGTGAATATTGGTAAGTCTAGGGGTGAGTTTAATCTCACTAGCTTGAATATCTAATAATTTTTTCAAGCATTCTTTCGATGCGACTTTATCTCCACACATTATTCCATTATCAAATAAATTATTTCTTATCAATTTAATCAAATGTGGCGCATCATGAAAGAAAAAGCTTTTAAAGTACCATCTTGAGGATGATGAAATGAGCAAGATTGGTTCTTATCACAAAATATATTTAAATCTTTTTTAAGTGATAGATTTGATGGATCAAGGTCGCATACTACAGCCACCACAATAAAATTGGCTGCATATAATTCTTTTACTATAGCAAGTAGTATGTCCTTGGTCATGGGCTGATCAAAATCATAATATACTACTTGCTTCCAATTACCAAGCAGGCCTCTCGCCATTACAGTTTGAGCTGTCTTATGTGGGCCCACAACTTTTTGAAATCGCTTTTCAAGCATAATTTTGTTGGATATGTAAACTTCATTAAAAGCTATGACACAAAGCCTTTCCATCTCACTCATACTATACGATTTATATTTTTTATAACTGTTAACACATCTGTCAACAAACCCGGCTCAAATTTTATTTTGGAAACCGAGCGTCGGTTGTAAGTGATGGTAAAGGATGATTCCTTACAGTTCTTAAATATCTATATGCTTTCGGACTAACACTTCGTAAAGATATAGCTGCAGATACATCTTCCAAAGACCATTTGACAAAGCTTTTCTCCAATTTCATACATTTCACTTGTCCTGGGGTGTAGTATTTGTTTAATATGTTATTTAGAATATCTATTTCTAAACTCTGCGCTTTTATCTGTTTATTTAGTATTGAAATCTTTATCTCGAGCTTGGCATTTTCTTCAGCTGCAATTAGTTGTTCATCATCTGTATAAATAATCAGTTTTTAAAGGCTGGGCGGTGGTTCAGCGGTTAAACTCTCGGGTTTAACATGCAGACGTTCCAGACGGATTCGAATCTCGGTGTAAACATTTTCACCAAGCCCGCCGCCCACCCGTCTTTCGGAGGAGACGTTAAGCCGTCGGTCCCCAGCAACCAGTCGTTCATCTCTGGCTGTCGTTATCACTATGTGTGTAAGGGGTTTGAACAAAAATGGCTGAATGCGCGTTAGGCCTGCACCTCGTAGGGGTCCACGAGGAGTACCACACTCCTAGAGCGGCACCTAACAGGGGCGAACCCACACTGGGCCTGTGCCATAGCACGCCCGGTTTGGTGGGGGGTCGGTCAGGAAGCGGAATCAGCCAAAAATCGGGTTATATACTCGCATTTAACATCTCAAACTTCTTATAGGGAACCAGTGTACAAGGGGCTCGTTGTTGGCCTAGGTGCCGCGTATAGAATACGCACTCCTCATTCCATACATACATCCAATCAGTTTTTAGAATTAAGAAAGAATAAAGCTTGTGTTAAAATAACATCATATATTCTGATAAAAATAATACATTATATACCAAATTTAATTTTATTTCATTTTTCAGATATTATAATGATATTTCAACATAAGGTTATTTAAAATTTACCATTGGTACAAGATAATAATTTCATTTCAGTGGGACAAACAGTTTGTGGTAGTTTTATATCGTCAGTGGTAATTGGATCAGCTGAAAATAAGATTATGGATACTATTATTCATAGCAAATATTAATATTAAGTAATATATATTATATTAAGTAATATTATTCATAGTGTTGCTGATAAATTTTCTGGATATGTTTCAATTAAAGTACAGCCTATAACATGGTATTTGTATTGTAGAACATTCGAAATTTAAAATTGATTGAATATACCAGACATATTCGTTATTGTTCCATCAATTATTAATGCCACTGAAAGAACAGGTGGTATATGTGTTGGTATCGCATCTTTTTTTTTTTAAAATCTTTACGTCCAACTGTGAATCCCATAGCTGTCCTTATTTTATAAGTATTGGTGAATGCTGATTCTTCAAAATGGTCAGAACATATTGTACCGGTAGTATAAAAAAATAAAAGTTTGGTTCAGATTGGGAAAAAATATAACTTACCATTTTTTAAATCAACAGGTTTCTTGCAAAAGTTCAACCATCGGTTACATAAATAAGGATCTTTTGGAAACTTAAGATAATGAAGTTTTCTGTTCTTGGTCATAAAGCTGTGATTTTTACAGCCCAACACGTTGCACCTTGGCATTTTTCTTAAAACTATTCACTATTAACTATAAAACAAATATAATAAAGTCACTTAAAACCAAACACCTAAAACAAAACAAAATATAAATTAAAATTTAAACAGTAATCCATATTACCAAAGTATATATAATAAAGGTACATTTTAAAATGTTTCTATTTATACTTTACTGTTAATTTATAAATAACACTACATTAAAAAAATTAAACTTGTTAAAGTACAAAAAAATGATCTCTAAATTTCATCTTTATAAACTTAAATCAGAGCTATTTATTTTGGGTTTATATACTTACTTTAAAAGAAAACAAAACTTATAATTGACATAAACTAACTATAACACACACAAACTTAATGAATAAAAATGTTTTAACGCACTGAAAATGTTTATTTGGAAATTACACACACTTAACGTTGACAACAAAACTAACAGTCAATGCCTTGAAAAATCGAATCCTTACGGTCATACCTTATGTTCTTATACCAAGGGTATGACAATACCTGCCTTGAAAGCATCAGGAAAAATATTTTCTTAAATACATAAATTTATTAATTTTGTTAATGGAGTGATAATTAAAGACCGGATTTATAGAAAATATGCTTATGCTCAAAATTAAAGGCATTACAAATATATTTAAATATCTTTACGAATCAGTTAAAAATAAGTGAAATAAGACCAGGTTGGTTATGCCTTTTTTGAATTTTCATGCCTATTATTTTTTTGATGCCTATTTATAGCCTTTTTCCAACTTTTTGGCGTCTTTTCCCCAAAAATTGAAATACGGTTGAATTATGAAAAAATATTTCGCTGTGCCTCTGTACATTTCCTCGTTGTGCCGTCTGACGTAAGATCCGCGTTTTTTCACGGGAATCCCGTGTCGTCTTACACGGGATTCCCCGTATGTGGTTTGACTTGCGTCGAGTCTTCAATTCATGCAGTTGTATTAAAGTTACTCGAGTGACAGTGTGAAGTTCTTGCGTAGTACAATGCCGAAACAAAAGCTAACCGTAGAAGAATGGATTAAAGATTACAAGGAATTGAAATATGAATGCAATTGTTTATTTTGCAAAGCCTGTTCAAAAATCGTACGTATTGATGGAGTTAATCGAGTAAAAACAATTATATTAATTATATTTTTAAATAATGATTAAATTAAGTATAATACCAAAGATTTTTAAATATTTAAAACCGAAATTTAAATCTTTTTACGGTAAAAATTGGAAATTATAAAGAATAGCATGTCCCAAAATTCACTAGAAATAAAATTCACTATTGATTCAATGTAGTACTTCGATCACTAAAATTAATAGAACAATATATTGATTGTTTAATAATTATGGAAGATATTATAAAATATTAACGTTATTAAATTACTGTTAACAGATTAATTGTGACAAGAAATACTACATAATTCAGCATGTCAAAACATCATTGCATCAAGAAAAATTAAAATTGACTAAAAGTCAATCCAAAAAACAACAAACTATAGGTACAGCTATACAATCTGTGGCATCAACATCCGGCTACACTGAACAATCAAAATTCAATTTTGATCTTTGCAAAGCTTTGATAAAAGCAAACATACCAAGTCATAAAGTGACAAATAAATATTTCAAAACTTTTTTACAAACATATTGTACAATGCATATTCCCGATGAAAGTCATCTCCGCAAAAATTATATTACTTCAGTCTACAAAGAAGTTATTCAAGAAATAAAAAATATTATTGGAAATAATTATATTTGGATAAGTGTAGACGAAACAACTGATGTATGTGGACGATACGTGGCAAATTTAATACTTGGAGTATTAAGTGATGAAAATTCGTCAAGAAGTTTTCTAATAAGTACCAAAGAATTAAGTAGAACAAATAATAATACGGTAACAAGATTTATTCACGACGAATTAACGCATTTTTTCTTACCGGAGCCGGTACCGAATAATAAAATTTTACTGATGGTGTCAGACGCAGCGGCATACATGGTAAAAGCTGCGTCTATTATGAAGATTTTTTACCCTAATTTAATTCATTGTACTTGCTTAGCACACGGGCTTAATCGAGTAGCAGAAACTATAAGGTTATAGTTCCCATTAGTTAATAAATTAATAAAAAGCGGTAAACAAATATTTGTTAAAGCCCCTTTGAGGGTAGAATTGTTTAGAGAGAGGTTACCAAATACCCCATTACCACCACAACCAGTTCTAACAAGATTGGGAACATGGCTAGATGCTGTTATATACTACACAAACGCCTTAGATCATTTTAAACAATTAATAAATGAATTTCCGGCTACAAGTAGTAAAGCAATACAAGATTGCCAGGCCGTCCTAAAAGAAGTGGAGCTACAAAATAATTTGGCATTTATAAAAAGCAATTACAGTTTTGAGAAGACACAACTTCACAATGGAACATTTAGAACAGCATTTAATAATTAGTTGTTTTCGTCATTAGTGGTTTAATGATTATATATGAATGTTTAGTTTAACGATGTATTTTTTAATGAAAACGTTATTAAAATACATTATTAATTAGGTAAAGCAATTTTTTCGATTTCTAATTTTTATGCCTTTTTAATGCTTTTGTTGCCAAAACTTCATGCCTTTTTAAGTGCCTTTTTCCGTCTTTTTTGTGCCTTTTAATCCGGTCTTTAGTGATAATGATATCCTTCACATCCTTTAAAATAACCATATTAAGTCCATAAATATCCTTGGTACTTTTGGTTTTAAAATTCTTAATTATATCACGAATTTGATTACAAGATATAGAAAAAAAACCGCGCATCCGAAATTTTCCAAATTAACAAATATGTCATCAAATATGACATGTTCATTGGTTACAACAAACTCTACTGCATTTTTTTTTTATCGAGCGATTTCGAAGATATCGGTCTTTAAAGTGAGGGGGCTTGACTTTTAGTGTGGATAATAGAAACATTGAAACATAGCCTAAGACTTCGGCATTTTTTCAAGAGAAAAACAATTACAGTTAGTCACAAAAGTCTACATACAGTACCTAAAAATGCAATATCCTAATAAAATATATATATACATATATATTTTTAATAATATACAAAACAACTTCTTTATTATTGATAAGCTCAATCCAACTAAATAAAATAAAATCACGCATACAGCGTGTTTGACAACGAAAGTTAGATATTTGCTGTTTTTGTGTTTACAATATACTGTATCCATAAGTTTGCTGTTGTAGTATCCAATTAAGTATTTATAAGTAGAAATTATATTGTATAAGATTTATTACAAGTCGACAATTATGGGAAGGAAGAAAATTTCAGTGGATATTCGCAATTTAATAGTAAAATTAAGGAATGAGGAAAAGTCGTATGGAGAAATTGCAAAAATTGTTTGTAAAAGTCGCGCAACAATTCAAACGATTATAAAAAATTTTAATTCGAATAGATGTGTAACTAATAAACCACGTTCTGGTCGTCCTAGAGTTTTGACTCAGCGTGATGTTCGAACAATTTTGTAAAAAGTTAAAGCAAACCCTAGACTTAGTGCACCTCAACTTACTGAAGATGTTCAACAAGCCACTCAAAAAGCCGTACATCCAGAAACAGTGCGTAGAGTGTTGCAATCTAATGGATTTAACGGACGAGTACCACGAAAACAAACGTTGATTTCCCAACAAAATATACAAAAAAGAGTTGAGTTCGCTAGAAATTATATTGAAAAAGATTTTGAATTTTGGAAATGTGTTATGTATACTGACGAAAGTAAATTCAATATTTTCGGATCAGAGGTAGAAGAAATGTATGGCGTATGGTAAATGAAGAGATGAAAACGGAGAATTTACTCCCAACTGTTAAGTATGGTGGTGGGTCGGTAATGGTTTGGGGGTCACTGGCGGCATTCGGAGTTGGAAATTTGGTGTTCATTGATGGCATTATGGACCACAAACAATATCTGGAAATATTGAAAGATAATTTTAATACATCGGCTGAGCGCTTAGGACTTGGAAATCGTTGGGTGTTCCAACAAGACAACAATCCGAAGCATACTGCGCGTGTTGTGAGAGAATGCTTACTCTATAATGTGCCGAAACAACTTCATTCGCCGCCCCAATCACCCAAACTCAACCCTATTGAGCACATTTGAGACGAAATAGAACGAAGAGTACGAACATATAGGGTAACCAACAAGGAATCTTTAAAAGATGCGTTAATTAAAGTTTGGAATGAAATACCGGCCAGTGTTACAGAAAATCTTGTGCTTTCAATGTCAAGAAGGCTACAAGCTGTCCTTGACTTTAGCTTCGTAATTTATACGGTAATGTCTAGTGTATATAGACTTTTACGACCCATTAATTCCAGTTAATTATTTTTTTCTTAATATTTACGTTATTATATCACAGCTTCAATATTACCTACATTATGGTAATAATACATACCTTATACAATCACGATAAATAAATTATGTATTTATGATCGTCAGTGAATCTATTTGGTGTATGTAGACTTTTGTGACTAACTATATATATGGGAATCTTTAATTAAACTTACAATTCATCATTTGTTTGAACTGGGGCATAAAATCCATCTAATTGACACCTTGGAGATATCCCAATTACGGTATAACTGGTCTCCTCTTTAAAATCATTAGCAGCTTCTAAAACTTCTTTTTCGCAAGGATTATAATAATTCTCTTTATGAATTTCATAATTGACTAAAACAAAATATTTAAAAAGAAAAATTTTACAATAATAATACTTTTATGATTTACTCACAACACGGTAACGTCTCATTAGAAATTCATTGGTTACAATAAACTTTACTGCATTTTTTTTTCATTAAGCGATTTCCAAGATATCGATCTTTGAAGTGAGGGGCCTTGACTTTTGGCACGGATAATAGAAACATTGAAATAGAGCCTAAGACTTCGTCATTTTTCCAAAAGAAAAACAATTATATATAGGAATCTTTAAATAAACTTACAATTCATCATTTTTTTGAACTGGGGCATAAAATCCATCTAACTGACAACTTGGAAATGATATCCCAATAACTGTGTAACTAGTCTCCTCTTTAAAATCATTAGCAGCTTCTAAAACTTCTAAATATTCTTTTTCACAAGGATTATAATAATTCTCTTTATGAACTTCATAGTTGACTAAAACAAAATTAATTAATAAATCGAAAAATTTTATAATAATACTTTTATGATTTTCTCACAACACGGTAACGTCTCATTAGAAATCATGGTGATATTTACTGTGTCTTGCTCGGGACAAGTAAGCCCATCAACGGCGTCCACGCAAAAACTTCTCCGTTAGATTGGCAACGCAAAAATTCGCAAATTTTTAAATTTTTCCCGAGAAATTCCGAAACATTTTGTAACTGGTTAACCAGGCTAAAAAATGATTAATAAAAACAAATTTTGATGTTATCAAAATTTCTAAATTAATTAGATTGCGGGTTCTTATCTAGATAAAAACATGATGAACAAGTTGAACATGTAGATATCGATATATTTCAGATAATAGTCATTTACAATAGGTAAATTATTATTATTATAGTGTGTGAGGAATAGGTTATTATGAATAGATTACATGCATTTTTTTATACAGAATGCGTAGATATAAATACATATTCAAACATTTTTTAGTTAGAATTTAGAGTGGATTCTTTTTATCCTTTTGTTAGCATTTGTACTCAAGAATTATCAAGAAAGAAATACATTTTCATACTTTTACAAGTACACTTTTGGGATTAATCCAAATTAATTAAATTAAAACGAAAATATATTCGTTAATTAAATTTAAATAATTTTTTTTAATTTGATTTTGTCTTTCAAAAAAATTATAAAGGAATGTTGATTAAATTTATTCTCTTTTCATTCTTAGTCTAAAATTTATAATTAAAACATTCTGTATAAATCGAGAAAAATAAATCTCCAATGAATGCGTTTCCACAATGATGAATTCAACAAGGATAAATTAAATTTCTTACAGTATCATTTTTACATTTAAAAATCGATTTTTTGTGACTAGATGATACAATGAATCATAATTGTAGATGAGAACGTGTAATGTTAAAATACTTCCAATTTAAACCTTAATTTATTCAAAACATTCCAAGTTCTCTACCAGTAGTGCTGTGGGTTTTTATTTTTAATAAAAATTAACAAGTTCAACTTTCTCAGACGTTTCCTCGCAAGAAAGAAAAACGTCCTAACAAATTATATATATTTAAATAATAAATAATTCATGCATCTCCTATATACAAATATCAACTTATTCTGTTTCTGTTTTATACACGAGCTAATGTACAACGAGTAACTAAATTGATTTTTTTTGTTTAAATCGTATTAATAATAGTAACAATAAAATTAATAAATTTACTAAAAAAATCATTTACAATCTATGTCTTAACGGTTTAGATTCTGGAAACTAAAAGCTACTAGTTACACAGTTATGATACGCTAAAAAAAGGAACAACAAAAAAGATCTCCAAACTAAAAAAATAAAACAATAATTAATACCTACGCAATTTAAAATATTAATAAATAATGCGGGTAACACATTTAAGCTATTTCTTTTATAATATTTGGTAAACTATTAAGACCTTAGTTAAAATCATTTTATTCGTCCATTTTATTATTATTTGGATGAAAAGCAAAACTTAAATTAAAACCCATTTTCTTGCAATCATTTTGAATATGTATATAGAAGGATTTATAAAGATTAGTATTCTTTTATATACAGTCATTAAAATAAGTCTCTGCGCAATACACAAAAACTTATTTTCATTGCTGTTTCATTAATATATATTTTTTTACACCAGAAGCCAGGCACGAATTGATTTTCAATGTTTTACAACATTCAGAGATTATATTGTATCTATCAGTTAAAATATTTAACGTACCATTTACTACTAATACACCGTTTTCTTTTCCAATCTGATTTGTTATTATTTTTTTTTGTTTCTTTCATCTACACCGTTTATTTTAATACTTATTGTCACCCTTGACACGAATAAACCACGTGTGTAATAATGCGACTCAATCGTACGTATTCTTTTAAAACACTGTGCAATTATAGTTTATAATTATGGTTTTATAAGTTTCGAAAAAGTTTACCTAAAACCTATTAACCACTTTTCAAACATTTTTCGGTTTTTCCAATGGCGAACGACAACAATAGTAACAATTTGTGGTTTAATAATCAATAAGAGATAGGTAATAGTAAAGGGGAGGATTTTTTTTCTTCTTTTTTATAAAGTTACGATCAAGATGCCTTGTTATTGGCCGTTACACGTTGAACCTAGTTTCAGAACCATCCGCTAACATTAACGTTACCATGCGATTGTTGATCCAAACCAATTTAGCTAAGCGCATTGGATTTAATCTCGAAACGTCTGCAATCGGAGCTGTGCTGTACGATTTTATACAACGCGTTTGAGCTGTTCCAAGTCCAAACATTCCTATAAAATAAATATAGATAGAATAAAAGAACCTTGATTATGATGTAAACTTTATTGTATATAGAATATATTTAAGGATTAATAAATTACCTGTACTGCTTTGCCAAAAACAAAGTTTATTTTCTCCACAAGCGTAACTGACTAAATATTTTCCATCTGGGCTAAAGCAACAAGCTGTTATTGGAGATGAATGAGCGGCTATTGTTGTACATTTCGTTTGCCTTAATTCATAAATCGTTAACGTTCCATTTGATGCGCCGACTAAAAATGATTTTTATTAATATAAATTATTTTAATTATCATTTAAAACACAAGGACAGTAGAAAAAATCGCTTGTAAATCATATTTGGTGATTTGATGTATTGCCTTCATTTTTTAATAGTTTTTGTGAATTATGTTATGTTGTGAATCATGTAGTTTTGCTAAAAATGCACAAAACTTTTACACAAAGTTATATAATAATGCGTCGAGGAAGTTTTATTTGCAATTTACCGTTACCACTCTATATAATCGTCTTATTATTATTATGTTATTATTATGATATCTTATCTTACTATTTATTATATTATTGTCTTATTTGATCAAAATGTATCTAAAACCTATTTCAGTTTATAAGATATGTTTAAAAGTAATTGTCTTCAAAATAAGCTAAATATTCAAAGATTCTAAAGTTGTATAAGATTTTCAAAAAAAAACTCCAAACTTCTGTTTTAAGTCCTAGATTAAAATTCCAACTTTGTTTAACAAGTTTAGGCATATTTTGATGATTTTAGACAAGTTATAATCAGTATCTCAATTCTATAAAGTTGTCAAAGATTAAATTCACAAAAATGTGTATAATTTTCTACAACGCTTAAAGTACGTAAATGATTTTGGTTTGGATGGTTAAACATGTTTAAATAATAATAAGGCAAATTTTATGGTTTTAACCAATTTTGGCCAAGATTAAATAATTTTGCAGTTTTTCAGAATTTTTGAATGTTGATATGACAGTTTTGAACAAGTGAAGACCACTTTGAACATATTTAAATAATTAAAGGCAAATTTTGTTGCTTAAATTTGAAATTGATTTCACCTGAGAAATATTAGAGGATGATGTGTTTTTGAAGGTTTAGTAGAATGACGAAAAGAAAAATAAAATTTGAAAGATCGCGGAGGCCTTATTTTTGAAAATGAAGAAATAACTTGTATATTAAATTGACGGTTAAATCTTCTTCTTTCAAATGATGCATAACTCGTTATATCAATTTGAAATCGATTCCACTTAAGAAATGTTAAGGAATGATGTGTTTTTAACGTTTTAGTAGTAAATTATAAAATTTGAAATATCGTGAGGATCTTATTTTTCAAAATGGAGAAATAAGTTGCATATCAAATTGAAGAAAGTTTAACTTCTTCTTTCAAATGATGTATGACTGGTTGTTTCAATTTGAAATCGATTCCACCTAAGAACTGTTAAAGGATGATATATTTTTGTAATTGTTGATTATGTAATTAAGATTGAACCTGACAGCTATATTGCTTTCGTTGGGGACGATCGAAAGATGATCTACAGCAATGTGAAACTTTTACAAACTTTTTAGATAAGTTTGCGCCCAAGAGCCGTTTTATCTGCAGTTTACTGTTATTACTTATTTAAAGTTATTAATCTATTTAAAGTTGTAAAATATTCTAAAGATGTGTAAGATTTTCAAAAAAGGTAAAATTTATAATTCTTAATTACTTAAGGATGGAATTCTACAATCTGAATTGAAAATTGCAACTTCAAATTTCAGTATTAATTCCTAGATCGAAATTCCAATTTTGTGTAACAATTTTAGGCATATTTTCACAATTTTATACAAGTAAAGATCAATTTAAGCACCTCTATAAAGTTGTCTAATTATAAGATCAAATTTACAAAAAATGTAGATAATTTTCTACAAAGCTTAAACTACGTAAATAATTAACTATTTTATCAATTAGATAATATTGCACATTATTAGACATATTTAAATAATAATAGACAAATTTTACAGTTTTAACAAATTTTAGCCAAAATTAAATAATTTTAAACAATTTTGTAAATTTTTTTTTCAGATCATTCTTATGAATATTGATTTAGACAGTTTTAAACAAATTAAAACAATTTTAGGCCAGGCAAAGTTTGTACTTTTAAACAATTTTGGGTAAGTTTCAATAATCTTAAATAGTTTTCAGAACTAAAACAATTTTAGACGCATTTTGTCATTTCATCAATTTTTTGCGATTGGCCAGTTTAAACAATTTTAGAAAAATTTAGACAAATTTTGAATCTTAAATATTATATTTTGAAGTTTTCTAAGATTTTTAAAAAATTTTAGCAATTTCAATAATTTTTATAAATATTAATTTATTCAGTTTTGGACAAGTTTAAGCAAATTTAAATAGTTGTAGGTAAATTTGGTACTTTTAACCAATTATAAGCAAGATTAAATAATTTTGTGAAGCTTTTCTGGATTTACATAATTTTAGTCACGTTTTGGAAATCTCAGATTATTCATGTGAATGTTCATGTAGATAGTTTTCGAACAAGTTTATACAAATTTGAGTAATTAAAGGCAACTTTTATGTTATTAAATAATTTGACCAAGATTAAATAGTTTTGTAAGGTTTTTCCGAATTTAGACAAGTTTTGACATATTTTAGCAATTTTAGATCATTTTTGTGAATGTTAATTTAGGCAATATTGAAAAAATTAAAGCAATTTTAGACAAATTTAAATAATAAGAGCCAAATTTTGTGCTTTAAGTACTTTTTTCAAAACTGTTTAAACAATTTTAGAAAAATGTAGACAAATTTTGAATCTTAAATATTATATTTTGAAGTCTAGTCAGAGCTAAATTTTGTGCTTTAAAAACTTGTTTCAGAACTGAGATAATTTTAAATACATATTTGACAAATTTTGAAATATAGTTTTTCCAAAATTTAGATAACTTTTAACACATTTTAGCAATTTGAAATAATTTTTGTGAATATTAATTTATTCAGTTTTAAACAAGTTTAAACAAATTAATAGTTAGTTTGGTACTTTAAACGAATTATAGGCAAGTTTAAACAATTTTGTAAAGTTTTTCTAGATTTACATAATTTTAGCTATACATTTTCACTATCTACATTTTGGAAATCTCAGATCATTTTTATGAATGTTCATTTAGACAGTTGTGAACAAGTTTAGAAAAATTTGAATAAATAAAGGCAAATTTTATGTTTTTATATAATTTGGCCAAAATTAAATAATTTTAGTTTTTGTAAAGTACTTCAACATTTTGAAAATTTCATATACATTTTGGCAATTTCAAGTCATTTTTGTGAATGTAAACAGTTTATAGACAGTTTTGAATAAGTTTGAATGATTAAAGGCAAATTTTATGTTTTTAAATAATTTGGTGAAGATTAAACAATTTTAAACATTTTTGTAAAGTTTTTCAAAATTTTGATAATTTCAGACACATTTTGGCTATTTTAGATCATTTCTGTATATGTTTATTTAGAGAGTTCTGAAAAAGTTTAGACAAATTTCAATAATTACTGGTAAAGTTTGTGCTTCTAAACAAATTTGCGCAAATTGAAATGATCTTATACAGCTTTATAAAGTTTATCAGGGTTTTCATAATTTGAGACACATTTTGACAATTTCAGATCAATCTTGTGAATGCTAATTTATACAGTTTTGAACAAGTTAAGACTATATTAGATAAACTTAAATTATTATAGGCAAGATCTGTGTTTTTCAATAAATGTTGGGCAACTTTAAATACTTTTGTAAAGTTTTTCAAAATTTAGATAATTTTAGACTCATTTTGGTAATTTCTGATCATTTTTGTGAAGATTCATTCATAGTTTGAACAATATTAGACAAATTTTAACAATTATAACAAATTTTGTGTTTTCAACCAATTACGGACAAGTTTAGATAATTTTAAAGAAGTTTGCAAAACTGTAGCATTTCGATAACTTCAGACACTTTTTGGAAAATTCAGAGCATGTTTCCTTAGAAAATTTTGGACAAAATTAAATAATCAGTATTAAACTAACATAAGGAAATTTTGTGCTTTTAACCAGTTTTGTACAAGTTTACATAATTTTAAACAATCTTGTAAATTTTTGCAGAATTGACATAATTTTAGACACATTTTGGCAATGTCAGATCATTTTTGTTGTTCCCCAGTTAAGATCATTTTAGACAAATTTAGAATAAATACACAAAATTTTTGCTTTCAACAAATTATGGGCAATTTTAAGAACATTTGTAAAGTTTTTCAGAATTTAGACAATTTTAAACACATTTTGGCAATTTAAGATCATTTTGTGAATGCCCAGTTTAGAGAAATTTAAAATAACTATACATATGTATATTTTTCAATTTCAACCAATTATTGCCAATTTTAAGAACATATGTAAAGTTTTTCAAAATTTATATCATTTTAAACATATTTTGGCAATTTGAGCTCATTTTTGTCATTGCCCGGTTTAGACAATTTTAAAATAACTAATTAAATTTAAAATAACTATACACATATTTTTTGATTTCAACCAATTATGGGCAACGTAAAAATATTTGTAGTTTTTCGGAATTTAGATTATTTTAAACACATTTTGGCAATTTCAGATCATTTTTGTGATTGCCCAATTTAGACAGTTTTAAAATAACTACACATATTTCGCAATTTCAACAAATTATGGGCAATTTTGAGAACAAATGTAAAGTTTTTCAAAATTTATATCATTTTAAACATATTTTGGCAATTTGAGATCACTTTTGTCATTGCCCAGTTTAGACAATTTTAAAATAACTAATTAAATTTAAAATAACTATACACATATTTTTTGATTTCAACCAATTATGGGCAACGTAAAAATATTTGTAGTTTTTCGGAATTTAGATCATTTTAAACACATTTTGGCAATTTCAGATCATTTTTGTGATTGCCCAATTTAAACAATTTTAAAATAACTACACATATTTCGCAATTTCAACAAATTATGGGCAATTTTGAGAACAAATGTAAAGTTTTTCAAAATTTATATCATTTTAAACATATTTTGGCAATTTGAGCTCATTTTTGTCATTGCCCGGTTTAGACAATTTTAAAATAACTAATTAAATTTAAAATAACTATACACATATTTTTTGATTTCAACCAATTATGGGCAACGTAAAAATATTTGTAGTTTTTCGGAATTTAGATCATTTTAAACACATTTTGGCAATTTCAGATCATTTTTGTGATTGCCCAATTTAGACAGTTTTAAAATAACTACACATATTTCGCAATTTCAACAAATTATGGGCAATTTTGAGAACAAATGTAAAGTTTTTCAAAATTTATATCATTTTAAACATATTTTGGCAATTTGAGCTCATTTTTGTCATTGCCCGGTTTAGACAATTTTAAAATAACTAATTAAATTTAAAATAACTATACACATATTTTTTGATTTCAACCAATTATGGGCAACGTAAAAATATTTGTAGTTTTTCGGAATTTAGATCATTTTAAACACATTTTGGCAATTTCAGATCATTTTTGTGATTGCCCAATTTAGACAGTTTTAAAATAACTACACATATTTCGCAATTTCAACAAATTATGGGCAATTTTGAGAACAAATGTAAAGTTTTTCAAAATTTATATCATTTTAAACATATTTTGGCAATTTGAGATCATTTTTGTCATTGCCCAGTTTAGACAATTTTAAAATAACTAATTAAATTTAAAATAACTATACACATATTTTTTGATTTCAACCAATTATGGGCAACGTAAAAATATTTGTAGTTTTTCGGAATTTAGATCATTTTAAACACATTTTGGCAATTTCAGATCATTTTTGTGATTGCCCAATTTAAACAGTTTTAAAATAACTACACATATTTCGCAATTTCAACAAATTATGGGCAATTTTGAGAACAAATGTAAAGTTTTTCAAAATTTATATCATTTTAAACATATTTTGGCAATTTGAGCTCATTTTTGTCATTGCCCGGTTTAGACAATTTTAAAATAACTAATTAAATTTAAAATAACTATACACATATTTTTTGATTTCAACCAATTATGGGCAACGTAAAAATATTTGTAGTTTTTCGGAATTTAGATCATTTTAAACACTTTTTGGCAATTTCAGATCATTTTTGTGATTGCCCAATTTAAACAGTTTTAAAATAACTACACTTATTTCGCAATTTCAACAAATTATGGGCAATTTTGAGAACAAATGTAAAGTTTTTCAAAATTTATATCATTTTAAACATATTTTGGCAATTTGAGCTCATTTTTGTCATTGCCCGGTTTAGACAATTTTAAAATAACTAATTAAATTTAAAATAACTATACACATATTTTTTGATTTCAACCAATTATGGGCAACGTAAAAATATTTGTAGTTTTTCGGAATTTAGATCATTTTAAACACATTTTGGCAATTTCAGATCATTTTTGTGATTGCCCAATTTAGACAGTTTTAAAATAACTACACATATTTCGCAATTTCAACAAATTATGGGCAATTTTGAGAACAAATGTAAAGTTTTTCAAAATTTATATCATTTTAAACATATTTTGGCAATTTGAGATCATTTTTGTCATTGCCCAGTTTAGACAATTTTAAAATAACTAATTAAATTTAAAATAACTATACACATATTTTTTGATTTCAACCAATTATGGGCAACGTAAAAATATTTGTAGTTTTTCGGAATTTAGATCATTTTAAACACATTTTGGCAATTTCAGATCATTTTTGTGATTGCCCAATTTAAACAGTTTTAAAATAACTACACATATTTCGCAATTTCAACAAATTATGGGCAATTTTGAGAACAAATGTAAAGTTTTTCAAAATTTATATCATTTTAAACATATTTTGGCAATTTGAGCTCATTTTTGTCATTGCCCGGTTTAGACAATTTTAAAATAACTAATTAAATTTAAAATAACTATACACATATTTTTTGATTTCAACCAATTATGGGCAACGTAAAAATATTTGTAGTTTTTCGGAATTTAGATCATTTTAAACACATTTTGGCAATTTCAGATCATTTTTGTGATTGCCCAATTTAAACAGTTTTAAAATAACTACACATATTTCGCAATTTCAACAAATTATGGGCAATTTTGAGAACAAATGTAAAGTTTTTCAAAATTTATATCATTTTAAACATATTTTGGCAATTTGAGATCATTTTTGTCATTGCCCGGTTTAGACAATTTTAAAATAACTAATTAAATTTAAATTAACTATACACATATTTTTTGATTTCAACCAATTATGGGCAACGTAAAAATATTTGTAGTTTTTCGGAATTTAGATCATTTTAAACACATTTTGGCAATTTCAGATCATTTTTGTGATTGCCCAATTTAAACAGTTTTAAAATAACTACACATATTTCGCAATTTCAACAAATTATGGGCAATTTTGAGAACAAATGTAAAGTTTTTCAAAATTTATATCATTTTAAACATATCTTGGCAATTTGAGATCATTTTTGTCATTGCCCGGTTTAGACAATTTTAAAATAACTAATTAAATTTAAAATAACTATACACATATTTTTTGATTTCAACCAATTATGGGCAACGTAAAAATATTTGTAGTTTTTCGGAATTTAGATCATTTTAAACACATTTTGGCAATTTCAGATCATTTTTGTGATTGCCCAATTTAAACAGTTTTAAAATAACTACACATATTTCGCAATTTCAACAAATTATGGGCAATTTTGAGAACAAATGTAAAGTTTTTCAAAATTTATATCATTTTAAACATATCTTGGCAATTTGAGATCATTTTTGTCATTGCCCGGTTTAGACAATTTTAAAATAACTAATTAAATTTAAAATAACTATACACATATTTTTTGATTTCAACCAATTATGGGCAACGTAAAAATATTTGTAGTTTTTCGGAATTTAGATCATTTTAAACACATTTTGGCAAATTCAGATCATTTTTGTGATTGCCCAATTTAAACAGTTTTAAAATAACTACACATATTTCGCAATTTCAACAAATTATGGGCAATTTTGAGAACAAATGTAAAGTTTTTCAAAATTTATATCATTTTAAACATATCTTGGCAATTTGAGATCATTTTTGTCATTGCCCGGTTTAGACAATTTTAAAATAACTAATTAAATTTAAAATAACTATACACATATTTTTTGATTTCAACCAATTATGGGCAACGTAAAAATATTTGTAGTTTTTCGGAATTTAGATCATTTTAAACACATTTTGGCAATTTCAGATCATTTTTGTGATTGCCCAATTTAAACAGTTTTAAAATAACTACACATATTTCGCAATTTCAACAAATTATGGGCAATTTTGAGAACAAATGTAAAGTTTTTCAAAATTTATATCATTTTAAACATATCTTGGCAATTTGAGATCATTTTTGTCATTGCCCGGTTTAGACAATTTTAAAATAACTAATTAAATTTAAAATAACTATACACATATTTTTTGATTTCAACCAATTATGGGCAACGTAAAAATATTTGTAGTTTTTCGGAATTTAGATCATTTTAAACACATTTTGGCAATTTCAGATCATTTTTGTGATTGCCCAATTTAAACAGTTTTAAAATAACTACACATATTTGGCAATTTCAACAAATTATGGGCAATCTTGAGAACAAATGTAAAGTTTTTCAAAATTTATATCATTTTAAACATATCTTGGCAATTTGAGATCATTTTTGTCATTGCCCGGTTTAGACAATTTTAAAATAACTAATTAAATTTAAAATAACTATACACATATTTTTTGATTTCAACCAATTATGGGCAACGTAAAAATATTTGTAGTTTTTCGGAATTTAGATCATTTTAAACACATTTTGGCAATTTCAGATCATTTTTGTGATTGCCCAATTTAAACAGTTTTAAAATAACTACACATATTTCGCAATTTCAACAAATTATGGGCAATTTTGAGAACAAATGTAAAGTTTTTCAAAATTTATATCATTTTAAACATATTTTGGCAATTTGAGATCATTTTTGTCATTGCCCGGTTTAGACAATTTTAAAATAACTAATTAAATTTAAATTAACTATACACATATTTTTTGATTTCAACCAATTATGGGCAACGTAAAAATATTTGTAGTTTTTCGGAATTTAGATCATTTTAAACACATTTTGGCAATTTCAGATCATTTTTGTGATTGCCCAATTTAAACAGTTTTAAAATAACTACACATATTTCGCAATTTCAACAAATTATGGGCAATTTTGAGAACAAATGTAAAGTTTTTCAAAATTTATATCATTTTAAACATATTTTGGCAATTTGAGCTCATTTTTGTCATTGCCCGGTTTAGACAATTTTAAAATAACTAATTAAATTTAAAATAACTATACACATATTTTTTGATTTCAACCAATTATGGGCAACGTAAAAATATTTGTAGTTTTTCGGAATTTAGATCATTTTAAACACATTTTGGCAATTTCAGATCATTTTTGTGATTGCCCAATTTAAACAGTTTTAAAATAACTACACATATTTCGCAATTTCAACAAATTATGGGCAATTTTGAGAACAAATGTAAAGTTTTTCAAAATTTATATCATTTTAAACATATCTTGGCAATTTGAGATCATTTTTGTCATTGCCCGGTTTAGACAATTTTAAAATAACTAATTAAATTTAAAATAACTATACACATATTTTTTGATTTCAACCAATTATGGGCAACGTAAAAATATTTGTAGTTTTTCGGAATTTAGATCATTTTAAACACATTTTGGCAATTTCAGATCATTTTTGTGATTGCCCAATTTAAACAGTTTTAAAATAACTACACATATTTCGCAATTTCAACAAATTTTGGGCAATTTTGAGAACAAATGTAAAGTTTTTCAAAATTTATATCATTTTAAACATATTTTGGCAATTTGAGCTCATTTTTGTCATTGCCCGGTTTAGACAATTTTAAAATAACTAATTAAATTTAAAATAACTATACACATATTTTTTGATTTCAACCAATTATGGGCAACGTAAAAATATTTGTAGTTTTTCGGAATTTAGATCATTTTAAACACATTTTGGCAATTTCAGATCATTTTTGTGATTGCCCAATTTAAACAGTTTTAAAATAACTACACATATTTCGCAATTTCAACAAATTATGGGCAATTTTGAGAACAAATGTAAAGTTTTTCAAAATTTATATCATTTTAAACATATCTTGGCAATTTGAGATCATTTTTGTCATTGCCCGGTTTAGACAATTTTAAAATAACTAATTAAATTTAAAATAACTATACACATATTTTTTGATTTCAACCAATTATGGGCAACGTAAAAATATTTGTAGTTTTTCGGAATTTAGATCATTTTAAACACATTTTGGCAATTTCAGATCATTTTTGTGATTGCCCAATTTAAACAGTTTTAAAATAACTACACATATTTCGCAATTTCAACAAATTATGGGCAATTTTGAGAACAAATGTAAAGTTTTTCAAAATTTATATCATTTTAAACATATCTTGGCAATTTGAGATCATTTTTGTCATTGCCCGGTTTAGACAATTTTAAAATAACTAATTAAATTTAAAATAACTATACACATATTTTTTGATTTCAACCAATTATGGGCAACGTAAAAATATTTGTAGTTTTTCGGAATTTAGATCATTTTAAACACATTTTGGCAAATTCAGATCATTTTTGTGATTGCCCAATTTAGATAGTTTTAAAATAACTACACATATTTCGCAATTTCAACAAATTATGGGCAATTTTGAGAACAAATGTAAAGTTTTTCAAAATTTATATCATTTTAAACATATTTTAGCAATTTGAGATCATTTTTGTCATTGCCCGGTTTAGACAATTTTAAAATAACTAATTAAATTTAAAATAACTATACATATATTTTTTGATTTCAACCAATTATGGACAACGTAAAAATATTTGTAGTTTTTCGGAATTTAGATCATTTTAAACATATTTTGGCAATTTTAGATCACTTTTGTGAATGCTCTTTAAGACAGTTTTGAACGAGTTTTAAGAATAAATATTATGTTGTTAAATAATTTAGAACAAAATTACATTATTTCAATAACATTTCAATCTTTCTAACTTTATGAATCTTTGATAATCTCAGATACGTTTTTTATGTTTTACACAAGTTTATGCATGTTTAGCTAAGTTCACATAATTCTAGACAAATTTAGATTGTATCAAATTCAACTTAACATTAATTTATGTTCAATATTAAAACAACAATGATTATATACAAGAGGATGTTTTAAAACGACGTTTAAATATATTAATAAACATAGGTCTGGAAACCAACCGTTTTTGACATAGAGGATGTTCAACTTTTAACTTAAGACTTAGATTATTTGTGTTATAGAAGTTTGGTTATTTTGTAATTTGAACGAAAAGCGGATTTCTATCACAAAACTAATGTGGTAATTAATAGCCATACAAGGAATAACGTTTTGTAATAGATAACTTATAAAAATGAGGCATCATATTACTTCCAAAAAAAGTTTCATACTGTACAAGTAAAAAATTGGGAAAAAATAAATACTTAAACGTTGTTTTAAAACACAATATGAGACAATTAATCATTCTAAATGATTTTTGAACTGTTAACGATTCCCTACTCTTCCTTAAACTTCAGATAGACGCCTACTGTTGTTGAACAGCACTGGAGAGTTTTGAACGAATCGTGTATTACATTAAAGGGCGCTCTTAATGCACAAAAAAGGATTTATGGGTTTAGTAAACTCATCATAAGATAAGTTTGTCACCTATAACTGTTTCATCAATGTGTGATCAACATCAGATCACAGCAAACGAATAGAACATAATAAGAGATGATAGATGATGTGATATAATGTAGGAAAGCATAAATGCATCAATCCTGTTAGATTCTACTGTCCTTGAAAGATATTTTTATAAAAACTAACCAGCTATTCGCCTTGTTGTAAAACAATGTGATATTTGATTAAATTTACAAATAACTGGAAAGACCTCTTGAAGTGTTTTAGATTTTAAGTGTCCTGGATCTAAGCAGTGCAATATTATATCCATTAACTAAAACGATTTAAACAAAATTAATTATATTCCATAAAACAACCGTAAATTGAAATAATTTACTTGTACTAATAAATCAGTCATCTCTATGGGTAATTTATCTATAAGCATTTCCACACATCGCAATATTTCCGGTTTGGCTTTATGTAACACAGTGTTATTCATGTTAACGTTAAGGGTCTGCGCGTTTTGTTGCATTGCGTTATATCTGGCTACTTCTCTAGCCATTGTTGTAATAAAAGCGGCTGGCCTAGCTGTCGCTATTAAAACCAACGCGTGTCTTGCAGTTCGACATGAATCGACGTGCGGTGTCAATGGTAATCCGTAAGTCATATTTGGCACTAATTTATCAGCTTCTGCACATAATTCTAGTAAACCTAAAAACATCGTTTTGTTAGAAATAAATTTTTTTACACAAAAAATAAATTTTCACCTAAAAGAATTTTACTAATGTCTAAATAAGGTTCCCAAACTGTAAACCCGCGTCCAATCAGATCTATAGCGGCCCTCCTTAATGGAGTGTGCGCTGGTAACTTACTAGAAGGTGATGCTAATAATAAATGAGATAGGGCCATCGAAGTTAATCGCGCCAAATTACTATTTCCGTTTCCGAAACCTTCCGCAACCGAACCTTTCCATTTATCTTCGTTAACTTTTTTATCGTTTGTTATGTCTTGTCCAAATTCTGCCCCGATAACCCCTAATAAAATGACAGCGGTGGTTTGTTTTCGTTTTAATTCAGCTATGCTGGACGGTTTCCTAAAATGTTCCTCCTCCTCTTCTTCAGACTCATCCTCCACAGCTTCTGGTGAATTATTTTGACCGGAATTATTAACATGATTGGAATTCGTTTGATTCGATTGCTGATTAATCATTTCGCTTTGGGTGTATAAAGGAAGGAATTGAGCCCATGATTCAACAAGAACTTTACGTCCTTTTGGACCCAAACGCCCTAATTCCGCCAGAAGTAGCGCTTGAGCAGCTTCGCGGACTTCCACACAATGATGTTGCCATCTTTTCGCCATCATCTCAACGTGCGGACGTTTAAAAGATTTCGATCCATTTCCCACCACCTACAAAAACATTTTTACTCCAATATAATTTTTTTATATCAACATTTACCTTATCAGGTAATAATACACAATGTAAAGTTGCTAACAAAGACCAACCCTGTTTAATATGAGCTTGCTGTTGCGTAAACATCTCTTCGTGTTCTTCATCTTGTTTACTCCACTTCACCCTCGAACACATTCTGTGTAATTTTCGATTACGTTCTTGTTCTGGGACGAAAGTCGCGTTGCTCATCGACATTAAAGTGTGACATAAAGCGATTATAGCTATTAAATGATTACTTGTAAGCGTCGTGCTAAGTTCCCAATGCGTTCTTGATGTAAACACTCTCGTTAAATGTTCTCTTTTGACCAATTCTAGCGGTAAGCTATTCGCTATCGAACGGTCCACCATTAACTTTTCTTCATCTATAGGGACGGCTGTGTGCCAAGTGGGAAGTAATAAAGACATATGATTCGATTTTGATAAAACTCCAAATGAAACTGGTACCATAGGCCGTAACAATCCAAGTTTTACTTGACAAACTGTATCGAGATCATTATCAATACCCCATGCGTGTAATAAAGAAAGTAATAATTGGGCTATTTCCATTCCATGACTGTTTTCAATCGAGGCTAAAAGATGTTTCCCGCTTTTTAAGTTGAAATCATTACTATCTACAAAAAAGAAGTGATAAAGTTAGTTTAATAAAATTGTGGCAACGTTTGTTTATAAGAACCTTTTGAATTTTCGAATTGTGGTTTTAGTACGCTTTCCGCTTTCGCTTGAATTTTTGTTTGGACGTTTTCTGCGCCTTCTTTCATTTTTGCTAATATACCTAAAGAATTAAATATTAGCAGAATTGTTTTAGTACTATTTTGATGAGGGGGAAAATTGCTTATGGTTCACATTAACCTATTTGCGTCATTCAGAAATGCTAGTGCTTATATTCAGGCTTTTCCGAACTTGATGTACATTTTGTACATCATTAGTCCTCTGTACATCGGTCAAGCATGCTCGCGATGTTTGTTTAATTGGAATCAATTCAGAGAACAAGTTTAATTATGAAACTATTTGTTTAACATAAATTAATAGAAAATTAAAAAACCTTTAAAATGAGTACAAACTCGACATGTTTATCTCTAATCTTTAATGAAATATCTAAATTTTTAACAAAAAAATGACGTCTATTTGACAGTTAACTTGCATATACAGTGTGTATATAAAGAATGGAATCAATTCGATATAAATTCGGGGGATCTATGTTATATTTTTTAGCGTGCATTTTTTGAGCTAAAATTGAAATGTACAGGTGTCCCAAAATTGAGATACCATACCTAAGTTGACATTCTTAATTAGGAACTTGCATTTTTTCTTACATTTATGGATTGTATGTTAAATTCTGAGCATTTTTTATGTAGCACACCTTAAGCTGATATCAAAAGCTCTGCTATCAAAAAAATTGTTGTGAGTTCCTGTGTACAGGTGGGAAAATTTTGGTGTTATTATTTTTGTTGTTACCCGGTCTCTCTTGGCGAGAAAAGTTCAACAACACAAAGACAAAACCTCTATCTCCTTTTATTTTTAAGTTATAGCCAAAAAGTCACATTTTCGCTATTTCAAGAAATGCTCATATTTATATTCATAATGTATTCATTCTTAAGACACTTTTTTGAGTAGGATATAATGCCGTTGAAAAATTTTAAATAAAGTTGATAATTTTTCAGATATAACACAAACTTGTATTTTTTTAAATACAACCAATAGTTGATTATGATGTTACTAAAAAGAGTACATTTTTCGCTTTTCAATAATGCATCGCATGTATGGTGTATCTGCGGAAAATGAGAATGAAAATGAATTTTCCTCGAAAAAAAGAGACCGGGACATGGCATCTACTATTTTAATATCTGTTATAGTTTCCGAGATGCCTACATAAGGTTGTAGACTTACGATCGAAAAAGTAATTGGAAAAATCTCCTTTATGATTGAAAGTATCCAAAAACTTTACAAACGGAAAATGTTTACGTAAGTAAACTTTATGCCACCAAGGTAATATTTTTTAATAATTACAAATAATTACCGAGATTATTAAGAAGCATTTCTAATCCGACACCTTGATGGCATAAATATTTAGCGAAAGTATTTTTTGTCTATAACATTTTTTAAAATTTTTTATAATTAATGAGATTATTCCAAATTCCATCCAATATGAGTTTGAATGTGAGGTCACGCACCCTTTATCTGCATTGAATCTTTCACGACGACTTTTATGATTTCGTAGAAATAATCATTCACTTTTTTAAAATCAGTTGAAAGCACAAATTACGGTTATATTTCTTTTAATAATAATATTTATTATACCAATGGAAAAATGTAATAAGGACTTATTATAAGTTATTAATAGATAATAAGAATTTATAAAAAAAATAGAAAAACTGAAGTAATTTGAAAAATAGTGTTTGAGAAAGAGTTATATTATCATTTATCTAATTTATTGTTTTTTTAGTAGTACTTGATTTGGACTAAGTCGCACCACTTCTCGTTGCATCCCTGTCAAGGGACAGACAAAACAAATCATTAATTATAACCACAAAAGTATAAAAAGTAAATAAGAGCATTTGGAAACGTTGTTGATTTCCTGCACAAATGAAAACTTTTCGAATTTTTACAACTTTTTGTTTACTTGGGATCGTGGTGTATATATCTACAATATCCGTCAATTGGGATTGAGTGTAAATTACATTCCGGTACTTATATATTTTAAGATACCTCGATTTTTGAGACAATATTCTTTGAGTCTTTTCGCCTGAAGATTGTCCTGTGAAATCCTTTTATATCGAGTAGAAATCTTTTTTTAGTGATAGTTTATTGTTAGTTTTCAATTGATTTAGTGTTTACGTCTTTAATAATTAAGTTTTGACATAGTGACTCTTTAGCAGTAATAATGGGTAAAACTAGGAAACCTGATTTCCAATGTTCATCGATCGTTGGTAGGAAGAATCATTTAGAAACAACAGCTTCGCTTAACATACCACCCGATAAACGATTTATACCACCAGATAAACGATATTATCAATGCCAAGAAAAAATACACATCGTCATTGAAGAATGTGCGCGGGATGAATAGAGAAAGCTGGCAAAGAACAAGTAGCTTTGGCATTAGAACACAGAGATGTGGATGAATAGGATATTCCATTACTTACTGTGATAGCTGATGGCGCTTGGAATAAGCCATCCTATAAAACCAAGTACAATGCATCCTCGGGGGTTGTAAGCAATTTGGCTTTTATGTTATTGATGCAACATTTTACTATATTTTACAAACATCCCGTTTAAGCTTGCATAATTGGACACAAATGTTACAAAAATTTTAGTGGACCTTCGACAGGAATGGAATCAACAATTATAGTAGAAGGATTCAAAAAGAGTATAAACAACACGGGGATAATTTTAGGAAGCTAATTGGTGATGGTGACAGTGTCTATAGAAAATCGTTAGAAACGAGACCATATGGAAATCAGATAGTGGAAAAAATCGAATGTGCTAATCATCTTTTGCGCAACTATTACATACGCCTAAAAGAATTATGCAGCCCTAAGGAGACTAATTGGTGCAAAAAAATAAATGCTCCAATTCCTTTTTGTGGAATTATGTATAATTATTATGTCACTTCCCGCGGCATTCGTTCCAGTTCAACTGAGGAAGTTATTGGAAAATACTATATGTAGGCTACTATATGTCGGATACTACTGCTCTATCTGCAGCTAAATATAGGGCAGTCCATAAAGATGTAAAGCTCTTAGCACAAAACCTTGCAAATGGTGTACATGACATGTTTGGTGATAATACCAATTAACGAAACATATTTTTGCAAACGTCAGCAATCACAAGAATGCAATTAGATAGTAAAATTGAAAAATTGTGGCTTATATGATGTTATCAATTCATACATGAACCGTCTAATTTATAATCCACATAGCTTATTAACAAATATGTCGACAAGTTTTATGAAATGTTATAGTTCCATTGTCGCAAAATATGTGGCAGGTAAAAGAATTAATTTGAGAATAATTTGGGAGTATACACTCAAAGGTATTCCAAATTAAATGGAGGGCGCCTTTCTAAACGTAAAGTCTTCCACCAGAGACGCAAAGTAATAGTACAAGCAGCTGATGAAATTGCGATTTAGATGAAATGACACCTAATATGTCACCAACTACATACACCACTAAAAAAGAAGCGTTTTTGAAGAGTATTTACAAACCAGAAGACGTGTTAGTTGAAATAGAAATTAGGACAACGGGTCAGGTTTTGGCACGAGGAAAGAAGTAAGCGGCTCACATCTTCCAATTTTGGAAAAAATTGTAAAAAGAGGGAGAGTACCAAGCCATCAAACATGGTAAAAAATTTAATTTATCACTCTTTTCATTCAACATTAGCAATGCAATATGGCATTTCAATTCAAGGACAATGCTCATAACAGGGCGCAATTGGTGTTGCTTTGCTGTATTGAAACAGTATAACGATACAGGACAAATGTCTAATATTTTTCATATTATTTTTTTTGTAGATTTCTAAGGATCATATTTTTTGGAACGAAAAAATGAAGGATAAGTTGATAAAATTTTATTTTGAAAACATGTTGCCTAAATTGGTGGATCCACGCCACACGTGGGGTTTAGCTATTAGAAATAAATTACCTAAGGCATAATTAATAAAAATAAACATTCAGAATTTTATCGTTCGCGCTTTTTAAAATGTTTGTTTCTATAACGCAGTATTGTAAAAGTATAAGAGAGATTAGAGATCAATATCTTCAAAATCACTCGATGAAAAAAAATGCGGTATAGTTTATTATAACCAATGAACATTTCTGTTGGCACTCTCAAAAATTGGGTACTTTTTTCAATTAACTCGCGATAGAAGAAAAACCACGATTCCGAGAATTTCCAAATTAATCCATGATACACAGAAATGTTCATTGGTTACAACTTTACCGCAATTTTTGTCATCGAGCGATTTCGAAGATCTCTAAAGTGAGGGGGGCCTTGACTTCTGGCACGGATAATAGATCGTTTTGATATTTTTGTCATTGACTTACTCCTAACAATCTATTACTATATTAATTTCGTTTTTTATTTTGTAAATATAAAATACAGCTTTTTTTACCACTGTTAAAGATAATTATTTTTAATAACAGTATAACACCACGTTTTATATAAAATTTTAGAAGTTGAGTTCATTTTTTACTGATGAAGACACCACATACTATTTCCATCTTTTTCTCTATTCTAAACAGACTGCAAACAAAAAAAAAAATAATATTCCTTATCAATATTATTTTTTTCAATACAAAATCAATTCAATATAAATTCAAAGGATATTGTAAGAAATAATGGCTTGGACATCTATGTTGTATTTTTTAACGCGCGTTTAACAAAATTAAAATGCACAAGTGTCCCAAAGTTGAAAAATCATACCTAAGTTGACATTTTTAAATAGGAATTAGCATTTTTTGTTGGATTTATAGGCTCTAAACAACAAAAAATATAAGTTTCTATTTAAGAATCTGTACCTACGCATGGTATCTCAATTTTGGGACACCTGTACATTTCAATTTTATCTCAAAAAGTGCGCGATAAATATAGAAGGTGAATTTATACCGAATTAATTCCATACAGTCATTTTTTCAAAAAAATTTGACAAACATTTTTTCATTTTTTTTAAGTGAATGAATATTTCTACGAAATCATAAAAGTCGTTGTGAAAGATTCAATGCAGATAGAGGGTGCCACACCAATAGATCTTTTGTAGGCGGCGGACCCAATTTAAAAATTAGGAAATAATTCCAATCTTTCTATCGTAAGAATTTGGAATCAATCTCAAATAAATGATAGCTGAATATCAGCATAAGGTGTGCTACATGTACACCTTAAAATGCACAGAATTTAACGTAGAATTCATCGATGTAAGAAAAATTGTGGTTCCTACTTAAAAATCACAGTTTAAAGTGACATTTCTCACTTTTTCACATTTTTCAAAAAAATTTTGTTAAGCTTTTAGCTCAAAAAATGCGCGCTAAAAATATAACATAGATAAGCATTTTCCATTTTTCTTTTCTAAGAACATCCCCCGAATTCATATCGAATTGATTCCACACTTTATGTACACGCTGTATAAATAAATATTTATTTGTTAACCGAAATATATCATGTGTGGTATCAAAATAAAGCATTTTTCTTTCTTATTATTATTTCTATATTTATCAAAAAAGAAAAACGTTGTTTAGTTTTGACAATTAATAAGTGTTAATCTAACATTTTTAATTTTTATTAACACATAAATGCAAAAAAGTATATTTAAATTTTAACATTTGACAGTTTCTTGCCTACTTTTCTAAATTTTTAATCAAAATATGGCACGTTTGGTATCAAATCAAAACATTTTTGATTCTTATTAAGATTATTTTAACATTTATCAAGTTGTTACTTTCAATTTTGACTTCGACAGTTTCTTACCTAACATTCTTCATTTTTAACTAAAATATAGCAGCTAATCAATATTTATCAGAGAAATCATTATGCAATTTGACATTTAACAGTCTCTAACGCAACCTTTTTTAAAATTTTTAACCAAAATATGTCATGCTTGGTATCAAATTAAAACATTTTTGAATCTTATTCAGTTTAATTCAATATTTATAAAAAAAAATTGTGATTGAAATTTGATAATTAATACTTTCTAGTTTTGATTAGAAACACTCAAGATAAGCCATCATGAGAGATGTACATATCTAAATTTATGATGCAAGTAGGTTAAGTATAATAACAAACAAAAATTTTCTACTCACAATTACTTGAAACATAAGCAACTCTTACAACCCTATTCACTCATTATCTAAGAATAAAACGATAAAAACGTCTTTTTTAGCTAAACAAAAACTATTATAAATCTATATAAGTCCCTTTAGATTCTAAAAGCTGAAATATGCACGCTAAAATTTCATATTGTTACATCTCAAATTAGTTCATAAAACTTTATTATAAAGTATCAATATAAAATTTTAGTTTATTAAAATCAAATTCAACTACACTAATCTAACTCAATTTCTCCTATTTACCATGTTTGTCTTTTTCTTTAATAATCCTTTCGACATTTTCAGCCTTATCTTTGACTTTTCCAAAAAAGTCTTTTCGAAAGCATTAAGAACACACAAAAAAAACGTTTATTAGAAAAAAATGTAATATTTAATATCAAGATCTGACAAGATAATCAAGAACAATGAAATTACCGTCTAAATTTTTGTACCAGATTTATGATCAATGCCAGATTATCTTTATTTTATCACTGCGAATTGTCAGCAATACATCTCATATAATACGTCATTATAAATTCATTTAACCCAAGTAAAAGTTGGTAATATTGTATTGTTTGTAATACTCACCGGCGATTTTTTTGTGAGCCTCCGAACTCGTGCTTTGTGTCAGTGCTGCCACCTTTAAATATTCCGCCTGCGAAATTAGCCCCGCTGCTTCCAAACTACCAGGAGACATCGCCGAGTATTCTTCGCTTAACAATTCGACAATTAACGCCTCGATGTCAAAGAATAATATATGACTCTCGGGATCTAAAACACAATCAAACACAAAGAATAACTTGACAATTGAAATCGCACACACAATTAGATTTCGTACAAAATGTTAGTAAATGGGTGAGTTTTGTTAAATTCACATTTATTTGAAAAACACAACGTTGATTGCGTATATATTTTTAATTTCAAAATTACGATGAAATGGTTTAATCGATTTAATTACATGTTAATTCGAATCTAAATACTAACTACTCCAAAACTAAAAACTTCCCAAATGAAACATTTTTTTTTATTTTGATATTGAGTAATAATAATAAAGACCTTTTGGGTTTGTTCTTAATCCTTGAATTGATAGAGGAGAATTCTGACTGCGCTGCATGTGGGGGTCGTCGTTATTTGAATGAGCACCCAGTTGTTGGAGCTGATGAAGCCCTCTTTGAGTTGCGTGACGAATAGCTGACAAGTTTCGATGGCGTAATCCTCTAAAGTAGTGCACAAACCTCTAAATTATGTTGAACATCATTTAAAAGTAGCTCACCTAAAGAAATGTACCGCAGGATTTGCTAAACCAACTTCAGAAGATGTTAGGAAATTCGTTTCATTTTCTTCACAAGCATATAATACTTCTTCTGCCGCTATACCTAATTAATTTAATTAACGCATTTATTAAAAAATGATTTTTTATTAATTATAAATTAATTAATGGAAATAAAGTGAAGGGTTATTAAAAAATTTTTTTTGATTATTTTTTAAATTTGTTACCTTGAAGTACACGGTCTAAATGACCAGTTTCCATTTGCCAAACGTAGACTGTCCCATCAGAACACCCGACTATCATAAAATCATCTAAAGGTCTCCATTTTATCGTCGTAACCGGAAATAAATGTCTCGAAGCCAAACAAACGCATTTCTTTTCTGTTAAACTCAGCAAAGTGACCGAATGATCAGAAGCAACTGAACATATACACTTTTGTATCCTAGGCTATATAAAAAAGAAAAAAATTTTAATATGATGTAAGTCGGAAATATTCAAATTAATCATTCAATTTGTGTCAAACCTTGAAAAGTTTTGTAATTATAAAGTGATTTATTGAGTTTTACGTACGAGATAGTCCCTCACAATGCATTGTAATCTTACATTTAATACTTGAATAATAATACTTGATATCTTGATATCGTTTTTTAATGTTGATGTGTTGACAATTATGCTTTGTATTTACATCTACTTTATCGATTGGTTGACATTGATACAAAGATAATAATCGTGCTCAATATACTGATTAAGCGACGTAAAAACTCCCGCCTATACTTTGGTGAAATAATGAATTATCTTATGGGAGTATCTAGTTCAAGTAGTAAAAAATGTAAAATAATTTGTCATTATCTTAGAATCACTTCGAATTTAGGACAACCAAATTTAATTGTGTTGTCTTTGTTTAGTGACATTTTGGGTTCTGATTCTTTTGTATGTCTTTTATTTCCTAAATTTTATTATGAAAAGTAGCAACGTTGGAGTGCCAAATATACTCATTATAACTTAAGAAGGCCCTGCTTGCAAATGGTTATCACGACATTATTAGCGTTATTTTGGAGTGCTTGGTATGACGTTTTGGTCAAATATGCGCTCAAACCAAATAATTGGATTAAGTTAATAAGTCGCTTTCTGAAGGCGACAAAATATTAACGGATATTATATAAAGTAATGTACTAAGATTATTTAGACCATGTTTATCAGAAAGGGCTTACTACCAAAGTAACTAACATATTGTAGATGTTAACATATTGAAGATTTTAGTAATAATTTTATTTTATGAGGATCATATTTACCCAATCTTAATATCTCAATAATATAATAACATTGAAGAAAAAAAATTTTTTTTACAGCTTTGGAACCTCTTGGTTCCTTATTAAATATTATTTAAACAGGCAAGATTAGTTTTTTAAAGTAAAATTATGAAACAAAAATAACTAAGTAAACCATTCTCAATTGACTTGGAGTCTCATATACTCTGTTTCTTTAGATTTTTTAAACTTCAAGAGAGTTCCTTCCTTGCAACACTCCAATTCTCATCAAGAATTGTTTAAATGTGAAACACCCAGAGCATATTAGAAAAGTTATTGCACCAATAATTATGCCAATTTTTTTCTGAACAATATTTTTCTTTTGTACTATTGCTCTTAGATCCATTGATATCGAGAAATATTCGAAAATATAACAATTGGCTGAATTGGATTTTTTGGTGGAAGGAAACCAAAATGGTCATGAGATTCAGAAAAAAATATTGGAGATGGATGTTAGGGTTAAGTTCAGTTGGGTTGGATTTGAAGATTTAGAGATATACAACCCCTCGACGCTTGACAGAATAAGAGACAAGCAAAAAGAAGGACAAGAAAGTATGAAATTGTGTTAATCTTTTTAGGAGATTGGTGAAGGAAGGTTATGGCAGGGAATGACAAGAAAGAATTATTGTAAAGAACACTATTGTTATTTTGCACTATTGCTCCTTGATGCATTGATATCGAGAAATATTCGAAAATATGATAACTGGCTGAATTACACTTGGGGTGGAAGGAGAACAAAACTGTCTTGACATGCAGGGAAAATATTGGAAATGGGTGTTAGGGTTAGGTTATGTTCAGTTGGGTTGGGTTGGGTTTGAAGACTTAGCGATATACAACCCCTTGACGCTAGAGAAAATGAAAGACAAGCAAGAAGAAGAAAAACAAGAAAGTATGAAGTTGTGTTCATCTGTATAGAAGATTGGTGAAGGAATGTTATGGCAAGGATTAACAAGAAGAAGGTAGTTATTGTATATAGTTATTGTATATAGTTAAGTTATTGTAAATAACACTATTGCTGTCTTGTACTATTGCTCCTAGATGCATTGATATCGCGAAATATTCGAAAATATGATAATTGGCTGAATTACATTTGGAGTGGAAGGAGAACAAAATGGTCATGAGATTCGAGGAAAATGTTGTATGTGTTATGGTAGGGGTTGACAAGAAGAAGGAGTAATAGAAGAAGGAGTAAATAACACTATTCTTGTCTTGTACTATTGCTTTTAGAAGCATTAACAACGAGAAATATTTGAAAATATGATAATTGGCTGAATTAGACTTGGGTGGAGGGGAATAAAATGGTCATGAGGTTCACGGAAAATATCGGAGATGGGTGTTAAGGTTAGGTTAGGTTCAGTTAGGTTGGGTTGGGTTTGAAGTTCCACTGTCGGAGATTCTACTCGACCAGGAACATGATGTGAGACAGAGAGAGTGTGCAGATAGAGAAATGTAGAATGGGAAGGAAGGTCAAGAAGTTTTACTTAACTCCGATGTAATGCCTTCTGGACAGTTCCGGAGTAGGAAAAGAGTTTTTTTTTTTTTAGTGGGTTGGGTTTGAAGACTTAGGGGTATACAACCCCTCGACACTATACACCATAAAAGACAAGTAAGAAGAAGGATAAAAAAGTATGAAGTTGTGTTCATCTCTTTAGGAGATTAGTGAAGGAAGGTTATGACAGGAATTGATAATATGAAAGAATTATTGTAAAGAACAATATTGTTATCTTGTACTGCTGCTCTTATGCATCGATATCGAGAAATATTTGAAAATATGAAAATTGGCTTTTTAAGAATTAAACAAAACTTGTTGCAAATCTTATTGTTACCAGTACTGTTTTCTTGTACTTTTTATCTTAGATGCATAGATATTGGGAGAAATACGAATATATAGAAAGGTTATGAATTTTGTTGCTTTACAACATCTTAATGGTAAGACTTAGGAATGAGAGCATGTTACAAACATATTTTATGAACAATAGTTGTTGTAAATTTTTTTGTTAGCAATATTGTTTGTTTTCTTGCACTTTTGTTCTTACAAAGGAAGTGTCACAACTGTGTCTCACCGATTTCGATGTAATTTGGTACAGTCATAGAAGGAACTAAAATAAGATTTACGTATTTTTTTATACGTGCGGTAAAAGCACTTTTGAAGAATAGAAGAAAATTACACTTTTGCTTATATTTCGAAAACGGAAAGTGCTATGGAAATTTGGTAAATTGAAACTGATATTCATTTTTAATAAGCTTTCATTTGATATATCACAAATATAAGAGAGGGTTAAGAGGGGCGAACTACCCCTATTTTATTGGAATTATTTAAAAAAACATCCTATCGATTTTAGCGGAATTAAGTCTACTTCTGTTAAGGATTTTTTCCCATTCGTCCTGGAGCAACTCCAACGAAGATACGGGGGTTAACATGTAACCACTTTTCGTAACAATGATATGATTAAATTATCAGTTATTTTGAAAATACTTTAAACAAAACCGTATGTTAATCGCACAATAAAATGTTTAATGCAAAATGAGGCATAATTGGGGTTAATCACCCCCTCAAAAACTAATTCTATCCCGCGCATTACTTGTCGATTACAGCAAAATGCCAACACTGTTTTATATAAGTAAACGTTTTTGAAAATGGTTGTAAAGGTTAGAAATTAGGGGTAGCTTTGGGCCAAAGGTAGCAACTACAACGTTTAGGCAGACAATATATTCGTTTTGGCATCAAAATCTAGAAAGTTAACTGCAGAACACAGTCAAAAAATTGGCTACAAAATGTATATTTTCCAAATACTAATTCTAAATCATTATTACTATTAGATTCTTGGAGTTGCTTTTGTCCTAAAGTTAGTAGTGAAATAACTCCATTAGATACTGATGTTAAATATTTATCAATACTTGCAGGGACAACGGGTAAAATACAACTTTTAGATGTATTTGGTTTTAGAATATGGAAAAATTTTATTAGAACATTCTGTGACCAGATTATTCTTTACCAGTATGATGTCAATTTACATCAGAGGGATAACTTATTAAAATTGCAATCGCTAATGCATAACCAGTTGTCTTCCCCTCGGTTTATAAATGTTTTTAAATATGCATTACAAGTGGCTATATAGAGGAGAGACCAATCCATTTTGAAAATCTAATGGAAATTTGCTTTTCGAGTAAAAAGCCAACGTGTGATATCCGTAGGGATATAGCGGTCATAACACGTGCATGGTGCAAAAAATCCTTATGTTTAAAACATTTTTTCCACAACTTTCATTTTTGCCAATACTATGTAGAATAAAAATAAATTGAACATAAAAAACATCTAAACTAAAACAATTAGTAATATAGAACTTTGGTATAATCAACCATTTTTTATCAATTGCTTTTTACTAATAAATAAATAAAATATCTTATTTAACTAGTAGTTTATGTGTTTAGTATTTATAGGAAATGAATGTAGTTCACCTCAGGGAACATCGATATAAACAAAATTTTAAAATATTATACTAGATTTAACATATTACGATGGCAATATTCTCCGTATAAACAAAAAACTAACCCCAATTTCTAATCATTATAACCATTTTCAAAAATTTTTACTACAAATATAAAATAGTGCCAAATTTCGCCGTTATCGCCAAGTAATGCCCGGGATAGAATAAATTTTTAACAGGGTTGTTAACCTCAACTACCCCTAAATAGTGTATTATGCTTTATTTTATATTAAAAATGTTATTATGCGATCATCTTACGATTTTGTTTAAAGTATTTTCAAAATACCTGACAATTTAATCACATCATTGCTAGGAAAAGTGGTTATATGTTAACCTCCGTAACTTGCCTGGAGTTGATGTGGGGCGAATAGGAAAAAATCCACTTAATGCCGCCAAAATCGATAATGTGGTTTTTTAATAATTCAAGGGCAGTTCGCCCCTTTAGCTCTCTGGTATATGTGTGATACATCAAATGAAAGTATATTAAAAATGAATATGAGTTTTAATTTATCAAATTTCTATTGAACTTTCCGTTTTCGAAATATAAACAAAAGTGTAGTTTTCCCCCAAACATTCAACCTCCATAACTCGGCTCAGGAACTTTTACCGTACGTATAAAAAAATACGTAAACCTTATTTTAGTCCCTTCTATGACTGTACCAAATTACATCGAAATCGGTGAGACACAGTTGCGACACTTCCCTTGTTAGATATTGCGAAAAATATCAAAATTTTGTCTTCCAGTGTTTTATAAGATCATAATGGGAATAATAAGCCAAATTTAAAATGTAAGCAGGGTATATCATATAATCAGCAGGATTGGAGCCTCTGAGACTTCACATCAGCATCAGTGATCTAAATGTTCATGTCTTTGTAATATCTTGTCTAGCCTATCATAAATCACGTCCGGGTACTTTTCTTGTAGTGATAGCCACTATTGTTTCTGAGGGTTTTGAAAACCACCAGAAACATTGTACACAATAGCTGGAAGGAACTCAAGCCCATGTAATATGTCAAAGCCCCTCACTTTAGAGACCGATATCTTCGTAACCTTTTTAACCGTAATAAAATAATTTTATCTAAAATTTTAAACATCATTTTATCTATATATAACCACAATCTTTTTGACTCCATTCGGATTGGCCGGAACGCCCCTTCATGCTCTAATTGGCTTATTTCTGTACCTTGTTAATTTATAATTCCACTAACTCGCTCTTTCAAAATAAGGGAGACCTAATTTAGAAAAACTGATAACGGAAACCGACAAACGACATTATTAAACACATTTTTGTAAAAATTGCGTTGAAATCCGCCCGGTTGTTTTCGAAATAACCGCTTCTTACTAAACCGCGATATTCCGCGAAAGTATATGGAAAATCGATAAAATAAAATATGCCCCACATTAAGAACACATCAGGTTATCACCAATTCAAAATTGAATTTTTTTCGTCAAATAGTTTTTGAGAAAAAAAATCGCAAAGTAGACAACGTTGCCGGTACTCTCCAAAATCGGGAACTTTTTCAATTAAATCGCGATAAAAGAAAAACCGCGAATTTGAAAATTTTCAAATTAGCATAATAAACTTTATCGCATTTTTTTATGGAGTGGATTCGAAGATATCGATCTCTAAAGTGAGACGCCTTAACATATTATAACAATTGGCCCATTTGTAAATCAAGATGAAATAGCATTCTTAATAGATGTAAAAAATGTTCTAAATATAACTTGGAACTTTTGAATGATAAGTGTCTGTTTCAATATCTATCAATGTCAATTTTTTTATGACTCATAAAGAGTAAAGCACAATATTTATTAAAAATAGAGCAAAAGATAAGCTTGTCATAAACATGACGTTTAAAACTTGAGTTATTTGGAGATTTGTTTATAAATTCGTTGATTGATTAATTTGAATACTTTTCAAAACTTAAATTTTTCGATTTGATATCAAATATAAAAAATTTCAAAAATTTAATATACATACACTACAAGTATGTGGTGGTACTAATAACTGAGTAATTTCTCCAGCGTGTACGCAAAAGCGATGTAAAAGTAGCCCGGCGTTTAAATCCCAAATACAAACGGCAAAATCCACACCTCCAGAAACCAGGAAATTTTTGTTATATCTTGAGTGTTCGCGATGAGGATAAAGTAAACAATTAACACGGCCGCCATGACCGGATAAAACATGATGTTTAGGCCAATCTGTTTATATTAATTTCTATTTTTAGTTAAAGAAGCTAAAATAAATGATAAAATATTACCATCAAATTGTTGATGATTTCCATGTAATAATTGTAACATAATTGTTTGGGTAGCGGGTACTATAATAATCGTCCCATCCTCTCTTCCAACAACTAAACGACTTTGACCAGGTAAATATATACTTGCAGTTAATTTAACGGCTATGTTAAAAATAATAAATAAAAATAAATTTCGATTTAAATTAACTTACGGAAAGAATCTGCTTTTTCAAGTTGATCTAATATCCCTATAGGTGTGGGATTCATTTCATCCCAAGCTTGCGTAAGGCTGGTTACAAGCGCAGCTTTCATGTGCAACGGACCATTTTCCATTTGCTTCGTATCTGAAGACGTTATATTTGGCATATTCCATATGTGAACGTAACCCTCGGAATCGCCTCTTAATAAATAACGATGTACGACTCCCTGCCTTTGCGTTACTAAAAATCTCATCGCCGGGGGACAAGATAAAAGCTAAAAAAAATTATTTGAAAAAAAATTTTGGAAATATTTATTAGCCTTTGTTTTATACTTTACTATCTTGTTCGCTTAATACATAATATAGTAATGGTTTATCAGATTCTGGTGTCATTGTGTGGAAATTTGCATTATCAGGAATGCTGCTAAGAAAAATTAACAAACAAAAAAATAAAATTAATTAATTAATATCTAAAAATGAAACTTACTTCGTGGGTAACTTATAAAGATATCCTTTTCCAGCATCCGTCCACACAATTATCCTATCAATATCCAAAAAATCACCAGACATAAACCTTTCACCATCCACAGCCGTACTAGAACACAATTTGCTAAAATCACCTGAAAAATTAAAACCACAAAACCACCTCAATCAAAATATCAATAAAATCAAAATATAAAGCATTCAATAAAAATACAACTTCAAAAAAGAAAAAAAAACAAATAATCAAATGAGTTACCTGCATCGTATATTAACCATTGTTTACTACAAACTATTAATACAATTCTTTGATTTTGCATACAACAACGTAAACAAACGGAATTTAACGGTTCAATTTGTTTACTTTCGTTTTCGTAAATGGGCTCGCAGTGTTTATTTTCGTGCCCGAGTAACGTCCACACTTTCACCATTCCTGTGGTTGTTATCGCCAAAACAACGTCGTCTTTACGACGAACAGGTCTAATTACCTATAAATAATCATTCGATAAGTGTATTTTCAATATGGGAACAAGAGGAATATTCGATCACAAAATAATTACAGTAAAAAAATTAAAAGATATCTAAATGGGGTTTTGTTAGATAGAGTTAGAAAGACAAATAGATTATTAAGGCAAATAATGAGCTGTGGAGGTAATCTGAAGTAATACTATGAAGGCTGTTTTTGAGGTGGGTTGGATTGGGATTGGCGACTTGATGTGAAAGAAATACAAAATGGTCATGAGATTCACCAAAGATATTGGAGATGGGTGTTATGGTGAGATTAGGTTTAGTTGGGTTGGGTTTGAAGACTTAGAGTGGGGTTTAAACACTTGGGGTAACTTAGGGTGAAGTTTAGAGATTCCTCGAAACTGGACAAAAACAAAACTTTAGGAGAGTGATGAAGGAAGGTAATGACTGAGATTGTTGACAAGAAAGAATTATTATATCAAGGTGGAACAATACAGAGGAGATACAAAGTGTTAACTGAATAATATAGAATGAGTTGAAATGTAGAGATACACGAAGGAAGATCAAAGAATGATGTGACGAAAAATTGACACAATACGACTTATACTCTAATATAAGACTGTCAAAGTGGTTCTAGAGTAGGAACTGGAGGAAGTTTTTAGTGGGTTACGTCGAGTTGGGTTGTATTGGGTTTGGTGACTTGGGGTGGAAGGAATAATAAATGGTCAAGAGATTCAGGAAGGATATTGGAGATGGTTTTTTTGGTTAAGTTAGGTTAAGTTGGGTGGGGGTGGGTTAGGTTAAATTTGGGTTGGGTCTGAAGACTTAGTAATGTACAACTCCTCGAAGGTGGATAAAATGAGAGAGAATCAAGAACAAGGACAATCATGAAGTATGAGAATGAACATTTTATGATAGTGATGAAGGAAAATTATGCATGGGATTGATAACAAGAAAAAATTGTTATATCAAGGTAGGGTAGTCAAAAAAGGAGATAGAAAGTGTTAACAAAACAAAGTAGAATGAGGTGAAATGTAGAGGTAGAGATGTGAAAAAAATGAATATACTCTTTCTCAGATGGAAGAAGTATAGAGTTGGAATGCGAACTGAAAAATTCTGAAATGATGAAGGAGTAGGTGACATTAATTATTCTAAAAATACAGAGTGTTTCTAAATTGACGCAAAAGATTTCAAGGGTGATTTTTCAGCGAAAATTCAAAATATTTAAAACCTCTTCTCCTCCAAGTCTGAATTTATTTTATTTTTTTTTATGAACAAATCAACGTTCCAGGACGAAAATATTAAGAGACAAAACAGTTGCATATTGATCCCTCTATTTATATCAACATTTTAAATAGAGAAGTATTTTTGTAACTTTATTATATTTCAATGTTCTTTTTTATTGTAGAATTTGTTTCGTTCGTGTTATTCCTCGAAGAATTGAAAGCAGCTGCGTTAAACTCTGCTTTTGCTCGTTCTGTTGGAGTTGCAGTTGATTATCGTAGAAAGCTAAAATACCTTCTAAGGATGAGAAGAAATGCAGTGTGTTTACTGCATTGAGAAAGACACGAGCTGATGCACGCCTTGTTGGAATCAGAGCCAAACGCGCTAAGAAAGCGACGGAGCGAAGAAATCCAAAAAATAAGAAATCGTTTTTGAAAACACCAGAGCATCCTTTTGTATTTCGCGCAACTTCGCGTTAAAATCATTCAAACTTTTCGTTATTCGACACCAGAAGTGTTAAACCAACGCTGTAACTTTCGGTTACATAATCCAACATGGTCTTTTGTCTATTTTCTCGACCTATATTATTAAGTATAGCCGTATAAAAATGTTCTGATGCAGTATTACATTCTTTTAACGTCAAGTCGTCAAAAGTGCTCTTTTATTAATAATAATTATCTACTAAATTTCATTCTTCTAATTGTCCGCATAAAAGATTTACATAATACAGTACACCCTCAACTTGGAACTCCCTTGTATTCCGAATAAAATTAGAAAACGTATAATTTGCATTATGTCCCTTGCAGTCCAAATTCGTAAAAGATTCGCTAATTCGGAATTAACAGATTTTTTGATCTATTTATAGAAAAGACGATATTTTCAACGGTATAATACTTTAGCAAATAAGACAGTTGTCTCCATGAAGACGCTGGTACTAACGAATTAAAAGTGAGAAAACTTGTAAAAGCTTTGGAGCATAATATGTACTGCAAGATAAGCTGCAGATAATATCTATTACAACAAATCTATAAATATGTATTTATAATACTTTTTTGACAATATCTAAGTATGATTTCAATAATCCGGCTGCTTCCATAATCTGAATTAATACATCACGTAAGCTGGCTTTAATTGATTCTAATTAGCGAAGCTTTACCGTAACACCAATTTTTTCTCCTAACTTTAAAGGGCTATAACTGGATAGGGAAGGGGTGTTTAACTAAAAGGTATATGGAAGACCTCCTTAATTTTTGTCTAGAATATTATTCCTTTAAAAATGTTTGTATCAATTTAGAAACACTTGTATATCTAAAAATATAGTTATTGGTATAGCAATAATTGTGTTACACAGCAAAAAAATATACTGTCTAAGTCCCAAAATAAGTGTCCATTTTTAAATAACAAAACTTATAATTTCTTTTCAAGATTTTTGTTAATATCAAAAGTCTAAAATTCTTAAGAAATATATTTATAACATTACAAAACATTAGGGTAATTAAAACATTAGTTAACCCTCTGTTCCGAGTCATGTATCCAGTAGATACAGGCATAAAATTGTTTGCCGTCTCTTTAGAGATCGATATTTTTACAACCAATCGATGAACCAATGTGCAGTAAACTTTGTTATAATCAGTGATCATTTCCAGTGACATGAATTTGAAAATTTTTGGCTCCTCAGTTTTTCTGTTATAGTGTGTTAAACATAAAAAACACCCGATATTTGAGATTCTTGTACACACCGTCACTTTATGATTTTGTTCTCAAAAAGTATGAGACCAAAAAATTTTTATGTCAACAGGTGATAGCCTAATATGTATTGCACACAAGGCATATTTTATTTTTTTCATATTTATCGTGGTTTAAGGAGATGCTCTTATTTTGAAAATAGTTTGACGTATTTCAATGTTTTTTACACTGAATTGGGCGCAATAAATCGTTATGTCAAACTCCAGTAATAATTTTTCAAAAGTAAAATTTACCCGATTTTTTCGAACGAGTACAGTGTTTAAAAGAAATCAGAATTAGGCAGGCTAAGGGACGCCGGTGCGGGGTAATGGGCGAGCGATAATCGTCCTTGGAGAACTGGAGAAACCAGAATCATTGAGGTGACTGAATGTCTGGTACAGTGTCGGAGATGCATACCAAGTTTATTTTCATTATACAAATACAAATATGATTTGTTGTAATTTTTGTTTATACTATACAAAATAGATATGGTGTGTATCTTCGGCTGTGAAGCAGACATCCAGTCATCACGGCCATTTTGGTTTCTGGTGTTGTTGGAGGGCGACTATCGCTCGCCCGTTACCATGCACAGGCGTCGCGTAACCTGTGTAAATTAATTTTCTTGTAAACACTTTACTCACGCCAAAAAATCTGAAAAATTTAATTTGGAAAAACTGTTACCGTCATTCGATATACAGAATTATTCTACAAAATTCAGTTTTCGAAATAACTGCATCTTTTTAAACCGCAAAAATTCGCGAAACTATAGAGAATATGAAAAGAATAAAATATACTTCACATTCAGAACAAATTACACTATCATCTGTTGAAGTGCCAAATTTTTTCGTTTTATAGTTTATAGTCTCAAAAATCGAGTGTTTCTTCATATTTAATTCGCCATAAAAAAAGAACTGAGGAGCCAAAAATGTTCAACACAGTTACAGAGATATAGATCTTTAAACAGAAGGTAAACAATTTTAAACATGTATCTGCTGGATACATGCGCGCCTAACGAGGGTTAATATTAAGGCGTTAACAGCTTAAAGTCTTTGCCATTTTTGTCAAAATGTGGTATAGCATTGTCTTGTTGGATGTAGATGGGCGTATGAGTATTGGATCTATGCCATTTAGCTTTAATGGCCAGTAGAAGTTGATTCACCATCATCTTTCTATACTCCTGTTTGGTTATAAATTTGATAACTTTTGTTTCCACCATCCTAGCTGGACGATTTTTACTTGTATGTTTGGCAGGTTATTGTATTACAAATGGCCAAATGACTAGTTTTTCATTAAACCATTGATTACGGAGTTATCCAATCTTGGACGGCCAACAGCGGCAAAAATATGACTTTTGTAATAAACCTCTTACTTTTACATGTTTCATGAGGATCCTTCTCATCATGAGCGAGGTATATTTATTAGAGGTCTTTTTAAAATAAAACCATTTCTCTGATACTTTCAGAATCAAGCATTGCCAAGCAGTATTCCAAACGTTGGATTTTGTTATGGTCAGTAAGAAACCGTTTTATTAGTCCAGATTTAATGCTTCTGTGAATTGTGCTTTTTGAAATTCTAATAGCATATGCAAGTGATCGGCTATTTCTGTGGCGATAAATCGGCATCTCTTTTATTTTTTCTATATCTACGATTTTTCGTTTTGTGTCGACTCTTCCAGATTTTCGAGAATTTGTATTCGCGCTCCTTCACGTAAAGCTTCTTGTCATTGATGCCAAATTCGACTTATAGTCTTCTCTGATACAGAATATCGAGCAGCGGAATCCTTTATCAAGCCATGTTTAACCCTTCGCCTGTAAACGTTTTGTAGCACCTTCCGCATGTAAACGTGGGTCTTTCCAGTTCAGCCGATTTTTTATGGCATTATGCATTTAAAAAAAATGAAACAATTCATTAAATTCATTATTGTAATCTTGTGAGTTCATATTCTATCTCATATTACCTTCTTTTTAAGTGGGGGTCCACACAATGTGTATCAACTTGTTAGTAAATTTTTTGCTTAAACAGTTTAGCTCAGACACAAAATACCCAGGTTTACAGACGAAAAGTTAAGTTTACCATTTACACTTACTTATAGCTAATAATGGTACATTTTTTGACGCGATTCCTGGTTTAAGTTAGGCCTTTTTCGTTGAGGCAGAGTTCTAAAACTTCTCGAAGGTCCATTATGTGACCACTCCCGTATTTTTAGAAATATCAAGACGACGTTTTATTTATATAAATCACTACTCAAAAATTAAGTAAAGTAAAGTTTAATTATTTTGGCAACGTTTATATCTCAGTTTTTACTTAAGTCACTTGATAGAATACAAGATTACAACTGACATTTCGAAATAACGTTAAATTTCGGGAAATGCCAAAATCGGACACTTATTATGGGACAGAGTGAGTATTAGAATTTTGACTTTCGAAATACATATTTTTTGTCAAATATTCCCATTCTTCCCCTATATGACATCAAACTATTAATTTATACGTACATGTAACGCGCTAATCCAATCCGGGTGGTATCTCGAAGATAAAGTAAATAAAATGTCTAAACTAAAAGGATCCATTACTACTATTTCTGGGTAATAACCATTGCAGAATAATCTAACATCTTCACAATTACTCATGTGGTAAGACTGAAATTTAATGAAAAGAAAAAGTATTTAATTATATGTATAAGAAATACCTGACTATAAAAATTACTTGAAACTTAATTAAATTAATTTTAAAATGGGAAATAAAGAGACAACTAATAATGAATATTAAGTGTTTAAATGAAACAATATTAAATAAATTAGTACAGCTACATTTTAATCACCTTTAGATTCTTATTTATGTTCTAAACAAACCAAGCAAAAATGAGAATGAGTTATAGAGATTTTAGCTAAATAGTCGTATTTATTTTACATAATATTTAATAAAAATTTATTCTAAAAGTTTCTTGTGTGGTTATTATAAACGTTTCAAAAAATATTTATTAGAAAAATCACTCCAGAATAATTTATCCCAAAAAACTGATGATATTACAGGCCATACTGTAATGGTGGGGAGACTCAAATCTCGGGGTATGATTCTAAATCTTTTACTCCTTGTATAAAGCAAATTGTATTTTTGGTTAGTATTTCCTGAGAATTTTGATTTATCTTTTTCTTATCCAGACATATGTATAACATTTGTAGCAGTATGGCCTGTAATATAGTAGGCTCCAGATGAACACATGTAAAGCACATATATTAAGTATGAAACATTGTTAATTTATAATTTTTATGTAGAAAATAAGTTAAGGCATAACCCTTTAAAATGATAGTGTTGAATAAGACAGCTGTAATCATCCTTTCTTTGAGTCAAAATGATGTTCATTTCATCATGCTAAAACATGATGAAATGAGATTGAGTGAATCACAACAATTTTTTTAATAACGAATAAACATGATAACTCAATAGGAACTAAACTGATTTACAGGTTTATGAATTGTTCACTAATTCTTGAGAAAAAACCAACAATTTAATAAAAGTGTGATCTTTTAATGATTGTAAATACAAAAAATGTTTCCAATCCATTCACCTAATACTTTGAAAAAAAAAGAAATAAACAATTAAAATAAGATAATCTTTAAAGTGTTTTTTTTTCAACAAGGATTTATCTATAAAAAAGTTAGCATAATTCTATATACATTTTATCTATAATTATGCGTCCACTCAATTATGATTTGGAACAAAATTATTGATAAATTAAAAAATTTACTTAAAATTTACCACACAAAAGTAGTATTCAAAAAATAAATAACAAAAATTTAATCACAAAAGTTGTTTTAGTCATTTCTCAGTGTACAAAATTAAAAATCAATAATAACAGATTAAAGATAACAAATCCTGAATACCGTTTTTTATGTAAAAAAGATAAATAATCACCTTTTACATACTCATCATTTTAATATTTTAATAAAAAACCAATTCACTTACCTGAATATTAGTATGTACATATTGTAATTTAGAAGATTCCCTACATTTCCCATCAACCAAGTCCCAAGTGCACATTTCCCCAGCTTCCGAACTAGATACAATGTAATTATTATCAGGGACTGCAGAAGCTGACGATAAACATAAAATAGGCGCTGAATGACCCACTAATAAGCACCTTGGTGTCATTTTGAGTGTTTCTGGGTCGACTTGCCTAAAAAAGCAAACGAAACATTAAACTATGGCTTTGAATCATGTTAAAAATGTATTTACCAGAGGCAAATTTGTCCATCGTAACATCCTGTAACCAATGTCTTCAGGTCCTTGGACAAATAAATGCAGGATATACAATGTGTGGGGGCGTGTTTTCCCCATAGCACAATAGGAACAACCAGACTAGCGCTCGGCATGTCGACACCCCCGTGAAAATCCCACTACTATGCCCCTTAATCAGACTAAATCGCCGTCAATTATGGGCTATTGGCAAAATTGAGTCATATGACCCGGTTGGATTTACTTGCGAAGTCGAGTCCAGGGAACGTTGAATCCTGATGTGTTCGCACCTGCTTTGTGCGTCGTTACGACTACATTAAATCGCCAGAAGGATTAAAATCCGAGGCGATTAAATTCTGACGTGACAGCTGAACGATATTTAACCAAACTTTATGACAATTGACAGATACAGTATGTTCTACACAATTCCAATGACAAGTATGTCGTTGGTATCGCCTGAATCGTAGATAAGAAAAAGATAGAGTATCTAGGTTTATTCTTGTTGGACTGCGACGATAGCTAGAGGAGAGTCGATGTTTTAGGTTAAAATGGACGTTAGAAGTCATTGAATAGATAGTTATTTTTTTTGTGGGCAATATATGGCGCTAATTCTAAATTAAATTCAATTAATTCGTTTAAATTAAACGATAAATAAAAATCATTGGTTTCATTCTAAGAAATTCGGTGGAAATTTCTTTTATTGTGTTTTTGCGTCTAAAAATAAACTATGTGCGGTTTAAAAAATTGGAAAACAATTATTTTTTTTATTGTGGTTTACAACCAGTAACTCCAAACAATTTTAATTAGTAGTGTTTGCACTAATTTATGTTATCAATATATAAAAATAACATTTCAATCGATTTCAAATGCAAATTCCTTTTTAAAAATATATTTGTCGAACGAGTTTTTATTTTTGTAGAAACATTTAGTAGCAATTTTGAAACCTCTGGATTAACAACATCACGTGAGTAATTTTGAAATGAAATTCAGTCACGCACATGTTACGAGATGGTTCTAGTTGATCACAATGAACAATAACAATGACCTGTAACATTTATTTCAAGTCAATTTTATTCGTTCCATATAAAAAAAATTACGTTGACTCTAAAAATAACATCGAAATATTATTACTACTATTAATTATTTATACATATACAAAACGTTTTTGACTCATTAGTATTTAACTAATGATTTTATGTTATCGTTATAATACTCAAAAAAGAATTAAAATTTATATTGTTGCGCCATCTATACAAGTTTTATAAGAAGCATTAGTTCTCTTATTAAATGAAAGATGACACTTTAATATTAAAGATTTTAAAGATTAAATTAAAATAAATTGAGTTCATCAGAATTTGTTGTTGATAATATACTTTCTAGCTATTGCACTGTAATTATATAGAAAGATATTAATTGTTTATTGCTAATTCAATTATGTTGAAATTTAAATTTTTAAAACCTGTAGATTGATTTGATTATATACAGGATGTCTCACGTAACTGGTTCATTAGAACTTTTTTAGGTTCCACTATTCATAGAGGCTTGAAATTTTAGTAACATGGGTTTAACTAATTTAAATAACATTAGCGAATTAAAATTTACAATCGAAAATGAATTTAACAATACCATTCATTTTCTAGACTTAGTTTTACAAAAGAATATCAACTTAAAAAGAATAGAATTTAATGTGTACCACAAACCAACCACAACTGATGTTATTATTCCGAAAAGCTCTTACAACAGCAAGAATCATAGAGAGGCGGTTTTTAGACATATGATAGATAGAGCTATCAATACACCTATGAACGAACATAATTTTAATGAAGAAATAAAATACATAATAAAGCTTGGTCTCAATAATGGTTATAACGTTGCATTTATACAAAATGTTTACAATAAGATTCAAAAACGTAATATAATGAAATACATCTATCCCGCATATAAGAACGACACATACTACCTAACAACAAATTATCACAATTCATTCAACAAAATTGAAAAAATTCTACAGAAATACGATATAAAATTAGCATACAGAAGTAACTTAAAACTATACAATCTAATTATTGACTCCAAGCAGAAGATCGAAGAAAAACAAAAGAGCGGTTTATACATAGTAAATTGCAACAGTAAAACAGTAACCTCGACGTTAGAATCAGAGAACACATATCTAAAGAAACCTCTTCTGTATTTAAACACATGTCTGAGACAGGTCATAAACTCAACAAAAACTCAATAAAACTTATAAAACAACTTCCAAAATCAAAAAAATTAGATTTATATGAAGAAATGGAAATAGCTAAATATAATAATAATAATAACAAAGAATTATTAATGAACGAAGCTACTGATATAAATCCTCACCGATTGTTTATGCCATTTATAAATGCAAACATACTACATAAACCTGTTTCCGAAAATCTCCCATTTTAGAACGATCCATAAGTTTCATTTACCAGTTCCTTTTCGACAGCTGTTATGATAAGACAATTTTGTTTTTTATTCGTTTTTGTAAATTTTAATGTTTTAACGTGTAAGTTCTTTGTAACGTATTAATCAATTTAATGATGTGGGAAAAAAAAGAGAGGTATTTTAACGTCAAAAACTTCATACAACGTGGCCGCTATTTATTGGCGGTAAATAATTATCTCACGTTTTTGTGATATACGGTAGTTGAGAGCAAATAAAAAAAATTTTTTCTTCGAATTTTATTTTTTATATTTAACAAGTAAAATATCGATTTGTAAACGGCAAATTTTTTACGTAGGTGTTCAACCAGATTTATGAGAGGACACCAACTGCCTTAAGACCGCGTTAAACGTTGAACGTTCTTGAGATGATCTCTAAATCTCGAGATCGCTTTGACTCGAGATCCTGTCGTTAACAGATGTCGCGCCACGCCAAATTTGAGGAAATAAATAATATTCGTATCTTTAACCGATTCTTTCCCCACCACTACTCATATCAAGCGAGATGCGAGAGTATTTAATCGGTCGTGATGTGCCCAAATAATTCGCAAGGATTCATGTTGGCTAAATCTTATTTGATGATACTTTTTGCGTCTGTTTTAACTTTGCGGATTTCAACGCAATTTTTAACAAAATGTGTTGATTAATGTCGTTTGCCGGACTCCGATATCAGTATTTCAAAATTAGATCTCCCTATTTTTTTATAAGCGATTTATTGGAATTATAAATTAAAGAGAAACAGAAATAAGCCATGCGGGGAGAGGAGGGTTCCGGCCAATGCGAGCGGAGTTGAAAAGATGGTGCCACCTCAGACGGAATGTAGCGTCTTATCGTCTACGCACGATATATACATAAAACGATGTTTAAAATTATAGATAAAATTATTTTATTACAAATTCAATAAGATTTGTTTGTATATAAGACATAAATAATGCATATAAATTTAATTATTTATCAAAAATAATAAAAATTATTATTATAATAAAAATTCATATTGTAATTGATAACAAAAAATTATAGAATGCAATTCAAATTAATTTCCTTTGCGTAATTTATCCTGCATCATCTTTGCCTCTGCTACAATCACCAAACCGTAACTGCATGAATAGTATTTCGGACTCCAGAATGGCCAGGAGCATTGGGATCATTGGTATTGCTGTTTTCTATTGTCTCCTCTCTTCTTGTTTCTTCTAAAATTCAATCTGGTATTAACAGAACTTAACAACTTCTTCGTACATGTTGATGTCGACAAGATGTTGTTTCTCTCTATATTTGTCTTCAATTTTCTTAGCGTGTCTGCCACAATTTTTCCAGATTTGTGGCGTAACTGAAGCAATTGCATCACGAAACAAATTGAGAACTTCGTCAATTTTATAGGTATTGTTGTTTTTGTTACCTTGTTTTTAACATAGGCATATATTAACTCAATAGCGTTAAATTTACAATATGCTGGTAACCAAAGTAACTTTACCTCGTCGCCCCTAATTTCTGTACCAAAGTGTATAACAAATAACGTCTCTGATAATGATAAGGACGTGATAGTTGTAAAAGCTGTGATCTGGTCATCGATGAAAATGAAGAATCATCTTCAGGTAGCGACGCATTTCTTTCCTAAAGCCACCTGAGGATATCCCTTCTTTTCCATGCTCTTGTTGGATTTCTGAAATTACGATCCAACATAGTAAGATATGGGGCTTGGTCTGTTATGATAACCGATCTTGCAGGAATTATGGACTATACATGTCTGAACCACTCTTCGTGATGTTTTTTTAAAATGTTAAAGAAATTAGTTCCACGCCATATTGTTTAAATTTATATGCATTATTTATGTATTATAAACAAAAAATACTTATTGAATTTGTAATAAAATAATTTTATCTAAAAATCTTGTTTATCTATATATCGTGCGTAGACGGCAAGACGCCACGTTCCGTCTGAGGTGGGCACCATCTTTTCAACTCCGCTCGGATTGGTCGAAACCCTTTTTAATTTATTTCTTAATAACAATATATGCTTTTACCACAATATATCTAAACATAGATATTGTTCTTATTTTTACTTTTAGTTTTGCAATAAAAGAAATGTTCTTGAAAAATTTTGTATTTATTCTCATACTGGAATAGAGGAGTTCGTATACGTGGCTTATTGTTTATTACCATTTTGTTTATGGCGTATTTAATTAGGAAGCTTCTTTTTTATGATAAAATAAAAGATTGTTTTTGTACGTATACCATAAATATTTATCTGATAAAAATATGTACGTAAAAGTATATCATAAGAAGAACAAAAAGAAACTCATTCAATAGAATAAGCACCCATTTTGTTAAACGATCCGTTCTATTGGTAGAAAACTTGATCGAAAAATCGTAACTTTGAGATTTAATAATTCGACATAATCATCTTTGGGGATCTAAATAATGAATAAATTTGCTTCAAATTGCTTTTTATTTCATTGCGATATCTCAATTAGATCTTGAGATACAATTTTTTTAGATCAATTAAAATATATGATTAAGTTTTAATCAAAAAATCTTTGAGATTTAACAATTCGAAATGTTCATCTCCCACGCATTGTAATTTTTTCTCATCATAAATTCCCTTCGATTAATTTACTTTTCTACCTTAATTTTTAGTTTAAAACAATATATTATCAATATTTAATCTAATGGGAACTTAACAGAATGATAATCTACTAAAATTTCATGGTAATCGTTAAAATATATTACTTTAAAACACTTCGACATCTATTAAAATATAACCGAACTATTAATCTGTTAATACGGTTGCCTAAATTCCGGTTTATTTATTATCCCATATAGTTCACATGTAAGTACGTAATTCCAAGTTTTCTACAAATTAACGTAATAAGGGGTGTCGTTCTGATCTTAAACTATTTCTGGGGAATGTTCTGCTCCCAGTGAGTGTATTTTCGAAGTAATTTGTGAATTAGTTTACTCGGTATAAACGATGCAATGTGGCCAAAAATACACCCAACTTTGTGGATTTTTTTCATTAATAACAATAAAAATATCTATCTTTGGCGATATTTACTACAAAGCCCTATATGCCATTTTAACCATATGGTAAAATTCTTGCATTAATTCCTTTTTTGTGCCCTAAAACTTGGAACTACTGCACCCATGTTTAAGTACCTGATTTTTATGACGTTTAACGCAGCCTTAAATCTTTTAAAGAAATTTGTCGGAGTATTATTCAAAATACTGCGTGACATGATAATAATACAAATTAAATATGTAATAAGTAGTAATTTTTATATTTTATAATCAATTAATTGTGAATGCAGGTTTTTAAAAATGTGTTTTATCTTAACAGTATTTTATATTTAACTTATATTGGTAACAATAAAATTAAATATATAATACATGTCATTTAGGATTGAGCAATATATGCTCTGAGGGATGTTGAAAAAAATACTAAATTATAAGAATAAGACGTAAAATAATACAATATATAAAATATTTTTTTGAATTTGATGCCCTAAAATAACGACTGACGTGATGCAAAATATCAAAAACAGCTAAAAGTAGAGCTAATACCAACACTACAGCTAACGTTAGACCTAGAGCTAAAACATTTGGGTTTAACAATAATAGGAAAAGCTATATGAAGAAAAACTTAACAGTATCTCCTGACCTCAAAGTTAAATCAGGAAATTCTTGGAAACTATTTTTCTGTATATAGATTAGAAATGGGCGTATGAGATCGCGTGATTTTTAAGGAATGTAGTGATCGGGGTCTTGCTTTCTGTTACCATTATTTTAAACGGTGACTGTGATTATCGTTTACCTTTTACCGTTTAGAGAGGTGTCCATAATTCCCCAGACGTATGACAAAAATATCGTGAAAAGTAGCTGACTCAAAATCATAGGTAAAAGGATTATTGAACAGTTTTTCTGCACTTGATTTTCCTTCAGAGGTACACACAGATCTAGGGAGAGTGTTGTTAGTAATCTAACTACGGAATTTTTGAAACAAAATGGTACTAAAATAATACACAGGTCTGTATACTATCCTCAATCAAATGTAATAGAAATTATTGTAGAAAATTTTTTTTTTTAAATTCATGTAGTGTTTAAGAGAATACTCAGAGCTTTGAGTTACGGAGATGGAAAGAGTAGGACGAGTATATTGATCCAGCAATATTTTCCATAAAACGTGCACCACATACAACACACGGTTTCAATCCTGTGGAATTATATTATGGGAAGCAAATTAAATATAGGCAGCGGAAATCTTGAAAAATAATGTTAATGTCGATTTAAAGATTGCAAAGATTATGGAATAGGGAGGACGATATCTCGGGGGCTCTCCCTAAACCAGATATATATGTAAGTAAAAGCTAAAATTTCAAAAAGGGATGGGAATACTTTGATTTTGTAAAAGGAAGTGTGTAGTGCTTAGTAACATCGCTTAGCACAAGGAGAATAAACAGAAGAAAGGAGAAAAAATGGTGAGGCGCTTTTCTCCTGTCCATCTAGATGAATTATGGGACCGTGTGGATTGCACAAGGAAGAGGCATCATAAGAAGTGATTGCCTTTTCAGGAAGAATGCGCAAAAGATGCACGACGGTTGAAATGAATGGATTCCCCGAAGTAACCCTGCATTCATATCTCGCCCGACTTCGAAGATGTTAGCCGACAAAAGCATCACTAAGTTGGATTGGATTGGGTTAGATTTCGAAATTACAACCCAACTCAACACTTGAAGACCACGTAAGATTGGGTGGTCGAAGGCTTTGGATTGAAGTGGAATTTCGAAATCCAATCCAATCCCGTGATACTTTGGGCGGTCGACTTCGAAGACGTCGACCAGACGCAGAAATATGAATGGAAGACGATTAGAAGCAGTGAATATTGAGGTTTTGTTTATATTAAAAGAAATAATTCGGCCAATTGTGAAGCAATACCAGTTTTCAATACCGCTCATATTTCGTTTAGAATCCCGGTATTTTGAGTCCCGGAATATCGGTATTAAAAACTCTAGGAGATTGAAAGAAATTAATAAAGAAAATATCAGATACTAACTATGTATATGTAAATTTATTGAAACCTTATTATAAAATTTTAATGCAATGATGAAACATTGATGAGAAGTACTGACTGTGAAAAACTAGAGCAAAACTAGAAACTTTCGGGTTTTGCCATGCGTCTTTTCAATAAGTGTTTGACGTTTCAAATATCATGTTGCAACCGTCTTCAGAAACTGGTTCAAATATATCGGTCGAAAACTAATTAATTATCAATTTATACTAATTACAAGCTTACTACTAACTAATTACTGTATCGCATCTTGTTTGAGAGTCTTGTTCGTGTTCACCACCATCTTCAATGTTCTGCTGAGTTCCCTGCCATCTTCTCCGTTGACGTTGTTTTTATGCCGGTGGATTTCTATGGCCTCTCTTGTCAGCCTTTGGTGATGTTTCTTAGTTCTAGCCAGTACCTTTGCTTTGTCGAAGTCTATTCGGTATCTCTCTGAATGGCAATGTTCCGCAACCGCCGACTGCTGACTGACAGATAAATCCAGCTGGTTATGTACTTACTTCATCTTCGTTCCTCAAAGTATATCCGATTTTTTGCAGTATGTCCCATAGAAACCGTTCCTCCTTTTTTAGGTTATCTCCTTTACAAATTCTTGCTGTTCTTTGAAACAAAATGTGGTTCACGGATCTCTTCTGTAGGGGGTGATGGTGTGATGTTGCCTTTAAGTACACGTTGATGTTGGTACTCTTCTTATGCACTGCAAGTTCCATGACACCATTTGTCGTGCTAGTGACCAACGCAGCTAGGAAAGGCAACTATTTGGTTGTTTCCGTTTCCATGGTAAACTTTATCGTTGGATGTTGTTGACGTCCTTTAAGTGATCTAAGAATTCCTGGAGGCATTCGCTGCCATCTTACCATATCACAAACGCTTCGAAGCCATAGTTTTGGTTTCTACAGGCTCTTTTTCAAAGCATCTTCTTCGAATGAATAATCGGCAACAATGGAGATTCCATGGCTGTCCCGTCAAATTGCGCGTAAAACTCTCCTTTCCAACAAAAATACGTCGCCGATAAACAGTAATCCGTAAACATATTCTGGTAATCCCTCCGCAATGAACTGGCGAAGACCGTTCTTTACAGACAGCATTCTTTATTGGTTTCCCCAGTAAAAACTTCTTATTACTTCCTTCGGGACCTCCTTTGTAGCGATTGCGTAGTGGAGTCCTTTGTAAAGTTCCATAGTTTCTTCTTTCGTTAGTGAGACACTATATCTTTTGATGACTGATTCTGTATTCGGCTTACCAATGATTCAAACTTGATGCGTGTACCACGGGTCTTCTGAAATTCTTAATTCTTCTCCATTGTTAGTCTGTCCACTTTATCATATTTTATATTATTAAGTGATAATGAAGGTGTGCATTCGATAGGTTTAGAAGATTGTATTACCGAATATTTCTCGAGATACATTCGGATTACATCGAAGTATGTTATTTACAAAAAAAAGGTGAACTGATTGTGAGATGCAATAATCACATTTTAATTTTTTATAATTTTTATACTTTACAATCATAAACAATGTTTATTTCAATTAAAAAAATGTAGACGTAAAGCTACATTTTTTTTATTTACATACTCATTTCGATGCGATGTGTCGACCCGGGTCGACCGATTACTCAAAATAACGCACGGCGCCAACCACGTCTGAAATAAGTCTGCAATAAGATGAATATTGTCTAAATAAAATGTAATTTTTATAAAAAATATATTTGTAATTCTTTCTTAGAAAACAATTCCATATTATTTATGATAAGTCTCTTTTGTGTAAAAATTTTAATATCCTATCATATTGATTTTCTAGATTGAGTATACAACTTATACTACAAGTTGAATTTTTCCAATTCATTCATAAATGTCTTGCTTTCGTTTGCCGTTAGAGGCAGCACGAGCTAGAGCAACCCAACTCGACCCGTTGAATAACTATGTATATCTATAAACAAGGGTTCTATCATATTTGAAAATAACTAAAAGAATGTGCGCCATCTATATAATTTTCGCTGAAGCTCATAGTTTGCTTACTACATAAACGATGTCGCATCAACGCTCCTCATTTAAATTAAAAAGATTATATCGTAATTTAACCATTTTTTATTTAATCATTTTTCCAATAACTTACTTTTAAATAGTATTGCTAGACTTATAAATGCAATATACTATCCAAATTTATTTACGACAAATACAAATTCCGTTATCACATTTGCCACCTTTCCTTTTCAACGCTATGCAGTGAAGATTGCAAGCTGCTTGGCCCAGCGCAAGTCCAAATGTCCTGCTTAAAACATCGCAAGTTACGCGTTTTTGTCTGATAAGTCCATCTATTAATAATACAATATTGTTACGTCTTTATTAAACTTAATAAATAGTCAAGAACTTACCTCCTTGTATATCAATGTCTGCTATCGGTGAAGTTAAAGTTGATGTTAAACATAAGGCGATAATTAAGAAAATCAAAGTTATTCTTTTCATTTTATACTACTTAATAGCTTTAATAACGTGTCTCGTTAAGCTTGTGGCGTTAAGCGATTGAAGCTATCGGCTCAGACGTTTAAGCATTTATATGTGTTGAGGAACGCCATCAATAAATAAGTCATAAACGAACTTAGGGTTATAAATAATCTCATGAGCATGGTAATTCCAGAATATACGGATAACCAAATTGGACTCTCCCAACTTATCTTCGCTTTACAGTGAGATTAATTGAGAATTGCAATAACATTGGTATATATTTTTCAAACTTATCTCAGCATAAATAATGCGTCGGACATGTTCAAACCACCAAATCGCACAAATTTTATATTCTAACTATAAAAGTTAGTTAATTATTCCAATTTTTATGGAAAAATTGGACTAGTTTCTCAATTAAAAACTTTTCAAGTTCAATTTGTGATATGTAACTATAGAAACCATAAAAATTAAGACTGATGTTAGTGAAAAATATACAAACAATTTTTTAATAAATAATAAATATTATTTATTTGTAAATGAACAAATCAACCATTTATTCAAACAAATCAATACTTAATTCGGCACAGATTTGAAGACGAGTTTTAAATTCTTTATAAGAATTACGAATTTCCTACAGCGAATTTTACTTTTTTCTGGTGCTTAACTGTAAAAACGATACTTTTTTTTGTTAACAGGACGTAAAAGTCTGTTTCACACTACCAATCTTCTAAGATGAAATTCGATCTGGGGACATACTGTAGATACATTAACTTATTCTTAGTTGATAAATACACTTAGCAGCAGAAGTCTGCGCACAAAAAACTTCTAACACTTTAACTGAAAAAATAAGGGTCATGATCTAATATGATAAACTTCAATTTTTTTTATTTTGTGTATTAACTACATATAATTCTATTAACAAAATATGCATCAATAAAACAGAAATATTAGTTACAAAAAAAATTAAAATTAAAAATTCTCCAAATAATGCGTATGCAAAAATCTGCGTACAAATAAAGACGCCTTCTCCAAAATATACTTATTTACTTAAATACGTAGTTGGCGATGTACGCTTTCCGATTTAAATAAAATATAATCGGTGTCAATTATATTAGCAGAGGCTTAGAAGCTAAAAGTTAGAATGGACACGAAAGGAAAGGAAATTGAATTTTGAGAGAGAAAAATTATTGTAAAGTTATGGAAAGAGGGAAAATCTTTTCGAAAAATACGAGAAACTGTCGGCAGGTCACACTCTTCCATTCAAAGAGTAATTAATAATTATAAAGACACTGAAGATTACCTCTCACGTCCGTGATCTGGTAGACCACCCAGGTTAGGAAAGAACCTAGGCTGACGGCAAAAAAAATAGTAGAAAATGTACAAGAAGAATTTCATAAAACTATCAGCAAAGATACGGTGAGAAGGACGTTAAAAAAAGTTAACTATCACAGTCGCGTTGCACGAAAAAAGCCATTTGTGTCAGAGGTCAATCGTCAGAAGCGGATCGCCTTTGCAAAAAAACTCTTAGACAAGCCCATTGAATTCTGGGAGAAAGTTCTCTTTACAGATGAGAGCAAATTTTGCATTTTCGGCATTAAGGGTAAACAACTTGTATGGGGAAAACCTAATACTGCCCTTAATCCCGAAAATTTGAAAGCGACTGTAAAACACGGAGGTGGTGGAGTTATGGTTTGGGGGTGTATGTGCACCAAAGGGGTGGGAAGGTTGGTTTTCATAACATCGACAATGGACCATAAAATGTATATAGACATTTTAAAAGAAATTTTGAAGCCTAGCATCGAAAACTTGGGCTTGGGGCCCGAATACTTTTTTCAACAAGATAATGACCCCAAACATTGCGCCCACAACACTAAGCTTTGGCTACTATACAATAACCCAAAGCAACTTAAAACACCTCCACAATCGCCGGACTTGAATCCCATCGAACACCTCTGGGATTTACTGGAACGCAGGATTCGGCAACACAACATAACGTCGAAGGAAACGTTAAAAAATGTTATGATTGAGGAATGGGCCAAAATCAGTTCGGACGAAACGAAGAAATTAGTGCACTCCATGCCTAAACGTTTAAGGGAGGTCATTAAACGTAAAGGTTATCCGACCTCATATTAATATAGAAACAATGATCTCATTTATGAATTTTTTATAAATACTGTCCTGACTTGTACGCAGATTTTTGCATACCCGTAATTTGTAGAATTTTTAGTTTTGATTTTTTTCTGTAACTACTGTTTCTGTTTTGTTGAAGCATATTTTGTTAATAGAATTATATGTAGTTAATATACAAAATAAAAAAAAATCAAGTTTATCACATTAGATTATGACTCTTATTTTTTCAATTAAAGTATTACAAGTTTTTTGTACGCAGACTTCTGCTGCTGAGTGTACATCAACATAATTGAATAAAAATAGTTTTTTTTCGTAAATGCTATTAAAATATTACTTTTTTCTAGTACTTAACTGTACAAACGATACTTTTTTTGTTAACAGGACATAAATGTCTTTTTCACACTAGCAATCTCGTAAGATGAATATATTTACTCATTCTTAGTTGATAAATACATCAACATAATTCAATAAAAATATTTATACCACGATTCTAAAATAAAATTCTAAAATATTCATACCACGATTTACCACGATTCATACCACGATTATACACAAAAGTTAGCAGCATTAAGATCATATATACACCGAGCCTTTAATTCAGAACTAAGACAGAATAATTTTGAAAAGGAAGTATCAATAATACAAACTATAGCAAAGGATAATAATTTCCCCGAAAATACAGTACAAAAATTAATAGACAAAAAACATAATAAAATAAATTTAAAACAAATCTCATCCTTAGACAAGTTAGATAAATTTAAAACAATAAGTTACCCAGGTACGATATCACACAAATTGAAAAACTTTTCAAAAAATATAACATAAATCTAACATTCAAAACTACACACACTATTCAAAATATTCTTCATAATAGTAAAGACAAATTTGATATCTTACAAGAAAGCGGTGTATACCAAATAGAATGCAATAGTTGTCAAGCTACATATATCGGAGAGACCGGACGTAATTTCAAAACAAGGATCATTTAACGAAAGAAAATTCGGCATTTGGAAAACACTTACTTTTTAACAACCACGAATTTAATATAGAGAAAAATACAAAAATATTACACAAGAAAAATAAAGGCTATTTATTAGAAATACTCGAAATGTATGAAATAACTAAATTTAAAAAACAAAATCCGAATAAAATAGCATTAAATGAACAAATAAACCATATTACCCCTCCATTATATAATAATTTAAAAAATCCTTTCAAAAATCTTTAAAACCACTTTCCATCTCTATATTCATTAAAAACAAGTTGTCCTCGTGATACCACGATGATTTTGTATTGTAAGAAATATATGTTTGTGAATACTTAAAATGTATTGTGATTGTTTTAGCTTTTAATTTGTAAACTGACGTAAGTTTTAAAGTAGACATAAATTCTCTTTATATATAGATGTTCTTCTGAAGATGGTAATGTAATTACCGAAACCGGTAAAGACGTAAATAAAAAATTTTAAATATCACTTAGTATATGATAATATTTTATATTTCTATAATTCAATAAAAATAGTTTTTTTTCGTAAATGCTATTAAAATTTGACTTTTTTCTAGCATTTAGCTGTAAAAACGATACTTTTTTTGTTAGCAGGATGTAAAAGTCTTTTTCACACTAGCAATCTTGTAAGATGAAATTCGATCCGATGACATACTGTAGATATATTAACTCATTCTTAGATGATAAATACATCAACATAATTGATTAAAAATCGTTTTTTTTCGTAAATGCTATTAAAATTTTCCTTTTTTCTAGTTCTTAACTGCAAAAACGATACTTTTCTTGTTAACAGGACGTAAAAGTCTTTTTCACACTAGCAACCTTGTAAGATGAAATTGCATTCTTGTGACCCCTCTTCTTATCGCAACCTATGAAAGTTATTGTAATTTTAGCTTTTCAAAAGTGTAATGCTGCCTTAAAATAGCTCGAAGAGCTTGTTCCTTTATGTCGGTATGTGTAATAGAACTTTCAGAAGATGGTATTTCATGGGAGCATGACTGGTCAGGAGTCCTTAAAGCATCCTTAAATTCGTTTTATTGAGGCACAAACCTTTTCGGTTTTATTATGCGAAAGAGTTATCACACTTTTCGTTTATCTGTGATCTGGAATTGGTGATCGATTTTTTAATTATTAACGAAAAATACAAAAACATAATACTTAACAATTTAAACATTGTGTGAAAATTCAACAACTCAAAGCCACAGAGACCTTGTAAATATCGATTGTGAATCATATGTTACGAATGAGTTTTTAGTCCTAAGAAAGGTTTTAAGTAGTGCTGGATAAAGGTATCAATAGGTACTTGTCGATGGTATCGACTATCAATACCCGCAAGGTAACGAAAGTATCGGACTATGGATAGTATCGAAATATCGAAAATTGTTTTTTATATACAGGAAATTGCATTCACAGTATATTTGCAAGGGTGATTCTACATATAAAAATATTGAGAAAATTTCATATAGAGATATGTATAGAGATAATGCTTTAAGGGAGTCAAAATACTTTGAAGATGAGATTCAATATGTGGTTATTACTCAATTTTTCAAAACCGGTTAGTGAAAAAACACGAAATATACAAGTACGATAATTGAGAAAATTATCAAGAGCGTATGATGGGAATAAGGGTTAGGGTCATAGGCGCCGGTTTTTGAAAATAGTAAGGGTATTGGGTAATGAAAACAACTTAATTAGAAAAAGACTGTATGCTGGTTTGCAAAAGAAATGTCTTCTGCCAGTAATGTTTAGTCTTTTACAAGTATATCTGGTGTTGAATTGGCAATTTTTGAACTTTTGAGATGAAGGTATTGTATTTTGGAAGCAAAATCAAATTTTATTTACATCTTTTTACCTTTTGTTTTAAAAATGTCTTCTTCCAGTAGTATTTAGTGTTCCATTGACAGTTTCTGGACTGCTTAGGCCAGGATTTTGCATTTTGTCCAATAGTATTTAATATTTTCGAAATAAAGTCAAATGGTTTATATTGTTTGTTTTGTGATGAAAATATTTTCTACCAGCAGTTTTACAAGCAGTATCAAGTCTTTAGGAAGTATTTTGTTAAGTCTTTTAGAAGCAATATCCAGTCTTTTGGAAGTGCTTTAAGTCTTTTAGAAGCAGTATCAAATCTTATTAAGGTATTGTAAGTCTTCTAGAAAGCTTTTAAGTTTTCTAGAAACAGTGACAATTCTTCCAGCAATGTCAAGTCTTTGGGAAGCACTTCAAGTATTCTAGAAACAAAATCAAGGCTTTCAAGAGCAGTATCAAGTCATCTGGATGCATTTCAAGTCTTTTCGAAGCAATATCAAGTTTTCCAAAGGTAATACAAAGTGGTTTGAAAGCATCTTAAGTTTACCAGAGGCAATACCATGTGTCTTGGAAGCATTTCAAAGCTTCTATAGCCAGCATCAAATCTTCTGAATGTATTGAAAGTCTTCTGGAAACCTGTAAGTCTTCTAGAAGCAGTATCAAGTCTTTCAAACTAAATATTAAGTGTCTGGAACCATTTCAAGTCTTTTCGAAACAATTTCAAGAATTCCAGAGGGTATCGAGTCTTCTGGAAGCATTTCAAGTCTTCCAGAGGCAATATCAAATGTTTTGGAAGAATTTCAAATGTGAATTTTCGGTCAGATTTTTATGATAGTCACAAAATCAAATTCAGATTTGTTGAAACTAAAATAATTTAATCCAATTATCTCTCTACATCTAGAAATCAATAATCGCGTTTTTTGTCGACACTAGTAAAGAGACGGAGTTGTAAAAACCAATCTTGATATGGAAGACTTATACGTTGTTATCTATACCGTACTTTTTGAAGGTTTACAACTTCTGAACTATACTTCGTTTTCCTTTTCTATAATACTTGTTGATTCAAAGAAATTATTTTAGGGTATCTGGTTTCTGTTAGTATTGGATCCGAATAAAGTTCTGATGTTTTCCTGTTAATTCTGCCACTCTGTTAAACAGGATTAATTAATATCATCTGATCGAGCGTAAGTCACGTGAATTGACGTGACCCATGCGTGAGTAACGTATCTGATATTCACGTGAGTGGCGTGCATGGCTCGCGTAGGTCTAGATCGTGAGCGGGCATAAAGAGTCATACAGTCATACTTGAAAATTATTTTTTTAGACACCATGTTGTGAACTCGATCCAAATATGCAGCATTTTATAAAAGTAACAATTTTCTTAAGCATCCTTTTAAAAACTGCAAAAATCGAATTCTTAAGATATCATAATGACATATATCTATCTATTAAAAGAAAGTATGTAATTTCCTCAAAATAAAATCATACTTGAATATCTCACTTCGCTTTCAAGACATCACATTTTGATCTCTTTAAGGTGGCAGAATCGATTGAAATTATTTAGTACTTATTTTGTACTATTTTGTAGTACCAATAAACAATTTGTACCATGCACTATTAATGAGAAACTCGTGGCGCTGCTAGCTGGACCACTTCTAAACAGACACGTAAAAACTAAAACAAATCTGGATTTAAGAAGATCTTAATTTGTACTAATTTGTACCATCTATAAGAAATTTACACCACTAGTGGTATAATGAAATATTTTACAATTCGATACGGTAATGAAAGCTCTCACAGTACTCAAACGGGCGCTGTAATGATGCTTCTTACAGCATCCAATATTGTAATGAAATTTTTAGTAATATTTTATGAAACCAGTTGGCGACATTAGATCATTAATTTTTTTTGTTGTCATTGTGACGATTTATATTGGAATTTATACCTAGTAAAATTTTAATTCTTATGAAACATGCGTCTTACTATATTTTTGTAATTCGCGTTTTTATCTTTATTTTAACAAAAATGATATAAGATTTTACAATTTTTGGAAAGTTTGGACATAACAGTCGTAACATCTTCACTGTCAAAATTAATTTTATTTTTGTTAAAAAAACAGAATAAAAACGTAAATTACAAAAAATAACACAAAATACTCGTTGCATAAGGCTTAAAGCACATTCATTAAAAAACTCAACTTTCAAGCGTGTCTTACGAAATTAGTTCTTTAATATGCTATTATCCATGGTACAAATTAGTACAAAACTCATTAATAGCACATAGTACAAATTGCTCATTGGTGCTACAAATTAGTACAAAATAAGTACTAAATAATCCAATAGGTCTCAATCGATTCTGCCATTATTGGTTTGCCAGCTTAAGAGGAGTCAAAGTAATGTCTTGAAAACGAAATGATTTCCTGCAATAGATGGATATAAATCACAAATTGTCAACATGATATCTTAAAACTCGATTTTTACAATTAAAGAATGCTTAAGAAAATTGTTATTTTTATAAAATGCTACATATTTAGGTCGAGTTCATAACATGGTGTCTCAAAAAAGAATTAAGATATTCAAGTATGGCTGAAACTATACACTGTATATAATAGCCGGATTAACATCCCGAATTATCGGATATTCGGCTGAAGATAATGCTTAATATCCGGTATATATGTACTAATTGCAAATACAACAGTTAATTGTATTATCAATTCGTTTAATGTTTAAATGTAAATTAATAATAATAGATTTGTGGTAAATTGACAAAAACATTAAATACATTCTAAATCTCATTATTTAATTTGACTGTTTAATTAATTTACATCGTTTAAATAACAGTTTCCTAAAAAATCTTGTTTGATTTGCGAGAGCGAAATTCTTTTGCACTCTCGAACAATTCAAATTCTTGGTTCTTACTGTTGTTACCAAGTGGAAAAGTGTCATTTCGCTATGTAGAATCAAAAATAATTATTAAAGTTGCATTCCGTTAAGGTACAAATTTATAATAAATTTTTTTTATAATAGCTGTTTTACAGTATATTTATCTTCAATACAAAATCATAACATATTTCGTTATAAATAATACATTTTTATTTCATTACATGTACAATAACTTACTATTTAATGTATTTTAATATAATATATTTAACATACTATTTATTTTCGACAAATACAAACTCCGTCTTCACATTTACCGCCTTTCCTTTTCATTCCTATACAATGAAGAGCACAAGCTGCGTGGCCTATCGAAAATCCACCAAATTGGAAACTTAAAACGTCGCATGTAACGCGTTTTTGTCTGATGAGTTCACCTATTAATACAATATTGTTACGTCTTTATTAAAATTAATAAATAATCAAGAACTTACCTCCTTGTATATCAATGCCTGCTATCGGTGAGGTTAAAGTTGATGTTAAACATAAGGCGATAATTAACGAAATCAAAGTTATTCTTTCCATTTTATTCTACGTGACGAATTTAGTAACGTGCCTTGTTAAGCTTGTGACTGTATTGAAGCGATTGAAGCTGTCGGTTTAGAAGTTTAAGCATTTATATATGTTGGAGAACGGTTTCAATAAATAACTTGGGGATTTCACACAAACTCAAGAGCTTGGTTATTCCAGAATACAGAGATAACCCCACTGGAAACTCCGTGTTTACATCTTTAGTTTACTGTAAGATTAATATAGATATGCGATAACGTAAAATCAATTAATACATGAGAAATGTTTATTTAATTTCTTTTACATTTGCATCTGTTGAATAAAAACTGTTTGCTAACAAGATTTTCTCAGATTTTAAATCATAATATTTTTACACTTTCTGTATATATCAACTTTAAAAATTTCTTAAAATGGTCTATTTTATGATACAATAATAAAATGTGAAGCTAAATAAGAATAAATTATGATTTAGGTTACATTGAAAAAAAACTTCTGTCTCCGCTGATATTCAGAGAATATTTTCTGATCTGTAACTGAATATATCAATATAAACTGGGAACCCCCATTTTTAATCGTCGGTTTTATACGGTTCAACTCCATTATATAAAGTCATTGCAGAAGCTGTATTCAACAAGTAACGTTTAAAAACGTAAGGAGAAATTTATCAGATGGAGAAATTTACGATTCTCGTTTTAATAATCGCTATAAATTTAACAATATGCTTATCTTCACCAATACAAGATCATAACACTGAAAAAGGTAATAATTATTATTTTCAATATTTAAATTTATGTACTATTTTTCTTTTTTTTAATAGTTTTAATTAGACAAAAGCGAAGCTGTTTTCCAAATCGACTTTCTAATGATAATCTTCGTTGTTCTCTGCATTGTAAAGTACATGGCAAAAAGGACGGGTCCTGTAAAAATGGAGTTTGTGTTTGTAGGAAAAAATAGAAACTAATAATGATGTATTACTTATTATGTAAATACAAGATATTTTAATAAATATTTTTTAATAAATAACAAAATATTTTTATTAAAAAAAAATAATGCAATTTATTAATTTGTTTTTCAAATATTTTTTCTGCACATTGTTTTTGTGGCTCATCACAAAAGATCATCTCTCTTAGCTTTAATTTAAGATATAAATGATTCACTCACATAAACACGGACAGAATAATTTTTTGAAATTTTAAATAATTCTTACTATGTATCAACATGAAGTAGATGTTTCAAACGAACTTCAAGTTCCTTTTTTTTAGAAATCTTTATTATAATCCATAATACTTTATAATCCTATTATAAAATAAAACATTTTAACTTTATTTCTCGACATAAATAATCGCGTTATGATTTAAAATAAAGTTGTAATAAGGTTTTAAAATTTACAGCTTTTTTGACAAATGCGAATATAACCTAATTGTTATTAAACACATAGTTTCTTAGTTTATCGTTTTTATGAGAGTACTTCGTAACTCTCATAAATATTGGCAGCCAAATTTTTTGAAATTTCTGTATTTTTTAATGGACATCAACATAATCTAAATTTAAAATTCTTCCTTCAAGACCTCTTTCTAGGAATTTTTAACGAAATCTTATAAAATTATTATAAAATACATCATTTTAGCTGTAATCCCAGCTGAAAACGAGACAACTATAGGTATATAAGTACGAAGGCTTTCACGACCGGTGTTAATTGAACTAAAATTAGAACTAACACTAGAACTATCACTAGGACTAACACTAGATCTAAAACTAGAAACTTTCGGGTTCCGCCGTGCGTTTTTTGAAAAAATGTTTCGGATGTCATGTTGCAACCTTCTTCAGAAACTGGTTCTAACTGACAAAATCGGGGATCGTAAAACAATATGTAGGTCGAAAAACTAATTAATAATTAATTTATATTAATTACAAGCTAATTACTAACTAATTACTGCGTCGCGTCCGGTTTGGGAGTCGTGTTCGTCTTCACCACCATCTTCCATGTTCTCCTGAGTTCCCAGCCATCTTCTCTGTTGACGTTGTTTTTATGTCGGTGGATTTCTATGGCTTCTCTTGTCAGCCGTTGATGATATTTATTATTCCTAGCCAGAACCTTTGTTTTGTCGAAGTTTATTCGGTTTCCCTCCGAATGGCAATGTTCCGCAACCGCCGACTGTTGAATATTCCTCAGTCTCACATCCCTCTCGTGTTCCTTGATACGGTATTCGATGTTTCGTCCGGTTTGGCCAACGTAAAACTTCCCACAACTGCATGACAGCCGATAGACACCCGCTCCTTTTAATAGAGGTAGCTTGTTCTTGGCTACCGGGAATGTATTCCGAATTTTGGTGACCGTTTCGTACCCCACCACGATGTCGTTTTTCTTGAGGTGTCTTGCAATTCGTTCCGTTACACTGGAAACGTAAGGAAGACAGATGAAACCAGCTGGTTCTGTACTTGCTGCAGCTTCTTCTCCCTGCTTCCGCTGCTTGGTGGCTCGGTTGATGTCCTTTAAACTATATTCATTTTTCTGTAGTACGTTCCGTAGAAACCGTTCTTCCTTCTTTAGATTATCTCCTTTACATATTCTTGCTGCTCTCTGATACAAAGTGCGAATTACGGACATCTTCTGTTGGGGATGATGGTGCGATGTTGCCTCTAAGTACCTATTGGTGTGGGTTTTCTTTCGATACACCCCCAGTTCCATATCACCATTTGTCGTTCTAGTGACCAATACATCTAAGAAGGGCAACTTCTTCAGAGCATTTTCTTCGAACAATTCCATGTAAAAGTTAGCTATCACCGGCGACAAAGGAGATCCCATGGCTGTCCCCTCAAACTGTTCGTAAAACTCTCTTTTCCAACTGAAATACGTCGACGATAAACAAAATTCCACTAAATCTGGCACGTACTCTGGCAAACCCTCCGGAATGAGTTTTTGGCGAAGACCTTCTACCGCATCCTTAATTGGAAAAAACAGAATCCGCCAAGCAGTTTTTGATATCTTGTATTTGTAGGACAAGCAAAGTTTCTTTAAAATATCTAGGATACTTTTTAAATAATTATGTAGTTGGACACATGTTTTATTAATACTGATTTTAGTAACTAAAATTGCAAGCAACGAAATCAATAGTCTCCTTCTTACATAATTTTGTTTTTGGTGCTATGGAACAGAAAATTGAATTAAGACTTTCATAACTGTCTTCCCCTTCACATCTTATCAACAAATCGTCGGCAGTTAAATCATGATATATCGGCCGAATTACGTCTTTTACAATTTTAGGTAAGGGGTCCGGGTGATTGTTATTTGCTAATGACTTATTATTTTTTAAAGCCACGAACACCATGATGTTGCGGACGTTCATTGGTAGATATTTTGTGAAAAAATGTAGCCCAAATAGCATCATCCTTCATCTTTTCTTTACCTTCTGTATTTCGCCTTATATTAAATCCGTAGCGTTTGCCGTCAATTCGTGAATTAACTTATCGATCAGTTTTCCTCAGCCCCCAAGACCTTTGTTTAGTTTCTTTATCTATCACAAACAACTCCCCATACGTTCTTGTACGCGACCGATGTGAGGCTTAATACTTAAAGTTTTTTAAATAAACACTTGTAACGAAGACGCGGTTTCTTTGTAACGTTTAGTAAACAAAATGTTGAACTAAACTTTGGGTCTAGGGGCGAGCTGTACTTTTGGAATAACTTCGAATATTGAAAAACTGTTTTAGGACATTGTTCAACATATTCCCAAGATTTGAAAAATGGAATAATAAATTTGACAAAGTTGCAAGGTTCTACCTTTATTTGTTTATTATATTTTTTACTTTTAATAACTTATACATAATTATACATGTAGAAACTAGTTACCCGTCTATAACCATTCATTGGTTATTCTAGACGCTTCTATGTGTTTTTGCAATTGTAAGTACATTGGGCTTTTAGGCCTTAAAAGTGCCTAAAACAAACCACTTGATAGTTAATAATGAAACTACTATAATCTAAAAGTAGTTTAACTAAACTAATAGTTATAAGTAGCAAACTAAGTAAATAAGAAACTAATATGATTACACACGTATACATCTTTGTTATATTTTTTTAGTAGTATTCATTATTTTGTTATTCATTTTCTTTTCACACCGCCTTTTTTGTTTGTTTATTAACATAAAATTTAACAGATCGTGCATTTGCGCAACATTTTTGTTAACATACATATTGTTTTCTCCTTTTATTAATTTATATTTTGAACTTTTTTTTAAGTCATGGTTGGACAGCCCCGTATTTTCAATGTTTTGATTGGTATTGGGTGGTTTTTAGATGACTCAGCTTGCAATTGTGTCATTGATTATTATTTTATTTAGCTTTTTTTGCCTTAACGGTTGTTATTTTACCTACAACTTTTACTTTTCTTTGTTTGTATTTTCTTCTTCTTCTTTTCTCTTTTCATGGATACTAGCTGTTCCTCCAATTCATTTCCCTTTATATCTTTCTCTTGCGATACATCAGGTGATACTTCAATTCTAGAGACCTACGACTCTTTCTAGGATGTTGACGCAGGCGGCGGTCCCTCAAGTTTTTATACGGGCGTACTTCCAGCTGATCTCTTTCATAATATTGATAATTTTATTTCGACATACCACATTAATTCGCAAAGTCTCTATGTTCATCTCGATGACTTGGTTGTCACATTTGAATCATGTATTTTTGATATAATCGTGATTAGCGTGGCTATAATGTGGCTTTGGCCAACTCTTCCCTCAGCTTTATTCTCCCTTCCAAATTATCTTATAAGAAATGATCGAGTGGTTATTATTGCGCGATCCAATGGTTCACTGCAAATTACTGAATACTTGCTAATTGAAATTAAGATCAACGATAGTCGCATACTTTTGGGCACGTTCTATTGTCCACCAACCATACATTACTTCGATCAGTTAGAGGATTTACTTGACAGACACACTTTGAACTACTATAGTATCGTCTTAATGGCCGATTTCAGCACCTGACTTTTGAGAAACGATCTGCGTTGCGGAAGATTTCATTTTATTAACTCGTCCCTAAATCTCTCATCGGATTCATTTTTGGACCTTATTGTCACATCTTGCCTAGATAGAATAGTTTCTTATGGTCAATTTTCTAATCACGACTTGATTTACAGCGCGCTTTAGGTGGGAAATCAACGGTACTCAGGTCGGACCATATCTACTCGTGACTATACACAAATCAGCTAGGAATCTTTGGTATCTGATGCATCCGCGATCGACTAGTTGCCTTTATACTATATGTCAGATATCGACGCAAAAGTAGATTTTTTAATATAAAATTGAAAAGCTTATTCGATCGTCATGCACCTTCAAAAGTGCGAAAAATAAAGCGTTTGCCTGCTCCGTGATTCAATAACTTGATCAGAGATCTTACGCGTAAGCGCAACGTGGCTAAGGTCTACGGATCCTCTGTAACCATCGAGAAATGCCAAAAAAACTTATATTTATCAGAAGTTATCTAATACAACACCAAAAACGTTTTGGAAGACATTGCATTCTTTTGGCATAATTGAAACTCCTTCCTCCTAGCTTTGATTGTAACTCTTTAGGTGCTTATTTTGCTAATTCGCCCATTACTCTCGTCAAATCAATCAAGAAATCAACATTGCTCACTATCAGTGGTTCCGCTTTAGTCAATTCTTAGTTTTCCTCTACAATGTTTGATGAGTCTCAGGTTCGGGACGCTCTTGTAAAAACGCCCTCTACATGTGTTGGTGCTGATGATGTTAGTGTTAAGCAACTCTTTCCCATCTTGGACGTAATTACTCCACCACTGCTTTATATCTTTAATTTCTCCATAGAGTCTTCGACCTTTCTTGTAATTTGGAAACAGACCTGCGTTGTATTCATTCCTAAGATTAAGTGATGTTCGGCCAATATCGATACTTTCTGTATTATTTAAGGCACTTGAACGCTTGATGTACAATCAAGTGCAGGATTACCTTAATGAGCATAAGCTAATTACAGTCTACCAATCTGGTTTTCAACCAGGCTATAGTACAACATCGGCACTCATCAAGGTTACTGATGACATTAAGCGTGGCTACGACGATCGACGAATAACCTTATTAGTTCTGCTGGACTTTGGCAAAGCATTTGATGCTGTGGATCATAATTTACTGGTGTCGTCTCTATCTGCTATGGACTTTGCCATTGAGTGCATTACTTGGTTTAGGTTAAATCTTTCCCGTCGTTCATTTTGTGTCCGTGACACTTCATCTTCTTCTGTTTTTCAAAGCTATAGTGGTGTGCCCCAAGAAATTATTAATAATTAATAATGTAATGTACTGGAGCGTGTATTGGCTCCATTACTATTTTCAATTTTTATAAACAGTGTTACCAAATTCATTTCATGTATTATCATTTATATGCGGATGATCTTCAAATTTACACATCAACAACCGTGAATGAGCTTGAACTAAAATTAGAACTAACACTAGCACTAACAATTGTTCAATTAACACCGGTCGTGAAAGCCTTCATACTTATGTGAATGAGCGCTCAGAAACCATGGCGCGGCTTAATGACGATCTGTCCAGGATACTTGACTGGTGTTTAGACCCGTTTAGGTTTTGCCCTGAATTTGAATATTGTTAAGACGCAAGCTATAACGTTCGGTTCAAAACCTTTACTAACTATGTTTTACAAACTTGGGGGTAACAATAGACTCGGCGCTGTCTTGGAGATGTCAAATTCAATCTGTCGTAAACTTGGTTGTTTCCTTCCTCTTGCTGTGCATCGTAAACTTTGTTACTCAGTAGTACTACCCCATATCTATTATGCTGATGCTGTATATCTCGACCTGACAATTACCCTCCGTAACAAATTAGACAGATTGCAGAACAATTGCCTTCGCTTGGTAAGTACGATCATGTACGCAGTATCGTCATCACCTTCGAATGGTGACTGACGAGAGACGCAAATCCAGTATATTTGTACACAAAATTTCAATTTATGTCGTCTCGCTGTCTGCCTACTGGAGCACAGTCTGATACGTTACTACTATTTCCCATTCATCACACCGAGAGATATCATGGAATGAATCCAACTCTTGATGTTGCCTGCTTCTCTTCTCTTTTTCTTTCTATCAACGGTACTCATTCTGTTTTTTCCTCTTTGCACTTTTTCTTCTTTTGCTTAAATATTGAATTATTTATATGATACAATATTATTATGTTTTATATTAACTTGTTACATATATTGCTGGTTGGGTCTTTTCAAAAAGGAAGGTTATTAATTCCAAAACCAGTTTCTTATCAATAGGTGTGACCAAACTCACTAAGTCCTACTTTAGCATAAAGATGTCCCTCACCAAATCAAGCGGTATGTGGATAAAAAGAGAAATCACATCAAGTGAAATAAGCACAAAATTAGGTGGGAGTTTAACATCCTTAACTTTGTTCACGAAGGAAAAAGTAGCCTTGACATTATAAGAAGTTCTTTCAGTAAAAGCGAGTTTAAGAATAGATGATAAAAATTCGGACAGACGATATGTAGGAGATATGGAGGAACAGTTTACTTTATAAATCATCGGCAAACCATAATATTTGGGAATGACTCCATTGTGACATTTCAAGTTGTTATAAACTTCCTTTTCAATGTACTCCCTCTCTAACAAAATTTTTGAAAATTTATTGTTCTTATTTTGTATCTTTAAAGTAGGATCTTTATTAACCATTAAATAGGTCTAAGGACTTTAATATATATTCAGACCTAAACATAGCCACTGTAACCTACCCCTTATCTGCTTTGAGTACTAAGATAGGGTCCTCTCTTTTCTGACCCAGAAACCTTTTAGTTGAAATCAAGCACCTTTTTAGCAATGACTAAGTAGTATTGAGATGTTGGTAGTCATTAAGAAAATTAATGATAATGTTAGTAAGCTCTTTTAATATTATGTACGTCAAGAGGTAACGATTTAATTATGGATTCAACATCTGCCAACAACTTAGGAACTGATATTGTAGTAGCATCAGGAATCAATCCAAACTTGGGACCCAACGACAAAAAAACCTTCACTTCTTCAGGTATCTGAATGGATGTTTTATTAACAAACCAACCCTTGTTATCATTAACTATCATTTTAAAGTTTTTACTGCTGTTGTTCAACTCCCCAAATTTTTTAACGTTAATGCACTTAACCTTATTAAAAATCTTAGATTTCCTTCTTAGATTTCTCAAATTTGGTATTATGTGATATTTTGAAAAAATGCTGTTTTAAAAAAAATGTTTATTTCTAAATTTTGGCGACATCATTTAACTTTTGGTTCAGTTTTATACGCAATTCACTTTTGTAGGTTTTGGTATGATATATTTATGTAATTTTAATTTGTTTGTTCAATTTTGTAGTTACCCTGAAGAAGAAAAAATAAAATTTCCGAAAGCTTGGTAGAGATAAACGGAAGCCTTTTAATTACTTAACCTTTGTTGTTTTGCCATGTATTCCCGATATTACGTTACCTTTGGTTCCTAACAGTTACACGTAATAACTCTTCTTAAGTTGTAATAATAATATTGTAATAATCATTCTTTTTTTAAATTTTTACGTGGTAATGAAAACGGGACATTTTAGAGTTTGTTCGGGACGACGGGACCAGTACCATAAAAACGGGACGTATGTCACATTAGTTATGATTCAAAATAAAGTTGGGATAATTTTTTAAACTTCTTTTCTTTTTCTTGCATATAATTTATTCTATTAATTTGTTGTTTAGCATCATTTTTCTCGTAATTTTTCTTATCAAGCTTTATAGTTTTATGATTTATCATAAAATATAACTTAACTTTCTTAAATATAGATATAATATTTTATTTAAAAAATCTCTATTTCTTGCTATGTATACAAAATTGTTAATTAACTTTATTTACGGCAGCAATTATGACTTATCTACATATCTTATTCACGCCTTCCTCACAAAGTGCAACCTTGTTCGTAACGGAACAACGCTCGTTACAAGACCAACAGAACGTAGGAGTGCTTCTTTTAATTCTTGTAGCTAAAACATAAGAGGATCTTTTACACATTCTACCAAATACATTAAAAATAACACTTCTCACCTTCATCTCCTAATTGAGACTGATGAGACTGATCGAAAGCCATTGTTAGAGTTACAATTAACAACACTAAAATAAAAATTAAATTTAACTTCATGATTGCTCTTATTCCAACAAGAATTGGACCGTTCTAATTTTGTTTACAAATTGTAGCGGTTTATATATGTGTTTACGCCACTCAATTTACGTAAACACATTCTAAGAAAATTTAGTTCAAGAATTTTTAATTAAATTAAAGATTAAAATGTTTAATTAAAATTGTCAACTGATATAATTCTCAAATATTGAATTTAAATCAATCATTGTTCATTAGTGTATGTTTATTTTTGCGTTATTGGGAATCACTTAATACATCCTTGAAATTGGCATTGATTAATATCTATTATAAAACACCTGTATACAAAAGAATAATTAAAGACAAGTCAATAGTATACCATAATAGTGTTTCAAGAGAATTTCTTATGATTCTCAGGGGTTCCCAGTTCAAGAGTGAATCCCCGTGTGCCAATCTCTTTGTTTCTTTTTATTAGTATGCATAAACCAGGTCTCTGACTTGAGTATATATACTCCACGCGGATGTCTTCCTGTTAGATCAACACCAAGTCTTCTCAAACAAGTTCTATCTACTAATAAGTAATCTTAACGCAACATTTTAAAAAAATGGCAAAATATTTAGCTATCGCTTTAATCGTTGCTTTGTGCTTAAACATGGTTTTAAGCAACCCAATTCCAGAACCCGACGACCAAGAAGGTGATAATTTTTTTAATTATTATCATTAACATAATTTTTAAGTAGAGACTTTATTTTAATTATGTTTTTTTTGTATCTATTTGTAGAAGGAATTATCAGACAGAAAAGGGTAACATGTGATCTTTTAAGTATTGAAGCCAAAGGAATCGCAGTTAATCACGCCGCTTGTGCTGCTCATTGTCTTGTTTTACGTAAAAAAGGAGGATCTTGTAACAATGGTGTATGCGTTTGTAGAAATTAAAAATTATAGGAATGCGATTGAATCAATTTTAACACAATAAAGGATTAAAAGCAATTAAATTTGACAATTTTATTATAACCTTTAATTCTAATACTTTAATTATGACGACCTTTCTCAAGACGGTGTCACTCCTGATTATGAGAACGTGTTAAATGCTTTTTAAAAGGTTGTAAAACGAACTTTATGGTTGAACATGACGTTAACAATATTTTATTTATGTTTTATAGAACTTCCTTTACAATTCAAAATAAATATAGAATAAGTTTCCAGTTTATAGTTGTTTTTGGCTAATGCAAAATAACTTCATCTCCCAATCTGTTGTTTAGAACATTATTTCTTGTAATTTTTAATCCTTGGGTTTCTTTTGTTATCAAAATTTGCTTTATTACTTTATTTCTAATAATTCTTGTGTTATCAACCCTCGCAATTTTTGTTTTAATTGTAGATAAAAATAATTGCGTTTATTATTTTATTATATAAATATATTTATTATTTTTTTGATATATAGAAGATAACCTTATGTGTCAATTTATTGTTACGATTAAACCATGAATTTCAACGCATTAAAGGATGTAATAATTTAATGTAATTTAAAGCTTAATTCCAGCAAATTCACATTGTATATTCATATATGAAATTGTATCGATTATTTCAATAATTAATTTGATTGATAAAAGTTAATCAATTCCATCTAGCGGGGTTTAACTATCCGCTTAATGCTATAAACATACAAACAAGGCAGTGATTATCAGTCGTGTACATAAAAAATCGCTTCTCTGGTAAATCCGTTTTGATAAGAAAGGACTTCTTATTTTCAAAGGCGGTCATTTCGTATAAAAACATCAAGCAGTATCAAGTCTACATACATTTCTTCATTACTAATTATGGCAAAATATTTAGTTATTGCTTTAATCGTGGCTTTATGCTTAAACATGGTTTTGAGTAACCCAATTCTAGAACCGGAGGAATATCAAGGTAATTTTTATCCCTAAAATCATTATATTATTTATAAATTATTTTTGTGGTTGCAGACGAAATTGTCAGGCAAAAAAGGGTTACGTGCGATCCTCCAGGTATTGAAGTTAGAGGAGTTTTGATTAAGCCTCCCTCTTGTGCTACTTATTGTCTTACAATGGGCAAAAAGGGTGGATATTATAATATTAATTGTAAATGCGTTTGTAGAAATTAAAATTACTAAATAGGTTATTTTGTTTAATAAAAAACTAAAAAATATTTTATACAGTTTTATTTAAATTATTTATTATAAGAAATCACCTTGTTCATTCTATATATAGAATTGCAAAAACCAATCCATGAAGAAGGAACTTAAACGTAACAACAAATTCAGAAATTCTAGACTAACACTCCATTGCATTGTGTTAAAGAAAGCTATGTTTTGATATTAAGAAAATGTGGTATTCATCTTTAGAAAGCTGTAAAGGAAATGGTTGAAGGATGAGTCTTACGAGAATGGTTAGAGAAGTCAGATTTATTTGTAAAAAACCATACAAATAAATTATGGTGAAGTTCACCATGTTATACCAACCTTAGAAATGTGGTTTTGTAACGTCCATCATCCTTGGAGTTATTCAAGTCTCAGTAGAGATGTGTACGTGATCTTTTACGCCCGTTCACGATCTATCCCACGCGGGTCACGCGCACAACTCACGCGAATATTATATATGAATAACGTGACTCACGTCAATTCACGTTACTCACGCATGATCAATTTAATTATTAATTAATTGTGTTTGATAGAATGGCAGAATTAAGAGGGAGTTTAGTTCTATAATGTTCTGGAATAAATGAGACTGTTGTTTCATTTTGATTTTATGATATAGCTGTCTAAAGTACGTCAGTTTTCAGAATCAATCTTAATAGGAACACTACATTTATGTCTTAAAAGGCTAGTAGTTCCACATTTAGAGTAGTACTTTATTATGGATATACATTTATACATCGAGCAAAATCTAGAGCTTTATTTAGCATTCTTTAGAAATGTGTTTTTAAGCAAATAAATACATGTTATAAATTTAAACAAAAGATTTAATTCAAAGAGCATATAGTTTAGCAACCAAAAGTTTTATAAGATATCACTTTACTTAATAGAGGAACGAGATACGAATATCTTAGGACAAATATACAGGGTTTGGTAAGGCCACAACAATGAATAGCTTCTAAAATAGAGTACTTTAAAAACTTATTCAGCAATCCTGCATATTTCAATTGAAGTAAAATTAGGACTAACACTAGACCTAGAAGTGGAAGATTGGGATACAAATCTTTATACTTCTAGGTCTAGTGTTAGTTATAGTTTTATATCATTAGACCTAACTCAATTGGGTTGGGTTTAGGTTGGGTGCATCTCAAAACATTTTTTAACGAATGCCTCTATAAGGGATAGTTTCTGAAATAGAGTATTTTACAAACTGATTGGCAACCCTGTATATTTCAATTGAAGTAAAATTAGACCCAAAACTAGAATAATATTTTAAACATTTTGTATAAAAAGCGGCGCAGTCTTTTTGTTCGTCCAACCCAGCCCTGGGGCGCCAAATATCTTAGGACGGCACTGGTCTGTTCAGCGTTCGATTATTATTAAAGAAAAATTTAAAACTTGGTCTACAGGTTCATGCTGGATCCAGTCGACTCAAAAGTTGCTCACGATCACGCACGCTCACATTAGGAATACAAAAGATGAATTTTGTATAGTTAAGCGGATATTAACAATTTACGTTTAACATTTTTTGTTCCAACACCATTATTTTTTGAGTTATGGTCGACTTTAGTCACGAATATGACCTGTATATCAATGTAATATACAGGGTGAGTTTTTTATATTGGGACAACGGAAAATCTCTAAAACATTGCATCAAATCAAAAAAAGTTCTTAATAAGATTTGTTATAAACCAGGTGGCTTATTAAATGGTGCCGAACTCAACAAGTAAGTACGTTTTGTTTAATGGTTGTCCAGCACATCATTCAACAACAGCACGAGAAGTATTAGATCGAGAATACTATCGTCGATGGATCGGAAGAGGTGATCCAGTGTCTTGGCCTACAAGATCGCCAGATCTTACTTCACCTGATTTCCTTTTGTGGGGCCACTTAAAGTCTGAAGTTTATAGAGAATTGCCAACCACGAGGGAAAACATGATTGAGTAAATTACCAACGCTTGTTCAAAGATTACGCCGGAAACTCTTCTCAGTTGTGTGCAATCATTCCAATTGCGCTTGAATAAATGTATGGAAGTGAAGTAAAGTTCTTCGTTGTTGAATGGATTTTTGAAATGTTATTTTACCTTAAAATAAAAAAAGCACAAAATCATGTTTGCTTGCTTCTCTTTTTGTACATTTTTTCGGGATCGAGTTCGGTACCATTCAGTGAGCCCCCTAGTTTATAATAAATCTTATTAAGAATTTTTTTTGGTTTGATGCAGTTTTAGAGATTTTCCGTTGTCTCAAGATAAAAAACTCACCCTGTATATTGACCATAATTAAGCCATATATAGTTATGGATTGTGCATTCTTACACAATTATAAAAAAATTAATGTTCAACATCGTTTGGTCAACAACGTTTGGTTATGGATTATGTATTCGAATACCATTATAAACAATTATTGTTCAATATTTCTTGTTCCAACGGCGTTATTTATTGAGTTATAGTCGACTTTAATAATGAACACTATCAATTTTGATATATTGTGGATATTCACATTCTAATTCGAATATAATTATAATTAAGCAATATCTAGATACGATTTTTACTTCATTATAAGTAATTTACAGCAAATAATTGTTTCCTACCTTTTTGTTGTTGAGTTATGGTTTATTATTATACGAAAAAACCATCAAATTTGATACGTTGAGGATTTATAGATTCTATCCAGAATATAATTATAATTGAACAATATCTGGTTATGGTTTATGTATTCTTACACCTATATAAACAATTTATGTTTAATATTTTTACTTTCAACATCTTTTACATTTGTTGATATGATATAATAACTTAATCTCATCAATGAGATGCACCAAAATCGCTTAAAAGATTATTTTCCTGATGGTAATACCGAAATACCAGCATTTTGCCATCAATACCGGTTGTCATCAATACCGAACAAAAATTGTCCGGGATCCCGGTATTGCAAGCTATAAACTTAATTAAGATTATAGTTCATCTGAATCCAATTCAGTGTCAGGTAACGTTTTGTTAAATGATATATTCCAAAATCTTCTAAACTTTTGACATTTTCTTCTTCATTAATTCTACATATTCTAACTTATCATATCTAATGACAGCCACACATTCTCCTTTCATCAATTTAGATAAAGCAAATTTACTTTTAATTTCACATATTTATAACTAACACCGACTGATTTGAAAGATTTCTCAAATAGTCATCCCAACCCAAGCTAGAATAACCCAATTCTACCCAACACAAACCTAACCCAAGCCAGAAAAGCAGAACACAAGCCAGAATAAATCAAGTTATATAATTCATTCATTTAGTCATAATAACCTAATCATAAAATTAAACTTTATCTGGATCCAATTCAGTGTCAGAAAAAGTTTTTTCAACATTTTCTATTTCCCCACCACAACTTGTAAACTGTGTGCATTTTCTTCCTCATTTATTTCAGCATATTCCGGCTTATCATCTTGATTTTCATCAACCGGACTTTCTTTTTTCACAAATTTAGACGGCGCAACTTTTAATTAACAGAAAACGTTGTTTGGCTTTTGAAGTTGTTATACTTTTTAGTATGTTTGTAACCCCATAGTTGTAATCAAACCCCATAGTTTTAGAGGTACGTGAACATTTTACAGGTACATTTAGCGTTAATTTTAGATATGAATTACTGCTTAATTCCCATAAATACAGACATGATATTTTTTTACATAATATTTTGAAATTTCTGTATTTCTTAACATAATCTAGATTTAAGTTCGAATGCTTTCACGACCGGTGTTGATTGAACTAAAATTAGAACTAAGACTAGTACTAAAACTAGAACACTAAACTAGATCACTAGATATAATCGAATCATAAAATGGATCATTTTAGCTTTAATTCAAGATAAAAATAAATGCAGAAAGTAGAAATAATTTTTTGATTTGTAGAAAATAAGTTTATTTAAGGAATGCAATGTGTTGTTAATTAAATCATGTACTAAAACGCATATTGATTCGAAAAGGGTGGTTTTATGTAATTTAAAGCTTAATTTTAACATATTCATATTGTATATTCATTTATAAAATTGTATCGGTTATTTTAGTAATTAATTTGATTTATAAAAATTAATTAGCGTCATCTAGCTGGGTTTAATTATCCAATTAATGCGGTAAATATTCACAGTAATTATTAGCTGTGTATATAAAAAAATTGTTCTCTGGTAAATCCGATTTGATAAGAGAGGACTTCCCAATTTTAAAGTAAATCCCCGCCAAAACGAATTGTTTTTGTTATTGTTTAGCACGTAATCTTAACGAAGTTTGGCGGTCATTCGTTTCGTATAAATACATGAAGCGAGTTTTCGTTTACAGACATCTCTTCCGTGAAGCAGACTATTTAATCCAACTTACTACTCTCAGGTCTACAGATCCTTAATAATATAATCATGGCAAAATATTTAGTTATTGCTTTAATCGTCGCTTTGTGCTTAAACATGGTTTTAAGCAACCCAATTCCAGAACAAGAGGAATATCAAGGTAATTTTTATCTCTAAAATTAATATATCTATTATAAAATCATTGTATGTTTTATTTATGATGAAATTTTTTGTAGTTGCAGATGAAATTGTCAGGCAAAAAAGGGTAACGTGCGATCTTCTAAGTTTTGAGGCTAAAGGAGTTGCAGTTAATCATGCCGCTTGTGCCGCTCATTGTCTTGTGTTGGGCAAAAGGGGTGGATCTTGTAATGGTGGTGTATGCGTCTGCAGAAATTAAAATTTACAATGGAATAAAATATGTTTTATAATAAAAAGTGAAATAATAGTTAATACAGTTTTATTTGAAACAAATCGTCTTGTTGATTTTGATTTAGATATCACCTTCCTGCTACATACCATGAGATCCCTCTTCAATAAAATCAGAAATTCTAATAACAAACAGCACTGCATTCTATCGAAGAGTGGGTTGATTGTATACCACTACAAATAATTCATGTATAGAAAGCTGTAAAGGAATTGAAGAAGGAAATGGTGTGATTTTATGAAAGTGGTTAAGGACAGCTAGATTTATTTAAAAAGATCATTCCATGGTTGTTTTTGGTAAATTTTCTGGAGTTTTCTACAGTGTAACATCAATTCTTCTTTACCCAATTATTACATTTCGTGTGTTATTGAGGTTGATGAAAATACCGTAATTTGTGACATTTCACGTTTGAATGAAAGATGTGTAATTTACGTGAGTTATGTCAGGTTACGATTGGTTATGCATGACCCACCGTGAGCAGGCATCAATTTTTGCACCACTTGAGTAACGCTAAACTACCTGAAAGTGAAGTACTACATCAACTCCGCTGCAGCCCATAGAATCTTGATTACGACAGTACACGCACTACTACGAGAAAAGACCCACAACACCCATAGTGATTTATAGAAAATAAGCGAAAAGATACTACGACTCCAGCTCTCAATTTCCAATAGTATGACTGGAGAAGACTGGGATAAAATGGACAGATTCACTACGGAGAAGGCTGATCGTTCTGGCTCGGTCGAAATTCTGTAGGACACACATTAAGAAGTTTGAATCATTGGAATGCCGGATACAGAAGAAGAAAGGCAATAGTCTATCGGTAAAAACGATCGTCATCAACAGATCGAATGTCCCACTAACGAAAGGAAGAAACCACGATACTGGATGCCCGAAAGAAGGTATCGAAGGAAGAGATAATTTGCGAAAAGTTTCGACAAGATTCAACAAGAAGTTGTGCGGGTATTGCAGTCAGCAAAATCACTGAAATTTAACTTGGCAATTGCCGAAAAGAAAGCACTCCGAGGAAAATTCAGAAATCGTCGTGTTACCAGTAGACAAGAGGAATGTTACCGTTGTTATGGACAAAGAAGAATATGACGCTAAAATGATGGGGCTACTAGATCCGGCTACCTACAGGCAGATCAAGAAGGACCCCACAGACAAAATCGGAAGGAAAATGGAGGACCTGAAAAAATCCACAGGAATTCCACCGGAACATCAGAAAGGATTATTTATGCAGGCGCCGATACCATCAAGAATTTATGGACTACCGAAAATCCATAAATCAACTCTTCAACATTCTCACTGGCCAAACATCTTTCGAAGATTCCCTCTCCATTTATAGACAACGCGAAATCATATGTAAGGGATTCTACGCATTTTGTGGAATTGGTAAAAAGTATTAAGTTACATGCTGAGGATATTTTGTATAGTATCGATATATATAGTATCGACCAGAGGTTCCCAAAGTTTTCCTCAGGTGGGTCAATTTTATATTACCGAAATTTTTGGCGGTCCGTATATGTTCGTTATTTGCATGACTGTAACTGACTGAAAAATAATTTTAGAGTTGTGTTGAAACATAAATAAGAAGACTTAAAATGTTACCACAAAACTTGTAATGCTTCAGAAGACTTGATACTGCTTGTAAAACTGTAAGTACTACTAACATAGAATTCTGAATTACTGCTTGTAATTAGATATGTTCTATTTTAATTACCACCCAGATAGCATTTGTTGAAATGCATTAACAACGCGCCAAAATAAATTGATAATTATTTAGCCTCAAGAATCAATTGAGATATCAAAAAACGGTTCACTCCATTAAAATGATTATAGAATTCTGAATTAGTTCACACAATTTGGATGCTTCAATTTGAATCACCACTGAGATAGCATCTGTTGAAATCAATACTAACTACGTGTCAAAATCAAACGATTGTTTTCTATAAACTAACTTCAACGATTGATTCCTCAACTAGCAATTGAAATATCAAAAAACTGATTTCACTATTAAAAGTGCCATAGAATTCTGAATCAGTGCTCATAATTTAATTACTTCGACTTTAATCACCAATCAGATATCATTTGTTGAAAACAGCATTAACAACGCGTGAAAACTAATCGGTTGATTTTATATAATAACTATGAGATTAATTCCTAAGAATCAATGGAGATTTTAAAATCAATGAAGATTTAATGGTGAAAAGCGGTTTTCACCATTAAAATTGTCTTAGAATACTAACTTAATACATACAATTTCGTTACTTCGATTTTAATCACTAACTTGATAACATTTGTTGAAATCAACACTAAGAACGGTGATTGTTTTTTATAGATTGACTTTAAAGATTGATTCAAACCATCACCAGATAGCAATTGTTGAAGTTGGAGGGAACGTACGTTTTACGTTTTTTCAAAAACCGAAACCTATAAACTGATATAACTATTGTATTATAAACAATATCTTTACCACATTTTGAATTTTTGAATTAAATGTTGTTGAAATAGGTCCGGATGTAAGACGCACCCGACTCTAAGAGGTACCCTATTATTAGGAACATCTGTGTGTTATCACAGCATCTGTGTATAAATACTTATTTATATTTTAATAAAAATATAATATATCGTATCGATATCGCGGGCCAAATTCACATAGAACTTAGAGTGTATCGGAAGAGGATCCATACCAACAGGTACTTAGAGGTAACATCACACCATCATCCCATCAGTAGAAGTCCGTGATCCGCACATTGTTTCAGAAAGCAGCAAAGAGATAATCTAAGAAAGGAGGAATGGTTTCTACGGGACGTACAGCAGAGGAACTGATATACTTTGAGGGACATCAAACGAGTCATCAAGCAGCGGAAGTAAAGGGAACATACAGTAAGTACAGAACTAGCTGTATTTGTATGTCTTCCTTATGTTTCCGATGTAACACAAAGGAATGTGTGAACGGATAGCCAAGGACAAGTTATGGGAAATCTTACGAGCCCTTGGAAATATTTTTATTGTACCGACCCCATTAAAAACAGAAAATTTTATATACGATATAAATTGTGTATAGCAGTGATGTCCACTTTTGTCGACCTTTTCTTGCAGCATTTGAGTAATTTTAATCTTACACTAGTCAGTACAAATCGTTATTACCCAATTACCAACTATTCATGATTTTATTGGCGATCGACAAAATGGCTTCGCGATCTAATTTTAGTTCATTCAACATCGGCCGTGAACCCCTTCATACTTACATTATGTTGAACACTCTGACAACACTCCTGTTAATCGTTCCATCATGTTAAGTAGGTCAGTTTTGTTTGCAAATATTAATTATACCATGAAGATTTCTTTTGTATTCCAATTAAAGCGTGAAAAAATCCCATTGTAATATAAAAAAGGGTTAACGCAGGTAGCATCCCTTTATACTTCAATTAAAGCGTGAAGTTTTTATTTTGACCTGTCAATCATCCTCCGAAAGAATGTTAAGTAGGTCAATTTTGTTTACAAAAATTAATTATACCGTGAAGATTTCTTTTGTATCCCAATTAAAGCGTAACGAAATCCCCATTGTAATAGAAAAAAGGGTTAAGATAGGTGGCTTCCTTTTGTACCCCAATTAAAGCATGAAGTTTTTATTTTACCTGTCAATCATCCCCCGAAAGAATGTTAAGTAGGTCAGGTTTGTTTTCAAACATTAATTATACCATGGAGATTTTTTGTATACTTGTAAAGCGTGAAATTTTAATGAAAAAAGTCTAGAGTTGTGAGTCAGTCGGTGAGTTTTTCCAGATGAGTTCCAAAACGAGAGTGTCAAGTATAGTCTTGAGTTTAGTGCCGAAGAGTTTAGCATGGAGATTGAAGAGGAGTGATTAAAATCGCTCCTATTTCAGGTAATATTTAGACGAATTCGATTAGGTAATATTTTAACCTGCAGATGATAATTCCATTCTTGCTATAATGAACTTTTCTAAAACTTTTGATTTACTTAATTTTTGTAAAACTTGTTGGGATTATACTCTAAATAATTTTTTAACAGACTTCAAACATTTAGAGTACCACTAAGACTAAGAAATTTGTACATAAAAGTCACTGAAGTGGTTTTTATGACAGTAGAGATCTTCCTCAAAAGCGATAGTTAGAGTATGTAATATATCCCTTGCAAATAGATTCAATATGAATATTAGATTTAATCCTATTACATTAATTCCTCGTAATACGGACATATGTTGGAATACATTTCATAGAAATTTCGAGGGGTTTTTAATCATAATCAGTACCTTTTGTTGAAACCCATTTTAATGCCACCATTATGATGTAAATGAAGCGACTAATAATTATGTAAACTGAATTATTCTTAATATAAAAATAAAGCAAATACTTCTTAGAAATAAAAACAAATCTTGTCGTAATCGTTTAAGTGAATCCCAGTTGGATTTTATTTTATAATTTATGCAACCTTCGATTTTAGTATAAATACCCCGCGAATTATGCCAATTTATCAGAATCACATCAAACCACTCGAAACGTTAATCTTAACATTACATTAACAATCAATAATGTCGAAATCTATAACAATCGTTTTAATTATTGCTTTGTGTTTAAATGTCGTTTTGAGTAAGTCAATATCAGAAGGAGAAAATCAAGAAAGTAAGTTTTTTTGAGTAAATTTTACCAATCAATAAAAACGAAATTGTTTTTTTATGGTTATAGGAGGAATTATTCGTCAAAAAAGATTAACATGCGATCGTAATCATTCGATATGCGCCACTCATTGTCTTGCTTTGGGTAGAAAAGGTGGAGCATGTACTAATGGATTATGTATTTGTAAAAAATAAAAATTCCTTTAAATTCTTTAAAAATGTTTTTTCACATTAGCTTTTCCCCTGTTGTATACTTAATGAAGAGCTGACCTTTTCCAAGTCCCAACAAGTAACCGATGTTTTCTTTCGGGTTTAAAAGGTTTCAGCCATCCTAACAAGACGCGAGTGCCTCCTTACGGTGATTGTTATCTTTGTTAAGTGGTTTCGACTAATAAGAAACTTTACTTAAACTTTGAAAGTCTTTACTTCAAAGTCAACTTTTGCGCTACACAAGTAATTTCATCGAAATTTTCAAAATTTTATACGAAAAACTAAAGTCATTGACATAATTAGTAAAATAAAAAAGTAAAACTTCATTTTATTTTCAATTTCAACTTGGTGTTCTCTTGTAGTACTTACGCTTATACCTTTAACATTTTAAACTTCCTGAAACTCTTAAACGACGCAAACGCTTCCAAGTAAGTACGGTTAATTTATGCGAAAGACTAAAAGTGGTTATCTTGAATCAATAAAACTCGAGCTCAGCTTGTGTAAACGATTTTCTGGTGTTTGTTGTGAAAACATAAACAACCTCTTGCAGTTTCTTTTACTTCGGTTTAGTTTACCGGTGTAATTTTTAGATTCAAGCCAACGGATGGAGTGTACGTGTTGTTTTTGGTATTGGAAGGGGAATTACTAACGACGGGATTCCCTCTTGAATGTGGGACGATAACCTCTGTGGGTCGCAATCTGTCTCGACGTAAATAAAAAATAATAATTTATCTTGGTAAAAATAGTAAATAAAATGTTATGTAAACATTTAAGGTTGTTTTATCGCAAAAAGAATGTTCTGGAACAAAAAAGAGTTTGTTAATAATTTATTACAGATAAATACTTTGTCTTTTGTTTAGAATTAATCTATTCAAATTATTCAGAAACAAAGAAATTGATTGGGTTTCATTTGGAATTTAGGTTAGGTTGGATTGGAGTTGGTTTTAGATAGTATTGGGTTGAGTTTTAGTTGACTTGGTTTCAGGTTGCGTTTGATTGGGTTGAAATATACGATAATAACCCAAAAATTACGCACAAATTAATCTTGATCGGTTGTTAGAAATACAAATTTTGAAAATTGTTGACTATATCTACTCTGCTATGTGGCTATACGTTGGTCAAGTTATATCAACAATATCTAATCTAAAAATGAGTAGATACTGTTATCTTATGTTATTGCCTCTCGCACCTTCTGGACTTGAGCATTTTGCCATTAGTATCTGCTAATGGCAAAATGCTTTCCTCTTTCCTTTACACCGCCTCTCCTCTTCTATTCTTCTTCCTTCTGTTAGACATTTCAGTTAGATTTTACCCGTTAGACCAGAATTGAATTAGGATGATTTGGGTGCTCATGAAGAAGCTAAAAAAAAAATAGGTGAAAATGTCTGATACAGACCTTTCTGCCTCTTGGATACGATGTGGAAGCGGCGTGAGAGCCTGATCAGAGAAAACTAGAAACAGATGTAGAAACCCACAGTCTACTACACCAAAATCAGTTTGGCTACAAAAAAGGGGATCGATGGTAAAGAAGAAGGCTCTAAAAATAGGGAAGTCTGTGTTCTGATCCTCCTAAATATAGAGAATGCGTTCAACTCGGCATCGTGGGAGAAAATTGTAAAGGCCTTGACGGATAAAAGAAGTTCTTAAATGAAACCTATCTAAACGATCTATATTAGCGCCAAACAGCATTAAATACAAAGTTTCCTGCGGAATGCTATAAAGTTCTCTGTTGGGCCCATTATTTTGCGGGAACAGCTGGAGGATAAAGCCTCTCACGTCGTTCAATGCATAATATCAGAGATGTCAAGAATGAGATTGAAGTTAGGGGCACAAAAGACGGAAATGTGGCTTCTGGAGAACAGATGGTCAGTAGAATCACTCAAGATAAGGATAGGTGTGACTGAAGCGAAGAGCAAAAAAACTTAGAGACCTTAAGGCTAGAGGTAGGAGGTTATTGTCGTCGACGGTGATATCGGTGGTTTTGTATGCTGCACCTCCCTGACAGAAGTTTACTAGAGCAAACGGCAAGCTGACAGTAGGGATCGTTTCCGCGTATCGTGCAGTATCGACCAAGGGGCAGTAGAAGTCATAGTAGGTCTGCCTTCTATAGATCTTTTATTAAATGAGCGATGCGAAATTTATAAAAAGGGAAAAGCTGAATATAGAAAGCGGGCGTTACAAACATACAGCATTGGATGACAAGAGGTTGGGGAGAAGTGGATTACTACTTGTCACAGGCACTCACATAACACGAAGTGTACGGAACATATAGAATTCATAAGGCAGAAGAAGAGACGTGCTGGTTTTGCGAAGAAACTGATACACCCGAACACACCTTATATGAGTGCGAATAATTTAATGTACAAAGGAACAGAGTTGAAATGAGATGGCGGAGTACGTATTACAAAAAATAACATAGTTGAGCAATTGCTATGGTTAAGCGAGAAATGGGAACATACAAGAAATGATAATATTGATTATCAGAAGAAAGGAAAAGTATGAAAGAGATATGGAGAAAAAAAAGTAACGTACGATGCAATGGGTTGTCGGATCAGATGTTCCGAAGGAACAGGATACAGGGGGAAGGAGACATCGTTGTATAAAAGTATTGGGTTATGTTGAATTGGAGTTGGAGTTATGTTATGTTGAACTCGGTTAAGTTTTGTTGGGTTGGGTTGAGTTGAGTTGGGTTAGAATTTAGTACAGACGAGTCCTGCAGCGATCGATACTGGGATCCCATTTGTGGAATATTTTCTTTGACCATATTTTGAAGAACAGACAGATACTCTGGATGAAGGGAAATTGGTTGCTTATGCTGACGATCTTGTCAGAGAGGTCAGCGGGTGGGAGCTTGAAGATCTAGAACAGAGAGCGCAATGTATATTGGAAAGAATAACAGCCAGAATTGAGAAAATCGGCCTACAGATCACTTCGGAGAGAGAAGTGGTATTATTAAGAAGAAGGAAATGTAAAAAAGAAGTGATAATAAATATCAAGAACCACACAATAACATCAGGCAGATCGCTCAAGTATCTGGGGATAATGATATGGAAACAACCTACGATGGAACAAACACATTGAATTCTCTCAATCCATGTCCTCAGAGAAGAGAAGAAGCAACTAATTGGTTGGGTTGTATGTTCTCAAATATTGTATGGATGCAGGGCATGGTCTGAGGTTTTTGAAAGAGTTGTCAGTACAGTAATCAGGACCGTATATACCGAGGAATTTCTTGTAATGACAAGGACGCTCCCCATAGAGTGGATGGCCAAACGAAGAAATGCAGACCTGCCTGATAAACACGAGATCATAGAACAAGTGATTGTAGAATGGATAGTCGATGGGTCGTGAGATAATGGTAGCTGGAGTAAGCTGGTTGGGCAAAGAAACTCATTCTAAAACTAACACCGTCTGTAAACCAGAATATTGGGAGAGATCATTACACTATGAGCCTGTTCCTGAGCGTTCATGGCTGTGGTAAGGAGTTCTGTGTAAATATAATAGGGTCGAGGATGGGATGAACGAGTACTGTACAAATATTGTGCACGACGTGGCACATACCTTATTCAATTATAATATTATGTTTGAAAAAGAGGAATATTCGAGGATACTTGAGAGATACATAAGAGATGTAATAAAAACAAAGAAGAAAGACAAAAGACTGGTGAGACAATAGCTGTGATATTTTAAAAAGTGCCTGTCTGATTGTTTATTTATTATCCATGTATAAACTATTAATTTATTTACGTAATTCGGATTTATCTACAAAGTGTATGTATATACTTACGTGTCTATATGTAGATGTATATTCTCGATACCTAGAGAAGAAGGAGAAGTATAGGAGACGGGTACTACCCAGCCCTTCTTCTAGGTATATAGAAAACAAATAAATAATTAAATACTAAATCGGTTGTTTGATGTTATAAGCAAACCCGAAGATGTAATATGTGGATAGTACCATGTGGAGAGAGGGAGGAATGGGAGAAGCCCCTCTCCTAAGCACGTAAGGAACAAAGAAATTGTTAAAATCTAAAACGATATTATGCTTATGAGCAAACCCAATGAGGAAAATCTATCCAGAAAAAAGGGCGCTATCCAGTCCCTCTTGAAGGTACGTAAGAAACAGAAAAATATTTAAAAGTTAAAACAGTTTATTGTTGTATGAGCAAATCCAAAGCGGAGATGAGCAGGAAATGGGCGCAAAATTCTGAACAAATCTCGAGCAGGGTAATTCCGGAGATGATGGGGTAAGGAATTTTTAGTGCAGCTACATTATCAGGCGGTCCAATATCCCAGGCCAGATGTCTGACAGCAGATTTTCGGCGACCTCGCTATAAAAAAGAGGTGGAATTGATTTTGAGTTGAATTGGCTTGGTTTGAGGTTGCGTTGGCATTGGATGGGTGGAGTATGACCAAAAACGGAAACAATACAAAAATTAGGCAAAAACTAATCTTGGCCGGCAGTCATAAATATATGCGGTAAATATTTTGATGAAGTTAATCATGAATATCTAATCTAGAAATGATACTGTCCTCTTATGTTATCGCCTTCGACTCTTCTGAACTTGGCCATTTTGTCTCTCTGGGTTATTTCTTTTATATTTCCAGGCACTCCACTAACTTTAATATTAAAATTTGCTATGATAATTGTTTCGTGATACTCCACTCATGCAAGCCCACAGTACCGGATAACATAGGAAGACATTAACTGTTAATTATTTATAATATAAGTGCTACATGTTTCGGGAAAACATTTCCCTTCTTCAGGTACAACTATGAAACACAAAATTACAAAGTTAAACTTCGATATGTTTATTAATTCACTATTACATTTCATACCTAGTAGTTTCATATTCCTCTCTTTCCATCACACTGCCTCTCCTCTTCTATTTTGCTTCCCTCTTTCACCTGAATATTTCATACAGATTCTTTTCTCCTCGGCCAGAGAAGAAAGATAATATTCAATCCAACCGTACTCATGTCGAAATTAAGTTGGGTTGGATTGATTTGGCTGTATCTTTAACCTCTAATCCAGAAATGATTAGATATGACCCAAACCCAGCGTCTTAGACGGAGGGGGATTGTAGGGGTATTACCTTTTATGAGGTACCTATTTGCGATAGACTTATATTCATTGCAGAACATGCCTCAATTAAGTATGTCCCGTTAGATTTTTTCCTTTTCATAGCCCTCAATGTCTATGTAACCTAGCGAGTTCTATTAGGTTGCCAGTACATTTATTGTTGAAAATAAAGAAGATGGTTGATGTTATCACATATTACCAATACTGCATTGATTAATATTATTCAATGTGTTCACTCAATGTATTTTGTTACCTATATCGATACCTGTCTTGAATACTACAATTACACAGCTTGTTTCTAAATTTTGAAAGCAACGTTACCAAGTTATTAACTATTTTATGAATTACTTAAAACTTCTTATCGGCATTATCGTTAAATATTGATGATTGCAATTTCGCATGTCGATAAACAAAGCTTAAATCATTCTTAAAACAGAAGACGTAAAGTCGATTAAATCCATGTTGCCAGTATGTTACTGTACTTTGACTGGTTAAAATTTAAAAGAAGCTCTTTATTATTTAATTGACTGCCTAGTTTCGCTCTACGGACATGTTCAAGAACTTCGTTTAAAGTTTTTACAGCCAAATTTTTAAAACATTATAGGAAGTTTAAATGAACACATTAAAATACGATACAATTCCGAAATATAATTAATATTTGTTATAATAAATGAAATACGTCGTGTTTAATTTGTTTAATGACAAATAAAGGTCCATTGACAAATAAGATACGACGTAGTTCAGCCATAATTATTTGTTCTGTTAAAACATTTTAAACAAATATTAATTATTTTTCGGAATTTGAATTGAATAATATTTTAATGTGTTCTGTTAAACTTTCTATAAGGTTATTAAAGATTTGGCTGTAAAAACTTTAGACGAAGTCTTTGAGTTAGGAAGAAACTAAATAAAATATGAATCTATAACATAATACATTTTACAAAATCAAATTACGACAGTTCTGTTTTCAATTACCTATCCATAATTAGGTAAAATAACAAAATAATAGAGTTATGCAAAACAAGAAATTTTCTCATTTAATGTAACCATAACACCTCGTGAAAAACATCACATGTATATTAAAATAAATAGACAATGAAATAATATTTATTAACCTACATCGGAACAAAAACCTTGAGCGAGAATTTAAATGATTACGGTAGAAAATAAAAGAAAATGTTTTCAGTTAATTTCTAGAAGTAATTAACTCGAACAAAGATTAATGCTTTCTACGTGTTAACATTAAATTTATAAATAAGTACATAAAAAAATAAACAGAATAAGCGAATCACAAGAACGTGACGTTATGTTTATTCAAAAATGTGAACTCCGCATCCATAATACAGATAACATGAATTTTTAATCAGTGTCAATAGACTTTTAAATGTAGTTATGCCCCCTCCAACTTTTTATCCGCCAAACCCGTATAATTAAGGAAGATATTTCAAAATACAAACAAACGTGTTTAATAGGTTTTTTTAATCTCATTTATGAAGAACCGGTATAAAAGGAGTAGGAACGAAATGAGAAACCAGTCCAAACTCAAACTCAGAATGATGCAGTCTAAAATCATCGTTTTTGCCCTTATCCTTTTATTGGGGGTGGTTAGTGTTATGCCATCACCATTAGCTGATGAAGGTAAGTTTTATTTATTTTGAAAGAAAATTATGATTTTTTTAAATAATTTCTTTGCAGTTATTTTAAGAGATAGACGAGCTGCCCAAAGTTTCCAATGTTCCGCATGTCCATTTTATTGCAAATGTGGTGGAGCTTGTCTTAAAGGAAATTGCGTTTGCCTATCTTGTCCCGGATCGACTACAACAAGACGACCATTTATTGGATAATTTGTATTGATATTAACATTACACTTTAATCTTCGTGTCGAAACTGTGTATTCGCCTAAATGTGTTTATTTGATTTAATTATTAAGTGCTAAAATATTACTGCTCTCGTCGTTTATTATAATTTTTGTTAAATAACTTCTTTAAAGCTATTTTTAGGGAAACCCCGCTGCGAGTTTCCGCGCATTTTTCTTTTGTAAATGTGATGCGCCTGCTTATCTTGTCTCAAAGTACAAGAAGTTGACTAATTTAATTGGATAAAAATTTTAAGTCTAAGATGATATTAAAATATTCTTTATTAATATTAAAATCGTTCCAAAGTTGATTCAATTATTTTTGCGCATAAAATGTTTATTAAAAAAAAATTTTAATTAAATTTTTAATATCGAACGAAATTTTTTATTTTAAAATATTTCTTTCTTTCAAGAAAAAAAAAACCTTAAGAATTTAAATTAAAAAATCAAGATGATTGATAAAGACACATTGTCGATACTTCGCAAACATACCTTCGTAAAAAAGACGTCAAAAAAAATAATAAAATCGAGAACGAATCAATAACCGTTCATAAATCATTCACGGCGGGTCACCCCGCGAACGGTTTTTGTCGTCGAATTTCCTTAACTAACTAAATAATAAGGGGGGATGCTGAGGTAAAGAAAGGGCGTTGAGGACCGTGTAATTATGTACATTCTTAATTAGGAAATGGAGTTATGAAAGGATGTAAGTCATCAGTTGGTGAGATAAGGGATTAACCCGCCGCGAGAAAGCGTCTCTCGTCGTCGGAGGGTGTAAATTCTCTGGTTGGTCTCTACCTTAATTACGTTTCGAGATTTTCGGCGGGAGATAGTTTTAGTTAATTAAATCTTAGTTAGGTTTAGCTTCGCTTGCTTAGTTTTAGCACTCTTACTAAGATTTTGAAAAAATTACATAATATTGAATTATCCTTTTTTAACAAGTAACTTTAAAACTGTAATACTCTTTGTGGTATGGATTTTGACAATTCTTGTAATGAATCCCAAACAATTTGCAATTCATGCTCTAGAACTTACAGTCTCTTTGGAGGATGCATCAAGTTTAGCTTAACTTAGTTTGTTCCCCATGATGTCTCAAACGTAATATTTAGACGAATGGAATGGAAATCGAGTTGAAACCTTGCAGTGTGGACATGCAATTTAATTTGGTACAAAAGTTATTACAACTTAACGAACACATAGCAGAAAATTCTAGTTTATGTCTATACTAACATAACCAGAACGCTTAAGTCTCCAATAAAGGGATTGCACAACTTCAACTAAATAAACATTCATTATTATCAACTGACCCTGCGGAGAATTCAATCCTGTATTCCCAAGAAAAATGGAACATGCACAGTTTTGGCTTGAATCTCATTTTTGTCTTATGTTAAGCTGGAAAATAGAACAAGTCAATTTTGTTTGCTTGTTAGCTCGAAAATAGAATGGATCTCAAGACAAATATGACACAGGAATTAAAAGGCAAAAAGAAGAATTGAGGAACAATTAACAAGCTAATAATCGATAGGGAGTTGGTAAACGATGCAGGTTTAGACCAATAAGGCGAAGATATCTTGGAGGAGCGATCAGTTATACTGAAGTAGATGTAAAAATATATGCCAAGGACGGAAATAAGAAACGGAAAGTACGATGAAAAAACTGCGGACATAATAATGCTTCAACAACACCTTGTGATAGAAAGGAGTGAGGAAAACAAGAAATAAGGTGAGAGTGAACAAGTATTGAATGGATGATGTGGAGAGGTGGTGTCGGCTGTGAATAGGATTGGGAAATCGATCCTACGATGAAAAAAGTGGGGACATAATAAAGCTTCAACAACACCTTGTGATAGAAAATAGTGAGGAAAACAAGAAATAAGGTGAGGGTGAACAAGTATTGAATGGATGATGTGGAGAGGTGGTGTCGGCTGTGAATAGGATTGGGAAATGTTATGTTCTATATATTTATTATTCTTTATGAACGGTTTTACATTAACATTACAAGCTTAAAAATTAACTACAAACGGTTTAGCTACAATGACGACAAACGCCCTATTCTAATCTCTTAAGCTACTACTATTATATCTAACTACTCTAACTTTCGTTTTTAACATAAAATTTATTTTACAAAATCTTTCAAAAAGGAAGGTGTTTTAACGGTTTTGCCCGATCTAGTTTGGGTAAATAATTTTAATAATTCCGCTGACGTACCTGTATTAATATTATCATTATCAACAGACACCTCTAAACTAGATATACGCTTCTGATTTACTAAATCACGATCAAATACACTGTCTATATTAGTCTATATTAGTTATATTATTCCTTCTAACATATCTACCTACATCTCTTCAGAGTCTTATGAATCTGTACTACTTCCCTTGGTGACCATGTTTTACCAGCTACATCTTCAACTAATACGTTATCATATTTATTACACTTTTTTGAATCAGCTGAATTTTTATCATAACATAACATTACCTACTTTTGATTAATTAATAACTGATCATGGACATTATCTTTTACGTATAGTTTTAGACTACCTTTTGTACACGACAACTTATCTTTTAATATCCTAGAGTACAGCATCTGAACTGGTGAGTAGAAAAGCCCCTTTATAGCTGTATTTCTATACATTAGCAATGTTAAGTGTATGTCCTGATTGTTTTCTAAACATTTCTTTAATATTCTTTTTACTATATATAAGAGTTTTATATTGTACAATTATTTGTTTGCAATATTTTCACTGATTGAGATATCATTTACCACCTCTACCCTCTCTACTCCTACTCCTCTCTCTACTCCATTTTCACACTCTTCACTCCTTGGCCCAATCACCTTCTACCCTATTATTCCGCGCCCACAGCAAAATCTCGTTTCCATATCGAAACCTAGCCACCAATTCTTTCCTTTCTCATCTCCATCCAACACCAAGTATCTAGACAGTTCCTCTGTAATTATGACGCTATTCTCTTCGTTATACCTTCCCTCTTTTATTCGTGTCCTTTTTTCCTGTCTCTGAATATATTTGGTCCCTATCTCTCAACTCCTTCCACATCACCCCACCCACCCTTCGTTTACCAATTATCTCAGTTACCGAATAACCCACTCTCCTACAATAATTGTCTTCGTCTCCTTTCGCATATCTGACCTTTCCCTCTCTAATTTCTCTCCAACACTCCCCCAAGATCCCGCAGTTTGGCCTCCCTTTCATTCCTTTTTCATATTTCAATGTCCTCCTGCCCGCCTCCATTCTGACTATAACTTACCTACCTTCACCTTTTCCCTCGCTATATACCCCGGTGCTCCAAGTACCCATCTCCAATATCTAGCTAGCACATCCTGTGGCATTTTCTGTTTACTCCATCCCCATACGTCTGCCCAATACATCTTTATATTGCTAACCATACCTTCAAACATTATGTTCTCAGTTGTCACAGTCCTTCCAAAGGATCTCTCCCCCCAACCCTGTACTTATCCCATCACCCTAATCGCTTTTTTTTGCCATTGCTTTCACCAGCCCTTACAAAACTTCCTCATCTTCGTCTTCCCTACATTCACTTCCAACCCCTTCCCCCTGAAATATCTTTCCAAGGTCTTTATCATATCCTTCATCTCCATCGCCTCCTTTGCCATGACCACGATGACGACCCTGCTAACCCGTTTGCTTTTGGATACCTCGAGCTAGAAGTAAATAACTTTATACCCCAGTTGTCAACAAATGTTTTGAAATTACAGCTTAAAAATGGAATATTATCACTAATAATGACTTCAGGTATTCCATGATTAGAGAACATTTGTTTCAATGTATCAATTATATTACTAGCTATTTTATTTTCTAGTTCTTTTACCTCTATCAATTTACTATAATAGTCTATTAGAAGCAAATAATTATGAAATACATCCATGGCCACTTTATTGAAAGGTAATTCAGGAACCTGATGTCCAAAAACATTCACATACCTTACATTATCTGACTATATTCTCTATATCAGTTGCCATACGAGGCCAATATACCTATGTTCTGGCTTTACTCTTACATTTGGCCATCCCTAAATGTCCAGGGTGAGTAAAATCAAGCATTTCCTTCCATAGGCTTTTCGGTATTGTTACTTTTTCCCCCCAGTCCAACAGTTCATTTTAAATTTATTTATTTTTAGATTACTTAAAACGAGTAAGTCCACCCTCATCCAGGTAAGTTCAACATCAAAATTTCTAGACAAAAATTCCACCAGATACTTCTTTCTGCCAGGTACATAAGTCACTTCCAAAATATATTTTAATAGTTTTAAAAGCATCCACTGCAGCTAGCACAAACTATTTATGTTCTCTTTCACAATTGATACTAAAAGTTTATGATCAGTTTCAACTGTAATTGATGCTATTTTTCTACCCCACTAGAGAGCATATAGTTCTTTCTATCTAAGATAAGGAGCCCATCTACCTTGAGCCTTTGTTAGGCTTTTGAAAAAGAAAATGAAACTGGTTGTCCATTTTGCAGCAAAGAAGCCCCTACACCATATTTTATGCTATCAGTTTGTAACTTTATAGGCAATTTTTTTTATTTTCTCTTTTAAATCTAAAAACGCTTAATTTTCTACTCCTTCTCACTTCTAGCTGTTATCTTTTCTAATTAATTCAACTCAATGGAGCAATAGTTACATCCTACAGGAATCACTACTTTTTTAATAATTTTTGACTTTCCTTTTTTTATTTTTGACACTACTTTTATAGATTCTGGCACTCGACGCAAAGGGTTTATTCGTTATTAACAAAGCTTCTATATTCTGCCTTATGTCGTAATCTATCATATAATTTTGTATTATCAAATACAAAATGAAAAATAAACTGAATTTTACTTTCATTTTTATTAACAGAACAGTTTACCGTAACAACCCCTTCAGGTTTTATTTTACAACCATTGTAACTGTATTTGTTTTCATTAATTTAAGTTATTGTAATTGTTTATTTTTCTGTATTGATTATAGGGCAAAATTGAACATTCATTTCCTGTGTCTAACTTAAAACTAATGTTTACATTTCTAATATTAATCTTTTGTACCCATTGACTACAATTTGTATTTATATTCATAATAGAATTATATGTACCTAACGTTCTGCTCTTTGTCACCTTCTAAACTTGAAGTTTCCTCTTTGATTTTCTCTTTGACATTTTTTTTCATTTGGTACGCTGCAAAACTCAGCTAGATGATTTTCTTTCTTGCAAACCAAGCAAGTCCCATAAGCCGAACATTGTTTCAGTTTATGTATTCTGTTACAATACTTGCATTTATTTATGTTTTTCTTTCCTTCTTTATTTCGTTTTCTCTTTATATTTAGTGATATCAATAGATATTTCTTCCTTATTTAAAACCTTCAGTTGCCTTTTCATAATTTCCAATGCTCTGCATTGATTTGTTGTCATTTTTACTTTTAAGTTTTGTGTTTTTAACATTCCTTGCTGTTTTGATTGTCTGTCATTGATTCCAATAACAATCTTATCTCTCAAGAGATCCTTTTCCAAGTCATCAAAATTTCAAGACTTTACTAGCGTTTTTATTTATCTTAGATAATGTTCAAAATCCTCGTTTTTTCCTTGTAGCCAATTAAATAACTTAAATCTAAATTTTTGATTGGTACACAATGTTGCTTAAACGCGTTTATTACTGTAGCAAAGTTCTTTTTATCATTTTCAGTCAGACCAAGTGAAACAGAACTTGTGCTTCTTCTCCTACAACGTATCGAAATCACCGCTTTGTTCACTGTCTTTGTTAGTGTAACCAGCTGCTTTCTTAAAGTATTTGAAACTTTCGTAGAATTGTTGGGAATTCTGATCTATGTTCTCATGGAACTTAAAGTTGTTTGGTTTTTTAATAAGAAGCCATTTTATAATACCTTTACCTATCCTTCTTATTTTCCTTTATTCCTCAACACACACCGATTTTACTTGAATTTTACAGGCCTTACAATTAACTACAAACGTCTTAGCTACAATGATTATCAACGCCCTGTTCTAACCAGTTCTAACTTCTTAAGTTACAACTATTATATCTAAGTTTCCCATGCCATCCCACATTAGGAAACCAAACTTAATCTATTACATGTTGGAACACATGTTATTGAGAGAATGTAGCAACTTGAATGAAGAAGATATAAACCTAAGGCGGATTCTGAAAGGACGGGAAGGGGTGAAGATGGATGAGGGATGTGGTTGGGATGAGGAGACGTAGGGTACTGTAAATCTTGCGTTGTATTTGTATTTTGATGAAATTGTAAACATTACTGACAATTAGTTAACAATAGAAAGATTATTAAGAAAAATACATCTTATTTCTATTTTATCTTAGATACTTATTTCTTCATACACATGACGTTATTTCTTCGTGATGTTCATATCTCTAAGATATATTCTCTAAGTTACATTGCATGGCTTGTACGCATGATGTGGGAACATAGCATATGAATTTCTTTTAGTATAAGATTCAGTACTTCGTGTTCTTGTTGTAAACATATTTTATTTTCTAGTACTCTCGGCTGATTTCGTTTAAAAATATTTTTCTGTAGAAGCTTTTCTTCGTGATGTTATATCTCTAAGATTTATGTCGTACGTTTCAAAGCCTCAACAATGCATTTTGACGTTCATCTGTTGCAAACTTTATTTTTTAATACTCTTACTTGATTAATCTTAGTTTCTTAGTTTCTTTGAGTAATAATTTTCTGCCAGAACTTTTCTTGATGATTGTCCAAGTAGTATTTAATTTGGCAAATAAAATGACAACATTGGAAGCAGATCGAACATGTTACTAAAATAGGGCATTAAGGCTATCATTTACATTGAATCTGCATCGATTTGACTCAAAAATCTGATCCAGCCAAATTCTTTACTTGCCACTTTTTCAAATACATTCTGACTTGAAATATAGTCATTATCCTTAGTGTCAATATCATCAGTTCGAATCACGTTTATCCATTTGATAAGTGGGTCTTAAATAACTCTAAAAATGATGTCAATTTGACCCAAAACCTGGATTAATAAGTTAATAAACAAAATGTTTTGTTCAAATAGGGATTTATCTATTTTGAATAAAAAATAAAACCATCTCTCGACAACTTCCCACTCCAGAAGGATGTCCATAAAAAAATGCCCAACAAATAAATTTTCTCTGTAGATCTTCTTTTAATTAGTCCACACTTTATGAATGTTACGACATCTTCTTGGAGTCACGTAATCGGGAATCGATTTCAAAGTTGTGATCAAAAATTTCATGCACGTATCGCTTGGACTTCCTTTTTTGCGCATAAACGGTTTCAGGTAAATATCGATCGCGAACTTTTAATGGTCTGTTATCCAACCCTTATCTCCATCGTTTTTAATGTTATCTTACCCTCCAAAATAATGTTGTTTTTTTCACTTTACCACCGCTTAATTGTCCGCATCCGGTCATGAAACACATTCTAGATCCAATTACTCAAAATGTTGTTCCCTTATTGAAATAGAAAAAATGTTTGAGTCAGAATAAAAGTTCTATCGAAAAATTAATTTATTTTAATTCAAAAGTATCGAATAAACGACATCATTAAATCATGATTTATGGAAGAAATAAAATGCACCATTTATATTAAATTAGTTTCTTTGCGATTACAATTTCATTTTAATTTCTGCTTAAGTAAAGATTAAACTCTTTAATAAACACTTTAAAATCTAAACCAGAATGAGATTATTTGTAATAATTTTAGTAGTAATTTACTTAACTTTATCCGTATTATCCACAAATGTAGAAAGTTTAAATTCAGGTAAATAAATAGTTTAAAGCTTTTTCGATTAAAAAGTTTTCAAAATATTCGTTTTCACCTTTTAGGACGTTTGAATAGGCTGAAAAGAGCGAGCTGTTCATTAAAAGAGTTAAATGACGAAGCTTGTGCGATGCACTGTCGATTTACTGTAAAAACCAACGGATATTGTTACAACAAAATGTGTTATTGCGGAAATACCAGGAAAAGATCTCACAATCCAGCAATATCGTTTTTGGATTTTTAAATTGTTGTATTAAATAAAATTATATTTTGTTGAAATAAACTTTTTCAAAATTAGTAATATTTAAACTAGAAAGTTACATTTGAATACAATCCCGTAAATTACTTAGTTCTTGGTATATAATGTATAAAGCTGAATTGCAATTTGTAACAACTTTAGTTATCTCAGATTTTGTGTGTCTGAAACTTAATTGTAATTCTTACGTTCTTAGATTTTATTAAAAAATCATGGAAAGTCGAATTGTCGGAAAAAGTTATTGAATTTGCAGTAAATATCAACAAAAGCTTAAGCTTTTCAAAGAAAGAGGTCGTTTTGCAAAATCACTTTTAGTTCTTGAGTTATGCGAAAACTCAATCATAATTTGAAGTAATTTTTAAGTTGTTACATTTTATTTTAAAAAGTCATGGAAAATCGGATCGTTGAAAAACAGTTTTGTCATTTAAAAATATCAACAAAAGCATAAGCTTTTTAATGAAAAAGTCCGTTTTGCAAGATTATTATTAGTTCTTAAGATTTACAGTCTTAAACTTAGTCGTAGTTTGTAGTAATTTTTAAGTTGCGTTAGATTTTAGAAAAAAAAATCATGGCAAAACGAATCGTTGGAAAATTATTATGGAGTTTCCAGTAAGTATCAGCAAAAGCATCAGCCTTTTAATTAAAATGTCCGTTCTGTAAAATCACTTTTAGTTCTGGAGATATTCAGCCTTAAACTCAATCGAAGTTTAGAGTAATTATTAAGTTTTCCTAGATTTTATTAAAAAATCATGGAAAATCGAATCGTTGGAAAATTATGATGGAATTCTCAGTAACTATCAATAAAAACTTCAGCTTTTTAATGAAAAGGTCCGTTTTGCTTAATCGCTTTCAGGACTTGAGATATACAGCCTTAAACTGAATTGAAATTTACAGTTATTGTTAAGATTTCCTAGATTTTATTAAAAAATCATCAACAAAAGCTTCAGCTTTTCAATGAAAAAGTTCGTTTTGCAAAATCAGTTGTAGTTCTTGAAATATGCTGTCTTAAACTTAGTTAATTTGTAGTCATTTTAAGTTGCGTTAGATTTTATAGAAAAAATCATGGAGAAAATTGAATCGTTAGAAAATTGTTATGGAATTTCCAATAACTATCAACAAAAGCTTTAGATTTTTAATTAAAATGCCCATTTAGTAAAATATCTTTTAGTTCTTGAGGCATTCTGTTTTAAACTCAATCGCAATTTGTATAAATTCTTAGTTACATATTATTAAAAAAGTCTTGGAAAATCGGATCGTTGGAAAACTATTATAGTATTTGAGAATATCCGCAAAAGCTAAGCTTTTCAAGGAAAAGCTCCTTTCCGCTTAATCGCTTTCAGTGCTGGATATATTCAGCCTTAAACTCAATTAAAATTTACAGTAATTGTTAGATTATCCTAGATTTTATTAAAAAATCATGGAAAATTCCATAGTCGGAAAACTGTTATAGATTATGCAGTAAATATCAACAAAAGCTTTAGCTGTTCAATGAAAAAGTCCATTTTACAAAATCACTGTTAGTTCTTGAGTTATGCTGTCTCAATGTCAATCCTAATTTGAACTAATTTTTAAGTTCTTACATTTTAATTAAAAAATCATGGAAAATCGAATCGTTGGAGAATTGTTATGGAATTGCCGGTAAGTATCCGTTTTGTAAAATCTCTTTTAGTTCTTGAGATATGCTGTCTTAAACTCAATCGCAATTTGTAGAAATTCTTAGATACACTTTATTAAAAAGGTCACGAAAAATCGGATCGTTGGAAAACTGTTATGGTATTTGAAAGTATCAGCAAAAGCTTAAGCTTTTTAATAAAAAAGTTCGTTTTGCATAATAACTTTCAGTGCTGGAGATATTCAGCCTTAGACTCAATCGAAATTTACAGTAATTGTTAAGTATTCCGAGACTTTATTAAAAAAATCATAGATAATTGAATTTAGAAGTTTCCTGTAAATTTAAAAAAAAACTTCAAATTTTCAATGAAAAAATTCGTTTTGCAAAATCACTTTTAGATCTTGAGATATACTGTCTTAAACTCAATTAAACTCAATCATAATTTGAAGTAATTTTTAAGGTGTTACATTTTATTAAAAACATCATGAAAAATCGGATCGTTGGAAAACTGCTATGGCATTTGAAAACATTAGCAAAAGCTTCAGCTTTCTAATACAAAACTCCTTTTTGCAAAATTAGTTTCAATACTCAATTTAATTTTTGAGTTGCGTTAGATTTTATTAAATAATCATGGAAAATCGAATCGCTGAAAATTTATTATAGAATTTGCTGTAAATATCAAAGAAAGCTTCAACTTTTCAATGAAAAAGTTCGTTTTGCAAAATCACTTTTAGATCTTGAGATATACTGTCTTAAACTCAATCGTAATTTGTAGAAATATTTAAATTGTTATATTTTATTAAGAAAATCATGGAAAATCGGATCGTCAGAAAACTGTTCTGGAATGTGCAGTAAATATCAGCAAAAGCTTCAGCTTTTCAATTAAAAAGGAAGTTTTGTAAAATCACTTGTAGTTCTTAAGTTACGCTGCCTTAAATTTAATCGTAATTTGTAGTAATTTCATGTTTTACTAGATTTTATTAAAAAAGCATGAAAAATCGAATCGTTGGAAATTTGTTATAAAGTTTGTTGTAAATATCAATAAAAAGATTCAAATTTTCAATGAAAAAGTTCGATTTGCAAAATCACTTTTAGTTCTTGATATATGCTGTCTTAAACTCAACCGCAATTTGTAAAAATTAGTAAGTTGCTAAATTTTATTTAAAAAAATCAAGGAAAATCGGATAGTCGGAAAACTATTATGGCATTTACAGCAAATATCAGAAAAAGTTTAAGCTTTTTAACGAAAAAGTCTGTTTTGCAAAATTATTGTTAGTTCTTGAGATATGCTTTCATAAACTGAGTCGTAATTTGTAATAATTTTTAAGTTGCGTTATCATGGAAAATCGAATCATTGGAAAATTATTATGGAATTTCCAGTAAGAATTAACCAAAGCTTCAGCCTTTTAATGAAAAGTCCTACAGCCTTGAACTCAATCGATATTTACAGTAATTATTGTCTTGCCAGATTTTATTAAAAAATCATGGAAAATCGAATCGTTGGAAATTTGTTATGAAGTTTGTTGTAAATATCAATAAAAAGATTCAAATTTTCAATGAAAATGTTCGATTTACAATATCACTTGTAGTTCTTGATATATACTGTCTTAAACTCAACCGCAATTTGTAAAAATTAGTAAGTTGCTAAATTTTATTAAAAAGAATCATGGAAAATCGGATAGTCGGAAAATTATTGTGGCATTTACAGCAAATATCAGCAAAAGTTTAAGCTTTTTAACGAAAAAGTCAGTTTTGCAAAATTATTGTTAGTTCTTGAGATATGCTTTCATAAATTGAGTCGTAAATTGTAATAATTTTTAAGTTACGTTAAAATGGAAAATCGAATCATCGGAAAATTATTATGGAATTTCCAGTAAGAATCAACCAAAGCTTCAGCCTTTTAATGAAAAGTCCTACAGCCTTGAACTCAATACGATAATTACTCAATACGATATTTACAGAAAATAATAATTATTGTCTTGCCAGATTTTATTCAAAAATCATGGAAAATCGAATCGTTGGAAATTTGTTATGAAGTTTGTTGTAAATATCAATAAAAAGATTCAAATTTTCAATGAAAAAGTTCGATTTGCAAAATCACTTTTAGTTGTTGATATATGCTGTCTTAAACTCAACCGCAATTTGTAAAAATTAGTAAGTTGCTAAATTTTATTAATATAAATCATGGAAAGTCGGATAGTCGGAAAATTATTATGACATTTACAGCAAATATCAGCAAAAGTTTAAGCTTTTTAACGAAAATGTCTGTTTTGCAAAATTATTGTTAGTTCTTGAGATATGCTTTCATAAATTGAGTCGTAATTTGTAATAATTTTTAAGTTGCGTTATCATGGAAAATCGAATCATTGGAAAATTATTATGGAATTTCCAGTAAGAATTAATCAAAGCTTCAGCCTTTTAATGAAAAGTCCCACAGCCTTGAACTCAATCGATATTTACAATAATTATTGTCTTGCCAGATTTTATTAAAAAATCATGGAAAATCGAATCGTTGGAAATTTGTTATGAAGTTTGTTGTAAATATCAATAAAAAGATTCAAATTTTCAATGAAAAAGTTCGATTTGCAAAATCACTTGTAGTTCTTGATATATGCTGTCTTAAACACAACCGCAATTTGTAAAAATTAGTAAGTTGCTAAATTTTATTAAAAAGAATCATGGAAAATCGGATAGTCGGAAAATTATTGTGGCATTTACAGCAAATATCAGCAAAAGTTTAAGCTTTTTAACGAAAAAGTCAGTTTTGCAAAATTATTGTTAGTTCTTGAGATATGCTTTCATAAATTGAGTCGTAAATTGTAATAATTTTTAAGTTACGTTATCATGGAAAATCGAATCATCGGAAAATTATTATGGAATTTCCAGTAAGAATCAACCAAAGCTTCAGCCTTTTAATGAAAAGTCCTACAGCCTTGAACTCAATACGATAATTACTCAATACGATATTTACAGAAAATAATAATTATTGTCTTGCCAGATTTTATTCAAAAATCATGGAAAATCGAATCGTTGGAAATTTGTTATGAAGTTTGTTGTAAATATCAATAAAAAGATTCAAATTTTCAATGAAAAAGTTCGATTTGCAAAATCACTTTTAGTTGTTGATATATGCTGTCTTAAACTCAACCGCAATTTGTAAAAATTAGTAAGTTGCTAAATTTTATTAATATAAATCATGGAAAGTCGGATAGTCGGAAAATTATTATGACATTTACAGCAAATATCAGCAAAAGTTTAAGCTTTTTAACGAAAAAGTCTGTTTTGCAAAATTATTGTTAGTTCTTGAGATATGCTTTCATAAACTGAGTCGTAATTTGTAATAATTTTTAAGTTGCGTTATCATGGAAAACCGAATCATTGGAAAATTATTATGGAATTTCCAGTAAGAATCAAGCAAAGCTTCAGCCTTTTAATGAAAAGTCCTATAGCCTTGAATTCAATCGATATTTACAGTAATTGTTAAGTCTTCTCAGATTTTATTAAAAAATCATGGAAAATCGAATCGTTGGAAATTTATTATGGAATTTGGTGTAAATATCAAAAAAAAACTTCAAATTTTCAATGAAAAAGTTCGTTTTGCAAAATCACACTATAGATTTATAGAAACTTTTAAGTTGTTACATTTTATTAAAAAATCTGGAAAATCAAGTCGTTGAAAATTTGGCATGGAATTTGCCGTAAATATCAACAAATGCTTCAACTTTTCAATGAAAAGGTTTGTTTTTCAAAATCACTTTTACTTCTTCAGATATAAAGCCTAAATCTCTTAATTGCTATTAATGTTTTAGTTTTAATAGCATTTACTAACAAAATTTGGTAAATAGAATCTTTGGAAAATTATTTTGAAATTAGTACTTAATACGAACAAGCATCAGCTGTTTAATAAAAAGGGCTGTTTTGCAACACACTTAGTTCTTGCGGTATACTCTATTAAACTAAACGCCTAAAATCCGAATATTTCTAGTTTATAGTTCTAATGTTAGTTAGAGTAGTTTTGTCCAGTGCGATCTGTTAAGGAAATCCTGGATGGAGGCTTTTGGAACTTCAGATAAAATCCACGTTGTGTCCTACACGTGGAGGTATGAACATGCAGGGCTTTGAGATGTTGCAACTGAAGATGGTATAGAACACTCCTCTACTTGTTACAGTTAACGGTTAATCAACAACAGCAGACTTTCTGGAGCTTCCTTAAAATAATCTCTGGATGATTGGGCTTTCTTATTTTTCTTATACCACGATAGGTCTAATATCAAATTCTTTATAAGTGAAGTCGATTTCGTTAACACCATAATAATTGTTCTTTATCTTACGTGTTGGATCATAACATTCATTCTCTACATTTGTCCAGAAATGCATTATGGGCAAGTATAGGTCTTAACCAAATAAAATATCCGGCTGATACCTGAATTTTCTTGCTTCATCGCAAAACAGGAAAGAAGTCGGTTCTTTCTTGGGAATTTATGTTGTTTCAGTGACTTTTTATGCCCGCTCACGATCTATACCAACGCGACTCACGCTAGCCATTCACGTATCATACATGAATCACGTAACTCACGCATGGGTTACGTCAATTCACGTGACTCACGCCCGATTATGTGATCAACCTTGTGAATCATGTTTGATACAGATTTCTTTACGAATTCCTAATATTTTGTCAAAATCGTACATTTTAAATTTTACCCAAATTATGAGGTAATAACAATTCAATTTTATGTCAAACTATTACGAAGTATCAGCGCCCAAATTTAGTGTTTAGCTTCTTGTAGAATTCGCTATATATCAAGTGCTATTTATAACAAACTTTAGGATTCTGTTATGTTACAGATACAGTAACTTTGGAATACTTCAATTTGTGGAACAATGTGTGTACTTCAGTTCTGTGTATATACTTTTTCATAATAATATGCCGTAAAATAGTAATTTGGGTAAAACGTCACCTCTGCCGGTACATATAAAAATTTAAACGCTACTTTAAACAAAAATTAAAATTTCGATCCAATCGGGTCACGCCGGATCCCATCAAAACCAAAGTGTTTACAATCACGCACGCTCACGTGAGTGGCACAAGAATTGATGCCCGTTCACGTATGACCCATCGTGACCTGGCAGGACTCGCGTAATTTGCATATCTCTAATCTACACCTGTTAACAAAATGATGAAATACGACAATGGCCCTATGGTAGAGTATAAATTTTTGATACTTACTTGAGCACTTATTTCTTTTTACTCTCGTAGACATGTAATCATCAAAACTGATTGCGTTTTTAAAAATGGATGTTCTTATGCCTTTAGCTTTTTTAACTATATCTTCCTACTCCACTCCGCATGTATTCCAACATCCCACACTCCACAGCTACCATCCAACTAGGACATGATTATGTAGATAACGCAATGACTGTAAAGTCCAATCGTACGGGATTTTGGTCCAAAACGTGCATATCTATGGCTTTAACGTGGAATGGCATTTAAAACTATACTTGACATAAGCATTCGGACTACACTAGACTTAAAGTGACCTACCGATTTACGGTAAGAAGTATTAGAAAAAACCGTTCATCTTATCGATATCATTCTTGGTATCTATTTTAGTAAAGTTATTCAAAAGCAGTAATGATAAAACTAGAAAGTTATATCTGAGTATAATCCCAAGTGGTTTTAAGTGGGTAAACTATAAACGGTTGGTAACAACTTATCCTCAAAATACGACCGCATCGCACTCAAAACAAGAGGTTATTAGACGAATTTCTAAACTAATTTGGCCGCAGCGCATCGGTATTTGCGCAAAAACCCACTCCAGCCGTGCCTCTCGTAGGCGATTCGAGAGGATTTAAGCCGGAATTAGCGTAATGTAAGCTGGGATAGACGCGAAGCACGCGTTTGAGCGTTCGAAGGTTGGCAACGACACAAGCTCTCGACACGAAAATGTATTATATCGATCCCTCGTTACGAGCTATAGAGACTCTGAAATAACGAGGGGTGTCTGAAATAAAAGTGAACAAAAAGCAAACAAAAAAATATATAACAACCGTAAAGGGAAAAAAATCGGGAAACAGAAATGAAGGAAAGAATAAAAAGATAACACGACCATCGAACGGTAGAAATTACCGTGGTACAAAACGAACTTTGTCTTTTCTTCTTTGCGCAACAATCCGGATTGCTTCGTTAATTGCCGCTACGGATATAAACGGAGATATTATTCGTACGTTTTAATTAAATGGGAAGTAATTAAAGGAAATAGTTTCTCGTGAAATTCATTTTCTAAGAATTTTGTTTGCTGGGGTTTCGGATTATTGCTTCCTGGCAATGACCCTACACCGTTTTAAACGACGATGAGGGTGTCCGTTTTGCAGTTATTTTGTTATAAACGACTATGAAAACAGTTTTCTTGGTGGAATATTTGATTTTGTATCAACAATTACACTTACAAACATTAAATCAATATTTTAAATAATTTTCTTAATTTCACGAATTCGTTATATTAATTTACTGTAATTAATTGGAATTAACACAAATTATGTTTGAAGCTGACAGAAGTAGCAAAACTTCTACGCAAATATAGATTTACCTTGTCTCTCAGAGGAGATAAGGTGCGACACAGGAGGTTGAGTTTGATTACACTCTTTGTGTGCATAGCATGTTTAAAATGTGAAATGCAGTGTAACTTTATCCCTATTAAATTTGTACGAAACTTGTTAACAAAAATACACTAAAAGCGGCGAATGCGGGGAAGGCAGTGTCTATTACAAGTTAGAACCAAGAGTCCGTTATATGAATAGCTTTGCTGCGCTCATATTTGGAGAGTTACGCTCATTGTTATCGTTCAGAAGTGCTGTCTTAAATTCAATAGGAATGATGACTTGTCTTAATCGTAATTTTTAGTAATTTTTAACTCGTGTTAGAACTTTATTAAAGAAAAAGAAATTATGTAATAATATTAAAAAAGAAAAATCATGAATAAAGCAGGGGTTCCCAAAGTTTTTCTTAGGTGGATCAATTTCATATTACCGAAATTTTTGGGGGGCCAAAGACCTATTTAAATATTATATACGTATTCGTTCGTGATTTGCATGATTATAAGTGATCGTTTTTCGAGTCCTAGAATTGTGTGAAAAATAAATAAGATGACTGAAAATGTTTTCAGAAGACTTGATACCACTTCTAGAAGATTTGAAATGCTTGCAAAAGGCTTAATATTGTCTCTTGAAAGCTTGAAATGCTTCCAGAAGAGTAGATACTGCTTGTGTAACTTTAAACACTGCTAACATAGAATTCTGAATTTCTACTCCCAATTACATATCTTCGATTTTGGATTCCTTAAGAACCAATTGAGATGTCAAGAAACGCATTTTCACCATTAAAATTGTCAATAAATTCTTAGACTAATTGGAAATAATAATAATTGGATACTTCAATTTTAGTCACCACCCAGATAGCGTATATTGAAATCAATATTAACACGCGTCAAAAGCAAACGACAGTTTTTTAGAAACTAACTTCAAAGATTGATTCCTCAATAATCAATCGAAATATAAAGAACAGCGGTTTAACGGTTTATCATTAATATTGCCATAAAATTCTGAATTAGTGCTCACAATTTTGTTACTTCGACTTTAATCACCACCCAGATATTATTTGCTGAAAATAACACTAACAACACGAGAAAACAAATCGGTTGTTTTTATATTATAACTTTAATAGAGATATTGATTTCATAGAGATATTGATTTCATTAAAAGTTTTTACCATTAAAATTGTTTTCGGATTCTGACTTAATACTCTCAATTTACTTACTTCTATTTTAACCACTATAACATTTGTTCAAAAAAGACGCGTCAAAATCAATCGATTACTTTTTTATAAACTAACTTCAAAGATTGATTCCTCAAGAACCAATTGTGATATTAAAAAACCGGTTTCACCATTAAAATTTCCAAAGTTCTGAATAACTGCTCGCAATTTAGTTATTTCGATTTTAATTACTACCCGGATATCATTTGTTGAAAACAACACCAACAACGCGTGAAAACAAATCGGTTGTTTTTATGTGATAACTTTAAAGGTTGATTCCTCTGGTATCAATCGAGATATTATAAAGCTGTTTTCACCGCTAAAATTGTCTTAGGATTCTGACCTAATACTAACAATTCGGTTACTTCGATTTTAATCACTAACCTGATAACATTTGTTGAAAACAATACTAACACCGCTTGAAAACAAATCGGTTATTTTTATATGATAACTAAAGGTTGATTCCTCAAAAGTTAATCGAGGTATTAAAAAGCGGTTTTCACCAATAAGATTGTCTTATATTGTCTAACAGGCTAAAATCATACGATTATTTTTATAGACTAACTTTAAAGGTTGATTCCGCAAGAATCAATCGTGACATAAAAAAAATGGGTTTCACCATTAAAATTGCCATATAATCCCGAATCAGCATCTACAATTTATTAACTTCCAGTTCCACATAATATTTTATGATATTCGATGGAAACCTTTCATGTATTTTAGATTTTATCATCCTTAATTCCACTCTTGTTAGGAAACTTTCCACACTCAAAATTCCATTTTCAGCCAAGCTTAGAAATATTGAACATTTCCACCGCTAATAAATGTAGTTTCATTATCCAATTGCACTAAAACAGTGCTTATCAAAAAAAAATAAAAAATGCAGAACATTATTTTTTTAATATAGAGTATGATTGCAAAATAACCGATATAGACCATAAACTCATAAACGGTTCATGTAAAAATCCCTGAAAGGGATTTAAAGGTTTAATTTTTTTGCAACATTTTGGAGTAGGTTTCAGATTTTTTTGCACCATTTTTAACCAAGTTTTGAGAAAGTTTTGAGAACTCAATTTTGAGCCGAAACCGAAACAGAAATTCGGCCATAATTTTAGTAGTTTTGGCCGAAACCTAAACCAAAACTTTTTTTAAAATTAAGAAATTAGTACAATATATATCGATTCTATATCGATACATGTTCAGGAGGTTTTCAAAGTTTCCATACGACATTGACACTAACCATGAATGACCATGAAAGAGAGTATTTATAGAACTAGAACTAATACTAAAACCAGAATTAGACTTGGAACTAGAAATATTTAGGTTTATCCATTCTAAGTGGCGTGCGACTAAACCCAAATATTTTTAATTACAGGTCTTGTGTTAGCTTTAGTGTTGGTATTAGCTCTAGTTTTAGCTGTTGTTTGGTTTTAGATTATTGTATACTTCTATCGAACTAAAACTTGAATTAAGATTTAACTTAAGACTTAGAACTAGAAAGATTCAGGTTTAGCCGTGCGTCTAAAGATGAAAAACCGAATTTTTTTATTTCTAGGCCTAGTGTTAGTTGGTTTTAATTCTTATTTAGTGCTAGATTATTGAAATTTTTTTTAGAATTAAAAATATAACAAACAGTAAATCTAATAAATCCGTACGTCTCTTAAGACGGCTAAACGACGTCTACTGGCAATTTACCCCCACTAGGTGCTGAAAAAATCAAATGATACTAAAATAAATTCTCAAACGATAATAAATGATACAAATGATACTAAAAAAAATTCAACACCTATTTTAACTACATAAGTGAATCTTCAAATCATTTTTATTCATCCAGAATTTCTTACTTGAAGAAAAAATAATTTTATGTTACTTTGGGATAGTGATAATCCGATAAGACAGTCGAAATACAATTTATTTTATAAAATTTACACACACTTCATTATATGTATTCTACATCTTCATATTGACGGTAATTACCCTTATTTTGTTTTATTTGTATTACTTCTTTATTTTTTAAAGTGTTCAATTGTTAATTTCCTTTTTTATAGTCCATGTCAGTCGTGCCTGAAGAAGATCTTTGATCGAAACATGTAGCACCGAAATGAATATATATATGAATATAAATAAATAGTTTAATCGTTTTATATACATTATTTATTACTTAAACACGACAACATAGCTCTATGTATTGTATTAGTTTTGAAGCTAGGATGGGTTTGGTTGGGTCTGAAGACGCACGGCTAAACCTGAATCTCTCTAATTTGGCGATTGTTGACTCCAGGTTCATTGTGTATATCAATAATAAAAGAAGAAGGAAAGAAAATCCTTTTTTTCACAATGATATAAATATTTATTTATTTCTTTTCAATCTGTACTACACGTGTTTCGCTTTTTTATTAAAAGCGTCATTAGGTACAACGTCAGTTACATCAGAGGTTGCAAGAAATTAAGCGAAGAGAAAAATGCGAAGACATTGGATGAACTGAACTCTCGTCATTAAACGTTGAAGAAGCAAATACCAATCTTTTCTTAATCTAGAGAGCCGTGTGCTTGTATCTACGTTTCGAAACGGTCTGTTAACTTAATTTCTTGCAACCTCTGATGTAACTGACGTTGTACCTGATGACGCTTTTAAGAAAAAAGCGAATCACGTGTAGTACAGATTGAAAAGAAATAAATAAATATTTATATCATTGTGAAAGAAGGATTTTCTTTCCTTCTTCTTTTATTATGAATCTCTCTAGTTCTAGGTCTAGTGTTAATTCTAGTTTTAGTTTTCGTTTAGCTCATTTGGCTCTAGATTCTTTTAAATTCTTTTGGTACTAAAGGTATAACCTAGATTCAAGGCCTACAACCTAGCTTCAGAACTAATACTAACCTCGTATGCTAGGACGGTTTGGTTCTTTTCCGTCTTCAGAAATGTACGACTAAACCTAAATGTTTCTGGTTTTAGTGTTAACTCTGGCGTTAATGTTGGCTCTAGTTTTAGTTATATAGTGTACAATTTTATGATATTAGTGAATCATATTTTCTTGTAGTTAAACAAAAATTCCAGCATTCTTCTGTATTTTTGCCATGTAGATAACAAATCTATTCTGTCTAAATTTGGCCTCCTACTCTTAATAACTAACCAGTGTTTATACTAGTATATTATATTTTAGTGCAATTTTTTGCAAACGCTCTGGAATCCCAATATAAGTATATATCGGCCTACTACTAAGGTTTTAGTACAAAAAGATCGCAATTAACTATTAAAGGCATAGGTTCGGCTTTGGTCATGTTTCTTCCAAAATACAGCAGAAATCGAAACTTCGCCGAAATCTCTATTTTAGGCGGAAACTCGTCGAAACCGAAATTTCGCTCGGACACTAGTTGGTAGTTGGTTAGTACTCTGCATTTTACAATATTTTTAATGGGTGCAGAGCATCACATACATACAAATACTTCCAGAAGATTTAGTACTGCCTTAGAAAGACTTGATACTACTTCTCGAAGACTTGATACTACTTCTAGAAGACTTGATACTGCTTCTTGGAGATTTGATATTGCCTCTGAAAGACTTGAAATGCTTCCAGAAAACTTGCAATGTGTCCAAAAGACTTAATCTGCTTCCAGAAGGCTTTAAATGCTTTCAGAACATTTGATATCGCTTCTAGAAGACTTGATACTGTTTCTTGAAGACTTGATCTGTTTCCAGAAGACTTGATCTGCTTCCAAAAGACTTCAAATGCTTCCAGAACACATATCCCTTCTAGAAGACTTGATATTGCTTCTAGAAGACTTGATCTGTTACCACAGAACATAATACTTGATACTACGAAAAATTTATTAATATAACATATGTAGCACCGAATTCAAATTAATAAATTTTTCATAATAACCAAACTTTAGTATTTTTAAACATTTTTCAATGTATCATAATGATGAACCTGGAGAACTCTTTAGCCATCCTGCTCCTAAATGACTTAATACTGTTTCTAAATGACGTGATACTGTTTTCAAAAGACATAATATGCTTCTAGAACAATTGAAATGAAGACTTGATACCGACTTTCATTGCAAAAAGCAAGTTCCTGTTGATAAATCATTTCAGATTGTACGCGTACGTTTTTGTTTATATGCAAAACACTAAGATCTTAAAAATGATCCGCAACAAAAGGATTAAATACTGTTGAACAAAACGCAACATCTTGACGTAAGTAGTCCAATAATTAAAGACACAATGTTACTGGCAGAAGACATTTTTTGCAAAAAGCGAAAAGTTGCGTTAATAAAATTTGATTTTGCTTAAAAAAAACCAACTGTTGACAGAATACCAATTCTTCATCACAAAAGATTAAAAACTGGCAAGACTTGAAATGGTTACAAAAGACTTGATTTTGCCTCTGGACGATTTGATACTGCCTCTATAAGACTTGATATTGTTTCCAGAAGACTTGATAATGCTTGTAGAAGACGTGATATTGCCTCTGCAAGACTTGATATTGCTTCTAGAGGACTTGATATTGCTTCCAGAAGTCTTGTTTGTAAAATTGTTGGCAGATAATGTTTTTATAGCAAGTAATAAGATACTGTTGATACAAATTATTAATTAAAGCCATTAGAGTGTGATATATCCACTTTTACTTATAATTGAATTTAACAAATGATAGAAACCATGGCATCTATTCGATTACATATGCCAACTAAATTTCTTCAATATGTGAATTTAACCAGGTTTACACTCGAGCTCCACAAATACTGTTGAAAATATGCAAAATAGATACATGGGCGTTTTTTTACTCTTTTTTGAGAACTATTATTCGTTGTCTGAGTCTTTTCCCAATTCAGTTTTTTTCATTACCAATTATTAAGGCTATATAAAATGTTCAGAAATTGATGGATAATCTATATGCAGCGACATTCTTCATTCGATTCTAAAAGCGAAAATGTTGTACCATGCTTTATACCTTTTCAGGAGGTTTAAAAATTCGGATAATTTACCCATATACAGGGTGTCTCACGTAACTGGTTCATTAGAACTTTTTTAGGTTCCACTATTCGTAGAGGCTTGAAATTTTGGTAATATGGGTTGTTCATTCTGATCTATTAATCTAAAATATTTTCAAGATGGCCGCCACTTCCGGTCTACCGGAAGTAGACTTCAACTTCGTTACTTTAAATGAAATGCTATAATTTTTATTACACCATTCAATTATACATAAGAAAATATGTTGACTTTGATAACAGTTGTTGGTGCCTACCGTTGTTTGTTTTCGAGTTATTTTGATTTCAATTGTTTTTTGGCAAATATCACCATGCTCTTTACAAGCCCATATCTCAGCCAACGTTAACTCAAAAACGTTTTGCATTGGTGCGATAGCTCTTCATATGCTGCTAAATAGATAGTCATTTGTTATATCAGTATATCTTATACAGGCTTGTCAAAAATTGAGTTACCGTTTCTCTGTATTCAATTGCGTGAAAGTCGAAAATTTTAAATGGAACGCCCCATATTTTCATACCCTATCAGAAAGGAAATTTAATTCTCTACAAATTATCTATAAATATTCCTATACCTATTTATTATAGTTTTCTTGCTATTGAGGAATTTATCACAATCATAGGTAAAATGCTAGAAACCGTCTGTGTTTTTGTTAGAAGGCCATGACATTTTGACAGTTTTTGTTTAATTTATTTAAATTATTATTAGTATTATTTCTACAATGAACTGTGATTGAATAAACTTTAGATTGCTAGCTGTAATTTACCAAAAATAACCAAAAGAAAACCGAATAAATGAAACAATGAAAAACAACAATTTAATGATAAAAATTAAAATCAATAACATAAAAGAATGAAAAACTGAAAATTACAAAAATAAATTATGGGAATTTAATTCTCTACAAACTATTTAGATACTTTCCTGCGCCTATTTGTTGTAGTTGCCCTCATATTTGGAAATTAATGGACGCATGCAATGCTGGAAGCTTCTTGTTTTTATGTTAGAAAGCCATGGAGTTTTGATAGCTTTTCAACCATATTTATGTTATTGTTATCATTACTTAGTTGTGTCGTCACTTACTGCTGTTAATGTCTTTGAATATCATGGCGAATTATTCCCACGCCAACATTTTAAATTCGTCTTATATTCATGGCGGGTGTAATAAAGTTTTGGATAGGATAAGATACGTATCTCTTAGTTTTGGAAAGATCAAAATAACAAGAAAACATAAATTTCTATAACCAGCAGCTTAAGATAATAGAATAAATGTTTTGTCATATTTTATTGCTTTACCAAATTCTTCGGTAAGAGGTGCTTCGGTCGATTTAGATGAATAATATTTTACAAAAAAGCACCGTAAATAAATAAACTGAACTCTCTAGGAACATCTCGCGCATCATTACGTCGAATATTACGCCATATCATTGTTTTTCATTGTTTCATTTATGCGTTCTTCTGCTGGTTATTTTTGGCAAATAAAAGCTAACAAACTCAAGTTTATTCAATCGCAGATCATTCTAGAAATAATACCAATGATAATTAAATAAATTAAACAATAAACTGTCAAAATATCATAGCCTTCTAATAAAAACACGACCCGCTTCCAGCATTTTGTGTAGGATTTTAAATAAAATACTCAATATGAAGAAAACTATAATAAATAGGTATAGCAATATTTATAGATAATTTGTAGAAAATTAAATTCCCGTTTAGATAGGCTAAAAGGATATGGTGCGTTCCATTTAAAATTTTCGACTTTCTTGCAATTGAATACAGCGAAATGGTAATTCAATTTTTGACCACGCTGTATAAGGTACATTGATATCACAAGTGACAATCTATTTAACAGCATATGACGAGTTATTGTACCAATGCAAAACATTTTTGAATTAACGTTGGCTGAGATATGGGCTTGTAAAGACCATGATGATATTTGCAAAAAAACACTTAAAATCAAAATAACTCGAAAACAAAAAACCATAGGTACCAACAACTGTTATCAAAGTCAATATATTTTCTTACGTGTAATTGAATGGTGTAATAAAAACTATAGCATTCCATTTAAAATAACGAAGTTGAGGTCTACTTCCGGTAGACCGGAAGTGGTGGCCATCTTAAAAATATTTTAGATTAATAGATCGGAATGAACAACCCGTGATACCAAAATTTCAAGCCTCTACGAACAGTGTAACCCAAAAAAGTTCTAATGAACCAGTTACGTGAGACACCCTGTATATGGATTAATATTCAATATCTGTTGATAAATAAGATGTAATTTAGTATAAAAAGAATTTTGAAAACTAGTTTTTTGGTTCAATTAGTTTCTTTAACTTTAATGTTTATTTTTAAAATTTTTTTAATATCATATTTTCATTAGAAAAATTGACAACGTAGTAGAACGAGTTTGTAATATTGACATTTTAATGTCATTCAAATTTGGCCATCAGATTTGTATCCTTCTCATTCGAAACTAATTAAACTGTTAATTGTTACGCACGACACCTCGCAGATTACATTTATGTTTAGACATATACGAGTTTCAGTTTGAATTCGGACCATTTTGCTGCTAAATTTAAAATAAAAAATAATTGCGTAAGGTAGATATGTAATTTATGTATTACTTTTAATAAGTATTATTTTAACAATAAGTAATCATTTATTTGATACTGCAATACAACAAAATGAAGAGCAAAATATTTTCGTAGATTGATATTGAAAAAAAATAAGTTGTTTACACTAGATAGTAGTATTTAAATAATGTTGAAATTTTCTATTTAGTTGAAATAGCAAAGTGGCAGTAGCCGTACTTGATGTCGTAAACCAATTGTTTTAAATGTTTTGTTAAAACAACGTTTAATTTTTTACATCTAAAACAGTTGATACAGCTATGCGTAACCATAGCAACCAACTATTTCTTTGTCTCAAATGGATGTAAAATTATGAAACTTTAAGACAATTTTTCTTGAAAATTTTTTTGTGTAACCAGTATTAATATTATCTGTGACAAATTCAGAAAAAAACCTCTATAATATTTCGTAATAAAAATTGTGGATGGCCATTTACATAAAGTATGCGTTATAACTTGGTTAGAAATGGTGGAAAAAAAGTTACTGCAAAATGTTGCAAAAAGAGATTGTGCTAGGGATTTTTCCATAAATCGTTTATAACGATTTTATCGTCTACTACTTTACGGACAGGCTACGGTATATTTTTATGCATATTTTCATGATAGATATATTTTTACGAAATTTATATTTGTTAGGTTGTTCAATAAAAGCATGTTAGTATACATTTGAAAAGAGCCCTTCATAAATTTTTATTTAGGCAAGAGCGGCCAAATCCATTTCCGATGGTAGCGACTAAATCTCTGACGCCGCATCTCGTTACAATGAATCTCGTTATGCAAAATCATTATTACTTCTTCCGTTTTTAGTAAGACAGTAAGTCAATCGCAATTATTTGAAGTCATTTTAAGCTGTGTTATATTGTATAAAAAAACATAAAATATCGGATCGTTGGAAAACTGTTTTGAAATTTGCAGTAAATATCAACAAAAGCTTCAACTTTTCAATGAAAAAGTTTATTTTGCAAAATTACTTTTAGTTTTTGAGATATAATGTCGTAAACTCAACCGCAATTTCAAATGATTTTTAAGGTGTATTATATGTTACTCCAAATATCATGGAAAATCGAATCATTTAATGTTAGTTGTAGCCAAATGAATAGTTCTCATTCGCAAGAATTTAAAGTCGAATAACACCTAAAACTAGAGATAACTCTAGTATTCGGACTAACACTAGACCTATGGCCGATTTCTTGTACATATTTACATGTTGATATCGAATCGATATTGTGCTGTTGATCGATAACTCGAGCGATATGCATCAATTGGGTTTCTGAAAGAGCTAATAGGAGATATTGGACCGATATCGAACTGATAAGTATATCGCAGGTAACAAGCACCTATATCGACTCGATAAGTGTGATCAACGAGTGTCTTATGTCAAAAGTGATAGTTTCTATTTTCTAATTTATATTTACATAAACATTTACGTAATTAAACATTGTGCATTATTTTGAAATTTTAACAAGGAAATTTCCTTGCCTATCAATGAGAATGCGATTAAAAGGTAGGACGATATTACTGTCAATTCCTGCATGTGTAGTTTTATACAATATCTGCATTGGAAATGTTGCCATATTTAAAGAAGGAATTGGGGAAAATATTAATGAATCCCTTTATTTGAATTGAAGGAATTTTTTGAGATTTTATTGATTATATATATTATGTTTCCGGGTATTACTCGAAAACAAGAACTATCTGTGGGAGGAAATGTTACTTAATAAATTCTTGGGCATTTTACGACTTCTGCGTTTTGATTGCTTTCTAACACGGAAAGAAATAAAAAATCCTGGAAGGAAGATAAAATTTTGCAAAAATATAATTATATGTATTAGGTAGATTTCGAACATCTTCTCACAGAATCGTATCTCAAAAGAATTCAGGTCGATTTTATCAATTTCAAGTTCATCCAAATACCTATGATGATTCATTATAATAATAGCTATTTTGTCTAAAAATTCATGGTGAGAACCAGATTAGAAAATCTTTATTCGTTTTTGAGATAAAGATTATTTAAGTTAACCTAATTTTGTATTATTTTTTTGAAATTAATAATCTAGTTTTATAAAACCAAGAAAAATCGAATTCTTAAGATATCTAATGAATTATTCATAATTTATAGAGGAAAATATTTACTTTTTCGTGATGAAACCGGATCTTGAAGATATTTATTCGTTTTTGAGATATAAATCATTAAATTCAACGTGAACATTTATGGCTATCTCAAGTTAATTAAAAATCATCAAAAATCGTATTCTTGAGATATTTTAATGAAACATTCAAAATTTATAGAGGCAAGTGTTTATTTTGTCATAGTGAAAACCAAATTAAAAAATCTTTATTCGTTTTTGAGATAAAGATTATTTAAGTTAACCTAATATTTTATTATTTTTTTGAACTTAATAATCTAGTAAAAACCAAGAAAAATCGAATTCTCAAGATATCTTAATGAATTATTCATAATTTATAAAGGAAAGTGTCTACTTTCTCGTGATGAAACCGGATCTTGAAAATATTTATTCGTTTTTGAGTTATAAATCATTAAATTCAACGTGAACATTTATGGCTATCTCAAGTTAATTAAAAATCATCAAAAATCGAATTATTGAGATATTTTAATGAAACATTCAAAATTTATAGAGGTAAGTGTCTATTTTGATATGGTGAGGACCAGATTAGAAAATCTGTATTCGTTTTTGAGATATAGATTATTTAAGTTAACCTAATTTTTTATGATTTTTTGAAATTAATAATCTTGTTTTAAAATAATCACGAAATATCTAATTCTTAAGATATCTTAATGAATTATTCATAATTTATAGAAGAAAGCGTCTACTTTCTTGTGATGGAAGCGGATCTTGAAATTATTTATTCGTTTTTGAGATTTAAATCATTAAATTCAACGAGAAGCTTTATGGTTATCTCAAGTTAATTAAAAATCATCAAAAATCGAATTCTTGAGATATTTTAATGAAACATTCAAAATTTATAGAGGTAAGTGTTTATTTTGTCATGGTGAGAACCAGATTAGAAAATCTTTATTGGTGTTTGAGATAAAGATTATTTAAGTTAACCTGAGTTTTTATGATTTTTTGAAATTAATAATAAATATAATTTACCTACTGCTTAGAACAAAATTTTTGTATCTTTAACGATAAATACTATCAATATCTAGATGGATTACCAATGGGATCACCATTGAGTAGTGTGATGGCAGATATTTTCATGGACAACCTAGAGAAAAATCAAATTATGTGTGTCAAAAACCCTTATAGAGACGATATTATCCTATGGACAAGATACGTGGACGACATTTTAGTACTGATTAAAGACGACCAACATATTAATAATCTTCATAAATATATTAACAGTTTACACCCCAATATTAACTTCACTATCGAGACTGAAAACAATCAAAAATTAAATTTCTTAGACTATACACTACGACATTCAAACAACAAAATTAAATATAACATCTACAGAAAACCTACACAAACTAGTACTACCATCCCATTCGATTCTCATCATGATGAAACTTATAAAATGGCAGCATACCGGGCTTATATACACAGAGCTTTCCATTCAAAATTGGAACAACAAGACCTAGAAAAAGAGATCGAAATTATCCACCAAATTGCAAGCGAAAACAGTTTCCCACCGACATATATCCAACGAATATTTTCGAAAATACAAAACAAATATAATCTTCAAGAAACAACTTCCCTATCCGACCGAAAACCTGATACACCAACAACGTACAGATCCATAACTTACCCAGGAGAAATATCCCATAAAATCAAGAAAATGTTCCATAACTTCAACATAACAATGACATTTAAAAACAAAAACAATCTTAAGGCATTATTAGTTAATAACAAAAACAAGACTACAACTCTCGCTAAAAGTGGCATATACCAATTGCAATGTGGGACCTGTTCAGCCACATACATAGGTGAAACGGGGAGAAGTATCCAAACAAGGCTTAAAGAACATAAAAAGAGTTCAAAATCGGCATTCGGAAAACATCTAATTTTCAACAACCACGAATTTGACGAAAATAAAAATATTAAATTACTACACCAACTTAATAAAAGCAACCTTATGGAAATAATGGAAATGTACGAAATCAACAAGTTTATTGAAATTAACAGTAATATTATAAGCCTTAATGAACAAATTATCCCGACCCAAAAACCAATCTATAGTTGCCTGCGAGATCCCTACCTAAAACACAAATATAAAAAAAAAACCTAACGTCACACAACAACTTTTGACGTAAATTTTGAAAAATTTTAATTAATTTTTCTAATTTGTTAGTAATTACGTAAGATTTTACTATTTTATTTTTATATTAATATGTTCATTTTCGTATATTGTAAACTTGTAGGTATCTACTGAAGAAGAGCAAGGCTCGAAACTAGTTTAAAAAAATAAATTTTAATTATCACCAAAAGTAAATTTTTATATAGACCCTAATTTTACGAAATGTTATTTAAAATTTTTACCGCTACCTATCAACAGGAATAAACAAGTAATCAATTTTTTGACAAAACTGTCAAAAACCGTTCGATAACTATTGTGTGCAATAACTGTCGATCAGTTCCTACCACAACACCAATAGGCGATATCGACTCGATAAAAGATATCGATCCAATAACTGTCGCTCCGATATCTACTCAATACTATAACGTACGAGAAACCGGGCACTAGACTGTCAGTTTTACTTTTAATTATTATATAATACTGACGTCAATAACTAGCCTTCAAACTCGAATTAGAATTAACACTGTGCTCACGTGAATTGTAAACACTAAAACTTAAAGCCGCCGAAAGACGCGGTTTGTTTACTATCAAGCTTTGTTGAAACCGAGAACGTGCTCAGATTGGACTCCCGGCCGATTACCGCCGAGAAATCCCGAACATTGAATGTTATTTAAGATTTTAAAATTCGTTATAAACCATAGTTGGTTTTTTTTTTGTTACACCCTCATAAAACACCGCCATAAAACTAAAGAAAGGATGTGGGACGCTTTGAGGTAAAAGCATTTACGTTCATGCTCGGAATGAAATTTAGATGCTTATTGGATACGCCACGGTTTAAAGCTTGATCAATTTCATATAAACACTACACGTCACTGACGATACCAAGGTCAATATTGTTTCCAAATAAATGCCCGTGTGTTAGCTTCAAATTGATACACAAATGCAAAGGTATATCGTGTTCACGGAATCGCTATTTTTGTAATAACATTTAAAAATATCTCCAATTTGTACACAATGTTAATTAGATTTTAAGTGTTTGTTAATTAGAGCATAGAAGATCCATTAAACGATATTTCATATTGTTTTATTTTTCTAATCAATAGTCACGAAAACACGATATAAATAAAATTTACTTACCGTTTTATACACACAACATTTATATTGTCACAAATGTCAAAACAGGATAAAAAAAAATACTGTAACATTCAATACATTTTATTTTTTTATTATACCATATCGATACAGATTAACCTACAAACTACGACATGTAAAACATTACTTCGGTTTTTAAAAGTGTATTTTTGTTGAGACCAAAAAACTGCCAGAACTGTCAGAAACAATTCGAATTCAAATAGCTGAGCCGGTGTGGAGTGTACAATTTGTTCGTATTTGGTCATCGATCAGACTTGACATAGGTACGATTTTCCGTTACGATACGGGCGATATGCGATTTATTTGTCGTGTTATATTACTCGGGGTACAATAATAATTGCGATATTATGAGATATGTCTGGTGATTATTGGATATTTTCGAGCGCTTTTGATGTACAATTTCCACTCTGTTCACCTGAATCAAGGTGGAAAGTTAAAAATGTTTTCGATATGTTTAACTTAGCTTGATATGTACAACTTAGTTTAATTTACGTTAAAACTTTGGTCTTTGGATGACTTAATTTTAAATTATTTTTAATAACTAACAATTTTACGTTAAAAAACAATGTTTAACTTTTAAGTTTATTTGAAAAAACGATTTCTGTTTGCCACCTTAATTCGACCGATTCAAAATCGAGTAGAGAAACGTCTCGTAGGATATTGCTGAAAGGAGCACGTGCACACTGCGCTGTTCTCACGCGTGAGCAGTTAGGGGACGTCTAGAGAAGATTTTAAGTCATTCACCGCCACCAACCGACATCACGTAATTTCGCAATGTTACAAAGTTGAAATTCCAATGAGGAAACACGTCGGTCTGCACGAGGAATGACAATAAATTGGCATGTGTGCGTTTTTGGCGATGAAAGAACGCGGGATGTCGCGATGTTTCCAGTCTTTTTTTGCAGTATCCATCCTTTCTTAACGTCTTTTTTTGCTGCAATTTTCATGTTGTATTGTCTAATTCGTTCGAAATCAAAATTTTTAATTATGTACTTTTCTTTTTTTTTAATTTGGCAAAATTGAAGATAAATACTTTTCAGTTGAGCACATCTGTTAATTTTAAAATCTTTTAAGAAAAAATGTTATTGCATGAAAAATTATCACCGTTTAAGTAAAATAACTAAAATAAGAATAAATAAGATTGGTGTTGCGAATATCATCGTTGTACTTCCAGAAGTTTTGTGTCCTTTAGTCCTTGCAAGTCCTATATAGAACAAAATTTATTAATATATGTACAAATTGTTTCTATAAGAAAAATTTGACTTTAGAACAAAATAATTAAAATGCCACGAATTACAGAAACATGATTTATGAAAATAACATCAAAACCGCACATTCGTTTATCGATTTTAAGAGTGTCTATGACGGTATCTCTGTATAAAGGTTATACACCCAATTCTTTTTTACATGGTCTTTTATAACATGATCTGAAATAACAAGGTTCATCAATAAAATTTTTTACACGAATTTTTTTGTTATAGCACGAATCCCAAAAAAATTCTTAATTCTAAGTTTGATAGCGTCTTACAGAAACTTAGGTACACAGTAATAAAATACAATGGGGGAATAGCGTAGTCAAAAGTCGGTCGGTTTATGTCCACATATAAAAAAAAGAAAAAGCTTTGGTATGGCTTAATACGATGTATTTTAAATTATTCAATCAAATCTTTAGTGCGACACGTGTTTCGCCAGTAACGGCATCGACAGGCACGACGTCAATGGACACGTTGTTGTGTTGAGTACATGAACAGCGGAGAGGACATTTTAGAAATATACATTGGAAAAGCCTGATCTTATAAATTTGAGCCTGAAAACTTATTCTTAAAACCACCCACGCTAATTTTTATCTTATGAAATATTTGAAAAATTTAAAAAATTTAAATTATTCATCCCTTATTCAATGACATGTTTAAGCGGACTGAATATGGGTGACTCAAGTTTAGTTTAATTTTATTATCTTCAAACATCAGTTTTTTAAAATTCAAAATTTGTAACAAATATTGTATTGGCATAACTTTTGACTTCAATTTATTTAATTTTTGGCTTAATTTTTTAAATTTTTCAAATATTTCATAAGATAAAAATTAGCGTGGGTGGTTTTAAGAATAAGTTTTCAGGCTTAAATTTATAAGATCAAGTTTTTCCAATGTATATTTCTAAAATGTCCTCTCCGCTGTTCATGTACTCAACACAACAACGTGTCCAATGACGTCGTGCCTGTCGATGCCGTTACTGGCGAAACACGTGTCGCACTGAAGATTTGATTGAATAATTTAAATACATCGTTTTAAGCCATACCAAAGCTTTTTCTTTTTTTATATATATCCTACGATGTTGTTGGAAGAAACTTTATCAATTATGTCCACATGTTTATAACTTGGTCTACTACGGGGAATATCAGAATTTTATGATCACTTTTTTCTTTATCTCGTTGTGCTGCAACTTGAACACATGATTTCGTTATTCAGTTTTATTTTGTGTTAAGAGTGGTCAGTTTGTGAGATGTAATAAATAATTTCGGTAAAGTTCTAAAAGTGAATGTTTCAATTAAAGTTTATTTAATTCGATGGTGAAATTTCCCGTATATTATTTGTAATGATGATAATTCTTTGCTACTAAAAAAGGTAATAGATTGTCGCTTTAGAAAAATTCTATAAGCAATATTATTTTGGATTAATTATTTTATTTTTAAAATGCCTAAACAACAACTTCCGAAGAGACAAGCGATTTCCTTAGAAACTAAAATAAAAATCTTAGACTGTCTGCAGAAAGACGAAGGTTCCACATCTGTTGGCAAAGCTTTTGGTTTAAACGAAGCGAGTTTAAGATCAATTAGAACAAACGAAAATTCCATTCGTCAATCCGTAATTTCTGGATCGACAGTAAGCTCCAAAACATCATCTTATAGTCGAAATCCGATCTTAGAGAAAACGGAAAAACACATGGTGTTTTGGATAGAAGATTTACAGTCAAAAAGAATCATGTTGATGGGAAACATATAAAAGAAAAAGCACTTAGAATATATAACCGATTTCAGGAATTGGAACCATCAATAAGTCTTCAGGCAACGAAGAAACTGGCATTTAATGCAAATGAGGGATGGTTGAGAGGTTTTATAAAAAGACACGCATTTCACAATGCAAAAATGAGGGAGAAGTAGTATTAGCAGACATTTTCGTCTTGCACAAATTTTTCCGGGTATTCTAGCAAAAATCGTTGAAGAGTGCGGTTATACTCCAGAACAAATATTTAATGCAGACGAAACGGGATTGTTGTGGAAGAAAATGCCCGAAAGGACTTATATAGCACTTATAAACCGCTACTGACTTATAAATTGTTTGTTTGAATCCATGTTGCAAGTTTATTAAATATGTAAAATATAAAGTAACACAACTTCTTTACTTGCTATTGTTTATTTGTTCGGTACCGGTTTCGAGTTTTACAATCTCATCATCAGCCGAATCTACAAATTAAAATTGGAAATCAAATATAATCGTCGATATTTTGTTTATTCAATTATATGTATTTTTTGCAAAATATTTCTTTAAAATTTAATAAATAATAAATTAAAATTAAAAACTTACGTCAAAATATTAAAATACTACAAAATGGTAATAAATATATAAAACATTTACACAGAACAATTTACACGAACTACACAAATACAGAAGAAAACTTGAAATGGACAGGTTTTATTGTATGCTAAAAATTGTAGGTGTATCTTCTTTGAGCAAAGTAAGAGGGATTGATTTAGAGAAGAAAAGAAGATACAAATTAAATTTTGAAATTTATAATGTTTTGAGAAACGTAAATAAAGGATTGTAGACGTGTGTTACTTGATCATTTAATAAATTGAAATTTATGTCCTTTTTGTGTTTGTCGATGTCGTACATTTCCAATAAATCCATTTTAAAACCTTTGTTGCAATGGTTTATCAATTTAGCATTTTTATGATTTATTTTATGCCCTGTTTCAATGGCATGCCTATATACATTAGAATTTTCTTTTGTTTGATGTTCATATATTCTAGTTTCTAGTTTTCGACCCGTTTGTCCTACATATATAGAATTACAGTTTGTACATTCAATGGAATAAACCCCACTCTTTTGAAGATAATTAGTTTTATTATGACAATTTGTTAATAGTTTCAAAATTGAATTTTGATTTGAAAAAGCCAGTGTGATGTTATTGTTAGAAAATATTTTTTAGATTTGAAACTTAGTGTATTAAAGGGTATTGGTTTATATAAATTGTTATTTGGGTTTTTTGTATATATTGGGTCTTGTTGTTTTTGTAATTTTTGATATAGTTTATTAATTAATTTGTGTGGGTGTTGTGTGGGTATATATAATCAAAAAACTAAAGAATATATGAAACAAAATAATTATGTGAAACTAAACAAAAATCCATTAGATACAATCATCAGAAAAACAAAAAATTTAATCAATCAATATAAAGAGACTCTAATCGAATTTTCCCCTAATTTAAATCAATCACATGGCAATAATAATTTTTTCAGCAACAAGTTTATACACATGAACCCAACAATTCCCAAATTATATTCTTTACCAAAATTACATAAGGAAAATATGCTTATACGACCCATTACAGCCTTCCAAAACTCTCCTACTTCTAAATTAGCTAAGTTTATGCTGAATGTATTACGTATAATAAATTTTAAACCATTATTTACCACTTCAAACTCCATTGATTTTATATAAGCAACAAGTAACATTGAACTAAACAACAATTCTTTACTGGTATCTTTTGATGTTACTAATTTATACTCAAATGTTCCAACAGATTTAACACTAAATTTAATATCAACAATGTTCAAGAATACATTTAGAAATAAAAATAACAACATAATTGAAGGTATTAATAAAATAACTAAACATATTATTGAACAGAATTACTGTACATTTGACGATGATTACTATAAAATTGCTCAAGGACTACCTATGGGAATGCCTTTATCAGGTATCATATCAGACATATATCTAAATCATATAGAAACACAATTCATAATCAATAATACAAATCCTTATAGAAAATACATTGTAAAATGGATACGATACGTTGATGATGTTTTTTGTATTTGGGAAGGGGGTGTCGAAACTTTAAACAAATTTCTTGAATATATAAATGAAATACATAATAATTTAAAATTTACCTTAGAAACAGAGAAGAACAATAAATTAAATTTTTTGGATCTAACCTTAATAAGACGTAACAAATGCATCGAGTATGATATATATCGAAAACCTACAGTAGTCCCTACTATTATTCCCTATGATAAATAGAGTTCTTAAATATCAATTATCGAACATTAACAAAGATAAAGAATTAAAATCGCAGATCAAAATAAATACCCACACAAATTAATTAATAAACTATATCAAAAATTACAAAAACAACAAGACCCAATATATACAAAAAACCCAAATAACAATTTATATAAACCAATACCCTTTAATACACTAAGTTTCAAATCTAAAAAAATATTTTCTAACAATAACATCACACTGGCTTTTTCAAATCAAAATTCAATTTTGAAACTATTAACAAATTGTCATAATAAAACTAATTATCTTCAAAAGAGTGGGGTTTATTCCATTGAATGTACAAACTGTAATTCTATATATGTAGGACAAACGGGTCGAAAACTAGAAACTAGAATATATGAACATCAAACAAAAGAAAATTCTAATGTATATAGGCATGCCATTGAAACAGGGCATAAAATAAATTATAAAAATGCTAAATTGATACACCATTGCAACAAAGGTTTTAAAATGGATTTATTGGAAATGTACGAAATCGACAAACACAAAAAGGACATAAATTTCAATTTATTAAATGATCAAGTAACACACGTCTACAATCCTTTATTTACGTTTCTCAAAACATTATAAATTTCAAAATTTAATTTGTATCTTCTCTTCTTCTCTAAATCAATCCCTCTTACTTTGCTCAAAGAAGATACACCTACAATTTTTAGCATACAATAAAACCTGTCCATTTCAAGTTTTTTTCTGTATTTGTGTAGTTCGTGTAAATTGTTCTGTGTAAATGTTTTATATATTTATTACCATTTTGTAGTATTTTAATATTTTGACGTAAGTTTTTAATTTTAATTTATTATTTATTAAATTTTAAAGAAATATTTTGCAAAAAACACATATAATTGAATAAACAAAATGTCGACGATTATATTTGATTTCCAATTTTAATTTGTAGATTCGGCTGATGATGAGATTGTAAAACTCGAAACCGGTACCGAACAAATAAACAATAGCAAGTAAAGAAATTGTGTTACTTTATATTTTACTTATATAGCAAAATCTGAAAAATCAGGTGGTGGTTTTAAAGCGACCAAAGATCGAGTGACGTTCTTGTTATGTAGTAACGCATCTGGTGATAAAATGTTAAAGCCTTTATTAATCAACAAATCTTTTATGCCACGAGCATTAAGAGGTAAGAACATTAAACAACTTCCAGTCCATTTCATGGCGAATAAAAAGGCATGGATGACGGCTGATCTGTTTACAAATTGGTTCAACAACTGCTTTGTTCCTGAAGTCCAGAAATATGTGGAAGATAAAGGTTTGGAATTCAAAATACTTTTGCTACTTTTGCTTTTGCATTATAGCAACATTTAAAATGTACTACATAAAGCAAACGTTTAAATATATTTTAAATTCAGGGGAAGAAACAAATTTAACTGTATTGAAAGCATGGTGAAAGTTTACGATTATGGATTGCATTACACTTGCTTCTGTTGCCATTAAACAATTGCACCAATCAACCTGCTTGTTCCTCAAAATGCTTGTTGGAAAAGAATATGAAGATGAAGATGAAGATTATTTGATTGAATTTATGACAATTTGTGAAAATAAAGAAATCGATAATGACAAGGTAGAAGATGAAGTTCAGCTATTACCGGCTGGTTTAATTCGTAATGGCTTGAAATTTGCTACAAGTATGGAACAATATTTTCTTACTCATGATCCTGACATGGAGCGTTCATTGAAATTTTAGCGTAGTCTTAAGTTATGTATAGCTGGATATGAAGAATTATATAAGCTTATTGAGAAACCAAAAAAACAGCAGCTAATAACCGACTTCACAACTTTCAAAACAAAAACAATACAGTCCGTTAATAACGAACGAAATTCTTCATTTGAATTAAATCCGACAGTTGTGCTAGACATATCCGACATATCTACTGATGACAGCGCTTTTGGTCAAGTCCGTAATAAACGTGCACGTTTGTTATCAATTAGCGATGAAGACTTGCGAAATTGATTTTTATTTCTAATTTTATTAAATATAAAATATATAAATTATTATTATATTTCTATTTTTTTTTTAAGTAATAAATAGCTTATTTTATAAATATGTCGTATACATTTTATTATAACTTTTTTAACGTATTTACCGTGTAAAAAAAGAGTTGGGTGTATAAGTCTTTAAATACATACACACTGGAAGTAGAATCAAAACTGAGGATGAAATGTTAGAAGCACAAAACAATTACTACCAAAATTGCCTTTTAGTATTCATAAAGTGGAACCTAAAAACCTTTTGACGAACCAGTTAAACGAGACAACCTGTATACATCAGCATTGAAGAGTTTAAAAATCAATATTCTAAGAAAAAATGTGAACAAAATAAATAATAAATAACCGCCCAGTTAAATTAAAATAACATCAATACAAAAATATATCATTACATATCGACGATATGTTGCGGAGTAGATTTAAATGAAATTGGATATTTATAAAAGCTTTAAAAAGCTGTCTTTAATAATATATGAGTTATCGCTTTATTCGATAATATTAAATGGTAGTTTAATGTTTGAATTTATTATTTAACGTTTTTAAAATATAAACATTAAATGTTGAAACATTAATATACCGGCTGAATATGAACTGAAAATAAAAATTTGAAAGGAAAATATGATTATTTGCTTTTAACGTGTTTCCCGTATAAGTCGTAATGCGAGCCGCAAAAGTACGTAGTAAACGTAAAAAGTAATTTCCTGTTCGTTGCTTTTTAGGGTCATACTATTTTTATGGTTTGCCTTGAGACCCAAGAAGGATTATTAATGTATGATTGATGGTATTGAATACCTAGAAAATGTTTACGTAGTTATAATTGCAAGGTATTGTTTAAACGGACACAAATTATGATTTTAGTAAATTTATCAAACATGAGATTCGTTTTTGAGCAAACTTGAATTTTAATTCCATTTTTATTTCAAATATCACGATTACATATACATTTTTTATGTATTATAAACATGTTCAATTGTTTGAATGTTTATTCAAACAATAATTTTGAAGCGGTAATTTTGTTTATTTCATAAATTGGCAAATTCAATGGCATTACAAACAACTTCATCAATATTTTCAAATATAAAAAAACAAATAGGAAACGATCGATTGTTTATAAATCGGATTTGCATATTATGTGAGCTTGTCTGTATGGATCTATGACTATAGAATACAATTATAATCATGTTATCTACCTAATAGTTTTAGGTTAATGGGTTTAATCACAGCAGTAATCAGTTTTGTTGAGTCAGTTTCTTTTATAGTCAAGAATCAAGGAAACTAACCTCAAACAAATCATCTCTCAGACATTAGGATGGCTTGGAAATATCGTTCTAGACAACGTAAGTGGAGATATATTAAATATAGAAAATAAGGGAAAAATTCTTCACAGAGCTGTTCATATCAAGCCACAATACTAATCTTAAAGGAAACATAGGAACTCAATTTAGCTTTTACTACCAGGTGCATCGCTAATTACTTTCCGGTTTGATACATATGTCATGTTATTTTACTAACATTATTCCCAAAACTACCTGAGTTACGTTCCGTTAAAACAACAGCGTCATGAATTTATAATTTTTTGAAAATGTCGGGTTCTGCGCCTGAAAACGTGCGAAATAATCAATCTTGTTTCATCAGCAGAAGAAGGCGTTATTGGATAAAGACTCAACACAAACTCAAAACAATTAAATACTAATGATTTTGCACTTCAAATGGATGTTTATTTTACTTTTCCTCTACCGGCATCATCAGGAAAATACGTCAAAATTCACAAAAGAGCCAAAAGAACTAATCGAAAAATCAATAAAAATCTCTAGAGAACAATGAGAAATAAAAAATGGTATAAATACGCAGTGTATTTAAGATATTTAAAATAAAGATCCATAAGAGAGATATTAACTAATATTAAAAACAATTGGCACAACAGTTGCCAAAAAGAAAACCAGATTGATGTCGTATATTATGAATTGTTGAAACTTAGATTAACAGTAAACACAACAACAAATGATCAATTTGAACTGTGCATTGATCGAAAATATCCACAGCATGACAACACGCTTTGCATAACCAGTCAAAGATGTGTTGAAATTACTGGGATAGGAAACTTAATCTGACTACCAACATTTCACAGAGTATCACATCGCCAGTTTCGAAGAAGTTAAAAAACAGCTCGAGGAATGGCATCTTTAAATTGTTTGGCAGATGGGCAAAATGTATACAATCAATACTTTAAATTAATAAATTTTGAATATCCATTGAAAAAATGTATTTTCTTTAGCGAAACTTCGGAAAGGAATTGCTGACACACCTGGTAAGTTTTACCACTGAGGAGTTATGAGCCTTCAAAGTTGGGTCTTAAATTTTTAAAACGTTCGTAATCTTAATAATATACTAAGCTAGAAAAACCAAATTTACTATACATTATGAGTGTTTTAAAGGCATTTCAAAGACTTAATTTAGGGTGATAGTTCCATAAATTTTGAAAGACTTCAAATATTGCAAATTTGACTTACAATTTTATAACTAGCTACTAAAGTTTGGATAATACTATTATTAAGTAACATAAATGATACACCTTCCTTTAAAAGATATTAAGTCCACCAAAAAGATCAACATTTAAAGCAGAACTTCTTAAACTGTGGTTCACGACTCCCAAGGGAATCATTAGTGGTCATAAAAATTTGTAATTATGATTTGCACTAAGCATAATTCAGCCTAAATTACTAAAACTATGAGATGATAATACTTCTTATGGTCTTCTCAAGATGACCATAAGAAGTCGAAACATGTAAAGCTGCCATTTATGATAAATAGTCAATATAGGTACAAATAAAAAATACTTTTTAATTTAAATTACTAAAAGGCTGATGTATCCACCAATATTGTTGACCCTTAACCTGTTCAATATGGAAGAGTGTTTTTTTCTTTGTAGGTTTTCTGAGGATTAAAATCTCTTTGGTTTTGCTTCTGCTCAGTGAAATTTCAACTCGAAAAATATTTTTGTCAGAGCTGTGGAGCAATTTATAAAGGGAGAGCGGGGTAAGTGAGTCATGTTTAGGTAAAACTGGTCACAGTTTATAAGTTTTTGATCTTAAAACTATATCAAACAAGTATTAATTTAATTGTTAACGAACGTATTTACACAGAAAAGTTCAGAAAAACAACTTATATAATCTAAACGTGTGTCTAGTGCAATGAAATTTGGTTCAAGGTAAACTGGTAACTGGTAACTAACACTCACAGCAATAGTAAAGTATCGTCCGTGAGCGGCGCGTACCATTAATTCACGACGTGGTGTATAGTCAACAATGCCTCCACAAACCTTCATAACTTCCAGCTCGTTTTCATTTTCATTTTGACTCTATGCCACATCGTCTAGCAATGGTACAGGCCGCTCACGGAGATGTTTTCACCATAGCTGCATTCTTAGTACTACGTCTATACCAAATTTCATATTCATTGTGCTAGACAACACGTTCAGACTATACAGAGTGTACTCGTGAATTATTTCCAATGTGTGTAAAGAATTTGTGGAAATATAATGTTCTGATCGTATTTCGTTGTTGATGCAGTATATCTTTATAGCAGGTGTCATCATAACTTTCATTATAGTAAACATTTTAGCTGTACTTTGATGATTTGGATATGTTTTGAGTTCGAAAGTCCTTAGTTCTTTTGTGTGTTGTACAGAATCCACCTTTTTTTATTATTGCCTTTTAGAATTTTTTCTTTTTTGATTTTTCTTCAATTTCTCAATAGATTTGATTTAGGTAATGGGGTAAGTGCAAGGGACTCACTTGCCGCAATGTTATTATAAATGAGTACACCTCAAAAGAAAACAAAAAACGACACTTCACAAATTTTCAAATGTGAAGTATAATTCCTAATAGGTTAATGTATAAAATACACGTGATGGTACCAATATAGTCTTATGTAAACTTAGAAAACTGTTGACACTAAGCCGTCACAAACATAATACGTAAAGCAATAAAATATGAAAATTAATGATATTTACCATATTGTCCGAGATGCTGCAACCTCGTATTTAAGAGTAGCTATCTTATCTCGTGACAACAAGATGGAAAAATTGTTTGCGGATGACCAGGTCACAATCGCCGTTTTAAACAGATAAAATCCTCACTTAGAGGTTGTAAACTGATGTTTTTTCTACACTCTAAGGAGAAAGAAAATAAGGAGAAGAGCTTTTGAAAAAGCGGCTGCTTGGCTTGCCGCGCATGAGGGCAGAATGAATTTTCTGCTTAGTACTTTCTTCATTCGGGTATCGCGTGGCGGCATACAGGAGGAACAAGACCGAGACGGCCGGGGCTGAGCAACCCAGCTCAGTTTCCCCTTGGTTAGAGTGGAGACAGCTTCTGAATCCATGACCACTGAGCGGGCTGGACACCACCAGCTGAGAAAGGGTGAAACTAGTTGACACATCGTACAGGCCGTCATCGGATCTATCTAACACACTTTTGATGTCTCCTGCCCTCTCTCCAAAGCCTGATACCTAGTAAGGAGTTTGGAGATGACCCTGCAATTTTAAGGGTAGTACAGTATAACTTGTACCGTGGCAGGGTTGCAACTGCTGTATTATGCAGGCACCTTAACATGATGCATAACACCATTACTTTGATTCAAAAGCCATGGACTATCAACTCGAATGTTTCTAGCTTCAGTTCTCTTAGCTGTTCTGTTTTTTCAATGTACGTTTGGAGAGATATTTCTACGTATTTTTTCCGGAGGAATCATATGATCAAGACTGTACTGTATTGAGGATTCACTGTTTCTTAGCGAAGAAGAAAACGACGCTAAGTCTAGCATCTGTCTACCTTCCTATAGAAGGCTACTTATTGTAGGCTGCGATTCCAATGCTCACTCTGTTACTTGGCGGTGTAACAAAGGAAACTTTAGAGGTAAGACCTTGCTTGAATTTAGTACAAGTAATGACTTTTAATTATTGTTTTAATTAACCAAGGCTGTAAATCCACGTTTGTCAATGATAGGTATCAACCAACAAGGTATCTGCCAACAAACGTCTATGTCTAAGTATAGATTTCGAATTAGGACCACCCAGATTTTTGAAAAGGAAGGTGGGGATCCAAAGCGGACTGGCTTGAGCATTTTGCAAGTTATCTAAATGAGATAACAAATGCGAGATTCTCCGATTACCCTTCCTGAGATACACTCCCTCAGGAATACTATACGGCATGTCCTGAGAGAATTGTAGAAGATAAAGGGCTACACTTTGGTGGACTTCTGATCTACATTCACTGAGGATTACTTGCCAGAAAGCTAGAACAAAACTAACGAAACAAACTAGACTGAATTCTGACTGGAAATTGTTCAAAACATGCCAACACCCGGACCTGATGCTATCTTTCATTCTCTTCTTGAATGGAGCCTAGAAGATATGAAAGTTCACCTGATGAGAGTTGTTAATGCTTGCTTAGCCTATAATTATATTGCCATCAGCTAGAGGAAGGTCGAAATAACCTTTGTACCAAAGAACAGCAAAAAGGATCCAATGGATCCTCTCATCATTTCTTTTAAAGACACTTGAAAGACTATTTGATCATTACATTACAAAATATGCACTTAAAGCGCTTTCTTTGTACTTGCATCAACATGCTTACATCAAAGGTAAATCTGTGGACACAGCCTTACATATGATAGTGGGGCACATTGAGCAAGCTCTTGACTCGAAAGAGCCTATTTTAGGAGTTTTTCATGACATAGAGAGAGCGTTTGACAAAACCACTTTTAATAAAACTCTTAAAGCCTAGTTTTCTAAGTATTGATGAAATGACGTGAGATTGAGTGGAGCTTGAAGAGCAGCTGATGGACAAGATTATTAAGCTGTATTATGATTCATTTTTAGTCACTAAACCAGTGAGGGGTAGGCTACCGTGGGTCTGATTATTGCCGTGTAGGCCCATTATGGACTATGTGCGATTAAAGACCCCAATTTATCTAATTAGCAATGATGGTAGTTTCCTTAGCTGGACTATATGGGAGTTATTTCCAATCAACTGTTTTTTGAATACTTCGAGTGAAAAACTTTTTACTTCTAGAGATGTTTTAGTGAAAAGAACCATTTTGAAACACACCAAGCACCTTTGTCAATTATCTAACTCTTTTGGGAAAAGCCAGATTTGTTTTCAAGAAAGCAAAATTTGTTTCTGTACACTTCAATCATAATCAAGTGTTCTAGATGATACTAATTTCACTAAACACATGTTTAGTGCAATTCAATCATTTTCTCCTCTTCCAGAATTTATTTAGAAACCCCAAAAATCTTCTTTCTTTTAAATCTTCTGAAGAGATCTTTTTGTGAGAAGAAAAACATTTTGATACACACCAGCCAGCTATCTTCATTTTCTAACTCCTTATATTGATTGTACTAATTAAGCCTGTGTATTAATTCAATTCCTCTATAATTTTTTACAATTATTTTAGTCGTAGTAAAATGGTCGCTATAAAAAATGTTTAAGAAGCCCTGATTTAAAGGACCATTATTCTGAATCAACTGTTTGAAGTGCCTTAATTGATGTCAATTAGTTACCAAGTAATATTCTTGGTAGACTCATAACGTAGTGTACGTTATATATAGTTAGGTTTTCCAACTTAATGTGTTACTAAAGACCCAACTTTGAATGACTATAACTCCTCAAGGGTGTAACTTAGTATAGAGGTAAATTATACCTCTAATTACCATAAACATTTACACCTTAGAACATAGAAACACCATCTTTGGAATGTAGACATCAAATGAATATGTCGAAACTGCTGAAGAAAATATATTGTATGAATTTAAACGTATGAATGTTTAGAATAAAAAAAATTACCATACGAAATTTTGTGTTTTAATTTAATTCAACCTCAATTTTAGAATGCTTCTCGTCACACTACGGATGCTATAAACCCTAGGCCCTCTCCCGGTTTAAACTCAAACGGACGGAATTAAACGAATTAAACTAATTCCAAAAACCACTTACCGCCAACGGAGCCGACCCGGTTCTGCTCGTAGCCGTCGGTGTTAACTTTTATCTCTGGAAAAGGACCGAAAAGGGACGTTTAGAGACCTGGGGGTCGTGCGTCCCCCCAACCGAAACGTCGTAATTGGATCGGAACTTACCGTACAGTCGTAACGTGCCCTCTGCTTTTCCCAAAGAATTCGTTGCGATGCAATTGTAGGTCCCGACGTCGTTCTCGGAAAAATTCTTAATTAGCAGCCACATATAGGTCCTGTAGTTGTGCTTCTCTTCGCGGATGTTGTATTTAGAACTGTTTGATGTGAGTGGCGGTTAAGTTTGGGACAGTTTGACGTGAGTTTTTGGAATGAGGTAAATGGAACGACGAATTCCACAAACTTGTGTAGCGAATTTAATTTAGAAAAGTTTTATTTTAAGTGATTGTGTTTAAACGGAATTTGATTCGAGTTAATTAACGTCTTAGATTATATACGCTATAATTCATCTAGATTACATTACGCTAATATGATTTCGTTAAAACCGAGACGAATCAAATATAGGAGATCCTCGAAGGCTAGTATTTGCTTGCAAATAGGCGAATGGAATGGATCGTTTATCCTTTGATAAATTAGTTCTCGCCGTAGTGCAGTTTGTCAAACAGTCGTCGTCTCATCTCCTACGTCCGCAGGCTAAAACCCTAACTTACCATTACTAGTACTACTACTACCACTGCGATCGAAGCGGGAGAGAAGAAAGGGAGGTTTGGATGGTTGGTGTAAACTTACTTATTCAAGAGCATCTCGCCTCGGTTCTTCACCCAGTAGTTGATGGTGTTGGGGAAGGCCTCTACGTGGCATGAGAGTAGGACGTCGCTTCGTAGAGGAGTTCCTAGCAGCTGGTTAGGTACGCGAACCGACGGGGGGACTGCAAACAGTCAAAATTAGTTTAACGCCGTCGGCGGACGTCGGTAGATAGAGCATCGTTGCGCCGGTGTATGTTGCCCATTTAAGAGATGGATCGTGGACGTTAAACTACGGTAACAAGAGCGCGGGTTCGGATACGGACGCTTCACGAGAGCTTCTACCACCGCAGCTACCCCGTCATAACTAATAGCATACGCCTAGATTTATCCGGTAACCCGTTTTCTTCCCTTCCTATCCAAAACGGTTGGAAATAACGTGTTTCTCCATCGTACATTCTGGGTAAATCCTCCAGTTCACATCAACATCACTTTAAGATATCCTACATATATTTAAAATATAAAATTAAACTATCAGTATGTTTCATTTCAGAATGTCTCAAAAATGATTTTTAAGCGCATTAAAATCTTTTTAAAAACATTTTCCAGCGGAAGAAAATGCGAAAGGAACATTTCGTTTTCCCATTCTGAGCGAGTTTTCAGGGTAATCTTTCCAGATTAGTTAAATTAGCTCGGCTGTTCCCGGCAGTTTTTCGAGATTCCTTGGAGGAGAACTTCTCTCGACGTAGAAAAATCGCTTTTCTTTCAGTACTTATACGAGACGCGGGGAATGAGAAATCTGCCCGGATGTAGTACATGAAGTTTCAGAAGAGTTATTGTTAGGGTCCCTTTTAATGTGCTCTAATTTTCTTTCTGGTAGACGGCGACGGCGCAGCGGTGTTTTACGGTTAATTTATCGTAAAGAATTGAATTACAAGCACTTAGGAGATACCTTCCATTAAAAAATGTTGTTTTAGAGAGGTAAAAAAACAATTTAATTTACTAAAAGTACAGAGGTCTTAATTATGATGAATCACTTAAAGATATTTAACACAGTGATGGGCGAAAAATATTAGTTTGTGTAGTTAGTAAAGAAAAGTATAAAAATGCCATAAGTTGAGGGTAATCTGCAAATATTGCACTTAAAGATAGAAACATGACAATGTAAATAAAATGACAAGACACATTGTATATTATTCATATATAAATAAAATAAAATTTAAATCTAAATTAGCAAATTTTTAACATAACGAAGATATGTTCAAAAACCATTTTATGGAACAGATATAATTCCATGCTACCACTTTTATGGTGGAGAGGTGCAAATTGGCAGATGTCGACATTCGAATATTAAATAAAAAACGTGATTAAAATTGATTAGAAGAATGTTGCTTTACGGTGATACCGTCTTGATCCTGAGAGTGGAATCATAACAGGAGATTGAAAGAAGACATTTGGTCTCCAAATATTCCATATTATCCAATTATTTTCTCACTAAATGACAATAAATTATGACAACAATACAATACTATTAGACGAAGCTGACGTAATATAGACTAGATCAAGGTATTATGATTAGAATTTAATATATTATTTAGAGTAGTGATTTCCAAACAGTGTGACGCGGTGCTGTCATAAGGGCGCCGCAAAATAGGGGTAATCGCTTTTAGAAGGGAAAGTTTTCCAATTTTTAAGAATTTAAAAAGAAATCGGATGTATTAAGAGCGCCGCGAAAAAATATTGCGATTATTTAGGGAGTCGCAAACCGAAATGAATTGGGGACTTTTGGTTTAGATGATGAAGATGCACAATCAAGGAGTTCAGATTCATGATTTATTAGGGTTAAAGCTTTTTCAAAGTCTATTAAACACGATAAGTACACATAATCTAGCTTTGGCAATGAAAAGAAATTACTCAAGTTTAAAAATTTCTTCTTAAAGATTCTTTTTGGGCCAATACTGATTTCTGAGGTAGTTTAGATTATAGTTTTAGTTCCAGAAGAATTTGCAACAATCTAGAGCAGGATTTCTCAATCTTTTCCTTATGACGACACCCTGTACGAATTTTTATTATTGCATCGACCCCACCAAAGACAGATCATTGAAAACAGACAATTTGATATGAGAGATTTCGGTTTGTGTTCTTATATGTTATACATAACATAAACGACTAAAAAAGCAAAGGCTCTTGAAGTTTCGATACTTTAGGATTTTGAGAAAGTCAAGTGTACAAAAAAGGGGAAGCAGTGCTTTCATACCTTAACGACTAAAAAAACGTCTAACTTAGTAGTTAGAGCCGCCTACCTTACTGGTTTATTGACCCTTCAATAGCTTTGAAGGGTATCGACAGTCCAGAATCACTCATCGACCTCGTTGAAAAAAGCTGATCTAGAGCTAAATAACGGGTAAAACTATAACTAACACTAGACATCAGAAAAAAAGCTCAACTTGAGAAGAGACTAATGAGAAAAAAAAGCTTCGTGAACATTACAAAAAACTAACGTGTACTGATTCATTTTTGTAGTACACTAACGTGTACTGATTTAATTTTGTAGTACACTAACGTGTACTGATTCAATTTTAATAACAGTAACACTATAAATATAAATAGAAAAGGTGACAGTAATAAGTTAAACACTAATAAACATATATCATTGAACAGGTACTTCAATGACTACAATATCAAAAGTTTTTAAATTAAAAGAATAAACTAACCATAATTTAATTCAAAAGTTGATGTAAGGGATCTTGATAATATAACCTTTGCTCCTAGATTTACGAATTTGAGTGACGTTTATTTTAATTAAATAGCGACTTTATTACTTAATATATTAAATTCAAGCCATTAACTAAACCTACCACCCAAAGCTAATGCCTCAGACATTGCTATAATAATGTTCAACCCCAACAATTAACAAATCTATAAAGATAATTTCAACATTATAAAAAACATGAAATCACACCACAAAACTCATTCTACCTTTACAAACACACAGATAGGTCATTTAAAACAAAAAATAAACAACATTAAACATTTAACAATGCGTTTAAAATCAACTCAGATCCCACGACAAAATATAACAATACATTAGAGAACTATATTAAGAACAATTCCAAAATGCTGAAATCTTTAAAAATAAATACTTATAATACCTTAGTCATGAACCCACTAGCACCCATAACGAAAACATTAATTAAACTACATAAGAATGGCAAAAGTGTCAGATTTATTATTGACAATAATAATACCTCAACAAGTCGAGTCGCTAAGATCTTCCACAAATTTCTGTTCACAACAAAAAAAGACTAAAGATGTAATCATTACCAATAACACTAAATAGACTTACATCATTCGATATAACAAATCTTTATGCAAACATCCCTATAAAAGATACAAATTTAATCATCAAAGATTACTTAATTGAAAGACCTACTGAATTACTACTAAAATATGAAAATATTATCTAATTCTCTAGAGTTAATTTGTAGTCAGCACTTTTTTCATATTTAACAACTAATACTATCAAATGACAGACGGCCTTCCAATGGGCTCTCCCATATCGACAATATTTGCAGATATTTATGTAAATCCCTATGAATCCCAAATATTTACAAAAAAATACATATTAGTTAATGAGGTCATAAAGTTTTATTATAGGTACGTAGATGATATCTTGATAGTATATGCTGGTAATGATACGAAATTTTATGCACATAAATCTAACTTGAAAATATTTTTTTTAGTTATGGAAAAAGAAAAAATCAAACTGCTCACAAACTCTAATTTAATGTTTTCAGAAAACCTACTTATACAGACTCTATAATACCAAAACTTTCACATAGCTTCAACCAGCATAAATTAGTTTCATTTTAATTTTTATTTCATAGACTGATGAATTTTCCGTTAAATACAGAAGATTATATCAGAATTAAGAAAAATACTAAAGATTGGTTATAATAATGATTACAATACGTATGATATGCAAAATATTTACTTTAATACATCAGCAAAATTTGTAATCTTTTTACCTTCATTTTTCATTAACACACGTTCAGAGACATCTAACCAAGCTAAACATAAACTTAGCTCTTACTTCAATTAACTAATTGGAACATTTATTTATAAATAACGGACATAAATTTAACAATCTCAAACTTTGCGGACTTTATAAAGCTACAAGTGATGACTATGAGAAATTTGACATTGGAGAGAGGTGAGAAAAATTAAGTATTATTAAAAATTCATCTGCCTTTTCCAGGCATATAAAATCTGAAAACCATAAGTCAACTCCAAAAATATACATTTATTAAAGAAGATCAATAAATCCAGAGAACTTGGCATATACTGCGACTGGTGTTAATTCTAGTTTAAGTTTGACTGAAGTAAATAACAATTTAAGACTGAACGACAACTGAAAAGACAACCAACACTAACGCTAGAGCTAATACTAGACCTAGAACGATAAACACTTAGGTTTAGCTATACCTCTCTTAAGGCTAGTGTTAACACTAAAGTTAACACTAGCTAATAACACTAGCCTAACACTAAAGCTGTACTAGTTATACTTTCAGTTCCAGAAGAATTTACAACAAGCAACCACTGAATTGCAATTAAAACTAGAACTAACATTAGGTTTAGTACTAAAACGTACTTTGTACAAGTATACAACAATTTAAGACTGGATAACAACTGAAAATAGAGCCAACATTGACGCAAAGAACTAATACAAGACCTAGAACGAAGAACATTAGGTTTAGCCATACCTCTCTTAAGGCGGAACCCAATCCAACACAATCCAACCTAGTTTTAGAACTAACACCACACTTAGAACTAGAAACATTAGAGTTTAGCCGTCTAAAGAGACTTACAGCTAAATCTTAATGTCGAAAAACATTTAGGTTTAACCGTACCTTTCTTAACACGCAACCCAATCCAACCTCACTTTAATAAGACATTATTTAAATACGTTATTTGGAAAAAAATGGATTGGTAGATATGGTCCGCAACCATAGCTGCCAAAAAGTCCGGATATATCCATTATGGATTTTTATTTTTGGGATTATGTAAAACAAAGCGTGTACACTAAAATTTTAATAACAATTGAGATCTTTTAAAACAAAAAATTGAAACTGTTATTAGAGCAATTTCGTTGGACCATATTAGAAAAAGTTATAAATAACGTCGGAAAAGATCTGAATTATGTGTTAGTATGGGTGGTGGTACCATTGAATAAGTTTATGTTAGCTTAGTTTAGATCGAAAATCTTTTGTTGATCTTATGACTTAAAAATCTGCATTTTGCGTTTATATCCTAAATTAATAAAATTTTGGTATATTCCTATGATTTAACATAACAAGCATTTTATCTTAATGAACTTTTAATATACATTGCTCAGAAAGACCACTTTACATGTAATAGTTAACAAACTTCTTGCGTTAAGTTTGGTACTTTGCGGACATTGACGTAAAATATGATTATATTTCGTTTTTAACATCCAAACTTTAATTGCAAAAGATGGAATTTGAATTCAAAAATTTACCATCAATCATACCTCACGGAGACAAAATCCGGGGTACACTGTATATAAGGCGCCGCGGAAAAAAATTCCGATTAGGAGCCGCAAACCGAAAATTTCCAATCTCCTGGAAATCTCTGGTTTAGAGATTATTATATCTATTATTTTAGTTTATGTGTAAATAACTATTATTATTGCCTTTTATTAATAATGAACTCGTATTCTCATTGTATAAACATGTTTTTTAAATTTCATAAATACCTCAAAATACCTATATTGAGTAAACGCCCCAGGGTATATTCCCTAGAAAATAAATACTCGGGTATTTAACAACACTAATTTAACGTATTATTACTTGTTGTAGATTAGTAAAAGAATTGCCTTAAATCTGTTAATCAATCTGAAACTCTGTACAATTTTGTGGCACCTAAGCTTTATCAAGTGCACATACAAATCTTTTAACTCATTAAGCCGAAGTTGCTTATTGTTGAGGTTTAGTCATTAATATTATATCAACCTTAGCCACTCTATAGAGTGGCGTCTCGGCCGCAAGAACCCTCTCAAGTGGACTTGTAAATCTTTTAAATAATTAAGCTCAGTAATTAAGATTAATTAACATAAAACCATCAGTGTGGCCTTAATCAAACATTGTCTAATATTATGAGTGAACCGGATATCCAGTATCCGGCCTATTCGGTCATTTTTTTCAAATCCGATCGGATGCTTACTTGTCGAATAAACATAAAATTTGAAATATAACTTTGTCTAAACAAAATGTTTTATTAACAACATTTTCAACTATTTAGCTATCTAACTTTTCAACTTGCAACGCCATTTTGAATCAAATTTTTTCTGAATTCTAGCACGTAAATGTTTTGTAGAATTTTTATCTCACAAACAAATTGAGATATTCAAGTATCGTTATATTCGCAAAGAAGATCACACTTTCCTTTATAAATCACAATTAATTAGAAGAAAGAAAGAAGAGAAATTATAAAGATATCTTAAGAATTCGAACTTCCACGATTTTTCCTAAATTACCAAGAAAATTGTTAATTTTATGAAATGTTACAAATTTAGGTTGAGTTCAAACGTTGATATCTCAAAAACGACATCTTCTGAGCAGAGTACATAATTTTCTTTGTGAATCATAAAAGAATTATCAAGACGGAATTATCATTTCAAAAATGATTGTTACGAAACTTGTTATTTTTATAAAATGCCACAAATTTAAGTTGATTTCAAAACTTGATATCTCCAAAACGAATGAAGGTATTAAGAGTGCGGTTTTGTTCCGAGGAATATACATAATATGCACTTTACAAATCACCAAAAGAATATTTCATCAAGGTATATTCTACATTCGTATAAACTGATGTAGTTGAAACTGAAAATTACATCAATGGTTAGATATATGCTGGATAACCAAATATCAGGAATTTCATAAAATCACTATCTGCTCCATCACTAATTAATATCATTTTAACCTAAAACCATTCATCTTTTAGGTATTATAACCAACTCTTTTTTTATGGAAACAATAATTGACTTTTAGCTTATTAAATTTGCTATTGTTTGCATTAGAGAGGTTATCCATAGGCGGCAAAGAAATGGACGGCAAACAAATGGATCTGGTTCTTTAAACACCTATACAAAAATATTAATGATTTTATCTGGATTGAAGTTGTATACCTAAGTACTATTGAGCTCTTTTTCAAATTCAATCGCAGATATCTGCTGCGCTATTTGATGCGGCTTCCAGCAGACCTGAAATGCTTCTAGGAGGCTTGATGCTGCTTCTAGGAGACTAGATACTGTTTTCAGAAGAATTGAAATGCTTCCAGAAAACTTGATACTATTTACAGAAGACTTCATACTACTTCTAGAAGTTTTAAAATACTTCCAAAAGGCTCGATACTATCCCTGTGAGACTTAATGCTGCTTCCAGAAAACTGGATACTGCTTTTAAAAGACTTCAAATGCTTCCAGAAGACTTGATACTGTTTTCAGAAGACTCAGTAAGACTTAGCTTTTAGAACAGTTCCAACACAACCAGAAAGCTTGATAGTGCTTCTGAAAGATTTGAAATGCTTCCAAAAGACTCGATATTGCCACTGAAAGACTTAATATTGCTTTCAGAACACTTTAAATGAATCCGGAAAACTTGATACTGCTTTTAGAAGTTTTAAAATGCTTCCAAAAGACTCGATACTGTCCCCGTTAGACCTAATGCTGCTTCCAGAAAACTGAATACTGCTTTCAAAAGACTTGAAATGTTTCCAGAAGACTTGATACTATTTTCAGAAGCCTCAATAGGTGTTAGCTTCTAGCCACTTGCGGTGCAAAGAAATTCTCGGTTGCGCGTGCCAGAACAGTCGAGCGGAGATCACTTCGCGCGCGTTCAGGCAGCGTTCGGCGGGTGGGTTCGAGAAGAGAATATAAAGACGCAGAAGGATAAAATTACATGTGTATCAATACTAAATTTATTTATTAATAATCTTGCACGGTGTGATACTTTTCAAAACAACTCTGAATGTGTAACGCTACAAGGCATTTTTTACACTCCCATGTAGTTTCACTCCTTTTTTTATGTTTAGCGCATACTACGCACCTCCGTTGTGGATTTTTTTTGGCGTTTGTAGGTGGTATATTTCTTGGGAAATGTCCCAAGTACTTCGCTTGTAAGCGATCCGGAGCGTTTCCAGCAGACGTCTTTTGTAATCAGGAAGACATACTGTTTCTAAAATCTGTTCGGCTACATCGATTCGAAACTTCGATAAAGAATACTTTTTACATTTTGGTATTTCCATTTTTTTGCAATATAAAATATATGAATTGAGCAGTGCCATATCTGCTATGTAAAAAAATATCTTTTTATAACTTTTAATATATTTTCTCATTAATTTAAAAGACGATAAATAATTATCTTGCAAATCCACTCCACCCATACCCTCAATGTATTCTAAAACAATGTTAGGCTTCGTTATGGGGCTATTATTATTCTTCCACCTTTTTCTTTTCGTTTCGACCATCTCAATTTTTGTGTGTTTTGTGGACATTACATATATGTCTTTCTTATCTTTCCATTTTGCCACCAAAATTCCATTACACGAGCGCGATATCACTTCAGATCGTTTTAGTTTCGTAGCTGCGAGTTCTTTAGGCATATTCTTCCTAACGGATCTCACTGTTCCAATTGTGTTAATTTTCATAGACCATAACTTTTGAAATAGGCTGGGCGAAGAATACCAACTGTCCAAAAATAGAGTATGCCCGTAACCAGCTAGTCCTCTAGTCATAAACTTTGTCACATTTTCGGATGCACTTACATTCGCATTTTTGTCTAAATCTTGGCCAGTATAAATTTTGAATTGAATGTAATAACCTGATTTGGATTCACATAGCTTATAAAATTTTACCCCAAAGCGTGCTCTTTTGCTTGGATTATATTGTTTGTACGACATCCGACCCGTGTATTTCATTAGTGATTCATCTAACGAAATGTATTCCGCGGGAGTGTAAATATTTTGAAATTTCTCATTGAAGTAATCAATCACACTTCGCACTTTATATAAACGATCGTCATTATCTTTTGCAATTTCGTTGTCCGTAAAGTGCAAAAAGCGTGAAATTTGAGCAAATCTCCAATACGGCATTATTTTTCGAAATATTGGTGTTTCGATTACTCTTCTTTTTGTCCAATACGATTGCACGGTAGATTTTTTGGTTTGAGATATCAAAATGCACAAAGCAAAATACGCACGCACTTCATCTATATTAGTGTCCGACCAAATGTCTTCAAATTTTTGTAATTTACGGTTTTCATTTTGAAGTGTTTGATTGGCGTAACGATTAGTTTCTGTTACAATTATTTTCCAAAAATCTTCCGCGAATACTCTACTTGCCATTTGCAAAGGCGTGATATTTTGCCCAACCAGAATATGTATTCTAGGTATCCTTGAATATTCCCATACTTTAGTTATATTTTCGGTGTCTTTCCAAATCCATTCCTGGGATGAAACAGTCCTTTCCCTATTCTCAATTTGAACATCTTCCTCGTCGTCAGATAGAATTCTACGCCGATTCCGAAGTGGAAAACAATTTCTTCCAAATCGCTGTCGGATTCTACATTATCCTGACTTCTCCGTTTATTTATATAAATAACATCACTAGCTTCGCTATCACTTTTCATTTTACTGTCTGGGGTCAATACTGATAACTTTACACGACGAACAATAAGCAAAAACTGTGCTACGGTCAAGAATTTCATCCAACAGTGGACGTGCCACGCACGTCGTTTATTTGTTTGTAACAATTGCCTGACGACGTGCGTAGCACGTCGCTGGCGTTGCGATAACAAACGCATCTCGACGTGCGTAGCACGTCGCTGGCGTTCCGGTAACAAATGCATCTCGACGTGTGTGGCACGTCTTTCCACCGCAAGTGGCTAGAATACTTTCAACACTCTCAGAAGACTTGATAGTATTTCTGAAAGATTTGAAATGGTTTCAAAAGACTCGATATTGTCACTGGAAGACTTAATATTGGTTCTAGAACACTATAAATGTTTCCGGAAAACTTGACACTGCTTCCAAAAGACTCTATATTACTTCTAGAAGTTTTGAAATATTTCCAAAAGACTCGATACTGTCTCTATGAGACTTAATGCTGCTTCCAAAAAACTGGATACTGCTTTTAAAAGACTTGAAATGCTTTCGGAAGACTTGATACTGTTTTCAGAAGGCTCAATAAGACTTAGCTTTTAGAACATTTTCAACACTACCAGAAGACTTGGCAGTGGTTCTGAAAGATTTGAAATGTTTCCAAAAGACTTGATATTACCACTGGAGGACTTAAGATTACTTCCAGAACATCATAAATGTTTCTGGAAATCTTGATACTGCGTTTAGAAGTTTTAAAATGCTTCCAAAAGACTCGGTAGTGCCCCTGTGAGACTTAATGCTACATCTAGAAAACTAGACACTGCCTTTAAAAGACTTGAGATACTATTTTCAGAAGACTCAATAAGACTTAGTTTCTAGAACATTTGCAACACTTTCGGAAGACTTGATAGTGCTTTTGAAAGATTTGAAATGCTTCCAAACGAATCGATATTGCCTCTGAACGACTTAATATTGCTTCCAGATCACTTTAAATGTTTCCGGAAAACTTAATATTGTTTCTAGAAGTTTTAAAATGGAGGGACTTGATACTGCTCCCAAAATACTTGAATTGCTTTTGGAAAATTTACTACTACCAAAAGAATATTTGCAATTGTTATAGAGGACTTGAAATGCTTCCACAATACTTGACAGTGCTTCTGGAAACTATATATGCTTTCATAAGACTTGAAATAATCTTCTAGATACTGATCTTCTAGAAGGTTTGAAATGCTTCCAAAAAACTTGATATTACCTTTGGAAGACTTGAAATGCACCCCAAAGACTCATAATAAAAGTAAATCATTCCCGATATTTTTATTTTTTCTTAATTTCGAGACTTTTAAAATGCCGTGACTTCTTAGTGGTTCCAAATCTATCATTTCTATCATGAAATTCCTGTTCGGGCCGGGAACAAATGCCGAGACTGGACATCCTAGACAAAACTGAAATGTACAAGTATTTTAAAATTGAGATACCATTCCTAAGTTGACATTCTTAAATAGGTATCCCCATTTTTTGTTAAGAACTACGGTCTGCAATATTTACAGATGTCCCTCACTTCATGTTTAAAATTAAAGTAAAAATTAAATAATAAGAATGATATATTTAAATTTTGTGAACTTACAATTAACGCTGAGTGAAATCCTTTTGCTAACAGCAGGTGGTACATCGTTGCTTGCAATACAGAGATATGCTCCCATCTGCTTCCTATCCGATCTCAAGAAGTACAAATTGCTGCCGTTGAACGTGTCCACTAAACACATAGAGAAAAGGTGAGGAGAAGGAAGGCGAAGAGAGGGAGAAGGAGAGAAATTACGAAATGTGCCCTCATTTCATGGTTTAGAAACGAACGAACCGACCGTAAATCCTCACAACGTGGCGACGAATATCTTCGGTCGGTTCCCACTCTGCGATATTAAAGTACCGTGGCTCGCTTACCTATTTCCAGTTCGCGATTTCCAGCTCTTCTCATGTTGATGGGCTGCCCGTCCTCCCGTCTCCATATCACCCTCGGGGCTGGATGTCCCGTTGCCCTGCACCATAATGTCACGTTGTCCCCCTCGGTCACCGACAAATCTCCGCTCGTGTTATTGTCTATGATATCAGGTGGTACTTTAAAAAAATCCAATCATATTTTAGAGTTTCCATTTACGTAATCAAAAACAATTTCTTTTTTACATAATTTGATGAACTTTTTAAACAAACATCCAAAATATACCAACGAATTTAATTACAGACAGAACATTCATAATTTCGCGTTTAATAAAATAATAATCGAGTACCTACATTTTAAATATTGATTAATTAAAAGCCCATGTTTATTCAAAACTGAAGAACGTTTATTTGACATTTAATTTAATATTGAATATATTAAAGCAATATTATTAGTGTATGTAACAATAATTTCATGGTATCGATTAAACTAAAATTAGAACTAATACTTTTTCAAAATACGCATGGCATGCCCAACAGCTCTTAGTAATAGTTGTTCTATAAGTTCTAATTTTAGTTCAATCAGTACCGGCCGTGAAAGCCTTCGTACTTATGGTATCGATTAGTTTTGTTTTTCAAAATAGTTTGAATTAGTGTGCGCACATTGGAAACGGAAACTCAAGAGAGTAAATCACGATGTCGGGCGAGTTAAGCAGAACTAAATGAATTTGGTAACCAGGGAGCCTAAGTTTCTCCATTACCGAAGGCTGCAGAGTCGGCCGTCGAAACTTAATGTTGAATCGAGACCAAAAACAAATTAAGAAAGATTTAATTGACAAGTCTGTCGTTAACTCGGGACATCCCTTATTAACTGAGGTTTGCCGGAATTTGCTCTGGCGATCAGTTTTAAATTGGATTTTTGTTCGAACGGATTCCCGACTTTTTATTGACTTGGAAAGGCGGTTGTTTTCGAGTCATTTTAACTTTTATTGCAACCGCTCGAGAAACCTTTTAGATTATTTGATATCTCATTAGATTATTTAGGGTAAAATTTTTTATTATTTCATAATCATATCCCATTAATACTATGTTTAATTCAAACCTGTTTGTTTATATTAATATTGTTAAATATATTATTATGCAATGTATAATGAATTTAGTTCGTATTGTTTAAAATTGAATTATTAGTTGTGTATAATAATAACTTTTATAATAACAGGGATAAAATAAAAATTTTGATATGAAAACTGTATTTAAAAACGGATTACAATGGATTCAATATTTCAACGAGTATTTGTAGGCACGCCAAATGGCATTTTCCGACGATTTTCATTAAAGCTTTTTGGACAATGTTGATATTTGAATTGGAAAATTAAATACTCCATTACTACTTTGTGTAATTGTAGGCGAATCGTGTTCATCGACGTTTTATAATAATAAAGAATAAAACAACAAGCAGATTATAACCAATTCCGGAGAATATTTTCCCTAATTTACATTTTATAGCAACCCTTTGATAACGGATAAAAGGAAATATGGATGTAGAGGTTAACACAGTTCAGTTGGACGAGTTCGAAAATTGGTTAATACGTTATAAGAGAACATGCTAAAACAGAATTGTTCGGAACTAATTAAATTTAACATTAATAATACTTAATTACCTTGTACATCTAAACATCCTTGTTGCGATCTAATGTTACTGGTGTTGATCTGACACATGTAACAGCCGCGGTCGGACTCCTTGATTGATTTAATACGTAACTGCCACGTCCGGTTATTATCCTGGGTCACGCTGATCCTCGAATTGTGTGTAACCACCTTGGTCTCGACGGACAGCACCGTTTGATCTTCCGCCCTGACCCACGCCACCTGAAATTGCACAGGGAGAACCCTCCTAAAAGCTCTAATTGGAGTTTACCCCACCAAAGGGATCTGCAGACCTAAAGAATTCTCAAATCGTTAAAGATTTCTGATCTATTTTGTAATTGCTTAAACCATTTTCTTTTATTATATTATTTATAGTGATGTATTATCATCTTGAAAAGCCCGATTTATAATAACATAGACTTTTATCAACAACACCTTCATATCTTTGCTAATGTATAACTTTCAGGTGTGAATTAATAATATTTTTAACAAGAATATGAAAAATCTTGATTTAACACCATGACATATCGACCTATCCAACGAAAACTGTCGTAAGTCAAAAAATGGTGATTTAGACAAAAAACCGATTTAAAAAAAGTGAGAATCAAGGCGGAATTTTTTGGAAATACAATATTATGCTTAAAAATAATGAAATACTAGTTTGCAAAACTAGTAATAATACTTTTGGAATATCAGAACAATGTGTTACAACAGCTTTAGATAAAATTCTAAACTCAGGATTTGTAGAAGAAGATAAACAAGGAAAGCATACTACAAGGGTGAATAAAATTAACAATGAGATAATCAACAGTATTAAACAATTGAACATTTTTCCGTTATTCCTTCTCATTACACCAGAAAAACTTGTACAAAAATGTACTTTGAGGAAGGGCTTAACATATCAATAATGCATAGACTGTACTTGGAATATATGCAATGGAATTATTTTATGCAAACTGCTACTATTAGACAATATTATCTCTATATTGTCTAATAGTAGCAGTTTGCATAAAATCTTTAATACACAATATAATATTGGATTTTTTATACCAAAAAAGGATTAATGCAACATTTTTGCAGTCTATGCAGCAGCGACTCCAGAAGATAAATCAAAAATGCAAAAAAAATATGAGAAACACAAAGATGATACGGAAGTCGCTAGATCCTTTAAAGATTTGGATACAGAAGCAGCAAAAAATGATAAATCCGTATGTGCTTCTTGTTTTGACTTACAAAAAGTTTTAGTGACACCTCAATCTTCAGTGAGCCAATTTTATTACAAAAGTATAAATTACATACCAAATTAAAGGTTGAACCTTCCTCTTTCAAATGATGTATAATTCGTTGTTTCAATTTGAAATCGATTCCACCGAAGAAATGTTAACGGATGATGTAATTTTGACGGTTTATTAGAATCTCGAAAAAAAATTATAAAATTTGATAAAAATCGTGAAGGTCTTTTTTTGAATATGAAGAAATAACTTGCATACCAAATTGAATTTCAATTTGAAATCGATTTCACGTAGGGTATGTTAAAGGAAGATTATATGTCAGAATATAATTATCGCTATTTTATAATAAGTTTTATTAATTTAATCTGCTTTTTGTTTATAAATTTATTTGTTAATTCGTTATAACTAAGTAACTTGAGACAAGTTATAACGACTTCTCATAATTGCACTTTTTTGAAACATCCTGTATCTCTGAAACCGAAAGAGCGGTTTTCAGCATTAGGTTTTTTTATGAAAATCAAGCCTCAGATTTTTACTTTAGAAGTATCCAATTTGGCCCATCCTGAAGACGTAAATGATGTTATAATAAAAATGTTAATATTTTTTATTTAAATTTAAATGGCATTTGACATTTCAAAGTTGGCTATACCCAAGAAATTTATATAACGAATTCCAAGTTAAAGAATTCAACCAATCATAAAGCGTAAATGTTAATTGTCAAAATCACCACTGTGACATAATTTAAAACATAGAAAACATTTTAATAAATTAAAAAAGAAGAAAAGTAAATTATTTCAATTAAAATAATAAAAAGAAAATTAACTAGTTCCTAATCAAATAAATCCAGTGTACCATTGTGAAGAATTAGTCCAATCCAACCGTCTCCTTAAATTAGAACTTCAATAAACTACAAGATAAGCTAAGTTAAAATTAAATTATTCAAACTTCTTATTCTCGATATTGAACCAGTTAAATAAAAAAAATGCTAGAGAGTTTTGTTCTAAATGGTTTTTTTTTGTAATATGCTTCGATTACCAAGCATTAACATTTTCTTCATTTCCTATTTTATAACACATTTACGTTGCTTTTTATTTAATTGTAATAATAATCTTCATTTTTTTATTATTTGAATACTCTTCTTAAATAATGATTGTATTGTTTCTTTAACTTTTATTTCATGTGGCACATTAACTTTATCTGCAAAATGTTCTGCTACAAATAAAGATCTGAATGAATTCAGGATGATATAATATTACTTATTAAAACTAGCCTCGTGCAATCTTGGTTTAATGAATCAAAATTTACAATTTCATCTAGTAGAGTTGTGTTGCAAGGAAGAGTTTTCATATAGCTTCTAAACCAAACGCAATATGTTCAAAGCTATGTCGAGAGCGTCTTTGTCCTTTTCCAGCAATTTCATTTCTACACTGTTCAAATCTATAGATAGGTTAGCTATTTGTTTGTGGAAATAGTTATATCTTACATTTTCTTTTCTCCTCTCAATTTTACATGCTCTCTTTTACAATACAGTTAGGTTGTGTCATATTTATATAACACATTCTTATAATAGTTTATCTTAAGGCTAACAGTTGATTATATGTAAGAAAAAGATTAATAATATGATATTGTTGACATTCTGCAGTGGATAAACAAATTAATAAAGCATTTATTTGATAATTTACAACTTTAACTTAACTTTCAACTTTATTGAAAATATTTTTTAACTTAAACAATTATGCAATTATTAACATTATAACTTATTAATTACTTTCAATTATTCTTAAATAATCTTCATATTCGTTGTTATTATCAGTATCACTTTCCATTATTTCTCTTACAAAACTCTTTCCTTTTTTTTTTTTTCCATTTCTTCTTTAGGCAATAGAGAATACTAACAATTATGATACATTTTTGGTATGGCGTTCGTTTTACATAATTCTAGTAGCCCTTTCAACTTTTTAGGATCAATAGCAAGTGTTGATGAACACAATAAAAGAAGATTTTTTCGATAGTCCATATTGCTAGTTTAATAATCTCTAATTGCAATATTATCTCTATATTGTCTAATAGTAGCAGTTTGCATAAAATCTTTAATACACAATATAATATTGGATTTTTTATACCAAAAAAGGATTAATGCAACATTTTTGCAGTCTATGCAGCAGCGACTCCAGAAGATAAATCAAAAATGCAAGAAAAATATGAGAAACACAAAGATGATACGGAAGTCGCTAGATCCTTTAAAGATTTGGATACAGAAGCAGCAAAAAATGATAAATCCGTATGTGCTTCTTCTTTTGACTTACAAAAAGTTTTAGTGACACCTCAATCTTCAGTGAGCCAATTTTATTACAAAAGTAAACTTGCTACGTACAATTTTACGATTTATGACATGGGAAATAATGAAGGATACTCCTACATTTGGAATGAAATAATTGATAAGAGGGGACCCAACGAAATAAGCAGTGCTAGATTCTACATTTCTTAAAAACGCAAAAAGATAAAGGAGTGACGAAAGTTATTCTGCATTCCGATAACTGCAGACGTCAAAACCGAAATCGTTTTACTTTTTCAATGTTTTCTTATGCCTCTATGTTTCTCAATCTGGAAATAATACATCGTTTTCTTGAAGTAGGACATACGCAGAACGAAGGAGATAGCATGCACTCCGTTATTGAGTACGTAAAAAAACGTCAACCTGCTATTTATACTCTAGACCAGTGGGTTATGTTAATTCGTATGGCAAAAGTTAGTGGACGGCCGTATATTGTAAAGGAAATGACTCAGAATGATTTTTTTAGTTTTAAAGAAAAGTAAAGTTGGAGAATTGGGAAAAGACATAAAAGGAAGAAAATTAAAAATAAATCAAATAAAAGAACTTCATTTTTTACCAACGTGCCCTAACGAAATAAAATCTAAGTATGGATATAATGAAGAATTTAAGAGTATACAGTTAAAAGTATTTAAGCGTAGGAATATTAAAACTAGCAATATGGACTATCGAAAAAATCTTCCTAAAAAGTTGAAAGGGCTACTAGAATTATGTAAAACGAACGCCATACCAAAAATGTATCATAATTGTTAGTATTCCCTATTGCCTAAAGAAGAAATGGAAAAGAAAAAAAAGGAAAGAGTTTTGCAAGAGAAATAATGGAAAGTGATACTGATAATAACAACTAATATGAAGATTATTTAAGAATAATTGAAAGTAATTAATAAGTTATAATGTTAATAATTGCATAATTGTTTAAGTTAAAAAATATTTTCAATAAAGTTTCTAATAACATTTATAGCAACTTTGATTTTTGCTTCAAATAATTCGTCGCAAACTATAGTATGTCACAAAAATTTGAAAAGAAAACAGAACTAATTGCTATTCTTCTATGGTGAATCCTTTCGGAATCCTCTATATAAGATATCTATAGCAACCAAGTAGGAAATTTTTACATAGAAAATTTTATTTCTTAAAATTCAATCTATTCAAAACCTTTAAACGCTTATATCTCAGTTCTACCAAAAATTATTTATAATAGTCTTCGTTGCATAGGTCGATATAATGAAAATTGGGACTAGCGTTCAAGATTTGGATAGCTGCAATCAACACTAATATTAAACAAAATTATTTTCTGTATTAAAATGCTCTATGTTGTAAATTATCAAATAAATGCTTTATTAATTTGTTTATCCACTGCAGAATGTCGACAATATCATATTATTAATCTTTTTCTTACATATAATCAACTGTTAGCCTTAAGATAAACTATTATAAGAATGTGTTAAATAAATATGACACAACCTAACTGTATTGTAAAAGAGAGCATGTAAAATTGAGAGGAGAAAAGAAAATGTAAGATATAACTATTTCCACAAACAAATAGCTAACCTATCTATAGATTTGAACACTGTAGAAATGAAATTGCTGGAAAAGGACAAAGACGCTCTCGACATAGCTTTGAACATATTGCGTTTGGTTTAGAAGCTATATGAAAACTCTTCCTTGCAACACAACTCTACTAGATGAAATTGTAAATTTTGATTCATTAAACCAAGATTGCACGAGGCTAGTTTTAATAAGTAATATTATGTCATCCTGAATTCATTCAGATCTTTATTTGTAGCAGAACATTTTGCAGATAAAGTTAATGTGCTACATGAAATAAAAGTTAAAGAAACAATACAATCATTATTTAAGAAGAGTATTCAAATAATAAAAAAATTAAGATTATTATTACAATTAAATAAAAAGCAACGTAAATGTGTTATAAAATAGGAAATGAAGAAAATGTTAATGCTTGGTAATCGAAGCATATTACAAAAAAAAACCATTTAGAACAAAACTCTCTAGCATTTTTTTTATTTAACTGGTTCAATATCGAGAATAAGAAGTTTGAATAATTTAATTTTAACTTAGCTTATCTTGTAGTTTATTGAAGTTCTAATTTAAGGAGACGGTTGGATTGGAATAATTCTTCAGAATGGTACACTGGATTTATTTGATTAGGAACTAGTTAATTTTCTTTTTATTATTTTAATTGAAATAATTTACTTTTCTTCTTTTTTAACTTATTAAAATGTTTTCTATCTTTTAAATTATGTCACAGTGGTGATTTTGACAATTAACATTTACGCTTTATGATTGGTTGAATTCTTTAACTTGGAATTCGTTATATAAATTTCTTGGGTATAGCCAACTTTGAAATGTCAAATGCCATTTAAATTTAAATAAAAAATATTAACATTTTTATTATAAGATCATTTACGTCTTCAGGATGGGCCAAATTGGATACTTCTAAAGTAAAAATCTGAGGCTTGATTTTCATAAAAAAACTTAATGCTGAAAACCGCTCTTTCGGTTTCAGAGATACAGGATGTTTCAAAAAAGTGCAATTATGAGAAGTCGTTATAACTTGTCTCAAGTTACTTAGTTATTACGAATTAACAAATAAATTTATAAACAAAAAGCACATTAAATTAATAAAACTTATTATAAAATAGCGATAATTATATTCTGACATATAATCTTCCTTTAACATATCCTACGTGAAATCGATTTCAAATTGAAATTCAATTTGGTATGCAAGCCATTTCTTCATATTCAAAAAAAGACCTTCACAATTTTTATCAAATTTTATAATTTTTTTTCGAGATTCTAATAAACCGTCAAAATCACATCATCCTTTAACATTTCTTCGGTGGAATCGATTTCAAATTGAAACAACAAATTATACATCATTTGAAAGAGGAAGGTTCAACCTTTAATTTGGTGTGCAAGTCATTTCTTCATTAAAAAAAAAATCCTTCACGATCTTTACCAAGTTTTATCATTTTTTTTTCGTAATTCTACTAAAACGTCAAAAACACATCATCCTTTAATTTTTCTTAGATGGAACCTATTTCAAATTGAAACAACGAGTTATACATCATTTGAAAGAGGAAGGTTCAACCTTCAATTTGGTATGCAACTCATTTCTTCATTGTTAAAAATAAGACCTTCATGATTTTTATCAAATTTTATCATTTTTTTAGTGATTCTACTAAAACGTCAAGAACACATCATCCTTTAACATATCTTAAGTGATATCCATTTCAAATTGAAACAACGAATTATACATTGAAAAAGGAAGGTTCAACCTTCAATTTGGTATACAATTAATTTTTTCATTTTCAAAAATAAGACGTCCACAATCTTTTCAAACTTTATCATTTTTTCGTGATTCTACTAAAATGTTAAAAACACATCATGCTTTAACATTTTTTAGGTGGAATCGATTTCAATTTGAAACAACGAGCTAAACATTATTTAAAAACGAAATGTTCAACCTCCAATTTGGTATGCAAATAATTTGTTCATTTTCAAAAATACGACGCCCATGATCTTTTCCAAATTTGATCATTTTTTCGTGATTCTACTAAAATGTCAAAAGCACATCATCCTTTAATTTTTCTTAGACGGAACCTATTTCAAATTGAAACAACGAGTTATACATCATTTGAAAGAGGAAGGTTCAACCTTCAATTTGGTATGCAACTCATTTCTTCATTGTTAAAAATAAGACCTTCATGATTTTTATCAAATTTTATCATTTTTTTAGTGATTCTACTAAAACGTCAAGAACACATCATCCTTTAACATATCTTAAGTGATATCCATTTCAAATTGAAACAACGAATTATACATTGAAAAAGGAAGGTTCAACCTTCAATTTGGTATACAATTAATTTTTTCATTTTCAAAAATAAGACGTCCACAATCTTTTCAAACTTAATCATTTTTTCGTGATTCTACTAAAACGTTAAAAACACATCATGCTTTAACATTTTTTAGGTGGAATCGATTTCAATTTGAAACAACGAGCTAAACATTATTTAAAAAAGAAATGTTCAACCTCCAATTTGGTATGCAAATAATTTGTTCATTTTCAAAAATACGACGCCCATGATCTTTTCCAAATTTGATCATTTTTTCATGATTATACTAAAATGTCAAAAGCACATCATCCTTTAACATTTCTTAGGAATCGCTTTTGAACTGAAACAACAAACTATACATCATTTTAATGAGGAAGGGTCAATATTCAATTTGGTATACAAGTTATTTCTTCATTTTCAAAAATAGGACCTTTGTGATCGTTCATATTTTATCGATTTAAAAACTATCATTAAAGCTTATCCTCTTCCTAGATATTGTTGATGATATAAACTTTTTAAAGCCTCTGCATTTTCCCAAGATTGTGTAAACAAAAGCATCATATTCCATTTTCATCTGTTTTATATAACATTATTATGAATGTTGATAACAACTACAAAATACTTTAACGATAACTAACAACGCTTACAATTTCAATTAAAATTTGACTGATTAATACTCCTTAACAAAGAAAACTTTTTTTGGAAAGATCCATTTAAAAAAATCATTTCTATATCAATAACTACTATATAAAATACAGCTTTGAGCGAAACTTATCTTATTCGATCGGATTTTACATAAAAAGTTGCTTTAGATATGTTTTCAACGAACAAAAAATTCAATAAGATAACAGTTCTGATGACTTAAGTTAAAGTCATTTATAAAAATCGAGCCTCAGACATTGACATCAATTTTCCTCTATCCGTTATAGAAAGAGGAGTTTCCTTTTAAAAGTGTCCAATTTGAACCCCCTCTACAATGTAGTTTTAATGCTTTTTAATTTTGTTTTGCAGTTTTTAGAACATTTCCTTTTATTTTTCAACATTCAACTTCAAAAATATATTCAAATATTCAATTTACGGATTTTCGGCCAATTCGTCATTAAAACTTTCACATAATAGATGGTTCTCGTTGTTAAAATTCTAAGATAATCATTTTCAATGATTTCAAGTAAGATATGTTCCATACCTATATTCTACAAGTGAAAAAATATACTAGTTACACATAAAATGTAGATGTTTTCAAGATCCAAAAAAAAGTCGTTTACTGAAGTAAAATTAGATCTAGCACTAGAACTATTACTTGGAACTATTCCTACAGCTTCTAGTATTAGTCTAGAAGCTATCGGATTTTGCTGTACATCCTTTATATATTAGAATTATTCGTTCTTTTGAACCAGCGGTGGCTCAAAGCGATGCAATGATATTGATGACTTAGGACAAGCTTAGCCAGTTAGGTTTTAATCACTCATCTCACGGATCGTTACCTTCTTGGGACACCTAATCCCGTTCCGTGTTTTTGCAATTTGTGATCGGTTTGCGCGCTTTGAGAACAAATATCTTCTTATTAAATTATGTCTTTTTTTAGGTTTGTTCGAGCAAAAAATTAGATATTAGTTTGTAAAGAAATTATGGATTGTTGCGCATGCGCAAACACAGATTAATTGCGAACTAGTACCATATTTTGTCACAGTTCGAACAGTTGAAACAAAAAACAAAATTATTGATGATATGACACGGATATGACCTAACTGAAACTTTAAGTAGTAAGTCTCGGACGGGATTATACGAAATTCATGCACTGATCACCTCTAATTACCTTTGATGACTACAGGATATCCATTTATTCGAAAATGCCTTTCTAAATCTTCTATCTCATCTCGGAAAAAAACCGTCTGATGACCAGCTAACAACAAAAATATTAATATGTTCTTAATTTTCCATTGCTCTTTAATAACTACTCTTCTCAGAAGAAAATGTTCCATCAATTCTGGGCCGCTATACTGTTATACTGTAATCTCTTCAAATTTTGGCTTTATTCGTAGTGGTGTATTAAGTAATTTACCTTCTAGATCATTATTATAAGAGTCACAAAGAAAGACGCATCTTCACCTAACGACGAAATATCGGATATAAAGCCTGTTTTAGTTCAAGAGTTTCGTAGTTCGGAACTATTTTGAATCTTGAACTTTAGTTCAATTAACACCGGTCGTGAAAGCCTTCGTACTTATATTTTGAATCTTTCATTTGGAAACTTTTTACCCAAAAGATGAGTATGATTATGATTTGTACTAGATAAATAAGAACAAGTCGATAAATCGCTCTCATAAACGTCGATGTATCGCTTTCTGTGTGGTACGTCCATTATCATAACCACGTAAATTATCCACTTTGGTATGACAGCACAATCCGTCAACAATTTTTTGAAATTCAGCAAATTGTGAAAACAATGATCAACCTGTATCCAATCAATCCTAAATTCTGAACGAACACATGACTGGTAGTCAAAAAATCTGAGTTTTGAATTTATTTACTGCTCGAACACCATTATCATACGCATGCATAAGACAATTTGCAAATTGGTTTTGCCATTGCTTGAAAAAATTTATAAAACACGATTTAATATCAAATGGTCACCTGTAGGTGAAAGTATTTGAAAATATGTAGATTACACTTGATGATGTTGCATCACCCCATACTATAATGGTTATATCGCCGTGCTTCTTGTGAGCATTTGGTACTTGAGATCAAAGCAGCTGCCAGAATGACAACGTATCGACAGCATGCCATCGTTAAAGAAACTTTGGCTCATTCGAACAAATTTTTGAAGAAGGTTGCAATACGGTAAAACCTGGAAGCATCTAGGCTTAGTTCTAGTATTAGTCCTAGTACTAGTTCTGATTTTAACTCAATCAACACGTGAAAGCCTTCGTACTTAAATCATTCACTGCTGTTTTGTTAAATCTTAATGATCTATTCATACACTATAAATGTGGCCCATACATTTGTGTATGAACCTACCCCATCAAAAGAAAATGAAAATTAAATATTGCTAGAAAACCGTCAGTCATATATAGTATTATTCACAGCTCAATTCACAAACTTGACTTCTTTATCTTTTAAGTAAAATAATACTGATCATCTAGAGAGCAGCATTTTGTACGAAAAGGCGTTCGAAGTGTAATTAGAAAAATTACTAAATTAAAAATCACAACTAATCACAATTGGTGTCACATAGGTACATCAACTGCTATTGAACTCCATCAGCAACCACATACATAAGATGCATACACGCAAATGTTATCCTGATGATATGCGCCTAACTTCAGATGAATTTCGCGCATTATAGCGCCCTTTGTATGAATCTGCTCCACTTTCCCCGATGTCACTATTAAAATTTATAAAATGACTTCGTATCGATTTTACATGGATTAAAGTTCTTTCTTAGTTGATTGTCTCTGTTAGACAAAATTTATAGGAAATTTACTACACTATAAACGATAAATGTTTTTTTACAGACTGTTCCATAACGACGTACCGTATATATGTTATATTAAATAGAATGATATCTATTATTTTTATTGTATATTCTGATTTTACACACAAAATAGCATTATGAAAGGATACGATACTTTTTGTTTTGTGTGCTCCATGCATAGATGAAACCGATTTACGAAAATGATATTTAAACACGACAGGGCATTTTAAATATTCAGTATTGGATTGATTGTGTAGGTCCAATTCCGTGGTCAACAAAATCGTCCAATCTAACTCCATGTTATTTCCTCCTTTGTAAGTCAAATTCGTAAATTGGTTTCATCTATGCATAAAGTTTATAGTGTGGTCAATTTCCTACAAGTTTTGTCTAAGGCAGAATTATGTATCTATCTCTCTTTAATTTATGTACTTTGCCATTTACATGGGACACCTATATAATAAAAAACGGAAACGACCAACAATACATAATGAATTCTACATATTAATAATATTTTATTAATGCAAAAAACATGTTTTATAGTTGTTATTCGTCACATATCATTATGTGACGAATTTCATCACATAATTATGATGAATTTCTGAACTACCTAAAAATTCGCAATAACAACAAAAAATTTCCTGTTATTTTTAACGCTCCAATGTGTCCAATTTCCGTTAGGTCGATTTTTTGTTGTTACAGACCTCGAAAACCCCCGCGGCCGGGTTTCTTTAATTCAGTGTAAATAAAATTTCCGCCGGGGTCGAGGGCATGACCGAAGGGATTTTATTACCACCAAATACGCCTTACCTTGTGTCGGCCCAGATTGTCGACGGTGCACGTTAGGTGGGCCTCTCTGCCGGCCGAGACGGTTAAATTATGCATCGACGACGTGAAGTACGGGTCGAAAGGGTTGTAGCCGGTTCTCGACTCTGTAAAGTGAGTGGTAAAAATAAGATGAACCTTTTCCCCACCTACCAGCCAACCGGAGACTAATAAAATTTTCAATTGGTTAAGTTAAACTTGTATTTCACCTTGTAAATTATTCATGCAAAATCTTTCTGTGACTAGGATGACCAACCAAGTTTATTAACATTTATAAATTATTTCAATAAAAAAGGATCAAAATTTTATTTGAATAAATGGTGGATGCGCCGATTAAATAACGTGGCTCATTGAGATATTTACGAAAATAACTAGAAATTGTGGTCCAATATTGTATATTTCGAAGCATTAATGGCCACAACTTTGTTTCTCGAATGGTATGCAGCAGCGTAGCTTGTTTGAAAGTTGGTGGAACCAATAAATGAGACGGAGCTTAACGCCCAAACGGGCAAGATGTCGCCTACCACGTTTAAAGCCCGTTAAACTAAAACTTTCCTCTCGAAATATTCACGCGTTTTTGTGGCCAATAAAAAACGCGAAAAAGAAAAACGGTTTAAAAGAAAACCGTATTTCGCTTATAGCGCAGGTGACGACGGCGAAACTTTGGAGACTGTAAAACGTTAGAATACATTCGGTATTTTCAGCGGCACGTTTACGATTTCCCGAGAGATGCATAAAGTCAAACATCGTCGATTTGAACGTTTATATAAAGCAAACAAGTTTACCTACTCGGATATGAAATCGTCAAGTATAAAGGTTGAAGTAATACACGAAAAACTAAATATGTAATCATAATCATAAATAACAAGATTTCTAAATACTCCGTAAATGAAACGAAATTAAACGATAAAAATAATAATTAAAATTAAAAAAGAAATAGCAATTGAGATTTTATGCTGAACGATTCGAATTGGTAACGGAGAAGAAGATATTTTCAATTGGACGTTGGGAAAGGCTCTTACATAAAGGGGAGTTTGGTTAACGGCAGGAAATGAAAGATCGTTTGCGGCGCCTTTGTCCGCGATGGATCGTATTGTTTCGGCTCCGGAGGTGTTGCGTCCGACCGCGGTTTTGTGCAGTTTTCCTATCGATCGTAGTAGAGGGCGCAAATTGCCGAAACAACCGTAAAAATCACACGTATATTGTTTCAAATATCATCCTCGCACGTTAATTCTTTTAGATTAATCAACAAAAAATTCATTTTTCACATCATCGTGTAATAAATTAAACATTACTTCGTGTGATATTGCATAGCATGTAGACCTCGGTAGGGTTTTGTTATCACATAGTCGGGGATTCCCGGTAGATGCGATACAACCAAATCAAAACACGTAATACAACTACGCCGTGGGAATCCCAACCGATGACAACTGGAATTGTGGGGTATTTGATGTTTCGTATAGATAAGGTATTTGCCGTTCTATTTGGTTGATGGAAATCTATCTATGTAATACATCTGTGTGTTTAAATATAAATTTTAATGGTCGTAGATGGAATAAAACTCGGGTTATTCTCCAAGTTGCTCTGTTCCATATTCATGGATAAATTCTAGTTATCTATACGATTATAAATCAAGGGCTATTGTTCTATTTTTGTTTGTTATTTAGCAATAGACTTTTCTATATTTTTCTTCAACAAAAAATAGCCTAAATCTAAATGCTACTAGTTCTAGGTTTTGTGTTAGTTAAATTTGAAAGAATATAAGGAAATGGAGTCAAACTTATATTGGTTTTGGTGCACAGTGATTGGATTGTAGCAAATGAACTTTATCTTAATAACACTAAAACAGTACATATATCACTCGGCCTTAGAGGTCTTCCCCTCTCAGAATCTTAGCTGCACTAAGTTATTTTAGGCGTAACTGTAACCGCTTCAAACTTGAATTTTGACGTGCATGCTCAAGCTGTGGGACCAGAGTTCCTCCTGAAAGCACTACGTACAATGGCGTACCATGCGTTAGTCCCCTCACTTTTGAATTATGGTATATTGGCATGGGGAAATACTCCAGCTAGTACTCATAGTTCCAAGCTCCTGCGTAGAACTATCCATGTACTTGGTGGGGTCGGTTTTACGGTGAACTGCAAACCTCTCTTTAACCTCTCTTTAACCTTCCATCAGAATTTATATTAGAAGCAATTTTTTATGGCAATAAAAATAAAAACTTCTATGATATCTCTTCTAATCTACATCATTATGACACGAGAGGCAAGCATGATATTCGGACTAATTTTTGCAGCTAAGTCCCAATGGGGTTCGATTTATCTGTTCCAGTAACTGTTTAATTGCTTACCGCATGATGCGAAAAATTTGAGAGGCTATTCTTTAAAGCCGCTTTTAGAGCCATTTTTATTATACGGCGCTTTCTTTTCTGTTGAGGAATTCATAAACACAGAACGCCATGTAATTTTTCGTCAATTTGTAATTATATAATATATGTACTTTTTTCTGCTATGTAATTTGTAATACTAAGTAATCCATGACAAGTGTAAAAGAAGATATCTTAAAACACAATAAAATGAATTTGAATTTGAATACAAGTATTTCGGTGTATTAGCGGTAATATGCGCTATTTTAAAGCAATGCCAAAGCAATGGGCATCGCAACCTTTTGGAATCATAGCCCAACCTAACCTAATCATAATGCATGCTGGCTTTCTTATAACAAGCTACATGATGTTTTTGATTTAGGACTGCCTAAAACTGTGAGAGATTCTATGAATTATGGTTGATCTGTTTGATTCACGAAGCAAACAAAGGACTGTATTCGCATGAAGGAAAATATGCGAGCAAGGTATAAGCGGACTGGTTCACTGTATTGCCTAAATGAATTTAAACGCTACAGATCTCTGCCGAAATGTCACTATGATATACTATCATCCTGCTTTTATATTGGATTAATAAAATGCATTAAAGTAATACCGATATCTCGGTTTTCAAAATTTGAAATACCAAATATCGGTATTGAGATTTTAGTCAGGTATTGCAAGCTCTAATTGTATGCTAAGCCATTTGCATATCGCTCATTTGCTATAATACAAGTACAACTCAAAATCTACCAATTTTGAGACTTTTACATGAACAAACACGAAAAGATATATTCTTTCTACACAAACAATGTCACTTTCGAACTTATGGTGATTACCTGTAAAAAAGCCCTAAGAAAATATAAGTATCCACATCCAATAATAAAATAAGCAATTGTTTAAATTAAATTGAATTAATAAAATTATTTCAAATTGACATATGCAGTTAAGAACGTTAAAGTTTTCTAAAGTAAGGATGGATACGGTTGTATTGAGTAAAAGCCTTTCTGGTTTTTCTTTTGTTTATGTAACGTGTTCCTACGTTTTCCATTAAACGGAATTCGATAAAAAGAGCTCGATATCTGGTAGACCACGATACACAAGGAATATAGCTGGGAGTTCAATAAAAGGCGGATAATCCGTATCAATTAAAACAAGGGTAATTCGGATTATGCAACATTTCGGATTACTGAAACAATTTTTTAAATACACTTTTGTTTGAAAAAACGAATGAAAACACATTCAAATTGAAGCAAATCTGTCTATTTATATTATTTATAAATCTGTTATTTTAGTTTTAGGTTATTGGCATATATTATAAGCCTCATCCCTGGCTTCTTAAAATGGAAACACTTTTCTGGTTATCTTTCGTGAGCTTGTAATATGCTTCATGATCGTGTCTTCTTCAATCTGAAGACACAATTTTGGAGATTGTATAAAGTTGGTTGTTTAACTATTTCGGATATATGAAAAATAAATCGAAAATCGAGAGGTAAGTGCGGAAAGAAACGATTTTTTAGTAGGTATCTATGTATTGTTAGATTTTAACCTATTTTCTTTTTAGTTTTGTAAATAATTGCTATCATCGTACTAGGAAGAGGAAAACTTTGAATACAGGTGAATTTTCAAAAATAGTTAATAATAGTAAATAATAGTAAATTCGCGTACAAATGTTATATTTTATAATTATTATTGTCGGACTAATTTATTACGCAAATCCTCTATCTCGCTCATGTGTGAATATGCTAACCGAGTGGCGCCACACTGTGATCTATTCTTTGATCCTTTGAGCACCGTGGCCGGAGTTGCTGTCAAGATTACTTAATATGTTTCGTTGATTATTTATTAATGTTATCTGCTCTTTGTTGTTGCTTTAGCTTTTTGGTACTACGTTTAATGTTTGTAATATATTGTATTGTTTATAACGCTATAAGTATGCGCGTACATTTATGTTTTTAAATTATGTTATTGATTTCCTATAACTGGTAAGAAGGTTCATGATAAGATGCATTATTTTTTTCAACCCATTGTAAGCATACTTCGAAATAGCTTGCCGCTTTTTCATCTTTAATTTTTTGATTGTTATTCGTATGATTTTCTTCTGTATATTCGTTTTTTCTTCGTCTTCAATGTCATCTTCACTTATTAATATTTTAACTTCATTAATTGTGGATACTTCTTCGGAATTGATATTTTTAGGATCTCTCCAACTTTGATGCACCGGTTTTTCTATAGAGTTAGATTTTGTTTTATTAAGGTTAATGGCATTAGATTGTCTACCTCTCATTTTTCATTGTTTTTTAAGTTAAGTTATATACCGCAGATGTAATTTTTTCCATGAATCGGAAAGTAGACATACGGCATGACACAAATTTATTTTTTTAAGTGTTTCGATAAAATAGTTTTGTAAAACGGATTGCCGTCTGATCCATTGGTTGAATAAAGGCAGTGCAGTTATAACGTAAAAACATGGTTTTTATTAATCCATCCTGGAGCTATTTTTTCGTGGGATCTCACTAAAGTTCTATCTGGAAGCAGCTTATAAAATAAAGCTGACACGTCTGCGTTGTATATTTGATTAATGCATAAGTTTTCTTTACTAATGTGTAAAGCATTTTTTTAAATAAATTTTACCATCCAATCACTACTAGTACGAACATTATCCCTTTCATAATATTCATGCTAAAACACCTCAGTCTGATTAGCTAAATATTCATATGTAATAATAATAATAATAATCCTTTATTTCCTACAGGTTTACATCACCCAGTTACAGGAAATCAATAACATAATTTAAAAACATAAATGTACGCGCATACTTATAGCGATATAAACAATACAATATATTATAAACATTAAACGTAGTACCAAAAAGCTAAAGAAACAACAAAGAGCAGATAGCATTAATAAATAATCAACGAAACATATTAAGCAATCTTGACAGCAACTCCGGTCACTGTGCTCAAAGAATCAAAGAATAGATCACACTTGAGCGAGATAGGGGATTTGCGTAATAAATTAGTCCGACAATAATAATTATAAAATATTACATTTGTACGCGAATTTAGCCTACGCACAACAAATAATAATCTACTCAACAACCAGCTTCAATCTATATCCCCCCGCAAGAGCTTGTACAAAAATTACACAAATAGTGGCGACAACCCTAATAGTATAATGTAATAGTATAATGATGAGATTTTTTTTAAACCATGAATATAACGCATTAACTATTTTTGAAAATTCACCTGAAATTAACTGCCAATTTTGTTTAGTAAAAGATAGATGAGACACAAACTAGAGAAGAAAACAAATACATATAGATTAAGAAGATAGTTGAAGGGATAGCAGATGGTGCCTCAGAGAATTTTTAAAACTTGTTAAACTAGCTGCATTGCGAATAACAGCAGGCAAATCGTTCCACAATGCGATCGCCCGCACTGTAAAACATTTATGAAAGATTTCAGTACTATGGATTGGAAACATGAGTGTAGTATCCGACAGCGATCGAGTTGGTAAGTCATGTGATGCTAAAAAGTGAAAGACATCAGACAAATAAGGAGGAGTGCGGATATTGACAATTTTATATAACATAGTAAGTACACGAAATGATCGACGACTCTGGTAAGTCATCATCTGCAGGTTGTTACGATATGGAATAATGTGCTGAAATTTTTCCAAATTGAAAAAGTTCCATAAACAGTTGTTTTGAAATATACAATGAAGGGCTACGGACAGATCGGGATACGTGGCATTGGCATAATCATTGTGTGGGAAAATGAGTGAATAACAAAGATTACGTTGAACAACAGAAGGAAGGTAGCATCGAAGTTTTGTCAAAGTATAGAAACATAAGTAAACCCGTCTACAGACTCCCTGAACATGTGGCCGTCAAGACATCGCCAAATTCATTACCACACCAAGATTACTGACCGTATTAGAATATGAAATAACGGTATCACCAAGCCTCAGTTGAATATAAGTTAAAGAATTAAATTGTTCCAGCAAGGGGCGAGTGCCAAATACAATAGCTTGCGTTTCACTTGGATTCAGGTTAAGTTCATAACGTTTAGACCAGTCAAGTACGCTAGAAAGATCGCTATTAAGAACATGGGTAGCTATTAACAAGAAGGTTATCTACATACAAATAATAGTTACACGAGATACCATCACTAATACAACTTATGAAAATAGAGAAGAGCAAAGAACCCAGTACACTGCCCTGGGAACTCCACATTTGATATCAACAGGAGAAAAAGTACAGAATTCGAGCGGATACATAAAGATCGATAGGAAAGGTGCGACTGGAACCAAGATATACAAGAACGGGTAAAACCAATACCAGAGAGCATTACTAAAGTCAAGTAATACTAGGTAGGTAATACAACGCTTATCACAAGCAGATCTAATATCATCGGTGATGTTAATAAGTATTGTAGTAGTACCATGCAATTCACAGAAACCAGACTTGAATTTGTTAATCAGGTAAGTGAGAATCTGTAAGTTAAATCATCCCAGACTTCAGCAGCTATAACTAAGTTGAATGAAAAGGAGTTAGTAGATGCAAAGATTTCATTAATAAAGATCGATATGCCTAGTTATGGTATCAACCACTACAGGAGGATCCGCAATATTCTCCGCTAAAGCAGCAGCATCAAGAGTGGGTTGATCTGTGGGAGACTCTATAACACCTAGTGATAGTATTGTATTCCAAAATGTCTTATGAGTGGCTCCAGACAACCTCTGACAGAAGTACAATCTTTTAGCGTTTTTGCATTGATAATTACAACGGTTGTGCAGCACTCGATAATGTTCCCGTCTGGCAAAAGAAGGGCTACGTTTGAACAATAACTTCGCTCGATTACGGTCCCGCATGAGAGACCTAATCTAATTAGGCTAACTAAGGTGCCGACTTAAACTGAATAAAAGTCTTCTGGACGCATTTTAAGTCTTCTAGAAGTAGCATCAAGCCTTATGGAGGAATTTCAAAACTGTCCCAGGCAATATCAAGTCTTTTGGAAGTATTTCAACATTTCTAAAAGAGGTATAAAATCTTCTGGAAACAATATCGAATCTCTAGAAACAGTATCAAGTCTTCCAGCGACAGTAGCAAGTCTTCTGAAAGTACTTTAAGTTTTCTGGAAGCCTTTCAATTCTTTTAGAAGCAGTATCAAGTCTTCCAGATGTGGTATCGAATCTTTTAGAAGCAATTTAAGACTTCTAGAAGTATTTTAAGTCCTCTGGGAGCATTTCATATCAAATCTATAGCAATATCAACTCTTCTGGATGTATTTCAAGTATTCTGGAAGCAGTATCAAATTTTTAGTTAAGTCTTCTAGAAGTAGTTTTAAGTCCTCTGCAAGCATCAGAACCCACCTGATTTGAAATTAAATATTTATATATAATCATTTTACCATGGCGTTATCATGAATATTTATTATTATTTATTTTATGAATAAAACTTCATTTAATTTCCTCAGTTCATAACAAGAACACGTGTTTCTACTTTTATCTTCATATGAGGTTGAGAGAATGAGAATTCTTGAATCAGTTTCAGGTCCTCTGGAAGTATTTCAAAACTTTTAGAAACAATTCCAGTCTTCTGGAAGCATTTCAAATCTTCTGGGAGCATTTCAAGTCTTCTAGAAGGAGTTTCACATCTTTTGGAAGCATTTCAAGTCTTATAGAAGCAATATTAAGTCTTCTAGAAGCAATATTAAGTCTTCCAGAAGCAATATTAAGTTTTCTAGAAGCAGTTTAAGTCTTCTAGAAGCAGTTTAAATCTTCTAGAAGCAGTTTAAGTCTTCTAACAGTTTCATATCTTCTGGAAGCAATATCAAGTCGTCTGAAAGCATTTGAAGTCTTCTAGAAACAATATCAAGTCTCTAATTTAAGCCTTCTACAAGCAGTTTCAAACCTTCTGGAAATATTTCAAGTCTTTTAGAGACATTTCAAGTCTACTGGGAGCATTTCAAGCCTTCTTGAATCAGTTTGAAGTCTTTTGTAAGTATTAGAAGTCTACTTTACAAGTCTGTAAGTATTTGGAAGCAATATTAAGACTTCTGGAAGCAGATCTATTCTTCTAGAACCAATATCAAGCCTTCTGAAAACATTTGAGGTGTTCTGAAAGGAGTATCAACTTTCTGAGAAGCAGTATCAAGTCTCAATTCAAAATATGTACTCTCCAGAAAACAAGTCACAGTAAATGCTGGAACTAAATTAGGAAGACGTATGGGTGCTTGTGTACGCATAGTAACCACGTATTCGGCGTCTATACGTATGGGTGCCCTTTTGTATGGGTGCCTGCACATTGATTGGTATTAATGTTATTAAACTAATAAAGGACGCAACGATGTGGATAACTGTTCAAATTTGTGTACATTAAACTTATTCATTCAAACAGTTTACCCCGAATTAATTCATTAAATCGACGTTTTACTGTATTATATACATTTTTTGAGTAGTTGTATTGAGCATTTTTGAATAATGTTGTTTAGCACTATTCAAAAGTATATTTTGAAAGTAAGATAAACCTTGCAGAAGTGTTCTAGTTCTGAGAAAACCGTCTACACGAATGCATTTATTTCCTTCCATTATAAACCGCGAAGAAAATCCCGGCAAAAGCGTCGGGAAGGCGTCGCAAACGGTGCCGTAACTCGCTGTCAACGGGCGTGCAAGAAACGCAACTTCTCAACCGTCCGCTGCCGCAAAATTACATACAACAGTATTTACTTCCGGCGGCGTATAAAACGCAAAAAGGCTTGCGGTTGGGGTTGCCGTATTTTAAATTTATGAGACGTAACTGAAATTACAACGCGAGGTTTCGCTCCGTATACGTCGTTATGGGAACCCGGAGAACACGTGTATACGCGGTGTACGGTTTGCGGGCGCGACGCCGTCGACGCCCTCAGGGGCCCTCACGAGTACGTTTCGGGTTTATTCAATATGAACACGACAAAATAACCTGCGCAACTCACCCCTTCAACCCCCGCTTTTCGTGTCTCACCGGTCACGTTATGTGACACGCTAGGTGGTAAATGTAATAACGTTTAACGTTTCACAACAAAATTTATTTTGTCCTTATTTATTTAATTTTGGGGGGTGGAGTTTTATTAAATCAAGATTCGTTAGAAAAGAATTGAAATTTATTATATACGATTCGCAAATCATACCAAAATTTAGATTACACCAAAAAGATTAAAAAGAGTTAGCTGTAATTCATTAAATTTTTTACGTTACATGTTAATTAACGGATTTCGTTTTCTTTGAAGTTTTTTCATGCATGTTAATATCCGTAAATGGTTCTTATAAGGGGATTAAATCCACTAAATCCCCACTGCAGAAAAGAGTGTTAAAATTGTAAATTACACTACTTTTTGGATTTGTAAATTTTTACGAAGTACTTTTATTTAGCTTAAGAATACTGCTCAAATCCAATCTACTTTTAGATTTTTTCAATTTTATTGATTGCCTTTTGGCTTAAGAATGCTACTCAAACGTTGGAAAGCCATAAAGATCAATGACCATCAATGATTCAATGGGTAACTTTTACACCGGTCATCAAATGTGATGTCAATTCAATGTAAATCTGTCATTTAACTTGGCTTAATTGGATGGTTTGCTGAAAAATTATTAACAAATTGTCAAATTGTTGTAAAATGGGTGGAATTAACACAGATTTTTGTTTTTGCAAATAAATATACTGTGAGCGTCAAAAAAAAGTAAACAGCTGTTGTTTTTCTATTAAAAGGTTAATAAAAATGCAGTTAATAACGAAAATCAAAAAGTTTTATTGCAGTCTTCCCAACTCATCTATACTATATTTAAATCAATAGAAACATGAAAAAAAAAACAAATCATTACCCGTAATAATTCAGATTATTGTAAATATCTACCGAATTTACGCGTCAAAAGAAAGTAAACAGAATTCGGAACTAATAGGTATTAAGTACAAAAATAAATATAATATTAACTTTTATACTTGGTTTGAGCTCCTTTGACCTTCAACACCTCCCTTAATCTCCTTGGCATGGATTCCACTAAGTTTTTGTAATATTTTGAGGGATTTTCATCCATTTTTCAGTTAAAGCTTTTTTAAGGTCGTCTTTATTTGAAATTGTCCTTTCTCTGATCTTCCTGTCAAGGTGATCCCACAGATGTTCTATAGGATTAAGGTCTGGGGACTGCGGTGGATGATCAAGGGTTTAGGGACTCGGTATAGCATCCATTCCTTCACAATTTTGGAAGTGTGCTTTGGATCGTTATCCTGTTGGAAGATCCAGTTCTCTGATAAGCCCAATTCATTAATACTCGGGGAAATATTGTTCTTTAAAATGGTTAAATAGTCCATTTTATTCATTGTTGATTCAATAAAAACTAGATTACCGACCCCTGACGCCGCCATACAGCCCCAGACCATAACTGAGCCTCCACCGTGTGTGATGGTATTGGTAACAAATTTCTCTTTAAAGGCCTCATTTTTTGGCCGCCATATCTTTGGTGGTTTTCTTTTACCAAAAATTTCAAATTTACTTTCATCACTAAATAATACTACCTCTGTTTCATAATAAGAGAGCCATTAGCGATTTTTATTTTTTCCAAAATAAGTGAGCCATTTTAATATTTTAGAAATACTACTAATATTTATTCTTAAAAATATGTTACAAAATGTTAATACAAGCGAATAGTAGGCAAACGATTCTCTCTACGTAGCTTTGCCTTGCTAATATGTTTAAGCTTATAATTATTGTTTTCATCGCAATCTATAATAGATTTCATAACTAGTTGTAAACTTATAAAAACGTTATCTAATGTATGTCTAGTTTCTTCTTCGAAGATTCTTCAACAACCTTTATTAAGTCGTCTATATTTCGCGGTGAACGCTGATGTTCTAAGGATTAAATAGACGCAAAGAAGCCAAGGTCGAGAACATTCAAATCGGGACTATTTGCCGGTTGAAAAGTAAAGGAAATGTTCCAACCGTCCTTCCTACACTCTGCCTGTAGTTGCTCATCTTCAATATTGCAATGTGGCCGTGCATTATCCTGCTGTATGATTATATTTTTTGAGGAACTCCTTGGCCACTTTGTTTTAATCCATTAACATACGTTTGTAAACATTTTTACAGATACCCACAGGTTTGGTAACAAGTGCACCTCTAGGTCGATTTTTACTATTTCGCGCGGCTGCTTCTTGTACTACAAATGGCCATATGCCTATTTTGCCGTGAAAATGTTGGTTACGGTAACGATCGTACCGCGGTTGAACAACAGCTGCTAAAAACATTACTTTGGTCATGTTTAATTTACTTGCCACTTGACGACATGGCTCAATTTCTTCTGGCAGGAGATAAATTTTTTGATTTACTTTAGTGATATAAAACCACTTTTCATGTATATGGATGTAATTCATCAAATCCTTAAACTCCCCATTCTCTTGCACAAATGATAGACAATAATCCAGGCGTGCTAATTTATTGTTCTCTTTTAGAAGGGGTTTCAAAGAATTGGAGTGAGTGCCTTTTAATTTCGCCATTTTTTAGCAACCTCCATAACGAGGTAGGCGGAATACCAACTCCAAATGATAATGACCGCAGTGTGCCTTTTCTTTTATAAGCAAGTGATGGTATTTTGGCAATTAATTCTGTCCTATCAATTGTTTTTCGACCAGAATTGCCTTGTTTTTTATTCTTAACATTCATAGGCTCATTCGCATCAAGACTACAACTACTACTATTAACAGAATCTTTACCTTGTTTCCAAATTCTTTTTATAGTGGCCCCTGATGTTCTGAATTTTTGAATTGCGGATATAATCGTTCCCTTTGTCAGCCGTCCATTTTTCTGACGTTGCAATAAAAACTAAACTATAGCCATGCGCTTTTCGTTAGTTAAATTCGGTTTTCTCATCGTTCTAAATTTTTCGGTGTTAAAAAAACTTTCACGTAGTTGTTTGATGTTTAATTGTTGTTTAGTGACAAGTTAAACTGTCAAATATTTTGAATTCATGGCATATGTTATTAAGAATATTATGTATATTACCAACATAAAAAATAAAATTAAAAAAAAATTTTATTGGCAATAAGTTTGACAGAAAACGCAAATGGCTCACTTATTATGAAACAGAGGTAGTATATTTTTCCAAAAATCTGGAGCTTCGTTCTGATATTTTTTTGCGAAATCAAGACGTTTCTGTTTATTTATTTTCGATATGTAGGCTTTTTACGGGGTGTTCTTCCATGCAGGCCACTTCTATGGAGTGTTTTTCGTATGGTACTGGAACTTATGGTTGTGTTTGCTATCTGCGATATGTCGTTTGCTATTTTAACCGCACTTGAACATGGATTATTCTTCACTTCTCTTACCACTGCTCTAGCCTGTGCTTCTGTAAGGCGCTTTGGTCGTCCAACGCGTTGTAAATCGGCTACAGTATGATGTTTTGCGTATTTATCCAAAATTTCTTTTATTGTGTAGTGATTTCGTCCCATTATTTTAGCTATTTCGCGTAAGGATTTACCTTTTTTATTTAAACTTAATATAATTTTACGCGTTTCTATACTTGTTTGTTTTCCCATGATGATTTTTAGTATTTATAATTAATTTCGACGTTCAACCACTTGCTGTTTCTTCTAAAATGTTCTAAAGTTGTCCTGGGAGGGGTTTATAAGTATTTATAAGAAAATTGTGGTGCTTCCCCTAAATCTAAAATAAATTTACAACAACCGGACCGGCTGTTTACTTTCTTTTGACGCGTAAAAATCGGGGTATTTTTACTCTAAAGGGGATTTACCATATTTGTGGGGTTTTTTGCTTAACTATTTTTTACGATAGAATTGCTCACAAATAAAGTCGTAAATTTTGGTATATAAATTTTTATTGTAAGTTAACAGAATCGTAGTAAAAAGGGTTTTTAGAAGTAAACAGCTAGTGTTTACTTTCTTTTGACGCTCACAGTATGTGACATTGACATTTGTTTGAGTTTCATGATATAAAAAGACAAAAGTAAATTAAAATAAATAATAAAAGCAACCATATTCAAATGGGTAATACTTCCCTTAAGGTTTTAAAAGTCTCCATTCATCATAAACCTCGAAGACTGTGGTTCGGAATGTAATAAATATGAATGTAGTGACGAAAACCGAAGTTAAAAGGTGTTTTGGGGTATTTATTTGTCCTTTGATTACATACAAGAGGAGATTTCATTAGTTTGTAGAACGTTTTTCCAATAAATATGTACTTCATCAAAATCGTGTTTACCTAGGTAATACCACCAGAAACTCTAAAAAAATTACCTTGACAGGTATTTATAGAAAAAAAGAATTATAAATAAGAAAGTTTCAATCGTTGTCGGTTTAGCCTTGTTTATGGATATACCAGATATACCGATATCTATAAAAGCTTTCGACTCACCCACAATTGATAGCATAGATTGATAGACAGATATTCTATCAAACGACATTCTTGAGTTGTTAATCGTCAAAAACTTGAATCGAAACTCTCGACAAATCTTGTGAAAATTACTCCATTTTTAATTTTATAAGATTTATTGTGTGCTTGCTTAATTGATGTCACAGAATGTGATGTTACTTCACAACTTTAAAGTTATTTTCTGGTAAGTTCCACACTTTTCCACACTGTTTTTTATAGTTCAATTTAAAAAAAATGTCGTTTTAAATACAAATCACGAATCAAATCTGGCAAACCCCAGCGGTGGAAGAGAGTGTTAAATCTGCAATTGCAACTCATTTTGGTCTTTTTAAATTATAACGAATTAGTTCTGGCCTAAGAATGCTAGTCAAATCCAACCTAACCCAAACTTAACCCAACTCAGATCCTTTTGAACTTTTTCAATTTTTATGAACGTCTTTTGGCTTAAAAATATTGCTCAAACGTTCCAAAGCCATAAAGGCAACGTCAATTTTGCTAACTTATTATTTCGTTTCAGATTAAGAATCAAATCGTTAAATTACCAAACCGTAGTTGCAGAAGAAGATATTAAAGCTGCACTTGCAGTACCTTTTAGACGTTTTAAGTTATTACGAATGTTTTCTGGCTTTACACTGCCGCTTAAACCCAACCCGAATACAACTCCTTTTATACTTTTCAAAATCTTTTTGAATGCCTTATACTTTAAGAAGGATTAAAACCGGTCAGCAAATGTAAGGTAATGTTTGTCAGTATATTGATCTCGTCATATTGATTTGGAGTTACTCGAAGATTTGTAGTCGCAACATAGAAACAAGAGAAAAGAATTGAGAAAGCTTATCGGAAAGAATAGAAACGAAAAATAGAATCATTAAACATTCAAGTGCTTTCTTAGACATGTATGATGACTGTGTGTCAAAGGGTGTTTTTCCGAAGATCTGGAAAAGTGATCTGGTTTTGATTGAAAAGCCGAAAAAAGCAGGACAAGCCTCTTTGTCTGTTGGATGTGACGGGGAATCTTTTGGAAAGTTTATTAAGACTGCGACTAGTTGTAGAAGCAAATGAAAATAACATTCTACATGAAAATCAATATGATTTTAGAAAGGGAAGACCCACTGTAGAAGCAATTGAAAAAGTGCAGAAAAGCGTTGATAGGATAAAGGAAAAGGCTTTAAAGAATAAGAAATTCTGTGCTATAATTCTTTTGTTGAAATGATTAAGAGCTACTTCTTTGAAAAGAACATCATACTCCAAATTGGAAAAATTACGACACCACTGGCGGAGTGCCACAAGGATCCTTATTAGGTTCACTTTTATAGAATTTATAGTACTGATTTTATATTACTGATAGAATCCTGAGAGTGGGCTTGGAGGTCGAAGTAGAAATCGTAGGGTGACCAGACAATCTGGCATTGATGGTTATAGATCGAGACAATAGTGAATTGCAAGGCAAGGCGTCGTATGCGGTTCCACAAATTATTAATATACTTAAAGAGATGGGACTTGTAATGGTTTTACTTCAAAGGAGAAGAAAGATAAGATCTCTTAACCTTGAGGTAAATGGGGCTGTAATATAAAGTGCTGATAGGGTCAATAAGGACCTGATCTTGACGAAACATATTGAGGAGGTACCAAGTAAGGCAACATTCATGTGTAATTTACTTGTAAGGTTGATGCTAAATTTAAGTGGTCCAAGATCAATGTGTTGGAAACTTCTTGCATCGACGATTAGCCCTTAAATTTAAACGTTATAGTGTTTTGTTGATAAGAGTCAAACGAAAACTCGCTATTCGAATTTGTTCAGCATATCGAAGAGTTACTGAAGGAATTCAAGTTATTGCTGGTTTGCCTCCGCCGAACTTGCTTGTTGAAAAAAGAACAGCGTTATATAGGAGAGGTAGAAAGTAAAACGTGAATGCAGAGCAAATTTATTAAAGGCCTGACAGGAAAGATGCAATCTGCATGAGGCATGGACAAGGATTCGTATCCCATATGGTTCGATACGAAGAGGGGCGAAGTTGACTTTTACTTAACTCAAGTTTTGTCTGGTCACGGAGTGTTTAAAAGTATTTACGTAAAATAATAATCAATTTAATAAAATTTATTTAATTTATTATTTAATTTATAATATATTAATAAAATAAATCGGAAAGTGAGGTATGTTGATTTTGCGAAAACATAGACATAGTGGATCATAGACTATCTGTTTGTGAAAACTTTAGTAGTGAAAGACATATTTGTGAAAGGAAATGTGGTCGGCTTTTAAACCGAGAAAATTTAGTAAAAGTGATGTTAAAATCAGAAGATTTGTGGAATACTGTGCAAGACATAATGACAAAAATTTTAAAGAAAGCCATGAAAGGTTCCTAGAAGGAGTTGGAAATGGTGAAAGTGAGATATTAGATAATGCATAAATAAGTATTTTATCTTTTATTCCCGGAAGTAATACCCTGACGAACGGTTCCGGGAAGAGAGGGGGAAGGATTTTAAATGGTCGAAATTTTCTTCAATCCGTCACTATCTGGCCACATGGTATCTTCGGCCAGGTACAGATTTCCTAGTCCCCTCTATAATAAAAAAATGCTACACGCGTAACGATTTATCGTAGCCATTAAACTGTACAATGTATATATTTTCATACATACAATGTGTGTATGAAAATTTGAGCAGATTTTTTAGTTTGTGCAAACCATCGGTTTCAGTTCAATTTCTATTCGATAAGTCGGTGTCGATCGGGTTTGTGCAGTTTTATCGTATCGTGTAGATGGTAGTCAGACGAATCATTCAGTTCGTTCAACAAAAAAAAATACTATAAATGTGACTTCGTATAGAGTATAAATGTGAAATGTACTAGTATCAAATACCGCCACATTCAATTGGGTGGCATATGTTTAACTTTAAAATGTTTCGAACATGTCACTAGGAGAACGTAGTACACACCAAGATAAATTAGAAAGGTTAATTCAGTGCTACAAAAATGAAATTGAAGAAGAAAGAAGGTTCCTGTACTTGTGATGTGTAGACTATGGGGCGGTATGTAGTACTGAAGCATTCCAACTTTATGGTGGAAGCAACGCCATGCTTCATCATGGGAAGCAGGTATTTGGGATTGAAACGCATAGAACGACGTATCCACAATATTCCGTCGGTTGCCAACAGCAGGAACAGCTCTAATCCTTCCACAAGATTTTCTCTCACTGCTATCGAATCCAGTTGAGTTGCACCTTCGCTCATTCTTCGTGTGCCTTAATTGAAACGAGTGCTTTCTTTACTGGACGTCAACCAATAAGTCTTACACTCATCAGCCTTCTCTTGATCGTTCACTTGAACTTATTCAGCACACTACAATTCTCTTCCAATGTCCATTTAAATAAAGGATGTGGCTATTTATACATACAGTATGTATACGGAATTGGCTATTTACACATACAGTATGTATATGTAATTGGCTATTTATACATACAGAATGTATACCCAATTGGCTATTTACACATACAGTATGTATATATAATTGGCTATTTATACATACTGCATGTATACGCAATTGGCTATTTGTACATACAACATGTGTACACAATTGGCTGTTTAGACATATACATACAAAAAACTGAAAACTAAGTTTAATAAATGAAACTATTATTATAATTGTGTAGTTATTACCACAATATTAAACGAAATAATAGCGTATACAGTCAGTATCAGTAAATAGCCAATTACACATACAGGGTCCTGCAATAGTGCGTCAGGCATCCATCATCAGTTCTCTTCAGAAACTCGGACGTAAACATATCATCAAGACGATAACGCATTTGCGGCCTTAAGCTGGCTTATTTTGTACAACAAGAAAAGAAAATCACGTAGCGTATGGTGTAAGGACTGCAAGGACTTCTAAAAATTCAGTCATACTCTCATATAAATTTATTAAAGGATGTGGCTATTTATACATACAGTATGTATATGTAACTGGCTATTTATACATACAGTTTGTATACGCAATTGGCTATTTACACATACAGTATGTATATGTAATTGGCTATTTATACATACTGCATGTATACGCAATTGGCTATTTGCACATACAAGATGTGTACACAATTGGCTGTTTAGACATACTGCATGCTTGGATATATACTAATTACAGCTCCGATACCAATTAAGTTAGAAATTTCTTTCAAACGCAGACTTGTACTATATAATATATGAGTAGTAAAAAAGTGTGATGACACAAAATGTATTTCTTTTTAAAGGAACACCATATATTTTTTTTGCATATCCTGATAAGCTGCCTTAAATGCTATAACGGCACATCTTAAAATTTCCACAATTGTTGGTTTCAAATTCCGGTTTGGGTCCGTTGAAAAATATACGTTACACACGAATTCATCAACCATACAGATTTATTTTAGGATTTTGCTTGGAAGTACAATTTCCAAGATAGATAGTGGAGTAGGGGGGTAGGTTTCAAATTCCGGTTTGGATCCGTTGAAAAAGAACGTTACAAACGGATCCACCTACCATACAGATATATTTTAGAATTTTGCTTGGAAATACAATTTCCAACATAGATAGTGGAGCAGGGGTGGGTTTCAAATTCCGGTTTGGGCCCGTTCAAAAAGATACGTTACACACGGATCCACCAACCATACGGATTTATTTTAGGATTTTGTTGTATTCAGCGGATAAGTGACTAATTTTATACAAGGTTGTAGGATCTTATTTGATCAACCGTATTCTTTCAAGACAACCGTCAATTTTTGGAATTTCTTAGAAAATCAATTAATAAAAATTGATATTAAAAATAATTCAATAAAAGCCAGTTATTCAAATAGAATTTTTGAAAACTTGTTTTTTAATGCTATCGTCTGTGCACTGATGTATACTTTTTCATCTTTACAATCTAAATTTACATGCATTTGTTAAAAACTGCCTTTTTCATACCTCATTTCTTGTGAAAAAATTAAATCATCCAATAGTATTAGTGGTGGTGAACTTTGGTAGAAGGGCCCAAACTTTGTTTATCGATATGCCAAATTGAAATCTTCAATGCTTAATAGTAGTGCTGATAACGAATTTTAGGTGACTACATCAGTTTTCAAAAATTTTCACAAAATGGTTAATAACGTGGTAACTTTGCATGCAAAATTTGAAAATAAGATGTGCAGTTATAGCATTTAAGACAGCTACTCAGAATATGCAAAAAATATATGTGGTGTTCCTTTAAAAAGATCCTTTTCGTCGTTACACTTTTTGAACCAAGCCGTACATGTGACAATATTTTCCAGAAATACACTCGTATATATAGTACAAGCCTGCATTCGAAAGAAATTCCTAACTTAATTGCTATAGGAGCTGTAATTGGTATATATCCAAGCATACAGTATGTTTAAACAGCCAATTGTGTACACATCTTGTATGTGCAAATAGCCAATTGCGTATACATGCAATATATATAAATAGCCAATTACATATACATACTGTATGTGTAAATAGCCAATTGCGTATACATACTGTATGTATAAATAGCCACATCCTTTAATAAATTTATATGAGAGTATGACTGAATTTTTAGAAGTCCTTGCAGTCCTTACACCATACACTACGTGATTTTCTTTTCTTGTTGTACAAAATAAGCCAGCTTAAGGCCGCAAATGCGTTATCGTCTTGATGACATGTTTTCGTCCGAGTTTCTGAAGAGAACTGACGATCGACGCAGCTATCGCAGACACTAAATAGAAACTTCGACAAAACGTTACGTGCGTATCACTTTGTTGCAAGATCAAAAATCAAATACGAAATCCAGCAAATACTAAATAAAAGTAGATGTTAAAGCTGCAATTGCAGCAACACTTTATATTTGATGCTCAAACCCAACCTAACTCGAATTTAACTTAACCCAACCCTACCTCTTTTGGATTTTTTAAATTTTTATGAATGTGTTTTGGATTAAGAATGGTCTTAAAATAGTCCAAAGCCATAAAGGTCAATGGCTCAATGAGAAAGATTGAGACCGTTTATCAAAGGTGACGTCAATTTTATTAATCTATCATTTCGTTTCAAATTAAGAAACAAAAACAAAATCCAGCAAATGTCAGCTGCAGAAGAGGATAGAAAACTTCAATTACAACGTCTTTTAGGCTTTTTTCAATGTTTTCGAAGTCATTTGGCTTATGAATGCCGCTCACAGCTATGAAAATTTTCATAACTCACTAGTAAAATGTATACCGGTTACCAAATGTGATGTCAATTTTGCCAATCCATCATTGTGTTTTAGATCAAGAATCACATACGAAGTCTGTTTGATCCACTACAAGGAAATGAAGAAGTTTAATAAGAACTTTTGATAATGATGGTTGTAAATTCACCAAGAAAATGTGTTTCAAGTTTTACGAGGTCGATCTTTTTTTGTGTTTTCCTTACTCCGTAAACTTTTCTTTCGCCTTTAAAATCAGTCGACGGCGAGTGGAGAGAAAAAAAAATCGCACCCAATTCCGCGATCTCATGCATAATCCATCGCCCATCCGAAAACACAACCGAAAAATACGTCCCGTAAATTTAAAATACATCTCGAGCTATTTGTAGGGTCTCTTTTCCGCCGTTCGCGTCCTATCTGAACAAATTCGCCAATAAGGGTTTTGGGTTCGCCCCCTCGTCGTCCCGTAACCCAAAACTTCCGCGAGATTACATCGTACGGAATTTCGATTTAGAAAGATCGGCTCGAAAAACAATAGATGGGTTGTCGTAACGTGAGCGTTATGGTTATGGCCGGGAAAGTTTGTTTTTCGAGGATGTGAGGGGTTTTTTAGATTAAAAAAGGGGAAATAATAAAATGTGACCGAGGTCTCTTAACGACCCTTTCTTGTAAGAGCACCTGGTGATGGTACGTCTTCACGTACCGTAACATGTTGCGGCACATAAATTACCTGTAGAATTCCTGTCACGTTGTATGATTTATTTCCACGGAGACCGTTTTTGGATTTATGGCTTGTGTCGTCTGTCCGGCACCCACACCCGGTTTGCGTCCGTCCGCCCCCACGATTCGTATCGGATTTGTTCCACGAAGTTTCGTGATTTGTTCGTTCATGTTTATACAGTTACCCAAAACTATGGGAAAATGTATTTCGACTTATATCGAGCGATAAACAGTTCTGGGGGAACTTTCAAACTCAATCTGTTCTTAACAATATTTCTTTTCTTATTTCCCATGCCAAATGTTACTGACACAATCTCAAACATCCATCTTTTACAAGATTTTTACAAAATAAAAATTCTAGTTCACACCGAGAATAATGTTTTACACACATGTATCAGGATTGTTTTTAAGTTGAAGCTTTTGATGTGCACATCCATTAAAGGATTAAACAAATATTAAAAAGGATAATTTGAATAGGATGTAGCAAGAGAATTTGAAAGGAATTCATTGATTTAAAGCGACATGTGTTGTACATCTGTTTGTCAATCAGTGTGATCACTAATGTTTACATACGAACTCGTGTTTATTGTGTACCACATGAAATAATTATGTCCCAATGTACGCAACAATTTCGCTTTGTACTGATTGTTGGTAAATACACAATTGTAGTAAATACAATCGTCATTGTATAACGTTAATTTTTGCAAAGAATCAAAATTTGACCCAAAAACTAAAATTTTGAAAGAACAAATTTTCCACAATGACAAATTATTATAATGAAAGCTCTTTTTATTCCATCTCTATGATTATAAGGTCAAGTTTCATTATCAATTCAAAATTTAAAGTTCAACTTGAAAGTTTTTTATGGGAATAATTCCTATTATACTTCGAGTAAATCTTTCAATTTTAAAACGTATAATAACGTCAATCCATTTTTCCAACTTTATCTCGTCTATAAAACAGACTATGTTTTTTTGGACCAACTCAGATTATGTCCTTGAAATGAACGAAATGAGCAAGATTTAGTTAGAAAAATTACAATAAATTACAACAAGCGAGCATACGATTCATCATCGTAATTTGAATAAAGCGACATTTCATTCCGATTGAGTTTCTTTATTTATGAACTTTATGGATTTATTGATTAAATGACTCTACAAACTAACTGTGATTTGTAAATGGATTATTCTAAAGCTCTGGTAATATATCATTAATATAAATTAGGAAGATTTAAGCAACAACAATTCAATTTGGGGGAGTTCAATTTTCACAGGCGGAAGAATGAAGTTCGATATACCAAGAATGTGGAAAGAACAAACTAATCACAATACGTATCATCGTCACGATCACACTACAGCTGGTATCTAAAGATCTTTCGTCGCCATCCACCCCGGTATCTCTTCGCTTCGAACTTTTTTAACTCATTTCAACTTACTTGAAGGTCTCGAAAAGACGGAGTTAGTTGTCTTAAGAAATCACATAAGATCAAATTCTATTCCAAGAATTTCCAAACATACATTTATACACAATTTGGCTTATTTAATGATTTAAAATTAGATTTATTAATTAGTATTATTTTAAATTAATAATAAGTCACCATATGCAAAATTAGTTTGTTAAGTATTTCAACAAAATGAACTGGAAAATGGAGAGCAAATACCTTCGGTCCAACTCAATTAACTTGAACTTAATAATTTAAAACGCTTTTTGTGTTTTATATAGATGTCATTAGGGCATTATTATTAGAAAGAAACATTACCTTCGGCATTAATCCACTACATTTAACTTAATCATTTAGCATTACCCACTTCGAATCTAATACATATAATTATAGGGATTAGAATTTATTCAAACGTTTCAGTGAATCGTTTGAATTATTTTTGCAATTTCTAATAATAACCTGCTAAATCAATAAATACAGGTAATTTTTATAAAAGGATAATGGTTAATAACAATTTATTAAATACTTCTTTGTTCTATAATTTTTGTCCATATCTTTTTAGCATTTCTATTCCAATTGGAACCTACACCTCCCAAATGATCATTCAAACATGAGCAACCTTGCGGAAAGCTGAGAAAGTCCACCAAGAATATTTCAAGAAATGATTCTTTGAAATATTCCACGAAATCCAAACAATCGCAATCGATCAAGTCTCTAAAACATCGAATATGTTTAAATTTGTATGGTATGGAGAATGCTATATTCAGTGAAATGAAGATATATAAGTACTACTTCTAGAATTTTAAATACTGCTTCCAAAGGATTAAATACTACTGTCAAAAAATAAATGATTTTAGGTCACGAAATGCTGCTGCCAGGAAGCAATTACTAAAAGGGTACATATTACATCCAAATGACTAAATACTGCTATAAAAATCTACATAGTGCCTCTAAATCATTAAATACTGATACAAAAAGGCAGATACTGCTTTACTTTTTAGATACTGCTATGAAAAAGTACATATAGCCTCCAAATCATGTAAAACTGTTGCAAAAAAACTAGATGCTGCTTTCAAAACACAAACTTCCACTCCCAAAAAGTGGGTACTAGTTCCAGAAGAGTAAATACTATTGTGAACAAGTCGACACAGCTTCCAGCAGACTAATACTGTCTCCAGATAGTAAATATTGTTTAAATACTGCTGTCAAAAGGTAAATACTCCCTCCAGATTACGAAATGCTGTGGTTAGAAAACGGATACTGCTTCCAGAAGTTTAAATGGTGCTTCCAAACCCATAAATATTACAGCAGAGAAGTAGATATTGCATCTAGGCGACTAAATACTGCTATGACAAAGTACATACAACCTGCAAGTCATACAAAACTGTTGCAAAAAATTAGATTCTGCTTTCAAAGCACAAACTTCCACTGCCAACAAGTGGATACTAGTTCCAGAAGAGTAAATGCTATTTTCAACAAGTGATAAAGCTTCCAGCAGGCTAATACTGTCTCTAGACAATAGATAATGTTTAAATACTACTCAAAAAATAAATACTCTCTCCAGATCACAAAATGCTGTTGCCAGAAAGCAGATACTGCTTCCAGAAGTTTAAACGGTAACCGATAAATACTACTGCAGCCTCAGAGTACATACAACCTCCAAATCATTAAATACTGGTCTAAAGAAGTAGATACTGCTTTCAAAGCACAAGCTTTTACAGCCAAAAGTGGCTACTAGGTCTAGAAGAGTAAATACTGTTGTCAACATGTCGATGCAGCCCGCAGATGGCTAATACTGTTTCCAGACAGTAGATATTGTCTATGTACTGCTGTCAAAAGGTAAGTACTGCTACAAAAAAGTAGATTTTGCTTTCAAAGCACAAACGTCTACTACTAGAAAGTGGATACTGGTTGCAGAAGAGTAAATATTGTTATCAAAAAGTCGATACTGCTTCCAGCGGGCTAATAATGTTTCCAGATAATAGATATTTTTTAGATACTGCTGTCAAAAAGTAAATACTCTCACCAGGTCATGAAATACAGCTGTCCGAAGGCAGATAGCAGATACTGCTTCCAGAAGCATAAATGGTACTTCCTGAGCACTCATTACAATTGCCAATAAGTATATATTGCATACAGATAACTAAATATTGCTGCCAAAACGTAGATACTCCCAGAGCACCATATTCTGCTGCCAAAAAATAGATACTAGTTCCAAAATACAAAATATTGTCGTCAAAAAGTCTATACTGCTTCTAAAGAAAGTGGTCGCTTTAATGTTGAAAATGAAAAATGTTTTTTTAGGTTATTCTTGTGCCCTCTGAAACCTTGAAAAATGCAGGGTGTTATATTTAAAATGACAAAGTTAATATCAGTGTATCATCAGTGCATATGTCAGTATATAGTGTATATTTATCGTACATAATTCAGAAAAAAAAATCCTCTTTCATATTCCGATATAAACAAAATGGGGTATTTCATTTGAAAAAATCTTCGATGACGTCACAACTCGTTTAAAAATGACGGAAAGAATTTAAAATATACGGAAAAGAAAACATACATATATACAAAAAATTGCAACAATTTTGAATCATTAGACCCGTCAGCTATTTTTTTATAAATTGTATAATGATTTATGTCACTGTATAATGACATACATCTTTTTTTTTTAATTTTCAACAGTAAAGCCACAATCTTTCGTCCCCGCACTATTGACTCATCCCGTATATTGCCTTTAGGAGATTAAATACTGCTTCCAGATCTCTAAATCCTGCTACCAGGAAGTCGATACTGCTTCAAGAAGTTTAAATACTACTTCCAGAACAAGAAATTCTACTATTATAAAGTAGATACTACTTTCAAATCAATAAAAACGTTAGTCAGACAGCAGATACTGCTTCTAGAAGTTAAAATACTACTTGTAAAGCACTCAGTACTATTGCCAAAAAGTGCATACTGCATCCAGATCACTAAATACTGGTCTGAAAATGTAGAAACTGCCTCCAAATCACCGAATACTGTTTCCAAAAAGTAGATACTTCCAGGGCACCAAAACCACTGCCAAAAAGTGGTGATTGGTACCAGAAATTTAAATACTGGTGTTAAGAAGTTGATACTGCTTCCATAAGACTAAATACTGTTTCCAGACAGTAGATTTGTTCTAAAAGTTTAAATACTGCTTTCAAAGCACTAAATACTACTGCCAAAAAGTAGACACTATATTCAAAAGCCTAAATACTGTTGTGAAAAGGTAGATACTGCCTTCAAATTACTAAATTCTACTGGTAATAAGTAGATATTGAATCCAATATTAATGGTAACGTCGATACAAGACTAGTGTCTTGTACTGGGAAAAGACATATAAGACAAAAAAGAACTGATTATATTGCATTGGAAAAAGAAGTTCTACTTCTCGAAGGAATCGAAAATTTTACCACATTTTTCCGCAATTTTACAATTTTTTAGTTAACAAAAATAAATATTAAAATTAATGTTCTTCAATAGAAAAACCTAAACGAATTTTTAGACAATGTTTTATTAAAAATGACAGACCCCACTGATGGTGACAATACTGCGCACGAATTACAAAATATTTCAAAATTGAAATTACCACCATTTTGGCCTTCTAATCCTGACATACGGTTTCAGCAAGTAGAAGCACAGTTTATGTGAACTAGGATTAGTAATGAAAAAAACCAAATTTAATGTTCTTTTGGCAAATTTATCCTCTAAGATCATTAAGTGAAGAAAAGCGTCTGGACGATCTTCTGTCAGGTTCGCAATTGGGAGATCAAAAACCGTCAGATTTTTATGAAGCAATGTTGACCACGGTTGGTGATTCTCAGCTAGTCAGTCCAAATTTATTGTTACAATTGTGGCAAAAGAGACTTCCTCGTGTTATTTTGGTGGCACTCCTCGCTTCTGGCAAAGAGCACTCCTTTCAATGTAATATTAAAAAATTGCAAATTCCTCTTCTGAAGAAGTAAAAAAGCTGTGAATAGATCTAAGATGCAACATGACTCAACACGCTTTAATTTAACTGTAATCAAGACAGCAATACTAGAGAAAGTCGAAGAACGCCACTTCATGAATGCTATAGGAGACTACTTTCTGCACAAAGAGATCAATGCACATAAGGAGTTTTCAGACTATACATAAAGATGAATATTAGTGTAAAGTTCAGCTGCAAACAAAGCAAGAAGAGGAAATGTAGGCAATGAATAAGAGAATTACCAAAAGGAAATTATGAGGACAATACTAGAATCATATGCACAATGATTAACATAAGATTAAAATGGAAATGGCGGATGATGTTAAATCAGGTTTAGGAAAATAAGAAATACAAGAATGAGCGTTATAGTTTGATGAAGCCTATGAAGAAATAAAAAAACATGGAATGATGCACTGTAAGAATCTGCACAACATGCTATAATTTGGAAATTTGTGATTCGATGTTCATCGCAAAAGTTAATTAAATAAAAGCCAGAGCCTGCGATGATAATTGTTTAATTTTTATTAAAACAAGTGATTTGGTGCAATAATGTTTCAACTGTTAAATCAGTCTTTATCAAGCACGACTATGGAAGTAAAATAAAAAAGTAAAAATAGAAAATAATATTAGTAATTAAGTTAACTATAAATTATTGATGCTATTTACCGTCATTGAAAGTACATCGACTAAAGAGAGAACTGTAATGGATTTTCATATAACTGTGTGGTTCGGAAGAAAATAAAAATGTGAAAAGCATGTGCTTAATATTTAAGTAAATATGAACTGAAAAAAATGGATAAACTTAAATTAAAATTGTTAAATTAAAATATATGAGGGAAAACAAGAGAAACTTACCAATTAACATCGAAAAACACAAAATAAAACTAAAAAAGAGAGAAATTCAACATAAAATGTATTCCAAAAATCCAAAAAACAGGTTAGTTTAGCGTGAAGCGCTGAGGATGACTAAAATTTAAAGCGAGAAAAAAATAAAATAAAAAATGCGTAAATTAAAAATGAGCGTAAATCAGAAATGGAGGGGTAAAACAAGGATTTAAATAAATGAAAATAAGTGAAACGAGAAGTGAAAAATTGTTTATAACAAAAATTTAGACGAATTTAATAAAATGTCTGTAATTAACGAGATCGTTGTTCTCGTTCATGATCAAATTTACGTCTCTTATTCTATTATTGTAGATGTAAAATTCCTCATACAAGTCCATTTCCCTTGATTTCCCCATACCCTTCAAAAGTTTTAATTTTTGTAAAAATAATGTAAAAGTAATAATCCGTTTATCCATTTTTTTCAGTTCATATTATCTTAAATATTAAGCACATGCTTTTCACATTTTTATTTTCTTCCGAACCACACAGTTATATGATAATCCATTACAGTTCTCTCTTTAGTCGATGTCCTTTCAATTGATGTTCTCTCTTTCAATGATGGTAAATAACATCAATAATTTATAGTTAACTTAGTTACTAATGTTATTATCTATTTTTACTTTTTTATGTTACTTCCATAGTCGTACTTGATAAGGACTGATTTAACAGTTGAAACATTGTTGCACCAAATCACTTGTTTTCATAAAAATTAAGCAGTAATCATCGCAGGCTCTGGCTTTTATTTAATGCTATAATTTAACTATAATCTATATATTATCTATAGAGTGAATTAGCTAACGCCATTGACATAAGAAGATGATATCTGGAAAGGAACTTAGAAGAACGCTGATACAACTACATTTAGATGCACACGGATCACATAAAATTAATATGGCAATGACAGATGATGAAATGAAAATTAGACAAGAAATATCCAAAACATAAATTTAATCTTTAAATTAAAGTTTAGTTTTAAAATAATAACGAAACATCATTCCGGAAAAGAAAATAATAAGAACTTTATCTACTTAACATTGCAAAATTCTTACTGAAAGAATTTATGAATATTCATGATTTTAACTTTCAGAAGTAATTGAACATAGTTGCGGTAACTATAGAATGAAGTGAATTACTTCAAATTTGCAATGCAACGTACAAATTATTTACGAATAGTATAAAGATGGTTATAACCGCGTTTCACTTCAATCTTTAATCAAGTTTTAACGAGATCCATTCCAATTCCAACTTGCGATGCGGTCTAATATTTGGCTAATATTAGTTTCTAAAGATGCGACAATACGTACGTTTATGACACTTCATCGTTTGACTCAACAAAATTGCTGGTTATATCACCGAATCGACTCAAGCTTAATATTCACGTCGTAACGTCTTCACGAACCCAATTTAGGTGCTCGCGTCGGTGCTATGTTTGAGATTACACCACTTAATAACAACTTCTAATACATCCATCGCTCGTAATTGAATCGCGAAGGCTTTAATCTAACGCTGAGGTTATTTCCCACCTCCTCAGCTACACCAACCTCCCCAGCCAGTCCTGTAATTTCGCGGATAGCGTAACTTTAATTAATGGCCCGTATCGATTATAATTTAATGCCGCCCAAGCAGCCGTGCCCACTTATTAGTTTTTATTGTATTTCGTTGCTGAAATAGAGATATTAACGTTAATGTGTTTTGGAGGAAATCGTTAATTTTTTTGTCGTAACTTAAAGCTTTTAAAATAATAATCGATTAAATTAATGATGATAACTAATAAGTTAAATAAGTAATTTATTATTCTTTTTGTAAAACTTTTCGCTCATTTCTCATAATATTTTTGCTGCTTTACACAGAGAGCGATTCGCGAGAAGTCAAATAGAAGTTTAAAAGCCCCTCTAACTTTTCCCAGCCATAACGAAAATTTAGAAGAACTTCCTTTTAGAATACAAAGAAAGGTCCGAGAGGTGTTGATGACGCTTTTACCCGGGTTTTGTTCTAAATATTCGTCGACGACCAGCATAATTCAATTAGGGACTAAAATCGCTCGATACGCGGTCCTCCGGCGCCGCCACCATCACAGCTCTTTTTATCCCAAAAAAATATCACCATCAAAGCAGGCCGGGCGTAAAGAGCTCGAAATGTATCCTCGTTACGGTTCCATTTTGGGCCATTCGCCACCGCTGAAACTCCGAGCGAGATTCCAGATCCGCAATGTCACCGTATCTTCAATCTACATTAAGCAAGCCTCCGGGGATCAGATCTGCGTCACTCTTTCCGTGATCCAGAGCTTTTATTAAATTGCTTTATATAAATAAACGATTTAAATGAACTCGGCTATAAATCGTCACACGTCACGCCAATTTATCTTGTATAATTGCATTAAATGCACTGCGTACTGATTTGAATTATTCACAACTTTTTAGTTCAACTGTCGACTATTTCCGTGGTTTAAATAAATATAATAGTTTGATTGATTGAGTTTCAATAACATGTAATTTGTTTGTTTTTAATTACAAATTTGAATTAAATAAGAAAATAATTGTCAATAATGATAAACTATATTGTTGCATTAATTATTATTACTCACGAGCAAATTTGATGGAAAAAAAATTATTCAACAGACGCAAATGTAGCCAATGCAAATGGTGCAGGGCAATTGGTGAATTGTAATAAAAGCAATCTCAAGAAACCGGGAAATTTGAGTGCGTTTGATGTATATGTATATGTTTGTTTTTGCTTCATGGTTTAATTGATAAGAAGACACATTTTGGTTTATTAAATCATTATACAGTGCAGTCATAATGAAAGGAATGAAATGGATAAATTCTTAGCAATTTTTCGACAAAAATGCTGGATTTGTGATTTTTCTCCGTAATTTACGTTAACATTAGATATTAATTAAAGACACTAACCCAACCTAACCCAACTTAAACTAACTAGTTAGCACTAGAGCTTGAAGATTTGAGAGAAGATTGTTGAGTTGACTCATCAATCTTAATACAACTAACTGGTTGGGTTTATTGGATTAAGGTTGAAGGTTCTAAAATAAATTTGTGGTTTAGTTAGTTGAGTCGGGTTGAAAATGTGAGAGAATAAAAATTAAAGAACTTGATGTGGATTATTTTACCACTCAAGAAATAACAGGAAGCGGCATAACTGCTGGTTTAGATGTCAAGAGGCAGATACACCTCGATACACAATATTTTAATGTTTTCGTTTCGAGAAAAAGAAAAATAGAAATAAATTCGGAAGTAGACACATTGAATTTATCAGAAGCAAACATAACCGACATTTTCATGAATAACAAAACATAACCAGAGAATATAATGAGCTACTTGGGAGAAGTAAATTAAAATAAAGGAGATGGAAGAAAGAACAAAACGAAGAATACAGAGGAGGAGCGGGAAAATCGACAGTTCGGTTTTGTGATATATGTCCATTAAGCAGACATAACGACTTCCATAATCGCCATAAGCGGGAGAAAAGCAGCCAAAAAGAGAGAAGTATCGAGAAACGCAAATATGAAGTAAAAATTCTGCATACGATGAGGAAAGGGGGGATGTCTGTTGCCTCCCTGTCCAAATATGTTAACAAATAGTAATAATGCAAAATATCTTATTAATTATAAGATATTTTGTAATACTTTCTGGCAATCCATCCGAAACAAAAGAAAAAATGTAGAGGAAAAAAAATAGAATTATTTCTGCGTAGAATGGCAAGATATGCGATGAATATGTAGAAGACAACAGTAAAACCAACAACACAAGCACCAAGACAATCTGCAGAAATGCGTAAAATAATTAGGATTGCTAAGATCTACTACAAAAGCATTTAAGCATTATTTAGGAGCATTTATTTCCTCCATAACGCAAAAAAAAGTTGGGAGTCAGCAACGTTTACTCAACCCAAGAGTTAAGGTTGATGACTCAACTTAACGCCTAATTGGGCTAGGTTGGGAACTAGCTAGTTAAAACTAAATATACGTTCAACTCTACGTATATTTAGTACCCAACTGGGTTGGATTGAGCCACTAACATTGTACCAACCCAACCCAATCAGTTAGTTAGCAGAAGATATTTGTTGGTTTGGGTTGATCCATCAACTGTATTCCAACCTAACCCAACTCAACTCAATTAGCTAATTATTATCAGATATTAGTTAGCTTGGGTTGAGCCATTAAGTTTATCCCATCCCAGTCTAACCAGCAAATTACACTAAGAATTAGTTAGTCTCTCTATCTCTGTCTTATCGTATTTATTGCTTTCTAGCCATGTCTGTATGGACTGTCTATTGATATGCTTTTGTATTTCGTCACCAGTTTTGCAACTACCTCCATAGTTTCCTTTATGGTGAACACCTCCGAACTTTCTTGTTTCATATACACTCCTCTTCATACTCACATCTAGCTAACATGTAAGGTGCCTTCCTTTTCTTTTAGACACCAGTCGCTGAGTACCTTCTTCCATGTCTATACCATCTTTATTTCAGTGCTTCCAACATCTATTTCTAATTGGTTTTTTTCTCTCTTCGCTCCTATTATTGTCATCCACCTCACTTACAATACTAATAGCTTTATCTATCTCCACTGTCTCCATTTCTGTGAACTATCAACTTTATCCCAACCCAACCCAACTAACTAGATAATACCAAACATTAGTTGAGCTAGATTAAATTGAGTCACCAACTATATCCCTACCCAACTATATTGTTAATGCTAGATATTAGTTGGATTGGGTTGAGCCACTAAAATTGTATATTATTAAATAAATTTGTGTTCCGGCTGATGCGAGGTATCATCCGTTCATCTTCTTGGTTGTTCCCTGTGTTTCGCCAAAATCTCACTTGGCATCTTCAGTGCGTTGTCGTAGTCTCCTGTTGGCAGACTCACTCTGAGAGATCTTAGCACAACGTCTGCCTTTGTCCAAAGGGAAAAGCCAAGAAGATGAACGGATAATACCACGCATCAACCAGAGCACATACTCCTCAATTCGTGAAGGACTACCAACTACCATTATATAAACTTATTTGTCTTTTTTCTCTTTAAAGAAAAATAATTACCAATCATTACAGGAAGCTGAAACAAAATTCTTCCACATCGAAAAAAAGTGTGCTCAATAAATTCTTGTTCGTAACTTTGCTTTTAATAAGGTTTAAACTATTATTACAACAAATCACAGAGAATGCTCTCGAGTTAATATCCAAAATTATTTTTTGCACACAGCTATATTTATCTCTTTTCGCACCTTTGCCTCCAGTTATACAATTTCTTTAATGTTACTGTTGATCTTACTGTTCCTAATTGCTGGCGTTTATTCTAGTTTTTGCAAAATGCTAGAGAAATGTATGTGGATAGTTAGATGAGGAAGAGGAACAAAGTCTCCTCTAAGGTGCGAACATTTTCTTTAGCATTAAATTTTGTATGAAAAAGAGAGTACTTATTTCATTCCTCCAACACAACCCTGGGGTGCCGAGTATCTTAGGAAGGCTCTTGTTCAAATATATAAGATTGAGTTGCATTGGGTTTAGCACTGCATCTGAAGACATTTGTTTAACGAGACCTCTACAATGAATTGTTTCTAAAATAGTGTACTTTACAAACTAATTTGGCAACCCTGTATATTTGAATTGAACTAAAACTGGAACTAACACTAGACCTAGAAGTGGAATGTATTGTGCCCGAATCTTCTAGGTCCCTGAAACTTCTAGGGCTAATGTTAGTTCTAGATTTATATCATAAGATTTAACTCTAGATCTAAAACTAGAAATGTTCGGATTTAATCATACATCTTTCAAGACAACTAATCCCGAATGATTCTAGTTCTAGGTCTTATTTTATTTCAATTCAAATACTGTGTATTTGTGTTGGGTTGAGTTAGATATAACCGTGCATCTGAAGATATTTCTTTAATACTATATTATATCTTTATAATATAATATTATATCTTTAATTAAAAGTATTAGAATATATGTTTCCAAATATTTTCAATATCTTCAAGTCATCAGCGTAAGTGAACACTGGACAGGTAAGTGAATCTAACAATTCATTTATGTAAAGAACAAATAACAACGGTCCTAGGCTATTATTTGAGTGAAAACCATGATAAAATACACAACACACTATTAGTGAGGTACGTGTTCATTAAGCTTAATGAATCAAAGGGTAATCTAGTTTGGATTACCCTATCTCTACGGAAAAATAGAATTGACTATTGAGCGATTAATAGCATTAATGGTTTAGCTAACGCATAGAGAGCATAACGTATAAGAAAGCTAGATATTTGGTCCTCGACTTGGCAGCAAAACATCTCATTATAGTAATCAATTAATTTTCAGTGACTTACTGGATGTTAAATAATGGCAAAGTAGGTACTGTGTTCGTAAGGTTTAGCGAATTATCAAAATAAGCAGATCAAAAAAAATGAAGCAAAAGCGTTTACTACGTTTGTCGGTGCAGTATACTCATCTACATCATTCCCAAGAATGGGAATGAATTTTGTGGGACAAAGTTCCAGAAATCAGAAGAATCACGGCAAAAGTTACTAGAACCACGTTACAAAAAAGGTCATAAGCGGCATTGATCTGATCTTTTACTAGTAAACGCATTCTAATAAAATGAAAATCACGGCAAAAGGTATGTTAGAATGTAGTAGCTTTTTTATTTTCGTCTATAGTATTCTTTGGTCGTAAGGTTTTTAATTATTTCTGTGGAAAACCATTGAGGATAATCATTACGTTTTTGCTGAATACATAGCACTGATTTTTATTTTAAACCATAAAGAGCAGAATAAAACACATACAACTTTTCATTAACATCCTTCGAAAATGACCAATCCATGTGGGCAAAATCATATAAAACTGGAAAATTGGCTTTTCGAAAATTAAACTGAGGGATAGCAGCTTTTAGAAACACTTAAGAAAATCTTATAGTATCAATGGGCAGAATACCAGATAGCGCCGGACTGAATACCGACCTGACAGTTTAGGTTAGTAAAGACTAAGTCACGAATTCAATTATTGGTATCTCTAATTGTATTGATCTGATGCACATTGAGGAAGTCAACTAAGGTTTGAACACTTATAGCTCTCGGGCAGCTGCAGCAATTATAGACATTAAAATTTCTTATCAAAAATATGTTATGATTATTAATCAGTGTAGCCAATGCATCGAAATATCTGCCAAGCTCCTCATGTGATGTGGCTGGTGGTATGTAAATAACTCCAACTAATAGGCTAAACTCACCAATATAGCATTTGGCAAGCAATGCCCGAATATATGGGCAGAGAACTGAAAAACGTAGTGTCCATGCTCATCGCTTCATACTTACTCGAGCCAGCAAGCAAAGTACCCAGTAGTCACATCGAAAAAGGTGGTAATTATTATCAAATAATTTTCCATAAGCAACAGAAGAGTTTAACCACGAAAGAACTCTGAGACATAGCAATATAAAAATTGTGGATTTTAATACGCAATCCTCTAGTATTTTGGTAGTATAACTACAGCAACAATTTAGTACAGGAGCTGTCGAGTTAATCTTGTTTAAAGTAGACGAATTAGAAGCGCGATTTCCATTGAGAATACATACTTTATAAATAAATCAGATTCACCATTAGATATTCTGTTATTCAAATCACATTGTATTTGATATGCCAGCACGAAATTTTTAGATCATCAGATGTATGAAGAACGATTTTGTCTTAACCCGCCGAGGTCGCTTGATGGCGATTTGATATGTCCAAATTCTTCAATGGCTGACGTTGCTTACAAAGGAAGTGCTGAATATGACCCTCAATGAATTGAGGGTAAATTTCTTGTTTTAAGATATTTTATATTTTTATAAAAATATACAAAGAACGATTTCACCTTACTCACCAAGGTTGAGTAATGCACAAGATTATGAGATTATGATGTAATGCATAGGCAACCTCATCAATTTGGGGCTAACTATCTTCTTGTAAGAGAACTAACGTAGATCACGGACGAATCGTTGATTTTGTATATCAACACGAAATCGTCAGTTTCTAAAGATTCTAGCACCTCCCCCGCAAGCGACGTATATACAAAGATCGAGTGTTAGCACGAAATCGTCAACTTTTGAAGGTTTTGACGCCTCGTCCGGAAGTGACCTTGGCGAAGTGAATGTAAATATCTTCTTATAAGAGGCTATACAATTTCGTCTCTAACTGCTGCCGTAGTTTACGGACGAAGGTTTACATTTGATATGTCAACACGAAATCGTTAACCTCGAAGGTCTCTAACGTGTAATAACGCTTTATATAATTATCTTGGTCGAAAGTTTTAACATCTTCTGCACATTCTGCAATTAGTGACTAACCTAAAACTGGTTATTATTATAATTTGGCCAAGATCGAATTGTCAAACTGTATTCAATGTTACTTTACAAAAACTAGAAAAAACAAAAAAAAGTTCGTTATGATTTATAGAAATTTCATTGAATGCGGAAAATTGAAATTAATAGTTTAAAATGTGGTGCGGATGTGAAGAGAATGAGAGGGTGAAAATAACTTGACAAGCCCATTGTATTTCGTGGCAACGGTAGCTTAGAATAATCGGGTGAGCTGTAAAGGATGAAATAAATCTTGTGTCAAGTCCTGTACCAACTGCTGGAATTAGCGGCGACAGGTTGTCGCCATATCTCCAATTTACATTAAACGAACGTTGGGGCACCCATTTTCAGGGGCCCTCACTGAAAAAGGAAGATATCCTCGAAATGGTTTCAGTTCGGAAAGGGGCGATATTTTGATTAAAGGTCCGCATTTTCCTATTTATATGGCGAATTTAATTTCGACCACCGCAGGCGACCGGCATTGACGGCGGGTTGAAAATTAAAGGGGCCTGCCGTGGCAGCATCGGACCGTTCCGTAGTTTTCAATTTTGCGGCATGAAAGGCATTCATCTGGCGACAGATGCTTATCGCCAGCCTTTTTCGGAAAAGGGGGCCAAAACCTTTCGCGATGAATACGACGCGGTTGTGGACGTCGCTTTGTAGACCCCTTTGTCGGTTTCAGGTGGAAAATTACCCTGAAAAAGCTTCCGTTGACTTCATTTCGCACGGACGGAGACGCGAACCGGCATCTCCTTCTCTTATTTGCCGGATGGAATTTTATTTTCAAAAGGTCTTCTCCGCTTTATACTTTATGCGTTTTCACGACGGCTGCCAACAAACGTTGATTAGATTTCTCATTATTTCCCTTTTATACTATTTTAAATAAGCGCGGTTTTATCATCCCACAACTGTAAATACATTTACGTTTTTAAGAATCTTTAATAAAACTTCTTCGCCGCTTGTTCTAAATGTTTTTTAATTCACAACTTTTCTAGGTTTATATTTACTACTTCTTTTATAATAATTACAAAAACATTTTGTAAACATAAAGAAAAGAAACTAAAAATATAAGAAGGACCGTGTCGTTATATATCCAACAATGGAAAACTTTAATTGCTCCAAACGGACAAAACAACTGAGCACGTTTCACAATGGCGTTCTTTGGATTTTATAAACACAAAGAATGAACGTTAAGGCGAAAGCTTGGAGTTAAAAAAAAAGTTCAAAGTTGACTCCTGTTTGAGTTGTTGTCGTTCAGTTTATGCGAAAGAAATAAAAGAGGGGCCGGTTGAGAAGCGCGAAGCGAATCTGAATAGGGGATGAAGGAAGGGAACATCAGGAAAAGTTCCCCGGCAAATGGAAGATACAGCGTTGAATTCGCAATTTGACATTCGTTAATTTTTAAAGAAATGTGAAAGGAATGAAAATGTTTCGACAAAGACATCTCCGCCCTAAACTCAAAAAGATTATTAAAGGGCATATATTTAAATCAAAACATTCAAAATGGACCCATGTTTGCGTGTAAATTAATTTGGTACGTAATTAAAACGATATATCTCGCATAAACGCTTTATTTCCGGTAACAGGGTGAGAATGAATTGCAGTGTCGAAGTAATAAAGTATTATGAGATTTAGGTTGGATTTAAATCGATAACAAATGCGTTGAATAAAATTGAGATTGATTCATTAGTTATCATTACCACTGAAGATTAGTTAAACGATCGATATAACTCATTAGGATTAAGTCTAATTTATTTTTCTTTTTATTTCAAAGATATAGTATAACAAAGAAAATTGGAAGACTTTCAACTCGGTAACGTACGGTGCTGTACAGAGTTGAGCCAGTTAATTCCTCTTCGCCAAGTCCCAGCAGTCTTTTTGAACAAACCGTTAAGTAGTAGTTGTTGACTTAAGCCTTATGATTTAGTAGTAAACTTCGAAGCCGTCCCACCGGATAATACTTCTTAGAGTTCGTCTCGGGCTTATCCGAAAAGCAACTGTACTTCGTCCGCCTCTTCCGTCCACGGTTGCCCCAAATATCCCCCAAACGAAAAGTTCACCCCCAAATGGCGTTTAGGGCGATTTGGCAGAAGTAATGGATACCGACGGCCGGCTTTAACTCGAGTTCAGAGCCGGTTCTTTTCTCTTTGATTCATCAGAAACACTTTGACGGAAACCATATTACACATATAGGGCTCTATATAAATGGCTTACTGGGCAAAATAAAAACATCGAAAAAGTTTTAATCCGTCTCCACCAAAGTTGGTGGAAGTGTACATGTAAAATTTTCCGCATAGTTCGGGCGGCATTTTTAATTTCCGGTTTATTAAATATGGAAACTTCGAAAAGAGGGGGACTAAAGACGAAGTTTAAATTGAATTTGAGTGAGAGTCGCCCGTCTTCGCAAAGACTTTTTCCCGGAAGTGTACGAAGCAGGTAAATTTAATTTCAGCGGGAAATTCGAAAATGTTGCGGGACGGCAATCATTTCAACTCTTAGAGTGATTTTAAAACAAGACATTTCCTCTTTCGAAATTGCCCATTTACATTTCTACGCGACGAAACAACCCATACCGTTTTAATAAAATTAAACGGCATTTTATTTTAATCGCAACCCCGTGTTGAATAACTTTCCATGTACATTTATATAAAGCTAAATAAAGAATTTCATCTTAACTTGAAAAGGGAAGGAAAAAAATTGAGGATTCGTGCCTGCAAAAAAAAAGGGGGAAACGCGGAAGAGAAAAACGGTTAAGAACCTGATGAAAATATACAATGAGGCCATAAGCACCCGCTCACGCAAACCTTTGAACCGTCTGGAACTTACGTTGTCAGCAGAAAAACGCGCTTTTTTGTACGGCAAAATTGACGTCAACGTCCCTTTCTTTGTGAAAGAGACATTTGCGAAAGAGAAGCATGCGGACACATTCATCAAGGAACAGTTAAACAAGACTCACAGATAATTATCGCTTTGAAAGGAATATATGATGTAACGTTTTCATTAAAAAAATAATTCCGAGTTTTTTTTGATAATGTATTGTGTCATTTATCAGAAATAAATGTACGAAATAACACGAATATGTCAAGGTTGATTTATATTTCGTAATTTGTGGGGTTTTTCTAAATCCATAACAAAAGTTTATATAAATAACGGTCATTTATGTAAATGGAATATGATAAAATGTTAACTGATGATGGAATTGATTGATATTTATGCGAGTGTCAGGACTTTAATTTATGGTCTACAATTAAATAAATGTTGGCGTAATTCTTTTTTATTAAAAGTAATAGGGCGCTAAAATGTATAAATCAATTTTTTGGTTCTGATATGATACAATTGAAAGCTGCAGCAAAACAAAGTTGAGGAACACAGCCATTAAAACCGCAAATCAACATTACTTGCCTGTTATAATTATTTGTAAGATAAGGGAAATAAAAAAATCAAATCAAATCCAATAAACCAGGTCGTAAGTGCAGTCTTAAGTGCATCACAGTCGCGTCACGAATAGGAAAAGAGAAGGAAATCTTCAGTACATCCCTCACAGAGAATGCGAACCCTTCCGATCACATTTTCTCTCCAATCCTCTCCAAACATCTCCTGGATGTCCTCTGTATTAGCGACACTGAAGGTGTTAAGAATTTTAAATATGGCTCAAAAGGTTGTAATTGCATAACAAATCACATTTTGAAGGTGTTTTATTTTTAATTGTCTCAAAATTTATCTTGGAAGTTGTCTGCGTCAGCGCCACCGTAGCACAGTGGGGTATTTGACCCAAAAAGTTGGCCAAAATTATTTTATGGTTTTATTTTATATGTTTTGATATGATAAACTTGAAAAAAATGTTTAAAAAAATCTAGGAGCCAAGTAATGTGAAAATAAATAACAAAAAAGATATATTTACGAACAAAATCGCTGTATTAATTAATTGTTCTTTGGCTATTAATTGTGCTTGTATAAACCTGACCTGAAGGTAGAGATGATATACTTGAATACCTACTTTAAACAAATAGGTCCTTAATTATTTTCTGTTATAAATTTTTAAGGATAGGAAATACCAAGCTAATTTGTAAAGAAGTTCCGGATACAATAGATTGCTATTATTTTGTGGTACCAATTATTTTAAAATTGAACTGCAGGTATATATGGGAAATGTAAACAAAAAAATGCTATAAAATATTTTGTGACAGAACCTACCCTTTTGAGAAGTTCTAAGAAAAATAACTCATTACTTTTACTGCTCCGTTTTATTTTGAGAAAAGCTAAAAAAGACACTTCACAATAAATACTTGTTTAAAAATCTACTCGGAAATAGCAGGTATGAGAAGTAGCTCTAAAAAATATAGGTAAATTAAGATATTAAATTATTTACAATATAAATTACAAATAGGTTATTTATTTACAATATAAATTGGTTATTTACAATATAAATATTGTTTACAACATAAACAATATTTTTTTTTTGCAATATAAATCAATATACATTTACTAATCAAAATCTTCTTCTATTTCTTCTTCATGTTCTTCTTCATCATCATCTTCTTCTTTCTCATCGGGAAGCAACATTTCTACAGTTTCTTTCAGAAATGGCTTTGAAAGAGTTTTTCTTTTTTGTCTCATCGAAGAGAGCAGCGGATCTGAAGTTAATAATAAGCGATTTAATACATCTTCGTTACATTTTACTCTCGAATATTTCCGCGCAAATTTTTCTCGATAATTTCGAAAATGTTTGTTTCTGCATTCCGCTGCCTCTTCTGATAATTGCCCTATAGGTAACAGAGCATTTTTTAAAATTTCTGGTCCATGGATCAAAATTTTATGGAGAGTTGGAGACATTGGGTACCATGGGTATAAATTAATGTAAAGTTGAGCCGTCTCGAAAGTGTAAGCCTCAAACTTTTCTACATTTACTTTTTTTCCAGACGATATTACTTCTAAGATTACTTTAATACGAAATATAAATTCTTGATTTACACCAGTAATCTTAGCAGCAACTTCAGGGTCGTTAAAAAATCTTCTGCTGGTATTGCCATCATTAGTGTTACCAAAACCGGGTTTAGGTATGTCCACTAATAATCCCATTTCCGTTTTAAATAATTGTTTAATTTTTTGTTTTGTGTTTGCTACAATTTCAGTATCTTCTTTTGCTTTGGCCTGCCACTTTCCTATGGGAATTTTGTATGAAATGTGCAAAATATGCTCGAATAGACGAATTCTCGCATGGAGAATAGATAACCCGAATTCTAACGTGTCCTGCTTTATGGGTTTTTTCTGAGCGATGTTATTAAACTCTTTTGATGTTGCGCCACAAATATAACACCTCATGGTTGATGTAGTATGTGTAACGGAGTTACATACTTTGCCATCGACCATACAAAAAATTAAAGTGTGTTTAATTTTTCCATCGATTCCTTGGATTGCAACATTAGTCGGGTTTAATTCTCTAATTTGGTCATTAATGTAATCTACCTCTTCTGTTGTGACGTCCACAGTTTCCTGTAGATATCTAATCCTTATAGGTCTACAATAATGGGCAGAAGATGGTTTAGGATTCAACCAAATGGTTTTTTTCTTGGCCAACAATTTTAATGGCACCATGGAACTTTGGAAAATATGTGCATCAGAAGACGTGGTATTTTCAAATTTTTGTTGATATTGTGACTGATGAGAGCCGTCACATCCCCATTTATATATTAATTCTAAGCTTTTCATTTCCTCATCGCTTAACATTAGTAATACGTCTTTCAGATATTCGCATAAGCGTGAAGACGTGTGGTCCAGTAAATTTTGTAATTTTATTTCAGCACTAGTTTCGCTGACAATTATCGCATCCTTGGATGGATAGCACGCTTTCTTTTCTCGTTGCAATATACTATAGCAAGGATATAATGTCTTGTCAGCACTCCTATAAATTTCGTACTCTCTTCGAGATGAACCTGCTTCTACAAATATTGCCAAAGCTTCTAGCGGTGACAATCCTCTAACGTTACTTTTTGCAGTTTGCGAAAATGCAGCTTGATATTTTTGTCCTCGTGTTGGAGAAACTGTAACATCTTTCACTACACGAGAAGCAGCTACATTGCCAGATTCCCGTAGCTTCATTTGTGTAGCATAAGTTAATTCAGCTACCGACGAACTTCTCAATTCTTTAGTTTTTCTCCTCTTTGTTCGTTCGCTTGATTCATCAAAATGTATTGTTGGTCGACCAACAGTGCCTGAAGTTTGTCTTTCAAATGGTATGCAGATAGTGCCATCTAGCCAAGCGGCATTATTTTTTAAAAACACTTCGTGTTTTTTATGAGCAGCTTGCCACTTAGTTCTAAATTTCGATTTTAGAATTCTTATTTGTAGATAAACATTTTCACTTTTTTCCTTGGTAAAATTTGTATCTTCAACTAAATATTTCTCCATAAAATCTAATTTTTTAGAGAAATTTTTTTCTGGACAATTTCGCATGATTTCGTAAAGATGCCTACGGGTTACTACTTTCATCCCAGATGAACCTAAAATTATATTGAAATTATCTATTAGATAGATTTTACAGACTTTATATTTTATTAATTTATAGTAAATTTTAATCGTTTTATGTCAAAAGCCTACCCACAATGCAACGCAAGAATATTAAATTTTTTTTTTTTAAAGGTAGGTGCTCAAAGAAAAATTCATAAAAAGTGGATCTGCGAATTTCCGCGAGAAATTCTTGATTAAAATTGTCGTAGATAAGTTACTGAACAGATTAAAAAATATATACTGCGGTACATAGGGGTACACTACAACAAAAATCATTTTGAACATAAAAATTGATCACAGAAAATGGTTTACAATTAAGATTTTTTTTAACTGGTAATAGCGTTAATAAAAAAATGATTTTAATGGACCAGATAGTACACATTATAACTTACCTTGTTCCGAAAATTCCATGACGTGAAGAAAAAAATACACAATTGATAAATAAAACTCAGAAGCACAAAATATCACGCACCGAAGTGATGATTCGAAAGATTAACTTTGAAATGACTTCACGCCGTGGGTTTTATAGGTACAGTACCTGAAATGTTTTTCTGGTATTCCCTATCTATTGTACTACAATATTTGCCGCTTTTTACCTGTTTTTATAAAACTTTGGAAATTTGAATTTTGACCAGCTTTTTAGGTCAAATACCCCACTGTGCGTAGGAGTGAGATGTTTCAAATACGGAGTAGATGCTACTAAGAAACTAATGAAATCAGCTACCATCACTGCGACCTCAATTTCTTCCGCCACACGGTCACCACACTGATTAAGTCATAACCTGCAGGATCAATATCGACGATTTAATTACAATAATTGATACAGCTTTTGCTAACAAGGAGAAACATGTACCTAAACGTGCAGTTTAGGATGAACGACAGGACATTAACTTACAAGATAACTATTATATGGTTTATTTACTTGATTTGCAGATATCAAACATCAAACTACTACTAAGCGACTTGCCGTAAAAACAGTCATTAGAACAATGGAATCTGCTATCATCTCCGTAATATTGGAAGCAACATTAATTTCTTCTGCCACATGCTCTTCTTCACATTGAAAGGATCGTGCAGGATAAGCGAGACAACATCAACTTACCAAAAGACTCATCTTGAACTTGCTAATATAACATAAGCGACGAGCTAAAGAATCGCCATCAACAATGGAGGCAACTACTTATAAGAACAACTAATAAGATTTATTAAAATTGAACGCTGAAGAATCGCAATGAGAACAATGAAGCTAAGGAGACGTTATCAACTTACAAACAAACTCATGACTTATTTAACTTGATGTGTAAAACATTTTGACACCTTTCAAACACCAAGCTGCTACTAACAATAGGCGAAAAGCTGAAGAATCACCATCAGAACAATGACGCTATCATTTTCGCAATATTGAGAGCAATACTCAATGTCTTCCATCATAACTTCACCACAATTAATTGGGTCTTAATCTACATAATCTCACTTATTCAGCTTCGCTTCAGTATTTGCCGACATAGAAGAGCAGATAGAGTGCAAGATGAGTGAGACGATATTAACTTACAAAAGATTCATGATTTATAAAACTCGATGTGCAGACCATTTTGATATATTTCAAATACCAAACTACTACTAACAATAAGTGACGATCTGAAGAATCGCCATCAGAGTAATGAAGGCAACTACCACATTGGCGAGATGCCAATGTTGAGAGCAACCTCAATATCTTCCACCACAACTTCACCACACTAATTGGGTCTTAATCTACAGGATTTCAATTACCAAGATCTTACCATGAAGTTGAAGCTGTCGCTAAAATACTGGCTTCTCCATATAAACTTAACCCCAGTGTTTACCGGCGAAGAAGAGCAGAAGGATGCGCAGGATGAGCGAGACGATATTAACTTACAAAAAGACTCATGATTTATAAGACTTGAAGTGCAGAACATTATGACACATTTTAAACACCAAACTACTACCAACAATAAGCGATGAGCTGAAAAATCGAAATCAGAAAAATGAAGACAGTTACCACATTGATGATTTAACCATAAAGTTGATGTTATCACTAATATCCTGGCAACTCCGGATAAGCTATGATCCAGTGTTTGCAAAATAAGAAGAGTAGATGACAGCCAAGATGAGTAAGATGATAACAACTTACAAAAAGACTCGTGTTTTATAAACCTTGGTATACAGAAAATTTTAACACATTTCAAATCCAAACTACTACTAACAAGTGATGACCTGAAGAACCGCCAACAGAACAATTAAGGCAGCTACCATCATCTCTTCAATTTTATTCACCACACTGTTTGGGTCTTAATCTACAGGATATAACGTATGAAAATCGACGATTTAACCATAAAATTGATGTTATCGCTTAAATCCTGACTTCTTTGGGTAAGGTTCAGCCCAGTGTTTACATAGAAGAAGAACACATGTACGTGCAGGATGAGTAAGACAATATCAACGTACAAGAAGGCTGATGATATATTAAACTTAATTCACCACAGTGATTGGATCCTAATTTAACAGGATCTCACTTATCAAGATCGATGATTTAACCATGATGTTGATGTTATCACTAACACCCGAACGATGAACGTGCAAGATGAGAGAGACGTTATCGACTTACAAAAGGATTCATGATTTATTAAACTTAATGTGCAGAAGATTTAAATACATTTCAAATACCAAGTTGCTACTCACAATAAGCGAAAAGCTGGAGAATCAGAACAATGAAGCTAGCTGTTATTTTCGCAATATTGAAAATAACCTTGATGTCTTCCATTATAACTATACCACATTAATTGAGTCTTAATCTACATCAAGATTGACAATTTAACCATAAAGTTGATGTTATCGCTAAAATCCTGACTTCTCCGGATTTGCTTCACTCCAGTGTTTGCCAACAAAGAAGAATAGATGAGCGTGCAGGATGAGTAAGATTATGTCAACTTACAGAAAGACTCATTATTTATAAAATTTGATGTGCAGAACATTTTGACACATTTCGAACACTAAACTACTAATAACAATAAGTGCCGATCTGAAGAATCGACATCAGAACAATAGAGGCAGCTACTAGAGATGTGCAAATTACTAGTAATTAATTACTAGCAAACTATTAGGCATACATTTTTGTACCACTCACGTGAACGTGCGTGTCCGTGAGTTTTCGAACTTTGTTTTCGATGGAAATGGCGTGACCCGACTGAATCGATTTTGACCTTTCAGTAGTGGCGTATGTCAGGTAGATTATAGCGTTCAATTAAACCGTCGATCTGTGAGACAGTAGGCCATTAGAGGAAGGTTAAAATTTTTCATTTTTATTTTATGATTTACATTGATTAAGTAACCTGAATATGTATACAATCAATTGCCATCATTTCATGTTAGAAGACATAAGACATGTTAGACGCTTATGTCTTCTAACATTCTTTAATGCAATTTCCAAAAGTTGTATTGGACCATGATTTTGAACTGGTTTGGGTTGGGTTGAGCACCAACATCATACCATTCAATATGAAGAATAATATGACGTTGGAGCTCAACCTACCCCCAACCCAGTCCATAACATTCTTCAAAAATCCAACCAATACAACTTTTGGAAATAAATTCTGTATGTGTCATGTCTATTTTTTCAGTAAACATTTCTGCGTCGTTGTTAACATAGAATCGATAGATTAAACAGAACTAACGTATATTGCTCAAGGATTCACTGGAAAACAGGAAAGTGTTCGTTATAACCGGAACCACTTCAATAATAATTAGTTCGCTATATGCCAAAGTTTTTTATAACCAGTTTCTATAGGTTGCTATAGGTAAATTTATTTAGATTATGTTAAACAGATACATTATCTGGACTATTGCGATAGTTCTTTATAACTTAACCAAACCGAACGCAACCAACCCAACCCATAACATTCCTCATATTGAATGATATCAAGTTGAAGGTTAATCTAACGAATTTTCTAAGTTTTTTGGAAATATTCCTTGATTTTTTCTTCTATAGTTGGATTGGGTTGAACTCTAACTTCACACCATTCAATACGAGGCATAGTATAAAGGTTTCCTTCTAGGGTTGAGTTGGGTTGAGCAACAACTTCAAATTATTAAACATGAAGTTGAAGTTAAATACAATCCAAATATAGGAGAAAAAATCACACAATATTTTGATTTTTCCTTCTATAGCTGAATTGTTGTTAATTTTCTAATTCATGCCATCCCTCATATAATAAAGATCAAATCCAAAATTCTTCTGTTGGATTAGGTTAAACTCCAACTTCATACCTTTCAATATAAGCCCATACCAAAAATTTGGTATAATATTTAATTTTTGGAAATATTCCGTGATTTCCATATTTTAGGTCTGATTTTTCGTCTATAGTTGGGTTGAGTTCAAACCTACTATAGAGTCAAATTCAATCAAGTTTAATTCAATATGAAAGATGGTATCAAGTTGCAATTTCTTCCAAAATTGCTTAATTTCATTCAATTTAATAGTCATTAAAATGATCAAGTTAATTGGAATATTTTATTTAATTCATGATTTTTTTTAATTTTGGCCTATTAGGAATTTATTTCGTAAATTTCTTAGAAATATTCAGAGAATACTGATGGTAACATGCAAATATAAAATAGGAAAATTGCAATAGAAATATTATTTCCATTAAAATGTTAGTACGTAACATTTTTATAATTCCACATCCGTTAAAGTTCGCATCTGCGAAATTAGAATTAAAAAATCCGGTTTTGCATCCGCATCCGGTAAACACGCCTCCGTAACATTACTAATAAGAATATGTCAGCTTTATTATTTATTTCAATTTTATAATAATCTCATTTGTTTCAGAACATGATAAATAAAACAAAACAGTCTGTTAATTCTGCCATTCTGTCAAACACGGTAATGAATAATCAAACATGATTCATACATTTGATCATATGATCGAGTGTACATATGATTCATGTATTATTTTCACGTGAGTAACGTGCGTGACTCGCGTGGGTCTAGATCGTGAGCAGGCATAAAAAGTCACTCACGCGCACATCTCTAGCAGTTACCATCTCCCCAATATTGGCATCAACCTCAATTTCATTCACCACAGTGATTGGATCCTAATTTAACAGGATCTCACTTATCAAGATCGATGATTTAACCATGATGTTGATGTTATCACTAACACCCGAACGATGAACGTGCAAGATGAGAGAGACGTTATCAACTTACAAAAGGATTCATGATTTATTAAACTTGATGTGCAGAATATTTTGACACATTTCAAATACCAAGTTGCTACTCACAATGAACGAAAAGCTGATGAATCAACATGAGAACAATAAAATTAGCTATAATTCAGGATCCCACTTAGCAAGATTGATGACTTAACTATAAAGTTGATGTGATCGCTAAAATTTTGGATTCTCCGAATAAGCGTTACTTTAGCGCTTACTAACAAAGAAGAACAGATAGACGTACAAGACGATAAGCGACGAGCTAAAGAATCACCATTAGAACAATGAAGACAGCTATCATCTTGGCATCTCACTTATCAGAACATATATCAAGATTCAATTTAAATAAGATTTATTAAACTTAAAATGCAACACCAAAGTGACTTCGATTAATAATCATTTAAAAATACCCTGAAAATTGAGTGCAGAACATTTTGACACATATCAAACACCAAACAAGCTGCCGATTAATCACCATTTGAAAATTTCCTGCAAAGAGCGGACCGACGTTGGTCCGCTCGTGACTTGACCGTTGGTTGATCGACAGTGTGAATAAGCCTTTATGGTGCAAAAAACTAAAATCGTTTAAAAATAAAATGAATCGCATCACTTTAGTTCTTTTTAAGTTACACGTCCAATAGATTTTGGGAAAATACGAATGGAGGGTTCAAACGAATAAAGGTAGTCGAGATCAAAAATATTTTCTTTGTTTTAATCGGTTTCGTTTATAACAAGTTTGTGAGAGTTGTTGATCTTGTCATTTCCTTTATCTTATTAGAAAAGGAATAATTAAATGGTATCATAAAAGTTCTTTCCCATAGCTGTGAAGAAAAATGGAAAATGGTTTTAAAAATCTTACAAATAGTTGTAAAATAATAATGCTTTCAAAAATTTTATCGAGATGCATAAAACACTCTAATCAAAAAAAAGAATGTTATTATAACCGGCTCCTCCACCAATTTCTTCCTTAATTAAATAAAATGTTATATAATACAAAATATAAATGAGTGCAAATTGAATTGACACAATAAAAAAATCTAAAATAAATTTCCTTTGATAATCTTACCTTGGTAAGTGAGATGAAAATGACAAAGGAAAAGAACGATGGTAGCCCAGAAAACCATTTCCGCAGAATCCCCCCGAAGAGTGTCGTCTACTTGCTACACAGGTTGAGAAATCTAGTTCATAAAATTACCTTTCAATAACCTATATTGGTCCATTACTCTAACCGTACTTCTCAAACAAGTGGTTACGGGACAAAGGAACCGACGCTAAGGAATTTCACAAATTTATCTCATTCGATGTTTGCAAAAGAAGGTTTAAAATTATTTGAAAATTGTATTACTTATCATCAACCACGCGGTAATACTATTTTCTTGAACAAGATTTGAATCGCAACGTTGTCGCTGTACGCGATATTTAAAATGAATTGTTTTAATAAGAACTGTTATCTCGGTTGGAGGTTTCTGCAGTAACTGACTCCTGTTTTCAGGATACCGGTATATGAAGGGATGAATTTTCACAGGACGCATGCGTCGTTATTTAGTATTCTACTTCTCGATTGCCTCTCGGTCACTACGTGTACACATACCACGTAACCGGAAGAGACAAGGAGGTGTTTGAGTTCTATACAGCAGGTAAAAAAAAATATAAAACATAATTCCTCTTTTTTTCTCTAAAACGGGGATATTATTTTCCCATTTGTGTATAATGGCCCGTTTTGTAACGCAATTTTATGATTTCGAAAGAAAATATAATACAACGTAGTAAATTGGAAATTTCTAGTACATATTGTTTGTATTTACATTACAAGCCGCATGATGTTAATTTGACTAAACAAGGAAGTTGTGGTAATAATTAAACAAAACAGTCAGCATAAATAGAAATGTGTATTTAGTTTGTAATGAAATGAACGGTTAATTAGCTTTTATTAATTGGATAAGTTCAAAGTGACTTTTCTATCATATATTAAATATATAATAACTAAAGAATCACTTTTATTTATAAGAATAAGGAGGTTATTTAGCACGATTGTATTATCAAATAAACAGCCGTATAAAATGTCATCGCAATTAAGCAAATCTATTCCATGTTCGAGTTTAATGCCGAATTCTTTTATCTCGAGTCAGAAACGCTTGTGAAACAAAGTTAATCAATTCATGCATAAGTTAGTATGCATAAGTTATTATGCATAAGATTGTATGCATAAGTTTGATAGTATTATACAACGGTCCTGAATGGCAGGTACAAACACGTCGACCGTAATTGTAAACTGAAATTTAATATAACAATTATGACGATTTCAGTTTTTAATGAAACCTTAAATAATCTAAAATATTGTAAAGCGCCAATTCGCAAATGTTTGGCGGCAATTGAAAGCTCCAGTTCACAAACTCTGCAATTACGTTTAAACGCAATAAGTTAATTAGATCCACATTGTTAATTATAAATAGGGATTCATATTATTATTTGATATATTTTGTCATATTTTAACTATAATATACAACCGTCTAATTATCGGTATGCCAGTTATTTAGATATAATTAATAAACATATACTAATCGTTAACTGTCTATTTTCTACAATACAAGTAATTGTATTATTGTAACAAATAAAAGTCGTGATATGTACTAACGCGTTCTATACCATCCATAAATTCGAAGTCAATCCATTAACTAGTCGTAAAAGAAAATGGGATTACAGTACTTCAGAAAAAGTCGATTTAAAAACCTTACACTCTTATAATTAACCCATCTACTCTAATAAAAGTTAAGTGATTTCTCGTTTATAAATTTTCTAAAGAAATCGGTAATGTATGCGTAATGATGTAATATTTTCTTTTCAATATTTTTAGCACCGCTATGGTTGTTTTAAAATTAAGATCATGTCCAAATTCAATACGGCAACTTAGTAACTGAGACATATTCGATGATAATTTGTCAATGATATAAACTTTAAGGTAGAACAATCTAGGACAAAAATAATCTAAATCAAGCCACGACAAGCAACCTAACCCAGAATAGCTCAACTAAAGCCAGAGCAACCCAATTGAAACCAGAACAACTTAACCCAAAACAACCTAACTTAGGGCAAAATTACTCAATTCAAGGCAGAACAACAAAACTTAAACCAGAATTACTCAATTTTGACTAACTCAACCTAAATCAGAACAACCCAACCTGAATTAGGAAAACCGAACTTAAGTCAGATGTGCGTGTGAGTGACTTTTTATGCCCGCTCACGATTTAGACCCACGCGTGTCACGCACGCCACTCACGTGAATATCATTCATGAATCACAAACTCGAAAAAGAAGAATACAAGGATAGAGTAGAAACAGGAAAACTAAACACAGAGTCAACATTAGCGAAATTATCCCAACCTAAGCCTGAATAACCCAAAACTTGCGCAATCAGCACAGCCATGCTTATTCTAGAGTAGCGTTTCTCAACCTTTTCTTTGCATCAACCCCATTAAAAACAGACCATTTACATACATGATGGACATACACGTCAGCTGCGTTTACAGCAGATCATGTCGGATCAATCATACGTAGATGAGGACCCATTGTACTTCAATACTCCCCAATCGCACATCGAGCGTGCAGTACAGACCTTTATGGAAGAGTAACGTATAAGAATGCTTCTATGTTTGGGGTAGGCTGATTCTAAAACTTCAACATTATCCGGCTATCCTACAACATAGCCACGTTGTGGAGCCATGGTATGCACTGTTCTCGAAAAATACTTGCGCCATTGCTACATCCCCTTCCAGCAAGATTATGCTTCTCTCCATGTGAGAGTAACTTATACTACTTTACTACTACTTCCGTACTAAATTTCATTGCTCTAAATCCACGCATAGTCTACAGGGTGTGCTCGTCAATTATTTCCAACAGAGTATGTACTGTTATGTTAAATAAAACGTAATTCTCAAATAAAGTAATAAATGTTTTTGCAACAACTTCAGTTATATAATTGACATATTCCTAAATCTTTAAAGGTTTATCGACACCATATCATCATTTGTCAACCCCTTGGGGGTCGATATCGACCCCGTTGGGAAACGCTGTTCTAGAGTCTAGATCATATTTAAGTTCCATATGGTAGGTTAGTAACTAGGACATATTCGCTGATAATTTGTCAACAATATAAACTTAACCCAAAACAACCCAACTCAGGCCAAAATTACTCAATTCAAGGCAGAACAACAAAACTTAAACCAGAATTACTCAATTCTGACTAACTCAACCTAAATCAGAACAACCCATCCTGAACTAGGAAAACCGAACTTATGTCAGATGTGCGTGTGAGTGACTTTTATGCCCGCTCACGATTTGGACCCATGCGTGTCACGCACGCCACTCACATGAATATCATTCATGGATCACGTCAATTGACGTGACTCACGCTCGATCAGGTGATCAAATGTATGAATCATGTTTCATTACTTGTTAATTTGATTATTAATTAATCGTGCTTGACAGAATGTTGTATAAATAAATTAAATTGTTGTATACTTGTATCAAACTAAAACTAGAACTAACACTAGACCTAGTACTAAAAAGTTTTGGTTTAGCCGTGCGTCTTTAGAAAATCGATTTTTGGGAAATGATATGAATGAAAACTCGAAATAAAGACGGGGAAGAGGATTCTTTAAACGAATAGGAAGATAATTCGGATTTTGAATTTTTATAAAAATAATTCTTTCTATTACTACTAGGAACTTGTGCTGGGCAAAGTATCGATACTTGTCAATTATATCGATACCTACTTTGGTGTCAATACTCGACACCGGCAAAGTATCGGTATCGAATTATCGAAAGTATCGAAGTATGTACCAAAAGTATGCTGTAATAAAGTATTGCTGTATATTTAAAAGATTGATCCTACATAAAACTATATTAAGAAAAATTCACATTGAGATGTATCATAAAATGCCTCAAGGTAGCTAAGATACATTGAAGATGACATTCAACATTCCTAAAATATATAAAAATTCCCATCATCCTCAGTCTGACCTCAAGTAGAATGAGGACGTGGTCATTTGGCAGTGAAACGCAAAACCCAAAGAGGGAAGAGGTGAGAAATGTTAGGACAGAGAGTGAAGAAGAAGTGATGAAGGATGCAAAGAAGAGAAAGAAGTTGGGCGATAGGTGCGAAAACAGCAAAGAGGACCAGAATAAAAGATCAAGAGAACAGGCGAAAACAATTAAAGCCACGATAAATAGGATTACAGAAATAACAGATGTATGAAGATAGAACGTGGAACAAAATACAAAGAAACAAATAAAAGAGGCAATCAGAAAAATGGAGAGGGAAATAGCGAGATTCCAGAATAAAGACATACAAGAATGACCCACGGAAGGAGGGGACCAACAGAAAGGAACCAATATAAAAAAGATACGAAAGAAATAGCTACTTAAACAGAAACTTAACAGTTTCTGTCACCTTCCTTCAAATCACCACACAAATTGATTACAGAGAGAGAGAAAAAAGGAAGGTGATTTAATGAAAAGCATAGAGAGGACAGAAAATTATGACGACTGGAAAAAGATAAAAGACAATGAATGGGATGAAGAATATTACGAAAGAACAAAATAAGAGAAGGCAATCTACTACATCAACAAGAACTAAACGTGAAAATTGTAATGACAGAAGACAATGATAGGGACATGTAAAAATGTATTCAAAACCAATTCAAGAAAGCATTACCATTGCTAGATCAGCTAAATTAAAACCTAGAGATAATAGAAATGACAACAAAGACTAAAATTAAAGGCCAAATATTAGAAAGAAACGAAAAATAATGAAATTAAAGGCGAGCGATGATGAAAAAGTATTGTGGATTGATCTTATTAGCCTAAGGAATGAGACAGGTGTAGAAAAACAAATAGCGGTTCACCATCTAAGAAAGTTAAGACTGACAACACTAAGAAAAATGATAGAATTAGTATACAGAAGAACACAAACGATCGTCACAATATTTACAATACCACAAAAACTCGAAAAAGAAGAATACAAGGATAGTGTAGAAACAGGAAAACTAAACACAGAGTCAACATTAGCGAAATTATCCCAACCTAAGCCTGGATAACCCAAAACCTGCGCAATCAGCACAGCCATGCTTGTTCTAGAGTAGCGTTTCTCAACCTTTTCTTTGCATCGACCCCATTAAAAACAAACCATTTACATACATGATGGACATACATGTCAGCTGCGTTTACAGCAGATCATGTCGGATCAATGATACGTGGATCAGGACTCATTGTGCTTCATTGTCGCACATCGAGCATGCAGTACAGACCTTTGTGGAAGAGTAACGTATAAGAATGCTTCTATGTTTGGGGTAGGCTGAGTCTAAAATTTCAACATTATCTGGCTATGCTACAACATAGCCATGTTGTGGAGCCATGGTATGCACTGTTCTCGAAAAATACTTGCGCCATTGCTACATCCCCTTCCAACAAGATTATGCTTCTTTCATACTTTACTTCCATACTAAATTTCATTGCTCTAAATCCACGTATAGTCTACAGGGTGTGCTCGTCAATTATTTCCAACAGAGTATGTACTGTTATGTTAAATAAAACGTAATTCTCAAATAAAGTAATAAATGTTTTTGCAACAACTTCAGTTATATAATTGACATATTCCTAAATCTTTAAAGGTTTATCGACACCATATCATCATTTGTCAACCCCTTGATATCGACCCCATTGGGAACCGCTGTTCTAGAGTCTAGATCATATTTAAGTTCCATATGGTAGGTTAGTAACTAGGACATATTCGATGATAATTTGTCAACGATATAAACTTTAAAGTAGACCAATCTAGGGCAAAAACAATCTAAACCAAGCCATGACAAGCAACCTAACCTAAAGTAACTCAACCCAAGCCAGAATAACCCAATTGAAACCAGAAAAACTTATCTGAAAACAACCCAATTTAAGCCAGAATTACTTAATTCTCAATCAACAACCCAACCCAAGTCAAAATAGTAATTTAATCTACTTTGTACTTTAATAAGAGCGCATATATGGGCGTCGTGTTGAAGTTGACAATTCAAAACGGTAGTGAAGGTTTCAAGATATGTTGCTTTTTATACAACGTTCTAAATTCAACATTTCTGTGATGAACATAGAGTCAAAATACCGAATTTAATCCAACCAAAGCCTGGATAGCCCAAACTTGCCAGGACAAACCAAAACTTTCCAGAATAACCCAAAGTAAAATAACTCAATCCAATCTGAGCCAGCACATGTTATAAAAGAGCAACCCAACCCAAGCCAGAATAACTCATTTCAAGCCAAAACAATCCAACTTAAACGAAAACAACCCAACGCAAGACAGTATAGCAATCTTATCTAATTAAAACAAACAATTTTGTCGTTCAATCAAAATCCACATTTGAATTTATGATTTAATGCACCAACAGTTAAAACATAATTTACACTGAAATCGCTGATGTATTAATTTCTTAGTTTGCATAATCTGATAACGATATTGATTGTTAATTACAATATGTATTTTATATTGTAGTTATTAGGTATTAATAATTTAAAATCCCCCCTTTGGGAAATGCGGCGATGTTAATTGCACTTTACACGGAATTAATTTGATTAATTGCTCCAATTATCCAATAATCACTAAAGTGCTTCAATATACAGAGTGGTTCAATCTGAGCTCGAATTTTTTTTGCAATCACGTTAAAATAAAATTAGATTATATCAAAATTGCTCTAAAATATTTACAGGTATCTATAAATAATTAAACGGTTTTTAACTCGAATTTTGTTATCTAAATATGAAATTCGCGTTGAGTTAATCCTATTATCTATTTTATTACAAATACATTACTCGGGAACTAGGATATCGAAACAATGTTAAATTTGATTGCACATACACCGATTTAGATTTGGCTAAATTAGAATTTGAAGCGTTTTAATTGAAAACAAAAACATAATTTAATAAACTTTTGGCTGGTACTATACAAATTACGACTACACGTCAGGCTGATAATCACTGTTTGCATTATTTAAACGTTCACATGCGACAAGCCCTCGAGTCCAACGGGCAGGGATGCAATATAATGAATTTTGGCGAAATTCTCGTGCAATGTTAAAGAGCAGTTTTTCGGATAACCCTTTGTTGGCCCCCCGTTGTGGACGATGAGGGACGCAAAACGCATGATGAATTGCCGGTTTTGACGCGAAATTTAACGTCCTAAATAGTTGATAGTCGGTAAAGTACGTTTGTTGTGCATCAACGCGAATTTAAATATTAAACCACATTTCGCCGAAGGCTTAACATTTTTCCCATTTTTTTTTCCTCGAAACGGTTGGTATTGCAATTGCTTTAAACGCCCATTTACCAAACTAGTATCACCGAATTGTGTAATATATATACACGCTTTTCGATGATATCGGGAACCGGATTACGTGACCGATACAAAAAAAATCGGTATCGTTAGCCCACAGTTTAATATTTCAAAGGAAATTGTATTTCAATGCGAATTAAATTTTGTGTATAATAAATTTTAACGAAATATTAACGTTTGAGGTTTTAATCAACTTTATAACTTTACCAAACATAAAAAGCGCATTATTTTAATACGTATAATTAAAAAATAAAGAAATGCAGAAATGTTGCAGCAAATTTACCTTTGAAATTTTAAACCTCAATTAGTTGAAATTATGATTTATATTTTTGATGAAAATTAAACGGAAATATTTGAAAAGAAATTTTAAATTTTCCGGTAACAAGGGCTTTAAAAGCGCCCGTGGCTTAAATAAGACCAGTTCAGATACAGCAAGGCCTTAGTCGTTCCGCTAATAAAAGCCTCTTACTCCCAGAGCCATCATTTTCGCTGTGAAATATGTTCGCGAAGTATCCTTTTAGATCCTTTTTCAACCTTAATGTAGTACACTTTTCACGAAAAGGAATCACACAAGAGTAAACTGCGGGTCTTTACAAGTTCGTTACGGTGCAAAAATTATGATAGAGGAATCCTTTTGGGACCATCTCATTTAGATTAATTAGTAATAATAAGTAATTCATTATCATGGACCCTTAACCATCTAATTAGAAAATTAAACTTCATCAGGATCTAATTCAGTGATGTCAGATGAGGTTTTCTCTATATATTTTATTCCTTACAATACTTAAGATAAACTAAAGATTGAACAATTCTTTCCTAATTAATTCCTGCATATTCCGGCTCATCACCTTGATTTTCAACAACCATCTTTTTAACAATTTAGACAACTCAACTCTTAATTTAATTTCACATATTTAAAACTAATAACTATCGATTTGAAGCGCTAATATTTCTCAAGCCCAATTTACTATCTCTTGTTAAAGTGCTTGATAACTTTAACTAACGGTTAGTGTAAAAATCTGGTTTTACCAACATATTTAACTGATTAATAGCGCTAACTGGTAGATATTTTCGGTCAATTCTTGCCTACCGGTTTGAGGGTTAGGTTAAAAATTTATCTATCAGATATACTTGCTTCAAGATATTTTTCACTAGATGGCGTACCCTTTGGTCTAACCTTTATTACAAATTACGAATGATTTTATGGTCACATTAATTCACATATATCTTTACAAGGTTTACCTTTATCAAAAATTAAGGAGAGAATTCGGAAATATATTTAAGTAAATAAGTAGAATCGTTTTGCCGTAAAATATTTGCCAGATCTTTATACTAGGGGTTCAACTGACCCCAAGTCAGGTAGAAACTTTGGGTACGCCTGCAAACAAAGACTCCTTACCCTCTCTTAAGAAGAACGATTTTAAAAGAGAAAATATAAAAATTCTTCATTTCCTATCTGTCTTTGGCTGCAGTTAGTTTGCTTACCATTCCTTTGCATTTTTTGTAATAGTTAACCACTTTGTTGTTGATAATATTGTAAGTATGCATAATTAATATATATATATATATATATATATATATATATATATGGTAATTCGTAATATATATATATAATATGTATATTTATATTACATATATTTTTTGTAATTTTTTTTCGAACTGTTGTATAATGTTATAATAATACATATCAAACGATTCCAATTTGATGAGGAAAAAATGTTGGAGGAAATGAATTATCTATTTCCTATTCGGGGTGAACGTATAATAAAAGAAAGAATAGATCATGTCCATCATCAGTCTGATTACGAATTTATTAAAAGATTTCAGTTAGCAAAAGAATATTTTCATCATATTTTGGCCCAAATCAATGATGACATCAAACCACGAACAGAGAGGTATTATATCTAGTAGTCCTTACCAACAGTAGAATTAATAATAATTTTTTTAGAAATTCTGTAATCCCAGCATCAAATAGATTATTACTAACATTAAGATTTTTTGCTATGGCAAACATGCTATTAGCTGTAGCTGATTTTTGTGGAATAAGTGAAGCATCTGCTTCAGCTATTATAAAATTAGTATCAATAGCTATTGCCAATTTAAGGCCTCAATATATAAAAATGCCTAGTAATGCTGAAGAAGTTCGGAAAAAGGAGAGACAACGCAAACTAAGATAGAATAACTCAACCCAACCTAAGCTAGAATAATTCAATCCATCCTAAATTAGAGTAACTCAATCCAATCTAAGCTGTAATAACCCAACCCAACCTAAACTGGAATAACTCAACTCAACCTATGAGAACCCAACACTCGCCAGAACAACCAACATGCTAGCATAAGTCATTCAAGCCCCAACAAGCCAACCTAAACCAAAATAACTTACCTTACACCAGAACAAACCATAGCTACATAATTTATTATAGTGTAATCTTAACAACTCAATTACTCAATTACAATTACTAGCTGGAGGAGCATACCTCCTAAAAAAGCTGGGTCCGTGTGATCCCGGACGGAGATTACCCATGGAAAGCCCCTCTCTGGAGTCACGGGGGACACGGGAATAAGTGTTAAATATTTCAGTGTATAGTGTGATGTTAGTGTGTGGTTTTTGTAAGTGTAAACCTTCCAGTAGGTTAAAATAGGGCGTAGGAAAGGCGTTTGACTCCCCAAAGGAAGTTGGTGTCAAGCCGACACCCATCAGAACATGAAAAAAAAAATGGAGAGGACGGAACCACAAGGAGCCATAAGAAGGAAGCAATCGAAAGAGATGGAGAGATACACGAACGAGGAAGAAGAGAATGACGAGTATTTGGACAGTATGGTGATCGAGGTGGAAGAAAAAACAAGTACAGCGATAAATGAACAGAAAATGCATTGCCAATGGGATTTTTTAAGGCAAGGAAATTTAGATTCAATAACCCGTGCGAGAATGAGAAGTTGGTCCGTTGATAGCGTGAAGAGAAATCCTTCAAGAAAAGATGATGCTTCACCGGAGAAAGAAGGTAGGAAGAGAAGAAAGACGAAGGGAAATGAGGAAGACAGGGTAGAGGGGAGAAAAGAAATGGAGAAAGGAGGAAACAGACTAGCAAAGAGATTAGACCAGACAACAGCCAAGATGTTAAAATTGATTGCAGTACTTAGAGCAAATGTGGAGCAAAATACGAAGAGGGAGATAAAAGACGCAGTTACAAGGCTGGAAATTGAAAATTAGGAGAAATTTTACAGGAGGACGAGATGAGAAAAGGGATAAAGAAAATAGGAGTTGCGAAATCTGCTGAAATATTAGAGGCGAGAAAGCGGCTTACCAGTAAAAGAAATAAAAATGGTAGAACAATACAGTCAAACGGAAAAAGAAGAAGAACGAAAGATAGAAGAGGAAGAGGTTTCTAACATGGAAATAAAGTACATACGCACGTATGATGATTGGAGAAGAATAATGAACAAGAAGTAGGAAGAGAAGTATTTTAAGAACACAAAGATAGAAGAAGGAAATTTAAGAAAATGTATCCGGCGTTAACAGAGTTTAACGAAGAATACGAGGACATTGAACAAATAACGAAGACGAAAGTCAGAGGAAAGAAAGGATAATAAAGCTAAATAATCAGAGGAACGAAGAATCTATATGGATCATGCTACAAAGACTCAGACAGGAAACTAGAGAGGAAACCAGCATAGCGATCCATCACGTAAGACAGTTGACGTTGTCAACATATAGGAAAATGTTGGAGATTATCTTTAGAGACACTAACATAAAAATAGAAATATTTACAACCCATGCAAAAATCGAAGAAGACAAGATAAGAGAAAACGAGACAGGAAGACAGGGAACATATGCACTCATAGTGGAGAAACCCAGCATGGCTTACGAGGAAACAATAAATGGGATTGGACAGCAACTAAAGGGAATACGGGCGATGGAAATAATTGAAGGAATAAGAAGAATAAGGGAAGGAAAAGTGTTAATAGTAACTCAAAAAGCCAAATTGCTGCGCAAGTGACAAAAATATACTTGAAAATGAGGAGGGACAACTTGTGAGTAATAGAGGGATGAAAGATGGAAGACAGACTAGGGTATTGAATATCAAAGGAATTATTGTGGCATCAGAACCTGAGGAGGTAAAGAAGGCGACACAAAACAAAATAGGTCCAATAGAAGATTTGAAGATGAGTGCGTTGAGACCGTACGTTAATAGCATGCTGGCAATAACCATTGAATTGGACAAGAACAAAGCTGAAAATTCTAAAGAAAAAAGAATAAGAGTGGGATTAGCAATGTGTTAAATAAAAGAGCGAAAAAGGGTCAAAAGATGCCTAAAGTGTTGGTCACTACATTACTTTGCCAAAGACTGTGAAGGCTAAGATAAGAGAATGTTGTGTTATAACTGCGGCCAGAAAGGATAAAGTTCAAAATATCATAGAACATCAAATGGAATTAAAACACCAGAACAAGGAACACAGACAAAGAACTCGTATTGGAAACGTAGAAATAAAGAGACTGGGGCTGAAGATACTCAGAGACATGCAAAAATACCATCAAAATGATAGTAAGAATAAAAAAATTGGGTATTTGCAGTTGAACTGCAATAGAAGGCGGGACACACCCGGAACCCAATGTGAGAAGAGCAAAAAATCGCCAGATAGCTACGAATGGTGATAGTTTTATAGAAATAGACAAAGAGGTTGGCAAACCAATTAGAAGGTATAGAGGAGAGGACTACGTATAGTTTTTACCAAATGAACCAACAGAACAGTTTGAGAATCTACTGGATGATCTAGAAAAAATCTTAATTAAGATAAAGAAACCAATTTTATTGAGAGGCGATTTTAACACATAAACGCAGATGGCAGGTAACCGAATAAATAACAAAAACTGATAATAGCGAACACAGGAAACACCCCAACATTCAGAAGTCACAGAGAAATGTCAGTTATAGACATTACACTGCTTAGCAAAGATTTAGTCTCTAAGATAAAGAATTGGAAGGAAACGGAAGAAAATCCAAAGGAGGCAACAGCTAGAAGGTAGAGAACGTCACCCGAATCTTTGCTGCAGCTTGGGATACAATTTCAAAGAGACAACAAAAATCAAAGAAGAAAATGCGCAAAGCCTAATAAAGGCAATAACGGAGGCATGTAATAAAACGTTGAAGATAAGATGTTCAAGTTACAACCAAGGAAACTATGTATTCAAAACAGAAGGCGTATACAAAGGGAAAGAAAGAGAAATGCGAATGAAGAAGCTAAAAGATTATCTAAAAAATAGTATGACGAAATTAGAAAAAATTTCAGAACCATAATCGATAAAAGTAAAAAACAAAAATAGAAAGAACTGTGCATATAAAACAGCATCAAAGAAACTAGGGGTACAGAAGAGACCAGAAATTGACCAAGAAACAATAGAAAAGCAATTCATAAAATTGTTCCCACAAATGGAAAATGGAAGAGACGAAGAAAACGATAGCGGGGTAAATCAAGGGAGATCGGAAATTGTACAAGAAATAACATTAGAAGAACTAAACAGAAGCGTAGAAACTTTGAACACCAAAAAAGCACCGGGCAATGATTTTGTGACCAACGACATTCTTAAAATATATTATGTGTAAAGGCAGAACCAAGAATATTTTTGAACATATATAATGATTGTTTAAGGCAAGGAAATTTTCCAGGAATCTGGAAAGCAGCAGAGCTGGTCCTAATAGAGAAGCAGGGAAAAGAGAATCAAGAAAAATCATATAGACGTCTGTCTGCTCAGCACAGTGGGAAAACTCTTAGAAAGAATATTAAATACTCGTCTAGTAGCAGAACTAGAGCAAAAAAAAATGGAGAAGACGAGGAAAGAGGTTTTTAATAATAATAATACACTTATAGCCTGAAATAAAAATTACAAAAAGAAAAGTATACACCCAATTATTACTGTGTATAAAATTAAATTCAGAGATTATGGCTAGCTGCGGTAATATGATATCCTTTGCAGGGTTAGAAATGGAGCAAACATCAATTATTATCATACAGGATAGACAACAAACACAAAGAAGTCAAGAGGACAGTTGGAGAGTAAGAAGATGGCATTTTAATAAATTTTTAAAACACACAAAACTTGTTGCATTGCGAATAGCGACAGGTAGATCATTCCATAACGCAATCGATTGTACTGTAAAAGATCTGTGAAAAGTTTCAGTAGCATGAACCGGCAACATTAAGGTGGTATCAGAACTGGATCGGGTAGACAAACCATGCGACGATAAAAACTTAAATAAGTCAGACAAATATGCAGTAGAAAGTATCCGAAAAGACCTGCGATTCTCTAGAGTAAGCATCTGTAAATAATTACAATACGGCGTTATGTGCTGAAACCTCCCCAGATCAAAGATGTAACGAATACAATTATTCTGGAGTTTCTCCAATTTATTCTGAAGAGTTAAGGAAAGATCAGGATATACCACATCACCATGATCAATATGAGGGAAGATAAAAGAGTAACAAAGGTTGCGACGAACAACAGACGGGAGAAAACACCGAAGTTTTCTCAAAGTGTGGGAGCAGTAGTAAACCCTTTTACAAACACTCTGTACCTGAGGTCTCCATGTGTTTAGTGGATCAGGGTCTTTGATCCCCACTAACTGGCCGATTTTCCCCGACCTCGTTAAAAAAAAATTAAGATTAAAATTTAGCTGAATCAGATTCACATTTAATGTGTTGTTAACATGACATATCCTCTACCAAACACCTCTAAATATTGTACAGTTTCTTCCTCATTAATTCCAGTATATTCTATCTTTCATCAATTTAGATAACGCAACTTACTTTTAATTTCACATATTTACCACTAATACCTGTTAATTTAAAGCGCCAATATTATTCATCCAACCCAACCCAACCTAAGCTAGAATAATTCAACTGTACCCAATTGTACCCAACACAAGTCAAAACAAGATAAGCCAGAATAGCAGAACATAAGCCAAACTATATAATTCATTTAGTCTAATAATCTAAATATAAAATTAAACTTCATCTGGACCCAATTCAGTGTCAGATAAGGTTTTCTCAACATGTTCTATTCCCCCACCAAAAACTTCTAAACCTTGTACATTTTCTTCCTCATTAATTTCAGCATATTCCGGCTCATCATCTTGATTTTCAACAACCGCACTTTCTTCTTTCACTAACTTAGACAGCGCAACTTTTAATTTAACAGCAAGCTTAAACGTTTCTTCACTTTTAAAATTACTTTCTTCAAATTTTTCTAATAGATTCTTGGATTCCGTATAATTTCCGTTATGGTACAATAAAACACTCGTGTTTATTTGAATCAAGGGTTGATCTGGCGCTAAAGATAACGCCCGTTTTAAAGCTCTTAAAGCACTTTCGTTGTCTTCCAAGGAAAATAACGCACCTAAAATTAGTTATAGTAATTAAAAAAATCTTTTTTTAATGACTAACTTACATGCTAATATAACGTAAGTTAACGCCAAATCAGGTTTTAAATTAGCGGCCGCACATAAATAATTGAATGAGGATGCAGGTTGATGAGTTGATAAATGGATGAGTCCTAAATTCAACAAAACGCGGGAATTCAAAGGAGACAACCATAAAGCTTTTTTTAAACATCCAATCGCCTAAAAGAGATGTAAAAATATTTTGATATAAACAAGCCGAAAAAATTGAACCATTTCAGCTTAACACGCGGCAAAATTGAACCGTTAAAGTTTTTATTGGCTTCCATTTCGATTAAACGGGCCAATCGATATGAAAACGTAACAAGCATTGTAACAACGTTTTTCAATTCAGCTATTCATAAAAATGTTTTTGTAATGTGCAACAGAGGTTTTAATTCCGCGCGAGCGTAAAAGAGAAAATATTTATCATTTCGATCTCTCGATTTTCCAAATTTTTAATAGGCTTATGTTTCTGTTGGCGTTACTTACCGCAATGTATTTTTGTTTTGAGTAGAAACACATTCCTATATTATTCCATAATGCTATCGAATCGGATTGAGTCTGTATGGCCAATTTGTATTTTGTTAGTGCGACATCGTATTCTTCGTGTAACTAAAAAACATAAATAAAATAAAATGAATGAAGAATCAAATATAACAACAAATAACGCAGTAGATATAAACAAAAAAGAAGGTTCATCCACTAAGAATTTTTATCCATTATTTACAAAACTCTTTTCTATGCAGATACTATCTGGCTTTTATTTTCTTTGTACAGGATGGCCAAATAAGCGTGCAAAGTGCCATATTTCGGAGACGACTTATCGTAGAATCTTGTGGTAAAAAAATGTATGACTAAAGTGGGTAAGAGAAAATGTTGGAAATTATTTTCAGGTTTCGAAGATGACCGCTGGATTATCTCCGAATTCTGCTACAGTAGACACTCGATTATTCGTAACCCCTTTATCCGAATTCCGCTTTATCCGAAGCATATTATGAAGTTTAAGTCTTCGTTTTATCCGGAACACACCATGTCAAGTCTCTCCATTATCCGAAACGAAGAAATTTCGTTCATGTGAGCGTTTGCCTATAATATACCTAATGTTGTGGCAAGGTTTCTATATAATAATTGTCTAGGTTTGTACGCAACCATTCTGCGCATTACGTCACAAGAGGAAAATTGCGGGAATTGATTCAAATTTTTAAAATGAAGTAATTGAATTGTAGAAATTATATTTTAAATCATCTAAATTAATATTTAAACTAGTTTCAATTCTCCAAACGTCGAGTTTCGGACACTAACACACTTGAATACACTTCAACTCTCACAAAATATAAAAACGGTATCCACGAATTCGTAGTTGCGCAGGCTCAATCTAGCTCGATCTTCTTGTTACGTCACGAAATACGCCCGCTCTTGCCCCTCGCCCACATAAAAAAATCAAACTATTGCAACATAGGAAGTTGGACAACCTTTAATACATATATAAACCTTGATGTTGTAGCGGCACGAAGACGACAGTCAACGACAGTGATAAAGATAAATATATGTATGTATTTATTTTGTAATTTGTCGTCGATCAAGTGTCGTCGTGTTTTTAATACAATATGGATTCGAAAAGAAAGAGAGAAGTAGTTACTATGGCTGATAAATTAACAGCAATTAAACGTCTTGATGAAGGGTCGTCATTAAAAGCAATAGCAATAAAATATGGTGTAGGCATCAGTACAATTTCCGAGTGGCGAAAAAATCGAAAAGAGATTGAAAAGTGGAATAGCGTTCTAAACTCTCCTGCTCCAAACCGGAAAACTATGAAAACGAGCACACATGACAAGATAGACAAAGCTCTATATTTATGGTTTACTCAACAACGTGCACGTGGTATTCCATTATCTGGTCCTATTCTTAAGCAAAAGGCAATAGACATTAGTGAAAATATTCCAATAGCTGAGGCTCCCGAAAGTTTTCAAGCAAGTGAAGGTTGGTTATCGAGGTAGAAAGCGCGTCATAGTATTAGAGAACTTCAAATTTGTGGTGAGAAATTATCAGCGGACAATGTAGCTGTTGAGAGTTTTAAAAAAAAGTTCAAGAAAATTATTGAGGAAAATGAATACAGTCCCGATCAATTATATAACTGCGACGAAACGGAACTTTATTATAAATTGATGCCGGGGAAAACATTGGCAGGAAAAAATGAAAGTTGTGCGCCTGGATATAAAAAATGTAAGACACGAGTGACGATTCTCGCTTGTAGTAATTACTTTGGGCGTCATAAAATGCGGTTAATGTGTATCGAAAAATCAGCAAAGCAAAAGCCAGAGAAGTGCTTGGATGGACTCAGAATTATTTAAATGTTGGTTTTTTGAAGAATTTATGCCAGCAGTCACTAAATTTTTGAAGAAATGTGGTCGACAAATTAAAGCTTTATTATTGATCGATATCGCTCACTCACACCTTTCCGAAGAAGCTTTTAAATTCAATGACATCAAGGTGTTATTTTTACCACCCAATGTTCAAACACCTTTACCCCAGCTAATGGATCAAGGTGTTCTGGAAAATTTGAAAAGAAACTACCGGAAATGTTTGTTGCAGTTTATACTGGATAAAGTGGACGAAGGAGAAAATTTAAGTGACTGTCTAAAACAGATTAACCTTAAAGATGTAATATATTGAATTTCGGACGCTTGGAATAATGTGAAAGATTCCATTATACAAAAGTCGTGGAACAAAATTGTTGATGTTGATGTTAGGCTCGAAAAAGATGTCGAAACTGAGAATGAAGACAATTTGTATACACTTGCGGCACACATAAATGGACTTGAAGAAGTTACTCCTGAAGATATTAATACTTGGATACAGTTGGAACGAAATGATAATGAAGAATTATCGAGCTTAGACTTAATTAATTTAACAACTGAGAGAAATGACGGTCACATTGACAGCGAAGATAGTGATAATTCTGATGAAAATTTGACAGTAAATATCTCACATCGTGAAGTAATGGATAGTTTAAACAAAGCATTGCTGTATGTAGAGCAGCAGCAGGAAGCTATAGCAATGGACGTTCTTGTTGCTGCAAAAAAGCAATTTCAGTGTAAAAATAAACAATTAACTATGGATTTCTTTCTTAATTCTTCAAATTAAACGAAGTGCTGTGTATCTTGATACCTTAACACTTATAAAAAAAATAGTTTAGTGCACTGAAAAACGATTTTTGTTCAATCTTTCACTTTAACCGAAATTTCGATTATCCGAAACAAGGTTGGTAACGACCGTTTCAGATAATCAGGTGTATATTAACATAACACAAAAGCATATGCTTTTTAAAATTTAGATAAATTCTAGTTTTTTTTGTTACATTTTCGGCCTATCTCTAAAAGTAAAATTAAAAAGTAATTTGGCATTTAACCACTCGTGGGCATTTTCGTTCATATAACAGAAACTGTGAGTTTTCTAAGAAAAATTAAATGGTTTGGTATTACTTTTTATTACGAAAAAATAGCAAAACGAATCTCAAGCAAAATGTTGAAAACCGCGGTTCGATATCTTGTTGCTAACCTAAAATATCGATATAAGAAGATTTTATGAGAAAATTCGATAGATTACGATTCGGTTCTTACTTTTGTCCCGAAACTTTTGGGAAAAGACATTTTCTTCGATGGATGTCTGTTTTTGGAATTTACTGCTAACTATTAATAAAATACAGTGAAGGCCGGTTATAACGAGCAGTCAAGGGACCGAAAAAATTGCTTGCGAAATAGACTTGTACAAGAAGTAGCAACCAGCAATTTTAAAAACGAATTAAAAAATTCTTTTTATTTTTGCACTTTTACAATGAAAACAAAAGGTAAAAATAAAAAAAAATATCTACCTCTTCATCTGATTCACCGTCAGATTCATTATCTTTATTCAACACGTTAGACATTATTTCAGTGTCAAATGGAATGGAACCAGTAGTAATATAGTCACCGATAGTGACAAATAAAATCAAATCGATACCGTCTATTTCCAAACCGTTTTTCTCTACCCAACTAGAAAGATTTTCTTCCACAGAGATACGCGTAATTAATTGAGCTAAGGGAATTTCACCTTCCTCGTTAAAACTCTTTGCAAGATTGCCGAATGCATGACGAAAGCAATTCATTATTGTTTCTTCTTTAACATTTATCCATGCACTGTTATTATGGCATTTAAAATATCGATTTTTAATTTTTCGTTCAGATCCATAGCTTCTACTAACTCGAACAATAACTTTTGTCGGATTCACCGATTTTATTAAGTTCATTTGCTTTGTTTTGTAAAATCATTGTAGAAATTGCGACTGTTTCTCTTTTTGAAGAAAACCATTGTATTTGTCCATACTGTCGATACCGTTGAACTATTTAATTTATACTCGCGACATATATGTACATTTTTTCATTCTTGTTCTTGTTTTTCTATGATATTTATTTTATCTTTTAATATAAGAGGTTTTCGACGTTGTATTTCCATTTTTGTAACGACGTATAGATACAAGTTCACGTAAATCTAGCGATAAACTGAACTACCGATGCTGCTATATTTTTACGTCATTCACTCGTTATACAGGGTGAGTCGGGAGGATCGCACCAAACTCTATGAGTGTATTACACACGTGAAAATAATGTAAAAAAATCATATGTTCTTTTCCGATTCTCATTTGTTTTCAAGTCATAGCATAGTAACAAATAAACAAATTTCACACATTAACATTTTATTAGTCATAGCGGTCAAAAAGACCGCTAGATAAATGTTCAAAAATACCACCATTTTTGTCGTAATCAAAGATGCCATGTTCGAGGCTCATAGACATTTGATAACTCTAATATTTTGATGAGGTGTTACAGTGACAGTAATTGAAGGTTTACTTTCGAATTTGTGTGATTATTAGTGTTGCACAATGCCAGACACTTACTCAAATTTAGAATACCCCAATATTGTGTTCATTTATGGTTTCTGTAATGGAAATGCTACAGCTGCTGTTGAAGAATATCGTCAACGTTTTCCACATCAAAGACAAATTCATCACAAATTGTGAGAGACTGGTAAGCTTCCCAGTGCTAACATAACATCTGAACGCGCAACTTGACAAGGTTTAGAAGAAGTACAAAATATTCTGCATTTAGTAGAAGAAAATGTAACTACCAGTTCCCGAAGAATTGCTTCTCAATTGGGAATTCCACAAAAGAGAGTTATAAAAACACTCCATGAGCAAAGCTTATATCCGTACCACATACAAACAGTACAGCACCTACAACCAGAAGATTTTGCTAACCGTATGGAGTTTTGTCGGTGAATAAATAATAATCATCGTGTTGTATGCGATACTTTTCGCGTATACTTTTTACGGATGAGGCTACATTTACCCGTGATGGTATTAATAATACTCGTAACAGTCATGTATGGTGCGACGAAAATCCCCACGCATCAGTCGAAAGCAATTTTCAATATAAGTTTTCTATAAACGTGTGGTGTGGTATGGTCGACTCTTATTTAATTGGCCCTTCATTTTGGAGAATCGCCTCACAGGAGACAACTACTTCATTTTTTTACAAAATGAATTAAATGGCCTGCTAAAGGATGTTCCTTTGGATATTAGAATGCAGATGTACTATCAGCACGATGGAGCTCCTGCCCATTTCGCTCGTCAGGTCAGGCAACATTTGGACGAACGTTTTCCAGGGCATTGGATTGATCGTGAAGGTCCTATTAATTGGCCTGCAAGATCTCCAGACCTCACACCATTAGATTATTGTTTATGGGGCTGGATCAAAAATGAAGTGTACAAAATAAAAGTGAACACACGAGATGCATTAATTCAACGAATTAGGAATACTGCAGCCCATATTAAAGAAGAAAGAAAGACGAAGCAGAAAATGTTTAGAGGTCAATGGCGGTATTTTTGAACATTTATTAAAAGAACGCTATGATTAATAAAATGTTAATGTGTGAAATTTGTTTATTTGTTACTATGCTATAACTTGAAAACAAATGAGAATCGGATAAGAACATATGATTTTTTTTACATTATTTTCACGTGTGTAATACACTCATAGAGTTTGATGCGATCCTCCGGACTCACCCTGTAGACGGTACAAAACAAGCAAAACTACAACCGAGCTATCGTTATAACCGAGCACGCGTTATAATCGAGATTTTTTACATTGTCAGGATAGGATTTTTCACGGGACTTATAATCGGTCTTTATTGTATATAGGAATACGACTGGCTATATCATTTCAATTAGAAATGAAAATAAATTTAATTTATTAATAATTTCCCACCATGAGAGAAACATGTATACGAATGTTTATAATCTATATAAAATTAAATTCCCTTTCTGATAGGGTTGGCTTTGGTTGGGTTGTGTTGTATAAAACATTTCACTTAAAATTTTCGACTTTCTAGCCATCGAATATGGAAAAACGGTAACTCAATTTTTGACCACCTGTATAAAATACTGTAATACAACTAATGGCAATCCGGTTACCAGCATATGAAGAGTTATCGTGCTAATACAAAGCTTCTTTGAATGAACACTAGGTTAGATATGGATTTTTATTGTATCACAAAACACTTAATGCTAAAATAACTCGAAAACAAAAAAGGCTGGGTACCAACAGCATTTATCAAAGTCAACATATTTTTTTACAAATAATTAAAGTGTTAAAATCTTAATATTTTAGGTCAGGAACGATTCGAGGCACCATTTTCAATATTTTGTTTAGGATTTATTTTGATATTTTGTCACGGGAAAACAGTAATACAAACCCATTTAACTTTTCTAAGAAAACTCACAATTTCTGTTGCAATACCGGAAAATGCTTCTTGTGGCTAAATTCCAAATTACATTCAACTCAAATAAAGCAGGACTTATAGTTCAAGAAAGAATCTTTTCAACGATATCAAGGTTATTAAATTCCGTTCAGCCATTTTGAAAGGATTGGCACTTGCTTAGAAACATTTTCAAACCACTTTATTTATACAGATAGAGCGAAAATGTTGTACAAAGAAAAACTAGAATTTATCTAAACTTTAGAAAACATATGCTTTTGTGTTATGTTAATACAGCAGAATTCCGAGATAATCTCAATTTTTAAATTTTAGATGGCGATTGTGTTCATTAGCGATCATCTTAGAAACCTGAAAAGAATTTCCAGCATTTTCGTTTAGCCACTTTAATCATAAAATTTTTTACCACAAGGTTCTACAACAAGTAGTCTTCGAGATATGACACTTAGAAAAGTGAGAAAATTTTATTTTAACACTAAAAACTTATTTATATGCCCAATATTTTGAGTGAGCACCATGTGTCTAAACTAACATTTCGAATTAGATCAGTTGAATTAACATGTCGATATTATTCAAAATAGAAAGACGGAATACCTACTCAGAAGGTAATGGACGTTATCATAGAAAATCGATTTCATCTCAAAACGGCTTCATTATCGACAAACCACCGTCGCCCCACACCATAAACAAACTACATTTAACTACTTTACCAAACAACGTAGTAATCAGCAGTTATTTAGTGGAACATCCTTTGGAAGTTGTGGATGTTCCTTTTTAATGCAGTTCCTCGTCAATAAATAACGAATGTTAATTATGTTTTGACTTATGTAATGCAAGTTGGGGATATTATAATAAAAATTTCAGTTTTAATTAAGATGTAATTCCGTTCCAGTAACTGCAATTAAGTTTCCACGTCCATTCTAAAACACACGTCCTCTCTACTTTATTACCACTTTTAGTAGTACAATTCAAAACGATTTAAGAATTCGTCTAAAAGTTTGTAGTAATCAAGTTGGCGACAAGTAAAAAACTACTCGATGATATACAAACAAATTTCCATTATATAAAATAAACTTTTTTAATTAAAAGTTGCCGACTAATTTGCTACAGGACGAGAATTCGTTTCATTTGGGATTAAAAATTTCATAAACTGCCCATCACTTTTTAATACAATTTAACTTTTCCTCACTTGCGTCGTTGAGCCTTTATCTTTTCGCTTATTATAACAAAATAAGAAAATTTCATTTTCCCAAAAGATCAAAACTTGTTACTATCATTATACTCTCAAAAGGAAGAAGTTTATAAAGCCACAAAATACTATCCCTTATATTACTTTCCTTACACATTTCCCAGATTCAATTACAGAAAGCGCGTCGAAAATAGAAACGAGAGAAAGGCCGCGCCGTCGGCGTCGGCGACGGATAAAAGTTGTAACAGGTGTTGCTTAAGACCGACATAATTGGATCGAATCCCGGAGGCTTGACCATAAAGCCGTACGGCAAATAATAACCTGCGTGATGCATCCGATTCCCAAAAGGGCTCGTGAGCACGTCGGTTCTAAGGCCAGGGCAGAGCTAAGCTTTTCGAACGCTAGCTGCGTTTGTCCAGACTTCAAATATAGCAGACCAGATTGAGTAAGCATCTCTATACTGTCCGGGCAGCTTCTGAAAATCAAACAAGACGAAAATTCCTTATATCCTTTTACGATTGGCAATCCTACCAACCACACCCTTCCCAGGAGGTACTTACTCTAAAGCCGCATTGCAAACTGTAATTGCAGATTTTATTTCTCCCTCTTGTAACAAGATTTTTATTAAAAGCGCGTAAGATTCTTCTTGCTTATCATACTGAAGGGATTTCTGTACGTATTCCCTTGCTTTCTCAGGTTTCCCCATCAAAATAAGGCATTGAGCTGTAAATCATAAAGAAATAAAAACTTAAAAATATATCTATAAAGATCTATAAATTTATGGGGAACGGTAGAAGTTTATTAGTTAATATTGACAGGAGCCCGAAACGAACACCGAACTAGTTTCTCTAAAATGGATATTAACGATCTCGTTATCAAAACCGCGTAGGATAACCCGACGGGCACTGCTTAACATACAGCTTATTGAATTCTACTAAAAGATAATGGATTCTGCCCGGAGCTCCACATTTAGTTTGCACTAAATCATCCAACGACCGGGCTTCACAATCTTCAAATCTTTAATGAGCCACGTAGACGTCGAGGCGCGAAATTTCGGCGGAACTAATAATACGTGACCCGGTAAGCCGGGGTTAAATTACGCTCCGTTATGTAACGTGTAACGGCCGCCGGCGCGAAATTAAAAAACAACAAAATCGCACCCTCTCTACCCGTTCTCCACCCTACCTCTGCACGGTATTACGAAGTCGACAGACTCACCGATATTGTAAAATATTTCCCAGTCGGGTTTTGCAGACCCTCTCTCTGCTTCTAAATACGCCTCCAAGGCTAGTCTGTACCGTTGAAGCAAATACCTACAAAAAAAGTACGAAAGTAAGCTTAAAAAGATGTTCCCTATCATTTAGAAACGATTTAAAATACGTCATTAAAAGTTTCTCACGATTTTAATAACGCACGAAACATAAATGTGAGACACTAATAAGAAAGGTAATGGAAATCCTTTTTGTAAGGATTATTTTGATACACAAGCATTGTTTTGGGATTGCGCAATACGGGATTTAATAAAATGAGATTATACAAACAAAACTTGAAATCCTGTGGAAATGACAAAAATAAATTATTTTTTATTAAAATATGACAAATGTATTTTTCTAATTTCATCGTTTTTATAATTAATAGTTGTTATTTATGTACCAAGTTAACGAAGTGAATTATTATCGAAGAAATCGGGCGAGCGAGGCGAGTAACAGGTGAGTTCGATAGACAATTTGTTTTGTTAATATATGGATTGAACATGGTCTCCATAAAGTTTGACATAAACTTTTTCGCACTGTGTAATTCATCCTATTTATTTAGGTAACAAAATATAGAGACAAAGAATATGAAGTGCAAGTGAGAGAGTTGAAAGGAAACATATTCTCGATAGTGTACTTTAATATTGCCAGGCATGTAGTAAATAATATGAATAGGAGTGTCATCCACAATAATTAACAACAAAAAAACTTATAGTAGAAGAATTCCAACAGCGAGATTTCGTTGCTTCAGCAGTAATTTTGAGCAACTTTGGGAAGCACGGGTAGGATCGCTCACACACACATAAGCTATCTAATAAATATACTCACAACCGCCGTCTTGTAGTTAGTAATCAAAGACAGGGGTATAGCCTTATTTTTAAGGTATGAAGGTATAAAGTTAATTATTATGAAGGATGAAGTTAATTAAATACAGTAGGTTGGTAGGGCAAGGGCAAGGTGTTAGCGTTTACAAATAAAAAGGTACGGGGTTCGAATGTAGCTGGGTATAGCGTTTTTCTTTTAATCAATAAGAATGCTGTAAATAGCGGCAGGTGAAATACTTTTGTTATACAGCTTACTAGACAGTATTATAAAGTGTTACGTTACACTACTACTACTACAATGGAGAGTAATAGTAGAATCCTCTTAAATAAATAAATTATTATTATTATCTTTTGTCTCTATCATGTTCTGAATGCCCAGTTCTAATACTCATGTTTCATGAGTCAAAATCATTTTATCTTTCCATCGTTTTATAATACCCTTTCTGGTATTCTATCATCACTCATTACGAGCCATAGGATCATATGATAAATCATACAATAAACCCAACCCCACTACCAAAGTATAAAAATTGCAGAACATCGTTCTAAACTTAAAACATTGTAGATGATGGCATATTGAACATTTCAGTAATATTATTATTGTATGGGTTTATGAATGTTTCATTCTATTTATTTTAACAATTTTGTAACTTGCTTCCTTTTTGAATAATATTTAAGGCATGATTACTTTTTCAAAATGAAACTGAAACATATCCTAATCTATAAAAAATCGAAAATAAATTTTTTTGTGATAACAGCCAACAAAAAAAAACAAGTCGTTTCATCAGTTTCTAGTCATCTTTTTTCTGTATTGGCCGGTTGAAGAATGTCAAAGTATTGTTTCAGATCAGAATGTTGTAGTTAATCGCGTCAGTTGCTAATTTCGGATTTCTAAATAAATAACACTATATAATATTATCATGTTGGTCTTTTGTTACTATTGATTGCGCAAGTGAAGAACGATTTTGAGATTGAACGAAGACAGAAGCTGAACAAAGCATCACTACGAAGCTCCACATAAAGTATCGGATTATCAACATTTGTGTAGAATACTCAAACGGTTTGTCGCTTTAACCAAACTGAGTGATGACAAGAGGGTTTTTCTAATCTGAGTTTCAGGTCGCTCTAGAGTTTCCGCCAATGAAACGACAGATAAGCCAGTACGATAGAACAGCGTTAATGCATTTGTGGAGCCAGAGCCAGCAGTTTATATAACAAATAGAGGATTAAACTGTGTGATGAGGAAAAACTTCGCCTTCGAAGTACAATAGGTCCCACATTTAATATAATGTAGTCGTATCAACAATAACAACTGGCTCGAGAACTTAAACAATTTAATTTTTCTTTACTGGACACACCAAGTTCGTACCTGATCGAATTTTCTTCAGCGACTTCAGCATTTTTAAGGCTAAGTACGCTCTCAGTAATATCGACACGTATGAAGGTTTACTGCAGTGCGTGGTACAATTATTACCAGGTAGGTATAATTAGGATTTATATGCGATTGCATATTTTACATATAACTTCATATTTAGCAGTTTTATAGTATATAAATTTTGTTATCCATATACCTCGGTATAATCCCATATACGTGTATATAGCGCATGTTTTCACATTTATTTGTCCATTATCTCAATCAGAGCCTTGAGATGTGTCAAGGTAAAATCCTAGCTTCACAGATCCGGGTGACTTTTTTCTTGGTCATCAGAACACGAACACAATAAATAACAATGTTGTATTTTTATCATTCTTGCCCATGCAAGTACGTACTTTTTTGTCTTTATCGCATATTTTGCATTATTTGTAATGATGTCCAGTTGTTTCAGCTACTGTTGAAACCTACGGTTGTCGTATGCTAAAAATTCTGCAGCTAACTGATTTATCTTAAGAGTGTCAGTGGTTTTTAACACAATCTTCGCAGCTTCATAGGCGCCTGTTTCTGAAACGAAGTATATGTACTGAAAAAAACTGAATTGTGAAAGGACTCAAACGATAAATGACAGTTCTCAAATAAAAAGTGAAGAAATGCCCATGTATCTGACACTTATGGTTCGTTTGCAATGGAAATGCCTTCTGCCAGCAGTGTTTACAGTTTCACAAACAGTATTCAGTCTCTTTAATTGGTATTTTTTTAACTATTGAATGAAATCTATTTTTGAATCAAATCTTATTAACAGTTTCTTATCTTTTGCAATAAAAATATCTTCTGTCAGCAGCATTTAGTATATAATTAACAATTTGTGGCCTACTTACGTCAAGATTTTGCATTTTGTCCAGTAAACAACATTCACCTACTCACGTTGGTAAAATCGCTATTTTGATGATACTTTCAGTTCGTAAAGTACGTCATTAAGGAAAACAATGCATAAAGCAACGAAAGAGTTAAAATGAAACATTTGTCAAATCATTTCTTGAGAGTTCAAAAATTGTGAATAATTATTAATATTAAATTTTAATTCGTAGATTAAATATCGTACGAAACAGTGCGAAACTCGCTTCACTCGTGCACTAAATATCGAGTTCGTGTAGAAAAAGCTAACTTCATTCACTGTTTCATAAATAACTATTTCTATTAGCAGCTTTACAAGCAATATTAAGCCTTCTAGAATCAGTGTAAAGTCTTTTGGAATCATTTCAAGTCTTCTGGAAGCAATATCAAATCTTCTAAAAGCAGTATCAAGTATTTTATGTCTTCTGGAGGCAATACCAAGTTTTCTGGTAGTATTTCAAGTTTCCTAGAAGCAGTCTCAAGTGTTATGCAGCATTATATTTTTTTTTGGAAACATTTCAAGTCTTCTGAAGCAGTATCAAATCGTTTCGAAGCAGTTGAAGCTTTCAGAAAGCATGTCAAATTTTCTGAAAGTATTTCAAGTCTTTTAAAAGCAGTATCCAGTCCTGCCAATACAATATCGAGTCTTCTGGAAGCAGTTCAAATCTTTTCAAAGCAATATCAAGTATCCTGGAAACAGTTCAAACCTTTTGGAAGTAATATTAAGTCTTCAAGGTATATTTCAAGGCTTCTGGAAACAGCATCAAGTCATGTGGATACATTTCAATTCTCTTGGAAGTATATCAGGTCTGTTGGAAGCAGTTTCAATCTTAAAACGGTGTCGCGTCTTCTGGATTGGAAGCAGATCAAGTCTTATAGGAATAGTATCAAGTCTTCTTTAAGCATTTGTTTGTATGGGTGCTATGCGCCAAAAAAACAACAGATATGGCACCATTACCGAAGAAATATTTGGCATCGAAAAAACTAAAGGTGAAGTTTAGTAATGTTCTCGAACCAGGAAGAGCAAGATCCATGTTCATAACCACTAATACATAAAAAGGTTTCAAGAAAGACGACTATAAAGAAAATTACAAAAACAGCTGGATATTGTCAAATGTATGTTTTTTTTGGATTTAGAATACGTTTTTTGTACTGAATTTTTTATCTAGTCATGTATTTTCCTAACAAATAATTTCTGTTTGTTTCGTGTTTGTAGGGAACTTTTAAAAACACATAATCACATTGAATTGGTAACAAATCGAAACATTTTCTTTCATACATTCGTAGACCAGATCACAACATATAATTAAACAAATAATTAAATTAATCCTTCATCGACTTGAAGTCTCAAATACTTCAATCGTTTTATTTTCGGTAATATTCAATCATAAACATTGTTTCTTTATCCACTTAATAAATGCGTCATTCAAAAAGTATGCAAATAATGTTCTTTTAGGAAAATAAAGAAGCTAAAAAAATAATATAAATATAAAAAAGCTCCAAAGAATTTTTCATTTCAAACGTTGACAACAGTTTTTGACAATATTCTATTAATCATCCCCAAAATGAATGTTAAGTAGGTAAATTTTGTTTACAAACATTAATTGAAGATGTTTTTTATACCCAAATTAAAACGAGAAGAAACATCCATTGTAATATAACAGGGTTAAAGCAAGTCTTTTGCACCCTAATTGAAGGGTGAACTTTTTATTATGACCTGTCAATAATCTCCGCAAGAATGTTAAATAGGTCAGTTTTATTTACAAACATTAATTATACCGTGAAGAACAACTTTTCCTTAAAGTTTTCTTTTGACCTTTCAATCATCTCCCAAAAAAATAATGAGCGATTATTGTCGAGCATTCCGATAATCGTCCATATCGATAAATATATTTGTGCACCTTCTCGCTTTAGCTAAAGATGTTAGTAAACAAAGTGGTTCTACCATTGGCATCAAGTTTTAGTGTTTATAACTGCTTTTATATACAGAGTGTCTCTGAAATGCGTGTACAACGAAATACCACAGATTCCTTGGCTCAAAATAGGCCGATTTAAGATAACTAATCTAAAAGATACTTCATTTCGCCGCTAGAGGACTTCAAAGTTAGCAAAAAAATCGTTTATTCTTTATAACTCAAAATATAAGATAATCAATATTTACCATTTTTAAGGTGTAAGTTCCTAGGTTCAATTAACGTCTTTTTATAGGTATAGGTAAGATTTTAAAAATAGCTTTAGGAATTTTTAAATATCTGCAACCAGTATTTACGTCATTTTGACTACAAAATCTCAATGTGTTTGGCACTTAAGTAAGGAATTGAATACTAGGGAAAATTTTTCTCATAATTCTTATTCATAATCAACTGTAGAGGCAAGGACTTTTGACTTCATTGCCCGCCAGAGAAATTAGTACCAATTAGGATAAGATTTTGTAATTGCAATGACGTAAAAAAGGCTTGCAGATATTCAAAAATTCCAATTTTCTGGCTTAACTACTAATGTGATCAAAATCTCATAAGTGACAAAAAAGTTCCAAAATTAAATGGGCTATTCAAAAATTAATTTATATAATTATTAATTATTAAAAAAAATTTTTTATTAATTATATAATCATCGTCTACTCAGCAAAAAAAATATGGAGTAATAACTGTTGAAGACATGGTTTTTCTACCAATTTTGTATTTTTAAAATTTTACCTAAAACCACAAAAGACGTTAAATGAACATAAATCTCAAAAATGGTTTAGATTGATTATCGCGTTTTCAAGTTATATTCTTTATAATGAATTTTTTTTACTAACTTTGAGATGCTCTAGCGGCGAAACGAAGCAACTTTGGGTATAGATAGGGTTACCATACGTCCGGATTTGACAAATTCGCCCGGTTTTTGTCCGGATCTGAGAAATGTCCGGATCTGATGAATAAAAATAAAAAAGTGTCAAAATCGGGAAATTTTACCCTTCGCCACTCCATAGGTTGGTCACACTGCACTCACTATTTTAGAAGTAAGCAATATAGCTTACTTTTAAAACACGAATATAGGCTATATTCAAGTTAGTCTCCGAGTGTCAGTGAGAGTCAGTGTCTCAGACCGAACAGCAGTCGATTTTTTGATAGTTTCTGTGTTTAAGTGTTTAAAGTGTAATTTTAGCGTGTAAGCGTAGTTATATCTTTGCAAAATGCCTAAGTGCAAATGTGTTTTTACTGACAAACTAAAAGAAGATTACAAGTTTTTAAGACAGTGTCAGAACAGTAATGATCGCGTGAGTTGTGTGACTTGTAACTCTGAATTTTCTGTGGAGTATCGAGGACGGTACTATATTGAAAATCACTTACGGAGTGAGAGACACAAGAAGGCAAATCAAGCAGCGTCATCGGCAAGTATTAAAAATTTTCTTAAAAACACTGATGTCACAGATGCTGAGCTACAATGTGCGGCTAAAGAAGCAACTTCTGCTTACCACACAGCAATGCACGGTCTTAGTTTCAAAACATCTGATTATACTTCCAAACTTATTAAAAAGCTATTTGAGCCTTAATTTTCGGGAGCTCGGACCAAGACTGAAGCAATAATTGTAAATGTAATATCACCTTACATACTTGAAAAACTGCAAAAAGATTTAAAGAATGCAAATTTTCTTACCCTGACAATTGACAGTTCAAACAGAAAAGAGCTTACACTTAGCAGCAGAAGTCTGCGTACAAAAAACTTCTAACATTTTAACTGAAAAAATAAGGGTCATGATCTAATGTGATAAACTTCAATTTTTTTTTATTTTGTGTATTAACTACATATAATTCTATTAACAAAATATGCATCAATAAAACAGAAATATTAGTTACAAAAAAAATTAAAATTAAAAATTCTCCAAATAATGCGTATGCAAAAATCTGCGTACAAATAAAGACGCCTTCTCCAAAATATACTTATTTACTTAAATACGTAGTTAGCGATGTACGCTTTCCGATTTAAATAAAAGATAATCGGTGTCAATTATATTAGCAGAGGCTTAGAAGCTAAAAGTTAGAATGGACACGAAAGGAAGGAAATTGAATTGGGACAGAGAAAAATTATTGTAAAGTTATGGAAAGAGGGAAAATCTTTTCGAAAAATAGGAGAAACTGTCGGCAGGTCACACTCTTCCATTCAAAGAGTAATTAATAATTATAAAGACACTGAAGATTACCTCTCACGTCCGCGATCTGGTAGACCACCCCTTTTAACAAACCGAGAGAAGCGAAAAATTGTACAGCAGGTTAGAAAAGAACCTAGGCTGACGGCAAAAAAAATAGTAGAAAATGTACAAGAAGAATTTCATAAAACTATCAGCAAAGATACGGTGAGAAGGACGTTAAAAAAAGCTAACTATCACAGTCGCGTTGCACGAAAAAAGCCATTTGTGTCAGAGGTCAATCGTCAGAAGCGGATCGCCTTTGCAAAAAAACTCTTAGACAAGCCCATTGAATTCTGGGAGAAAGTTCTCTTTACAGATGAGAGCAAATTTTGCATTTTCGGCATTAAGGGTAAACAACTTGTATGGAGAAAACCTAATACTGCCCTTAATCCCGAAAATTTGAAACCGACTGTAAAACACGGAGGTGGTGGAGTTATGGTTTGGGGTGTATGTGCACCAAAGGGGTGGGAAGGTTGGTTTTCATAACATCGACAATGGACCATAAAATGTATATAGACATTTTAAAAGAAAATTTGAAGCCTAGCATCGAAAACTTGGGCTTGGGGCCCGAATACTTTTTTCAACAAGATAATGACCCCAAACATTGCGCCCACAACACTAAGCTTTTTGCTACTATACAATACCCCAAAGCAACTTAAAACACCTCCACAATCGCCGGACTTGAATCCCATCGAACACCTCTGGGATTTACTGGAACGCAGGATTCGACAACACAACATAACGTCGAAGGAAACGTTAAAAATATGTTATGATTGAGGAATGGGCCAAAATCAGTTCGGACGAAACGAAGAAATTAGTGCACTCCATGCCTAAACGTTTAAGGGAGGTCATTAAACGTAAAGGTTATCCGACCTCATATTAATATAGAAACAATGATCTCATTTATGAATTTTTTATAAATACTGTCCTAACTTGTGCGCAGATTTTTGCATACCCGTTATTTGTAGAATTTTTAGTTTTGATTTTTTTCTGTAACTACTGTTTCTGTTTTGTTGAAGCATATTTTGTTAATAGAATTATATGTAGTTAATATACAAAATAAAAAAAAATCAAGTTTATCACATTAGATTATGACTCTTATTTTTTCAATTAAAGTATTACAAGTTTTTTGTACGCAGACTTCTGCTGCTGAGTGTAAATTGACTCCTGTGTGTGTTCGTTATTTTAACCGAAACGAAGGCGTAAACGTGAAACTGCTATTTTTTGACGAACTACCTAGTGAAACCTCTGATATTTTAGTAGAACACGTTTTGAAATGTACACAAAAGTCCTCTATTGATTCAAAAGTTGTGTGTCTATGTGCTGATAACACCAATACCAAACTTTTGTGACGTGGAAAGGCATGGGGAAGGAAATGTTTTTCGAAAACTACAAAAGAGACTATCAAGACCAATTATTGGCATTGGATGCTGTGCTCATATTTTGCACAACACAGTACAAACTGCTTGTGATGCTCTGCCCGTTGACGTTGAGGAGATTGTTGTCAAAGTGTACAAATTCTTTTATCAGTACACTGTCAGAGTGATTGCTTTAAAAGAGTTTTATTTTATTGAACAGCAGATATTGAATACAAAAGAATCCTTTCACATGGATGCTAAGTATGTATGAACTTTTGCAATCGTACTTCTTAACAATTGAAAACTGCCCTGCAATATTGCATGCGTTTTTTCGATATCCAGTGAACGAACCTTTTTAACACTTGTACATGGGAGCTTGCAAATGTTTCAAATGTCTATCCTTAAAGTTGAGTCTGATATCATCACTGCAACAGAGGCTTCTCAAGTGTACAAAGAATTTCTTGTAAAACTGCAAGAAGGGAAGTCAGCTAACTTTATACCGTTTGCACCAAAGCTGATCCACCAAAAGTTAACAGATGAGGAAAGCGTTGATAACAACTTTCTTAGCAGCATTGAAGGTTTTTATCAAGCTGCGATAAAATACTTGAAGCTTTGGGAAAACAGCTTTGACAAGGCTAACCACTTTAAATGGTTAACTCTGAAAACTTACCCCACCTGGGATGAGATAGAAGACAGCGCTTTAACTGTAGCTAGTGTTATACTGGACCCCATCAATGTAGATGTAATATTTGATAAGCGCTTCTCATTAATCCCAGTTGTAAATAGACTGAAACCACAATGGGATTCCCTGCCAAAGGAAGACACCCCCAAAACCTGTGAGAAATGGAAACAAATATTGCAAGCATTTGAGAGGAGTAATGTTTCCTTCACGAACAATTTTGAAGTTATATAGTTGGCCATGTGTTTGCCTGGAACTTCAGCTCCAGCCGAGCGTATTTTCTCAATGATATGGTCAGTGTGGACGGCTGAAAGAGGGAGACTGTCTCTGTTAGTTGTAAGAGACCTATATTACATTAAAGCAAATTCTGTTATGTCGTGCATAGAATTGTATGACCAAATTTATTTATTTATTTATTTGTGTTCTTTGGGATGCAAACAGGACAAGCCCAGTGAAGCATCCACTAATAATACATAATGGAAGCAATAACAAAAATTAATGTTAATAATACATACAAGTATATATAAAAGTAAGCAAAAACCAGCAAAAAGGAAAAAAAAAGATATAATAAAAACAAAATGAAAAAATATTTAACGTTTTTTTTTTATTTGTAAATAATGTGATTATCAACGACTAACGACGACTAACGCAATGCTAGTGATAATGTAAGTGGCGTATGTTTTTCTTGAATGTCGCCGTAGAGTTAAATTTGAGCAATAGCGGTTAAACGAGTGCGTGAGGCTTGGAACCGCAGCGTTTGAAAAAGTATTCGTATTAGTACGAAGCACCGAAAATAAAGGCAAGACGCGAGACGGTCGGACAGGAACTTTAAATTTTAACTCGGACAAGATCACGGGGCAGTCAATAAGGCCATTGCAAACTTTATGAAGTAGGATTAAGTAATTAATATTACGTTTGGGGGAAAGCAGTGTGAGGCCAAAAACTGTGCATCGTTGCGCATAACTACAGTACGGTAAACAAAATTTATGCGACAAATACCGAGCAAAACGCTTCTGGTCTTGTTCTAGGCGGTCGATGTAGATATGATATTGAGGGTCCAAACAGCAGATGCATAGTTAAGGACAGAGGATACAAAGGCAGAATAAAGAGAACGAATACATGATAGATCCAAAAAGGGGCGGGATATGCGACATATAAATCCGAGCATGCGAGAAGCCTTATTAACACTATAGTCAATATGAGCCGAAAAAGAGAGTTTAGTGTCAAAGATAACTCCAAGGTCCTTCACGCATTCGGATTGTTTGAGGATAGTTGAGCCAAGGGATTAATCAAAGACAACGGGATAGCGTTTGCGCGTAAATGTGATTTTACTGCATTTATCAAGGTTTCAGAACAAGTTATTTCTCATACAATATTCATGCAACCTGTTTAAATCGTCCTGCAGTCTTGCACAGTCGTCGGTGGAACAGATGCGGCTAAATATTTTGCTATCACCGGCGTAAAGGAGAAAATTTGAATGGTGAAAGCATGCATGGATATCGTTTATATAGAGTAGAAACAGAAGCGGTCCAAGATGACTACCCTGAGCGACACCAGAAGTAATATCCCTAAATGCAGAGCGATAGTTACCGATGCTAACGGCCTGCGATCTGCTGGAGATGTAAGATGAAATCCAGGAGATTAAGCCAGTTGGAATGTTAAAATTGGTTAGTTTAGTTAAAACGATTCCGTGATCAATTTTGTCAAACGCCTTGCTATAATCAGTGTATATGGCGTCTACCTGGCAATTGTCATCAAAAGAGCGTAGTAAAAAGTTGGAGTAAGAGATTAGATTTGATTCCACCAACCTGCCACGGTAGAAGCCATGCTGTTCACGGATTATAGATGATTTAACGCTAAACATTACACGATCGTAAACAAGACATTCAAAGACTTTAGAGGCAATTGAAAGAATGGAGATTGGTCTGTAGTTGCAAACTAAATTGCGTTCGCCACTTTTATGTATGGGAAGTATTAGGGCTTTCTTCCATTCAGAAGGCAAAGTGGCAGTATAAAGAGAAGTTTTGAAGATATATAATAACGGTTCGGTTAGTTGCAAAGCGCACTCATGAAAGAACAAGCCGGACAGTCCATCAAAACCCGCTCCGGCATTGGGGTCCACAAGTAATAGCGCGCGCAGGATGTCATCACGCGTAAACCAATGCATGAGTCCCAGATTGGATCGCTCGCGGTCGCCTCCCAGGGAGGCATTAACAAAAACAGAACCAAAGTAATCGGCGAATAGGTCACAGACATCTTGCCCGCCATCTACCGTTCGTTCGCGAAAGGTCATTCTACTAGGGATGTTCATATTACCCTTCTTTTTTGATTTAGTATAAGACCAAAGGGCGTTAGGGTTGGCACCCATATTAGACTGTGTGACGTCAAGAAAAGCCCTATAATCAGCTGCGATCAATGCTTTAGTACGAGCTCTGAGCATACGGAACGTTTCATAATAATTATCGCAACCAGTGGACTTCCATTTTTTATGATATTTTAGCTTTTCTTTAATAGCTTTAATGGTTGGCAGCGAGTATCAAGACGAAAATCTACGTTTATACGTAGTTCTTTGAAAAACAAATTTGTTGACCACACCTCGAACAATAGAGTAAAATATGCTCACTGCTTCGTCAACCGGCAGACGACCAATAGCCTCGTCCCAATCCACAGACGCGAGACATGAACGCAGACCCCCATAATCATCTTTGTGGAAAATGTATTTATGTAAACGATTTTCGCGAAGAGTAGGAATTGCTCAAGATCAAGTCTAAAGTCCTATTATTAGCATTGCGTACACCGTTAAATTGTTCTAAGTTACAATAAAAAAGCGAACTTAAGAATAAATGCGAACGTGTATCGCCGACATTTGACGCAATTAGAGACTGCCGTTGCGACGGATACCATGAGATATCGGGAAGATTGAAGTCACCAAAGACGAGAATTGTATGATCAAAAGAAAATTAAAAATGACAAGCCATTTCTGAAGAAAGTCGGATCATCCAATAAATATGAAGCAAGAAGAGAAGAGTGTATCCCTGGACCCAGCAGCATAAATGAATTATAAAAGCAAAAGAAAATAGTTGAAATTTGCAGAAAAAATATGTAAACACTTTTGTTGTTTTATGTTGTATAATATTATATGTAAGAATATATAACAAAAGAACCACTAGTTACTATAATAGTTGTGTAATTTATTTAACACCCCCCTGATAAGGTCTATGTCCGGATCTAGGGTAAACAAATTATGGTAACCCTAGATATACACTCAGCAGCAGAAGTCTGCGTACAAAAAACTTGTAATACTTTAATTGAAAAAATAAGAGTCATAATCTAATGTGATAAACTTGATTTTTTTTTATTTTGTATATTAACTACATATAATTCTATTAACAAAATATGCTTCAACAAAACAGAAACAGTAGTTACAGAAAAAAATCAAAACTAAAAATTCTACAAATAACGGGTATACAAAAATCTGCGTACAAGTCAGGACAGTATTTATAAAAAATTCATAAATGAGATCATTGTTTCTATATTAATATGAGGTCGGATAACCTTTACGTTTAATGACCTCCCTTAAACGTTTAGGCATGGAGTGCACTAATTTCTTCGTTTCGTCCGAACTGATTTTGGCCCATTCCTCAATCATAACATTTTTTAACGTTTCCTTCGACGTTATGTTGTGTTGCCGAATCTTGCGTTTCAGTAAATCCCAGAGGTGTTTGATGGGATTCAAGTCCGGCGATTGTGGAGGTGTTTTAAGTTGCTTTGGGGTATTGTATAGTAGCCAAAGCTTAGTGTTGTGGGCGCAATGTTTGGGGTCATTATCTTGTTGAAAAAAGTATTCGGGCCCCAAGCCCAAGTTTTCGATGCTAGGCTTCAAATTTTCTTTTAAAATGTCTATATACATTTTATGGTCCATTGTCGATGTTATGAAAACCAACCTTCCCACCCCTTTGGTGCACATACACCCCAAACCATAACTCCACCACCTCCGTGTTTTACAGTCGGTTTCAAATTTTCGGGATTAAGGGCAGTATTAGGTTTTCTCCATACAAGTTGTTTACCCTTAATGCCGAAAATGCAAAATTTGCTCTCATCTGTAAAGAGAACTTTCTCCCAGAATTCAATGGGCTTGTCTAAGAGTTTTTTTGCAAAGGCGATCCGCTTCTGACGATTGACCTCTGACACAAATGGCTTTTTTCGTGCAACGCGACTGTGATAGTTAGCTTTTTTTAACGTCCTTCTCACCGTATCTTTGCTGATAGTTTTATGAAATTCTTCTTGTACATTTTCTACTATTTTTTTTTGCCGTCAGCCTAGGTTCTTTTCTAACCTGCTGTACAATTTTTCGCTTCTCTCGGTTTGTTAAAAGGGGTGGTCTACCAGATCGCGGACGTGAGAGGTAATCTTCAGTGTCTTTATAATTATTAATTACTCTTTGAATGGAAGAGTGTGACCTGCCGACAGTTTCTCCTATTTTTCGAAAAGATTTTCCCTCTTTCCATAACTTTACAATAATTTTTCTCTCTCCCAATTCAATTTCCTTTCCTTTCGTGTCCATTCTAACTTTTAGCTTCTAAGCCTCTGCTAATATAATTGACACCGATTATCTTTTATTTAAATCGGAAAGCGTACATCGCCAACTACGTATTTAAGTAAATAAGTATATTTTGGAGAAGGCGTCTTTATTTGTACGCAGATTTTTGCGTACGCATTATTTGGAGAATTTTTAATTTTAATTTTTTTTGTAACTAATATTTCTGTTTTATTGATGCATATTTTGTTAATAGAATTATATGTAGTTAATACACAAAATAAAAAAAAAATGAAGTTTATCACATTAGATCATGACCCTTATTTTTTCAGTTAAAATGTTAGAAGTTTTTTGTACGCAGACTTCTGCTGCTAAGTGTAGATAAATTAACTTAAATCGACCTATTTTGATTTGAATCTGTGGTCTTCCATTGTACACGCATTTCAGAGACACCTGTATACAATTTCTTTGCAATTAATAAAAAAACACTGTCTGGTGAGTCCAAGGTCACAAACACATTGAGAACAATACAACAAAGTGGACAAACAGACGAGAGCGCCCTTTATTAGACGTCAACCTGACTATAGACAACAAAAAAAAGTACTTAAATTAGTACCTCAAAGATAACTCTTGCATTGAAAAGAACTTCCAGGATATAAACCAGAGAAGAGAATGAAAGAAAATAAAACTAAAAACGTTTTATGTTTCAGTAAAGGGACAAAGACGCTCTCAAGTTATGAATCGAATTTGACACTTTTATAACCCATATGAACTCAACTTTTATATAATAATCACTAACATCATTACATTATCTTCCTCTATCTCATAAATATTAATAAACATTACACCCTAAAGGGACTTACAAACATTTTGCAATTTCCTTAACATGTCCCATATCGTCTTGATTTAATTTGTGACATATTTGAAACGCTTCTAAGGCTTCCTGCAATTTCCCTTCTTCGCGCAATATCGTGCCCTAAAATAGTCCATAAATAAAAAATTATTTTATTAATTTAAACTTAAAATCAATAAATAAAATCAATGATATGACTAATAAATATGGTCAAAAAATATAAATTTAAAGTAGGCTGGTTAATTCAATTTTTTAAAATACATTTCATAGTCTACTCTAAAAATATAGCTATTTAATTACTTCCTTGTAGTGAGCATAATCATTCTTCCCATGGCTTTTAGCGATATTTTCCTCAATCAATCGTTTACAACTAGAAATTTCACCTCTAACATGTTGGACGTGTATCAACCAATTCAATTGCTCAAGCGGAGACGGTTCTGGATAAGACATGTTCGATGCGTTATCTAAAAGAAAAAAATTTCGTGTAATTTACCGTACAACAAACGCAACTGCGGTAAAATACGTTCTGCGTAATCCTCCGTTTTTCCATTAGCTATTAAATTCATTATATATTCAAAAATAATTAATAATTTCGAATGCGACCTGGGCCAGAAGTGTGATTTTCCGCGGGTTGTTTTAGTTCTCGTCGCCCGGCAACGGATGGCGCGTCATGCGCGCGCACTTACAACAATGGCGAACTGTCAAACGTTTTATTTACTTTAATAGACAAGAAAACGTATGATGTAGAATTACACGTTAGTTTTCGCTCCTAAGCGCAGTTCATTTCCCCTAAATGTTCTTTTTGATGAAATCGTAAGTATTAATATGATTTTCTTTCTTTGGTTTAATTAAATTTTTTTTAGAATATGTTAATTGTTATCTGACACAAGGTCCATCAGTTATGATAATGTTACTATAGTAATTGAATAAAAGATACCATGGAGGCGGAACCAGTGCTTACTAGATTACAGAGGCTGGTATTAGGTTCCTTCATTTTAATCCTTGTTGATATCATATGGGTATCTTCTTCCGAACTTACAAAGGTAATTAATAAAAATTTGTTGTTTGTGTTAATTTTAATTAATATAAAAATAATTTTTCTTATCCTTTTTTCACCAATTATTAAATTAGGGTCTACATAAAAATTTACTTTTGGTGATAATTAAAATTTATTTTTCTAAACTAGTTTCGAGCCTTGCTCTTCTTCAGTAGGTACCTACAAGTTTACAATATACGAAAATGAACATATTAATATAAAAATAAAATAGTAAAATCTTACGTAATTACTAACAAATTAGAAAAATTAATTAAAATTTTTCAAAATTTACGTCAAAAGTTGTTGTGTGACGTTAGGTTTTTTTGTTTTTGTTTTTATATTTGTGTTTTAGGTACGGATCTCGCAGGCAACTATAGATTGGTTTTTGGGTCGGGATAATTTGTTCATTAAGGCTTATAATATTACTGTTAATTTCAATAAACTTGTTGATTTCGTACATTTCCATTATTTCCATAAGGTTGCTTTTATTAAGTTGGTGTAGTAATTTAATATTTTTATTTTCGTCAAATTCGTGGTTGTTGAAAATTAGATGTTTTCCGAATGCCGATTTTGAACTCTTTTATGTTCTTTAAGCCTTGTTTGGATACTTCTTCCCGTTTCACCTATGTATGTGGCTGAACAGGTCCCACATTGCAATTGGTATATGCCACTTTTAGCGAGAGTTGTAGTTTTGTTTTTGTTATTAACTAATAGTGCCTTCAGATTGTTTTTGTTTTTAAATGTCATTGTTATGTTGAACTTATGGAATATTTTCTTGATTTTATGGGATATTTCTCCTGGGTAAGTTATGGATCTGTACGTTGTTGGTTTATCAGGTTTTCGGTCGGATAGGGAAGTTGTTTCTTGAAGATTATATTTGTTTTGTATTTTCGAAAATATTCGTTGGATAAATGTCGGTGGGAAACTGTTTTCGCTTGCAATTTGGTGGATAATTTCGATCTCTTTTTCTAGGTCTTGTTGTTCCAATTTTGAATGGAAAGCTCTGTGTATATAAGCCCAGTATGCTGCCATTTTATGAGTTTCATCATGATGAGAATCGAATGGGATGGTAGTACTAGTTTGTGTAGGTTTTCTGTAGATGTTATATTTAATTTTGTTGTTTGAATGTCGTAGTGTATAGTCTAAGAAATTTAATTTTTGATTGTTTTCAGTCTCGATAGTGAAGTTAATATTGGGGTGTAAACTGTTAATATATTTATGAAGATTATTAATATGTTGGTCGTCTTTAATCAGTACTAAAATGTCGTCCACGTATCTTGTCCATAGGATAATATCGTCTCTATAAGGGTTTTTGACACACATAATTTGATTTTTCTCTAGGTTGTCCATGAAAATATCTGCCATCACATTACTCAATGGTGATCCCATTGGTAATCCATCTAGATATTGATAGTATTTATCGTTAAAGATACAAAAATTTTGTTCTAAGCATAGTTTTAATAGCGTTAAGATGGAGCGAGTTTTGTCTTTGTTTTTGAGGTCAGTCTTTAATATTTCTTCTAATATCGTTATCGTGTCGGTTATGGGTATGTTTGTATATAGGTTATTGATATTATTATTATTATATATATTAATCTATTAGTTTAGAAAAATAAATTTTAATTATCACCAAAAGTAAATTTTTATATAGACCCTAATTTAATTTTAATTGTTTTTTTTTTTAGTATATTTATCATAATGAAACGTTTGAGAAGCCGTTTTTTTGCACATACATCAAAACTTCTATGTTTACATTGTACTTAATAGGACTTTGTTTTTGGAAGCCTTGGCAAGAACATTGTTATCGACCAAGTCATTACATGGTATTATCATTGAATAAACATTTATTTCATAAGTTAGTAATCATCTTTATTTATTTTTAGTTCTTAGATGTAGAAGAAGATGATAATTTTTATTCAGAAGCAAATACGTCCCTTGTAAGTCCACAAAGACATTATACAGGCTGTTTTTAATTTGTTGTGAAAGGTTAAAGGGCTGATTTTTCATTGAAAATTTAGGAGGAGTCTTTCATATAAGTTTTTGTTCAAAATCTCTTCTCCAAGGTATTTTACACCTTTAAAGTTGGGGGAAAAATTGTTTTATACGTATAATAAGTCAATTATGGAGGACTTTAGAAAAATACAGTTGAAGGAAAATGCATAAAAGAGCACTCAATGATATAAAAAATCTTCTTAAAAGCAGGTGTTTATTTATTCAAGTGCCTAATTTTCACTCAACATTGTGTGCATCTTCAGGGTAATGAACAGCAAAAAAATTGGCAAAAATTAGGCACCTTGAATAAGTAAACAGATTATTTTAACACAACCACCTGTGTTTAATTTCTATATTTCATACTCCGTTAGGCGCGCTTACCTTCTGTTTAGAGATCGATATTTGTTATAATAAGTGATCATTTTTGCTGTATTTACATTAATTTGAAAATGTTTTATCCTCAGTTCTTTTTTATGGCGAATTATACATAAAAAACACCTAATTTTTGAGATTTGCCTAAATGCCATCACTTTATGAATTTTTATAAAAAAAATATAAGATAAATAAAATTGGTATTTCAACAGGTGGTAGTCTAATATGTTATGAATGTGAGGTACACAGGGTGTCTCACGTAACTGGTTCATTAAAACTTTTTTAGGTTCCACTATTTGTAGAAGCTTGAAATTTTGGTAACATGGGTTGTTCATTCTAATCTATTAATCTAAAATATTTTCAAGATGGCCACCACTGAAGTAGACCTCAACTTCGTTATTTTAAATGGAATGCTATAGTTTTTATTACACCATTCAATTATACATAAGAAAATAGGTTGACTTTGATAACAGTTGTTGGTACCTAGCGTTTTTTGTTTTCGAGTTATTTTGATTTTAACCTTTCGATACACGCACCGGACTCTCACTCCGGGTTCTGCACCCTCCATTGTTTAACAGAAAAGGCAACTTTTTTACCGACATAGTTATGTCATTTTAGTGTCAAAAATTTCTTAGTGTACAACACAGTAAAATACGAATATGAATACGATAGCGAAAAAAAATACTGTTTGAAGGTGAAGACTGAAGCTTTTCAAAAAGTTTTGCAGACGGTAAGATGTTTTTTTCCGTTCATAATGGCTTCTTATCTGATTAGAAGAAACGAAGAAAATAATGAAAGCTGTAGAACATAAATGTCCCGAAAAATGTGCAGCGTATTCAACGCGGGCATTTATTTGCCTATCGCAAATTTTATGATAATAAAAAAAATGTTTAAATTATTGTCTTAAAAAGAATACAAATTAAAGTCCCTAGATTTATAAAGTACCGCGGCTTCCAGAAGACTGTTACTGCTTCTAGAGGATTTAAAATACTTCCAGACGACTTACAATGCTTTCAGATAACTTGATATAGCATCTAGAAAACTTAAAATGTTTCCAGAAGACTTGATGTTGTTACCTCTAGATGATTTGATACTGTTTTAAGAAAACTTTATATTGCTTTCAGAAGACTTGAATTTCTAGACTGATATTTCTAGAAGACTTAAAATGATGAATTTACAGATGTCTTACAATGCATCCAGACGACTTACAATGCTTACAGATGACTTACAACGCTTTTAGAAGCCTTGATATTGCATCTAGAGGACTTGAAGTGTGTCCAGACGACCTACAATGCTTCCAAAGTACTTTATGTCGCTGTTAGAAGACTGAAGATGCTTCCAGAAGACTTGATATTGTATCTAAGAAACTTGATATGGTTTCCAGAATACTACTTCCAGATGACTTACAATACTTCCAGACGACTTACAATGTTTCCAGAAGACCTTATACTTACTTTTAGAAGACTTGAAATACTTCAAAATTACTTGAAGTGCTTCCAAAAGACTGGATACTACTTCCAGAAGACTTGATACTGCTTCTAGATGTTTTAAAAAGCCTCCTAAAGCTTTGATACTGCCCCTATAAGACTTTATACTGCTTCTAGACGATTTCAAATGCTTTCAGAAGACTTGAGAAGTTTCCAAAAGACTTGATACTGCTTCTAGAAAATTTTAATAATTAAGAATCGATACTGCTTCTAGATATTTTAAAATGCTTTCAAAAGATTAGATATAGCCCCTGTAAGACTTTATACTATTTCTGGAAGATTTGAAATGCTTTCAGAAGACTCGAGAAGATTCCAGAAGACTTGATACTGCTTCTAGATGCTTTAAAATGCTTCCTAAAGGCTTGATACTGTCCCTGTAAGACTTTATACTGCTTCCAGAAGATTTCAAATGCTTTCAGAAGACTTGAGAAGTTTCCAAAAGACTTGATACTGCTTCTAGAAGATTTTAATAATTAAGACATGATACTGCTTCTAGATATTTTAAAATGCTTCCAAAAGATTAGATATAGCCCCTGTAAGACTTTATACTGTTTCTGGAAGATTTGAAATGCTTTCAGAAGACTCGAGAAGATTCCAGAAGACTTGATACTACTTCTAGAAGATTTAAAATGGTTACAAAAGTCTCGATATTGGCTCAGGTAGGCTTAATATTGCTTCTAGAGGATCTAAATTGCTTCCAAAACATTTGGAATGCTAACAAAAGATTTGATATTGCTGTCAGAATACTTAACATTGCGTCTATAAGGCTTGAAATGCTTCCAGAAAATTAATTTATTTGGTGCCAATTGTATTTTCATTGCAAATCTTTCTTAATGCTCCCAAACTTCTAAACGATAAATCTTCTTTCATGAAATCCCGGCATGAACCCGGAATATTCTGGGACTGGACTGAAACTGAAATGTACAAGTATCTTAAAATTGAGATACCATTCCTAAGATGACTAATTGTTTAATTGTTAAGATTTCAAGGCATTAAAGATGGTATTTGCACCTCCTAGCGGTCATCTCAGAATCCTGAAAATAATTTCCTGTATTTTCTCTTAGCCACTTTAGTCATAAAGTTTTTTCCTGCAAGTCTGCTGTCAAATAATTTCCAGTATTTTCTCTTAGCCACGATTTTATGATTAATAAAATCTTTTCCTGCAAGTTTAACTATCGACTTACAGAGTCTTTTAGCAATTTGCAACCGCTGGTTCGGCGGACCGCAACCATTCAAGTTAACATTTTTTTTTAATATATCCGTTCTTGTCTACGAAAAAAGGACTTACTTTCGAAAATAAGTTTTTCTGGAAACAGCTAATAAAGGTAAATAGGTCATTTCGTCAGTTTCTAGTTAGTTAATCCCTTTTTTCTGTATTTGCCGATGTTGAAGGACGTCAAAGTATTATTTCAGATCAGAATGTTGTCGTTGTTAATGGCGTTAGTTGCTAGTTTTAGATTTCTAAATATATAATACTGTAGAAGTGAGTTTGTAAATATAATTATATTGGACATTTTATTACTGATTGCGCAAGTGAGGAATAATCTTGGGATTAAATGAGAACACAAGCTGAGTAACTCATCTCCACAAAGCTCGAAATCAAGTAGAGGATTATCAAAATTTATATGGAAATACAGATAGCTCAAACGGTTCGTCGTTTTAACTACACTGAGGTCACTCTGGAAGTGCTGCCAATGAAACTGCAGATGAGCTAATGCTAAAGCGTTAGCTCATCTAACTGATTTATCTTTAGATCGTCAGTGGTACATCTAACACAATCTTCGTAGCTTCATAAGCGCCGGTTTTTGAAAATAAGTATGGATGCTGGATAATGAAAAAACTTAATTGGGAAAAGATTCAAACGACGAATGACTGTTCTCAAAACAAAAGTGATATGAAAAACGTCCATGTATCTGGCGCCTATGGTTAATTTGCAATAGAAATGCCTTATATCAACAGTGCTTACACCTTCACAAGCAATATTTGGTCTATAATTGAAATTTTTTGAACTTTTGAAGTGAACATTTTGTATCCTAGCAGTATTTGGTATTTTGGAAGCAAAATCAAATTGTATTAACAATTTCGTGCCTTTTGCAATAAAAATGTCTTCTTTAAGACTTTGCATTTTCAAACATTTTTTTGCCAGTAGTTTTACAAACGGTATCAAGTCTTTTGGAATCATTTAAAATCTTCTAGAAATAGTATCAAGTCTTTCAGCTGCAGCATAAAATCTTGTGGAAGCAGTTCAAGCCTTCTGAAAGCTATGTTAAGGCTTCTAGAAGCATTATCAAGTCTTCCAGAGGTAGTATCAACATTTTTGAAAGCAGTTCAAGGCTCCTGGTAGCTTATCAAGTTTGTTTTAAGCAGTATCAGCCACCGAAGAAACGAAAGGTGAAGTTTAATAATGGTCTCGAATCGGGGGCGGAGCAAAACGTTTTTCTCACACATAAACTCCCTATTCGTACACCTGGTCACTGACATGCTGTCAAATCACCATTTTGGCTGACCATTTTAGATATCATGAACCGTGGTACTTTAGTAATCTAGGGAGTTTAATACAAATTACACATCAGCGCCATCTCTTATTTGGCAAAGAAACCCGGACTCAGTCCGGTGCGAGCACTCACGTCAAAAAAAAATGCGCGTGTACTGGAGGGTTAATTGTTTTTTGTCAAATATCACCTATTATGATATGCTCTTTAAATGCACATATCTCAGCCAACGTTAATTCAAAAACGTTTTGCATTGGTATGATAACTCTTCATATGCTATCAAATAGATTGTCACTTGTTATATCAGTGTACCTCATACAGCGTGGTCAAAAATTGAATTACCGTTTCGCTGTATTCAATTGCGAGAAAGTCGAACATTTTAAATGGAACGCCCCATATCTTTTTAGTCTATCAAAACGGGAATTTAATTCTCTACAAATTATCTATAAACATTGCTATACCTATTTCTTATAGTTTTCTTCATATTGAGTATTTTATCTAAATCCTACACAAAATGCTATAATTAATAAATTTGATGCGACTAACTCGCTACAGAAAAATTGATGTCTGTCACGTAAAATGGAATCTTTCGACACAGAATCATTTATAGTATCAAATCCAAAATCGTCCTGTAATATGGGACTCGCGCCTTCCAGAATTTTCAAATAAAGTTGCAAAATGAAAGACATGGGAAGAAATTAATGAGATATTTGATTCTGAATTTGTTCGAAAAACAAATATAGAAAAGAATGCTTGTGGTAAGCTGTTTAATTTAATGAAATAAAAATATTTTATCTGAAAATATTTTATATAAAAAGATTATATAACTAAGTGAGAGTATTTTAAATTTTTGAATCTTGCCACGGTAATGAACCTTCACCAGTGAAATAATCTGTATAAATGTTTCGGATTGTAGTACCATCTAGTTCTGATCTTCGAATTCCAACTAATTGCACTATCTGTATTATCACTGGCAGGTGGATCTTGGAACCCAACTATACTCAAAGTGTGATCAAATTTATATCCATCACGCTTACGTATGAAATTGTGCAATATGCAACAAGCTTTAACAATATTCGTAGAAAATTCAATATTAACGTTTAAGGGGCGGTTGAAAATTCTAAATTTGTTACTCAATATACCAAATGTACATTCAATATAACGCCTTGCGCGCGTTAAGCGGTAATTGTATATTCTCCTATTTCGTGGTAAATGTTTACTAGCGTATGGTCTTTGTAAGTGTTGTGATAAGGCAAATCCTTCATTACCAATAAACGAAAACGGTATAGGTATTCCATTGTTAGATATAGGTCTTGGTTGAGGTATATTATAATTTCCTTGTCGTATCTTTTTTGCCCAATCGCTGCTGTCACGTATTGTTGAATCTGAGCTCTTTCCATAGCATCCAACATCTATATCTATGAAATTATAATTAGCGTCACATATTGCTAGCAACAAAATCGAAAAAAAGTGTTTATAATTGTAATATTCTGAGCCGGTATGACATGGTTTTATAATTCTTATATGTTTTCCATCAATTGCTCCAATTATGTTAGGAAAATTAGCATATTTCTTAAATCCTTCAGCGGTTTTTAAATGTGACTTCTGTTGGTTCTGGCATGGAGATGTCTTTTAACTTATTCCACATTACTTCCACAGTTTCTTTAACAATTCTACGTGCAATAGTATGCCCACATTTAAAATCTAAATGAAGATCTGTGAAATTACATCTAGTTGCCACTTTGCAGTTTTTTAGGTGTCTCAACGGAATCCATCTTACAACTGTACTGATCGCAGGCATTTTTTTTGTCGTTAATGAATCGCGTTTTCAGCGCGACTGAATCGCGATGTAGTACTAGCAATTGCATCGCAACTGTATCGATGCAAACACGCGACAATATCGCTACTGCATCGCTACAAAAAGTCGCTGTGGGCGCGGGCCCTAAATGAAACAATGAAAAACAACAATATGGCGTAATATTCCATGTAATTATGGGCGAGATATTCCTAGAGAGTTCACTTTATTTATTAACGGTACTTTCTTGGAAAATATTATTCATCTAAATCGATCGAAGCGCCTCTTACCGAAGAATTTGGTAAAGCAATAAAATATGACAAAACATTTATTCCATTATCTTTAGCTGCTGGCGATAGAAATTTATGGTTTTTTGTTATTTTGATCTTTCCAAAACTAAGACACAGATCATATCCAAAACTTTATTACATCCGCCATGAATATAAGACGAATTTAAAATGTTGGCGTTGGAATAACTCGCCATTATATTCAAAGCCATTAACAGAAGTAAGTGATGACACAACTAAGTAATGACAACAATAACGTAAATATGGATGAAAAGTTGCCAAGACTCCATGGCTTTCTAATATAAAAACAAGAAGCTTTCCAGCATTGCATGCGTCCATTAATTTCCAAATATGAATATTTTATTATATATTTTTATATTTTGGAATATAATATATTTCCAAAATTTCTAGATAGTTTGTTGAGAATTAAATTCCCTTAATTTATTTTTATAACTTTAAGTTTTTGATTCTTTTATGTTATTGATTTTAATTTTTGTCGTTAAATTATTATTTTTCATTGTTTCATTTATTCGGTTTTCTTTTGGTAATTTTTGGTAAATAATAGCTAGCAATCTAAAGATTATTCAATCGCAGTTCATTGTAGAAATAATACTAATAATAATTTAAATAAATTAAATATGATTTTGATAAATTCCTCAATAGCAAGAAAACTATAATAAATAGGTATAGGAATGTTTATGAATAATTTGTACAGAATTAAATTCCCTTTCTGATAGGGTATGAAAATATGGGGCGTTCCATTTAACATTTTCGGCTTTCACGTAATTGAATACAGAGAAACGGTAACTCAATTTTTGACCAGCCTGTATAAGATATACTAATACAACAAGTGACAAGTCTATTTAACAGCATATGAAGAATTATCGTACCAACGCAAAACGTTTTTGAGTTAACGGTGGCTGAGATATGGGCTTGTAAAGAGCATGGTGATATTTGACAAAAAACAATTAAAATCAAAATAACTCGAAAACAAAAAACGGTAGGTACCAACAACTGTTATCAAAGTCAACATATTTTCTTACGTTTAATTGAATGGTGTAATAAAAACTATAGCATTCCATTTAAAATAACGAAGTTGAGGTCTATTTCCGGTAGACCGGAAGTGGTGGCCATCGTGAAAATATTTTAGATTAATAGATCGGAACGAACAACCCATGTAACCAAAATTTCAAGCCTCTACGAGTAGTGGAACTTAAGAAACTTCCAATGAACCAGTTACGTGAGACAACCTGTATATATAATTTTTTTCATATTTTATGTAGTTTCGCGGTTTAAATGATGCTGTTATTTTATTTCGAAAACTGGTAGTTGGTTTTTAACAAGTTTTACATTGAGTTATGTAGATTTATTCTGTATGTTGCATGGTAATAATTTTTTCTGATTTTTCAGCGTGAGTAAAGTGTTTGCAAGAAAACTGAGTTAAACAGGTTATGAGACGCCAGTGCATGGTAATGGGCGAGCAATAATCGCCCTCGGAGCACTTGAGAAACCAGAATGGCAGCAATGACTGAATGTCTGCTTCTTTATATATTTTTGATATGTATCTTTGATACTGCACCAGACATTCAGTCACCTCAGTGATCCTGGTTTCTCTGAGACTGATTACCCCACACTGGCGCACAGTGGTCCGAACGGCATGAAAACCCGATCGAAAATATTATTTTGCTGTTAGCAATTAGATATCATTATTAAACTTGGTATACCATTAAAAGGGCAATGTTGTGTCAAAATTTGAATTAAATTCATCAACCGGAAGTAGTACCTCGGATGTGGTGTTTTGCTTAAATACATGTTCATTTTCTTTTCTAAGCCTTCGTTCACAATGAACGGAATACATAATTCGTAAAATGTTGAATGACAGTATTTTATATTGTGATGTTTACAATGAGCAAACGTAAGAATAACGTTTTACGTATAAATTACGGACACCGTAACGCATACGTAAAGTTTAACTAATTACAACTTTACGTTTAGCTTACGTCGAGATGTAGGTTAAATTGGTGTTAATTTGGTGAATGTTGATACATACAACCAATCAGAGTAACGATTGTTCAACATTCTGACCAATCACGTGATTTTGTAAGTAGATAAAGCTACCTAGGTTTTATAACTGATTAATTTTGAAAACCTAGCTAATGTCAAAAACGGTTAATTTTAATTTTTTTTTTATTATTTCTTTATTTTCAAAACAAAATATTGCGGGTGTTATATGAATAAAAAGTAAATGAAAATTGTAATTGTATAAATTAGAGTACTTTGTTTTGATTTCTATAAAAAAAAATACAAAACAAATAAACGTTTTTGTACACACTTCTTTAATAAACTTGGACCAAGTAAATTTAATAATTCTTTAAATAATTTAGGGGTCATGCTTGTGTACATAAACAATGGTTTATGTACTATTCCCCATAATGCATCTTCATTTCCAAAACTAACCTTCTATATTCACCACTTTCTTCTCGATTTTGATACATATGTATTTTTTTATTGATTTTTGTCTCTTCTGTTTTTTGCACAATAGTAACAATAATAATAAAGACGTTATTTCTGAACTCACTATTTGAAAATCTTAAACACAATTTGTATTTAATATACACATAGCCTTTTAATAGACAATACATAGACTGAGGTAAATACAACGATATTTATTTTATGTAAATATTCTATGTGAACATCAAACGATTAATTAATAATTACGTATTACTTTTCGTTCATTGTGAACGAACGCTTATAAATTAGTCCTTTAAAGAAGATGATTACTAAAAAGTTTTGTATAAAACATTAAATATATATTGTTTCACATTTTTTCGTGATTTTACGTGACATGAAGTTACTAAACACATCTAAATTGTTGTATAAAAAACTATATAGTAGCGAAAAATTTGGTACATATATATAGATATTTGGCAAATCGACACAAGGTATAAAAGAAGCTTATCTTTTGAGTGTGGCAGCCTTATACCATTTCCGATTATATTGGAAATGACAGTTTTTATTGTTAGATACATTAATACTATGGAAGTTTGGCGCAAAAAATCTGTCGTATCGTTTACAATTTTAGGGAAAAAAATTTGAAAGGTCAGATCAACTTCTGTATAGCATGTTGTAACATCTTCAGTTCAAATACAAGTAATATTAATAAACTCAATACAAAACAGAATAGAAGTAACATACAAAAAATATAAAAATGTGGCAGAATATTACAATCTAATAAAATCTATTAAAATTTAGAAAAATTTAATGAGCTTTGTTATTTTAAAGTAATAACAACATTAAGGTCACGCTCGTCATATTATATATGTAATACAATTTATTTAAAGTCTTCTTCATTCTCTTGGTTTTCTTCCTCATCATTATTATATTCTTCTTCACTTTCTTCATCCTCTTTACCATTTTCTTTTGGAGAATCGACCAATATAATCAAAATTTCACTTCTTGGAAGCTACTACACTTTTATAGAAGCTACTAATTAATCGTGATTTGTTTGAATTCCATCAAATTTTCTTCTGCGACACTCTCTGCACCTGCAGACTTGCTTCTTTTCGACTCTTGAGCCTCTTTAGATAACTCTTCAATTGGTATACCGACTCTCTAACCAACGCGGCTCCATGAAAACCATATGGATGATGTCGTGGATGATGTTCGCGGATGCTTCCACAATATTCTGATTGCTACCTTCTAGATGCAATGGAACAAATGACGATAGAAATAGAGAGTCATCTCTTCACTTAGGTTTATTTTGAAATTTTTGCTTATAAGTAGCATGACTTCCACTACCTTCAAACCCTCATTTAGAATGCAACGTAATATTACATTTTATTTCTGATCCTACATTTGAAGATTACAATATTTTTTCAAAAGAGTTATTCAACAAACTCTGTAAACCAATGTCGCAAACTGTTTCAGTGATTTTCATTCCTTTTTTCTCTAAAAACTTCACTCTCGAAGTTTTTACTTTTAATTAAATTAAGGAGTATTATTAAATTAAGACCTTCCTTAGCAACCAATCCAGTTTGTTGTGGTTTTTCCGATTTCGACTTCAAGAGAAGTGAAACTACATTTTAAATGTATTTTCTTTGAAAATCTCAGATATAAAAGCCAAAACACAGCGTCAAAATATGGAAATCAAAACAAGAGAAAATGTTTTTTAAAAAAATGTTTAAATGTTGAAGATTTGCAATTATATGTTAAGTAAACTTTGACTGCTATTTTTTTTCTTTCGGCGCACTTTGGCGCAGGATTTCTTTTTTATGCTACGTACACATACCTTCAGCAATAAAAAAGATACAAGGTACAATTTTTCTTATTTGTTCTTTCACAAGATATTTAACTTAAGAGATTAAGTGGTCAAAAAATATAAGTATTTATTGGTATTAATAGAAATGATTGTAATTTTTTTAGCAAATTATTTTTGAAGTTTTAAATGGCACAAAATGAAGACCTTTCTTTACTTCATAAGAAACCATCAACAAAACATTTTTAAGTAATGGTACGCCATCTTTTTTTGCCATCCAAAGTTGTACCATTTTATAGAAAATTTCATCATACAAAATAAAGTTTTAATAGCAAGTTAATTCGCGAAGTAGCTATTATAAAACACCCAAGTCTTCATAATTATCACTAAGCGTCTCTAAATAGTTAAAATGTATGTAACATTTCAAAAACAACACCAAAAATTTTGCTGCGTTCCTTAGTCTGTCTAATTCTTATTTTTACTCGCCCCAAAAAATCGGGAAAATTTTATTTTGAAAAATTTTTACTGGAGTAAAAAATTGGCTTAACGATTTATTGCGCTCAATTCAGTGTAAAAAGCTTTAAAATCCGTCAAACTATTTTCAAAATAACAGCATCCCCTTAAATTGCGAAAATTCACAAAATATGAAAAGAAATTATGCCTTTTATGCAGAACGTATTAGGCTACCTGTTGACATACCAAATTTTTTGGTCTCATACTTTTTGAGAAAAGAATTCATAAAATGACGGTGATAGTATGACGGGAGATATCTCAAGAATCGGGTGTTTTTTTATGTTTAACTCGCTGTAAAAAAAGAACTGAGGAGCCAAACATTTTCAAATTTATGCCAGTATAGTAGAAAAAATGATTTCATCGATCGGTTGTAAAGATATCGCGCATATATCTGCTGGATACATGCGCGCCTAACGGAGGGTTAAGAAGATTTTCTAGAAGGATACAATTTGGCAGATAACTATTATTAGTAGAATGACATTTTGTGACCCTCTAAAATCCTAAAATCTTATTAGAAAGGGATGAGAAAATCCACCCCTATAATACTTTACAGTAGAACTTTTTCTTATCACCTCTTTAAATCTTTTGCATCAATTTAGAAACACCTGTATATTGAAAAATTTAAGCAAATTTTTTTAGAGTACTCCTACATACATTCCATTAAAAACTCCTGATGGCACAGAGCTTGTATCTAGCTCAGACAGTGATGCTACGTCTGTAAGATCGGTTAGATTTAGTAAATTAGCCGAGGTCAGGCAAATGTCTGATGAGGTCGCTACAGAAGCTTTACTTGCTAGGTTGTCTTACCAAGCGAGTGTGCGAGCTAGCGACCTTGCTAGAAGGGCAGCTTCCAGATTGCCTCTTGAAAAAATAGCAAAATTAGCTTTTGGATTTTGTCTCTTAGTAAATATAACAAAAAATATTTCTTCATTTTATATAATATGTACTTTTTGTAGTGGTTTTGTGCTAATTATACCTATCAATTAGCATTAGCCGACACAGAAGCAGGTGTCGTAAATGTTCTGTCTTCCACTTCTAGTCTTTTTACATTAGCTTTAGCGGCAATGTTTCCATCAACATCCAACGATAAGTTTACCCTTTCAAAATTAGTATGTGTATGTTTAAGTATATCTGGAACGGTAAGATATCTTTTTTCTTGGTGTTTAAGAAGTAATATTATTTTTTGTATATAAAATGAAGGATAAATTTGAGATAACAATATTTATTAACTCTATATTTCAAAAATGTTTATGTTAGTCAAAGTAAGCTAGAAGATAACTTTATTTTTGTTTTGCTTTAACCAAAACGGCACAATTTCCCAATTTAAGGAGGACTGAATATAAAAATTGTAATTGTATTGTATTTGACTTTAAAGCTGAAATTAATTTGATTCTGAGAAATGACGACTAGGATCATTTTGCAGAAGAATAAATATTCCCTGATCAAAATGGATAAGTGCATCAGATTTTTTCACGCGCGACTTAATGTTGATTTCAATTCAACTCATGATTCGCCAATATTTCTACACCATCTTTTATATTGAATTGCTCCCAAAGCTCATTAATTGACAATTAGCTAATTGTCAAGTTTTTAAAACGTTTTCCATAAGTAATAATCTTGTATTGTTACTAATATTTTGTAACATTCGTTTTCATGTTGTATTTTCTAGACAGATGTTCGATTTTCACATCATCAGATATATCAGCTCCGATATACAAGAGAAGTAGAATTTTTTGACACAAATTGTTGTTTCGAATGTATTCTTTCAGTTCAAAGTACAAGTGGTTATTAAACATTCCTGAAAGTAGACTTTTGTCATCCAAGCTTAAAGAAATTATATTGCAGAACTTTTTTACAATGTAAACTGGAATTAACTTACTGTAATCGGGCAACATTTATTTCCATGCGTGGTTTGATGTTGAATTCAGCTCATCCCATGATTCTAAAATTAAACGAACTTCGGGATCCCGCTTCGAACTTGGGATCAAAGCGGATGCCTGAATCACGACATATTTTAACATGCCATCATGTCAAAACATCAAACTTGGCTTTGTTGCATCATATAATTTGCTCCAACAGTTGTTTGGTTCAGGTGGGAGAAGCATTGTTTCATGATATTATAACTGGATCGAATTTCTGAAGAAGATTGCATCATGGCATCCGAAATGTCTAATATTTTTTCAAAAGGCACGTAATAAAACCCGAAAGCTTCTAGTTTTAGTTCTAGTAATAGTTCTAGTATTACATTGCTGTTTTGTTAAAACTGAAGATCTGCCAACATATTTTTTGTGATTTCACACCATAATCATTCAGCAATACATAATTATCGCATCGCTTCAACATCAGAAACCAAAATAGATAAATGGGGCACATGCATACAGTATGAATACCCCATACACTTATGCATGTACCTACCCTATTACAAGAAAATGAAAATTAAAGTTTGCTAGAAAGCTGTCAGTCGTCATAAAGATCGTTTCAAAATGATTAATAATCAAAGTGTTTGTAACACCTGAATGTGCAATTGTAGACACTTATTATTAGTGGTTATATTAGTATTTAGTCTACAGACTATTACTTCATGATCTAAAGATATGACACTTGTATCGATTATTGATTCAGGGTCAGATACCATAATAATGTTACGCAATGTTAATGCTGACGATGTGACTTTCTGGGCGTGAAGGTTACTTGGAGAAGACTAAAATCCACTAAACAACGCGGTGCATGGCTTTGTAGTTGCAGGCAGTTAATATTTGGAGACCACTTTTTTGGCAAAATTTCACTAACTGTATCCTCCAATATATTCAAATACTCGACTACTTCCACTCTAGGTGCCCAACAAACTACCATATTGCATAAACTTGTTTATCAATCTTTATACTTAACCATTTGAAATATGGTTACATGGTTTCAACATTCACATCAATTCACATCAATTAATGTAGCATTTCATCATATTTATTAACAATTTGGTATCGATTTTATATTCATGTTTTGAAAACGTTTTCAGCAAGTAATGATTGAATCATGACAGTTGCATTTTAGGCTGATATTCAATTTTTACATCTTCAGACAAGCCCGATATATTGGTAGGATGTCCTGGAGCATTATCCAAGAGAAACAGATTTATTTGAGACAAATTGTTCTTCCTTCAAACTTTCACTCCAAGGGAAAACTATGTTTCTATTAAGCCAATCTTGAAAGAGGCTTTGTGGCATTTAAGCTTTAAAAACGTATATGACTGTAATTATCTTTAAACAATGAAATGTGTCATATGGATAATCAAATCAGTACTTTAAAATCTTCTAAAAACCTGACAAAAAGTATGTCATCTCAAGTAGATTATATTTGCTGCACTTCTCCAGCAGATATGAAAAAACTCCATCTTCTATCAAATGCACTATCGACATTTGTATAAGGATTGTCCACCATGTACACGAAAAATTGAGTAATGGAGTAATTGTTTACTTAAAAAACCTGTTTATATAGAAAATTTATCAGGCTATTCACTAGATGATGGTCTGATAAAGGACTGCTTTTGATTGCGTTGTTTAAGTAAAATTCGTGATATATGACGGTTTCGTATAACTTTAATTATTTATTTAATATTGCTCTTGTTTAACTCATTTTATACAACAAGTTTATACAAGAGTAGTATTGTTTCAAATAAAGTATCAGTTTAGATTTTGTTCTTAACAGGTCCATATGACATTTCATTGTCCTATTATATTCATGAAATTGGACACTGTGCAATTGTGGATGATTGGAAATTGTTGATCTTCCTTGATATCCCTACTGATCGCAATTTTTCATCTAAAAGAAAATAAGATTTTTTCAAGAAATATTGACTTTTGCACGAATGGTATAAAAAGAAAACTTTCTTCTGATGAAGAAATTAATCATAAAATCGTTATATTTTAATCAATAACTAATCCTAAATACTTTTGCGAATATTATTGGAAATTTACAATAAAAATTTGGAAGAATACGTCCGTTGGTATCCAATCTCGAAAAACTCTTTAAACGTTAAGTTACGACACGTGATGTAATTGATGTCAGCTAAAGAAGCTGCAAATAAACACTTAAATCTCTCTTAAAATAATCAACATATAAACACTTTTGAATAGTAAATAAAGCATTTAAAACAATAAAAGAGAATTGTAAATAATTAAGTTACAAAAGATTGTATTACCTCTTAAACGATTAATGTACAAAAATTAAGATGTTAAGTTAAAATGTCCAAACATTAATTTGTTTTAGGTTTTGGTAAGTTATACAGATATAATGATGCAACACAGGGTACCTCATGGAGTTTCTTTATCAATATTAAGCGCGTTTTTTTACGCCGCGTACATCGTTTTTCTTAGAATGCATGTCGATCACGAAGATAAAATGGATATACCATTATTTTTTGGTATTATTTCCAATCGTTAAAAAATATAAATCAAAATAAATTTCTAATTTCTTTGTAGGATTTGTGGGATTATTTAATATTTTTCTTCTGTGGCCGATATTTTTTATTTTACACTATTCCGAATATGAAACGTTCGAATGGCCAACAAAACACCAATTAATTTTTTTGTTAATGAACGGTTTGTTTGGCACCGTTGTTTCAGAAGTACTTTGGTTATGGTAAATTAATATAATTAATTGTTATATTAATCATTATTTTTTTTTAATTTAGGGGTTGTTTCTTAACATCTTCATTAATAGCAACCATAGCGATAAGTTTAACCATACCCATGACGATGTTCGCTGATGTGATTGTTAAAAAGATTTCTTACCAGTATTTATTTTATGTGGGAACCGTCCCTATTGCTTTAGCGTTCGTCTTTGTGTCGATTTTATCGCACTATGAGAATTGGGATCCTGTTTATAACACATTAAGGTTGGTGTATACTACAGTTTGTCGGAGACGCAACAGGTAATGATTAATTTAGTCAATATCATTTTAATTATTTTTTTTAATGATTTATTTGAAGATATAGACTCCGATTTCCCGAGTTTTCGGCGGAACAAACGGAAGCGCTCATTGGAATTAATAGTAACGAGCATGAAGCATAAATTATAACGAGATATGTAGACTGGAGTATTTAAAAATGAAATTAACATTCCTTATTGTTTTAAAACATTGACTGACAAGGTCCTATAAGTACGGAATCTCCAACAAAATTTGTTGTACGTTTTTACCAAAAATAATTAAGTTTGATTGATACCAGGAAATTTATTTTTGATCTCAATTTAGAAATGTAATTTTCGTCAATTTTAATTATATTTAATGCAACAAATTATGTGATAAATATAATTATTACATATTTTTAAAGAAAACACTTAAAATTAAAAAATACTATATTGTTATTTAATATAATGCTTTTGTTCTATTATGTGCAATATTAATTAAGTGTTACACTTTCCCCTGGAAATAAGAAATTGCTTATTATGATATACCCTAATCTATGTACTCTACTAAAAATTGTTTACCAGAAAATTTTGAGAAAAAGTATTAATAACACAAACAGTGTCTTACTCTTTTTGATACAATAACCTTCTTTATTATTGAAACAATTTTTTTACATATACTTTTTTATGCAACATTCTTTAATCTATAATTTGGATAAATGAATTGAAGTAAATATATTATTAAATAGAACTAATATTAAAATGTAAAACAGTATTGACCTTTAACCGATACCTTGTTAATACACAAGGCAAAAATCTTGGTGAGAACTTCAATCATTAAATTTTCCATTGATTCTAAACAAAAAAAAATGCACTGCCTTCATCTTGAGGTTGTCGCCAAGATTCTTTCTTCGTTCATCAACAAGCGTACGAATATATTAGCTCATCATTTCAAATTTACAAGTTAGCAGTGCTTTGTGGGTTTCTTTAAAATGTTTATGTACATGTTCATTTTGTGTAACTTGTAAATTTGGAGATTTAACAGGTGTACATTCCACGTGTTTAGGAACATAGTTTATATTTTTAATATATTGTAGTGAAACACTGGCTCTCCTAAATGTATTTTCTTAATTATGTATTGTAGATAAATTCAACAAAAAAATGATAATAAAGTGATATAATATAATGGCTAAAATATTTATCATGATTTTGTCTATGTAAAAAATCAATATTGAATGGATATCCTGGTTATAAATCTTAAAACATCTTTCAGCTAATACAAATTTTCTAAAGATTTATGAGCGGATAAAAGGATAAAATTTTCACCAACTTTCATATATCACCTTCGGAACTAAAGAAGCCGTTGAAAAATTTAAGTAGTTAGAATAAAAAAGTTCTTAATGGCAGAGTTACAGTAACAAATTGATCTACTGACACGTTAAATGTCGATTTAGATTTTGTGCTCTTTGCTTATTAAGTTATACTAGAATAAGAAGCTCCTTAGTTTTCTAGGTAGTGTAGGATACTGAATAGGGTATTAGAGGAGATAATTCTGAATTAATTTAACCAATCATACCTATATACTAAGTGTTTCAGTTTTCTTGTTAATTATCACAAAAATATACTGCTTTTTTATTGCGTATGATTGGGTTGTTTAAATTATTTAAGCCAAAAAATCTGAAGTTGATTTGTTACTCACCAAGAGCTTTATAAACGTAATTTTCCTAATTTGTGGTACAGAAAAGTGTTATATTCAAACGTGGATATTATTTGAACGTTTATATGTATGTTTATTAAGCTGGCTTAAAAACTTCCTTAGACAATGGTCTTTCAATTCGTATGAAAACATTCTTAACCCTTCGTCGGGCGCATTATTAGTGCAAACAAATTCAGGCACAATGCGCCCGAGAGGCACACTTGTAACAATCGCAACACACATTCTTAATTAGCACTTTAAAAGCATTTATTGATCTTCAATGGTAGTTTTAACCAAGAAAAAAAAAGTATATTGAAAAGACAACGCATTCATTAAAGAAAATAATACATATAAAAAAATTTTAACTAAGAAAAAGAAAGAATATTAGAAAAAACCAATTTATTTTTAAAATAATTGAACTAAAGTTAGAATTAACACTAGATCTAAAACTACAAACTTTCGGGTTTTGCCGTGCGTTTTTTAAAAAATGTTCTAACTCAGGTCAGTTAGACCCAGTTTCTGAAGAAGGTTGCAACATGGCATCCGAAACGTCAAACATTTTTTAAAAACGCACGGCAAAACCCGAAAGTTGCTAGTGTTAGTCCTAGTGATACTTCTAGTGTTAGTTCTAATTTTAGTTCAATTAACACCGGTCGTAAAAGCCTTCGTACTTATATTTTCAAAATAATATTTAAAAAATATTTTAAAATATTATTGTTGTCCTGTTCATTCAGAGTCAGTTTCCTCGGCAGAAGGCCGACATTGACATGCAGCATAACAGGTATCGCACACCATATTTACGTTAGACATGCAGATTGCAGACCGACATTTTTTACATTCATAATTTGTCATCCTTCTGAAATTCCTTTCATCTGTATAGGTTGAACACCTACGCCTTTTTGGAGGTGGAGTTGAATTTTCTAAGTCATCAGCTTCATTTCATTGGAACCGTTTTAGTCACATTTGGAGCTGGGTATTGATTCCAACAGTCTTCATACTTCTCCGAGTAAGCTGTCCCATCGTCAGCTGATGAGACAATGTTTTTAGAAAGACTCGTCTTTTTAATAATTCCAGTCGATTGCCGAGGTAAATTACTTGGGAGTTAATACCACTCACATTCAACATTATGAAAAATATTGGGCCATGGGCCACTGCTTCACATTTCGGTTCACGCCGTAGGTAGCACACATCCGATCGACAGTGTCCTTGGTGGAATTATAAAAAGTGATTATCTCTGGCTTTTGTTTCTCTTCAGATTTAGGATCGATGGTGTTGTCGTCATGTAGTGTAGATACGAGAATTACATTCTTCTTTGCTCGTGGTATGTAAGATGCTAAAGTTTTTCTATTATTGAAACCAAACATGCTGGTGTATTGTTTCCTTCCTTTGGCCAAGACAAATGGTGGGGGCAACTGTGTTTTATTTATTCTCAGTTCCAACTTATGATAAGTTTTTCTTTTTCAAAAAATCGATGAGAGCTATATCGGCAAACCAATTATCGGCTGTAATGTTACGACCGCTTCTGAATATCGATTTAGCCATTCTTTTTACTACCTCACACGGTTTATTACTGACAGCGAAAACACCTTCAGGCTGTTTCCCAGCATAAATCTCCATAATTCAACGTATAAGTCGTCTTGGCATCAACAAGGGCAAAACACTTTATGCCGTACTTATTCGGTTTAGACGGTAGCATCTCATCGATTGTCACGTTTTCTCCGACGTTATAACTCTTGACAGTTTTCTACAAATTTTTCAAACACGTCCCGAATTGGAGCAAGACGCTCAATTTCTTTTCGTTCTGCTCTGGTAGTAAAATCGTCAAATCAAAGACAACGCATCAGAGTTTTGAACCGTTTGATATTCATTACCAATCCAAATTTCTCGACATCGTCGCCTTCATTTCCCCAAATTTCCTCCAAACTTTGACGATTTCCTCTCAGTGCTCCTGCTAAGTATAATAAACTAATAAAAGTCTTTAGTTCGATGACGTCTGTGGGAGCGACGTCTCTTTCTCTGGAAAATTTATGCTTTATCGATTCAATATATTGGTTTGTATATCTAACTGTTGTATCCAAAATGTCGTTTGTGAACAAATTATGCCAACAATCAACCGCAATTTGAGCATTTTTAGCGTTTCCTTTGACTCCAGAACGTTCAGTTATAACATTGTGACATCGTCTGCGAACATTTCTTGGTGGCAGATTTTTATACCATTTGGTTGTTCTATCCTTTCCCAAAATTTGGCATCAGTACTAGGTTCGCATTCATCTTGAAATTCCTCACGCTCCGTTTCTGAATCGTCTTCACGTTTTTCAACGGAATCTTCCGAATCAATATCACTGTCTTCTCCAAAGTCTTCGTTCACTGAGGGATCTTCGAGAAGATTTATTATAACATCAAAATGATTTGAACAATTTTGGGACATTTTAGCGGAAATAAAGGACAGTCGGAACCACCAGCTATTTTAGACCTAATTTTACTTCAACATTATGTCCTTCTTTTATACCTTTTACTACTGGGAACAGCAACATTTGCAGTTGTGAAAATTCTTTATTTGACTTGAAAAATATAAAACTTCGCGATGACTTTTTACTTCTAGTTAGGTTCGATGATAAGATTTGTTCTCACGAACGGTGAGGATTCTCAAAACTTGTCAATTCCAATCTCCCATGTCAAGTAATGTAGTTATATTTCAACAAATTTATTTGCATTATTTGACATCGGTGATTAAGGGATCACGGACTTATTTTAGTTCAGTAAATGTCCTTACTTTATACCTTTTTAACTGAGAACAACAACATTTGCAATTGTGGGAATTCTTTTTTATTTGGTTTGAGAAATATATAACGTCGCGACAATTTTTTACTATAACTAGGTTTTCCAGATAAAATATTTATTCTCACAAAAAACATCGATAGAAGAAAAATAATAAGTAGAAGTATCATAGAATATTACGTGATATGTGAAGAAACAACTAAAATAATCACATGATGAAAAAAATAATCGATTTATTGGTAAAAATATTTATGACGCATCCGGGCGCAATGAGCTTATAAAATCATAGTAATAATAAATCCATTCTAAAAAACGCGCTAACGAACTAACGGACTAGGTATACTGTAATCAGCAGGTAAAGAAAGTAGACTATAAAGAAGTACAGACCTCTACACTTTTTAAGGCTCAAGAGATTAGCGAAAACATTCTACTTGTGCCTGTCAGGTCAGTTGCGCCCAACGGGGGGTTAAGAAACATTTTAAAAACTAGAAAAATAAGCATAATACCTTTAATTGCCCGCCAAGTGCATTTGCCAAAACTTAAGCTACCCGTTTATTATCTTAATATAACTGTCCAGATATTCGATATTTTTATTTTTTATGATTTTTAGGATGGTCTGCATATTCCCATTAAATAATGCAGATACCCAACCCAAAATTCAAGAAATTATAAAAGCAAACTACAAATTTTATTTTTTAATTCAAAGAAATAAAATTAATTTGAGAAGACAAAAATTATTACAGAAATGATAAATAAATCATTAATAATTTATTATGTTCAAAGTGAGAACCACCATTCCGAATACATCTACGTGGTCTATTCCTGATTGCAGTTGTGGTGATACCGCGTCGCATTTTTCGTTTAAGTTGTTAATACAAAGCGATTCCATGCGACCCCATAAAAAGAAATCTAAAGGCGTAAGGTCAGGAGACCTGGCAGGCCAGAGAATGGGCCCATTTCGTGGAATCCAAGAATTAGGGAATACTTGTTTTAGATTGTCACATACCCTTCGTTGATAAAGGGCAGCCATCGTGTTGAAAAATAATATCTCTTCGCAAATTCAACGGTAGGTCTTACAGAAAAGCTAAATAGTTTTCGCCATTTAAATTGTTTGGCACATAAATTCATTGTGCACTCCAATGAAATGATTAGCAAAAACTGCACACTATGCGTTTACACTAAACCTGTAATGAAAGGAAGTTTCCTTTTTCATATGAGGGTTGTCATTCTAGTAATGTAAATTATGGAAATTTACAATGCCTTCTTTGGTAAATTTTGACTCATCTGTCCATAGAATTCGCTTGAGAAACATTCTAGCTCCCATTTCGCAATTCAACAAAATGTTAACCGTCGTAAGGATAGGTATTTATAAATTTGTTCTATATAAGGTCTTTCGGAAAGGGTTCCATTAGAATTCTATACAGCGGTGGTTTGGTCAGGTCTATCTGATCATTAAGACATTCAACATGTTTATTGTGATGTTTAAATTTTTTATCTCGAATGCTTTTGTTTTTGTCATTATCATGCCTTTCTCCATCTTGTGTAATATTTTTACACTTGTATCTTGATTGAATTCATGAGAGGAGTCCAGAAGGTGTCTACCAAAGTTAGATCTTCTATTGCCAATGTGTCATATCACCAATTCTTTGTTTAACTGATTTTCCTGTCTCACCTATGTAGACCACCCCACAGGTGTCACAGCTTAGTTTATAGATTTTCAAAAGTATGTGGGGAACCCATTATTGTGTGCTACAGTTTTAATGATGGTCATTTCCTTATTTTTGTAGGCATCACTGAGAGGAGTTGTGAGTAACCTATTTATGTATGCATGGAATGCTGCATTTTTGAGCTATATCATGGTGATGTGAGCTGTATGAGATTACCACGTCGATCTGGGTATTTTTTCTGTAGACCTCAAAGTCTATTGTGTTATTCATATTAAGTAACTTCAGGTCAAGATAAGGTAAGCTATTGTTGAGTACTTTTTTCATTGTGAAATGAATACTAGGATGAATTTCATTAAGTAGTTTGTTAGATGTAAGTCTTCAATAGTATTGTGTGTTAGTTTTCCAAATAATGAGGATATCATTTACATATTCCCATCTGCATTCCGCTCAAGCGTGACCCCATTGGTAGGCCATCGGAATATTTGTATATTTTATTAGCAAAAATGCAGGTCAAAATGACATGGCCTTCTAATAAAAACACGAACGGCTTCCTGCATTTTGTGTAAGATTTTGATAAATTACTCAATATGAAGAAAACTGTAATAAATAGGTATAGGAATGTTTTATAGATAATTGGTAGAGAATTAAATTTTCTTTCTGATAGGCTAATAAAATATGGGGCGCTCCATTTAAAAGTTTTGATTTTCTTGCAATTAAATACAGAGTAACGGTAATTCAATTTTTGACCAACCTCTATAGGATACATTGATATAACAAGTGACTATCTATTTAAAATCATATGAAGAGTTATCATGCCAATGCAAAACGTTTTTGAGCTAACGTTGGCTGATGTATGGACTTTTAAAGAGCATGGTGATATTTGCCAAAAAACAATTAAAATCAAAATAACTTGAAAATAAAAACAGGTAGGTATCAACAACTGTCATCAAAGTCAACATATTTTTTTACGTATAATTGAATGGCGTAATAAAAACTATAGCATTCCATTTAAAATAACGAAAATGAGGTCTACTTCCGGTAGTCCGGAAGTAGTAGCCACCATGAAAATATTTTAGATTAAAGGATTGGAATGAATAGCTCATGTTACCAAAATTTCAAGCCTCTACGAAAAAAAGCTAAAAAAAGTTGTAATAAACCAGTTACGTAATACATTCTGTATAAACCTTGGGCCTAAACAGATCACGGACTGCAATCAGCATAACTTCAAAACATAAAAAGTACATGCTTTCTGGAGGTAGCATATGACAAATAGCGCAACAGCTGATCCTGGCAAACCTCAAACCACAAGTTTCAAACTTAAATATTTTATTTAATCAAATAACAAAAAAAAGTAACCTTCATATTCAGAATTAAGAAAGCAGTACATATAACTTAATAACCATAAATATTTGGTTATTACAGTTCGATGAACTCGTTCTTGCCGAATGATGTTTCTGAGTGTAATTCTTTTTGACAATTGTATTGGTCGCGAAATCTCGGATAGTTTTAAGGCAGTTAGAGTAGATCGTCGAACGGAAGTGTTCATGTTCTCCATGTTAATGTACAGCGCCTTCATAATAAATGTCTTCTGTTGGAATCTTTTCTAATTGCTAATAATAATAGGTTCCATATATTGTGCATATGTGAGCACTGACTGATTGCAACTGACATCAGAGATATTAGTATATCTGGTTATAGAGTTGTTTCATTCTTTCTACAAGGGTCAATTCTTGGACCCCTCCTTTTTCTAATTTACATAAATGACCTACCGAATCCCCTTAGTGATGGCATGTTGTTATTCTACGTAGACGACACAACATTGATGACGGTTGCACCTACGCGAGACTCCACATTGCTACGACAATCGCAGCTGATATCTTGAGCGGAGGATTGGTTTCGAATCAATCAGCTGGCTTTGAATCGGTCTAAGACTGTGAGTCATATTCACAGTCTCAGTTTTACTTTGCGTGCTGTTGATGAGACTTGTTCATCGAATAAGTTCCTCGGGTTAATTATTGACCCGGAACTTACCTGGCATTCCCATTGTAATTTTCTTGCGAACCGGCTTAGTTCGGTGGGTTATTTACTTCGTCGCCTAGCTGGTATTGTTTCGATGGAAGTTATGAAGACTTACTACTTTTCCTTTTTTCAGTCCCAATTGGGTTGTTAGTTTGGGTCATGCCCTAAATCTTTGTTCGCAATACAGAGGAGAGCAATTAGAATCATGGCGGAACTTGCCTACAGAGATGACTGTCGTCAGACCTTTAGTGAATTGAGAATCTTAACATTACCTAGTCTTTTTATATTCGAGTCCCTTAAATTTCGTTATTCAAACAATGTCTGTTAAAAGACTACTGACTTTTTCTATTTACAGCTCTTAAAAACTAAAAATTAGGCGTGAGAATAAAGTTCTCAAGTCTCAAGTACTCAATAACAAGAGAGGTGACTTAAAAAAAATTTATCTTTTTAATTTATGGAATCGAAGAAATTATAATTGGTGTGTAAAACTAATTAATTAAATTTGATTAAATTTGCTTCAAAATGATTTTTATTTCATAATAATATCTCAATTCGTCTTTGAGATATGATGATGTAAATTAGATTATTCAATTTAACCTCAATAACAAGAGAGGCGATTTAAAAAAAATGGTATCTTTTTAATTTATGGAATCAAAATAATTATAATTGGTTTGTTAAAACTAGCTTAAATTTGCTTAAAAATGATTTTTATTTCATAATAATATCTCAATTCGTCTTTGAGATATGATGATGTAAATTAGATTGTTCAATTTAACCTCAATAACAAGAGGTGATTAAAAAGAATTTTATCTTTTTAATTTATGGAATCGAAGAAATTATAATTGGTGTGTTAAAACTAGATTAAATTTGCTTCAAAATGATTTATATTTCATAATAATATCTCAATTCGTCTTTGAGGTATGATAATGTAAATTAGATTATTCAATTTAACCTCAATAATAAGAAAGGTGAATTAAAAAAGTTTTATCTTTTTAATTTATGGAATCGAAGAAATTATAATTGGTGTGTTAAAACTAGATTAAATTTGCTTCAAAATGATTTTTATTTCATAATAATATCTCAATTCGTCTTTGAGATATGATGATGTAAATTAGATTATTCAATTTAACCTCAATAACAAGAGTTTATACTTTATCTCACTTGAGTTAGAGTTTATATAAGGCATAATTTGGACGTAAGGGTTCGATTTTTGGTTTAAAAATATTCTTAAATATTTCATTTATTTCCAACAGCTTGCTAAAACACAGTTTAAACCCTCCGTCTGTCGGGTGTGGTCTACGAGTCCACGACAAAATGATTATGTGAAATATTTTTTAAATTATTTTGCTCAAAACTTCTACAGTCACAATACCTTTCAAGTATCTGAATATCAACTGTTTTCGCTTTAAAAAACTGTTTTTCAAAATTCCAAATAGTCGCTACATAATATTTTGTCCTTACAGACCCTTCCCGATCAAATGTGTAACAATATTCGCAGATGTAATCTGTAGGAATCGTATTCCAGTTGGAACTCTATGCGATCTTTTTGTGTTTGTAGGAGTATTATCGAGTTATAAAACTATACCTCGGAGTGATCGCAATATAGTTCGGTAGTTCCCTTAATAATTACTATATATACGGTTACCGTATCGTTGACACGCCACTTTACTATTGAACCCCATTTTGAGGCGTTGTGTTATGTGTTATTTATTTTACAAATATAGAGAATAGAAAAGTGCATAAAAAATTATTTATAACTAATATCAAATATCTAGTTAGCAATCTACAAATAGCATACTTACAAATAGGTAAGTAGTATCACACAATTTTCTGATATGATTTGATAAAATAATAAATGATTTATTATTTGATAGCATTGTGATATGGATCCTTATGAAAAGGAGAGAGAAAGATTACAGAAACTCTGTCTGACGATGGTTCGATATCAGATCCAGATTTTGTAAGTATCAGTGATCATGATACAGAAACTGAGCAGGTAATCGTAAATGAAGATGCAGATATTATGCATCAGGATGACGGCGAGGATGATGAAGATGAACAACCCGTGATTCGTGATAGATGCTCGTATTTTTTTGTTAAAGATGGAATTAAATGGAAAAAGGCTGTCCCACCTAGAAATATTAGAACTCGCAACGAAAACATAGTGTCTCACCTGCCGGGGGTTATCGGTAAAGCACGTGACGCATTATCTCCCATTCAATGCTGGATGTACATGTTTGGAAACTGCATTGATATTGTAGTTGAAAGCACTAATTTATTTATTGATAAAATTTCTGTTAAATACCAAGATAAGACTGAGTGTAGACCTACCGACTCTGTAGAAATTCAAGCGCTGATGGGTTTGCTTTATTTAGCTAGGCTCCATCATGGATCGTACTATTGTTGACAAGTTCAACGACAATTGTAAGAAAACTTATTCTATGGGCGAGTATGTAACATTAGATGAAATGCTGCTTGCCTTTAGCGGCAGTTTCCGAATGTACATTCCAAGTAAACCAAACAAATACGGATTGAAAGTCTTCGCCGTTGTTGATGCCAAAACATTTTTCACTTCACACATAGAAATTTACGCTGGTGTTCAACCCAATGGTCCATATAAAACTGACAACTCTACCGCTGCAGTAACTGAAAGAATATGTTCACATTTATTAGGATCAGGAAGAAATGTTACAATAGATCGTTGGTTCACAGGATATTCAATTGTAAAGAAACTGCTGAGAGAGTACCGCCTTACTGTGGTTGGTACAATTAGAGCCAATAGAAGAAAACTACCTCTTGAAATAACACAAGTTAAAAAAAGGAAAGTATATTCTTCGTTATTCGCATTTAGTAATGATATGACTGTAGTTTCATATATACCCAAAAAAGGAAAGAATGTGCTTGTAGTTTCAACAATGCACCGAGACGATCATATCGATGAAGCTACCGTTGATCGGAAAAAGACCGAAATAATTACTTTCTATAATAGCACAAAAAGTGGAGTAGATGTTGTTGATCGAACGATCACATCATACAATGTTGCAAGAAACACAAAGCGTTGGCAAATGGTAATTTTCTATAACGTCCTCAATATAGCAGCAATTAACGCTTTTGTTATCTACAAAGGCAACATACCAGATGGTGAATTTGCTAAAACTCGCAGACTGTTTCAAAAAAATCTTGGTATGGAGTTAGTGAAAAATAACATGCAAAGAAGAGCCGTTGATAAGCACTTGACCAAAAGTGTGCGTACTTCTGCCTTGAGGCTCTCAGGTATTGAAGAGGAGATTTTTCCAGAGCCACAACCAGGGAAAAGAGGAAACTGTAAATATTGCAAAAGACGAAAAACTCGTTGTTTTTGCAAAATTTGTAAATGTTGGTTGTGCATGGAGCACATAACAGCGTGCTGCAACGATTGTTTGGGAAATATGGAGACCGCAGTTTGAAGCCCTCCAGGTTGTGCATGGAATATTATTCTTTAGTTAAAACATTTTTTATAAGACTTTATACATTTTTAAATAAATATTATTATAGATCGATTTTCTTTTCCTTTATTGAGGCGTTGTTTCCAAATTTTGAAAAATATGTGATTAAATTGTAAGCATTTTCTTTAAATCAAATTAACATAAAACGTGAGTTTGGAATTGGCCCTGTATTAGGCTATTATATAGTACAAGCATCATATAAAACATATTTATGAGAAATTAGCACTGGAGGATACGTTGGCGTCCTTTAGAGTTTTTTCTATTTTGGATTCCACAGACCACACCCGATCGAAAGTGTTAAGAAAGCGCGCCCGACAGACGGAGGGTTAATACAGGTTTAAAATACAATTTTTTGGTAGCAACGTAAAATAAGTAAAAAAAAATACTGGTTAAAACAATTAAATACAGTAATTGTATCCTCTCTATAATTTTACTTTTTGTTCAAGTAAACCAACTTATAAATAAGTTTTTGTGTGTACCGGGTGGACCACTAAGAAAGGACGCCGGCTATATCTCAGAAACCGTTGATCGCATAGTTTTCAGGCAAAAAAATTCTTATACAAAGTGACCCATAGACACTGCTGGAAATTATTTTCAAGTTTGTAAAACTACCGCTAGGGGGCATAATGCCAACGACAAAATTTAAAATGTAGATTTTCGTAAAATTTTGATAATAAACTTCATTCGGCTATAACATTTTTAGAGTCTTTAGATTATTTCTGACAACTTTGGTTAGTCATTTTTTTTTGCATACTGCTTAAATAAGTGAGGTACGGGGTGTTACATTTACTATTATAAAAGTAGCCCTAACTTTGGAATTGTTCATCCGAATACATCAAAATTGGTCTTGTTGGAAAGAGAAGGAATTTTTGTATTCGATGACATCCGAAATTAGCCGATTTACTTTCTATGTCAAACGCTAGGTGGCATAATTTGACAGTTCTATTAATTTTTACAATTTTCTTGAAAAATTCAAATGGAAACGTATATTTTTGATAAGGTATGTGAAAAGAGCGTTAAAAAGTACGCCATACAGTGAAAACCGCAATATCGTACGTGTTTTAGTCTTAGAGATATTCAAAAAGAGAAAGATACATTAAAACGTAACTACATTTGGGTGATTATTTAATATCATAATAAGCTTTCAAAGAACACCTTTAACCAACTATCCTAAAAGAAATCAGTGATGTCTAAAATGTTCGAATTGTCTGCCATCAGTAGCAATGCACTGCTGTAGACGCTGATGCGTAGATAAGACGGCAGCCTCTATTTCCGGTAATGAAATATTGCGGATAACATTTCCTATCCGTTCGATCATGTCTTCTCGTGTCGTAGGCCTGGTTGTAAAAACGCGGTCTTTTATTCGCCTCCACAAATAAAAATCTAAACATGTTAAATCGGGCGATCTAGAGAACAAAATTTAATAGTTGGATGTATCACAGAATCATAGGTACTACAGACTTGTAACATTTAAAAACTACTAAGTAAGAGGTACCTCGCTGGCCAAAGATATAAACTTCCTCTGCCTATCCACTTATTAGGAAAAGTTTCGTTCAACTCATTGGGCACCCATTGTGCTGAAAAAACATGTCTCTGCGAATACACTAATTTGTGCTAAAGGCGATGCGCCTTCCAAAAGAATTGGCAGTTCATTTTTTAAAAAATTAAGGTACGTTGCACTATTTAGTCTATTGTTAAATATGTAAGGACCAATAATTCGTCCTCTTAAAATCCCGCACCAAACGTTTACGCTCCACCGGCCTTGATGCTGTATTTCTCGCATCCAATGAGGGTTGTTACGCGACCAGTAATGCATATTATGCAGGTTTACACCACCATCACTATTGAATGTGGCGTCGTCAGTCCACAGTATCCTTGAAAGCAGTTGAGGATCTTCTATTAACATGTTTGTCAACCAGTAGCAGTAATCGAGACGAATATCATAATCTCTTGCAGTCAGAACTTGATGGAGAACTACGTGGTACGGGTGCATCCTACATCAAAATGTGTTAGTTCGTATTCTCTCTGGCCGATTTCATAAAACATGGAATATTTTCATATATTCTTTTACACCTACCTATATTCTCTCAAAATACGTCGGACTGTTGTCCGAGTAACACCTAAATCATCAGCGATTGTTCTTGTGCTAAGCTGTGGATTGAATTCCACATACGCTAAAACATTTATTACATTTTACGTGTTCTACGATATATAGGACGATGAATGATGTAGTCCTTAACTGATGGGCTATACGGATGAAAACCTTTGTGTTATAATGCCGCCGTTGTGGATAACGAACTGCGTAATATCTTGCAGCAATAGTTGCATTCAAAGTAACTCGCAAGTATATCATACGCTTCTTCATTGGTCGGCATTTTTAAAATAGCTAAATTAATTTACTCACACGACAGAGAAAACACTAACTAATGGTAACAACAGTTTGACTTGGCGCCATAAAATTAAACAATCGGATTATGTTTTATCATGGTCCGCTAACATCAATGAGAATATTTTGATATTACCTACTCAGGTCACCCTTCAACGTATTATATAAGTGAACAAAAAAAGTAGTAAAACTGTTTCCTTGTAAGTTTTACATATAAAACGTTATTATTGTTATAACTTGTTGTAGGTAATTATTCTTTGAAAGCTTACTATGATATTAAATAAACACCCAAACGTAATTACGTTTTAATTTATCCCTCTTTTTTTCAATATCTCTAAGACTAAAATACGTACGATATTGCGGTTTTCACTGTATGGCGTACTTTTTAACGCTCTTTTCACATACCTTGTCAAAAATATACGTTTCCATTTGAATCTTTCAAGAAAATTGTAAAAATTAATAGAACTGTCAAATTATGCCACCTAGCGTTTGACATAGAAAGTAAATCGGCTAATTTCGGATGTCATCGAATACAAAAATTCCTCCTCTTTCCAACAAGACCAATTTTGATGTATTCGGATGAACAATTCCAAAGTTAGGGCTACTTTTACAATAGTAAATGTAACACCCCGTACCTCACTTATTTAATCAGTATGCAAACAAAAAGACTAACGAAAGTTGTTAGAAATTATCTAAAGATTCTGAAAATGTTATAGCCGAATGAAGTTTATTATCAAAATTTTACGAAAACCTACATTTTAAATTTTGTCGTTGGCATTACGCCCCCTAGCGGTAGTTTTACAAACTTGAAAATAATTTCCAGCAGTTACTATGGGTCACTTTGTATAAGAATTTTTTTATCTGAAAACTGTGCGGTCAACAGTTTCAGAGATATAGCCGGCGTCCTTTCTTAGTGGCCCACCCGGTACAACTACATTTGTTACTACTGTATAAATCAGACTGTTATCAAAGAATCAACAAACTATTTATCTATAAGATTTATGTCACAGGTTAATTATAAACAAGTGCCTACATTTCGTAATATTTCAAAATAAGCATGGTGTGTGCACTTAAGTAGCCTAAACAAAACCGTGAAACTCTCAAGGGGAATAACTCAACAGATGGCGCTGATCTGAAATAATTTTTAGATCAGCGCGTGCGTTAATACGCATGCGCACATATGTCATTTTACTGTTTGACAGTTTGACTATAAATTCGAAAATTGACGTGATTTTTTTATTCAAAATGCTGCGCTGTATTCAAAAATATCGTTGTTGTGCTGTTTTTGGATGTACAGATAGTACTTCCAGCCGTCATTGCTTTCCTCATCCGCAAAAGAAGATGGAATTGTTTAATGAGTGGGTTTTAAGATGTGGAAATCCAAAGATCTCCAATCTGCGTCCAGAACTTGTATATAGATCACATCGTGTGTGTCACAATCACTTCGAAAATAGTGATTGTGCTTTAAATTCCTATTTAAAGGCAAACGCTGTAGCAAAACTAGGTTTACCATCAAAAGGTATGTATAAAATTACTACTACTATAATATTATCACATCAGTTGATATAATCTTTATCAAAACTAGTATAAAATAAAGTTTCCTTATTTTTTGCGTTATTCAACCGAGAGAGAAGTAATTTTATTAAATAGCATTTCATTTTACTGAATGTATAATTTTTCAGTAACTGATGTTATTGGAGAGAATCTACAACAATCAATGTTTAACCCTCGTATTCCGGTGCCTGGGTCTATTTGGACCCAAATAAATTTTTGCGAGAAATTGTAATAAATAGATTTGTCGTTACTCAAGGAGTGCGTTAAGTTAGATCGGCGTCAAACGGACGTCCCGACGAAAAAACGACGAAAAAATATGTCTCGACCGTTTCTTTACAGCGCCAGGCGTCTGTCTGTGTAAGAGGCTATAGCGACAATACAATTGCCATTAAATTCTTGATTTAGTTCACAGAAGGTGTATTTTAGAGCAACGATCTACATCGAAAAATAAAATGTTTGCTAATTTTGTAAATAATAATGATGATTATAACAATGAAGTGTCTTCTGATGATGAATGTGCGTCATTGACTTTTAGTGATGCAGTACCAGAAGAAGAGGATTATGAAAGTGATGAGTTTAGTGGTGAAAATAGTAATAATATGTCACACTGTAAAGACCAAAATGTTTGTGGACGAACATGGAGATATATTTCCCCCACAAACAGAGATGCAGAATTTGGTAAATATGATGCTACACTCACAGCAAATTCTGAGGGTGTAGAAACCATGGAACAATGTTTTGATTTATTTATAAATGATAAAATCATGGACATTATAATTACTTATACAAATGAAAAAGCGGTCAAAAATTATGAAATGTTTTCAAATAATATATGGAAGCCGGTAGACCGTGTTGAATTGAATGCATTTTTTGGGATTTTACTAATTACTGGCCGTTTTCGGGAATCACGTGAAAGTAAAAAAGATCTATAGAAGAAAAAGATTGCTTATAGTCGACAAATTTATCGAGCATCTATGTCTCGTGATAGATTTACAAACATTTTACGATTTTTGCGTTTTGACGACTTTCAGACACGAGAAGAAAGAAAAATGACCGATAAGTTGGCAGCTTTGAGAACCATTACAAATATTTTAACAAGAAATTGCAGAGATAATTACCGAGCGTCTAATGTAGGCACTATTGATGAACAATTAGTAACATTTCGAGGAAGATGTCCATTCAAGGTGTATATGCCGAGCAAGCCGGGGAAATATGGGCTGAAATTATGGGCCCTATGTGACGCTACTACATATTATTGTTGTAATTTTGAAGTGTATTTAGGAAAATGCGGAAACACACCGGAGAAAGGACAAGGACAACGAGTAGTTAGAGTTCTTTCAGAGTTTTGGAAGGGATCTAATCGAACTATCACAACCGACAATTTTTTTACGGATATCTCACTTGCAGAGGATTTACTCAAAGATAACATATTTATAGTGGGAACAATGCGGAAAAATAGAAAGGATTTACCAAAATCTTTGATAACAATATCCGGAAGAGCTCAATTCTCTTCCGATTTTATATTTTCTGAAAATCTAACACTTGTCGTAACTTTGTCGTATATCCCAAAACCAAGAAAATGCGTAGTTTTACTTTCGAGCGTTCATCGAGAACATGCTATTTCTGACGAAAATAATAATTACAAACCTAATATTATCAATTATTACAATTCAACAAAAAGTGGAGTTGTACACGACGTTAGCCTCTGTCGCTTTTTTTACATTATATAGATATTGCAGCCTATAATACATTTGTACTATGGCAACTCAAAAATCCGGATTGGGCAACTGGTAACATAGAATCAAGAAGAAAACAATTTATAGAAAATTTGTCTGAACAGTTAGTTGCTGCAAACATAGATTCTAGAGCTAGAGCATTTGAAACCAATGCAGTAGTATTTTCGAGACACATTGTGGACGCCATCGAAAGTACAGGCCGAAAAATAAATAAACAAATGAGTACAACATTAGAAAAACGATCAAGATGTAGCTTGTGTATTGGAAATGACAATAAATATAAATCAAAATGTGATGTTTGTCATAAATATGTATGTAATATACATTCAACATGTACAAAAAATATTTTGTGTACAAATTGTAATGATTTAGAATAAATATTTTTTATGTAATTTTTTTAAAATTTTATTTTTATGTATTATTTTATATCCCTAATAATAGTTCACCTTTAAAATAAAATAAGTCAAAATCATAATGGCAAAAGCTTCATTTTTTATATTCTACGTAAACAAAAACTGTTCGGGTCTCGGTTGACCCAGGCACCGTCCGCAACGGTTGGCGAAACGTCAGTACTGCGAGGGTTAAAAAATAATGAAATACCGAAAAGAAGAATAAATATTGGAGGAAACGAAATCATTCCATTATACGACACACCCCACCTTTTAAAAGGTATCCGGAATAATTTGTTAAAAAAAAACTTGGTCTGGGAGAAAGATGGGCAACTATTAATTGCCAAGTGGGGTGATGTGGAAAAGGTTTATGATATCGACTCTGGTAGCGGCGAATTTAGGTTATTACCTAAAATTACGGATTTCCATATCCGACCAAAGAAAATGAAAAAAATGAAGGTGTCTTGTGCCGCCCAAGTTTTCAGTCACACAACAGCTGCCGCTATAGCGTATATGGCCAAAACAAGTATGTCATATATTACTATTTGTATTGCCATTTTTTTAAATAATTTTACTACTTTTACAGATGTCAGTGATGTTACGGGAGAAATAATAATGGAAACACGTGCACATGACACAGCAAGCATATTAAAATTTTTTGATGGACTGTTTGACAGTCTTAATGGAGGAAGCCGTAGACCACCTCCTGGTAAACCTCTCCGTGGTGCGGTTTCCCAATTATAGAGCCATATTAAATTTTGGAACGAGTCAAGAGGTAAGTATTGCACATTAATGTATTATGCAAAACACTAAACATCATTATGAATGAAATGTCTCCTTGATAATAATTATCGAACATATTTTAATTCAAGTATATATTTTCAGATATGCTTCAAAAAATGTATTTTCAAAAAGAGGGGTTCACGGAAAAAGTGGTACCCCCTAGTTTAAAAAATTTTATACTAAATATCAACGGTTTCATTGACTTAACCCATGAACTCTTGGCATTGGGTATAACCTATTACTTTCCTCGCACATTGAACCAAGATCCTCTCGAGAATTATTTTGGACAAGTGCGTCAACACAGAGCTCGAAACAATAATCCAACTGCAAAACAATTTGAAGAAACATTTAAAACGTTGTTGGCGAGGAAGATAGTGAGTACGCATTCGGTGGGGGCAAACTGTGAAGAGGATTTTGATTCCTCATTGCTACAATTAAGGCAATTTGTCATGACCAGCAAGGATCCGCGCATGAGAGAAGAAATTGTAGAGAGTGAAGCTGTAAGCCAATGTATATATAGAAGAGAAATTGTTATTAGTAGACCAATTGATAATGCAGCAATTGGTTATATTGCCGGTTTCATTTCAAAAAGCTTTTAAAAAAAATTGAATGCAATTTTTGCAGATTGCATATTATTAACAAATATGAAACACAATCTAAATATTACGCGTTTATAAAAGAAAAAGAATATCATGCTTGTAGATGTCTACTATATTGTCAAGACTCTTTTATTGAAACATTGGAAAAATGTTATAACATTTCAAAAATGTTATTCTTAAAATATAAATTTAATAATAATATTAAACGCACGATTGTCTTATATTTAAAAAAACATGTTATATTTACATTTATGTGTGAGCATAAGTGTGACATTATTGATTATATATTAGATAACATTGTAACTATTACAATGTTATCATTATTACACATTATTAATTTTTCTACAGATTTGTATAGACAGGCTAGGCTTATATATAGTAATAGATATAGAAAATAAAAATTATTTAGTATAAAATACTTGATTTTCTATTTTATGACTTTATTTATACATCTATTATTTTCAATGGTGAATTTTGTTAGTGTAATTCGCAGAATGTGTTACTCTATATAATTTTTTTTGTATACTCAAATTTACGGGTATAACAAAAAATAAGGAGGTATGCATTAAGCGAATTAAAATAATTTATAAAATTATATATTTATTTATATAATTAAAACTGCTGTCAAAAGTTTCACATCGAGGGGAATAACTCAACAGATGGCGCTTACGCGGTAACAAAAAGAGATAATAGAGTTGCATATCTATCTTTCCTTCTTTATCTATGAAAATAAGTTTTTACGCCAAATGCAAAGAATTCACGGCGTCGGCGTAAAGTATGCCAATCCGATTTAAGAGATTTAAAGAACGTACCCTAAAAGTAAAATTATTTCCGGTTGACAAGTCCTGTCACATCACAGCTGATTCTGATTAAACCCAGATTGACCCAGATTCTCATCCGATAAGCTATCTTTAGAAGCAAAATTGAATACAGTGCGAGAAGGTAAGATGACATTTTAATAATCATATCAATTTCTATTAATCAGATCGTTTAATTTTTAATAATTGTCGTTAAATGACGGAGCATAAAATTATTGCAAACCAGATGAAATAATAATTTTTTGCAAATTAATTATCTTAATTTCATTAATGTAATATTACCAACGATTAAGGAGTAAACTTATTAAGTTTAGTCTTCGAAAAATGAAATAATTCTTTTTAACTAAAAACGTGGTGGACGAACAATTTTTTGTTACCCAACAAGCGGTTCGACTAGTCGTATACTCGCCGAATACAATCGCACATGTCAAGCAAGGCCATCACAATTCAGCGAATTTCATTGTATTTCTTACCATGGGCGATTGGATTTGACGAGGACACGCTGAGTTGGACCACTTTTTGAAACAAAGGTAAGGGTGTATCAAAATTAATCTAATGCGTAAATTGATTTAAACAATATACTGATAATACATAATTATCTATGTTTAGAGTTTCATTTAATAATTGTTATTTGTATTTGGCAGAAAAAGTCATAAGGAGTTTTAGAACATAACAAAAAATTATAAAAAGTGGATTTTTGCAAGTTTCAACATGAAAAGAATCGAAAACCCTGTAAGTGATTGCAAATTATATATTATACAAGGTGATTCATAACTCGTCTGCAATATATATATAAGAATAACAGTTCTACATTTTTGCATTTGTTTATAACTTATACAAGTTTTGTACACTTTTAAGTAGTGATGGATAAACAACCGGTCAATATTTTTTGTAAATACCCTGGAAGCACAAAGTAATCTGTGCCTGGGTATACACCTGGTATTTACTCAAAATAGTATATACTCAGATAAATACATATACAAACAGCAGCAGATGTCTGCGTACAATGGGCTTGGATTGCTTTAATTTGGACAAAATAGTGATAATCTAATGCCAAACTTCAACTTATATTTATTCCGTATGGAAACAGTATATAAATCTGATAACAAGCTATATAAAATAATCAAATAGAAACATTACTTAATAAAAAAATCTAAACTAATAATGCTTCAAACAATGCCTATGAAATAATCTTCATACAGAGTAAGACAGCTTCTTAAAACCTCCTGTAAACGTTTTGGCATGGATTCAACTAACTTTTTTTTGTATCTTCCACTGTGATTTCAGCCCATTCCTCAATCATAACATCTTTTAACATTTCGTTTGATGTTATGTTATGTTGGCAAATCCTGCAGTCTAATAAAACCCATAAATGTTCAATGGTATTTAAGTCGGGTGTCTGAGGGGTGTTTTCAATTGCTTTGGGGTGTTGTATAAAAAGCCAAAGTTTTGTATTTTGGGCACAATCGTCGGTGTCAACCCCAAACACAAATCGTCGGTACTTGGCTACAAATTGTCTTTTAAACTGTCATGATACATTATGGATGTTATAAATGCCAATTTTCCTACTCCTCAAACCATCACACCCCAATCTCCATGCTTTATGGTAGCTTTTAAATTTTGAGGATCAAGGGCAGTGCCGGGTCTTCTCCACACAAGTTATTTACCTTTAATGCCGAAGATGCAAAATTGACTCTCATCAGTAAATAGAAGTTTCTCCTAGAATTCTATGGACTTATTTAGATGTTCTTTAGCATAGGCGATCCACTGTTGTTGATTATACAGGGTGTCTCACGTAACTGGTTCATTAGAACTTTTTTAGGTTCCACTATTCGTAGAGGCTTGAAATATTGGTAACATGGATTGTTCATTCCGATCTATTAATCTAAAATATTTTCAAGATGGCCGCCCCTTCCGGTCTACCGGAAGTAGACTTCAACTTCGTTATTTTAAATGGAATGCTATAGTTTTTATTACACCATTCAATTATACATAAGAAAATATGTTGACTTTGATAACAGTTGTTGGTGCCTACCGTTTTTTGTTTTCGAGTTATTTTGATTTTAAGTGTTTTTTGGCAAATATCACCATGCTCTTTACAAGCCCATATCTCAGCCAACGTTAACTCAAAAACGTTTTGCATTGGTGCGATAACTCTTCATATGCTGCTAAATAGATTGTCGTTTGTTATATCAGTATATCTTATACAGGATGGTCAAAAATTGAGTTACCGTTTCTCTGTATTCAATTGCGTGAAAGTCGAAAATTTTAAATGGAACGCCCCATATTTTCATACCCTATCAGAAAGGAAATTTAATTCTCTACAAATTATCTATAAATATTCCTATACCTATTTATTATAGTTTTCTTGCTATTGAGGAATTTATCACAATCATAGGTAAAATGCTAGAAACCGTCTGTGTTTTTGTTAGAAGACCATGATATTTTGACAGTGTTTTATTTAATTTATTTAAATTATTATTAGTATTATTTCTACAATGAACTGTGATTGAATAAACTTTAGATTGCTAGCTGTAATTTACCAAAAATAACCAAAAGAAAACCGAATAAATGAAACAATGAAAAACAACAATTTAATGATAAAAATTAAAATCAATAACATAAAAGAATAAAAAACTGAAAATTACAAAAATAAATTATGGGAATTTAATTCTCTACAAATTATTTAGATACTTTCCTGCGCCTATTTGTTGCAGTTGCCCTCATATTTGGAAATTAATGGCCGCATGCAATGCTGGAAGCTTCTTGTTTTTATGTTAGAAAGCCATGGACTTTTGATAGCTTTTCAACCATATTTATGTTATTGTTGTCATTACTTAGTTGTGTCATCACTTACTGCTGTTAATGTCTTTGAATATCATGGCGAATTATTCCCACGCCAACATTTTAAATTCGTCTTATATTCATGGCGGGTGTAATAAAGTTTTAGATAGGATAAGATACCTATCTCTTAGTTTTGGAAAGATCAAAATAACAAGAAAACATAAATTTCTATCACCAGCAGCTTAAGATAATAGAATAAATGTTTTGTCATATTTTATTGCTTTACCAAATTCTTCGGTAAGAGGTGCTTCGGTCGATTTAGATGAATAATATTTTACAAGAAAGTACCGTAAATAAATAAACTGATCTCTCTAGGAACATCTCGCGCATCATTACGTCGAATATTACGCCATATCATTGTTTTTCATTGTTTCATTTATGCGTTCTTCTGCTGGTTATTTTTGGCAAATAAAAGCTAACAAACTCAAGTTTATTCAATCGCAGATCATTCTAGAAATAATACCAATGATAATTTAAATAAATTAAATAATAAACTGTCAAAATATCATAGCCTTCTAATAAAAACACGACCGGCTTCCAGCATTTTGTGTAGGATTTTGATAAAATACTCAATATGAAGAAAACTATAATAAATAGGTATAGCAATATTTATAGATAATTTGTAGAGAATTAAATTCCCGTTTAGATAGGCTAAAAGGATATGGTGCGTTCCATTTAAAATTTTCGACTTTCTCGCAATTGAATACAACGAAATGGTAATTCAATTTTTGACCACGCTGTATAAGGTACATTGATATAACAAGTGACAATCTATTTAACAGCATATGACGAGTTATTGTACCAATGCAAAACGTTTTTGAATTAACGTTGGCTGAGATATGGGCTTGTAAAGAGCATGGTGATATTTGCCAAAAAACACTTAAAATCAAAATAACTCGAAAACAAAAAACGATAGGTACCAACAACTGTTATCAAAGTCAACATATTTTCTTATATGTAATTGGATGGTGTAATAAAAACTATAGCATTCCATTTAAAATAACGAAGTTGAGGTCTACTTCCGGTAGACCGGAAGTGGTGGCCATCTTGAAAATATTTTAGATTAATAGATCGGAATTAACAGCCCATGATACCAAAATTTCAAGCCTCTACGAATAGTGTAACCCAAAAAAGTTGTAATGAACCAGTTACGTGAGACACCCTGTATATTACAAACACCATAATTATTTTATTTACGTTTATTATTTACGTTGTTTGTTGGAGTACTGTATATAATATTCTTGATTGTGCCTCATAAAAAGAAGTCTATACTGCTTTATAAGAAGTCTGGTGACTTAGCTAGGCAACGCACCCGATCAGATCTTCCTATCCATCTCTCAGGATATGCGCGGTTCATATATTGCATAATAATTGCAAAGTTGTGATAGGGCGGCTCCATACATTTTCCTGCATTTCATTTTCTAAGAGATGGTGAAAGTTGGGTTCATTAAAATTATAATTGAAAACATATGAACGGTATTACATAAGACTTTCTAGTGACCCAGTATCTTTCGTTTTGCCTATTTCGAAGTCCTTTACATTTGCTCACATCAGTTCATAAAATATAATTATACATCCTTCTATCGTAGTGTTCCAATATGGCCATATCCACTAAAAAATCTATGCGTTTATTCTAGGCTATCTTCATTTAAAAGCGGCAAGTTGTTCCATTTGTATGCAAGATATCCGTTCTTCTTAAGTATTCGACGTATGGAGAAGTATAGGAAATATTTAATTGTTGATTTTCCATATTAACATTGTTCTAGGATTACATGGCTACCTATGATGAAAGAATTACTAGAATGATACTTGTGAATATTACGTATCGAGTTTTCCAGAGGCAAGTCTTCTAAAAGTAATATCAATCCATCCAGAGGGCAGTATCAGGTCTTCTAGAAACAGTTCAAGTCGCAGTAAGTAGTTTTACAAGCGTATCAAGTCCTTTTGAAATATTTTAAGTCTTTTACAAGGAGTATCAAGTCTTCTGGAAGCATTATAAGTCTTTTGCAATCAATATCAAGTCTTCTAGAAGCAGTGTCAAGTCATTTGGAGACAATATTATATCTTCATGAAGTATTTTAAGTGTTTTGAAATTATTGCAAATTCTTTAAAAGCATCACAAGTCTTATAGAAGCATTTCAAGTATTCTAGACGCAATATCAAGTCTTCTAGAAGCAGTATCCAGCAATCTAAAGGTCAGTACCTGTTCTTCTAGAAACAGTTCAAGTCTTTTGGAAGCATTGCAAGTCTTCTGAAAGAAATCCGGGTCTTTTAGAAGCAATATCATGTCTTCTAAAAGCAGTATCAAGTCTTTCAGCGACTGTATCAAGCCTTCTGGAAGCATTTAAACTATTTTGAAAGCAATATCAAGTCTTCAAGAGGCAGTATCAAGTCTTCTGGAATAGTAAATAAAATTTATTTACTCACCTGGTAGGTAAATATTTCTTCAGGTGAATTTAACTATCGGATATTTACCATAGTTACTGGTCAAATAGCCGATCATGGCAAGTTAAATTACAGTAATCATGGAAAATATGCGGCTAAATTTAACTAAAGGTGAATAAACTGGGCTTTAAACATAGGCAATAATGTTTTCTGAAAAGAAGAGTTTTCATGGAAACGCAATAAAGGTTGCTTACTCGTAAACACCTACTGGTAATCGTGCCAGAATTTTCTAATCAACTCACGCTGGAAAGACTTCCAGGTCACCAACTTTTTTTATCAGGACGCTTTCAGGTTTTCTGATTGATCTTGCACCTCTCAAATACTACCTTATCCATGTATGTAGGAAAGAGGAGGGTATCCTAAAGCATACAGCACCTAGGCCCCAACGGGCCTCTTGTACATCTTCCTACAGTCTCTCTGGCTACATCAACCAGCCTAAGGAATTTCCGAAGGCTAGGATGCAGCTCAGAGGTGTGTTCCTGATGCCATCCGTGCTGGGCCATTCTTCTCCAAAGTCTTTCATTTTAAGGTCTTGTAGAGTGCGCTTTCTTCACAAGTTCGATCTGACAATAAAGTCAGCGGCAAGTAGAATGGTGATTAATTTTATATAACGGTGATACCTTTACCTAATGGGGTAGATATGGAGAGTTGGAGATCGTACAAAAAATCTTCAGCTCCTTCCCGTCTAACCGAACCATCAGTGTAGATTTGGTTACTGTTATTTAACTTCTACTTCTGTGGATCTTGGGTGGGTGAAATAACTCTTAGTAAAAATGTGTTGTAGGGGTATAAAGTCCATCTTACGTTCCAGAAATGGCGATAACCCACCATTTTATTCAAGAGTACGGCATTTTTACTGTTTCTCTCACCTATTAAAGTTCCTGTTTACGCAATTGAAAAATGGTTACCAGTCCCACTTCTTGAATGAACAAATGAAGTGGCGTTAGCTTCAACATGTTTTCCATGACTGCGGTGGGGGTACATGGCAGCGCACCTGTAACATACAAATACGTATGTTCAGGTGCGCAGGTTACATGTACTTTATTTAGTGCAGCAGTGGAAATGGATTTTAAGGTCTTTGACCACCAAAGTACTGCACCATATATAAGCATAGGTCAAATTACAGCTGTGTAGATCCTACATGGCTGAATGCAACGTACTTTTTTCATTTTGTTGTCAAGTATGATGCCCAGATATTTAACTTCTTTTAACAAAACTAATGAATAATTGGCAAGAGATGGCAAACTGGGTTTGCCAACGTTGCAATGATGAGTCAGAAACAGCTGAACATATACTGTATAATCGCGTGACCACCTCAGACCCCGAACTTTGGTAAAGCCTCATGACAGTTATTGATATTAAAAAACAAGACATTGGAGCAATTTTAAGGTTATCAAGACCCTACATTCGCCATAAACCTCTGATGGGCTAAAGTTACAATAAATCTTTTAAGTCACGGTGATGAAAGGGGTTGCTCTCCTCAGCCCGGTGATGATAATAACAATCAAGGATGATTTTCCGTTAGTAAAGTTGGAAGACATTTGGTACCAACATCACGGCTTGATTAAATGGCCGCTTCAATGCTAGATGGATAGGTCATAATGGTCTTATACAATTATCTCTAAGATCAGCAGATCTTATTTTATCTTACTGATCACCTTAAACCTTTAGCGTGCAGAGGAAATGGGCTAAGGAATAAAAATAAAAACACATGGATATCGTTATTTTAGTTATAATATATAATTTTTTGAAAGAAAAACATGGTGGGATTTCGCATCGCGTACACTGTATTTTTTTAGACTTTTTATTGTTATTTGTGCTGCTACAAAAGCGACATCGTCTATAAGCTTGAAGAGATCCAGGCATATGAACACTAACTTCGGCTAGCCTGACTTCATCAGGTATGCCATATACAGCTTTTTGCCTGCTGATATTTTTAGAGTCCTTTACAATAAAACTAGGTAAATTTGTGAGTCTTCTCTTTCTGGAAGTGAAGTTATTTATTAAATTTCCGCCTAATTGCGTCCTAAATAACAGATTATTCATTGGGGCATGAGCTCTGGGATTTTTTTTTATGTAATATATGGGCATTTGTAATTGCCGCATCGATTAGAAAATAAAATATTCGGAGCCACCAGCGCCGGCTTTTTTTAGCAATAGGGTATACTCCACGTTTCTGATCGAAGCAGTCCACACCTCCCATTCTCTTAGTGTATTGAATTACTCCAATTGGGCAGGGTACCTCTTTTTTGTTCCGTCCTTTTTGGGTCCTTTTGCAAGTGGTGGTTTGACTGGGACAAAAAGCAGAACTTATATATACCAGCTTGGTATCCATCCAGATGGATACCAAGCTAGTATCCACTCGCCACTTGTGCTTACCTTTCTCCAATTTGATTTTCTTTTCGTATGGTTATCACATGTTTGGCACACACCTTGAAACCTCGTTTGACAGGCTTCATTGGCATATATTGCTTCAAAGTAGACCTGCCCTTAAATTTAATCATACACTCGTCTATACTGTGCGAATTAGTTACTACTGCAGCCTTTTGAAAGATTTGAAATTGAAACTGTTGAACCCATTGAAACACATTGAAACTGTCAATCAGTGGTCGTACTTTATAAAGTTTATCGTAACCTGGTTCTCCCCTCTTTGGCATTTTCTGATTGTCATTTAGGTGTAGATACTTCATAATTTTTTCGAATCGTTTGCACGTCATAACGTCGCCAATTTCAGCGACTCCTCTAAAAAAGTGTATCGGATGACCAGTACAGGCGTCTATTTGGCAAAGGGTGCACACCCATCAGGATCAGCATTCCTAAAACGGCCTCCATTTCTGTGTGAGTCACAGGATCCCATTCCCTAGCATTTGACAGTGAGGCGTATAAATTAGTCTGATCGACTATTAGTTGCATTATTTCCTCAAAGAATACTAAATTGAAATAAGACAATGAAGAACTTCGACTGGATATAAAACTTGCAGGAACTAACGGGGTTTTGTCAAAGTTCTCCACAGGTACTTCATGAGAAAAGGGTATTTTCTTCCGTAGAACATCGTCAACGTCGTCGTCGATATCGTCAGATACATAGTCGGCATCATTTGTAACTTGCAACTGAGTATCTGCATTAAGGGAAATATTGCATGGATGGATTGATTCTATTTCTGAATTAGAGAGAACTATTTTCAATCAGAGATGAGGTTCTGTGTCTTTGAACGTCAAGCTCATAAGCTGTAGAAGATTGTAATTGTGTACCTGATGATCCTTCAGATCCCAAAAATAAACGCTTTTAATACCCAACTTTTCAGATACAACACTCAGCTGATATCAATAACGTGCGGCCATCTTATTTTTTTTTACGTTTCGTTGCTTCATTACACTACGAATCCACAATGCACAAGAGTAAAACGGCCTATAAAACCTTTTATGAGAAAAGAGCACATTAAAGAGTTAATCTAGAACTCCAAATATAGCACACGAGTTATGAATCATCTATAAATAACAATAAATTAATTGTTGTTTTAACGTTATTTAGGCTACCCCTTACATGGGGCATATCGTTGGTAATTTTGTTGAAGGTAAAACCGTTACAATTGAAGGTATTGTTCAACCTCCAGCTAATAGGTATAAAAATTATTGTATTGATCTAAACTTATAAAGAAATACTTATAATCTTTGTATATAGCATTATAATTAATTTTCAAACTGGAAAACATGCCCCACACCGTGATGATATAGCACTACAGCTTTTGGCAAAACTTCGTGAAGGTAGTATAATAAGAAATTCATCAATAGAAGGAGTTCTGGGGAAAGAAGAATCTGTGGGTCATTATCCTTTGATTGTTGGTAAAAGATTCACCATATCTGTAACAAATAATAGACCAGTGTATACTGTATGTTATTACAATCTCCGTTATAAATTGATAAAAAGATGATACAATTTTAGATCAAAGTCGATAATAAAGAATTTGAATTCAAACAGCGATTACCTGGTTCAAGAGTAAATCACATCTCCATTCAGGGGGATGTTAAACTTTACAACATTTGTTACGAAACCAATATGTCTAATGAAGAGTATGTACCGCTTTACGATGACCCCCCACCACCTTACTCAGAAACGGAACCAAAATGGGTAATAATTTTATTTTTATAATCAATAAAAATTTTAAAAAAAATAAATTTTAATTAGTCAAGCAGTGCTGACCAGTGCATTCTCCAAAATGCTGTTCCTCTTGCTCTGGGCGCTGGACTTGGTGCGCTTGGTACATCCCTATTTGGAAGCGTACGTTAAATAGATAAATAAATTTACAAGCATTTTTTTGATTTAAATTTTGTTTAGGGATCAAAATGCCGAAGCACAAATTGCGGAATTTCCTGTCATTGCGATAAATGCAAATGTAGAAAATGCAAACCACCAAGTCCAATGATGCAACAAACAACAACTTCTCCCTGGGGTATTGGGGCGGCTGCTGTTGGTGGTCTTTTGGCAATTGGCGGACTCGCATATGCTTTATCGAAATCGTCAAATAAAAAGGATGATGATGACGATTAATTTTATTTTAAATTGTGGTATTGTCTAATTATGAATATTAAAAAAAAATTTAAAAAAACAAAAATTAAAATAAAAAAGTAATGTTAAAATGATTATATTATACTATTTTGATGACATTTTATTATAAGAGTTAATGCATAAATTTAAATTAATAATTTGGTATAAATGTTTTCTAAATAATTTACTTTATTATTGTAGTGAGATTATTATTATTCAATAAAGTCATGATATCAGTAGCAAACGCATTTTCCTGATTGGCAACTACCTTTTCCATAAGGCTTTTTAGTTCCACAGTAATGATCGCACACAATGTGATTTACTAGAAAACCAGCAAAAAGAAAATGAAGTGGATCGCAATACGTAATCGGTTCGTATTTATAATCCCCCTTTGGTGTGGTGTATAACGCTCGAGGAATCAGCTCCTGTACCTCTTCTTCTTCTTCTTGTCGTTTATAACGCAAATATCCATCATCGCTTCCTAAAATTACCAATTTTAAATTAGATCAATTAAGGTTTAATATTGCAGTTACCATTTTTAGAATTATTCTCGTAAGATAAACATTTTAAAACACAAAACAGTAGTAATTGAATCACGATAAATTTGACTTTAAAATTGGACATGTTTTATTTTGAAATATTTAAAGAGTTTCTTTGAACTGTTCAATTAAAACTGAAATAAAAATTTAATTCTGCTAATTTATAGGTGTTGTTATCATAATTCTCAAAAACAATTTTCGGAGACTTTTAACATTATTCATCAGGAATTCGATTGTTGCAAGCAACTAATTGTTAAGGAATTCTTTGATATTCAAGGTTATTTCACTTTAAATTTTTTTCTTTTCTAGATTAATTTTACTTAATTTTAACTTTTCTGTTTTTATCTTCTTTGATATATCATCCTCGACATCCATCTTGTGTAAATGTCTAATCCATTGTATTCTCCTCCCATACCATGCGAATCAGCTTCTGGTTCAACTCTTCCGCTTCCCCTCTGGGCTAACCTGACCATCTTTTCACTTTATTACCATCTTTGTGACACCGACATAATGAAATGCAGAAAGGCTAGATACACTACAAAACAAAATTTTCAGAAATTGTGAAACTAGAAGGTCACATAATCCAGCACGTTTCATAAATTAAGCTTGGGAAGACACACTAATGTTGTAAGAAGTAAAAAAGAATTTATGGAGAAGTAGCCAGAGTTATCAATGTTGTGGAAGTATGCTAAATACATGTGAAGATCTTCAAAATTCAAAAGAGCTTCAGAAGACTTCAAATAACAAAATGTACTTAGTTTGCGGAATCCGAGAGAATAATGGTAAAAGAGAATTGAGGAGGAAAAAGCTCGTTTATTTCGCACCTTCATTTGGACAAGTTACAAACATGGCTGTGAGAGCAAGAGAAGTTGAAACAAAGTATATTTTAGAGTATCATGCCAGTATTATAGCCATATTATAAATATTTATTTGAATATTATACTTATTACATTGTTAGCTGGGTCCTTTTACAAACATTACTTTTTGTAAATGGATCTTTTTTTATGAGTTTTTAAGTTTAAGCTTAAAGTTTATCAACTTTAATGTTATCTTATGTTATCTTTATGTCTATCTTATGAAGTTCTTTCATATTTTAAGCTCCTAACATTGTTTGGCATTCTTTCACAACTTATCCTCCCATTATTGTATCTTCAACCGATCTCCTACCTCCATGCTCTGCATTGTAGTGTCTCCTTTGATACTATTTTATCTGGAATCGTCTGGACGTGCCCATGGTAACCATTTAAGTTACATGTATATTGAGCCTAACGGTTTCTATAATCAACAATATGATAGATTAGGTTTGGAATCCAAAAGCCTGGTTTATGTCGATACTTTTCCTGTTTCAAAAAGAAGATTTATCAAGAATTAATATCATTAATATCAACTTCTCTTGCTATCACAGCCATGTTTGATTTTTCACTTTATTTATGAAACGTGCTGAATTATGTGACCTTCTAGTTTCACAATTTCTGAAAATTTTGTTTTCTAGTGTATCCATTTGTAATAATTCGAAAATTATTTAACGGTTTATGAATTAACCATTCGAATTAGAAATTCCTAGAGTGCAACCTTTCGTCTCAAGTTAACGACATCCGGTATAGAGACCAGGTTTCGGGTTAAATTTTGGGAAAAATTATGTATCCGCAGTTTGATGGGGGATATGCGAATCGACACGAAGAAGTCCTTAAAAATCTTAGACGTTAGATCACGTAAAGATTTGATGATTTCCACTGTTTGGAAATTATGTGACGATTTTTGGGATTAGTTAGCGGCGGTGTTATTCTTCTGGTCTTGTGGGCTAGGAATTCTTCCCTTCTACAAATTTCCTCATTGGCTCAGAAAATTATCGTAAAATATCCGCCCGTATTTTGGATTGGCCCCAGGTGTCGGAGATGTCCAGACGTTAGGAAACGCCTAATGAAGGTTTTGCACCCCTCCAAGATCCGAGGTTACTTAAGGCCTTGCACACGTCAAAATTGGGGAATTCTAAACTTAGTTTTTTTTTAATTCATCTTCGAAAGATATCTTCTTAGAAAAATTTCGAACCAAAACTCAATCAGCGCTCCGTTAGACTGAAACTTAGATTCGCTGCAACGCCAATTCTAAGTCCCGTCGAAATCGAGAACTTTGACTCAGCTTCAAGGGCATCTTTCGTCTGATTCGGGCGTCCGCGTCGTGTCGGAAATTGCGTTCACTTGAGGATTTGGTCCGTTTGTGACGAAGAAGTCTTCCCGGATTATCCAGAGAAGATTCCAACAGGATCTAGGTTGCGACCCATCACCGTGGCCACCAGATCCAAACACACGTCCGGGGTAAGTCTGTTTGCCAGTTCTCCCTATCATTTATCGGTCAACGAGAGTTCGCTGTAGGGCTAGGTTCAGAGAGGTTACTTTCATTTTTAATTTTGTTTTGTCTCCTTAAGTAACGTCGGGCATCACGTAGGTAATTTTTAAGATTAACTTTGTATTTATTTTTTTTATCGTTATTTTTGTAGATATATATTAAGTGTGGTTAGAACACTTGTCGTTTTATTTCACATTTCCTGAGAGCCTTAGTGCAAGAACCTACTGTTCTGAAGTAGTGACCACGTGTTTGCCATTTAATCTTGTTTGAATAGATAGGATCAGGTAGGAGTCTTTCAGACTAAGAAAATTATGTAGCGCGAAATACTGTTTCTGGTGGCAGCGGTAATTATCAGAGGTAGAAGTCGTTTCAGTGACGGCCTCACCACACAATCTTTCTGTATTTCTTTATGTCAGTGTTAGTCCGATTTATGCGCATTCTCGGTTTCACTATGGATGTTAGTGAACAAACCGGGTCTTGTGTTAGCTTTAAACAGGTACACGAGCGAAGATAGGTATATATACAATTTCTGTCACCAGCAAGCACATTTATGATCAACTATCTTGTTGAAGTCCATTAAAATCAAACGCCGGTCATCACAACCATATCTAATATCACAAGTAATTTTGATGAACGCCGATCTCGTGTTTTGAACTGGCCAGAAACCAGATTGAACCTGCACCTGTATATATAACAAAAGCTCAAGTGTTTTAGAAATTACGGAATTAATAGATATACTAAATTAGTTTCCAAACTAATTTAGGAATTTTCCAAGAATTTAGGAAATTTTTGGGGGAGATATCAATATAGATATTCTTGACTCTGAAAATGGAGTTGCTGATAGTTATTTGAATTTATTTGCTGAAAATGGGTTTCTCCAATGCATTATTAAGCCTACTAGAATTTTTGATACTGCGGAATCCTGTTTGGATCATTTCATCATCAAAAGTAAACTGCAAGCTAGTAACATTCTGTCCATGATTTTATCTTTTAAAATAACGAATCATTTTCCCACCATTCTTAATATCTCTTTAAAAAACAACCATCACTTGAATAAAACAGATTTAGATTTTATTATTCCCATAATTAATTATGTAAAATTAAAAAACTCAATTTTAAGCTCTAACTGACAATTTGATAATTCGATAAACATAGAAATTAATTTTGAGAGCTTTATCAGTATGCTAAAAGATTCGGTCAAGTCAGCTACTTTCAATAAACGAGTTTCTCCACATTCAAGATGTAAAAAAAAAGTTTGGATGTTTAAAACAATTGTTTAAAACATACCTGAAAACTAGATCTTCTGTGGATTATGATTTGTATAAAGACCAACGTAACAAGGTCGACAATATGACTAAAACTGCTAAGTTCAGTTATTTTAAATCAAAAATTGCGGAATCTTCAAATAGTAAATACTTGTGGAAGATTGCTAAACAAACTCTTAATATTGAGAGAACATCCTCTCAGATTTCAAAAATTGAAACCCCCGAGAGCAAGTCACTGGAAGATCCACTAGAGATTGCAAATCAATTTAATGCTTACTTCACGTCTGTTGGAGAGGTGTGAGCGCAAAGCATTACTAATATCGATGGGAACTTTTGTCACAACATTAATAGGAATTCGATGACTCTCTTCTGGAAGCCAATTTGTGAGGGGGATGTTGTGGCCACCATTGAATCCTTGAAAAGTGGTTCTTCACTAGATATTCACAATCTATCGGTAACTATCTTAAAAAATTTGCAAAGTGTTATATCTCTTCCTTTATCAGTCTTGTTCAATGAGTGCCTGGCGCGTGGATACTTTCCTCAGATTTTAAGAAAATCGGTTGTAATACCTATTCATAAAAGTGGATCTGCCGCCGATTTGTCAAATTATAGGCCTATTTCTTTGACTTCCTGCATATCTAAAATATTTGAAAAAAATTTAAAAATTCAGTTAGAATTATTTTTTAACTCTAATAATATTTTATCTTGTTCTCAGTATGGTTTTCGTCAAAATAGGGGAGTTGATAATGCCTTTGCTGCCTTTTCAGAGGCTGTTACGGATGCGCTAGATAAGTCAACTCCTATTATAGGAATATTTTTAGACTTAGCAAAGGCGTTTGACACAGTCTCTCATAATATACTGTGCGCTAAATTGGATCTGTATGGAGTAAGAAGAGTGTGTCTTGATCTAATTCGATACTATATGTTGAGTGGTACTCATATGGTTAAGATATCTCAACATTTTAGCACTGATCGTGGTATTTCGTGGGGTGTTCCCCAGGGTTCAATACTAGGACCTTTACTTTTTTTATTGTACATTAATGATTTGCTGAACCATAAGTTTGCAAATGCTAAAATACTATCTTATGCAGATGACACTGTTCTTTTGGTCAGTGGTGTTACCTGGGACGCTGCTTCCAAAACGACTTCCACACATATGACTTACATTAATTATTGGCTAAATAATAATTATCTGACTTTAAACTCGACAAAATCTCACTTTATTCCATTTCAAATTTATAATTACCCACTGTCACTTGATGTGATCTATGTTCACAGTCCTGATTGTGGAGGCACTTGTCATAATTGTTCCTGTGATATCATCATAAAAATAGCTGTCTCAATCAAATACTTGGGATTTATTGTAGATGCTAACTTAAAATGGAATTTTCACATTGATGCAAATTGATGTAAATTGGAGGTACCTAAGTATTTTCTATTACTAGGATTGTTGGTTTGGGGCAATGCTGCTAAAAAAATCTTCAACGGGTGGAAGTAGCGCAAAAATCAATTCTAAAAATATCGTTGTTTAAAGGTAGAATTTTCCCCAGTGATGCTCTGTTTGCAAAATCAAAAACATTTTCAATTAGACATTTATTTGTCATTGCTATTTGCAGACATATTTCTAAAAACAAATATTATTTGCCGATTATATTACCTGATCACCATTACTCCACCAGATCTATAACTTTACAGAGATCAAATGTTCCTGTGAGAAGGAAGGCTATGGGTCAAGCTCATTTTTCTTTTTTTGTGCACAATAATTTTGTATTTTTTTTTGTATCTGCTGGTGAAATAAATAAATGATTTATTATTATTATTATTATAAATAGTGGCAAAGTTTCATGTTCCATGATTATAACCAGAATAGGAAGAAGCTGTTTAATACCAACACCATCAACACCAACACTTGTAGACTAAAGCACCGAAATGTCTGAATGCCTGGTAAATTTGGAATTCGTCAACCAACTCGAAGAAAAATCTGGAACTGATGTTAGTGAATGCATTAATGTTAATGTAAGAATTGTTAATACCTTAACTGAATCGTCGAGAGAGACTAAAAATAATTACTCAGACTAGCCAGATAATTCAACTACAGTCAGGAGATTCAACTACATCAGGAGGACGCATGGTTTTCTAGAACGTAGTGAAAGCAGCATAGTACTATTTCGGATAAATATACTTTTTTTTATTCTTATAACGTTATTTGTGCTTTACGAGAAAACAAAGCACACGGCAAAACTCGAAAGTTTATAGTTTTAGATCTAGTATTAGTCCTAGTGATTGTGCTAGTGTTAGTTCTAATTTCAGTTCAATAGACCAAATCATGTGCAAATGCAGACTTCACCGTGGTGTTTCAAAAGATTTACTAATTCCGCTTATCAGAAATCTGATATGTATTAGCTTGATTGGGAAGAATATTGCTTTCGTTTTGTGATGTCCGAAAATTGCTTCGATCTAGTTCAACATAACCATATCTACAACTCTAGAGGTAGAATACTCGACTTGGTCCTTACTAACCTTAACTACGAAGTAATTGCAGACCGTGATGTTGCACCTCTGCTCACAGAACATTTTAATCATCCTGCACTGAATTTAAATCTCTATTTGAATCTTAGAATATGGGTGAGGCTGTAATGTTTTCATTAAGTAACAACCCTCGTTTTAATTTTCGTAAAGCAAATTTAGATGGAGTGTATAATAATATTAGTCATATTGACTGGTCTGACATATTGAACTGCTCGGATATTAATATTGTTGTGAAACTTTTTTACCATAACATCTATAACGTTATTGAAAAACATGTACCCTAATATTGCTTAGCACTGTAGAAATTTCCTCTATGGTTCACTGGAAGCACTAAACGTTTGTTGAAAGTAAAGGAGTACTACTTTAAGAAGTGGAAGACATGTCAACAACTATCTTACTACGATGAATATGTTAGTTTACGTCGTTTATCCAAGGACTTTGGTTGACACTGATTATTAATCTTATAATCAGACCTCAAAAATTTCTGGTGTTACGTGAATTAGAAAAAAAGTACTTACGTATTCCAGGCTGTATGACCTTTGCCGGCTCTGAAATATCTGATCCCATGGAAATAGTGCAAGCCTTCTCTGTCCTGTTTTCGGAAGCCCTCAATACTGGGCTTACAACTATCAATAATTGTAACCAACAAGTCAACTGTTCTAGATCTCTCTGCATTACTCCATTCCCTGTCGAGGAGTTTTATATTTAATTTATGCTTAAAAACTAAAGTTTTTTCTGCAATATAGAAAAAAAAACTCGTATAAAAGTTTTTAAAAGAGGCGACAGATTTAATATTGGAAATTGTCGACCTATTAGTATTCTGGGCAATTACTCGAAAATCTTCGAGGTGTTGCTATACTTTAGAATGAGCTATATGGGCTGTATTCGCCCGTATATCATCAGCACAGATTTATGGCTGGTCGTTCAACTATAACCAATTTAACAGAGATAAAGCAGTTCATTAGTGAGCATATGGATAAACGGCAACCAGTTGATATAAATTACACAGATTTTGCAAAGTCATTTGATAGATTGGAACATGGAACACTTCTCTTAAAACCCTGCAGTAGTGGTTTTACCAATAATTTCGTGGACTTAATTTTGTCTTACCTCTCCAATAAACTTTGCTACGTGAGTTACAATGGTTTTAAATCTGATACCTTCACTGCTGGCTCTGGAATTCCAAACGGTTCCAACCTGGGTCAACTTTTTTCTGCATTTATCTGAATGATTTATTGCGACAACTTGATTGTAATATGCTTGCTTAGGCCGATGACTTAAGGATATATGCTCCTGTAGAATATCTCCTAAGGACTGTGCTATTTTACAGCGTAATCTGAATATTGTAAATTCCTGGTTTTCACAGAATAGGATTGGTCTTAATATTTGAAAATGTGTTATCGTATCAAGATTTGGGTGTTTTATTCGATGACCAGCTACAATTCAAAGATCATGTTGAAACCATAGTAAAGTCAACTTCTGATACATTATGTTTTATCATGAGACAATGTCAAAATTTAACAACTTAGCCGCATTAACAATTCTTTTAATTGCGTTAGTTTGTACAAAGATGGAATATAGTTCTGTGGTTTGGTATCCCTGTTACACTTCTTAACAGCTTATACTCGAGAGAGTGTAGAAGAGGTTTTTGAAATATTGACATTTTAAGGAAGTTGGTCAGTATCCGGAGCGAGGTGTGGATTACGTTGCGTTATTGGAAGAATTTAATTTCTCATCTTTGAGAAATTCTTCGGAGAGAAGATGCTAGTAGAAAATTTTTGTCAAACATCATCGAATGCTGTTGACTCGCCTTCACTTTTGGCTCGAATTGGATTCATTATACCTAAACCAGGTATTAGAAACAGTAACACGTATGGAGTGCCAATCCTTAAGATCAATGGTTTCTTACGAGCGCTACTATTAATAATAATATATAACGATGTTTAATAAAATCATATGAACTAAGTGATGTAAGTTTATTTTGCTCTATACCGATTTCAGCTCATAACAGGCATCCTCAGAAGATGCACGTCAAATAAAAATATTTGAAAATGTACATATTGTACTTTTCAAACACGTGTTAATGTCCTCTCGTTTTATGTTTTAATGTAACTATTCTCACAATGCTTTGGCTTATATTGTGTGCCTTTTGATATTTTATTTTTATGTTAATTCAATTTAACAATATTTTCATTTGACGTGTATATTCTGAGGATGATTACCATGAGCCGAAACCGGTAAAGAACAAAATAAATTTTATACCATTTAGTTCATATGATTTTATTAAACATTAACATATAAGTGACAAATAATGAATAACATAAACTGAATCTATAACATTATATTTCAATTGAAAATATTTGTAAACATAAAATGCGCCTTAAAAAAATATCTGATGAAACGAACATTCCGATAAAAAACATTACATCATTTCCATTATTATAAATTGCAATGGCAAATTCCCATTTTTTTATTATAACAAGAAAATTTACTCTCAATTATCAGTGTAAGACGAAGAACGCTTGCATCATGTAATTACTTGTATTAAAATGAAAAAATTTCGTCGTACAACATATTATTCCATGCCTATAAAATATGACTTTGTGTGCCAAAGTCTCAAATTTATTGCTAAATACAACTTACATTTAGTGCAACTCTTCTGGCCTCTCGACCAATCATCAACTTTCATGTAGTGTACCGCAGGGAAGTGTTCTGTGTTCACTGCTTTTCTCCATTTTTATTAATAGTGTAACCAAGGTCATAACTTCTAAATATCACTTGTATGCAGACGATCTCCAAATCTATACTAGTACAACCGTCGATGAGTTTCCTTCAACTCTTAACCGTCTTAATCGTGATCTTGCTACCGTACATGACTGGGCTAAGCATTTTGAATTAAAACTAAATTTTGCTAAAACTCAAGCCCTTTATTTGGTACAAAACTCCTGTTAAATAAATACATTGCCCACTGGTGCTACATCATAACTTATCCTTGATGGCGTCAATATCAAATTCTCGGACGTAGTTAAAAATCTGGGAGTTATGATGGACTCAACACTGTCTTGACGGCCCCAAATTCAACATATTTGCAAAAAGGTGTGTACCGTGTAGGTACCTGTTTTCAATATATTCGAAAATTTAAATTCTTTTTCCCTCCTTATGTCCATCGGGATCTGCGCTATACGTTAAATTTCCCCATTTAGATTATGCTGGTACTGTTTGCACTGATTTGTCGATTACACTGAGTTACAAGCTACAAAGACTGTAAAATAACTGCATTCGTTTCATATTCGATTTGGATCGGTATAGCCACATCTCGCCTTACCGTAATAATTTAAGATTGTTAACGTATGTTCTATACTTTGTATAGAATCTTATGATATTTGTTCAATATCATAGTATAATATCATAATATCATAGTTCATTATCATAGTGACGAACGTCGTGTCGGCATACACGTGTGTTGTAATCGCTCCTGAGAAACTCTATATTTCCGTGATAATATCTATCAGTGACATCATTAAAAACTTGTTTAATGGATTTTAATATTCAGTAGCAGTCAAATTGTTATAGTGAGTAACTTTGTTATACTTTTGAACTTGTAAATAGTGTTGAATGAAATACAGCGTGCCGTATTGTCATTCCGCATACGGGTGAAAATCGTGTCTCTTTCTCTGAGTCAACTTTCTTGTTTTTCTGTTTTTTGCGAGTCGTGTTTGAGCGCATTACCCCAGAATGGATGTAAACATCGACAAAATTAAACAAAACATACACACTATGAAATTATTTGAAATAAAGAATGTTCTTCATAAACTTGGAATTGACGACTCTGGAAATAAAGTCCAGTTGAAACTTAAATTAGAAACAGCTATTGGCAGTGTATACAACGACTCCGAGTTGGACAACTACCTCGACAATTCATCCAATAGTTCTACCGATACAGTAATCCAAGTGAAGTGAATAACAAAAGGCCTAAGAATAAATTAGTATTTAGACTGCTTCAAAAAATCGATCGTTTGGAGGCTATGGTTCAATCATTAGCAGTGAGATTAACTAAGACACAGAAATGTCTTAAAACTAGCAATATCTATGTTTCTACTGAAACATCCAAGAATTGCATAAAACAAAACAAAACGCCATGTAGCACGAAGGTCTCAAAAGCAGCTAAAAATCAAAATCAAATCCAGGTAATCAATGACACAATTGATCTAAGTCGTGAAAAGGAAAGTATTGCTATCATCACTCCACAACCTTCTGTACCTGTTTGCAAGATAAATGTAAGACCTCAAGTGACAACCAGGGAGCACTCAACAACCAAGAAACCGATTTTAAATCGTCCGAGGGTCCTCCTTCTTGGTGACAGTCAAGCAAGGGGCATGTCTGGTAGGCTGAGTGCGTGTTTTGATCAGAATTGTGACATTTTATCTATTTTTAAACCGAATGCGTGTTTTTCTGATATTTTAAAGGATGCTGACAAGTTAGCAAAGGATTTTACACTCCATGATTTTGTTGTTATTTTGGGTGGTACAAATGACATCCTTCGAAATAAAAAAATATCTGTTAGTAGTTTAAATAAAATTTTTGACCAATTATTACACACCAATGTAATACTACTTACTGTCCCATATTTTAAAACCAGTAGGTTAAATCGCTTTAATGATAGCATTTATAGTTTGAATAAGCAATTATTTAGGTATTGTAATAGTAAAGTGTTCGCTGGTAGTAATAACATCTCCTGTGTTGACGTAAATTATCTTTTCGATGAAAATTCACATGCTAGTAAGAGTATTCATATGTCAAACACGCAAAAGAATATAGTCTGTAATTATTTGCATGGTATAATGACTGATTATGGATTTTTCACAGATATTCGATCGGAGGTTCATAATCCAAACTTGATTGTGATCGACGCCATTAGTCAATCTAAGTGTTTTTAGCAAAAGTTTAGTCAACGCTAACAGGCAACCCCCTCGGCCTCAGAGTAGTCTACAATTTATTAAAGTTTTCCATCTCAATGTACAGGGTGCTCGTAATAAGCTAGATGAAATTGAAGCCTATCTATGTGATAATATGTCCCAGTGCGATTTTATTTGTATTAGTGAGCACTGGCTTTGTAACGATGAACTGAGTCATTTTGGAAAACTTGGAAAGTGGTCGTTAACTACTTCATTTGCACGCTCTGAGCGTATACGTGGTGGGGTTTTAATTTTAAGTAGAAGTGATCTTCAATGTTGTATTTTGAAATATGTAAATGAATAGTCCGTGGAGATGCATTGCGAGCTGTCAGCGCTGTGTTGTAAGTCTGTTGATGTTGTGATTGTCTGTTTGTACAGATCTCCATCAGGAGATTTCAATTTGTTTTGCTCGCTGATTTCTGAGACATTGCATAGATTAACTAACTTCAATCAAATTGTTGTTTGCGGTGACTTTAACGTCAAATTTGGCACATCTGACGATGCTGCGATAACATTATGTAACCTGTTTAGTTCCTATGGCTTCATAAAAACAATAAACGGGGCAACCAGGATGAACAACTGTCTGGATAACATATTTATTAACTTTTCTCTCAATCTCTGCGAACCAAAAATCTGTGACACATACTTATCTGACCATTATGCCCAAAGTATCGTTCTGCCTATTCACCCTAGAAACCGTATAAAACACACTTGTAGGGTAAAGCGACCAATTACTACTATTGGCAGTATGAATTTTTTTAATAGTTTCTCTAATTGCAATCGGGCATTCTTGGATGATAGTTCATTGGATGCCAATTATAAATTCAAACTTTTTCACAATTGTTTTCTTAAATGCTTCACTACTAGTTATCCTGAACGACAATGTACAGTTAGAACTAATGATAATAATATCGTCTGGTTTAATGATTCCCTGAGAAAAATTGGACTGAATTTTCAGTTTATCTCGGAGCTCTATAAAAAGCGTAAGACTCCTGACTTGCTGACTCTTAAAAGGAGAATTAGATTAGAATATAGAACTGCGTTATCAGCCTCCAAAAAACGTTCGGCCGAACAATATATTCAGAATTCTAATAATAAATCAAAGGCTAGCTGGGAAATGATAAATGTCAATATTAATCGTCCAGTAAAACCGTCTGTTGATCTTGATCCTAATGTATTGAATAAACATTTTGTGGAGTTACCTGTAAACATAGTTAATTCATTGCCAACTCCGGATGATACGCCATTGAATATGTGCTATATAACACCATATTCAGAGGCGAACTTTACTCTGACTGACGTGTCATACATCGAAATGCGTCAACTACTTAAAGGCTTGAAAAATAGTAATTCTAAGGATGTATATGGTATTTCATCTAATTTTGTCAAAAAAAACATCAGCTTATATGTGTCCCCCTTAACTAAGCTGGTAAATTCTGCGTTTTCCTTGTGTCAATTTCCGGATTTTTTGAAATGTGCATCTGTTGTACCTGTATTCAAGGGAGGTGATTCTATGGATGTTGACTGTTATCGCCCAATTAGCATACTGCCTACCTTCTCAAAGATTTTTGAACGCGCCTTGTACAACCGCATATATGATTATGTAGAGCGTAACAACATGTTGTATATGAACCAATTTGGTTTCCGTAAAGGTTTTGGGACGAAAGATGCAGTAGTAAAGTTTGTAAACACCTGTTTAAATACCTTCGAGGCGGGGGAGCATTGTGTGGTCATATTCCTGGACCTCTCTCGAGCGTTTGATTGCGTCTCCCATTCTATTTTACTGCATAAACTTGATCACATTTACAATTTTGATCACCGTAGTCTTGCACTCATTAAATCATACCTATCAAACAGAAATCAACGTGTTAATTGTAACCACATGATGTCTGATACTTTACCAGTGGAACGAGGCGTCCCGCAGGGCTCAATCCTGGGTCCACTACTGTTCTTGCTCTTTTTTAATGATTTTCCATTTTACATCGGTAACAGAGTGAACTGCTATCTTTATGCAGATGACGCCACCCTGTTAATTAGGGGCCGCAATATTGATGATGTGTTTGATCTATCGGATATTGTACTTGATAGGGTACGTAGTTGGACTGTTTCTAACGAACTGTCACTAAACGAATTAAAAACAGTTAAAATGACCTTTAGTCTTCGGAACTCAAATGTTCTAACCCATAACGGCACAAAATTCCTGGGAGTACACGTTACACCACCTAATTTAAAATTTGAGGAACATGCCGCTTTCATTGGGGGAAAAATAAGTCGTAATATTTATGCATTAAGACGTTTGATGAGTACTTTGTCGCCGGATGTAGCCAAGATGGCGTACCATGCGCTTGTTCATTCACTGGCTACCTACTGCATTTTAGTGTGGGGAAATAGCCCTTCTAGTGTGCATATCTTTAAACTTCAGCGACGTGCCATACGCATCCTTGGTAACGTGAGATATCGAGATGACTGCCGATATCTATTTGCTAGATTTAATATTCTTACAATTCCTTCCGAGTTTATATTGGAATCGATACTGTATGCAAACAAAAATAAGTCAGTATATCAAGTCCAATCTATGATGCATAAATACGGAACTAGGGGTAGGCATAACCTCAGGCCGAAACGTTGTCGTTTGAAAGTGTCACAACGGGGACCGGAAGTCTTGTCCCAACAGTTGTTCAACCGGTTGCCGCTTAATGCCCGGAATTTGTCGAGCGCAGCGCTGAGGGACCGCCTTAAACCTTTCCTGATGCGCAATGCGTTTTATAGCGTTCAGGAATTTTTGGATGTTAGGTGCGCTATTTAAGTGTATTGTATTTACTGTGTATTTCATTATATTGTAAAACCACTGACAAGTGTAAAAAATCTTAGGATTTTGTAAGCACAATAAAGTTATTATTATTATTATTATTATTATTAATAAGTTTACGCTTTTGTCCGCTCACAATCAGTCGACTCGATCGCAATCTGATTTGCTACTCTTGTTCCCAATTCATCATACCAATATCTATCACAAATCCTTTGCATTGCATGCGATTTCCCTCTGGAATAATCTACCCCCTGTTATTCGCAAAGCTTCTTGTCCTTCATTTTTTAGGGTATCTCTTCCACAACTGCTGTTTGCTAACCAAGTGTCTGTACACCAAACTTGTTAATTGAAGACGCCGTTAGCCGTGCGTCTTCAGACGGCTAAACCTGAATGTTTCTAGTGCTAGGTCTAGTGTTAGTTCTAGCTTTAATTCAGTGCTTGATTGTTGTAAATTCTTCTGGAACTAAAAGAACAACTAATACTAGACTTACAACCTAGCTTTGATGTTTAATAAAATCCTATGAACTAAGTAATATAAATGTATTTTATTCTTTATCGATTTCGGCTCATAATAACCATCCTTAGAAGGTCAAATGAAAACATTCAAAAAAGTACATATTCTACTTTTCAAACACGTGTTAATATTCTCTCGTTTTATGTTTTAATGTAACGATTCTCACAGTGCTTTGGCTTATATTGTGTGGCTTTTGATATTTTATTTTTATGTTAATTTAATATTTTAACAATATTTTCATTTGACGTGTATATTCTGAGGATGGCTATTATGAGCCGAAACCGGTAAAAAACAAAATAAATTTATATCACTTAGTTCATATGATTTTATTAAACATTAACATATAAATGACAAATAATGGATAACATTAACTGAATCTATAACATTACATTTCAATTGAAAATATTTGTTAACATAAAATGCGTCTTAAAAAAATATCTGATGAAATGAACATTTCGATAAAAAAACATTACATCATTTCCATTATTATAAATTACAATGGCAAATTCCCATTTTTTTATTATAACAAGAAAATGCACTCTCAATTAGAGAGACATGTAATTACTTGTATTAAAATGACAAAATGTCGTCGTACAAAAACATTATTCCATGCCTATAAAATATGACTTTGGCACACATCTCAAATTTATTGCTAAATACAGCTTGCATTCAGTGCATCACGCGTATCCGCTTAAAAATATTAGAATACAAAAGATTAACCTTCAGTACCTCCATATACTATAAAACGATTTAAAGGCTTTATAAATAATAAGTAATCTATAAAATGGGTCGATAAGAAATGGATGTAATTTTTATTTTCAATATCAAACGCAAAATTCGGTATAATCCCAAAGTAAAAATTGATTAGATAAACCGGTTTACGAGAAGTTTACGTTTACAACTCAAGAGTCTACATAAAGTGACGCGCCGCGTTCGATTTGGGATTCAGTTTTAGTCGCAAACCGCAACCAACCTGTTGAAGGCCAACTTTTTATAATATCGTGAAGCAACCGTTTGCCGGCCTTTTTAAGGTCACTGACACATCCTCAACTCATATCGGTCTTCTTCTAACTGTTCAAACGTACTCATTAGTTTTGTTTTGTGATTAGTTAAAAAAAAATTCATTCAAAGAAGTGTCCAAACAAAAATTTTTCCAAAATGAAGTAAGTTTGAAAATTTATCCAAACAAACCTTAACTTGGAAATCAAAAAATATTTTTAAGGATGACAAGAACTGTTTTTGTAACCGGAGGCGCCGGATACATCGGAAGTCATTGCATCGTCGAGCTTTTGAAAGCCGATTACGAAGTTGTTGTTATCGATAATTTCACGAACAGCGTTGGGGTTTCCGATGGCGAATCTGCAGCTTTAAAGCGAGTCGAAGAAATTACCGGGAAACAAATTCATTTTTATAAAGTCGATTTGTTGGATAAAGACGCTTTATATGGGGTTTTTCAAAAAGTATTTATCAAAAAAAATTTAAAAACAATTGTTTAAATTCATTTTGTTTCAGCACCAAATTGATTGCGTTATTCATTTTGCCGCAATGAAAGCTGTTGATGAGTCGATAGAATATCCATTATTATATTACAAAAATAATCTAATTGGGATGTTAAATCTCTTAGAAGTTATGACGGATCATAAATGTTACCAATTGGTGTTTTCTAGTTCTTGTACAGTTTATGGGGAACCCGAAGAATGCCCAGTGACTGAGAATCACGGAATAGGGCGCAATATAACGAATGTTTATGGTAAAACGAAATATTTTGTTGAAGAAATGCTTCAAGATATTAGTTATTCAGATGAGGTGAAGCTTTCTTAAATTTTATGATTCTTAAAATTTTAATAAATTTTTTTATTTAGAAATGGAACATAATTGCTTTGAGATATTTTAACCCAGTTGGGGCACATCCTTCCGGATTAATAGGTGAAGATCCCACCAAACCCTTCAGCAACATCATGCCTTTTATTTCACAAGTTGCGATTGGAAATAAACCGGTTTTAACTATTTTTGGAGGCGATTATGACACTGTTGATGGAACTGGTTTAATGTTTAACATTTTAAATTGTTTCATCATTGGAATTTTCGTTCTTTTTAGGTGTTAGAGATTACATACACGTAATGGATTTGGCAAGAGGCCATGTTGCCGCTTTAAGTTTGTTGTTTAAAAAGCACCAAAAATTCAAGGTAAATAGGTTGTTGAGTCTTAAGTTTATAGATAAATCTAAACATTTATTAAAAAAATAATGTCCAAGCAATTTTGATTTATCTATAGATCTAATTAATTTTTATTATCTTAATAACAATCAAAAAGGGTTTCCTGTAGTAATTTGTGTTTTGATAAAATGAAACATCGTGTGAAATAATCACGCTTTTTTATCTGTGGATATTAATTTAACGACACGTCAACTAACAAATTTTAATTTAATTTTAATCGTCTCATCTCTTTACTATTATTTTTACTGGAGATCTCCTAATGTCTTAATTTTGATGTTGTTTTTTTTGAGATTTAGAAAACTAACTATCGCAACCAGTTCTCAGTTTTGTAACTTATTTCAACGTCAATAAGATATTATTAGTAAGAAAAAGCGAAGTTCAGCAACAGCCGAACAAATTTGACTGAAAATTTAACAAAACTAGCAAGTTATGAATGTCTGCGCGATTTTGAATTTTTGATATAAATATAAAGGCTTTTCTTTCTGAATTATGTTATAATACACACAACAAAGCAGCTGCCTCCTACGGATGATATTAAGCCATTTTACAGAGTTTTGAGCCATCTGTATGCTCTGCTCATCGACACTAAGTAGAGACGCATACACTATTACATCTTCAAAGTTGAATTTTGCTAAAATAAGCGCATTACAAAGTAGAGATTTAGTATTGACAATAAGATGACAAATTTAAGTTGAGTCTGAAAAGTTGATATCTCAAAAACTAAGTCTTTAAACGCTCCGCTAAACCCGAATCATTTGATTACACTAGAATGATATTCTAATGAAAAAGTCTACCTAAGCCTAGATCTAGAACTAGAAACATTCTGATTTAGCTGTACATCTCTCAAGATGACTAAACCCGAATGATTCTAGTTCTAGGTCAAGTTTTACTTCAATTTAAATATACAGGGTTGGGTTAAGTTAGGTTTAGCAGTGTATCTAAGACATTTTTTAGAGTACTGATTTGGCAACCCTGTATATTGAATTGAAGTAAAACTAGAACTACCACCAGATCTAGAAGTAGAAAGTCTTGGGTTTAGACGTGCGTCTTCAGACCCTTTTTTTTCTTTATATAGGAGGAAAAAGCTCTGCCAGCCAGAGTGAGGGGCTCTCATCCTCTAAAAAACCTCCTGTAAATCACTGCAGACAAGCCGGAATTCGCGTTTAAGACTTCGGCCGCGGCGCTGTATGACATCTTCGCAGCTTCTCGTCTCTCGTTTCTTAATTCACATACCATGCTTTGATATTTTGGACTCACGGACACATATAACAAAATCAAGAAACCCACCGTTAACTGTTTGAAAAAATATTTTCCTTACCAACACATCCGGATGGGGGGACGCTATGTCTCCCTTCTCCTCTTCCTCCTGGATCTTGCTAGAGACTTGGTCTCCTCTACACTCGACCCTCTCGGAATTGGAATGGTAGCAGCAGCACAAAAAAAGCGGAATAAAACCACCAACTTTTTGATATGAATATATCAAAAAGTTATCTCTTTTCTCTCTATCACTTGCCTTACATAATTTGCAACAGCATTCCAATTCGCTTCACTCTACAGCATAACCCCAAGCTTTCCGGTGTCATCCCTCTTCTCAATTTCGTTTCTAACTCGTCTCTGAGTTCCTTCCACCTATAAAGTGGAAAAAAGTATGCTCAACATTGTCCACCTGTCTGCAGTATACGCAGACAGGTGGACAGTCATTTTCCGCTCTTTTGTGCAGGTACAAATGCGCCTTGAAGCAGCCAACACAGCTCAAAAACTGTGTCATGGCGTAGTTCACTTCACCCCATCTGCGTGTTCCAACCCAACCCTTCTTTCCAGTTTCTGTTCTCCATCTGTTTGCCCATTCCTCCATAATCTTCCCTGCTTCTGTTCTCTCCCCTTGTGTTATTCTTCTTCCCCATTATATCGATTTGCAGAGAGCCTCCCAGGACAAGTAGCGCCTTCGTGAATATCGTCCTGTATACACTAATAATTCTAACTAGTATTTGCCTCTGGATTCTTGTTAGCTTCGCCACCCGTGCTTTCACACTTATGGCGTCACGCCACGTTTTACAGCCGTAAAATAATGGCATCCATATCACCAGTACGGCGATCACCCCCTTTTTTTCGACACCAGGCTTATATTGTATGTAATCACAAGCCCTCTATGAAGGGCTTGTGATTGTTCCAGTTTAAACCTTTCCCGATCATCACACCCAGGTATTTCAAAGATTTCTTTGTTCTCATTTTATGTCTTTTAACAAGTTCTAATCCCATGGTTTCCATCTGCGTTGCAAACAAGATGTTCTCTACTCTTTGCGCATCTATCTCCATTTCACTCACCTCTCATCCGGAAATTACTATTGCCAGATCAACGGCATATGCTATTACGCATACGTCCACGATTTCTTCATTTATCTGGAAAATTTTATCAACAAAAATGTTCCACAGGAGTGGACCAAGGACCGATCCCTGTGGAACACCTCTAATTATTTCATAGTACACGTCATTGTACTTGATGTATGCGTCACTAAGATAATCCTTGACGCAATCCTATCAACGGTGATTAACATGCACTTCCATTTCATCTCTCTTCTAAATTCATCGAGGCATTTTGTTTTATGTGGAACCAGCTCTACTGCATCAAACGTAGATTTACCTCTCGTGAAACTGAACTGATCCCTGGAGAAGCCTCCTTTTGCATCTAACTCTTTTAAAATTCGTTCCCTTATGATGGCTTGATACAGTTTACCAAATATGATGTTTTGGCCGAGTTTGTTAGATTTTCGGAAAATGAGCAGTCTGTTGTATATGTCTAATATGTAAAGTGTTTTTGAGTTTCAACCGGCAACACGTCTTTCAGGATTTCTGGCTTTATCTTATCTAAACCCGGAGCTTTTTGTTTTTCAATACTTTTGCATGCGTTATTAGTTCCTCTACTGTGACTTCTCTGCATAGTTCTTCAGCTTTCGTCGGTTTTCTTTCCCATTTCTCACTATTTTGGGCAGGGAATAATACACTCATTAGTTCGGCGGCTTCCTTTCCGCTCATTATTACTTTAGTTAAATTTTTGGTTTTCTTAAGCGCGATTTTCTATGCATCACCATATATCTTGTTCGAGTCCATTACACAATTTCTTCCATGCATCTTTCTTCGCCTTGTTTATTTCTTGTCTGAGTTGTTTTCTAGTTGTGTTATATTCTGTCTTAGCATGCTTTTTTTCTTCCACGTTTCTTGTTTATTCTTGTGAGTCTGCGTCTTTTTCTTGTTGCCATTTCTCCTGCCTCTTTCACGCTACCGTTCCACCAGTAAACTTGTCTCTTTCTAATATTTATATTCTTTTTCTTGCCATAGATCATGTTGTATGCCGTTGTTGCATACCTAAGTCTGCGTTTCAGGCGTCAGAGCGTCCATTAGTGTCAAGTTTCTGCATAGTTCTTAACTTTCCTTCTGGATTCTTAACTTTGTTGAGATCGGCGTTTTTTAGTATCGATGGTAAAAATTATACTAACGTGGCCAGTGAGGTTTTCTTCTTCGTCCACACACCAATTTGTAATTCGTTTTATCATTTCATTCCGACACATCGTTATATCGATATGGGACTGTAGATTCCCTTTGCGCCAAGTGGGGGCGTCTCCCCTGTTAGCTAATATTAACCCTCTTTCCGCCATCTACTCGCAGACTAGTCTTCCTTATTTGAGCCCAACAACGCTGATTTCACATTAAAATCTCCAGCTACAACGATGTTCCTTGTCGTCTTCAGACCCACCCCAACCCGAAACTTTCCACTTCTAGGTCCAGTGTTGATTCTAGTTTTATATCATTAGATCTAACTCTAGATCTAGAATGAGAAACATTCGGGTTTAGCCGTATATCTCTTTGGACGGCTAAACCCTAATGATTCTAGTTCTAGGTCTAGTGTTAGTTCTAGTTTTATTTCAATTCAAATATGCAGGGTTGGGTTGAGTTGGGTTTAGCCGTGTATCTGAATACATTTTTCTAACGAACGCTTCTACTATGAATAGTTTCTGAAATAAAGTACTTTACAAACTGATTTGCCATCCCTGTATATTTGAATTGAAGTAAAACTAGAACTAACACTAGACCTAGAAGTGGAAAGTTTTGGGTTGGGTTGGTCTTCACTTCTAGGTCTAGCGTTAGTTCTAGTTTTATATCATTAGATCTAATGCTAGATCTAGAGCTAAAAGCATTCGAGTTTAGCAGTACATTTTTCAAGACGGCTAAACCCAAAATCTTTTACTAGTGTTAGTTCTAGTTTTACCTCAATTCAAATATACAGAGTTGGATTGAATTAGGTTTAGCCGTGCATTTGAAGACATTTTTTTAACGATGACCTCTATAATGAATAGTTTCTGAAATAGAGTACTGATTCGACAACTCTATATATTTGATTTGAAGTAAAACTAGTACTAACATTTCCGAACTCGTTTCGTTCGTCCAACCCAGCCCTGAGCGCCAAATATCTTAGAACGGCATTGTTATTACCTTTGAGAAGAATACATTTGATGTGACCATTCCCAACATTTTTAGATTAAAAAAATGTTGTTATTATAACAACATTTAAGTTATAAAAATATATTTATAATATATGAAGTTCAGTAATTATAACATCACCATAAGATCTAAATGATAAAATTGGTAATATAATAATAATCTTATTATTTTCTTTAAAAACAAGAATAAGTTTAACAGATGTGTTGACAAATTTTGAATAAATATACAGGGTGATTCAAAACACCGTTGACAGACTTCCAGAACAGGTATGACTAAGAGAATAGTCTTAATACACAGTGTGTATCAAATACACAATGAACATATCAAATCATATGTATAATCAAAGTGTGCGTCGGAATGACGTCGTTGACGCATTAAACATGGCAACCTTGGATATTCAACAAAAATCTATTCTTTAAAAAATCTAAGCCGAGATATGGATACAACAATAAATGTTCAAATTGAATACCATTCACATCGAAACAATTTTGAAGACGACGTCTGAGTCTATCCACACTACTCAAAAGAATGCTACAGCAGATTTGTTGTATTTCTGTTTTTATTCTCACACATCACTCATTAACATTTTAAGGGTAATTCACGTATGCTCTATCCTTCAAGTAACTCTACAGAAACAAGATTTGCAACACTTTGGTGATAAAGAATACATCCATACCCACACATCATTTATATTTCAACTCTTTGTTGTTCGCTTAATTGCGCTATATTTGCTTAAACTGTCTCGCCTTGACATTTAAATCTGTCAACGACATCATCTCAATGCCTACCATGGTTGTATTTGCAAATTTCAGAAAATACATTTTTCCCGATTTTTTTCTTATACAACTAGAAATAAGATACGGTACCAATAAGCAAATTTTGCCTAAAAATGCGCCACAATTAATAAACAAACTTAATAATCACTAATGACGAAGTTATTGGCTATAACCAGACATTTAACACAGCTTGTATATGGGTTCGCAAATGCCTTTTTAACGAGATATGAGACGTCAAAGTTTCTTTAAAATCAAACATAATCTATAATAAAAAAGCCTAAAAATGGCTTTTTTATTCCAGATTTCTTTCGCCATTTTTAAACTTTTTTCTGCGCAAGTGTTAATTTGGTAAAATGAGTATATTTTTGTATAATGTGATCAAATATTTATCAAATTAGGTCTTATAAAACTTTGATTAAAGCAACAATTTTTCAAAAAAAAAAACAAATTTTACAGAAAAGTTGTTAATTAAATTTCTGTCTCAGTCAGTTGTACATTTATTACCGCAAGAACACTTATGAAGACTAGAGTGGTCATAATGGCTTGGAAAACTGTAAATTACTCAAAAAAAAGTCAAAGATTTAGTCAAAAAATTCAAAATTTAGTTACACTTTAGTCAAAAATTCTGCCCATTTGACAAAATTAGCAGTAGCGTAGAAAATATTTAAAGAGAAGGATTTTTTTATTGCAAGTAATGTTTAATTTTAAAGAAACTTTGACCCCCTATATCTCTTAAAAGAAGCATTTATGAATCCTTACTCTTATCTTAATTTTTCATCTATTATCTGTCCTAAAAGTCTATGAGCGCCTTTTTGAATCACCTTGTATAGCATTAAAATCATTTACAACAATTTTAAGATGTTGTTATTCTATAACTTTTATATAACTACATTTATAATTAATAAACTTGAATAACTATAATTTTATGATATCTAAATGATATTTTTCGTATATGTGGTTATGCCATGGTTATGCCAACAAAAAATATCTAACACCTTGCTGCTCTATAATCAAATAAGATATCACTTAAGATAACGTCATTCAAGATGCATAAAATAAACTGTGATCTTAATCTTATATCGTATGTTACAAAATAGGTCACAAATTGTTAAAGATTAAAAATTAATTTTGAAGTAAAAATTATCTTAAATTAATATCGATTCAAACTTTATTATATACAGATTTAATTTCATAGATATTGATTTCATTAACCCATTAACACAATTTTGTTACGCAATTCTGATGTTGAGGTTTTGTTAAAGAACTTAAATTATGTTTCAATAAAATGAAAATAGTTTATTTTTTTTAAATTTCAGTTTCGATTTGTTAGCAGGACAAAATAAATCAAATATTTATTTATCGATTTCAATTAATCTTAAATAAATAAGTCGCTGATAAGGAAATATTTTCACTTAAGCCAAGTTTATTTTCATAAAAAGTTATTACTCGTAACAATAATCACACAAAATCCCGGATACGTTAATAAATATAAAGATTAATTATTAGATTAAAAAGATTGAATGTATAGGATTAAACTGGAATTATTGTATATATATCAACAAAATTTTATGGATATTTGTCACAGGAGATAACAATAATTAAAAAAATAAAATTTGTTACTACCCAATTTCAATTTATAACCAAATTAAAGTGTTTTGAGACAAAAGTATCAGAAATAATTATAACACAATTTTTATTGTAACAGATTTAGAATGTACTCGATCCTTTATCAGAAACATGTACATCTGTCATATTTGAAACTTTCAACCAAGACTAAAAAGTTCTAATAGTTTATTGTATAAATTATAAATCATTTAACATATAAATATAGAACACAAACGACAACTGAAGCTGAAGCACACAAAAGACAAATAGTTAAAAATCATTAATTCAAAATTATTTTAATCACCTCATTTAATTTTTAGGTATACAATTTAGGAACAGGAAGAGGAGTTAGTGTATTACAATTAGTAAAAGCGTTTGAAAAAGTAACAAACATGACCGTTCCATACCAAATTGCTGAAAGACGTGAAGGTGATATTTCAGTTATGTACGCAAACGCGGAATTGGCTGAAAAAGAATTAGGATGGACCGCTACTCATAGCTTAGAAGATATGTGTATGTATTTAATAATATTTGTATAAATATGATACAAGAGGAAGTAATTTAAATTAAAAAATAAATTAGGTGCAGATTTTTGGAGATGGCAAAAGATGAATCCACAAGGATACCGAACGAAAGATATTAAATTAAGTAATAGCCATTAAGTTACTTTGTATATTTATTAATAAAATTCCTAATCTTCAATGTAATATAAAAATAATAAAATAATTTATGTCTCAAGGAAAACATTTTTGATTTAGTCAGACTTGATTTGTTTCCTTGTAAAGTGAAATGTGTTGGAATTTTATGGCTTCTATTCCATAACTGATTGTATTTGGAAGTAGGTATCTTGCAAAAATTTCTAAACATTTTGGATTTTTTGGGAGGTATTTTTGCAAAACGGCTAAAAAAATTAGAAATAAAAAATATTTGCTTAAATTTAATTTATTTTACCATTTAGAGGTGGTTTATGGGAATGAAGTGCACTTAATAATAATAATAATATTTATTGATATTGCAAATGTTTTACAAAAGTAAAGTATAAAACAGATAAAGAACCGTCACGAGAGAAAGAAAAGAATATACATATGTATACAAAATAAAACAATGTAAATAAAACAAATCAAAAATATATGTATAATTTATAAATTAAACATAAGCTTCAAGAAACTCCTCCACATTATAGAATGCGCCAGCCATCAAGATATGTCGTACAACTACTTCGAAACGCCAATCAGACATATTTCTTATTCGCAGTAAGCATTCTGATAATCTGAATGATAATGTGATTTATAACGGGTTTCGTAAATGTGGACATCAGAACATTTTTGAAAGGATGATTGGGAAAAGTGCACATAAAGAAGACTCCTTAGAATAAAGATGGAGGATAAGATAAGTATTTTACGTTGTTGAAAAAGCGATTTACAGCTTGCAGTACTATTTACACCTGCTAATAGTCGTAATGTTTTCTTTTGTTGCAGGAAAATATCTTTGCCCGGCGTAGAATTCCCCCAGATTAGTATACCATATGACGCTCTGCTATGAAAGTTGGTAAAATAGGTAACCCTGGCCGCCTCATAACCAGCTAACCAGCTCTTGAGCGTAAAAATCGCTACAGCTACATATTCAACGTGAGAGTACCTGCTTAGATTTGACATAACACATATGCCCAAGAATTCTATTGGTTCTTGCTCTCTCCACCCCTTTTAAGTTGTTAATAGTAGTTTCTGCGTCTTTTCGATATTAAGTTTCAAATTCAACTTTATCTTTCGATGTTAGCAGAAAAAAAGTATCATCAGCATATATATAAATGCCATTAGCAGAGATATTAATGGGCAGATTGTTTATATAAATAATAAAGAGCAATGGGCAAAATAAAATTGAACCTTGCGGAACAGCAGTTTTAATATGAGTAACATCAGAAGTTCGACCTTTCCATTCTACACACTGTATTCTATTATCAGGATAGCCACGAATTATGTGATTTGGTAAACCTCTTATACCATAGCGGTCTAGTTTATTTAACAGTATTTCATGCTGGATACAATCAAAAGACTTTGGAAAGTCACAACACAATAATTGAACGTCTTCTTTCCCGTTAAACGCACATGCCACAGCATCAATCAAGTTAGTCAGAGCCGACGTAGTAGATTTTTTTCCACGATAACCGTGCAGAGCTTCATTAAATAATTTATTATTTTCCATGTACTCTATAAGACTGCTTTTTAATAGAGATTCAAAAATTTAAAAAAAAAGAACAGGAAGTATAGAAATAGGTCGATAGTTACCTATTTCGTACCCGATTAAAGAGATATTAGTACCCGATCTAAAAATATGAAACCCCCTTAGCTACCTTTTGTTTATCAGGTTCATCATTGGTAATTGGTTTAGCAAACACGTCAATAACATTCTTGACGAGGTAGGTTGAGACTTGGTATATGTGAGAAGATTTTTTATTTGGTAGGGAAAGGACCGTCTGGAGAATTTCTTGTTCGGTAGTAGGCTTCAAGAATAAAGATTGCAGACTTCTGTTCAACATTCTGGAGACAAGTACACTGGGATTTAGATTAGGACCAGGGATAGTTTCTACTGTATTTACCGCAATCTTGGAGAAATAATCATTGAAATACTGAATATCAAAAAAGAAAGCAAATTCTTCAGTAGTTTCATTTCCTTTAGAGCCAGAATCGTTTTGGTTTACCAAAATATTTCTTTCTATTAACTGTTTCTTGACCATTTCCTATACTGATTTAATTCCTTCAATCTAAATGATAAAACAAATTAGTAATTGTAGTGGGTGATGGGTCGAGCGGTTTTAATAATAAACACTAACTTTGCGTAACTATTTATTTATTAAACATATTTGTGATCTTACAATGACGGTGGTTCGCACATGACTCCCCTACCACGCTCCTTTAGTCCGGTACACATGGTTTGCCTACTCATGTTTATACATGCGCGCACTCAAAATCTCCCTTTGTATAATTATTAATTTATCGGTCTACGTTTTTCCTCTCGATATCTGTAAAGACGGGGCGATACTCTCCCAGGCTTGGTACTGGTTTCCTCCTTTGAGACATTTTTAAAAGATTTCATCACTCTCACTGTTTTCCCATACTCTGCTCTCGCGATTGCGACGAACTTCCCCTTCCCGGTTTTCACGCATTTCACGTTCCCGGTTTTCACGCACTTCATGTTCCCGCTCGCACTTCGCCTTCATGGTTCTCATGCACTGCCTCGTTGCCTAGGATGACGACATCTCTCCTGTTCCGTCTGATGTCCTGTCCATCGGTGTTTATCCAGTATGATCTTGGGGTATTTGTTTTCTTGTCCATTGCTCCGTACTGTTTAGTATCCAATATGTAGACTCTCTGACTTGGTTGTAGTTCCCCCATTTCCCTAGCCCTAAGTCTTCGGTGATGATTCTTCTTCTGTTTCTCTCTCTCCCTTTCGAATTTTTGATATACGTAGGATCAGGAATATTCGGCGATAACGATTTTTCACTTCTGGGCAACGTATCGGACAAATTTCGAGCAAAAAATAATTGTGCCGGCGATACACCGCATTTTAATGGTGTATTTCTGAATACCAACAAATCCAAATAGATGTCTTTATTTTTCTTTAATATCTTCATTACGATTTGAACTGCTCTCTTCTGCGATTTCCTGCCACTGTAATATTGGCAGTGGATTTATTATCATCGGTTCTGTTCTAATAGGCCTGTTCTGAGCACAGATGTCACAGTTATTTATCAAATCTTCGATTTGCTTTGAAATGTGTGGCCACCGAACTGTTGCTTTCGCTCTGCTTACCCCTCTTCTTATTCCAAAATCACCCTCGTGTTTTTCTGTTGGTCTTTCCATATAAACATGTTATTGTTCTTCAATAACTCTCTTAAAGGTTTATTTATTTCAGCCATGTTTGGCAAAAATTTTGTTGAATAGTTCACCATTCCTAAAAATCTTCTAAGTTCCGTTATATTCTTCAGTTCAGGAAATGATGTTATTGCTTTCAAATGTTCCTCATCTATTTTAATTCCACCCTTTTCTATAACATAACCCAAATACTTTATTTCGTCAGTATAAAATTTATATTTCTGTTTATTGAGTTTTATTCCGTTCTCGTTGATTACTTGAAAAACTTTTTTTAATAATTAGTCATGTTCCTGTTCAGTCTTAGTAAATATTAAAATGTCATCTATGTGTACTAATACTCCGTTTACATCTGCAAATAATCTATTCATACATCTCTGATATATTTCGGGTGCTGATGATATCCCGAACGGCAGTCTCTTATAGCAGAATCTACCAAATGGCGTCAAAAATGTTGTAAAGATTGAACATCTTGCTATCATTTAATTGTGCTAGTGTCTCCTCTACACTCGGAAGTAATACTCCTTCTCTTTTTAATTACCTATTTAATTCTGTGTAATCTCCACATATCCTGATGCCTCCCGATTGTTTACATGTTACCATCATCGGCGCGCACCATTCTGTAGGTTCTTCGATTTCATCGATGATGTTCAATTGTACCATTTTTAGCAATTCCTCTCTTACCTTATCCAACAATGGCACTGGTACTCTTCTTGGGGTTGCAATAGAACATGGTTTAGCTTCTTTAAAAAGTTTTATATCGTAGTTTACATTCTTTAATTTTTCTATTCATGAATAAATATTGTTTGAATATTTTGTTTCAAATATCGTCTGTTTTTCTTTTACCACACCGGGTTTCTCTATGGCTTCAATCCACTTTATCAATTCTAACTTTGTAATCGTTGGTCTGCCCAATAAGCTTTCTTTTAAGTCGATTACTGTGATGAGGCCGTCACTGAAACGACATCTACCTCTGGTAATTACCGCTGCCACCAGAAATAGTATTTCGCGCCACCTAATTCTTAGTCTGAAGGACTCCTACCTGATCCTATCTATTCAAACAAGATTAAATGGCAAGCGCGCGGTCACTATTTCAGAACCGTGGGTTCTTGCACTAAGGCCCTCAGGAAATGTGAAATAAAACGACAAGTGTTCTAACCACACTTAATCTATATTTACAAAAATAACGAAAAAAAAGTAAGATACAAAGTTAATCTTAAAAGACTTCCTACGTGAATACCCGACGTTACTTAAGGAGTCAAAACAAAATTAAGAATGAAACTGATCTGCCTGAACCTAACCCTACAGCGATCTCTCGTTGACCGATAAATGATAGGGAGAACTGGCAAACAGACTTACCCCGGAGGTGTATTATAATCTGGTGGTCTCGGTGATGGGTCGCAACCTGGATCCTGTTGGAATCTTCTCGGGATAATCCGGGAAGACTTCTTCGACACAAACACACCAAATCCTCAAGTGAACACGGTTTCGGACACGACGCGCACGCCCGAATTAGAAGAAAGTTGCCCTTGAAGCTGAGTCAAAGTTTCGGTCTAACAGAGCGCTGGTTGAGTATTGGTTCGAAATCTTTCTAAGAAGATATCTTTCGAAGATGAATTGAAACTAAGTTCAGAATTCTTTTTTTGACATATGCAAGGCCTTAAGTAACCTCGGGTCTTGGAGGGGTGCAAAACCTTCCTTAGGCGTTCCCTAACGTCTGGACATCCCCGACACCTGGGGCCAATCCAAAACACGGGGCGGATATTTTACAATAATTTTCTGAGCCAATGAGGGAATTTGTGGAAGGGAAGAATTTCTCGCCCACAAGACCAGAAGATAACATCCGCCACTAACTAATCCCAAAAATCGTCACGTAATTTCCAAACAGTGGAAACCATCAAATTTTTACGTGATCTAACGTCTAAGTTTTTAACGACTTCTTCGTATCGATTCGCATCTCCCCCATCAAACTGCGGACACATAATTTTTAACAAAATTTTAACACGAAGTCTGGTCTCTATACCGGACGTCGTTAACTTGAGACGTGATTTTTAGTTTCTAAAATAACGAAAGGCTGCACTCTAGGAATTTCTAATTCGAATGGTTATTTCTTAAAACCGTTAAATAATTTTCGAATTATTACATTACAAATATTTTCAATATTTTTTCTTTCTTCTTTCCAAGTTGTTTCTAAGCGCACCTTTCCTAGGGCCTTCAATTTGTTGTTGCCTGGTCCATTTAAAACCTGACTTGGGTGTCTCAATTTTGGTTTATTGTTTATTTTGTTATAGTCCTTTAATACTGAAACTGTTACATCTGCACCTGTTTTTCATTTTTAAAATCTATATTTGTATCATTTATTTTTAAATCAATTCGCTACGGTGTTTTTTCTCCTTCCGAGATTGTTGAGATTTCCGATTTTTCGCAATTGGACTTAGAATCCGAACTTTTGTCCGATTCAGATTCCTTTCTGTCTACTTTGCGAATTTTATTTTCATTTTTCGTACGACATTTCTTTGAATAATACCCTTTTATGTCGCATTTCTTACATCGAACATTTTTTTATTTCATGACGCGGATTGGCACCACAACGTCCGCATTCCTCATTTTTATCTTTATTACAGTACTGTTTTTTTTGTCTGAGCTTCCCGACCTGTTTTTACAATCGACACGATCGATAGTTTCTCCGAAATCTTGTTTTCCTTCGCTTCTCCAGCGCATTATTTTCGCTTTTAATTCTTTTGTTTTAAATAATTTTAATTTTCGCGGTATTTAAATTCCAATTTGGATCGGTTTAAGTTCAAATTTGGAATGATAATTTCAGAAAATTAAAAAATAAATTAGGTGCAGATTTTTGGATATGGCAAAAGATGAATCCACAAGGATACCAAACGAAAAATATTAAATTAAATAACAGCCGTTAAGTTACTTTGTATATTTATTAATAAAATTCCTAATCTTCAATGTAATATAAAAATAATAAAATAATTTATGTCTCAAGGAAAACATCTTTGATTATTCAGACTTGATTTGTTTCCTTGTAAAGTGAAATGTGTTGGAATTTTATGGCTTCTATTCCATAACTGGTTGTATTTGGTAGTAGGTATCTTGCGAAAATTTCTAAACATTTTGGATCTTTTGGAAGATATTTTTGCAAAACGTCTAAAATAAATTAGAAATAAAAAATATTTGCCTAAATTTAATTTATTTTACCATTTAGAGGTGGTTTATGGGAATGAAGTGCACTTGGGACGCTGATAACAACTTTACCATCTCTTATAGTTGAAAATTTAGTGGCATCTTTAGCAGCAAACAAAATTTGTTCAAACGGTTGTTTACCGGGTGGTGGGGAAAAATTACAAATTGTTTCACCTTTGTTAGTAACCTAAAACTCTTATTATTAAGGCTAATGTAATTATAAAAATAATTTTTTAAATACTTTTAACCAAAACCAAGTTGCAAAATATTCCACACCCCATTTTTTGAAAATATCCTTTTTAAGGCTATTTATATTTGATTTAGCGTTAGTACACCAGACCACAATTAAACTATCATCATGAATTAAGGGTTCGATGGGAATGTCTAATAATTTGTCATTGTACAGCATGTTATAACCATCGTTAGATTTTTTTCTTTTACGTCTAATGTATTTATTCCACCATGGTGGATCAATTATCACTAAATCAAATACATCATCAAAACCTAATTTATCACCTATCACATTTACATTAGAACAATAAAATTTACAATTCTTTGGAAACAAGAATTCGGTATTTTTTAGAGTAACATTTATAGCAACATCTTTTTGATTTTCACCTATTATTCCCTCTATATCACATTCTGATGATTCTTTATAAACCATATCAGATAATTTTAAGGCAGTTTCATTTCCTTTAGGCTCAGAATCGTTTTGGTTTACCAAAATATTTCTTTCTATTAACTGTCTTTTGACCAGCTCGTATATTGACTTAATTCTTTCAATCTATATTGTAAAATAAATTAATAATTAAATATAATTTCCGAAAATTCTTACCGAACAGTTAAGTTCTTCAAATTTATCTTTGGTTTCATCTTTAGTGTCATCACCTTTCTTCTTCACAACTTTCTTATTAACATAGGGATGGGAGATGTTAAAAAGATCCTCGTTAGCTTGATATGATATCACATTACCATCTTTTTCTACTGAATCATAAATATTTTTAATATATTTTTCGTGAGAAATAAAAATAGCATTATCATTTTCGTATAAAACACTCATACTTAATCATTATCGAAAAAGTCTAAAAAAGTAAGGTTATAAGTGATTAATAAGTAAGGTTATATTCGTAGCAGTGACATCTATCAATATTAATAAGAACTAACGAAATTAAGTTTTTATTAAAGTAATTTTAAAAACAATAAAAACTTATTTCTCAATCAAACCTTATTAAAAATAAGTTTAAAAAATAAACTACAAAATGATTAGCTTTTTTAAATTAATATCATCTTTTTTAATCGGTTATAAGTGGTATATAAAGTTATTTTCTTAATAGCGACATCTACTGACATAAATAAGATTAAAAAAATTGATTTTTGTTAAGCTAACCTCAAAAATACTAAAAAGTTTTTCAAAAACTTATTTTTAAACGAACATACATAATGATAGGCATTTTCAAATTAATATCATCCTTTTTAATCGTTTCCACCGTCTTAGCTGACAACGTAATTATAATTATTTCATTTCAAACCGATTTTAAATAATTAATTTTTTAGGCTTTAGAACAATTTTCCGCCAACAGCAAAGGACACACGAATAATTGGGCCGTTTTGGTAGATACTTCCAGATTTTGGTTTAATTATCGTCATGTCGCAAACGTCCTTTCAATTTATCGTAGTGTTAAAAGACTCGGAATTCCGGATAGTCAAATTATTCTTATGATTGCGGACGATATGGCTTGTAACCCAAGAAATCCTCGCCCGGCAACAGTTTTTAATAACGCAAAGCAGCATATTAACGTGTATGGAGATGATGTGGAGGTTGATTATCGCGGATATGAAGTAACTGTCGAGAATTTTATTCGAGTATTAACTGGGCGTTTACCTCCAGAAACTCCACGATCTAAACAGTTACTTACTGATGAAGGGAGTAATATTTTGATTTATTTAACTGGGCATGGCGGTGATGGATTTTTAAAATTCCAAGATTCTGAGGAAATAACCAGCCAAGAAATGGCTGATGCTTTAGAACAAATGTGGCAAAAACAACGATATAATGAAATATTTTTTATGATTGATACATGCCAAGCTGCTTCAATGTACGAAAAGTTTTATTCACCCAATATTTTAGCTGTTGGGAGTAGTTTAGTTGGGGAAGATTCATTATCGGTAAATTAAAATTAGAATTAAAAATTTTATTTAAATTTTTGCATTTATTTTTTAGCATCATGTTGATGCATCAATTGGAGTATACATTATAGATCGTTATACTTATTATGCTTTAGAATTCTTGGAGCAATGTGGAGCTGGGAGTAAAAGAACAATGGCAGAATTTGTAAGTTTTGATATTCTTGCTTTTTCTTAAATAAAACTTATTTTCAATTTATTTTAGCTAAGAGTTTGTCCAAAATCGCAATGCATTTCAACTGTTGGGATAAGAACTGATTTATTTAAACGGCGATTAACTGAAGTACCTATAACAGATTTCTTTGGGTCAGTTCGTCCTGTTGAATTAACAGTATTAAACAACCACACAATTCCGATAATTAAAAACGTAAATAAACCAAAGGATAATTTTTTAAAGAAAAATAAGTACACTTTTGTACCAGCTTTATCATACTAATTTTAATTACAATTTTGAAATAAAGTTTCAATAAAAATGAATTAACAAGCTGAGTAGAATTTTATTTGAAACACAACACAGAGTAACAGTCAGTAAAAAAGATGTACAAAAATACAACCATTAATAAGTCATATAAAAAAATAATACCTATCTCTAAAACAATTAGTATAATTTGATAACTTTCAATACAATTTGTTATGAAATACAATTAAATTAGTGCATTTAAATGTTAGAATATAAAAAATTGTTAAATTTACAGCATAAAAGTATCAGAAATAATTTATAAAAAAAATTGTGTAAATGAAATAAATAATAAAAGAATCAAAACTGAAATGCTTCCTAGCATCTTTTTATCCACACTTAATGCCCATCCTAAAAACAAACATTAATCAAGTAAAATCTTTTAGTTATTACTCAACTTACTTTTCTTGGTTGTGGTTGCAAAACTTGCCCAGCAAATGATGTTAATAAGATCCAACGTTTCCTAATCCTCCAACAGATCCTTGTCCTCCAATATTACTTGGCTGTAATAGCTGCTGTGGTTGCGCATGAATTTGTCCTCGAGTAAATGAAGATAACAATCCACCTAAAACTCCTAAAGTATCTGGTTGTTGTTGTACCTCAACAACCTTATGTTGATACTGTTGTTGTGGGGGTGGTTGTTGCTGTTGAGTTTGAGAAGATGTAGTCAATGTGGATTACTAGTAAGGAAGGAGGAGGAGTTGTTAAAGTGTTTAGTAATGTACTCAAACTTCCCATCATATCAGGACCAACTTGAGTCTGTTGCTGAGTTTGGTTTTGATGAGATGATGGGATGTTAGGTTACTGCTGATAATGTTGGGGTTATTGTTGCGATTGCTGTTGAGGCTGGTTAATAAATTAGTTTCAGAGTATTCAAAAACGTTAAAATATGGAAAAACTCCACTTGTTAATAATAACAATAATTTTTCTGCCATCCTACTTACAATTGCTTGTTGTATTACAGTTTGAGTTGAATCCAAGAATGAGTCTAAACCTGAGTCACCTTTTTGATCCTAAATTTTTTTAAACTTATTGAAGTACAATCAATAATACATATTTAAATCATCTGCAATTAATCAGCAATTCTAAATTTTGACAACAGCAATGGAGTGATCAAACATTGAGCAAAAAATGTTTATATTTTTATGTTTTTATATTCTTCAAAAGAAAAAACTTCATAACCTAATAAAAACTAATTCTAATGATTGCAACAATCACAAAGATACAAAAAGATTTTTTAATATAAAAAAGTTAGACCATATCGATTATAGTTATATATAAGTTAGCGATTAATAAGACAAATACTAACAACTTTTCATTCGCTCCTAAGTTTACTAATCTTTCTAGTTATATATTTACTGTAGAAGAAGAAAAGGTCCTTAACTTGAGTCATAAGTTTTCCGTTAACGATTTTAAATTTGAAGAAAGATATATTAGATCATATTATAAAACAGTTTCATACTTTGACAATTCTATTTTCAATACAATTAAAACCTTAAGATCTAAATTATCTAAAAACAATATCATCTGCACATTTGGCGATAAGAATGCAGGCCTGGTCTTCATAGAAAAAGGTCTATACATGGAAAAAACCTTTGACTTTTTTAGAGAAAATGGTTTCATACACATAGAGAAAGATCCTCTACCTATTTCTATCACACAATTTAAAGATACACTAAAAAGGACTCAATCCACATTTGAAGAATTCAATTTTTGTATTAATAAACTAAATAACATGAACCCATTACACCCCACATTATACAGTTTAATTAAGCTCCACAAACCACAAAAAACTATAAAAGTCATTGTCAGTCCACTAACCTATCCACTACATTTTAACCAAGGCTTTGCACTTTCAATCTCCTTATTCAATAAAAAATTCAGCAGAATTGATCATAAGGCTTGAAAACGTTGATATTAATTATAACTCTTATTTGGTCTCATTTGACATAAAAAACTTATACGCTAATATCCCTGTAGTTGATTTTTTTTACAGAATATTAGTCACTCTAATAATTTTAATTTTCTCGATGTTACAAACCTGATAAACGCCTTTCAAATTATTACCAAACAAAACTTTTTCATTTTCGCTGAGAAATTTTATTATATGCCGGACGGTTTGCCTATGGGCTCAACGCTATCTGGACTATTAGCTGAATTCTATGTTAACCATCTAGAAAATGTTATATTTAAACAAAAAGAACGTCATTTCTCAATAAAACATTGAGACTGACTTTTGATCGTTCAAAAGCAAATTTGATTGCCCTTCTAAACCTGTTTAACAATGTAGGAGATATTGAATTCACTATTGAAAGAAAAAGTGACAGCCAAATTAACTTCCTTGATCTAAACATCTTCAGAGATTCCATTAATATGTGTATTAACTATTCCCAAGAACTCTTTCTGTCCATCTAAATACAAATCCCCATGAATTCGAAAGATTTCAATAATGAAATTCTCACCAGAAGATTTACAACGAACCTTTTATAAAACCCATAACAGTTTAATAACTTCCAAAATATACTCTCATCAAACAACTCTACATAGGTTCATATCCGTTTCCAAATACAACCCCATAGTTGATTCACTATAGAGTCGTATCTACATGTAATTTCACTGTTGCTTCTAAGAACAACAACAAAATTTCAAACTATCTAATTAACTGTAAACATAGATTCGAGAAACAACAACTTACCGGTGTATATAAGATTTTTTGTAAAGACTGTAATGCCGCATACGTTGGACAAACGGGCAGAAATTTAAAGATAAGACTAAAAGAACATCTAAAAAGCGATAAATCCGCAGTCTTCAAACACCTAAAGTACAACAACCACCAAGTAGACATTGACCATTTTGTACTCCTTCATGACCATCCTAAATTCAAAAAGCTAGACCTTTTAGAGGAAATGGAAATAGTTGAGTTAAAAAACGATCATAATTTTATAACGTTAAACGTTAAACGAAAATACCGATATTCCACGCTCACAACTGTTTTTAAATTTTATAGAAGGACCTGATTTACAGTGATTTTTCGTATTCCGTACGTGCAAACGTTATATGAAGCGGTTAACGTGTACGGTATGATTTTGTCTCGACCACGTGTTTTACTCGTCTTTATAAAAATTGATGTTTTAATGTTAGTTGTTCTAAAATATGTTCTTAGTTTTGATAGAGTGTTTTTTGAATCTGTTTTCTACCTGCTTTTCGCTGTAGACGGTAAGATTTTATTTTTCGTCTTTTTATCTAAATTACAATGTATGCCTATTTTCCGTCTTTTAGTTGCACCTGAAGACGAAAAATTATATTTTTTCAAAACCGGTGCAGAATAATCAATAAATATTAATTCTTCATACTTTCTGTGTTTCATTTTAATTAAGAATATGAAGGATTATGGAGAAATACATTCTCCATAATCATATACATTCTTTTATTTTTTGCCATATTTAACTTACATGTCTAGGTGGTGAAGGTGGACCACCATAAGGTCCTGGACTAAATTGATTTGGTGGAGGACCAAATTGATTTGATGGAGGACCTTATTGATTTGGAGGTGGACCATATTGATTTGTGGGTGGTTCATATTGACCAAACTGTCCCGGAGGAGGTCCATAAGATCCTTGAGGTTCATATCCTGGGGGAGTAAAATTTGTAGGTCCTTGTGGTGGAATATTACTTGGAGGAGCTGATAACTGTGTATCTTGTTGGGTTGGAGCTTGAACTTTTGCATGTTGAGGTACTTCTTCAAAAGAAATTAAATACACAGAATGTTGGCCTTCAATGGATAGATGAGAAATATTTTTTATAGAGATTCTGTAAGGAAATTCGCAAAAATGTCTTTCATTAATTGCAATCTGAAAAATAAATTATGAGTCATTTCATGAAATAAGATTTCTTTTTTTAGCAATTACATACCTTATATTCAGAGTTATCAGCAAATATAACAATTTCGAAATTTTCCCCAGGTTGGATGGGCAAATCTCCTTTATCTTAATAAATATTATTTGGATACTCCTTTATCTTGTTCTTCGCCCCAAATTCCACCTTCATAAGAATTTCTAGCTACATATCCTTCTAATAGCCTTACAAATAAATGTAGACCAATTTCATCTTTATTTTCATTTGTAACCAAATTAAAATCAATCCTTACGAAATAAATTAAAGTAACAGTAATTGATTACGACTATTTTATATATTTCTCACATTTCTGCTTGAGGTGCAGTGCATCCTTGTATTCGTATTAATTTCCCACTTGAAAAACCATTTCCAATTGACCCCAAATAAGGAATGGGCAAACTTATGATTACTGCAAAAGAGGAGGAACCTTCATTCTGGCTATGCAGGAACGTATTCAAATTTAACATTTTAGAAATAAATATTCGGATATTTGCTTCATCCTCTATAGGTCTTCTAATGGTTGTTTTTTTTTCATTAAAAATTAATCATCGAATCAATAAAAACAAGATGTAGTTAAACGCATTATCTTGTCATTGTTAATTCGGGCTGGTTTGGTATTGAATGGTGAAGAATACGCTGAGAATTTTCTTTGAAATATCACGTTAATTTAGTGATTAAATTCATCAAGATTATAGATTAAATGTCATTTGAGTTTATGTAAGTAAATAAATGTTTCATTGATTAAAAAGTATAATTTTTTAAAGAAAAGCAAGCACACATTTGTGTCTGCTTAATATCATAAATATTAGTTTTTATTACCATTTGCAATTAAAGTTTCAATAAAAACGAATTAACAAGCTGAGTAGAATTTTATTTGAAACACAACACTGAGTAACAATCAATAAAAAAGATGTACAAAAATACAACCATTAATAAGTCATATAAAAAAATAATTCCTATCTCTAAAACAATTAGTTTAATTCGATAACTTTCCATACAATTTGTTATTAAACACAATTAAGTTAGTGCGTTTATATTTTAGAATATAGGAAATTGTGTAAGCACATTTAGGTACTAAAGATTAAGAGTAAATTTATGAAAGCTTCCCAAATTTCTCTTTTATTTGAAATTGCCTGAATCCCTACTTTATTATGAGCATAACAGGATAAATGTTTTTTTGTTAATCTTCAGACTAGAAAATATAACTCACACAATATTAAAACATACATTAAATTTACAACATAAAAGTATCAGAAATAATTTATAAAAAATTGTGTAAATGAAATAAATAATAAGAGTCAAAATTGAAATGCTTCCTGTCATCTTTTTATCCACACTTAATGCCCATCCTAAAAACAAGCATTAATCACATAAAATCTTTTAATTATTACTCAACTTACTTTTCTTGGTTGTGGTTGCAAAACTTGCCCAGCAAATGATGTTAATAAGGATCCAACACTTCCCAATCCTCCAACAGATCCTTGTCCCCCAATATTACTTGGATGTAATGGTTGTTGTGGTTGCGCCTGAGTTTGTCCTTGAGTAAATGAAGATAACAATCCACCTAAAACTCCTAAAGTATCTGGTTGTTGTTGTTGTTGAGGTTGTTGATACTGTTGTTGCGGGGGTGGTTGTTGCTGCTGCTGTTGAGTTTGAGGAGATGTAGTTAAAGTGGATAGCAAGGAACCTAAGCTGCCAAGCACATCAGGTTGGTTTTGGGAAGGTTGTTGCGGCGGTTGTGGTTGTTGATATTGTTGGGTTGGTTGATTTTGTTGTAAAGGAGCTCGAGGAGGAGTTGTTAATGTGTTTAGTAATGTACCCAAACTTCCCATTATATCAGGACCAGCTTGAGTCTGTTGCTGAGTTTGGTTTTGATGAGATGATGGGATATTGGGTTGCTGTTGGGGTTGCTGCTGATAGTTTTGGGGTTGTTGTTGCGATTGCTGTTGAGGCTGGTTAATAAATTAGTTTTAGATTACTCAAAAACATTAAAATATAGAAAAACGTTCGTGATAACTTACATTGTTTCCTCCACTTGTTAATGATGACAATAATTTTTCTGCCATCCCACTTGCAATTGCTCCTTGTATTACAGTTTGAGCTGAACCTAAGAATGAGTCTAAACCTGACTCACCTTTTTGATCCTAAAATTATTTTTTTAAACTTATTGAAGTGTAATCAATAAGACATATTTAAATCAGCTGCAATTAATCAGCAATAATTTTGCAAACAGGGATGAATGAAAAGGGATAATCAAACATAGAGCAAAAAATTAAAATATTTTTTGCCATATTTAACTTACATGTCCAGGTGGTGGAGGTGGAGCACCATAAGGTCCTGGACCAAATTGATTTGGAGGAGGACCATATTGATTTGGTGGTGGACCATATTGATTTGGAGGTGGTCCATATTGATTTGGGGGTGGTCCATATTGTCCAAACTGACCCGGAGGAGGTCCATAAGATCCTTGAGGTTCATATCCTGGGGGAGCAAAATTTGTAGGTCCTTGTGGTGGAATATTACTTGGAGGAGCTGATGGTGTATCTTGTTGGGTTGGAGCTTGAACTTTAGCATGTTGAGGTACTTCTTCAAAAGAAATTAAAGACACAGAAAGTTGTCCTTCAATGGATAGATGAGAAATATTTTTTATAGAGATTCTGTAAGGAAATTCACAAAAATGTCTTCCATTAATCGCAATCTGAAAAATAATTTATGAGTCATTTCATGGGAAGGTCGGAGTAATTATTAGAGCTGAAATAAGATTTCTTTTTTTAGCAATTACATACCTTATATTCAGAGTTATCAGCGAATATAACAATTTCAAAATTTTCCCCAGGTTGGATGGGCAAATCCCCTTTATCTTGTTCTTCACCCCAAATTCCACCTTCATAAGAATTTCTAGCTACATATCCTTCTAATAGCCTTACAGATAAATGTAGGCCAATGTCATCTTTATTTTCATTTGTAACCAAATTAAAATCAATCCTTACGAAATAAATCAAAGTAACGGTAATTGATTACGACTATTTTATAATATTTCTCACCTTTCTGCTTGAGGTGCAGCACATCCTTGTATTCTTATTAATTTGCCACTAGAAAAACCATTTCCAATTGAACCCAAATAAGGTATGGGCTGAAATAAAACAATATTGAACAAAATTATCTTATTTATTTTTTGTATAATCAAAATCTTACAGGATTTGTTATAGGGTCCATAGCTTAGTAGTAATATCAATAAAGATTCTCACAAGGCACAAGCAAACTTATGATTACTGCAAAGGAGGAGGAGCCTTCATTCTGGCTATGCAGGAACGTATTAAAATTTAACATTTTAGAAATAAAATTCGGGTTTTTGGTTTGTCCTTTATAAGTCCTCCAATGGTTGTTTTTTTCATTAAAAATTAATAAGCAAATCAATAAAAATAAGACGTAGCTCAAGGCATTATCTTGTCATTGTTAATTCGAGCTGGTTTGATATTGAATAGGGAAGAAAATGTTGAGAATTTTGTTTGAAGTATCAACTTAATCTAGTGATTAAATTCATCAAGATTATAGATTGAATATCATTCGAGTTTATGTAAGTAAATAAATGTTTCATTGATAGTCTCTTCCTCTCCTTAGTCCTGTCCTGTGCTGTAGAATCCCCACTTCTCTTTGAATTGCGTCGGCATTAGCCAAACACTATTTATATAACACTAAAAAAATCTATTTTTCTTGTAAATCGAAATTAATCGATTGATTCTCCTAAAAAAATCATCATTAATTCTTATTCACAATAACAATAAAATGGTTCAAACCAGAATCTATTAATAGTTTTTAATACATTAAAAGCTTTATTGAATATTATTTATAACAAATAAAAATAGCTTTTATCAAAATTTTTATGATAATCTTAAATATTTCTTTCTAAATTTCTTATCAAAAAATTCAACAATTTTATAAAATTTTTATGCTTTGACGTTTTGTGGAAAGATGGCGCTTTTGTGATTAATTTAGGATTATTATATTTTATCTTATTAATTTAGGAAGAAAGAGTCAAAAAAAGTTTATAATACACTAGAAAAACTCTTTTTTTTTTGGAAAAATGAATTAAAAATGTCTTTAATTCTAATTCAAAAAAAAATAAAAAGATACACAGCTGAATAGTTTTTAATACATTGAAAAACGTATTAAATATTGTTGATAACAAACAAAAATAGTTTTTATGATAATATTTATTAATAACATATTTCTTATCGAAAAATTCAACAATTTTTTAGTTATTTTTATGTTTTGACATTTTGCAAATAGATGGCGCATTCGTGTTGGATTAGAAGAAGGCTTTTGACCTTCATTGAGGTTACCTTCTCAGAAAAAAACCGCCCGGTTTAACACCCGATAAATACACAAAACAGTTACAATTCAGTTGTGAGTGACCGCGCCTCATTTTTCTAGATAATCCAACGTAAACCCCAAAAGATCATGGTTCAACCGCTCGTAAATCCGGTAAATTTCAAATCTTGAAGCTTTTGCAAGAACAATTAAATAATTACTTCTTTTCAGGGGGTCCCGTTAACGACGCCTTTCGATGGGCCCCTTTACCCGGGGAAGATGATCCGTATCCGAGGGTATACCCCTCCAAACGGAGAAAGGTTATTTCAAAATGTGTTAATCAATAATAAAAAAGCTTAATGTTTGTTAATTTTTTTAGGTTTGATATTAATTTTCAAACAAAACCAACGGCTTATGACACTGATGATATAGCTTATCACATTTCGTTTCGAATGATGCAAGGGTATGTTGCTCGAAATTCCTTTCAAAATGGTGATTGGCAAATGGAGGAGGGTGATGGAGATTTACCCATACAGAATGGGGTCCCATTTGAGCTGTTGATTTTAATTGAAGACATGCAGTTTAAGGTATATAACACTAATGATTGGGTAATTGGTTAACATATTATGAATCATGTGACTATGACTAATGTAATAGTCTAGAAAAATGTACCCAAAAGCTATTTATACATATGTACATATTGGATCAAAAGTATCCTGTCATATCTTCACCATATTTCTAAATGACGTTCTTGAACCCCAGGGATGATTCTTTAGCAAAATTTAAGGGTACTTTCTTCTACATATAAACTATTAATGACTTAGGCTCCCTTGAGTAGCTACACTCCACAATTTCCCAAAAATACTTGATACCTGATTGAAATTTAATTTTAAATAAGTGTTTTTTCTGGTGTTACTTATAACGGGTGTGAAGATAGCCATAGATCCCAGCCATAAAAAATAAAAATTATTTATAATGAATTCTTCAATTTCGTATTGTTATTATAAATGTTTTGATATTTTATTAGGTTCATTTTAACACGTGACTAACGTTAAAAACAAATTTTTCAAAATTTAGGTGAATTACAAGAGATTTCTCAAAAAACGGCATTTTGACCACATTACCCACTAGTGATTTGAAAACAAATTGCATATTCATGTTCAGCAGATCGTTCTGCTTCAGAATCAGCAATAAACCAGAAGGGCATATTTTGGTTAAGGGTGAAAAAAAATAAAACGTACGAAATTTATTTTCAAATCACGAGTGGGTAACGCGGTCAAAATGGCAATTTTATGGAAAACTTGTAATTTCTCTAAGTTTCGTACGTTTTATTTTTTTTTCACCCTTAACCGAAATATGCCCCTCTGGTTTATTGCTGATTCTAAAGCAGAATGATCCGCTGAACACGAATATGCAATTTGTTTTCAAATCACGAGTGGGTAACGCGGTCAAAATGGCAATTTTATGGAAAACTTGTAATTTTTCTAAGTTTCGTACGTTTTATTTTTTTTCACCCTTAAACGAAATATGCCCCTCTGGTTTATTGCTGATTCTGAATCAGAATGATCCGCTGAACACGAATATGCAATTTATTTTCAAATCACGAGTGGGTAACGCGGTCAAAATGGCAATTTTATGGAAAACTTGTAATTTCTCCTGTAAGTTTCGTACGTTTTATTTTTTTTTCACCCTTAACCGAAATATGCCCCTCTGGTTTATTGCTGATTCTAAAGCAGAATGATCCGCTGAACACGAATATGCAATTTATTTTCAAATCACGAGTGGGTAACGCGGTCAAAATGGCAATTTTATGGAAAACTTGTAATTTTTCAAAGTTTCGTACGTTTTATTTTTTTTTCACCTTTAAACGAAATATGCCCCTCTGGTTTATTGCTGATTCAGAAGCAGAATGATCCGCCGAACACGAATATGCAATTTGTTTTCAAATCACGAGTGGGTAACGCGGTCAAAATGGCAATTTTATGGAAAACTTGTAATTTTTCTAAGTTTCGTACGTTTTATTTTTTTTCACCCTTAAACGAAATATGCCCCTCTGGTTTATTGCTGATTCTGAATCAGAATGATCCGCTGAACACGAATATGCAATTTATTTTCAAATCACGAGTGGGTAACGCGGTCAAAATGGCAATTTTATGGAAAACTTGTAATTTCTCCTGTAAGTTTCGTACGTTTTATTTTTTTTTCACCCTTAACCGAAATATGCCCCTCTGGTTTATTGCTGATTCTAAAGCAGAATGATCCGCTGAACACGAATATGCAATTTATTTTCAAATCACGAGTGGGTAACGCGGTCAAAATGGCAATTTTATGGAAAACTTGTAATTTTTCAAAGTTTCGTACGTTTTATTTTTTTTTCACCTTTAAACGAAATATGCCCCTCTGGTTTATTGCTGATTCAGAAGCAGAATGATCCGCCGAACACGAATATGCAATTTGTTTTCAAATCACTAGTGGGTAACGCGGTCAAAATGCCGTTTTTTGAGAAATCTCTTCTAATTCACCTAAATTTTGAAAAATTGGTTTTTAACGTTAATCACGTGTTAAAATGAACCTAATAGAATATGAAAACATTTATAATAACAATAAGAAATTGAAGAATTCATTATAAATAATTTTTATTTTTTTGGCTGGGATCTATGGCTATCTTCACACCCGTTTACTTATATGTTAACTATTAACCCTCAAATATTATCATATTTTCAAGTTACTCTCATACTAAGGTGGGGTGTTTTTTGTTAATAATTTTAGTTGTAGGTTTTAGAGAAATCATTTATCTTAACACATTGTTGACCGGCAATTTTACTGAAAATTTATCTCATGTCACCGGCTATTATTTCATAATTGGATGAGGAAGTAAAACAATAAAAATAAACTTTAATAAATTTTATTTATTATTCAACTTTTAATAATTCTTTTTCGTATGATAGGCAGTATAACAATCACCTATGTGTAATGGTACACAACAGCGTTTACAAATAAATCTAGTTTCGCTTCGTTTTCCCTTTGAAGAGCATACTCTACACACTCTAGTCGGATTTGCTTTTCTGGCAGTGACTATTTTTTCTTAGTCGTGGTCTCTTACTTATCTGGAAAGCCTGAAAGGTTGGGTTGGGTTGTTTTAGAAATTCAAGGAGTGTCAGGTGCAATGCTACAGTCTTTGAAATCCACACTTATCCATTCTCTAGCTACTTCCAGTAGAAATCTCTTGTATCTTGTTTTATTATCTGGGTAACGCGCACAGAGCATTTCGCAGGCTCTTTCAATTTTTCCCTGTATATTATCAACAAATTAAAATAACCTTCATTAGTAAATCCTAAACGAGACATGATTAGCACTTTTACTGACTTTACTACGTAATAGTAAACGTCAAATTATTGCTTTTAATCAGTTTTAATAGAATAGCTTTTATTTCTCTGGTTTGGTTGCTTCAAAATAAAGGCTACTAATAATTTTTAACTTATCTATAATCGAAAATATTTTAATATTTTCATGTTTCTACGAAAATCATAAATTTTAGATGTAAAAATGTATTAACAAAATTCTCTTATTTTTCGACATAGAATAAGCTGGCGAAAATTAATCTTGAAAATTTAATAATAACTTGTATATTCCATTTAAAATAACGAAGTTGGGGTCGAAAACCGAAAATATTTTAGCTGAAACAATTTTATGGAAAACTTGTAATTTCTCCTGTAAGTTTCGTACGTTTTATTTTTTTTCACCCCTAAACGAAATATGCCCCTCTGGTTTATTGCTGATTCTGAACCAGAATGATCCACTGAACACGAATATGCAATTTGTTTTCAAATCACTAGTGGGTAACGCGGTCAAAATGCCGTTTTTTGAGAAATCTCTTCTAATTCACCTAAATTTTGAAAAATTGGTTTTTAACGTTAATCACGTGTTAAAATGAACCTAATAGAATATGAAAACATTTATAATAACAATACGAAATTGATGAATTCATTATAAATAATTTTTATTTTTTTGGCTGGGATCTATGGCTATCTTCACACACGTTTACTTATATGTTAACTATTTATTAACCCTCAAATATTATCATATTTTCAAGTTACTCTCATACTAAGGTGGGGTGTTTTTTGTTAATAATTTTAGTTATAGGTTTTAGAGAAATCATTTATCTTAACACATTGTTGACCGGCAGTTTTACTGAAAATTTATCTCATGTCACCGGCTATTATTTCATAATTGGATGTGGAAGTAAAACAATAAAAATAAACTTTAATAAATTTTATTTATTATTCAACTTTTAATAATTCTTTTTCGTATGATAGGCAGTATAACAATCACCTATGTGTAATGGTACACAACAGCTTTTGCAAATAAATCTAGTTTCGCTTCGTTTTCCCTTTGAAGAGCATACTCTACACACTCTAGTCGGATTTGCTTTTCTGGTAGTGACTATTTTTTCTAAGTCGTGGTCTCTTACTTATCTGGACAGCCTGAAAGGTTGGGTTGGGTTGTTTTAGAAATTCAAGGAGTGTCAGGTGCAATGCTACAGTCTTTGAAATCCACACTTATCCATTCTCTAGCTACTTCCAGTAGAAATCTCTTGTATCTTGTTTTATTTTCTAGCAGATAGGTACAGTACAGTTTATAAGCATTAAACAAGGTGCAGTTTATCAGAACAAATGCTAATTTTTTGTACCATTTTACAGTTTTTTGTAAAATATTGCTGTTTGCCAAGTACTGATCTGCACGATCTACCCCTTTCATATATTTATTGTATTGCAATACGCATGTTGGTTTGATTGTATCGTCTATATAATTTTTTTTCGATTTCCACTTGATTTCATGGAAGTATCATGAATAGTTGATATCATCCATACTATTCTTTTATCCCTCCAAGCAATAAGGATAACAGGTCCCTTCCATAAAAAAGTCATTTGTCCTCTGTGCAGACTTTTGCATTTTTCTATCAGGATCTTTGGTAAGCCACGGTTTTCCCGTATGGTACCACACACTAGTGTTTTTTTTTCTGAGTAATATTTCGGCTGTAGATACGCTGTTATAATAATTGTCTTGATATATATGATGCCACTGACCAAGATACGGCTCCAACACAGACAATATTGTTTCTTGCAGCTTTTTGCCTTGCCCCGAATAGATCCCGAAGTTGCATATACAGGGTGTTCCCGTGACTCGGGGCATAAAATTAACCACATATACTAGAGCAAAAATGATGATGATTCGTGAAAAAAAATTATTATAAAAGTCTTCAAATGGCCAAGATATGGGCCATCAAAGTTCAGAAATTTTAACACATTTTTCTAAATATTTTCAAAACCATTAATGGTAGAGGGTTGAAATTTGGTACAGAGTAAATAAACATCATGCAAAATCATTGAACCAATTTTGACTTTGGCCGGATGACGGCAACCATGTTATACAGGGTGTTCCTAAAATTTGTTTGCTCAGAACTTTTTTGTTTGTTCGTAACCCTACATTTATTTTTGTAGTTTTTAATAGAAAATTTATTTTCGAAACTTTTTTCACTCTTTGAAAATTTTGATAACATTGACTGTTTTCGAGTTATACGCGAAACTGTTAAGCTTTGATTTCAATCGTAACAAATAAAACATATTCCGCAAGATCTGAGAAGGCGATGACAATTGAAAAACGAACTGATCTAATAACCATTATTTGCATAAATTTCTCAGTGTAGATTTAGTTAAATCCAGTGTTAATTTATTTTAATTGAATAAAAGAATGTAATTTCCAAAACAATAAATTTAATTTTCGCGGTAACAACAAACAAGAACATAATAAAAATTCTAACAAAAATATGAACAAGAACAATAAAATTATAAACAAATGGTAATAAATAAAACAGAACAAAAAAAAAATACTAAAGCAGATGTTCAAAAACACTCCCGCCGGCTTCAATGCACGCCTGATATCGCCGTCTTAAATTAAAGCGCACTCTGCTGAGGACGTTGATTTCAGTTCGAAGTTGATCAAATGAATCAACAATTCGTAACCTCAGTTGATCAACTGAAGTTATTTCAACGCAGTACACAAGCGATTTAATGCGTCCCCATAAATAAAAATCTAGAGGTGTAAGATCCGGCGATCGGGGGGGCCAACTTATCGGTGCATCCACTCCTCGTCCAACCGTTCCGGAAACCGTTCACATAGAAATTCTTGGACAGCATGTGTACTATGCGCAGGAGCACCATCATGCATATACCACATTTCTTGTCTTGTATTTAAAGGAACGTCATCTAAAAAATCATTTAATTGCTCTAAATGTCCCCTGTATGTATGGCCATCCAGCCTTGACGGCAAGAAAACGGGTCCTATAATGACATCGCCCACAATGCCAGCCCAAACGTTAAGAGAAAACCTCCATTGCGATTTCCAAGCTTTCTTAAATCTTGGATTTTCGTCCGCCCAACTATGTGAATTTCTCAAATTGATGATTCCATCTTTAGAAAATGTCGATTCATCTGCAAAAAGTATTTTTTCTAAAAATTGATCATCAATTTGGATTTTGTGCTGCATTATTTGACAATATTGCAGTCGTAGTGGGTAATCAGCCTGTCGAACTTCCTGAACTTTATAACTATGATATGGATAAAGCTGTTGCTCGTGAAGAACACGCCAGATAGTTGTTTTTGACGTTAAAAAATGCCTCGCCATATCCAAAGTACTAGCTGTAGGATTTTCTTGTACGTAGTCTAGAATATCTTCTTCTAGTTCGGTTGTTCGGACTGATCTGACTTTACCGTTGTTACTAAAATTCGGCTTAAACGTCCCATTTTCCCTTAAACGGATTTCAATTCTTAAAAATGTTTTTCGATTGGGCGCTCTGCGGTTCGGAAATTTCTCCCGATAACGGTTAGCGGCTGCTACGGCGTTTCCATGACATTCTCCCAATGTCAAAATCATGTCAGTTTGTTCACTAAATGTGTAATTGTCCATTTTGAACACGCAAAATTAATAAAAACTTCATTAACAAACAACTTTATGTTTAAACTACATAAGCAAGTTGACGGCTCAATTTGTTTTTTTTTTAATTGCCATGGCCAACTTTTTCGAAAATTATTGTGTTTAGTGTTACCATTGAAATCGAAGCTTAATATTTTCGCGTTTAACTCGCAAACGGTTAATGTTATCAAAATTTTCAAAGAGTGAAAAAAGTTTCGAAAATAAATTTTCTATTAAAAAGTACAAAAAAAATGTAGGGTTACGAACAAACAAAAAAGTTCTGAGCAAACAAATTTTAGGAACACCTGTATAACATGGTTGCCGTCGTCCGATCAAAGTCAAAATTGGTTCAATGATTTTACATGATGTTTGTTTACTCTGTACCAAATTTCAACCCTCTACCATAAATGGTTTTGAAAATATTTAGAAAAATGTGTTAAAATTTCTGAACTTTGATGGCCCATAGCTTGGCCATTTAAAGACTTTTATAATAATTTTTTTCGCGAATCATCATCATTTTTGCTCTAGTATATGTGGTTAATTTTATGCCCCGAGTCACGGGAACACCCTGTATACCCACTCTCACTTTCACAAAGCATTCTGATCAAAATTCCATATTTTGTTATCTTCGCTGGGTTGTATGTCCTAAAGCTGATGCGTCCTCTGTATGGTACCATTGCTTCGTCTAGAGCTAACTCCTGCTTGGGTGTATATAGGGACTGAAATTTTGGAATAATATAATTCAAAAGTGGTCTAATTTTGTAAAGTCTGTCTTTGGGAGATGTATGTTGCGTATTATCATTTAAATGAAAAAAATGTAAGAATTTGCTCAAATCGCATTCTGGTCATAGTTGCTCCTTGACCAATAATCTCTCCAATGAGATTTTCTGGTTTGGCCCATCAATATTAGTAATCCAAGAAATTTTTTTATTTCATTAGTGAATTATCATCATAACTTCCGTCCATGATACCGTTTTCGCAGAAATTTTATGTACTTCTTTCATTTGAGAATGGTACAAATTGGTCTGCGTAACGACTAAATCAAAAAAACCACTATCAAAAAATAAAGCCGTTACTTCACTGATAGTCGGCGCGTCACCAAATTCAATAGTTGCACCAGGAATATTAAAATAATTTTGTAAGTTTGGTGTAATATCATGTTCGTTCCACTCTTCTTCCAAATCGTCATCACTATCTGATGCTATTATATTTCTTTTTTGATATTTTGGTGGCCTGATATCACAGTCGCTATTTTCTGATACAGTATCATTTTCACAGTTACCACAATTTGATTCACAATCACTCGGACAATCAGAAAAAGCATCCGCGTATAATTCATTGAAGGATTCTTCATTACGTTCCATCATCGTTTTTTAAAATTTTTTTAATTATTAAATATTTTTTACAACAAAAGATTTGGCGGGTCTTATAATCGAGAGAAACAGCTTGTGTTATACTGACCAACAATTGCACTGTATGGTCGCCAACAGAGAAAACAACAGCGGTGCGAAAAAAACGCATCACGAGTTTACTCGTGGCCGGTCAGCAACGTTCGGCCATAAAAACACGAGTTAACTCGTGACTGGTCAACAATGTGTTAAGTTGAGAAAAAGTTGACCTTTATTAAAAATAAGATAAAAAAAGGAGTATATTAATAAAACTGTTCAAAAAGTACTGGGTGATACCCATACCAGACCACCCATACCAGTTGCAATAAAAAATATGATAATAAAATCGTAAATGAAAAATTCAATGCACCAGTTTTTATCACACTGGTAACTCCGCAAATTGATGGTAAAGATAACTAAAAAATTTTGAGTCAAAGTTGTATGAATTAAGTTATATCGCAGAATAGATGTATTTAATATATTTTATTTAGTTAATTTATATAATTTAATACAGTGAACACTATATAAGCAACTCATGTGAATCAATTTATTTAAAAAAGTTTCTTGTATGGAAAAAGTTGCTTATAGAGAAAAAAGGAATTCCTCGCATAATATTTTTCCATGTGTCTTTTACAAACTGAAAAAAAGTATATTACGATATTATTCTATCGTAATATACTTTTTTTCAGTTTGTGAAAAATGGAATGAAAAGTGGGTTCTAATATTTTATTATCATCAAATCAAAAAAACAAAACATAATTTTTAAAACGAAAACATAATTAATAAAAAAGGAAAACATAAACAACTATTTATATAAACTTATTGCCCCTAGCGTTCATTTCGAATATTTTTTTAATTATACCTTTTCTCTTATTCCTTGCAATGTCAGAATCTCATTGAAAGGCAAATCGCTTTCCACTACCCATTCGATCACTAAATTAAAAGAAATTATAACATCATTGATGTTGGTAAAGTTATCAACATTTTGTTCATGTTCATCTACAGCAATCTTTTCATTTTGTCGTTCCACGAGTTCGTGATTTGTAGTTATGTCAAAAGAAGCAGTTGTCTCCTTCGTTCCATTTGCCCATTCCATTACTTCATTATCTGTTAAGTTTGAAGCGGTTAATATTGAATTGTACAATCTTGCCAAAGGGATGTCATCTTCTTCCACAAAATGATAAGCAGGTATACTGTGTTGAATTTCATCAGTCGACGCAAAAAGATGTTTAAAAGAATTTTGAATGACCGATATTGGGATTTCATTCCAAGCTTGGACAATGAAATAAACTACATCTTTCAAATTTATAGTTTTTAGTGCTGAAACAATTCTACCGTCGGTACCTAAGGCGGCAAGAGTTGTCAAAAGATGCTTATGATAACGCTGTTTAAGCGATTTTATGACATGTTGATCTAGTGGTTGCAACAATGGTGTGTTATTTGGAAGAAAAAACATAACTTTGAAATTGGAGTTATCGGTAAAATGGCTTTCAGAACCATGACAACTTGCATTATCTATTAACAAAAGTGCCTTTATAGGAAGTCCTTTAGATTGTAAGTGCTTTGTTACTTGAGGGATAAACACGTCATGATACCAATCTTTAAAAAGTGTATATGTTTGCCAAGCATTCTTAGACGACTTGTAGTATAGTGGCAATTCCATATTATGAAAGCAACGAGGAGATTTTGATTTACCTATCATTATTGTTATCTCTCCTTAAATACTTTTGTTCCAACAGCATTTTTTTCAAAATTTGCAACATTAGTTTTATTATTTAAAATTTTTTACACGAGACCAGTTTCGTTACAATTATATATCTGATCGGGCAAAAAGCTGTTTTCAGCAATAATATTTCTAAATTTGTATTTAAATAAATCAGCTAGTTCAACATTGCAAGACATACGCTCTCCACAAACAGTCAAAATTCGTATTCCATGCCGGTTTTTAAATTTTGTTAACCATCCATCACTTGCTACAAATTCTGGAGACCCATTAATTAATTTATTTACCTCAGGCGCTTTTAATTTTATTGATTCATTTGAAACCAAATCGTTTATTTGTCGCTGTTCTAAGAACCAAACATATATATCGTCGACTTCTTCATATTTTGTCGTCTTCATTCGCTTAATCTTTTTCTGATTTACTTATGTTTTTGATGCGTATTCTTCTAAATTTTCCTTATTTCCTTTTATTCTGGATATTGTAGATTTATGAACTTTGCATTTCGTACAAATATCTTTCACTATTTTACCATCTTCAAGTTCTTTTAAGACAAATTAGCCATATTGGCTAATTTGTCTTTTAAAGAAATCGAATTTCTTCTTTTTTTATGTTCCACAGTAAGACACTCTACCAAGCTAATATAGCATCAACACAATAAGTATATATTTAGGTTATGTAGCTCCGTACAAAGATTAGCCATGCGCATGAACAACTGTTAAAATAAGTTGCTTATACAGAACTTTTGGAAACAAAAAGTTGCTTACACAGAAGTTGCTTATAAAGAATGTTGCTTTTAGAGAGGTTGCTTATACAGGGTGTCTCACGTAACTGGTTCATTAGAACTTTCTTAGGTTCCACTATTCGTAGAGGCTTAAAATTTTGGTAACATGGGTTGTTCATTTCGATCTATTAATCTAAAATATTTTCAAGATGGCCGCCACTTCCGGTCTACCGGAAGTAGACCTCAACTTCGTTATTTTAAATGGAATGCTATAGCTTTTATTACACCATTCAATTATACATAAGAAAATATGTTGACTTTGATAACAGTTGTTGGTGCCTACCGTTTTTTGTTTTCGAGTTATTTTGATTTTAAGTGTTTTTTGGCAAATATCACCATGCTCTTTACAAGCCCATATCTCAGCCAACGTTAACTCAAAAACGTTTTGCATTGGTGCGATAACTCTTCATATGCTGCTAAATAGATTGTCATTTGTTATATCAGTATATCTTATACAGGCTGGTCAAAAATTGAGTTGCCGTTTCTCTGTATTCAATTGCGTGAAAGTCGAAAATTTTAAATGGAACGCCCCATATTTTCATACCCTATCAGAAAGGAAATTTAATTCTCTACAAATTATCTATAAATATTCCTATACCTATTTATTATAGTTTTCTTGCTATTGAGGAATTTATCAAAATCATAGGTAAAATGTTAGAAATCGTCTGTGTTTTTGTTAGAAGGCAATGACATTTTGACAGGTTTTTGTTTAATTTATTTAAATTATTATTAGTATTATTTCTACAATGAACTGTGATTGAATAAAGTTTATATTGCTAGCTGTAATTTACCAAAAATAACCAAAAGTAAACCAAATAACCAATTTAATGATAAAAATTAGAATCAATAACATAAAAGAATGAAAAACTGAAAATTACAAAAATAAATTATGGGAATTTAATTCTCTACAAACTATTTAGATAGTTTCCTGCGCCTATTTGTTGTAGTTGCCCTCCTATTTGGAAATTAATGGACGCATGCAATGCTGGAAGCTTCTTGTTTTTATGTTAGAAAGCCATGGAGTTTTGATAGCTTTTCAACCATATTTATGTTATTGTTGTCATTACTTAGTTGTGTCATCACTTACTGCTGTTAATGTCTTTGAATATCATGGCGAATTATTTCCACGCCAACATTTTAAATTCGTCTTATATTCATGGCGGGTGTAATAAAGTTTTGGATAGGATAAGATACGTATCTCTTAGTTTTGGAAAGATCAAAATAACAAGAAAACATAAATTTCTATCACCAGCAGCTTAAGATAACAGAATAAATGTTTTGTCATATTTTATTGCTTTACCAAATTCTTCAGTAAGAGGTGCTTTGGTCGATTTAGATGAATAATATTTTACAAAAAAGCACCGTAAATAAATAAACTGAACTCTCTAGGAACATCTCGCGCATCATTACGTCGAATATTACGCCATATCATTGTTTTTCATTGTTTCATTTATGCGTTCTTCTGCTGATTATTTTTGGCAAATAAAAGCTAACAAACTCAAGTTTATTCAATCGCAGATCATTCTAGAAATAATACCAATGATAATTTAAATAAATTAAACAATAAACTGTCAAAATATCATAGCCTTCTACTAAAAACACGACCGGCTTCCTGCATTTTGTGTAGGATTTTGATAAAATACTCAATATGAAGAAAACTATAATAAATAGGTATAGCAATATTTATAGATAATTTGGAGAGAGTTAAATTCCCGTTTAGATAGGCTAAAAGGATATGGTGCGTTCCATTTAAAATTTTCGACTTTCTCGCAATTGAATACAGCGAAATGGTAATTCAATTTTTAACCACGCTGTATAACGTACATTGATATAACAAGTGACAATCTATTTAACAGCATATGACGAGTTATTGTACCAATGCAAAACGTTTTTGAATTAACGTTGGCTGAGATATGGGCTTATAAAAACCATGGTGATATTTGCCAAAAAAACACTTAAAATCAAAATAACTCGAAAACAAAAAACGATAGGTACCAACAACTGTTATCAAAGTCAACATATTTTCATACGTGTAATTGAATGGTGTAATAAAAACTATAGCATTCCATTAAAAATAACGAAATTGTGGTCTACTTCCGGTAGACCGGAAGTGATGGCCATCTTGAAAATATTTTAGATTAATAGATTGGAATGAACAACCCATGATACCAAAATTTCAAGCTTCTACGAATAGTGTAACACAAAAAAGTTCTAATGAACCAGTTACGTGAGACACCCTGTATAGCGCGATCACTGTATAATTTATATTTATATAATTTAACGACTTTTGTTTTAACTCTTCTTTCATTTAATGCACCATTTAAGTGCTCTTAATGAAAATCTTAAGGGACCAGTTAAAATTATTTTCAATAATTCATTATTAAGTTAGCTATGATGCAGTAACAAAGAATCACTTGACATGTTAATGGTGTTGGAAGAATGAAAACTTTCGAAAAGCAGCAAGAAGCAAAAGTTTGGTGTTTTCAGACAGAATAAAATGTTAAGGTTGTGTTCAGCTAAGTCAGAACAAAGGCATGTCAATTTGAAAAGTCGAAAGAGAGGAAAGTACTGTTGCAGTTCTTGAAGCAGTGAACTTGAATTCACACGTTTATGTAGTATGGAGAATATTAAAGGAAAATTGTTTGCATCCATACCATCTTAGTGTCCATCAGACTCTTGGTTGATGCGCTTTTGAAAGAAGGTTGGCGTTTTGTAATTAGATTTTGGATCAATACGGCGATTTTCCTAGACTAGTTCTTTGGACTGATGAATCGCTTTTTAACAGTAATAGAGAGATAAATCTTCTTTACACCCACAATTGGGCAAAGGAAAATCTTAATTATTTAAACATTTTTTATAATACATATTTAGTTATCATGACTGTAATCATCAATAGCACTTAAACGTTGCATTAAATTTAAGAAGTAAAGTAAAAGTTGTTTATTTTTTAAATATCTATTCTACGATAAAACTTAATTCATATGACAACTTGGAATATTTTTAAGTTGATGTTATTACCACCAATATCCGGTGTTATCAACGTGATAAAAACTGGTACATTGCATTCTTCACATTCCTAGAAAAATTCCTGGTACGGGTGATCTGAGTCACCCGATATAAACAGTAAAAAAAGACTAAAAATATTAAGATCATATTTCTTTAAAGTCATCGTTTGATTTGAACTTTTCAAAACTCTGTTTTAACGTCCTGTAAAAGAAAACTTCAGTTCGATTATGCCTAAAAATTCTGACAGACATGTTTTCTCATAGTAATTTTATAATGCTATTTTTCAAATTAAATGATTTAGACTCTACAAATTATACTTTACAATTACACAACATGTATTGCTTTTGAGGGCTCTTTGCAGATGTTTTGGCAGCAGTCAAAGGACCCCATTTTGGACCCTAACTTCGCTATTTTAAATGGAATGTACCAATTTTTATTAAATTAAAATTCCCAGTAAATAAAAAAAGTGCACCATTTTTTAATTATTTCATTTTCTTCATGCAACAGTAACAATCAATAATTTTTCAAGATTACACCCGAGTCCGGTCAAATATTCTCAGGATTTGGATAGAGGGGAGTCATAGTTTACATAATCCATGAACATTTTTTAAAAAAATTATATAGAATGGTCAGAAACTTAATTTTTTTTCATGAAAACTCCTATTTTTTCTTTCGCCAACATTTTCTACGACGAAAAATAAGGGATTTTATCAATACATCTCTGTATATAAAATGTATGATTCTCGTAGAAATGTGAAGAAATTAAAATTTTATCGATTATTACTAAATTTAAAATTATTAGTCGGGTTTGGTTTGAGGGAAATGAAACAAAAGCTATTGTACGCTAGAAAAGAAGTGTGTTTCGAAGATATAGCCCATGGATGGGGCTGCATTCAAACATTTTCCTCAAAACCAGATTTTCCTACATTTTGTTAATTTTGTAATAGAATAAAACTTTTAACATCAGAAAAGAAATGAAGGCACTGTATTTAACAAAAGTGATGAAAAAAAAAACAAAAACAAGAACGAAAAATTGATATAATTATAGTAAATTAATAAACTTTTATGATTTGTCGTTCTTCTTTGTTAAATAAATAACTATTATTTTCAATTTTCGGTCCCTTATGAGAAACCGGTAAAATTGAAAATAAATTGATCCACTTAATAAACCTGTAGGAAAAAACAAAATTGTATTAATATCATAAAAATTGAAAGAAATAACTTCAAGAAAAAACTATAGCAAATGTTCGAATTCTTCTTATAAATCCGGCATGAGTAGCATTGCGAATTGCTTCCAAAGAAAGAGATCAAAATGCTACACGAACTCTGTCTTGGCAATCTTCCTTTGTTATAAGCGGTGTAACATACACTATATCTTTTATACGACCCCAAACAAAAAGTCTAGTAGAAAAAATCTTCCACGTTTACGGGATATCACATCCGGTGAACGTGGAGGCCATTTATGGGGTCCATTGTGCGCTATCCAACGATCTTCAAAAAGATTTTGTAGAAAGTTACATATAAACGCACTACTATGAGGTAGAGCTTCGTCGTGTTGGTATCACAACTGATTCCAGCTTAGATTTAGCGACTGTAGTTGATTTTGTAAAATATCCATATAACAATATTAATTATTCCTAACAATATTAGCAATTCATCATTTTTTATGGCAGCAAAACATTAAAACTCCAATATCCTTGAAATATTCTTTCTCGAGTTAAATAAAAAAAATAATAATAAATAAAAAAAAAGCCGGTTAAAAACACCATTTTTTATGAAATTTTGCCTTATCTATCCAAATTATTCTATCGAAAAAATCTTAATCTTCTTCAATTCTTCTTTGATTGTCATCTGGGCTTAAATTTTGTACCAACAAATAGAAATAAGGATGAAACTTGTTTTGAATGTTTTTTTTTAAATCCGGTGAATGCTTTTCTCAGCTATATCCAAATATCTTTTAGCATCTGATAATGAATTTTCAGGTTTCACTCTGAAGTACTCCAAAAATATAGTTTCATTTTCCTCTTTATCAACGATTGATTTAATTTTTTTGGACTTTCCTACAAACTGGCTATACGTTGTGGGTTTTGGCCTATCTGGGTAACGCGAACAGAACATTTCGCAGGCTCTTTTAATTATTTTTCCCCGTATATTATCAACAAATTAAAATAATCTTCATTAGTAAATCCTAAACGAGACATGATTAGCACTTTTACTGACTTTACTACGTAATGGTAAACGTCAAATTATTGCTTTTAATCAGTTGTAATATAATAGCTTTTATTTCTCTGGTTTGGTTGCTTCAAACTAAAGGCTACTAATAATTTTTAACTCATCTATAATCGAAAAAATTTTAATATTTTCATGTTTCTACGAAAATCATAAATTTTAGATGTAACAATGTATTAACAAAGTTCTCTTATTTTTCGACATAGAATAAGCTGGCGAAAATTAATCTTGAAAATTTAATAAAAATTGGTATATTCCATTTAAAATAACGAAGTTGGGGTCGAAAACCGAAAATATTTTAGCTGAAACGAGCACCTCGGATAAACCCTGTAAACATAAAACATGCTATACATGTTTATGGCAATTTCACAAATTCAGGGTAGAATATAGAGTTATTATTTGATTACAATCATTTCTCTTAACATCATAATTTCATAATAGACTATTTTTCTCAAAATTGATTTTTTGTTTTCATTGATTAGCTTGCAATTAATGGAAGACATTACTGCGATTTTCGCCACAGGATACCATTCCAAGCAATCACGCATTTAGGCATTGAAGGGGATATCACTTTGTCATTGGTTGCATTTGAAGGTAATCCCCCAGCATATGGTTCCCAACCAAATTACAATGGACAACCCGAAATGTACGCCCCTGGTCAACCTTACGGACAACCTGGAATGCCATCAGCCCCACCACCGTATTCCCCCGTAAGTTAAACAATCTTAATTTTATTTTCACCTCTCTCTTCCTCAGTATCATCGCTTTCTTATTTATTATTTTTCTATAAAATTAGCAAAATTGCATTCAACTCATTTAAATCTACAGAATTTAAACTAACAAGAAAAATTAATGATTTTTTTATTTTTAATTTGATTCTGTTTTCCCTGGTATTCCCACGAAAATACAATTATTGTAATTATGTAAGTGTTCCATTTTTGCTTAAATTAGTACTTATTATTAAATTGATGTTACTTTGTGTTTAGGCAGTAAATATGCCCCAGATGTACGCGCCACCCCCGATGGGAATGCCCCCGCCTTACGGATCAGGATATTCCCATCCACCGATGTAGCCAACCAAGGTGAATTCGTGTTCTGATGGTAGTTGTCAAGGATAACCGTCATGTGTCTTCAATTTCACGCTTTTCACGATTTCGTTTTGTTTTTAGAACAATAATATTCCTATTAATATACCACATAGAATATAAAACAAAGTATTGCAATTATAATAAATAAACAGTAGTGCAGTCAATATATTCTATTCCTGGCGATTTGTAAAATGTTACTGTTAGATCTGCCTTCTATGTTTTATATAATATATATGTTGTATTGAGGGGTACTGTTTAATAAAATAATTAAAACTATAATAAGTTTTGTTTTGTATAATTAAAAAGTAATGTTTAATTTAATAATTAAGGTTATGTTTGGGAGAATATGATGTAAAATAACATTTTTGCTAATACTTTGATGTATTAGCAAAAATATTGTAAAAATCATGTTCTACATCAATATTTTCCTCTGGAATATATTGAAAATGTTTGACGAAAGTCAATTTGTCTTCATTAAAGATTTTCAAAAAACTACATAGTCCAACTAAAATGTTTTATATAATATATATTGTATTGCTGTATTGAGAGGTATTATTTAATAATATAATTAAAACTATAACCAATAATCATTAATTTATTTTAAAGTTTGTGATGTATAAATATTAACAACTATCTTATTAACTAATTTAAATAAATAATGTTAAATTATGTTATACCGATTTTAAGCGTGTAAAAGTCACCCTAAGACATAGAGGGAAGAGGATAGTAACGTCTGGGCAAAATTTTTCTAAGAAACTTAATGGCGAAAACAGCATTTTGATATCTCTTACGGTGTCGGAGATACAGGATGTTTCTTCAAAGTCAGTTATCACAACTTTTTTCTTATTGGAAGATTTTCAAAACAACTTTTTATCTACAATTCGATGGAATGAGTTAACTTTCCCTCAAAGCTATATTTTAGTAGTTGTTGACATGAAAATATGTTTTTTAATGGAACACGCTATATATTTTTGCATATTCGCCGAGAGCATAAAATTTCCTTTCCAAAAATGTAGCACACTTGATTTTTTGTTCAAGTTTTCTTTGAAATACACAACTTGGAATGTTTCAAAATTTACAATTGTATTCTTATTTTTTATTTTATAGGAATGTTTTTCGTCTTGAATTAAATATTTATTTAATAATTTTTTGTACTTTTATTAACAAGACGATAGTATTTTACACAATGTTTCAACCGGTTTCGGTTACGTTTAAACCATCTTCAGGAAATATATATTTTTTTTACCTCTCAATACAGCATATATATTACATAAAAATATATTTCCTGAAGATGGTTTAAACGTAACCGAAACCGGTTGAAACATTGTGTAAAATACTATCGTCTTGTTAATAAAAGTACAAAAAAATTATTAAATAAATAATTGTATTCTTAGTAGATTAGTGGGCTTTGATAAAACAAATGCATTGTTTATGAATATCTATCTGTCAAATTTTAATTCAAATTGTAAGTGCTTATCGTTAAAGTATTTCTCATTTGTCATCAACAAAAAAAATGATAAAATTTATGATAACATTAGATTGAAAAACTTCGTGGAGGTCTTATTGTTAAAACTTAAGAAATGACTTACATACCAAATTGAAGCTTGAACCTCTCTTTTTCAAATGATATATAACTCGTTGTTTCAGTTTAAAATCGATTCCACCTAAGAGATGTTAGAGAAAGATGTGTTTTTGACATTTTAAAATAAATAAAATATGAAAGATCGTGGAGGTCTTATTTTGAAAATGAAAAAATAACTTTCATACCAAATTGTAGATTAAACCTTTCTTTTTCAAATGAAACATAACTCGTTGCTCAATTTGAAATCGATTTCATTCAAGAAATGTTAAAGGATGATGTGTTTTTGACGTTTTAACCCACTAACTTGATATTATATAGTTATAATGTAGTCATTTTGAAGATACATATAACCAACGAAACAGTCACGTGCAACAAGAACCATACAGAAAGATAAGAAATCACATAATATAAAGAATAATAGACAAAACTACAAGACAAACAACAAATAAAACATAAACATAACAATATTGGTGAATACTTTATTATACACTACTCTCCAAAATTATCGCCCCACCTTCATTATTATTTAAATCATTTAAAGATATTTTGTTTTTGAATCAACGGATGGATTTTGATAATTCTTTTTTCACAGTATAGGTTGATTTTTAAGGATGAAATGTGTTGATGGTTTCTGATAATTATCAACGTTTTACCCATACACGGGATGTAAAAAGAAATTTATGTTTTTTCTTCTAATTTTGCAACACCCTGTATAATTTATCAGAAAGAACCGCAAAATTCCACTTGCATTACGTTAGAATGGCAACCCTTCTCTATATTTTCGTTCAAGAATCTCGATATCTCTTTTATCAAGGAAGATACACAAGTTTAATTGTAACGAATCTTTATTAACATTTTAAACAAATAGGTAAAAACTAAAAAAACACTACATAATCCTTAATCAACCCTCTCAAAATCACCACCTCAATAATAACGTGTATTTCCGCCTCTATTACGAATCACTTCTTGACAGCGACGAGGCATACTTAAAGTCAACAACTTAACGTCGTCCAAAACGATAGGTGGTGGATGTCGGCCCCTTAACTGACGATCAATATTATCCCATAAATTACATAGTTTGTATTATCCATGGTCCATGGTTTGTATACCAACTTCATTCAAATAGTCACGGACCGTACGGGCAACATGAAGTCTTGCATTATCACGCATTAATAAAAAATTATTTCCTATGTAAGGAGCAAAGGGTATTAAGTGTTCCGATAAAATGTCTGTAATATACCTTTCACCTGTTAATGAACCTCTTCGCAAAGAAACAAGATCAACACAAAGACCCTGCATTAAATAAAGTTGTCAGTCGTATGTTGCACTATGCATAGCGTTCATTGGGCCGTCGAATTACTCTTAGGGCCACTTTTACCACCTCTTGATAAATTTATCTAACAATTAAAAACCGGCTCATAACCAATGGGTGGGCGTAAAATCGATATAACCACCGCTAGATAGTTTACCTGGAAATTGGTAGAAGTGTACCTTAAACATCTATCTGAGCTGCATAAACAAAATGATTCATCTATGTACAGTACTTGTTCCCAGTCATCAGCATTCCAGTCAAGATGTTCTCTAGCAAATTGCAATCTCCTTCTACGATGTGCGTTTAAATTTGGTGCTCTGGCAGGAATTCGAATATTATGAACATCTGCTACGTGTATCTGTAAGTCAAACTTAAAAAAGTGTATCTTCCTTGATAAAAGAAATATCGAGATGATTTTTGAACAAAAATGTAGAGAAGGGTTGCCATTCTAACGTAATGTAAATGAAATGTTGCGGTTCCTTCTGATAAATTCCATAAGATGTTGCAAAATTAGTAGAAAAAACATAAATTTCTTTTTACATCCCGCATATGGGCAAAACGTTGATAATTGTCAGAACCATCAACACATTTCTTCCTTAAAAATCAACCTATACCATGAAGAAGGAATCATCAAAATCCATCCGTTGATTAAAAAAAATATATAGTTTCAATCTTAATGCATAATTTAGGTGGTGCGATAATTTTGGAGAGTAGTGTATATACGACGTGCCTTCCTGAAGGTGGGGGCATAGAAATATGTAGAAGAAAAAAAAATTAATGATGCTATATTTTTGGAAAGAAAATTTTATGCTCTCCTCGAATTTGCAAAAGTATATGTGGTGTTCCATTAAAAAAATCATTTTTATGTGAATATCTACTCAAATATTGGGGGAAAACTGATTTATTCTATCGAATTCTACAAAAAAAAAATGGAAATGTTTTCATAGAAATGAAGATTTTTCATCAAGAAAAAAGTTATGGCAACTTTTCGTAAGTACATTCGTAAGTCATCGGTTTCGTAAGTATCTCTGAAACCGTAAGCGATATCGACATGTAAAGATATCATCATTAAGTTTTTTTTATAAAAATCAAGCCTCAGACACAGATATATTTTACCTCTATTTTTTTAAAGAGGAGTTTCCTTTTAAAAGTGTCCAATTTCGTCCACTTGGACAGTAAAGGGCAAGTCAATAATATTGTGTATCCATATTGCGAGGAAATTTAGTTAAATAAATGAAGGTTATATAAAACTTCTTTCTCGCTAATTAATAAATTTTATTATTTACTCAATAACCGGTTTTCGGTCATAATCAGGTCATCATCACTTTGAAAAAAAAGTCAATAAGTTTAGGTCGGTATTGTTTTTTAGTGCAATTAGCAAAATTCTACCCTAATTTTACAAATTCCATTTCTCAATTCGCTTTTGTTGCAGCATTTGCAATTTTTTAACTGACATTTAATTTCTCCCCACAAATATCTGAGACTTTGGTGGTGTTATCAGTTATTTTGAAGTCTTATATAATAACCATTCTTTCACAAGGTATGATATATGTTTTGGCTCATTATCTTATTGGAACCAGAACGCAGTCGGAATGTTAAGTTTTTGACAGCTTTGACGTAAATTGCATTTTAAAATAACTAAATTTTATCTTATTTTCTTAAATAAATTCCATAGTTCCAAGCCGCTGGCTGCCACAGCATTACTGAACCACCCCATGTTTAACTGTTCCCACCAAATCTTTTTAAACACATAAGTTGGTTTTCTTCGAAGTACTTGCTTTCCATCTGAACCCCAAAGATTAATTTTAGTCACATCAATGAATATTACACTTTCATAAAAAACTTTGTCGCTTATTTGTATGAGCTCTCGCGAATACCACGCGCTTTCTTCTGTTTATTATGGGCATAAATGTTTCTATAGTCACGTTCGGAACACTTATTTTTGGATTTATTTATCTATACACTGTGTCATACATTTTATCTTATCCTCACGCGGAGAGTAGCGCAACCCTGCTGGGAGGGAGTGCAGCAATGGGAAAAGTATCTCTCGTAAGCAGCGCGTACCATCGCTACATGACGTGGCATGAAGTCGATATAAACTATACTGTAACGAACTCTTCAATGTTAGCCATGGGAGCTGGATAACATTGAAGTCTAACCCATCATATTCTACATATGTACGATCGAACTCAGATTTTGAGAACAAGCTGGCCATAGTAACATTCTTTATAGTGCTCTTTTACTAAGGTCTGTAGGATATGCTCGATGTACGATCCGGCATTGTCATGTATGCGTGGAAGTACCGCATATAAATCAGTCTATGGCTAGCTCGTTCTTCGAATCTGAATCTGATCGAACATGTTTAGGATATGATGGGTCGGAGACTTCAACGTTATTCGGTTCCCGCTGCAATCGTTGAGGAGCTATGGAGGCGGTGTGGCTGGCCACCCTCTCATCACAGTATAGCCACATATCGACTCCATGCTACGTCGTGTAGCGATGGTAAGAGCCGTTCACGTAGGATAGTTTCGCCATTTCAGCAGGGTTGGCCCGCTCTCTATGTGACAGGAACTTATATTACTTTAGCACTGCTTCCATACCAAGACTGCCAAATTTCCGAAACACTTTCCCAGATGTCTTAGATGTTTACACGTGAATAGAAAGATCGAGTAATGGAGGAAAATTCTTTGTACGGATGAGTAGTGGTTTTGTCTACTATCACCGGATGGTCGGGAGTGAATATGAAGATGGATAGGAGATAGTCCGGTAGGACAGGACAACAACGAATGCGTCTCTAAAGTTGGTCCCAAATATGTTAGATAGAGTTATGGTCCGAGCTGCACGATAGCGCCTTGCAAAATTAGCATGGCATTTTCAACAATGATGAACGCTATACGCGCTTCCGTCGAAATACTGGCCCATATGTGAAAAGGTACTCTTATCGAAATTGTGCAAGCAGCAAACCTTTCATTACAACGTCCATCTCGATCATCAGGTGGCCGCAAACAAAATCGGGATTCTTCTTGCAGTCAGATCAGTTTCAGCAAATCTTCGACGAATGGTTCTTTCACTTCGTAACATCATTTGAAGACGATGACGAGATTCTGCAGCTGTCATTTTACGATTCTTCAGAGTGTTTAGAACAATAAATTGGTCATCAACTGCTGTCGTAACTTGTCTTCTACTGGAACTTTGCGGCCCAGTAAAATTTCCTATTTCTAAATATCAATTGCAGACATCTTGAACTGTTATTTATAAGTGGCGACATCTTGCGCCATCTTAGATTTTTTATGATTGTATGTTGCATCTGCGGTAATAACAGAAATAATAGAGTGAATAAAAAACAAAATGTTCAGAAAAGATTGGGCTATCGTTCGATTCTAGTTAACCCCCTCTGCTGTGGCAGCTGCACCCCATAGGGTGTAATAAATTTCGAGAAAAAAAAGTTCTTGTCATTCTTGCACTCCGTATATACTAAAACTACAATCTGAATAAATATTGCTATCGCAGGATTAATGTCGAAGAATCCACCTTTCGAATAAAGAAAGAATCATCATTATCGAATGCGTGGTTCGCGAAAGAGCCAGCTTTGAAGTTGTGCCTTATTCATAGAGGCCCGTTTTTTGCCAGCTTATTAAAATAATAATTACTTGAAATATTCACACTTTTCTATCTTTCAGTCCCTTATACACTCAATATGCAACTGTGCATGTCTTTTACGTACCTTTATGAAGGATATTAATACTTCTTTGATATAATCCGATCTATTCCGAAACGATTTCGGAAAACTCTAAATATACTAGTATATACGAAATATAATACGAGTATATACGAGTATAAAAATACGAGTATATACGAGTATAAAAATACGAGTATATACGAAATATACTCGAAATATACTATATATGGATGTTGTATTGATATACATACAACAATGGTTCATTTTTTCTCTATGATACCTGCCAAATTGTTGTAAAGTTGGCAAAATTAACAGCAAATGTTGTTTTATTATAGTTCATTTTTTTCTATAATACCTGCCAAATTGTTGTAAAGTTGGCAAAATTAACACCGAATTTTGCGTTATTATGTTTTGAAATAAATGTGACACTGACGTTTGTTACAGTTGTCATTATTCAAAAAGTCAAAAGTAATAAAATTAAAATAAATAGTAAAAGCTGGTATATTCATATGGGCAATATTTCCTTTAAAGCAGGGATTCCCAAAGTTTTTCTTACGCGAGTCAATTTAATATTACCGAGACTTTTGGCGCGCCAAAAAAATCTAAATACGGTATTTATTTCAATTACACTTAGCAGCAGAAGTCTGCGTACAAAAAACTTCTAACACTTTAACTGAAAAAATAAGGCTCATGATCTAATGTGATAAACTTCCATTTTTTTTTATTTTGTGTATTGACTACATATAATTCTATTAACAAAATATGCATCAATAAAACAGAAATATTAGTTACAAAAAAAATTAAAATTAAAAATTCTCCAAATAATGCGTATGCAAAAATCTGCGTACAAATAAAGACGCCTTCTCCAAAATATACTTATTTACTTAAATACGTAGTTGGCGATGTACGCTTTCCGATTTAAATAAAAGATAATCGGTGTCAATTATATTAGCAGAGGCTTAGAAGCTAAAAGTTAGAATGGACACGAAAGGAAAGGAAATTGAATTGGGAGAGAGAAAAATTATTGTAAAGTTATGGAAAGAGGGAAAATCTTTTCGAAAAATAGGAGAAACTGTCGGCAGGTCACACTCTTCCATTCAAAGAGTAATTAATAATTATAAAGACACTGAAGATTACCTTTCACGTCCGCGATCTGGTAGACCACCCCTTTTAACAAACCGAGAGAAGCGAAAAATTGTACAGCAGGTTAGAAAAGAACCTAGGCTGACGGCAAAAAAAATAGTAGAAAATGTACAAGAAGAATTTCATAAAACTATCAGCAAAGATACGGTGAGAAGGACGTTAAAAAAAGCTAACTATCACAGTCGTGTTGCACGAAAAAAGCCATTTGTGTCAGAGGTCAATCGTCAGAAGCGGATCGCCTTTGCAAAAAAACTCTTAGACAAGCCCATTGAATTCTGGGAGAAAGTTCTCTTTACAGATGAGAGCAAATTTTGCATTTTCGGCTTTAAGGGTAAACAACTTGTATGGAGAGAACATAATACTGCTCTTAATCCCGAAAATTTGAAAGCGACTGTAAAACACGGAGGTGGTGGAATTATGGTTTGGGGGTGTATGTGCACCAAAGGGGTGGGAAGGTTGGTTTTCATAACATCGACAATGGACCATAAAATGTATATAGACATTTTAAAAGAAAATTTGAAGCCTAGCATCGAAAACTTGGGCTTGGGGCCCGAATACTTTTTTCAACAAGATAATGACCCCAAACATTGCGCCCACAACACTAAGCTTTGGCTACTATACAATACCCCAAAGCAACTTAAAACACCTCCACAATCGGCGGACTTGAATCCCATCGAACACCTCTGGGATTTACTGGAACGCAGGATTCGGCAACACAACATAACGTCGAAGGAAACGTTAAAAAATGTTATGATTGAGGAATGGGCCAAAATCAGTTCGGACGAAACGAAGAAATTAGTGCACTCCATGTCTAAACGTTTAAGGGAGGTCATTAAACGTAAAGGTTATCCGACCTCATATTAATATAGAAACAATGATCTCATTTATGAATTTTTTATAAATACTGTCCTGACTTGTACGCAGATTTTTGCATACCCGTTATTTGTAGAATTTTTAGTTTTGATTTTTTTCTGTAACTACTGTTTCTGTTTTGTTGAAGCATATTTTGTTAATAGAATTATATGTAGTTAATATACAAAATAAAAAAAAATCAAGTTTATCACATTAGATTATGACTCTTATTTTTTCAATTAAAGTATTACAAGTTTTTTGTACGCAGACTTCTGCTGCTGAGTGTATGTAAGACGCATCCAATTCTATCTGTTTTCATAATATAAATATGATGGATTAATGTGACAACGCTTATGAGTCAAATGAATTTAAATTGAAAGAATTTACTTGAGCATTACTACGAATATCTATAGTAACATCTAAAACAATTTAATGTCAGTTAGGTAATGATTCATTACATACAGCAATTGTATAAAATGTGACGTTACAAAACGTCAAAATGACATGTAAAGCCTGACATTTCCTAGCGGGGTTAGGTAAATAAATAATAAAAACTGTCAATTCATATTAACAATACTTCCTTTAAAGCTTTAAAGATCTTCCTCTATTCATCATAAACCTCAAAGAATTCGGAAGATTGATTATTTCGGAAAGTAATTTATTAGTGTTTTTTGACGTTTTGAATTTGTTTTAAACCATAATAAAACAAAACTCCCTATTCATTCTACCAACTTTACAACAATTTGACAGGTATAGAAAGAAACGAACTATAGCCAATTTTTAAAATGATAAATCCATTTTTTTCTTCATTTAGGATTGTTAAAGATGTATAAAAAAGTTGCATAGAATGACATTGAAAAGGAGAAAATTGTGCACGTACGCCTAAATTTAAGAATTACTTAACATTAATTTTGTGTTTTTTTTTTATCACTTCACACAACTTTCTTTTCAAAATTATCTTCTTTTCAGATACTTTATTAGAATATAACGCTATTTATTAAATACAACTAAAGGTGCTCTTGTAAGAACTTAAATTAAATATACAGGTGTCTCTAAAATGCGTGTACAACGGAATACCACAGACTTGACTCAAAATAGGCCGATTTAAGTTAACTTATTTATATCCAAAGTTGCTTCGTTTCGCCGATAGACGACTTCAAAGTTAGCAAAAAGAATTCGTTTATTCTTTATAACTCGAGAACACAAACAATGTTTTTTTGTGGTTTTGGATAAAATTTTAGAAACGCGGAAATGATGGAAAAGCCATATGTTTGGTGAATACATAATTATAATTTTTAAATTTATTATTTAGTTAATATTCTAACTTATAAGATTTTGATTACATAAGTAGTAAGCCAGAAAAAAGAAATTTTTGAGTATCTACAACCCTTATTTACGCCATTTTGACTACAAAACCACAATGTGTTTGGCACTTAAATATGGAATTAAATACCAAGGAATTTTTTCCTCGTAATTCTTGTTCATAGTCAACTCTAGAGGCATCGACCACATGTTTATTGGCATTTTTTCCTGTTTTATCGAGTACTACCGCCCCCTGAAATATGTACATGTCGTTCATTAACGCCCTGTATAGCGACGAAACGAAGTATCTTTGGATATAGATAAGTTCAAGGTCCGTAAAGCGTATTGTACCAGGTTGGCCAGACGGAGGATTTCAACGTATGAAAAGTAAACCACCCCGACATGTCCTAGTCGTGACGATACAAGTTACAGACGCTGAGGAGTAAGGGCGCCCGTACACGAGCCACAATTTTGCAGCTGAGTTAACCACAAAATTGTGGTCACGTCGACTGCAATTCGCGGCTGACACAACTGCATTTTTGTGGTTGATTCGCAGTTATATGAACCATACTTGCAGTCGAGGCGACTACAACCTAACCACATCAGAAACAAAACAAAAACGTTGTTTTGTCCGTTATTTTATTTATGGTTTCATAAGATTGTAGTCGCCAGTCACGATATTATGGATTTTGAAGAAGCAGCACTGTTACTTCTTATTTTGAGGAGAAGAAGAAGAAGACGTAGTACGATCGCTTTGGATCCATCCACTTATACTTTCACGACGACAGGAAGGAAGTTTTTATAATTTATTTGATAAACACCGGCAAGACGAAAGAAAATTTAGAATGTCTATTAGATCATTTGATAAATTAGTCAGAATTTTAAAACCTAAAATTAAACGGTCTGACACCAATATGAGGACCAGTATTTCAGCTGAAGAAAGGCTTGCTATAACTTTGAGGTTAGCGATATTAAAATGAAATCGGTCGCGTTGCGGTTGAGTACGACTGCAAGTTTATGGTTCATATACGGCAGGAGAAGCGCACGCGATTGTGAACCACCCGGCGGAGATCGGCCGCAAGTTGATTGCAGATGCCCGTTTCGACTTTTGTAAACGCCCGTGTACGGATGATACAGTATTTCTTATGGTGGGCTTCACTTCGCTGGAACGCGACGGCAATTCTGTGGTCGGTCCGACAGTAAAATGTGGCTCGTGTACGGGGGCCCTAACGTGACGCACATTGAGCTGTATCTCGATATTAGGTGAACAAATTTATTTTTCTGGGCGAAATATAAAGAAAAGACATATGAAGGAAAAAGTAGGTATTTTAGTTTCCAAAACAGAATTTTGAAGCTTTTCATATAATTTTTCGGGAAAAATTAATATAAAGTAAAATGAGATGATAAAATAAATGCTAATATAATGCCTAGTAAAAGGAAGAACTATTTTTATAAAAATTCTAAACCCGAATCATCTTTTCATTTGCTTAAAGAATCCTTTTTCCCGTCTTTATTTTAGGTTTTCATTCATATCTTTTCCCAAAAATCGACCATATCTCAAAAAGCAAGAGTTGCAAAAAACCCTATTAAACGAATATTGTTTATTAGGTTTTCTCTTTTTTCTTTAATGGTTTACGAACTAGAAAAACATAATCTGTAACCAATTACAACCCAGATATGACAAGATTGCGGGAATAAAGAAAAAAAATCTTCATAATGCACCAAAAATCCACAACGCCTTAGCATTTGACTCTTATAGTTTTGCAGTAATAAGGTCAAAATCTTAAAAATATTATAATTTTTTAAAGAATTTTATTGCAAAATTCTTTCATAATTCAAAATGGATGGTCAAAAAGCTCATTAACTAAAATTGTTCATAATGGTGTAGAAATGCTTAATTCATAATCAGCTACAATTTGAACATGAAGAATTTGCAAGAATATATGGCAAATATCGTCAACATATCATAATTTCGGATTATCAGCGCGAAAATCAACCTCAACTCAAAAATTAAAACAGATAGAAAGATACTTTTTGCATGAATCTTGTTGATAATGAACTATAAACGCTGTTTAAGAGCCTCACTATAAAAATTAATCGAAGCCTTTTATAATAAGAACTTAATAAGGGCTCTCAAAATCAAATGTTTTTAAAAGACAATAAATATGTTTTGTTACATTATCCACATATTTTTCATTTATTTCAAATCAATTTTACTTGTTTCAAACTTATATATTTTATTTAATTAAATAATAAAAATCAAAAAACATAACTTTCATAATCAGAATTATGAAAGCAGTACATATAAGAGAAATTAAACAAATTAGTTTCCAGCTACACCCCCTTCAAAACGTGTTCTTGTGTCTCGGGCCAACCTGGTACCATAGACAACCCTGCCTGGTACAATGTGCTGTGTGTAACTATTTTTACCACAGCTACAGACCTTGAGATAAGTTAACGTAAATCGACCTATTTTGAGTCAAGGAATCTGTGGTCTTCCGTTGTACACGCATTTCAGAGACAGCCTGTATAATATCTTAGAATGTGTCTAATTTAACATTTAAAGTGATGTTGGCGAGAATACTTAAAATTGAATTATTTGATATAATCGGAAAAGAATTTTAAAAATCGTAATCTAATGAAATAGAATAAAACACCGTTTCTATGTAAACAAATGAAAAATAAATACCCCAAACATTTCTATCTTCTGTCTTCATAACTGAATTCACGTTTACACGTCCAAATCAGAATCTTGGAGGTTTATAATCATTTATCTATACGAATATGCCAGTTTTTATTATTTTAATTTTATTACTTTAGTCGTTTTGAATTCATTTCAAACTATGATAAAACATAATTCCCTGTTCATTCCACCAACTTTACAACAATTTGATAGGTATTGTAGAAAAGAAACGAATTATAATCGATTTTTAAAATGATAAGTCCATTCTTTTTTCATTCAAATTTGTTAAAGATGTATAAAAAACTGCATAGGATTACATTGAAAAAGAGAAAATTGTACATGTACGCCTAAATTTAAAAATTATTTAACATTGATTTAGTGTTTTTTAGGTTTCAAAAATTTTATCACTTCACACAACTTTCTTTTCAATGTTACCCACTTTTGAGATACATTATTAGAATATAACGGTATTTATTCAATACAACTAAAGGTGCACTTATAAGAACTTAAATATATTTTAATGTGGAAAGTTTGATGTCGTTACTTTTGCTTATTGCAATTTTAAGTCCAATAAGTTATAAATATCTAATGGATACTACCTCTGTCCGAAAATAGTTGCTACATTCCAGTTCAATGCAATAAATATTGTAAATATTTAAAGGTAAAGTGATGTATTGTATTCAAAGGGCTGAAAATATAATAATCAAAGTATGCCATGTCCAAAATACAACTTAACTATCGTATTTGATTTGTGATAAGCAACTGTCGCGACCGCTGCTTTTAAAAAATGTTGAGAAATATTACGGAAATTAGTCAAAGAGGTAGTAAAAAGGGTGAAGAATTTAGTAACGATCAACGTAAGCAAATTTTACATTATTTATTGCAAAATGTGACGGACGAAAAACTTAAAAGAGGTGCGATAAATGCTGCTGCACGTAAGTTTTGTTGTAGCCGTTCAACCATTTCCAAATTGTGGAAACAAGTTAAAGAATGCCAAAACAATGACTCAACAATTAATATAGATTCTAAGAAAAATAAATGCGGTCGAAAAGTGAAAGATTATCGCCATCAAATTTCAAACATTTCCTCCCTTTCCTCCCTCAAGAATCACTAGTTTTGTTAAACCATTACTGACTGAAGAAAATAAACGCCGCCGAATCGAATTTTGTTTGAATTTTTTATTGCCATCGGAGTATTTTGAGGACTTGCTAGATCATGTACATATTGACGAAAAATGGTTCTACTTAACTAGAACTAAAAAGAGTTTTTACATATCTTCCGAAGAAGAACACCCTTATAGTCCCTGTAAAAGTAAAAGATTCATTACAAAGGTAATATTTATGGCAGCAGTGACTCGTCCACGTTGGGATTTTCATAAGAAAGCATATTTTGATGGAAAATTAGGAATTTGGCCATTTGTTTCTTCTTCACCAGCTAAAAGAAACAGCAAGAATCGAGCTAAGGGCGCTTTAGTAACCAAAACTGTAGAAACAGTTAATAAAGAAGAAATAAGAAAAATGATTCTGCATAATTTAGTTCCAGCAATACGCAATAAATGGCCTGTTGGTTCTAGGAAAAATACAATATATATACAACAAGACAATGCAAAACCGCATTTGTACAGTAATGATCCTACATTAAATCAGGCATTCAGTGCAGATGGTTGGGATATTCAACTGATATGTCAACCACCAAACAGTCCTGACTTAAATGTACTGGATTTAGGTTTTTTCAATTCAATTCAATCAGTTCAACATCAATTACCCCAAAAAATATCAATGAACTGATCGATGCAGTGAGAAAGTCCTTTTGGGGTATAAATAGAGAAACTTTAGATAATGTATTTATTTCATTGCAAAAAGCAATGGAGTGTACATTATTTCATAAAGGTTCTAACAATTATAAATTAAAACACATAAACAAAATGCGATTGAAACGTAATCATTCGAGTCCGACTTTATTGTCCATTAAATATGACGAAAATGCTGTTAAAACGGCAAAAGAATATTTGAATAACTGTTAACTGCTTAGTATAATGTACTTCTATAAAAAAAAAAGTTATTGTCTCTTGTATTTTCAACTTAAGTAATATAGTTTTGTTTATTAAATCCTTCTCTGTTGATTGTCATTGAATATATATATATATATGGTAATTCGTAATGCTTCGCGGATGGAAAAGTATGTGTTTTGGTTTATCCGAGGTATCATCCGTTCATCTTCTTGGTTGTTCCCTGTGGACAGGGGCAGACGTTTCGCCAAGATCTCACTTGGCATCTTCAGTGCTTTGTCGTAATCTCCTGTTGACAGACTGAGGTACTGCGGTGCTCTGGCTCCTTTTTATAGTAGGTCGTCTTGGTCGTAGGTGATAACGATTGGTCGGGGGTGAGGTGGTGGGGGTGTTTATGTCCGACGTGACGTGAGTCGTGGGTGGTGGGGGGAGGTCATTGACCTGTCGTACGGCGATTAACGGTCCTGGGGATTTTCCACCGGATATGGCTTTGATGACGTCATCCATGGGCGTGAAGAGGCCACTGACCCGCTGTCCGGTGATTGCTGGACCTGGGCTGCTCCCACTGGACGCTTCAAGAATGATAGGCAGCTCGGCGTCCTGCCGTTCCGAATTGGATGGTCCTTGCCTCAGGAAAGCAGCCCTGGGCCTGGAGTGCTCTAGGACCGTTCTCCACGCTGCTGACAAGTGTAGGGCATCATCCCTCGTGTTGAGGGTGCCGTTCTTCGCTATTTCAATGGATTCCCGGATCAATCTGGTTCTCCAATGCGGAACGTTGGCTACCTGCTTGCAACCCTCGAAATTGATGGTATGGCCTGTGTCCAGATGGTGGCGGAAGAGAGCAGAAGTGAGCTGTTTGTTTCGGATGCTCAGCTTGTGTTCTTCTACTCTGGCAGCTATTCTTCTGTTGGTCTGTCCCACGTAGTTCTTGTCGCATGAGCCGCAGGGGATGGAATAAACTCCTAGATTCCAATGTTATTTGGTCTTTTGGATTCCTGAGAGAAGCTCCTATAGTCTTGCCGGGTCTGTAGGTGGTACTGATGTCGTGTTTCCGTGGAAGTCTTCCTATGCGATCAGTTGTTCCTTTGATGTAGGGTAGTACGACGTTGGGTCTTCTGGTCTCTTCTTGTGGATGTGGGTCCTTCGGCTTGAATTGTCGATCGATGGCTTTCTTCACCATGTATTTGGAGTAGCCGTTTTGAGCAAGAGCCAAGGTGACTTTCGTCATTTCTTCTGATTTGTTATCGTTATCTGTAAGTCGAATGGATCATGAGATTAGTGAGTTGGCGACTGATTGGATCTGTGAAGAATGATGATGAAAAGATGCATTTAAGTATCGATTCGTGTGGGTAGGTTTTCTGTATACAGTATGCTGCGGGCTGTTGAGAGATTTCTTTACTAATACGTCGAGAAAAGGTAGCTGTCCGTTTTCTTCTATTTCCGTGGTGAACTGGATCTTTGGATGAATGGTATTCAAATATTCTTGGAATTCCTGGAGCTTTTCTTTTCCAAAGGACCAAATGACGAAGATGTCACCAACGTACCGGATCCATAACTTCGGTTTGTATTTGGCCTCCCTTAACGCTTTCTTCTCGAGGAAAATCATGAACAGGTTGGCGATGACCGGGGACAGTGAAGAACCCATAGCTGTTCCTTCTACCTGCTTGTAAATCTGACCGTCAAATAGAAAATAAGCATTGTTGAGACAGTGTTTGGCGAGGTCTACGATGTGGCTGGGCAAGTCTTCGTTTTCTCTGATCTGCTTGAGGGCCTCTTCGATCGGGATACCAGGAGACAGTGACATCGAAGCTCGCCAAGATGTCACTGTCTTCAATTTGGACGTTGTCCAGAATTTGAACGAAATGTTCAGAATTTCGCACATAGGAGTCGGCTTGTTGTGTAATAGGCTGCATGATCTTCGCTAGGTACTTTTCAAGTTTTTGTACCGGTGAGTTGAAGGCACTCACAATGGGTCTAAGTGGAACATCCGGCTTGTGTATCTTGGGAACACCATACAGTTTAGGGCACCTGCTTGATTTCTCTCGAGGGATTAGAGTTTTCTTTATCTCCGGATCTATTGGAGATGCCTCTATTTTCGACTTAGTTGTCTTTTCTAGGTAAGTTGTAGGGTTTCTTGCTGCTGGTTTGTAGGCCGTATCTTTGAGCAAGTCCATGATCTTCTGCTTGTAATCCACCGAGTCCGTAACCACTGTGGCATTACCCTTATCCGCTGGAAGTATGATGATATTGTGGTTGTTTTTAAGTTGCTTCAGGGCCTGGATTTCACTTGGATCTAAATTCGACTTCGGTGGTTTAGCTAAACGTAAAATCCTGGAGGTGTCCATTCTTAAAATTTCGGCTTTTTGTTTCTCCATTGAAGCCCACCCCACCCCACCCCTGACCAATCGCTATCACCTACGACCAAGACGACCTACTATAAAAAGGAGCCAGAGCACCGCAGTACCTCAGTCTGTCAACAGGAGACTACGACAAAGCACTGAAGATGCCAAGTGGGATCTTGGCGAAACGCTAAACTATACAGGGTGTTCCCGTGACTCGGGGCATAAAATTAACCACATATACTAGAGCAAAAATGATGATGATTCGTGAAAAAAAATTATTATAAAAGTCTTCAAATGGCCAAGATATGGGCCATCAAAGTTCAGAAATTTTAACACATTTTTCTAAATATTTTCAAAACCATTAATGGTAGAGGGTTGAAATTTGGTACAGAGTAAACAAACATCATGCAAAATCATTGAACCAATTTTGACTTTGGCCGGATGACGGCAACCATGTTATACAGGGTGTTCCTAAAATTTGTTTGCTCAGAACTTTTTTGTTTGTTCGTAACCCTACATTTATTTTTGTAGTTTTTAATAGAAAATTTATTTTCGAAACTTTTTTCACTCTTTGAAAATTTTGATAACATTGACTGTTTTCGAGTTATACGCGAAACTGTTAAGCTTTGATTTCAATCGTAACAAATAAAACATATTCCGCAAGATCTGAGAAGGCGATGACAATTGAAAAACGAACTGATCTAATAACCATTATTTGCATAAATTTCTCAGTGTAGATTTAGTTAAATCCAGTGTTAATTTATTTTAATTGAATAAAAGAATGTAATTTCCAAAACAATAAATTTAATTTTCGCGGTAACAACAAACAAGAACATAATAAAAATTCTAACAAAAATATGAACAAGAACAATAAAATTATAAACAAATGGTAATAAATAAAACAGAACAAAAAAAAATACTAAAGCAGATGTTCAAAAACACTCTCGCCGGCTTCAATGCACGCCTGATATCGCCGTCTTAAATTAAAGCGCACTCTGCTGAGGACGTTGATTTCCGTTCGAAGTTGATCAAATGAATCAACAATTCGTAACCTCAGTTGATCAACTGAAGTTATTTCAACGCAGTACACAAGCGATTTAATGCGTCCCCATAAATAAAAATCTAGAGGTGTAAGATCCGGCGATCGGGGGGGCCAACTTATCGGTGCATCCACTCCTCGTCCAATCCACCGTTCCGGAAACCGTTCACATAGAAATTCTTGGACAGCATGTGTACTATGCGCAGGAGCACCATCATGCATATACCACATTTCTTGTCTTGTGTTTAAAGGAACGTCATCTAAAAAATCATTTAATTGCTCTAAATGTCCCCTGTATGTATGGCCATCCAGCCTTGACGGCAAGAAAACGGGTCCTATAATGACATCGCCCACAATGCCAGCCCAAACGTTAAGAGAAAACCTCCATTGCGATTTCCAAGCTTTCTTAAATCTTGGATTTTCGTCCGCCCAACTATGTGAATTTCTCAAATTGATGATTCCATCTTTAGAAAATGTCGATTCATCTGCAAAAAGTATTTTTTCTAAAAATTGATCATCAATTTGGATTTTGTGCTGCATTATTTGACAATATTGCAGTCGTAGTGGGTAGTCAGCCTGTCGAACTTCCTGAACTTTATAACTATGATATGGATAAAGCTGTTGCTCGTGAAGAACACGCCAGATAGTTGTTTTTGACGTTAAAAAATGCCTCGCCATATCCAAAGTACTAGCTGTAGGATTTTCTTGTACGTAGTCTAGAATATCTTCTTCTAGTTCGGTTGTTCGGACTGATCTGACTTTACCGTTGTTACTAAAATTCGGCTTAAACGTCCCATTTTCCCTTAAACGGGTTTCAATTCTTAAAAATGTTTTTCGATTGGGCGCTCTGCGGTTCGGAAATTTCTCCCGATAACGGTTAGCGGCTGCTACGGCGTTTCCATGACATTCTCCCAATGTCAAAATCATGTCAGTTTGTTCACTAAATGTGTAATTGTCCATTTTGAACACGCAAAATTAATAAAAACTTCATTAACAAACAACTTTATGTTTAAACTACATAAGCAAGTTGACGGCTCAATTTGTTTTTTTTTAATTGCCATGGCCAACTTTTTCGAAAATTATTGTGTTTAGTGTTACCATTGAAACCGAAGCTTAATATTTTCGCGTTTAACTCGCAAACGGTATACAGGGTGTTCCCGTGACTCGGGGCATAAAATTAACCACATATACTAGAGCAAAAATGATGATGATTCGTGTAAAAAAATTATTATAAAAGTCTTCAAATGGCCAAGATATGGGCCATCAAAGTTCAGAAATTTTAACACATTTTTCTAAATATTTTCAAAACCATTAATGGTAGAGGGTTGAAATTTGGTACAGAGTAAACAAACATCATGCAAAATCATTGAACCAATTTTGACTTTGGCCGGATGACGGCAACCATGTTATACAGGGTGTTCCTAAAATTTGTTTGCTCAGAACTTTTTTGTTTGTTCGTAACCCTACATTTATTTTTGTAGTTTTTAATAGAAAATTTATTTTCGAAACTTTTTTCACTCTTTGAAAATTTTGATAACATTGACTGTTTTCGAGTTATACGCGAAACTGTTAAGCTTTGATTTCAATCGTAACAAATAAAACATATTCCGCAAGATCTGAGAAGGCGATGACAATTGAAAAACGAACTGATCTAATAACCATTATTTGCATAAATTTCTCAGTGTAGATTTAGTTAAATCCAGTGTTAATTTATTTTAATTGAATAAAAGAATGTAATTTCCAAAACAATAAATTTAATTTTCGCGGTAACAACAAACAAGAACATAATAAAAATTCTAACAAAAATATGAACAAGAACAATAAAATTATAAACAAATGGTAATAAATAAAACAGAACAAAAAAAAAATACTAAAGCAGATGTTCAAAAACACTCCCGCCGGCTTCAATGCACGCCTGATATCGCCGTCTTAAATTAAAGCGCACTCTGCTGAGGACGTTGATTTCAGTTCGAAGTTGATCAAATGAATCAACAATTCGTAACCTCAGTTGATCAACTGAAGTTATTTCAACGCAGTACACAAGCGATTTAATGCGTCCCCATAAATAAAAATCTAGAGGTGTAAGATCCGGCGATCGGGGGGGCCAACTTATCGGTGCATCCACTCCTCGTCCAATCCACCGTTCCGGAAACCGTTCACATAGAAATTCTTGGACAGCATGTGTACTATGCGCAGGAGCACCATCATGCATATACCACATTTCTTGTCTTGTGTTTAAAGGAACGTCATCTAAAAAATCATTTAATTGCTCTAAATGTCCCCTGTATGTATGGCCATCCAGCCTTGACGGCAAGAAAACGGGTCCTATAATGACATCGCCCACAATGCCAGCCCAAACGTTAAGAGAAAACCTCCATTGCGATTTCCAAGCTTTCTTAAATCTTGGATTTTCGTCCGCCCAACTATGTGAATTTCTCAAATTGATGATTCCATCTTTAGAAAATGTCGATTCATCTGCAAAAAGTATTTTTTCTAAAAATTGATCATCAATTTGGATTTTGTGCTGCATTATTTGACAATATTGCAGTCGTAGTGGGTAATCAGCCTGTCGAACTTCCTGAACTTTATAACTATGATATGGATAAAGCTGTTGCTCGTGAAGAACACGCCAGATAGTTGTTTTTGACGTTAAAAAATGCCTCGCCATATCCAAAGTACTAGCTGTAGGATTTTCTTGTACGTAGTCTAGAATATCTTCTTCTAGTTCGGTTGTTCGGACTGATCTGACTTTACCGTTGTTACTAAAATTCGGCTTAAACGTCCCATTTTCCCTTAAACGGGTTTCAATTCTTAAAAATGTTTTTCGATTGGGCGCTCTGCGGTTCGGAAATTTCTCCCGATAACGGTTAGCGGCTGCTACGGCGTTTCCATGACATTCTCCCAATGTCAAAATCATGTCAGTTTGTTCACTAAATGTGTAATTGTCCATTTTGAACACGCAAAATTAATAAAAACTTCATTAACAAACAACTTTATGTTTAAACTACATAAGCAAGTTGACGGCTCAAATTGTTTTTTTTTTAATTGCCATGGCCAACTTTTTCGAAAATTATTGTGTTTAGTGTTACCATTGAAATCGAAGCTTAATATTTTCGCGTTTAACTCGCAAACGGTTAATGTTCTCAAAATTTTCAAAGAGTGAAAAAAGTTTCGAAAATAAATTTTCTATTAAAAACTACAAAAATAAATGTAGGGTTAGGAACAAACAAAAAAGTTCTGAGCAAACAAATTTTAGGAACACCCTGTATAACATGGTTGCCGTCATCCGGCCAAAGTCAAAATTGGTTCAATGATTTTGCATGATGTTTGTTTACTCTGTACCAAATTTCAACCCTCTACCATTAATGGTTTTGAAAATATTTAGAAAAATGTATTAAAATTTCTGAACTTTGATGGCCCATATCTTGGCCATTTGAAGACTTTTATAATAATTTTTTTTCACGAATCATCATCATTTTTGCTCTAGTATATGTGGTTAATTTTATGCCCCGAGTCACGGGAACACCCTGTATATATAGTAATTCGTAATGCTTCACGGATGGAGAAGTATGTGTTTTGGTTGATGTGTTTGGCAGACTGAGTCAGTCAACAGGAGACTACGACAAAGCACTGAAGATGCCAAGTGAGATCTTGGCGAAACGTCTGCCCCGTCCACAGGGAACAACCAAGAAAATGAACGGATCAACCAAAACACACACATGTATATATATATAATGTAGATATTATTGTCGGACAAATTTCAAACTGAACTGTAGCAACTATTTCTGGACAAAATTTAAACTGAAATGTAGTAACTATTTTCGGACAGAGGAAGCAGTTTAGTAATCGAAATGAAAATGTTAAAAGAATTTTAATAGTTAACAAAATTCCCTGTTCATTCCACCAATTTTACAACAATTTGACAGGTATTATAGAAAAAAACTGTAATCGATTTTTAAAATGATAAGTCCATTTTTTTTCATTCAAATTTGTTAAAGATGTATAAAAAACTGCATAGGATTACATTGAAAAGGAGAAAATTGTACATGTACGCCTAAATTTAAAAATTATTTAACATTGATTTTGTGTTTTTTTGGTTTCAAAAATTTTATCCCTTCACACAACCTTTTTTTCAACATTACCCACTTTTGAGATACATTATTAGAATATAACGGTATTTATTCAATACAACTAAAGTGCACCTTTAGTTGTTATTTATAAGAACTTAAATTAAATATATTTTAATGTGGAAAGTTTGATTTCGTTACCTTTGCTTATTGCAATTTTAAGCCATATCAGTTATAAATATCTAATGGATAGTTTAGTAATCGAAATGAAAATGTTAAAAGAATGTTAATAGTTAATAAACTGTTTATTAATTGTAAAATAATGAAATATTTTGTGAAACAGCGCGCGCATTGTAGAAATTTAATCATTATCAATACAATAATTCCGCAATGCGGGCGTCGGATGGCGCCACGCGCACTGTTGTAAACCTGGCCGTACGGCCAGTTGGTTAAGGTTCGGAAGACCTTAGCATTTAGGGGGATCTATCAATCAAACGGAGACCGATGGGGCCCGAAGAGCATACGGTCGTAACCTTTGCCCACCAACGTTAACCTTAGAAAAAACCCCGCTCGCCAATATCCTTGGGTACGTCCCGTTATGTTTCGAAACTTCCTCGTAAACGCTTTGGCAATTCGCATTCGTTCCGACCTAACGGAACCGTTTGTGTGTCGTTTTTTCCCGACAGTGCCAAGGGGGCCCTCGTCGCAGGTATTTATCCGTTGCTTATTGCGACGCAATTGATAAGAGATGGCGAGTTTCGCCGCGCAGGCCGCTTTACGGGCAAGATGGACTTCTTTGGTGGAGGAAGGCATTGAAATGCCCACCGAGGTTTCCAGTAAAGTAACAAGCGTGGTCGGATGGTTGAAACAGGTTCTAAAAAAATCATCAATGAATTGGTCGATGTTATTTTATTGTCGAGCACAAAGTATAATCAGCTTTATTGTAAACGCACATAGCTTCAGTTTTCTTTCTTTTATTTTCTTATAATTTGCATGAGACGCTCCTTGGTTTCGTTATTTTTTTTCCTTTTTTGACCACGTGCAATTATATATAGGTAGAGAATTGTTGTCATGGTCAGTTTATTTTTAGTCACGGTGCATTGGCAAAGTTACAAATAAAAACAACTTCAACATCATACTGATTAGTTTAATGTTTCATTAAATATCTATTTACTCGAAATAATTCGGCCCCTCCGGCTTTATTTTAATAAGGAAATAAATAATATAATCGACCTTTAGTCAAATTTAGTCAAACCGTCGGTCGTTTCATTTTCGGTTCTATTCCAGTATTGATAGTTTCACGCACGAGTCAATAGTTTTATTCGCACCGTTTCTTCTTTATTTGGTGTCCACTAATTTTGTGTCTTTGTTGTAAAAAAGTAAGTTAAATCCCATAAGTTTTTGTACGTTTCTATCGCAGGCATCACTCGAAGTTCGCGCAGCCGGAAGAAGAGCGGTTAACACACTAGCAGGAAACGCGATGAACAACTCTTTGGTGATACTTCATTTTAACGACGTTTATAATGTTGAGCCATCCGGCAGGGAACCGGTTGGAGGTGCAGCTAGATTTTGTACAGCAATCAAAAGCTTCCAACATCTTAATCCTTTAGTATTATTTAGTGGAGATGCTTTCTCGCCAAGTATGCGTAAGTACAAACTTGATGGTTAAAATCTTAAACACTCAAATTGTCTATTTCCTTTAGTTAGTACGTTTACAAAAGGTGAACAAATGGTGCCAGTTTTAAACGATGTCGGTACTCATTGCGCGGTTCTCGGTAATCACGATTTCGATCACGGTTTAGAAGTGCTATCTCAATGGGTTGCTCAAACTCAATTTCCATGGTTAATGTCCAACGTGTTAGATAATGAAACGGGGCGCCCATTAGGTGAAGGACGAATAACCCACGTCGTTCATTGGGCTGGGAAAAGAATTGGTTTGGTTGGGTTGGTCGAAAGGGAATGGTTGGATACTTTAGCCACCATCAATCCCGAAGAAGTAACGTTTTTGGACTTTGTTGAAGCCGGGACTAAATTGGCTGTACAATTAAAACAAGAAGTAACAAACTTTCACACATTCAAAATATTACTTTTAATTCAATTTTCTTTTTGAAGGGTTGTGATTACGTGATAGCATTAACACACATGAGGACACCAAACGACATTAAACTTGCCGAAAATTGCGACGAAATCGACTTGATATTAGGTGGTCACGATCACGTTTACGAAATTAAAGAAGTAAATAATCGCTTGATTATAAAAAGCGGTACTGATTTTAGGCAGTTTAGCAAAGTGACTATTCATTTTGATAAATTTAATTCAATTGGAAAACCTGTTGTTACCATAGAAGAAATTAACGTTACGTCACAATATGAAGAAGATCCCAAATTAAATGAAAAATTAGAAAAGTACACGAGTATGGTTGAAGGGAAAATGGACGAGGTTCTTGGCTGTTTTACGGTACCTTTAGATGGAAGATTTTCGGCCATTCGGACGGGCGAATCCAACTTAGGAAATTGGGTAAAAAAATGTTCTTTGTAGAGTGTTTTTGTTAGTTGTGGCTTAATTTTAACCAAAATAATGAAATAAATTTTGGTTTATACATATAAATAGCTATGATGTCTTAAAAATGTTTTAAGCTTGTCGTAAAAAAAATAAAATTTTGTAAACGTGGCATTTAGGAACAATCAATTCTATTCAGGCTTAGAAACGAATCGAGATATACAAGTATCATTTTGTTTTCAGGATAATACATACCTTCTTATATAAATCACAAAACAAATCATCAAGATATCTTAAGAATTCGATTTTTTACGATTTTTCAAAAATTATTAAAGACCTTATTATTTTTATGAAATGATGCAAATTTAGGTTGAATTCAAAACTTGATATCTCAAACTCGAATTAAGATACTGCCGCATGGTTCTGTTCTAAAGAAACTACATCCAATGCTTTACAAATCACAAAAAAATCATTAAGATTTATTCTACATCCGTATATACCTCAAATTTAGAAATTTCCAAACACTGTGTACAACATAAAACTGATGTAATTGAAGCTGACAATTACACATAATGGCCGTATAGATACAATAGAACCTCGCTATTTGTACACAATTCGTTCTAGCAGGTGATTTGCGCTAATGGCGAATCATTTTCTCGCACAAGATATGATGTAAATTGCATTAATCGGTTCCAAACTCTTTATTTAAGCTCATTAGCTTAAACTTCATCAAATCTACAGATCAACTCATTAGTTGAACAGTAGATGTAAAAAATGTACAATTGTATAATTCTTTAAAACGATTTTGATTATTTAAACTCTACTTACTTATTATAATTCCTGGTCACTTTCTATATTTAAAATGTCAGATGAATTTTTCCTTGATTCTTTTTTTTGTCTTTGGTCCCTTGTTAAAAAAAGATATGCAATGTTGATTGTTTTTGTCTTTATTTAGAATCGTCCTAAAACGCTCCATCACATTGTCGTTGAATAAGTTAACGTTCCTATTTGATGACACATTTTAGTTACTGTATTTCAAACAATAGAATGTTAGAATGGATCAGTTTCTAAATGTTGTTGAATATTAACAAAAAAATTCTCCAGAAAGTGTAAGTGATTGTAAGGTCTTCCTTAAGGGATGATCTGTGGCCTAGGAGAACCAAGGGAAGATCCTTGTTCCATATGTTAAGTGTTACCTCAGGCAGTTATAGCTGTTTTCCAAGAATGGTGAAAACTTGCTAAAATTCCATTGCTCTTGGGATGGAAAGTGGTATTAATTTGACGTGTTCCTAGAAGGGTGTGAAATTTTGAGAAGTTTTAACTCGAATTTTCCCAAACGGCAAAACGACTGAAATAATGTCGAAACCAAGGATCCGCAATAAAAGTAGAATTAATATCTTTGAAAGGAGAAGCTTCTGACCAACGTGTAAAAGTTAAACCAATGCGAATGTAAAAGGAATGTATCTCTCCATTATTCTTCAAATTCTTAACCCAAATGAAACACAGAAAGTGTGAAAAATTAATATTTGTTTTACTGTTTATTCTGCACTACCGGTTTCGAAAAAATAACTTTTCGTCAAAGAATGTCGTCCACATATCTAGCGTAAAATTGTATAAGTTTTATTGAGAAATGATGTTCTTTTTGTTTAAATATAACATTTTCTAGATGGTTAACATTGAATTCAGCTAGGTCAAGAAAAGTCAAGAAAATGAAAAAATATTGTTTGGTAATAATTTGAAGGTTCATCAGGTTTGTAACATCGAGAAAATTAAAATTATTAGAGTAACTAATGTTCCGTAAAAGGAAATCCTCAACTATATTCAATGTATCAACTACAGGGATGTTAGCGTATAAGTTTTTTATGTCAAATGAGACCAAATAAGAGTTATGATTAATATCAACATTTTTAATATCAAGCCTTGTGAAAATATGTTCTTAGTTTTGATAATGTTCTTTGATTGTTTTCTACCTGCTTTTCGCTATAGGCGGTAAGATTTTGTTTTTTTTTTGTCTTTTTATCTAAATTACAATGTATGCCTATTTTCCATCTTTTAGTTGCACCTGAAGACGAAAAGTTATTTTTTCGAAACCGGTAGTGCAGAATAAACAGTAAAACAAATATTAATTCTTCACAGTCTGTGTGTCATTTGGGTCAATATGAATGAGATCGAATCTTAATTTTGGTATCGGAATTTTGTTAACAGGGGATTTTGTGTGTTTGTGAACTTTTCTTTGTTAACATTGCAGGCAGGTTTTTGTCCACAACTGAATGTGTTTTATGATGTGAGACCAAAAGAATTGTGTTATTATGATATCTGTATGAATACCAATATGTCTTAAGTTATGAAATTTGTTGAAAATTGTTTTACGAAATTTTTGTGGTATCGAATACTGTTTGTTGAAATGTCGCACCAAAGCTTTACATATGAATATGATGTATAATTTCCTTAGTTGAAATGTTTTAGTCTTCTTCTGAAGACATATCTTCAAAGTGCTTGAAGATGCTGTTCTCTCTGTAGTTCTTGAGGTTCTTTAGTTTTCAACTCATTTCGGTTATCTTCAATCAACTTCTCCACATCATCACTGCCTACATCCAAACCAATGAATTGAAGCCCATGAAGCTACAACAGCTTCCATGGCAGTGTCTTCTAAATCTTTCAGTGCCACAGTCTGGCAACAGATTCTCCAGAACTTCATCCCAGGCTTTATCTATTATTCTCAAGCAATGAAGGATATTAAAATGGTTCTTCCAAAAGTCTCTGAGGGTGATAAAGTTTTTTGAAGTTTGAAATTATTACGTTCTAAAATTTAAATTTGGTCTTGTTAAGTGTTAGTAACTGTTGATATGTATAAGATTTGAGTTGCAAATATAAGTTTATTATTATTATAAGTTTAGATTAGTTTAAATTTGTTTTTGTAACGTTTGTTACATGGTATTTTGTTAATTGATTGATTTTTTTACAGCAGCACACCTCTAGCAATCCTAAATTTTCTTTTCGGTTCCTTACAAAGTTCCCTAACTTATTGAAATTATTTCTTTCATTTTTGCGCAGGGGTAATTTTTTGCTCTCAGATTCATATAAAAGTGTTGTCAAAGGTCTTCTCATCCTCTCTTTTTCAAACCATATTTAAAACACTCAAAACGCGTGATATTGGAATTTTTGGTTGGATCGCCATTTTGGGTCGTTTTGAAAAATTTTCCTAAAACCATATTTGTGTAAATTTTTTTAGAAAAGTATTGATTGATAGAAAAGTGGTATCCGGATTTAAAAGTATTTTTATCATGCCACATTTCCTTCTGGTTTAAAACCTCGAACAGCAGAGGTTTTATTGTTGGGAGCAATCCTTGCCATAATTTTTTTTTGAACCACTCAAACTTGTTTTTGGAGAACATTCCTCTATGTAAGATTATGTTGTGTTGTGTTTGCATCATCTTACCAATATCACACGTCACAGTTCGTGAACCACTTGAGATAAACTGTGTGGCATCTAAGAAATCACCCCTCTCTTTTACACTGGGCCGGACGAGGACTCACGTGTCTCTCTTAGATGTAAACAACGTTATTTTTTTTGTTTTTGTCTTATTAGGGGGGGGGATCTTATTTGGGGCAAATACTTCATACATCCAATCGACGAAAAACTGCTTTGTTACCCAAGCTTTAGGATTAGCTCTCCATATTACACTCAGGTTGCTTTTGATAACATGATTTTTCTTAAAAACTCTTCGATTTTCTGAGTGGTAGACTGGTAGCGGTTTTATTTTTAGGTCTCCACTTGCGTTGGCACACAGTAATCAAATGAGCCAAATCAAAAATCAGTCAATAATTTCTCTTCTTTTGTGGTGTAGGTCCTCTTTGGCATCTTCTTCCAAAAGAGGACAGTCTCATCACAATTAAAAACTTGGTTAGGAGAAAATGTCTCATTTTCTACAATGATTTTAAGTTTATCAACAAACTTTTAAGCGGCATCGTTATTTGAACTAGCAGCTTCCGAGTGCCGAACGACTCTATGAATTCCACTTCGCTTCTTAAATCTATCAAACCATCCCCTACTTGCTTTGAATTCATCACTTTTTGTATCAGTTGTTCTGAGAGTGTCTTGTTTTAGGTCTTTTCGCTTTTTCGCAAATAATTGCTTCAGAAAAGCTGTCATCTGCAAGTTGCTCCTCGTTGATCTAAACTAACGAAAGTTTTTCTACTAGTTCAATTACAGATTGTTTATTAACGGCAAGAAGTGTAACCCTTTTTGCTACATTAACTACTAGTTTCGAGTTATTAAACTCATCTTCAGCCTAATCTAAATACTACAGGAAAACACATAATAACAGTATCAACCCAGCTTCAGAACTGATACTAGATTTCTGACTTTCTGAAGCTAGGTTAGGTTGGGTTTGATTCTATCTTAAGAGACGTATGGCTGAACCCAAACATAAGACACTGTTAAAATTATGCCACGATTTACAAAACACCTTTACATTTCTCTATTGATTAAAAAAATAATTCAAAAAATCCTTTTTTAATGTAGGTCTGTGATGTTGTATTAGCAGCAACCGGCGCTGATTTAGTCGTCTTAAACTCGGGCACATTTCGTTCAGATCAAGTCCACCCAGCCGGTGATTTCACAATGCGCGATCTCGTTAATGTAATCCCAATGAGAGATCCATTAACCGTTTTATTAATATCCGGAAAAACCCTTATTGACGTCTTAGAAAACGGAGTTAAGATGTACCCGAAATTGGAAGGTCGATTTCCTCAAGTAGCAGGACTCAGTTTCGCTTTTGACCCGAGAAAACCACCCGGATCTCGAGTCGATAAACGTTTCATCCGAATCGGGGATGAGTACATCAACGAGGATCAAATGTATAGGCTCGCGACGAAAAGTTATTTAAAATCAGGATGCGACGGTTATGTTATGCTAAGAAACGCAGATGTCGATTTAGACGAAGATTGTTGTCCGGAGTTGGGGTTGGCGGTTCAAAATCATTTTCAAGCGATTAATATCAGACAAGGGAAAACAAAGAAGCTTTCGAAACATCGGCAATCGCTGGTTACGTTGTCGCGAAGACATAGTTTAGTAAAAATGTTGGATGGAACTGAATTAGATGGGCCTCCACCTTTACGTAGATCTAGTACCGTTGAAGTTAATCCCCAACAAACGAGCCGATTAACCAGGCGGGCTTCTTTAGACGATTTAGAACAAGAAACTTGTCAGTTAACTCCAAAACTTGAGCAACGAATTATTATTATTAATAACGATGAAGTAACGATTCTAAATACTTTATTTTAACTTTTTTTACTTATTTATTTTTTTCTTCAGAAACTTCAAGAATTAGAACTTCTCAAGCAACGACTAGAACAAGACGCTGTTATACAAGAAGTAGACGAATGTTCACCCCAAAATTGATTACGACAAAATTACGTTAATATGATGAGTAAAAAATGCACAATGTAGCGCAAAATTTTGTTAAAGTACAATATTTTAACAATAGGAACTTTAAGGGCGTGTTTATGCCCACGAAAGTTTTTTTTAATACCATAGGAAAGCTGACAAAAAAGACAGAAGCCAATTACAGTTCGCCTTAACGTCTTTAGATAATTTCTCGTTGATAATTATATATACATAAAGAAAATGCGTAGCTTTTTACATTTAGATTTTTTTTATTGTTAGGTATCTATATTCCAAAATTATTTAGCAGTTTTTATAAACTTAGTCAAAATTAAATCGAATTTTTTAAATTATTAATAACTTATTGAACGTAGATTAACAAAAATTTTAAAAGTCTGGTTTATATTATTTATTGATTTGTGATTTAGAAAACATTTTTTTAATTTTGAGAACTGCTCTTTGATACGTTCCATACCCAATAATCCATTTTAGTCATTTTAGGGTTGTGAATACATCCATTTTACTTTTAGTTTTAACATTTTCTCGCTTCGTAATACATAATTCAATCCAATTAAATGATTACCTCTAATTAGCAGGGTTTTTAACATAGATAATAGATTTTAAGTTTTTAAATGTTACCCTTTTTTTATGTTATATGGTGTGATCGTTTTAGTATAAATGAAACATATTTTGTTAAATTTATAAATTGACTCATTAGGATGATCAATTTTTAAATTAATGAAAAAGAACGCATTATTTTATGTTCACACCACATAAAAAGCAATTTACATTACAAAATAATGCTAATGTTTGTTTATTTTATAAATGACAACTCATAGAAATGTACTCCTCTAGAAAAAAAGTACCTAAAATAACAAATAAACATTTCTTAAGTAATCAAAAGTGTAATTTTTATTTGTTAGCTTATTTTTTATCATTTATACAACATTTTTATCATTGGGTAATAAATATTATAATACAATAACATAAATTACAAACATTTCATTTACAAATCAGTTTTTGGGCCTAAACTTAATGGAATTGCTTGTAACTCCGAGCGGAGGCACAAAAATTCGCCACATACACACATAAGACTTACACAGGCTATGTTTAATAACCACCATGAAAAAGTTGTTGGAAAACTTCCATTGTAACACCAACAAACGATCAAATGAAATAAATGCCAAGTACAACTAAAATCTAAGCACTGCTTTGTTCTTTCGACTATGAACCACAATGCCACAGCTCTAAAAAGTTATTTGTTATAAAAAATAATCGATTTAAATTAAAATTACTCACCCAACTAAGGCATTGATTACAAAGGCGAATATCACAAGTTTTCCTCCTAAATCTCTGATTTGAATCTCCTAAATCAATTAATTGCGTTAAATTAATTCTTTCTTTAAGTCATGAACTTACATGGTACTCAAAAATATGATCCAACGTTCTTGTATCGCTTGTTAAACCTCCCAAAATTGTTAATAATAGTCCCAAACTTGTATATAATACACATTGCATACATACAATTTGCGATATTAATAACCAAGGGTCCCATTGAGCGTAGCGAAACGAACCGGTCAATTTCTTCATTTCTTAATCCCAAATGATGTATGATTTAAGTTAGTGCTGGTTTTTACATTATAAATATATAATTATTATTATTATGAACAATTTCATCAGGTTATATTTGACATTTTTAAAACGTCACTTGTCAATTAAAATACAGAAATCTGTATATGAATTTATTTTTGTTGAGTATGTTAATGTTTTATTATAAAATGATATAAAATAAACAGTTTGATAAATAAATTAATAAATAAGTTAATAAATATAAAAGTTATAATTGTGTATTATTTTAAATTGATAAATAAAAAATTGTAGATGTCGCTGATGTGTACTCCCTGATTTGCCGGTAGGTTTTGACAGTTCCGGTAGAACTATTTGTAATAGATTGTCAAAATGGCTATACGTTAGGTGTTTCGGTTAAAAAACTCGTTAAATTCCCATTTATACATTGAAGTAAACTATTTTAATATACGTTGAGAAAGCCGTTTCATTGCATTATGTGTTATACGCGGATTTGTGGTATAAAATAAAGAACCGTGTATAGTGATTAATTCAGTAAAGTTAGTGTAGGGTGAATTTCGCATGAAAACGAGGGTTGTTGGCGGGCGGTTCTTTAAGGAAATTAACGGGAAATCAGTTAAATTTTTATGATAATTCACGTATTGCGTGATAGCCTTACGGAGGGTAACCTTATTTGTCAAATGTCGTCGAAGTGTTGATGAAAAAAACGGGATAATAAATGTTCGAAATATACGGTGTTTGCGAGTAATTTTGGGGCGTGTGGGCGACAAATAATCGAAAAATATAAGTAGTTTGTCTTCAAAATTTCCGGTATTATTTCGATTTACTCGCCATCATGGCATACGTGTGCCCGAAGGATTTGGATGGGTTTTTACCGCTTCTATCGAAAGCCGACACGAAATTTCGACAACAAGTCGGACAGGATCTTCTTTCTTACCTTGCGGAACCCTCCAATTCAATTTGCTGTCAGGATATTGGCCAATTTATTGACGGTCTTATACCATGGATGCAAAGCAGTAATTATAAAGTAAGTACAAGTGTTTTAAAGTAAATATTTATGTAAATTATTTAACAAAATATGAACACGTGAGTTAAGTTATGTAAATATGGGATGACCTTTACAAAAATAAACTGTTAGTATTTAAAGTTATCTTGTATTATCTAATTGTTTATCAAGATATTTTATTCCATATAGATTAATTTTTATTTATTATCAACATACCTAAGTAATGTTTGTGTTTTACAATCAGATTTATCATGACAAACAAATGAAAATTAAACATCAATTATTAATAGTAAATGTAATAAATTACAATTTATATTCAATATTTCATGAATCAAAATTCAATTTCCAAATCTGTTGTGGAAATGAACCATTTATTCTCTAAGCTGAAATGTCTTAATTGAAGATACAATTTTGTGACATGCGTCAGATTACAAACCATACAGTGCATACAGCAGTGGCAAACAAACCATACAGTGGCTCACAGCTTATTTGATACAGACCATAGTTCAAAATTTAAAGAGAAGTTATAATTAAAGTTATAATCAAAGTGAGGGGTAAAATCTTTTGAATCCGATAATAATTCGGTAAATTTGTGGTAATTGCTCTTTGGCAGAAATAATGCAGCTGACGAATTAAAACTTTTATTTTGTGATTTACTTAAATGCTTTACATTAGCAATAGATATTAGTTGAAGATAATAGGACCATATTAGCATAAAATATTAGTTGTGTTGTGTTGTGCCATCAATCTTATCTGATCTCAACCCAACCCACCTAACCAATTAGTGCTAGATATTAATTGGATTGGAATGAGCTATTAATTTTAGCCTAACCCAACTTAGCAACCAAACCTACTTAGCATTAAATATTAATTGCGTTGGCTTGAACCATCAACTTGATCTGAACCCAACCCAACCTAAGTAGCTAATTGGTGCTACTTATTAGATCGACTGGGTTAAGCCATTAATCTTAACCCAACCCGACCCAACTAACTTTTTGGCACTAAATATTAGTTGGATTGAGCCATCAACTTGATCCTAATTAGCTATTTAGAACTAGATATTAGTTGAGTTGGGTTGAGCCATCAAAATTAAAAAAAAGGTCAAACGAGCATTCAAAATTTTATTGAATTTATTCCTTTCATCATGAAGACACTGTATTATTATTGTTCGAAAATTAATATCATTTCATTTTAAATAATTTGAAATTAACAGAACATTACCGCGCAATTTTTGGACAAATTCTATAGGTCTGCAGGTAAAAAAAGGTTGAGAAACGCTGATTTATACGTAATTTTTTCTATAATACTTGATGATTTAAGGAAAATCTGATGTTTTCTAGATAATTAAACAAGATTCATACATTTGATCACCTAATCGAGCGTGAGTTACTTGAATTGCCGTGCGTCACATGATTCAGTTAGAAGAGAGAATTTATAATTAAAGTTATAATCAAAGTGAGGGGTAAAATCTTTTGAATCCGATAATAATTCGGTAAATTTGTGGTAATTGCTCTTTGGCAGAAATAATACAGCTGACGAATTAAAACTTTTATTTTGTGATTTATTTAAATGCTTTACATTAACAATAGATATTAGTTGAAGATAATAGGACCATATTAGCATAAAATATTAGTTGTGTTGCGTTGTGCCATCAATCTTATCTGATCTCAACCCAACCCACCTAACCAATTAGTGCTAGATATTAATTGGATTGGAATGAGCTATTAATTTTAGCCTAACCCAACTTAGCAACCAAACCTACTTAGCATTAAATATTAATTGCGTTGGCTTGAACCATCAACTTGATCTGAACCCAACCCAACCTAAGTAGCTAGTTAGTGCTACTTATTAGATGGACTGGGTTAAGCCATTAATCTTAACCGAACCCGACCCAACTAACTTTTTGGCACTAAATATTAGTTGGATTCAGCCATCAACTTGATCCTAATTAGCTATTTAGCACTAGATATTAGTTGGGTTGGGTTGAGCCATCAAAATTAAAATTTGACCAAACGAGCATTCAAAATTTTATTGAATTTATTCCTTTCATCATGAAGACACTGTATTATTATTGTTCGAAAATTAATATCATTTCATTTTAAATAATTTGAAATCAACAGAACATTACCGCGCAATTTTTGGACAAATTCTATAGGTCTGCAGGTCAAAAAAGGTTGAGAAACGCCGATTTATACGTGATTTTTTTCTATAATACTTGATGATTTAAGGAAAATCTGATGTTTTCTAGATAATTAAACAAGATTCATACATTTGATCACCTAATCGAGCGTGAGTTACTTGAATTGCCGTGCGTCACATGATTCAGTTATTCACGTGAGTGGCGTGTATGACCCGTGTAAGTCTGGATCGTGAGCGAACCCAACCCACCTAACCAATTAGTGCTAGATATTAATTGGATTGGAATGAGCTATTAATTTTAGCCTAATCCAACTACCTACTTAGCATTAAATATTAATTGCGTTGGCTTGAACCATCAGCCTGATCTGAACCCAACCCAACCTAAGTAGCTAGTTAGTGCTGCTTATTAGATGAACTGGGTTAAGCCATTAATCTTAACCGAACCCGACCCAACTAACTTTTTGGCACTAAATATTAGTTGGAATGAGCCATCAACTTGATCCTAATTAGCTATTTAGCACTAGATATTAGTTGGGTTGGGTTGAGCCATCAAAATTAAAAAAAAGGTCAAACGAGCATTCAAAATTTTATTGAATTTATTCCTTTCATCATGAAGACACTGTATTATTATTGTTCGAAAATTAATATCATTTCATTTTAAATAATTTGAAATCAACAAAACATTACCGCGCAATTTTTGGACAAATTCTATAGGTCTGCAGGTCAAAAAAGGTTGAGAAACGCTGATTTATACGTGATTTTTTTCTATAATACTTGTTGATTTAAGGAAAATCTGATGTTTTCTAGATAATTAAACAAGATTCATACATTTGATCACCTAATCGAGCGTGAGTTACTTGAATTGCCGTGCGTCACATGATTCAGTTATTCACGTGAGTGGCGTGTATGACCCGTGTAAGTCTGGATCGTGAGCGAACCCAACCCACCTAACCAATTAGTGCTAGATATTAATTGGATTGGAATGAGCTATTAATTTTAGCCTAATCCAACTACCTACTTAGCATTAAATATTAATTGCGTTGGCTTGAACCATCAACCTGATCTGAACCCAACCCAACCTAAGTAGCTAGTTAGTGCTGCTTATTAGATGAACTGGGTTAAGCCATTAATCTTAACCGAACCCGACCCAACTAACTTTTTGGCAGTAAATATTAGTTGGATTGAGCCATCAACTTGATCCTAATTAGCTATTTAGCACTAGATATTAGTTGGGTTGGGTTGAGCCATCAAAATTTAAAAAAAGGTCAAACGAGCATTCAAAATTTTATTGAATTTATTCCTTTCATCATGAAGACACTGTATTATTATTGTTTGAAAATTAATATCATTTCATTTTAAATAATTTGAAATTAACAGAACATTACCGCGCAATTTTTAGACAAATTCTATAGGTCTGCAGGTCAAAGAAGGTTGAGAAACGCTGATTTATACGTGATTTTTTTCTATAATACTTGATGATTTAAGGAAAATCTGGTGTTTTCTAGATAATTAAACAAGATTCATACATTTGATCACCTAATCGAGCGTGAGTTACTTGAATTGCCGTGCGTCACATGATTCAGTTATTCACGTGAGTGGCGTGTATGACCCGTGTAAGTCTGGATCGTGAGCGGACATAAAAAGTCACTCACGCGCACATATCTACTTCGAATCTAGCTGTTTGCAGATATTTTTTCCAAATGCACAGTTTACTAGACTGTAACATAAAGTGTTACTTTACTGCCGCAAATGAATACAATACAGTATACTTTTTCTGCTGATTGGCTATAAATTTAATTATTTATGCAAAAATAAACAAGCTCATTCATCTCAAGAACTTAATAAAAAACGTTTTATTCTATCAAATGACAGAAATATAATCTATTTTTAATTTTATAAGATTTATTGTATGCTTGGTTAAGTAATAAACTGCAGGTTTTGACCGATTTAATACGAAAATGCCTAAATGGGCAGAATTGCTGCTGATTTCACAAAATGTTGCGCCACTTTTTAAACTTTGAGAGTGATTTTTGGGTAAGTTCTATACTTTTCCACACTTTTTTTGTAATGTTTTAGATCATTTTCTATTTTTTTTCTATATATTATTTTCTATTTTATTTCTAAAATCGACGTTTTTTAAATAGGACATAATCTTGATGTATTCCCTCCAATGTGCCAGAGCTTTAAATGCCCTTTGCTGAGGCATAAAACCGAAAAGAGTTTTCCAACGTAAAACTACTTGAAGCCTCCAAACTATTGATTACTTGTTTTAATTGCCTTTTTGTACTTCACCTACGGGTTGTTCGTGTTTTCGTAGCTTACAATACCTTTGTGACCTGAAATTCACCATAAAGAAACATTAGTCCCCTTGACGAGTTCTCTGGAATTGTTGGTGTATTATTAGATTTAGGAATCACACGTGCGTGTAGGCCTAAATTGGCTCTAAGACTGGCCCACTGTCCGTCAAAATATTTATCAATCCACCTTTCTGTTCTTCTCCTAGATTCAAAACAATGCATAATTTTGTGAAAAACTTCAGCACATTAAGGTCCGTTTATATCAACAGACATCGAATGTGTTGGACACGTAACATGCCAGATAAAACAATATTCTTCTATGTAGTTCATATGACCACATTTATGTCTATGGTAATATGCTGCATTTACATGTATCCAGGCCAGTATTCCCGTATAGAATAAATTAATTTAAAACTAAAAAGAATGGCATGAATTATCTTTACACGTACAAACCTGCACACCAAATTGCAAAATCAAATTCAACAGGGTCATCAAAAGAGGCTTCAGTTTTAGAGCAAAGACTATCACTGTTGCTCGTGCGCATTAGCACTGTTACGAAAGTGATACTGATCCACATGAAAATATTTGAAAAATGATTAATCGTCAATAAGTTCTTTAGACTGTGCCTAATATTCTGCATCTAATTTTATTGCGCATAGGATGTACATTCGTCGTAGCCTTTTTTAGGTTTATTATGATCTTTCTTATTTACCTAGTAAAATTGTGATTGTGGATAAACCTTTCAAGGGGAAATTTTAGAAAATATTGAATAAAAATATAACGTAGTTTCACTTGTTCAGTAATAACTTCGGCACGTTATAAGTGAATAGATAAATTCAATATATGTAGCTATAATCGGACCTTTAAAGAGTAACCAAGTTACGACGCATCGTATCGGTACGTTTGAGCTAAGGCTGCAATTTTTTAGTAAACTCGAGGGCTATAGACCTTTAAATTAAAATGCAAAAATGAATAGACTTATAGGTTAGAATGCCAAATGTCACATTTGTAGATTAGCTTTGTTATTGTCAGGACATTTAAATTGGAATACTTTCTATCTGTTTTCAAAACTAATGTTTCTCACTGTGGCATTCCATGTTGTTTACTTTTTAATCTTTGCTTCAGCTTGAAAAATGATTGTCAGAGCTATGGTGGAATTTAATGCGTGTATTTGATTTACTAATGCTCAAATTTATATGTAAGAGAAGGGGAGGGCATATATAAATGCGTAACACTAGACCCCAATAAGCCCCTTGTATATTCTCTCAGCACTCACTTTGGCTTATCAACCAGCCTAGGGAATTACCGAAAGCTAGGACACAGCTCAGAGGTGTATTTCAGATGCCATCCGTAGTAGGTCATTCTTCCCCTAACTCTCTCAATCTGAGATCTTGTAGGACAGAACAGTCATAAAAGATGTGATATACCGTCTCGTCATCTTGTTCAGAAGCACGACAGAGAGGGTTGTATACACACTTTAAGTTGTTAAGATGTTTACTAACACACAAACTTCTGTGTGTTAATAAATTCCTGCATGACGGTTATGCCTTCTCAGAGTTATATTAGGAGATGGAGTTGTAAATCATTGGGAAAGATTCCCGCTCTCTCTGACAGACTGGTCTACGAGATCCGTCAATGTACATTTATTATTTTATTAATTCCATTTACATTTGTGAAATTACGATGGGTAACGTATTTCCTGGCAAATATGAACTTAGTTGGTATGTAGTCCATGATGGTGTGAGTCCAGTAGAGGTGTGTTCATCACCGCCTCCCTCTAGAACGTTGCATTTCCTACGACTTCCTACCCCTTGAAAAGTCCTGCTTCTCCTTAGTCTTATTACGGCTGTGTAAATCCAGAGGACAGATTTGGATGATACATCACATGTCTTTTCAATCGCACTACGGCACTGGCCGAAGGCGACACTAGCCTCCTTTACTCTATTATCTAAGTGTGATTTCCACGATAGTTTGCTATCTAACATGATACCCAAATATTTAACCTCATTAGACAAAATCAGTGGACACTTGGCGAACAAGGGTTGTGGAAGATTACCAATTTTTCGCAATTTTGTGAAGAGAATTAAGTCAGTCTTATAGCCAGCCCATATCTAGTCCAAATGTCTTTGAAATATTCGTGTACCAGAAAGGGTATCTCTTTTGAGTTATGAGGTTCATATTTATCCAATCATCTGTCTTTTTTGCAAATTCACCCATTTTATACTTGTAATGTAACTTTACAATTTAACCTTACCATTCTTTTTTAAATATTTTATGCAGAAACATTTAATATAACACCTTTTTTATATACTGTGAGATAGTTATAAAGAATGTTAAAGTTACGATCAGTACATAAAGTATAAATTGTCATACTCATTATAAATTGATTCAAATGTACTGGTAAATGGATCAGAATAATCATATACAGCTTGTCGAAATTAAATTCAGTGGCATTTTTAATTTCAATCAAGTGGTTTAACGATGGATCTCGGGCCCCTTGTAAGCATGTTGATATGTGTGTTTTCTGTGATAATGCACTTAAATTTGTCGCCTTTTGTATGTATCGATGAAGTGGTATGGGAATCGTCGAGCAAGATATTATCAAGACCTGTGATACGTTGAATTTGTGCAACCTATCGTGGTGGTATCTTCTTTTTTTTTGTTTTTGACCACCAAACCAGTGAAACCTAGATTACCATGAATCTGACTATTACTATGTAGGCTCAGTGAACCATTTGTGGTTTAAGACTTCCCATCACAGAGCCTGCAGTATATCTAATTAGTGATGAGGGTTTCTTTCCTTACATTGATTATGTGAGAGTTGTTTATATAGTTATTTATACTTAAAAATGTACTTAAAACTTAACGGACGGTTTTGATTAACAAATCTTTCAGGTTTATGCTTAATTTAACGTGTAACATTTAACCCTCTCTCCAGGCTATAACTTGGTGCACATTAACTTCAACTTAGAAAAGTTCTGGATTTATTTTATCCTTTTTTTTCTACATTTAAAAATCCTGTTTTAAAGTTGGCGTAGGATAGAAATAGGAGAAACTCTTCCACTGCGAACTCATCGGTAATGAAACCATTTTTCTCATTGGAGAAGTTTTCTCGTTTAATGTCAAGTTGGAATGTTATACAATCCAGCGGGATGGTTTAATTTAAGACTATTAATCATAACTTTAGCAACATCTTCCATCGTTAAATTGATAATAAAAATCTCGAATGCAATTCTTTAATAATAGTAGTAATAAAAAAAATGTTAGTGGAATTTGTGTCACTGTTTAATAGGTACCCTAACCTCAATATCAAATATTTTTTAAGTATTTAATTGAATACGATTTCTCTATATTACTTTTAAAGGAATTATACAAAATATCCATGGGATTTCAATATTAATTAAGGCGTGTTACTAATACTAAAAGGAATCAAGAATTTATTTTTTTAATAATGAAATACACTATTAAGCATTATCACAACTTCGTAGTACGAGATACAAAATGCAGTATAGTAATGCATATTAATAGTTATCAATAAGCTACTTATAAAGATGTAATATACAGACTTTCATGATATAAATCCACCAAAGGCGAAAAGAAAAGCAAAAATACAACTACTCCAATATAGATATAAGGAGGTGAGGAGTACAAATAACAACTGACAAAATTATACTAGATCCCTAAATCATAATTTATGTATTTTATGAAAGAAAACAACGTTATGACGTTGAATTTTTGTTCTTAACATTAATACGATTATATTTTCAACTATAAAAGTTAGAATAAGTGCATTTAACTTATTTTTTTTAGTAAAATCCGTTTATTTTTGATAATTTCACGTAAAAAGCGTATGTATAACGTAACCTTTGACATTTATGTGTTGACGTTGAATCTTTGTTACGCCAACCCCGAAAACATTAAAATTACTACGTAATAAAATTTAAGTAATTAATTGAATTTTCATATTTTTTATCAATTAATTATGATTTAACGTAACTATTTGCAATGAGACAATCAAATTTGATATATCTATTATTAAAATTGATTTTAAATAGGAAAATTTTATTGCTATCTTTTAAAATGTCACTAAATCTTAAAATATTTTAATTTTAATTGATGGTGATTGAGGGATTATATGAGGAGGATTGTTATTTCTTATTGCATGCCATGTTGCCTATTGCTTATTTTTTGAGTTTAGAATACAGTTATTGTTGGCATTACGTTTATTTTCAACTATAAAAGGTTTATGTCGTTTTTTATACTGTTCAGTGATAGGCGACAGGTAAATACCCAGTGGGTAGGTATTGTGATGATTATTTATTTTTTATTTAAATATATAATACAAGGCAAGTAGGTTCCACAAATTAATTGATTATACAGGCTGTCCGGAAATTGTGTCTATATATTGAAAGGGGTGATTCTGCATCTAAAATCATGAGGAAAACTTTATATAAAGCCCGGTCCGAAAATGCTTCCTAAGGGCGCTAGAGCCCTTTAAAGATAGTACGCAGAAAGTACTTTTTTAGGGATGTCTCAAAAACGGGAAGGTTTACAATGCTCAAATTTGGTATGCAGGCATATTTTTATGGGACAAATAAGATAATCAAATAAAAAAGAATAAATAATTTATAGATTCCTAGATAACAGGTAGGGGGCGTGTTTAAAGTACCAAAACTTTTTTATCTTTATGTTTTCTGTCGTTTTAATTAACTACTTACTATTAAACTATGAATTAAGCACTTGTGACTACTTATCTTTGAATTCAAATTGCTATTAAATCAACAAAATTGCTAAAGTATTTGTAGTACTTCATGAACCTTCAGTCATGTTGAGTAGATCAATAATAAGTTTAATTAAAAAATTACTAAAATTACTTGCCGGAAGTCTACTAGGTTAGTTGAACAATATTTTAAATTTATTTTAATACAATAAATCCTTTAATGTAATTTTGCTTGGAATCTACTAGTTTTAGGCAATTTCTTTAAGTAGTACCTTTTTTATGTTTTTTTTTTGCAGAAATGATTGACGCAATTAAAATAGCAGGAAACCCAAAGATAAAAAAGATATAGTGCTTTAAACACGCACTCTACCTGTTATCTTGGAACCTAAAAATATTTTTTTTTTCTTTTGATTATCTTATTTGCACCCGTTTTTCCCGTTTTTGAGAAATCGTTAATAAACTACCTTTTGAGTGCCATCTACCATTTTCGGACCGGGCTTCAATCACCCCTTTCACTATATAGACGCAATTTTCGGACAGCCTGTATATTAAACTACTTTTTTTTGTTTCTATGACTGTTTTTTGTCATTTTTTTAGTAAACATTTTTTTTTATTATTATTTTAAAAACTTATATTTATTTACTTATTTATTGTTATTTATTTACAAGTAAAATCGCCTGAAAATTCACCTTTTTATTAAAATTAAATTTCATATTTATAATAATAAAGATAAATTTTCCTATTTTGAATTTTCATCAAATAAATCATATGTATTGTTATTTTTATTTATAATCAGGTATGGTCCATAAAATGTTTTCATTAATTTTGCTACTATCTTGTTCTACTCTTGTTTTAATTGATACATTCATTTATGTTAAAATTGATCTTTTTTACATCCTTTTTCTTCTGTTTTTTCCTTAGATACTGTGTTTTTTTAATTTGCCTTTAATTTTTTTAAACTTATTTCAAAATTTTCTATTTCTTCATTTTTCCAAATTCAGGTAGGAAATATTCCAGTTATTAAGAATGAGGGACTTTCCTCAAGGGTAGTGTTTGGAGTATTATATTCTCTATTTTTCTATTATTTCGACTTTCTTAATACAAATGTGATGATTTTTATTTAACAATATTTTTAAAAGAAGTAAGCAATACTTCTTTTATAATTCTCTCGCACGGATTTGATTTAAATCCTAATTGTTTTAACTCCCATTGCATTTAAAGTTTGTCGATATCTTTTATTATTGAAATAAATCGTATTATCAGATAACATCGCTTTTGGTTTACCATATTCATTGAAAAATATAGTTAATCTGAAACAATTCAAGGATTAAGAAAAGAAATTATCATACAACTTGAAAATAGTAACAATGAAAGAAGAGCTACTGTTATATGGTGAGAAAAGAGTGGAAGAAAAATATAATATTATATTAGAAGAACAACAAGAGAAAATTAAAATTATAAATATACAAATTTTGGAGAATAATGATAAACAAAAAGCAATAGAAAAACAAATTAAAACTAACTTTGATAAAATTGACAGGATAGAAAATTTTAGGATGGCCCTAGAGGAGAAAATAAACTTAGTAAAGAAGAAATTAGAGAAACATGGAAAATTATCGAATTGAAGGTAAAACCAATATAAGAAGATGATCGACGAGGTCAAGTTTATAAAAAAAGGGAATTAATATAATAAATAGAGAAAACATCACAATTTTGGCGCCCCACGTTGGGCGCCAAAATTGATCGATTATTTATTTTTTATTTAAATATACAATACAGGGTAAGCAGGTTTCACAAACTAATTGATTATATATTAATCTACATCTATTTATTTATATTTATTAATTATCAATATTCATTTTTTTCTGTTTCTATGACTGTTTATTGTCATTTTTTTAGTAAACTATTTTTTTATATTATTTTTTTATAAACTTTTTTTACATTGAAAAATCTAAAAGAATGAATATTATTACAGCATTTATGAATTTGGTATTTAACCGGATATTTACCCCGGCCTGGGGTAAATACCCAAACAGTGGATATTTACAGTAATACATGAATATATTTTTAATTCGAATGTATTAATTTAAACATAAAAAAATTAAATAAGATCAGTTTGTGTAGCTAGTAAAGAAATGTATAAAAATGCCAACAGTTCCTAGGTCTAGTATGAGTTATACTTGTAGTTCCAAATGAATTTACAACAATCAAGGACTGAATGATAATTAAAACTAGAACTAACACTAGACCCAGTACTAGAAAGATTCAGGTTTAGCCGTGCGCTTTCAGACGTCTTCTATCAAACTAAAACTAACACCAGACCAAGTACTAGAAAGATTTTAGTGCGCCTGAAGACCGTTCTAGTTTTAGTTTGATACAAGTATACAATTTAAGACTGAATAACAACTAAAAATAGGGCCAACACTAACGCTGGAGCTAATACTAGACCTAGCACGAAAAACATTTAGGTTTAGTCGTACCTCCCTTCAGACACAACCCAACCCAACCTACCTTCAGAACTAACACTAGTCTTAGAACTAGAAACCTTAGGACTTAGCCGTACGTCTTTTTAGAATGCTAAAAAACAATCAAGCACTGAATGGTAATTAAAATTAGAACAAACACTAGATCTAGTACTAGAAAGATTCAGGAAACTTTTTTTATAAATACCTCAAAAATACCCATCTTGAAAAATAAATAGCCGGGTATTTAATAACACTGATACCGTTACATAATTTTTTTCGTAACTAGCATTAATAGCATTGCTTAATATTTGAATGAATGAAGCAGCAACAGTTTTCATATAAATTGCACAGAGATAAATTCAAAATTTTCGTCATCCACAAATGAAAAAAATGCATTAAACCTATTTGTGTGATAGGACAGAATCGTGTTTTATGCCTTCTAAATGATCTAAAATACAATTCATACTCAAAGGAGATAGTGAAGTGATCGGAAAAACACGGATCAACAACAAAGCCAAATGGTTTTAATGATTTATGGTTCAACTTCTTATCGAGTTTATCCTAATTGGGTCAAATCTATTTTTATTCGGTTTACATCATTACGGTTAAATTTAGGCGGGGATTGTTTACGTTTTTTTCCAACGTCTCACCTTAGGTGTTCCAATCCAGGTGTCAAGGTCTCCTATATAAACAGCATAAACCACATTATAATGAATCCTATTTCCAATTCAGACTTTCAAGAAAAAATTCAAGATAACTTTTTCTTTAACCCATTAACACCACATGTGCATTAAAGTTATCTACATTATTAACTTTGATATCAAAGAAAAAAATCGGCGCAACATATGGCGATTAAACCGCTGTTACATCATCGTCTATTTTCTATGCTATTAAACGTCACTTTAAGGCGTATCAACTCAATTATATTCACGACAGCGTGAAAATATTTTTTAAAATACCGTCATTCGTTTCGTTGGTCTTATTGTTAGACGTCGTCGAAGTATAATCTTAACATCTCTTAAAATTATTATTATTGCATTAAGAGTGTTTTAAATGTTTCCATAGAGTTGGTTGATTTAAGGTAATATTAGCATTTAGGTTCGTAGTTTGCAAGGTTCAATGTACTCTATATGCCGAGATTTTAAAATAACTTCCTCAACGGGGGTTTGTAAACTTCCATAGCGTCATCAGAAACCGTGCATATGGATGGCGTGTAATGTACAATTTCATCGATTTAATAAAAGTTAAACCCACGGGAGGGTTAAATTGGGGAAACTAAGCGTTGTCGTGTGAATCGCGTGATCATAAAGATTTTTTTTGTTGGTTGAGGGGCAAATTAAATGAGTTGATTCTATTCTAAATATAGGAAGAGAATAAAAAAGTTTTAGAAGAGATAAGATCGTGTGAAATATGCATAAATTGAATGAGATCTTTTCTTTCTTTGGTAACGGATTTTTTTTAATTCTTTGTGGTCGTAACCTTCAAGGCAAAAAAAAAACGAAGTAATGTTACCCTATTTAACCTAATAAGGTTTTCTATGTGAATAAGTAGGTATGATTTCACCGAGTAGGTTTTTTTTTTATAAATCGTAAAATTCCTTTACGGGACAATGGGCCATTATTTCCTCTTCTATCCCACATACTAATACGGTGGTACAAGTAGTGAGTAAAAGCACATTCTTCGAACTTGTCGGACTTGTTAAAGGCTTGGGCTGTCACCGTTTAATTCCTTTCACACGTATCATAAGAACTATTTTGCTGCAAAATTATCTGGAATTTTCTCTTTTTTTTTGGTATCAGTCACAATCTTTTTTATTTGTACTTTTATTCGTTTTAAAAATGTAAATTTCCTGTTTTAGTTAATCACGCAAAACTTTTTTAATTTACAATTCTTCAGATGCTATGCAGAACTCCAGGAGCTCTCCAAAATTGCCACCAAAAATCTTTCTCTGCAAACAATTAACCTTGAACTAAACTTAACACTGAACTTTGTTATATAATAATGGAGCATTATTTGAATGGAACAATACCTCCATTTAAGTTATTAATGTTCTGAGTTTGTACTAATTGGATTAAAATGATTTTTAAAATATTTTTTGGCTCCTTTTCGTGTTGCACTTTCTGCGTAACATCTAAGGGGGTTACTTATTCATTAATATCATAAAAGCTAATTTAATTTCTGATAAAATTAATTTCCTTAATTCTATTAGAAAATGTTTTAATATACAGATGTTTTATTAAAAAGCGCCGAATCTTTCTACTTCTAGGTCTAGTGTTAGATCTTGTTTAGCATCATTACATTTAACTTTAGATCTAGAACTAGGAACATTCGGATTTAACATTATATCTCTCAAGATGGTTAAACCCGAATAATTCTTTTCCTGGGTTTAGAAAAGCTGAACATCTGAAGACATTTTTTGTCGAAGGCCTCTACAATGAATAGTTTCTAAAACAAAATGCTTTGCAAACTAATTTAGCAACGTTGATACATTTTCTGGAACAACTAAAAGTGATACTTAAAAAAGGTTTTTTTTGTTAAATTATTTGAGTTAGGTTGGGTTGGGTTGAATTTGAGTTGGGTTATTCAGGGGAGTAGATGTCAACTACTGTATATAGCACCTAAAGCATAAGGAATTATAAAATTGACAGTGACGACTTCATGTACAGCTTCCTTGTGTGTCCTTGCAGATCGTTGAAAAGTATTTTTCAAATAAAAAAAAAACTCCGCTACTATACAACACATAAATACTTTAACACACATACTTTCCCACCTGTATACAACCAGAATGGTTGAACTGATCGATGGAAAGAGGAGTCATCTCGTGGGGATGATGTGAATTGGGCACCAAATACGATTTAATCTCTTTAAACTTGTGGAGTTTCAGAAGTCCGAAGTCCATAAATTGCAATCAATCGTTGCTCTTCACGTCGAAACTAGATAACTGAAGTTCCACGAGATTGATACAGAATAATTATTGAAGAGTATACCTTTAGAATTTATGTCGCTATGGAAATTTGGATGATGTCATATTTTAAAACAAGTACGGAACGAAAATATGATGGAAAGAACATGGATTGCTGGAGGACATGGAAATCAAATACTAGAAATGGGTATTAGGGCTGACCAGAGAGTCTCCGGGATACATAGTGAAGAAAGAGGTTAAGGGAAGAGCGCGGTGAAGTATGGGAAATGATACATGTTATATATATATATATATACGGGTTGATAGAAACTGATTAAAAGTCTCTTAAGATTCCTAGAAGACGCTCCTCGAAGACTTGAAATTCTTTTAGAAGATTTGATGTCGCTTCCAGAAAACTTGAAATGCTTCTAGAATGCTTGATACTTCCCTTAGAAGACTTGATATTGTTTTTGGAATACTTTATATTGCTTCTAGAAGATCTGCAATAGTTCTAAGACACTTAATAAATTGCTTCCAGAAAACTTGATACTGCCCATAGTAGAGTTAACACTGATTGTAGAGGATCTGATATTGCTTTCAAAAGATTCGAAATCTTCAAAATACTTGCAATACTTCAAAAGACTTAATACTGTTTCTAGAAGACTTGAGGGGTTTCCAGAAAAGTTGAAATTCTTTTAGACGATTTGATGTCGTTTCCAGAAAACTTGAAATGCTTCGAGGATGCTTTATACTGCCTTTAGAAGACTTGATACTATTTATGTTGTTTAGAATACTTTATATTGCTTCTAGAAGAACTGCAATGGTTCCAGAAGACTTAAACTGCTTCTAGAGGACCTGATATGCTTTCAAAGATTTCATACTGTTTCTAGAAGACTTGAAGTGCTTCCAGAAAACAACATTGCTTTTGGAAGACTTGAAATGCTTCCAGAAGACTTCATACTACTCTTCGAAGTCTTGATATAGCCTCCAAAAGACTTGATACTGTTTTCAAAGGACTTAATACACAGATTAAAGGAGATTAACGAAAGAAGATAGGTAAAATATAGCGTGAGTTAGAGAATAGGGACATAGAGAAGAAGGAGAGAAAGCCACAGATACGGAATGGAAGATAAAACGAAAGATATAGAACGCTAATATCGGAGAAACTACCAACATACTTGTTGGTGAAAGAGAAAGGATTAGTGGTCAGATTCCAATGTGGATATGAAGAAAGAGGTACTGAATGGAAAAGACCGAGAGGTGATGTAGGCTTATGTGCAGTGAAAAGGTTAAAACGTTGGACCACATGTTGAAGCGATGCAACAAGTTAAGGACGGAGACGATGTATCGATGAAAATTTGAGAGAGAGAGGTGAGGGCAAGAGAACAATTAGAAGCAGGAATTAACAATTGATGTGCAAGCAAGTGCATGACATTGAACAATCTGAGTCTTTAGGTTACAAAGTTAAATAGGGCATAATTGCGATTCTAACTTTTGGTAATTTTTAACGCCATTTCAACTAATCCAATGTTCGTTTTCATGTTGAACTACTTATATTAGATCTTTCCAATTGGTAAAATAAGAAAAATGTATCGAAAACGGTGTTTCAGTAAATGTTTCAACATTTAAATCGTAATCATCACTGATGTAAAATTACTGTAATTTATAATTTGTGTAATTAACTGCTGTAAATTAGGTATTTTTTCTCAAATAAATTTTGAGAAAAATCTCGCGTAATTGAATAATTTTTTAATAAATTGTTACGGTAACCATGTCTTTAATTTGTTGTGGAACTCCTAAAGCGTTTAAGTGGAACCCTAAGATTCCACGGAATGGTTGAAAAACAAGTTGAATTTGAAAATTGGTTGAAAAAACAGTGATTTAAACTAGAGATGAGCAATATTTTAGTAATACTGATTTCTCACCGTTAATAAAAAATCAATGGCGACGTAAATTAAAATAGGCCGGTGACTACGATTTTGTATATGGTGTCCATACGTCTCGGTATTATTTTCATTATCATCATAGGCGTAGAATATGGGCTGTCATTTCGTTTAATCACATCTAAAAATAAGAGTTTATCTATTTCTTTCGTCTATAATTTCTCGCACTTTTTGAAATTGTGGATATGGTTTGGATGTTTAGTGCTGAAAAATAACTGAAATGGGGAAAGACTCAAAAGAAAATTGGGTCTGAAAAAATTCAAAATACGCGCTCTCCAGAAAAACGCTGGCAGCAGATGCTGAGACTGATTAGGGAAGAAAAAGCTAAATTGTATGTTAAAATTTAAAAAAATAATTGAATAATGGATAATAATTGAATAATGGCAACTTCAATCCAGATAAGAACATTAACAAAATTCTGTATGTGCTCTTATGGAAGCATTTCAAGTCTTCTAGACGCAGGAGTCTTCTGGAAACATTTCAAGTCTTCTAGAAGCTGTATTAAGTCGTCTAGAAGCATCTCAGAGGCAGAAGTCATCTAGAGGCAATATAAAGTATTCTGGAAGCATTTCAAGTCTTCCAGAGGCAATATCGAGTCTCCTGGAAGTATTTCAAGTCTTTTAGAAGCAGTATCAATTCTTCTGGAAGCATTTTAAGTCTTGTAGAAGCAGTGTCAAGTATTTCAGAGGCAAAGTCGAGTCTTTTGAAAGCAGTTCAAGCTTTCTAGAAGCATTTCAAATCTTCTGGAAATAGTATCAAGTCTCGTGGAAGTATTTCAAGTCCTCTATAGATAATATCAACTCTTCTAGAAGCATCGCAAGTCTTTTGGAAGCATTTCAAGCCCTCTATAGATAATATCAACCCTTCTAGAAGCATTGCAAGTCTACCACAGGTAATATCAAGTCTTCTGGAAGAATGTCAAGTCGTCTAGAAGTAGTGTTAAGTCAGAGGCAGAATCGAATCTTCAGAAAGCAGTTCAAGTTTTCTAGAAACATTTTAAATATCCTGGAAATAGTAGCAAGACTTGTGGAAGTATTTCTAGTTTACTTTCTAGAAGAGTTAATATTATCTATAGAGGACTTCCTCTAGTTTGTTGTATCTATAAAGGAAGTCCTCTATACCTATATTGTATCTATAGAGGACTTCCTTTATAGATACAACAAACAAGAGGAAGTCCTCTATAGATAATACCAACTCTTCTAGAAGCAATGCAGGTCTTTTGGAAGCATTTCAAGTCTTCCGAAAGCAATATCAAGTCTTCTAGAAATAGTATCATGTGTTCCAGAGGCAGTAGCAGTTCTGGAAGCAGTTTCTCGTCTTCCGTGGCAGTGAAGCTTCAGGACCTCCTGAAAGCAGTGTCAAGTTTTAGAAAAAGCATTTCAAGTTAATATTGAACCAAGTTGGTTCTTCCAGGTCGATTTGAAAATTATCCGGGAAATTTTTCAATTAAATTCTTGAGATTTCTCCTATGCATGTTGAAAAACTTCTATAACCAATAAAGCATTCTTCTTTTCCTTTCCTAATTTATATACAGCTACATTAGGTTTTTCAATAAGTAGTATCATAGTAAGGTTTCAATAAATTTACATATACAAGGATTCTTGTTTCTTCTTCCAATTAGTTCTTTTAATGTGTAGTTGGTATCTAATATTTTTTTACTATTTTCTTTAGAAATCCGCATTTAATTTCTTATATATTTGTTCTAGTTGGTTCACACACACTTTATTCTCTATTTTGGAAATAACTTCTTTTTCTCTTTTATCATAATATTGTGAATACTTTGATGTGTTCTGTACTGCACCACTGATTCTGAGTAGTAGTACAGTAAATTACGGTAATAATTCTGGTAATTTATAACGTAAATTACGAATTCACATCACTGGTAACCATATATAAGCAATTGGAAGCTTATTGATGACAACTTTTTTATACCATTTGGTTATATTTCCGACATTATTGTTCCTTCTTTAAAAAAATTTTAAATATTTGGACATACCAAGTTCAGTTGATCGAACTTAACTTTAAAATAAATCATTTTCCGTTTTAGAAGATTAAAAAAAATCAATAAAGGTAAAACTTGTTTAAAAAAGTAGCTTTCTCACATCAAAGCTTGCAAGTTACTTTCGACTTGCTATCAGGAAGCGGGTTAAAGCGCACAACATTTAATTTTACTTTCATACCAAATGAAGCTTGTTGTAAGTACGTTATAAACAACTATTTCTCGTTCTCTCCATAATTTGACCTTAATTGGTTTTGTCATTTTGCTACGAGAAGATGATGCCATGTCTTTATTGCAATAAAGAATCACTCTGTATATTAAAAATGTCCTTTACCTTGAGACTAATTCATAAAATCCTATTTGTGTTTTAAATTACGTCCAATTGGTCGTTGTTAAAAGGAAATAATAATAACGGTGTAGATAAATGATGAACGATGAGTGGTTTGTTATTTAATGTACTACTATCTTTTGAAATTGTTGGATGTTATTGTTTCGGTAAAGTAATTGAAGACGAAATTAGAACTTGTAAAACACGAGCTTAACGGCTCTATTTCCAGCTTACATTTAAAGCGCGCGTACTTTCAAATACTTTCTTCTATTCAATCTATTTTCATAGTTACCCCTCTCAGTTTTGCGTTACATGGTATTTTTGGAAAATGCTCCTGGTAGTAGTTAGTGCGGCGAAGTGTCGCCAAAAGGTCGACCAAATTAACGCTATTTAAGTTAAGATTTTAATTGAAATAAATAATCGAAACAAAATGTTTTATTTTAACACAAAATTTGGTATGTATTATTTTAAAAAGTTTCAAAACGGTTATGAACACCCTTAAATTAGTAAACATATGTAGGCGGTGTGTACGTGATGGTCATTTAGCCTTGGTGATCTGTATTTGACCGACTCTCTTACGTAAAATATCCAATTGAAACAAATAATATATACTTTATTTCAACGAAGGTTTTGTTTATCGTTGCATGCAACTAATTAGTGGTTAATTAGCATATAAAAGGCGATTGTTCTCATTTTGTATTGAATCGTTAAATGATGCTTCAAGTTAAAAAAAAAATAATTCCAACAAAATCTGTTAGATTTGCCCGTTAAGTTAACCAAACGCCGTTATACCTTATTACATGTGTAAATGAGAGGCAAATGTTGGTGGTTATGCACGGTCTTTCATTAACGTGATTTAATTTCCTATAATTTTCGTCGCGTGATTACTGTTTTAGTTTGTTTATTAATTTACAACCGGTTTTTATAACATTTTATAACAACACATAATAAATTAGTTTCTTAAAAATTTTAATCCACTTTTATTATCTCTACAAGAAGTAGTAGAGACTCGAAAATAAAAACTCGAGTTAAGTAGGCGTTATAAGCGATGCCCGAAATGGAAACTTGTATTTTTATTTAATTCTACTTGTACATTCTACGAAACATTCCTACAGTTATATTCATACTTTCTAGTGACTAAGGTCTTTAATTTAATAAACATGTTTTAATGTCTATCGTAAAAGAGATGAACGGTTTGTCTTTGCGGTTCGTTTAAATCTTCTCACGAATTACTTTTATTGTTTTTTTTTTGTTCCAGGTTTCCAGCAATGGCATCGAGGTGATGACATATCTCGTGGATAGATTAGGACATGATTTCCGGCCATACTTACAAACAGTGTTGCCAGCCGTCGTGGACCGACTCGGCGACGCAAAAGATACCGTACGAGAGAAAGCCCAACTTTTGATATTGAAAATTTTGGAACGTGAAGTGTTGACCCCACAGAGTTTATTGGACAAATTGACCCCGAGTTTTTCGCATAAGAACGCAAAAATTAGAGAGGAGGTGCTTCGATGTTTGGTCAACACACTCAATGAGTAAAAATAAATTTTCTTTTTCAAAATCAAATCAAATTAGAACTTAATACTTTTTTAGGCATGGCGCTCAAACGGTCTCATTAAATAAGCTGATTCCGCATATTGCAAAATTACTATCAGATTCAACAGTAACAGTGCGCGACACCGCTTTTTCTACTATGGTAGATCTGTACAAACACGTTGGTGATAAATTACGAATGGATATCCATAAAAGACATTTGATTCCTGCCGCTAAACTTCCTGTCCTCCTGGCACGATTCGACGAAGTTAAAAGCGCCGGGGAATTATTACCAACAGCCGCTACAAACATTGATTGTTCGTTTAACTAAAACAAGGCGTTACCTTAAATGTTAATTAATATTAATTTTAGTTTTTACTGACGAAGTGGATAAAGCAGTTATGGCCAAACCAGCAGTGCCAGTTAAGAAGTTAGGATTAGGTGCTGTTTGTAGGACTCCTTCATCTGCTGGTGCTCGACAAGCTGCTTCTACACCATCCATTACATCAGGTAGGTTCAAATTTTGTGAGTACAAATGTTATTTATAAATAATCTATGAGACATCTAAATAACATCAATAAACTTAAAAAGGCGACATTTCAAAAAGATGTGTTTTTGGATCAATCTCTCATTATATTATTCATTCAACCTTCTTAGGCTCTGAAGATCATATTATGTTTGTTAACATCTGCTTTCTTTTAACGTAACCTTGAACTATAACATTGCGGTTCGTAAACATGCCTATTAGAACTTTAAGGGGGTTATGAGAACTTTGAAATTGCAAAAAAGTTTCAACCTCGCTTGGGAAATTCGGCTACGTGGAATAATTTGAACAGTTGTAACTTTCCCAATTTAAATCGTTGCTCAACGACCCATAAGGATAATCGTTCGATTCAAGGCGAGATAAACGAAACTTTTAACAGAACCTGAAGCTATGTTTTAGATATTGATTTAAAGCTATTTAAACAAGTTACATCTCGTTTAACCATCATATTCACAAAAATATATTCAATTCTGTGACCAATCCTGCGCGATCTTTTAATTCTGATGTGTTTTATTCTTAGGTTTTATAAAACGAGGAATAATTTGAGCTTGTAAAAACATATTCAGAAAAAATTTGCTTGTACACTATTTTTATCTGGAATTGCCAAGCTGTCAAATTGCTGTGAAATTCGTAAGATTGAACAGAAAGTTTTAAGCTAATTGTTTAATTGTTTAAGAGTTATAAACCATCATATTCACAAAAGCTCATCCAATTCTGCTTGATCTTGTTAATTTCGGTGTATTCAACTGTTAGGATAAGAAATGAGAAATAATTTGAAATTATAAAAAGATATTTGGAAAAAGTTAGGTTATACTCAGATATACCTACTGTGTTTTTTAAGCTGTAATTACCAATTTGTCAAAGTAATTTAAACAATTTATGTATCATCTAAAAGTTATAATCATTCATATTCACAAATAATCATTCAAATTTGTTACCAATTCTGTTTGATCTTTTAATTCTGATGTGTTTAACTTATAGGATTTAAGAAATGCGAAATACTTTGAAGTTAAAAAAGGATATAACTATTTTTTTTATTGTAATAGCCATAAGATTTGAAGTAATCTCTTTATTGGTCAGTTTGTATTTTGGTAAAATTGCAGTAACGTTACGTTAAACTGAATATTTTCGGTCAAGATTCCCACGTAACATTACTAAGTGACGCTGTATAGCTAACCCTTTCAGCCCTGAAATTTTTATATAAACAATTAATTTTTTTGTGTGAAAATTATTGATTAGGTCTTCACTAGGAACTCCAAAACCAAATTTGAAGTGATTTTCTCTAAGGGTATAGAATCTAGAAAGTGGTGGCAAATGCCACCAGCAGGTCTTTATGTTAAAATTCACAATTAATATAATAAAAAAAACTAGACAAATTGTTCAATCATTTATTTGACAAGCAAAGAGGTACATTGCATTTATCACATACAATACGTGAGCGCCCTCTACAAGTTTCTAACTTGCATCTTTGCTCATGTCCTTCATTATGGATAGGCCAGTGACCTATGCTATCATATCTTATGTCACTTATAGGTAGATTTTGAAGCACTTTCCTTTTTGAAGGAGCAGGTGAGTTAGATCCGTTTGGCCTGCCCCTTTTTTTATTCAGCGAATTTGCTGACCCTGAGAATGCCAACGCTTGCGTTACTTCCAGGGTAAAATCCATTTGAGCATTCATTAATATCCCCTCACTATTTTTGTCTTTCTGATATTCTAACCAAGCGTTGCAAACAGCCAAGTTAAAATAATGAAATATCACCCGTAATGTCCATTTTCGGCATCTGATAAAGGTCCGATACAGTACAATCAAAAAATCGCTTTTATCTACACCTCCCATGGATATATTATATAGTTTTACAATGGCAGGACGCTTTACCATAACATACTTCTTTTCCTTACTGGCCCATCGTCTTACTTCATCCATCGGTTCATGGCTGACAAAGTTGGATGCCATATTTACGCATTTATTGTCGTACCATCTAGTTGCTACTATTTTACCGTCACCAGTTACAACAGAATCATAGCTGCCTCGCCCAATTTTTTTAAATTCTTTTTCCGTTTTTTAGAGGACATTTTTGTAGCCTATTGGAGCGAATGGTACCAGCAACAAAAATACCTAGCTCGCGCAATTCTTATAAAACTTTAAGCGAAGTGAAATAATTGTCGCAAAACAGTTTGTGTCCTCGGTGTTTAAGAATACGTTCTGCTAGGTGCATTACCAGGCCGTTAGTAGGAGTGTATTGTTCTTGCAGATGCGCAGGAAGAGTTGTAGACCCCTGATATACTAAGGAACGGTATATTATACCAGACGCTCCACAAAGCATAAACACTTTGACACCCCATGGATGAGGTTTGTCTTTTATGTACTGCTTTATGACCAATTTACCTTTAAATGGTATAATTGATTCATCAATGCATAAATTTTCCTCGATTGACAATTCTTCGCACCTTTTCTCGAAGGAATGTATAATAGGCCTCACTTTCCATAATTTGTCATTAGAATTATTATTGTTTATGTCTACAATGTGAAGATTATTTCTCAAAGATTCGAATCGATTTCGTGAAATATTAATATTATTCATAAATTGAATTCTGGTTGCCGGTGCCCAGTACATCCTCAATCTAGGAAGTCGGATTACCCCCATTAGAATATGAATAGCGACAAATCTTTTTATTTCATCAACACTGGTTGCTATATTGCGACCATGTTTTGCTATTGAGTACTTGTTGGTCTTCTCTGTCAGTTCAACAAATATTTCATCCGGAAAATATTTTAGGAAATACATTAGCGGAGTTTGCTGCACATAATTGTTATCCTTATTGCCTGGTGAAAAATCGGTATTTGGATCTACATATTTTCTTCTTTTGCATGATACATCTTTTTTCTCCTTCTTTCTTCCATCATTTGATTTCTCAGACAATTGGGATAATTTAATGTCATTTTCATCGCCTTGCACTCCATCTAAATCTTCATCAGTATCATCGTCTACATCGGAATCTGGTAGTGCAGATATGGCAGCTTCTAATGTAATTTGTTTGGCTACTTCCCGTAGATTGTTATAGAACATCAATGGGGGTATGCCATCATCACCTAAAAAAACATCAAGAATAAATATTTTCATTTTCGTATATTGCGTAAAGACTTAATGGTGGCAATCGCGTACGCGAGTTTCAGAGCGCTGCGACGAGGTTATGTGTACATGAAATACTACCATCTATCGTTTTACTAATACTACAACAGTTTAGATTACAGTTTAGATAGACATAAAAATTAAATGATAAAATATGTTTTATATAATAGTTATTTGTACTCACCAAATTTGTGTTTCAAGTTTTCAGAATCCATTGCGAGAGGTACTAATTAACTGTTATTAATTAACGCGTCAACGAAGAAATAGCCGCTTTGCCGCTCTTTGCACTTCCTTAACAAGTAGTAGGAGTGACATGTAGTGATAAATGAATACGACGGCTAACAGAGACCTGTAAACTAAGTGATGGCAATTGCCACAGTCAGGGCCGAAAGGGTTAAAAGTAATTTTAATCGACGCAGCTTTGGCTGAAGAAATAGCCACTCTTCACCGCGAGATAAAAAGTTTAAAAAATTAATTTTTTTAAATTTAACCCTTCAAAGGCTTTGTTCTAAAGTCTGGTTTCTTTATGTTGGTGGGTGTCAAAAGGTAAACAAGTTTGATCGTCAGGTTGTCCAATATGGAAATGGTTGTATTTGAAATCTGAGAACGTTCTTATTAGATCCCCTTTGCTCGGGTATAAAACCTCTTGAGTTTTGCGATGGTGTTATCATACTTTTCGCTTGTCTGTTTTTCGTTTTCACTTCCTTTTTGGCTAGCTTTTGTTTGGTCCGTCTTCTCATTGCTTTCAATGTCACTGTGACCTGGAAGCCACTAGTAACATTATGGTTTCTATAAGTACACTCAAGTAGTGAAATATGGTTGTCGCAATAACCTCCCATTTAGTACACAAAGACATTTTCGAAAAAGAAGTAATAGGCTAGGTAACAATTTATGATACATATTTTTATAAAATCTAAAATCAAGCAAGAAAAATTTGGGAAAAATAAAACTTGTGAAAATATTTTCTAGAAATATTGTAAGAAAAGAACGTCGAAAATATTTGTGCTAATAAAAAATAAAATTCACTTGCTTGGGCTCATGACGATATCTTCCCCTGTTTTCAATTTATACAATGTCTGGGGTTTCTTAATAACGAATTGTGTATAATTCGATAGAAAAGAAATTAATTTTTTTTTGAGTTTGCTGTATTTCAGAGCTACTTTATTTATTATTAATCAAGTGTTATATAAGTGTCGTAATGGGTGCAATAAGATCTTGTTTGACGGCTGCTCTTAGCTCCTTACTCGACCTTACATCAGATCATCTTTATACTATGCAAAGGGAGGTAGCTTTAAATGCTTTACCATAGTTCGTGCCAAAAGTCAGGGCCCCTCACTTTAGAGTTCGATATCTTCGTAACACCTCGCCAAAAAAAAATTTGGTAAAGATTATTGTAATCAGTGAACATTTCTGCGTATCATATATCAATTTGGAAATTTTCGGATCTGCGGTTTTTCTTTCATCGTGAGATAAGCGAAAAGAGTGCCAGCAACTTTGTCTACTTTGCGATTTTTTTCTCAAAAACTATTTGACGAATATGTTTCAAATTTTAATTGGTCAATCAAAATGTGTGAATTAATATCGTTTACCGGATACCGTAATCAGTTTTTCTTTCTTTTAGTTTCAGTTCTTTTAAGTTAGCTCTCTCAAATTTTTTACTAGCGATTTTATGGATTTATTACATTATTACACATTATTACATTAACCATGCGGGGAGAGGGAGTTCCGGCCAATGTGAACGAAGTTGCAAAGATATGGTGCCCGCGTTATTATTACGTTCTGTGTGCTGGAGTTCGTCTTCATTTTTGTAAATAAGACATAAATAATGCATATAAATTTAAACAAAATAACTTGGAACTACTTAATACTATAAATTATTATAAATTTTAAATTTAAATTTACTATAAATTTATATACAATTTTAAATAATGTTTTATCTACGTAGACGGAAAGATGTGACGTCCCGTCTGAAACGCACGCCGTACACAGAACCATCGCTTCAGCTCTGTTCCGATTGGCCGAAACCTCCCTCTCCCCGCATGGGTTCTCTTTAATTCATGATCCATTAAATCGCTCATAAAAAATTAGGGAGACCTAACTTTAAAAACTAATTACGGAATCCGGCAAACGACATTAACCAACACATTTTGGTAAAAAATCGCGTTGAAATCCGCTCGTTTTCAAAATTACATCTTACTAAACGACGATTTTCCGCGAAACTATATGGAATATTGATAAAATAAAATATGTTCCACATTAAGAACACATCGGATTATCACCAGCTCAAATTTGAAATTTTTTTGTCGAATAGTTTTTGAGAAAAAAGATGGCAAAGTGGACAATGTTGCCGACACCCTCAAAAATCGGGTACTCGTAGTAACCGCAGATCCGAAAATTTCCAAATTATTATATGATACACAAAAATGTTTACTGATTACATTGAACTTTACCGCAACTTTTTTCATCGAGCGATTTCGAAGGTATCAATCTCTAAAGTGAAGGGCCTTGACTTCTGGCAAGGACAGTACGGGTGAAGTTACTCCAGGTCACAGAGATCTTAAAGTGAACTAAAAAAACTCGAATGTAGTCTTCACTCCTCAATATTTACTCCTAAATACTACCTCTTTCACATTTGATAAGCTTAGGGTCAAATTGGTCGACTTTGCAATGACGAATCTGAGCTCACAGAACATATTTTGGGTCATCTAAAACACGAAATTTTCGGAAAGTGCCTGACACTTGGTGATATAAAGAAACAAGACCTTGCAGGAATATTAAGCGTTCATCGAGGACTTCAATTTCCCATAAACCTCTAAAGAGCTCAAGTTATAATAGAGTTTATAGGTCATGATTGATTGGAGGGGTGTCCATTTCTCATAATTTAATTATTACATGTTTTATTTCGAGTTTGTACGTTATTTTATTTGTACGGTGTTACTTTATCATTATAATACAAATATGTAATTAGTTTATTGCACTGGCAATTGATTTTTGCCTTTCACTGAATTAAAAAAAAACTCAATATTCAAAATCTTAAATATCCTCGTCTTCCTGGTCTTGCTACAAAAAATTATTCGTATTTCTCGTACGAAATGTAAATAAACACGTCTAGAAGACGAAATATTTGATGTTATTTTAACGTCCCACAGAAACTAGTCGACCTGCTAAAAGTAGCCTCTTAAAGTAATTTAACAATTTACATATATAATCTCTTTATTGGTCCTAATGTTCATAGTATTTTGTTGTAACAGTTAATAATTGAACTTATCTTAAATAATGCTCCATTTTAACATTAATGAATATAGTTTAGTGATAGTCATGTTCACAAGAAAGCATTAAATTCTTATATTTTCATACATGATTTTTTAATTCTGATTTGTTTAACTGTTCGGATTTAAGAAATGAGAAAAACTTTTAAGTTATGAAAGGATATCTAGAAAAAATTAGTTTATTTACACTATTTCTTATGTTGTAATAAACTGTAATTGTCAATCTGTCAAATCGCTAGAAAATTTATTGAATTAAAACTTTGTTATTCTATTGCCGTTTAAAAAAAATTAAATCAACTTTTATTTATTTTCATTAGTTTTTAGCACGTTTTTATTAGGAATTTATAATTCATTAAAACCCTATCACTAATAATTACAATTATTTAATTACCAGAAAACAGAGAATAACATAATTTTATGTTATTGCCAATTAAACCCAATAAAACTATAGCATTTTTGACTTTTTTGACTTTTGACCGATTGAAAATAGTCATTTGCTAAAATTTAATTAAATAAACAAGATTTAAAATGAAACAAATTTAAAAGCCAATATTTGCGGTTATTACAGTACTTAATTGATTGCAAGTTACTACAAAAAATTTAATTTCTTAAATTCTAATCGAATCGGAGAAAATAATTTCTTTAACTCCACTTTCACGAAGTGTCGATGTAAATTGGTAATTTCTTCAAATATTTATGTAAAGTTAATGTTAGCCAATAAATAAACTTGATGACCAACTTTAATATTCGTTAAAGAACCTTATAAAGTTTATGGATGTTATTTAGAAATCCTTAATGAAAAAGACCCCTATTTTATAAAGCTCTAAAGAGGGGCCGAATAAACTGTTAACGGCTCTTGAAAGTAGACCATTGACACATTTAATTTTCTTGCCGTTATAACACCTTTTACTTCAATATTTTGTAATTGATTTGTTAAAATAAGGGTCACAAGACTCGAATTAAAGTTGAAATAATTTGACACCATCTTTCTAACAAGATTTGACGATTTTTTAAAATAAATCCTATCATTTTTTCTTAATTTCATTTTCATCACGCCTCATTTACATAACAAGAATTAATCAATTTTCTTATTTGAGCATTGCTTAATCATCTCTCAGTTTCCATTTTTATATTCATGTGTACATAAATGCCGCATTATCGTGAATCTAATCCGCATCTTAAATACTTTTAGTATGTGGAATTGTTATTAAAATAATAACGAAGATATTATTTTATACTTTGACGATGAAGTTTTATATTTTTATTTTTAATTTCAAACGGTTTCGGCCTCACTGGCAATCCTCAGGAAACCTCGTCAATTCTTAAATGATTTTTAAACATATTCCTTCCTTAATTTTTTTGTTTATCTGTTGTTAAAACTTGTAATATGTTTAATTTATGATGTTATTATTATTAATTAACATGATGTTTTGTTACTATTTAATATCGATATATTATAGCGCGAAAATTTCTTATAACAAATATGTACATAAGAAATACATATTACAAGTTTTTACAACAAATAAACAAAACATTTAAGGAAGAAATATGTTTAAAAATCATTTAGAAATTGACGTGGTTTCCTGAGGATGGCCAGTGAGGCCGAAACCGGTTGAAACTAAAAAATAAAAATATAAAATTTCATCGTTTAAGTACAAAATAATATCTTCGTTATTATTTTAATAACAATCCCACAATAACATTCACGGTGATAAACAAAAATCAAAACAACAATACTTTTAGTATGGTTTAAAATCTAAAACGTAAAAGTCTCGAGTGTATACTCAAGTCTGTGTATAGCATACGAATTAGATTTGCGAATAAATTATTTCGGAAATTTTATTTTCAACGAATCGAATTTCGCTTTTAACATTATTTCATTTTTAAAATATTTTTTCATCGTCCATTTTATTTTCTTTCTGTTTTATATTTGCTACCGCTGTTTTATATTACTGCTGATTTTACTTACTGCATGAAGGAACTTTAAGCAGAATGGGTTCGCTGCGACGAGTTTACAATAATTGTGGATGTAAGTTTTTTTTATTTTGCAGTTTTATGTACATAAACACCATTTTTGATTGGCTTTTTCCCCATTTCAATCATCTCAAATCTATTCCCTAAGTTTTAAACTTTAATTCATCCTTTTTACAACCTTTATTGAATTCTAATTTATAGCTGGTGCTGTCGACGAAGAAAGTTTTTTGAAATTATTTGAAGATGTTACTCCAATTCAACTCTTTTCACAGCGAGAAATCGTTGATCATATGAAAGGCATTGCTGAAACGATTTCTGATGTAAATAAAGACTGGAATAAACGAGTGGAAGCGGTGTGTTAATAAATTTGATAATAAAATTTTTTATTTGATTTTGTTTTATGTTTAGTTGAAGAAAGTTCGAGCGATTATTATAGCCGGTGGCACGAATTTTAGCGACTTCCATACTTACATAAAACAAATGGAACATTCTTTACAAGACTCGTGTAAAGACTTACGATCGCAAGTTGTTAGGGAAGCTTGTATAACCATAGCTTATTTAGCTAAGACTTTAACGAATAAATTTGAACGTACCGCGGAGTACGTTCTTGGCACTTTAATAAATTTAATACAGAATTCAGCAAAGGTGAGAAAACACGTTTATTTTACATATTTTATTTAATAAAACATTTTAACTTTTAAGATTATGGCAACATCCGGTTTAACTTGTATCAAATTTATAATCCAATACTGTCAAAGTCCGCGATTGATACCGATTATAACGTCGAATTTGGCAACATCGAAAAGTAAAGAGATCAGACGAAGTTGTTGCGAATTTTTGGAACAGATGTTGATGCAATGGCCGACGCATTCTTTAGAGAAGCACATCGCCATTCTGCAGGACGCTGTCAAAAAGGGAATAGCAGACGCTGATTCTGATGCTAGAGTTAGCTCCAGAAAGTAAATTTGTTCAATAAATACTTAACTTAATGTAATAAAATCGTTAAATTTATAGAGCGTTTCGTGGATTCAAGGAGCACTTCCCAGACCAAGCGGAGGCACTGCTACAATCGTTAGAACCGAGCTATCGGCGAGCACTTCAAGGGGAATTGTGCTTATCGTCGAGTTCTTCGAGTGGTAGCCTTGCTCAAACTGGATCTGGGTATAAAACATCGTCGAGACAACAATATAGGCCTCCAACGACCCAAAGCACAACCGGTAATTTTATTCTTTTTTTATTTTTCTTAAATTGGGGAGAAAACATTAATCGAAAAATTGAGGCAAACAAAGAATTAAAACTTTTATATTAGGCTTAAGAAAACTAAATTACTATGGTTCTTGTTTGATTGCTAACACAATGGCAGGAAGTACAGAAAATCTTTTTGGGGGTTTGCAAAGAGCCCCATCACTTCCAAGGAGTTACAGACAACGTAGTGGAATCCCAGTCTTGAGTAGTATGTAACTACTATATGTATCACAAATTTGAATTTACAAAACATATCATTTTGCTTTTTCAATCTGTTTTTATTTTTACCTGCAGCTTTTTGCTACGACCATGGAAACCTTTTTTATTTTAAGTAAAACGATTTATTTTGAATTATTTAACAGGTTGACTGCCACAGTTATTTTCATTGTGTTGTCATAAATATTTTATGTACTCGTTTCAATTTCTTTTTTGAGTTAATGAGTATCATTCTAAGTCCTCATGCCCTTTTCTTAACTTTTCAAGTTTGTGCACTCACTCACGCACACATCTCTACTTACTACAACTAGAATAAATTTTCTACAGCACTTCAAGTAGTTTAAGTGATTGTGTTGTGTGAGGTCATCAAGAAATGATTTACCATCATTATGTTCAATTATTGCTTGTGGTTTAATGAATGATTATCAGTATGCACCTTTTTCTTACAGGTTTTCTGCCAATTTTACACTATTATTCTTCAACAACGTTGTCCAACGATCTATTATTAAAAAGCACCTAAGAACGGATTTCTAGCATTATAAAAGCGCTGTATATACAAAGTACAGTTGCTCTCATAAATCATCATACATGTGCCACAAATGTTACATATGGCAGTCAACGTGTTAAGCTCGATTGCTTTTTTATCCCCCTTTTAAAATCATTTGTATTTGTCCCACCTCTTTGACGTTGTTGTAACTGAATCGTGATGATTTGTTGGGATTAATTTTGGAAATTGATTTAATTTTTAGATGTTGGAAAACGTGGTGTCAGAAGCAACTCTGCTATTGACTTGCAGGCAGCGCAACGAGCAAAAGCTCGAGCTCAATACGCTGCGATAGCAAGAAACAAAGTTACCTCGGGAACGGCTAGTTTACGTAAGTTTATTACAATGCTTTTTTTTTATTTTAGAAAATTGTTAGCAAATTTTTATTACATGAAAAAATTGTATTCAAATTTTATGATATGCAAATTTCAACAAGGATTTCTCTGCATAATTATAAAGCGAATTTTGTTTTGTAAGGCATAGGTGAAAATATTAAGATAATTTAATGAGGAGTTGCAGCTCTTCAAAGAGGAATTTCTAATTTTTAAAACATACAATAATAACTACTACATTTAGCTATAAAAATCAAATTTGGTAACCTTAGAGCGTATGAAAGGGTATTTATTAGGGACTACTTTAATTATATTCTCTAAAAGACTTTCTTAAAAAGAATTCAATTTCTTCTCACCAAGTTTCTTCTACAGGTCAACAAACGAAATATAGCCTTCATCTTCATGGTCGACTTTGTCATCTTCACCTTCATTTTTTCCAAGACTTTCTATTATATTTTTAATTCTTTCATCAGTACGTTTCTTTTACTCTTATTATTCTTAGTTTTATTGAGCAAAGGGTCGTCGTTACCGGAAATCCAACTTGGGTCATCAATCAAACAATCTTGTAAGGTCTTTCCTAAACAAGCATTAACTTTTTTTAATTTCTTGCAACATACATTTTAAAGCAATATCTGTTTTATTGAGATTCATGTCTTCACGACAAATACTTTCAACAGATTCAAAAGGCAAACCAAGTCCTTATAATATTAAACTCATTGTCACTAATAATGGGACTTTGCAAATCCATCATTGTTTTTATAATGCAGTTTTTCGGACTGTTATATCGCTTTGACATGATTAGAAAGGTATTCCATCTTATTTTGCAGTCAAGTTGAAATTTCAGTTCTTTTCCGTCTTCTTCTTTCATATATTTTTAAAGAACATCGTTTTTTGATGGAGATTTTTTTGATCATTCTGACCATCATTGATCAATAACATGTTAATAGTTGGCAATTTTATTTTGGTTTTTTTCGAGAATTATGTTCATTCTGCGCCTTTTTATATTTTTTGCCCCCGTGATCGAAAACTGATTAAAATAGAAGCTATTACGGGATCCTGGGTTTCAAGAAAATGATTATTATAGAAACATTCCCGGAATTCCGATATCCTGGGATTGTAATCCGTAGTATTGATTAATAGTAACTTGAGATCAATTGGGACATCTCAAAAGGTTGATTATGAATGGTGGTATCCTAAATTTTGACAGACTTTGTCGTCTTTTGACAAATTTGATAATTATCACGTGGAATTTAATTCTAAAACAGTTTTTACTCTTAGACACGTTACTACCACTCATAGTTACCACCTCTTGATAAATTTATCTAATAGTTAAAAACCGACGTATAGCCAATGGGAGTGCTTGAAATCGCTGTAACCATCGCTTGTTAGTTTAACTGGAGGTTGGTAAAAGCGGGCCTTACTACCGCTGCGTTTATCTTATAGTTAACCTTAGCTCAGAGATAACTCTCGCTTTAACCGATAGACAAGCGAGACACGTATTTGTGATAAGAATGAATAATTTTATGGACGTTGGCGATGAAGAAAATATTTTCGAGGAAAAAAATGTATTATTTCCTCCTTTAAATTGTCTAAATATCTTAAAATTGGCTTCAGCTTTGGAAAGTAGAAAAATTTGCAATTGAAAGTAATTTCATTACACTTTTCCAAAAAATCGATTTTGCAAAAAATTTTAAATTTATTCAAAATATTGGAAAATCCCAATTAAGTTCAGCAGCTTATATGTCAAGAACTAAGTAAGATATCTTAAAATTTACTTCACTTTTGGAAAGTAGATCCTCCAATTTGTAATTGAAAGTATGTTCGTAACAAATTTATTCAAAATATTGAAAAATCCCAATTAAGTTCAGCAGCGTATATCTCAAAAACTAAGTGAATTATATCAAACTTGACTTCGTTTTCGGAAAGTAGATACTCCAATTAGTAATTGAAAGTAATTTTGTAACAATTTTCCAAAAAATCGATTTTTCAGAAATTTTTAAACTTATTCAAGATATTCGAAAAATTCCAATTCAGTTCAGCAGCTTCTATCTCAAGAACTAAGTGAGATATCTCAAAATTATCTTCATTTTTGGAAAGTAGATACTCCAATTTGTAATTGAAAGTAATTCTGTCACAATTTTTATAAAAATCGATTTTACAAACATTTTTCAATTTACTCAAAATCTTTGAAAAAATCCCAGTTTATTTCAGCAGATTAGATCTCAAGAACTAAGTAAAATATTTCAAAATTGACTTGATTTTCGGAAGTAGATGCTCCAATTTGTAATTGAAAGTAATTTCTTCACAATAACTCTAAAAATCGATTTTACAAACATTTTTAAATTTACTCAAAATCTTGGAAAAAATTCCAGTTTATTTCAGCAGTTTAGATCTCAAGAACTAAGTGAGATATTTCAAAATTAACTTCATTTTGGGAAAGTAAATGCTCTAATTTGTAATTGAGACATTTTTTCACAACAGTTCTAAAAATCGATTTTTCAAACATTTTTAAATATACTCAAAATCCTGGAAAAATCCCAGTTTAGTTCAGCAGTTTAGATCTCAAGAACTAAGAGAGATATCTCAAAATTAACCTGATTTTTAGAAAGTAGATACTTCAATTTGTAATTAACAGTAATTTTATAACAATTTTCCAAAAAAATCGATTTTTCAAGAATTTTTAAATTTATTCAAAATATTGGAAAAGTCCCAATTACGTTCAGCAGCTTATATCTCAAGAACTAAGTGAGATACCTCAAAATTTATCTACTATAATTAGAGTATCTACTTTCCAAAAAGTGAAGACTTTTGGAAAGTAGATACTCTAATTATTAATTGAAAGTAATTTCGTAACAAATTTCCAAAAAGCCATTATGTTTCTATACTGTAGAAAACAAAGGGAATAAAGTCACACGCAGAGGTAAACACGCGATTTGCGATGTCATTTGAGGTTAAAATTAGTTAAAATGTCAAAATATTAAGCCTTTTGACTGTATGGTTGCTACTTTAAAAATTTATCCCAATTATATAATCATTAGATTCTTTAGATATATCAAGTATTTCTTATCTGTGAGATAACTTGAGGTGGTAAAGACGGGCGACACCATAAACTCTGTTTTAGTCTAGCAATAGTTTAGCGATATTTTCTAGCTAGCTTATCTAACAAATGCCAACAGTCTGATAATAACGGGCCTTATTAGTTTAAAATAAATGTCATTTAGTTAAAAAAATGATAAAAATTATAGAATGAATTCCACATGAAATGATTAATAAATTGAGAAAGAAAGAAGTCCATTAAAATTTAGGATACCACATCATGTCACATAATCAACTCTTTGAAATGCCTCAATTGATCTCAACTTACTACTTCTTAATAACCTAAGTGCAGTTACAACATATGCCAAGTTGGGTTTTTCAAGTTTAATGTATTATGTGCTGATATATTCAATATTAGATACCCAAAAAGTTTATAATCCAACTTTGAATGGCTGCAACTTGGTATAGATACATCAAAATAGAGGTTCCCAAACTATTTCGTATCATAGACCCCTTGCTATGTTTTTCGGTAGACTCCAAAGACAAAAAAAAAAGGAAGTACATACTTGTGTGTGCTAGAGTTACATTAAATACTGTTAATTCGTGTTTCTTATGACAAAAAAAGCCTCCACCCGGATCTGTGGAGGTGGATAAAATCCCACCTCCATACCTTGACACATCCGTGTGAAATTTTTAGACCCCTGGGGGTCGATATAGACCACTTTCGGAATCACTGCATTAAATTATCTTAATGTACTGTCGTCTACATGTCCCTGCTCTGTATCGGTTATTGTGTGCTATTGAAAATTTTGTAATATTTGAAGCATTTCTGATAGTATAGACAACCAAACTTACATAGCGTATATATGTGTAACCTAATGGAGAAATAATGCAATAAATTGTTAATCCTTATTATTCTTATTTTATTATTATTTTAATTTTTAAATTAAAACTTTATTGAAATTTAAAACCGTCTGAAACAAAATATTGCAATAACATAATGAATTTTTGGTAGTATAAGCAACCAAAATGAAATCATATAAGCAATGCAGTAAATTGTTAGACTTTATTACTCTTACTTTATAAGTACTTTAATTTAAATTGCTGACAATTTTCTAATTCTAATCATTTATTTTCAGTCACCATAATTGTACAAGCAAGGCATGATGAAATCTATGATATCGATAATTTCACTTTGTGATTTACCAGTAACCAAGCACCATGTTTATTAACTTATAAAACAAAATTGTTTTCAATGTAATATCGATTAAGACGATTTACACCTTAAATTTAATCTATTTTACATTTTGTAATTCATAATTGTAGCATTTTTTTCTTATTATATCTGTCTATGTTAAATTCCTATCGTTTTTTAGTATTATAGGAATTTTTTTAAAGATTTTAAAGACAGTTTTTGTTAACATTTTTCTTATTTATTTTTAAAATAAAACCAAAATCTTAATTTTATATGTATTTTTGAAAACGAACTTTAAGCATTAAATGTTATAACATAAATATTACCAATTTAATAATTTGACAGGTAGAAAAACGAATTTGTCTTACTTTTTTATCAATTTTAAAAAAATTATCAAATAATATCACATTGAAAGCAATTTTTTAAAATGGAATGATTTTAATTTATTTAATATACATAAAACGTGCATCTGCATTTATAACGTAGCTTACTAACTAATTTTTTGTATGCTTATTTTTCATGCCTTATCTAGAGGGAGACGGTATGCATCAAGGTACATAATTTATTATTTTATTATCGTTTTTATTTGTTAGTTATTAGTAGAATTAGTAAACGAAAAAAATTGTTTGAGTCAATGTTTTTTGTTAAACGTTAATTTTAATTAGAAAAAAAAACCATCATTATAAAAAGCCTATAAAAATTATTTAGCACGTCCGAGGAAGAGTCCGGAAGTGACTTCGTTGTATTCACCTGAAAGGATAGGGAGAACTCGAAGCAGATCAAGTTCTAGCGTATCGCATTCTCAACGTAAGACATTTTAAATCTCATAAACCATTTCATTTTCTTACATACTATTTATGCAACATAACCTTAAACGATCATTTCTTCCAAACAACTCTTACTTTTACGTATTATTTCTTATAATATATTTTATGAATTGTATAGCAACGAGTCGTTCTGCTTCTCCAAGTGCGAAAGGTTATATGTATCGCTCAACCGATGGTGATTCGCCAAGACCTCGACGGCTCTCTTCGGGAATTCCCCGTTCAACGACCGGTTCTAGAGACACCTCAAGAGAAACGAGTCCAAGTCGCGGATCCAGTATAAGTCGATATAGAAGAACAAATGATAGACCGCCTATTAGCCCGGCAAATCGTTCAGTTATGGCTCAAAAAATTTTACAACAAAGTCGAGAGGCCGAAAACGCTTTAGCAGATGCTTTGGTATGTATGAAATGAAAACTATAAAGAATTATCTTTAATTTTGTATTTTTTATTTTTTAATCAGACTTTAGATCAAATGGATGGAAACGATCATCACCGATTAAATAGCCCGCGAAAATTGCTTTCCTTAGAAAATCATTCGGATGATTCAGAGACGTCAAGCGTCTGTTCAGAACGATCTTTTGATTCTTATAGACGTCCAAGAGATGTAAGTAAATGTTAAGTTTTAATTGACTAAATTAATTGTTTAAATGAATTCCCATGGATCCTCAACTTCAAACCATTTCAGTTGCTGTATCAAAATTGCATGGACACATTCAGGGGAAATGGTGTCAAATAAATCCTTGAGATAAAATTGAATCCTCTGTATTAACCTTTCAATACACGCGCGTATATTATTAGTAAATTTATAGTTTTATACTAGCGCTATTTTTTGTTGGGTAGCTGTTTCAAATGATATTTTTAAATCAATACAAATATCAATTTTAAATAAAAAGTGTCAAAAGATACACAGCTATATCTGAAACGTTCTAAGTCTAACGTTAGTACTACTTCCAGTTGTCATAGATCTTTACAAACTAACATTATAAAGATTTTAGCTTGAGAGTATAATTACTTCCCAAGGAAATCAAATTATTGTTTACAAACTGAAGTGTAGGAGAGAGAATTGCGACAATTTTTCTATCATTAAATGCATGTCTATAATACGACTAATAGTGGCATTTTCCTTAGTTAAAACTATAGAGTCAGTCTCATAACTAAGAGTAAAAATTATAACTAAGAGAAAATCAGAAGATTTGGCATTCAAGTTATTGTTAGGGGTCGCAAATTTCTTGTAAATTTTAAGATCTTTTAAATTAAGACGCCAACAAAGCTAAATGTTGGAAAAATCTAGACAAGACAAGAAACCTTGAAGATGATTTTAAGAAATATTGGCAAATAAAAAAAATTCTTAAAATGTTTATTAGATTATTAGACAATGATAAACTATAGGAGATCTATTTCCTTAATGTTCCCCTGAATACTTTTCTATTTCTTGTCTCCAATGATTTATAATGTTTAAGTATTTTATCCTTCGCAACTTGAAGAGAAAAAGGTCGACATTGCAAGCCCAATTTTTTAATTTATCCAAGATCATGTTAAATCTATTGCAATCATGAGAAGAGTGCAATATATTTCAAAGAAGAGGGGAATTACCACTATATCGCGAAGTATCAAAATTTTCCAGATTTTCACGATTCATCATCAAATTAATTCAATTCTTCTTCATCAATCAAAATAAAGCCTGCAGAAAATAGTTACAACAAGATTATGGCTATTTGTTAACACCTTTTTTCAAAACCTTTCAAAACAAAACATGAAAATTACTTTAAGACAAGATTTTTTATCTTGTCAACCTAATATCCTTATTTGACATGTTTCATTTTCAATGCTAACCAAGAATATGAGAACTAAGAGTTACGCAGAGTTACGTCTTCTTCATATCGATTTCTTTGCCAAAATTTTTCTTACAAGATTTGAAAATGTTCAAAACCTTTCAAAACAAAACATGAAAATTCCTTTAAGACAAGATTTTAGTTTTCAGATTTTTAGCCGCCCTCATTAATTCAAAGGTTGGCAATGCTAATTTTTGACACCAAGAACCTGAAAGCTAAGAGTTTTGATTTCTTTGCCAAAATTTTTCTTACATGATGATTTGCAAATGTTCAAAACCTTTCAAAACAAAACCATCAATTCAAACAAAGAACAAGTATCGGAGAACTATTTCTTCAATGTTCCCCTGAATACTTTTCTATTTCTTGTCTCCAATGATCTATAAAGTATAAATATTTTATACCTCGCAACTTAGAAAGGAAAGGCCAAGATCATGTTTACTCCGAGTGCAACCATGAGAAATCATGGGTTTTCTAGATTTTCAAGATTCTTGAATCAAAACAAAGACTGCAGAAAATGGTTACAACAAATTTATTGCTATTTCTTAACCTTTTTCAAAATCTTTCAATACAAAACATCTTCATGTCATTACTTTAATTTAAATCAAAATTATTTAAAAAAATTAGAACTAACAAAATAAATTTAATTAATTTAAATCAATGGTTGGAGATGCTAATTATAGAAGAGACGCTAAGACTTACAGTGTCTTGCAAAAGTATTCGGAAATCAGTTTATGGGACCGGAGAGTAACAACAATTTCCTTACGTTTTCATTTAAAACAAAAAATTAATCTATATTATTTCATAGTGGTATAAACTTTTATTGAAACGGAAAAATTTAAATTTTTACCAACATAAATACAAAAAACAGCAGTTTAACTAAATAATGAGTTTGAATCACGTCACAAAAGTATTCGTAAAAAAAATAAACTAGTTCAGTAAAACTTTTTTTTTAATTAATTAATTTCGAGTAACATATCCTTTCTATTCGAAATTAATTTTCTCCTATGGTCCCAAAATGTTCCGTTATTAAAATACAGGGTGTTAAAGTTTTTTTTTTTTAAGGATATTAATATTTTCGGAATCGCTTTCGGTATTTTTATGAAATTTTGCGCATATAGTGATTATTAATAAAGACGCATATCTTTCAATACAAATCTAATCTCTATCTTTAACAGTGGCGTGCGTACGAGCACTGATTTTAATATTTTTAAAGAAAAAAAATGGTACGCCAATGGTTTTTCCCCAAATAAAAAATATTTTTAAACTCCCTCTTCAATTTGACAAATAAAAGCCCTCTTGAGTTTTTGGACTGCAATGCGCCGTTTTTGAGAGAAAAGTTAAAAACCGTCGGTTGCTCAACAGAAATAATACGTATTGTAATTATTAAGGATACAATTTTGCAATAAATCTAGGTAGCTGAGCCTAAATGTATGTACATATCATTTGTTGTTTTACGTACGTTTGACATTTCAAACAACTCTTTGTAGTTAAAATCTGTTTACTGTTAATACCTTATTTGTAATTTTTTTTTTTTAACTTTAACACCCTGTATTTTAATAACGGAACATTTTGGGACCATAGTTTATATAAGAAACTATCATTAATTTTCGATGTAGAATCACCCCCTTCAATATTCGTATATCATTACGGAACAGCCTGTATAAGTTACACTCAGCAGCAGAAGTCTGCGTACAAAAAACTTGTAATACTTTAATTGAAAAAATAAGAGTCATAATCTAATGTGATAAACTTGATTTTTTTTATTTTGTATATTAACTACATATAATTCTATTAACAAAATATGCTTCAACAAAACAGAAACAGTAGTTACAGAAAAAAATCAAAACTAAAAATTCTACAAATAACGGGTATGCAAAAATCTGCGTACAAGTCAGGACAGTATTTATAAAAAATTCATAAATGAGATCATTGTTTCTATATTAATATGAGGTCGGATAACCTTTACGTTTAATGACCTCCCTTAAACGTTTAGGCATGGAGTGCACTAATTTCTTCGTTTCGTCCGAACTGATTTTGGCCCATTCCTCAATCATAACATTTTTTAACGTTTCTTTCGACGTTATGTTGTGTTGCCGAATCCTGCGTTCCAGTAAATCCCAGAGGTGTTCGATGGGATTCAAGTCCGGCGATTGTGGAGGTGTTTTAAGTTGCTTTGGGGTATTGTATAGTAGCCAAAGCTTAGTGTTGTGGGCGCAATGTTTGGGGTCATTATCTTGTTGAAAAAAGTATTCCCAAAGCCCAAGTTTTCGATGCTAGGTTTCAAATTTTCTTGTAAAATGTCTATATACATTTTATGGTCCATTGTCGATGTTATGAAAAGCAACCTTCCCACCCCTTTGGTGCACATACACCCCCAAACCATAACTCCACCACCTCCGTGTTTTACACTCGCTTTCAAATTTTCGGGATTAAGGGCAGTATTAGGTTTTCTCCATACAAGTTGTTTACCCTTAATGCCGAAAATGCAAAATTTGCTCTCATCTCTAAAGAGAACTTTCTCCCAGAATTCAATGGGCTTGTCTAAGAGTTTTTTTGCAAAGGCGATCCGCTTCTGACGATTGACCTCTGACACAAATGGCTTTTTTCGTGCAACGCGACTGTGATAGTTAGCTTTTTTTAACGTCCTTCTCACCGTATCTTTGCTGATAGTTTTATGAAATTCTTCTTGTACATTTTCTACTATTTCTTTTGCCGTCAGCCTAGGTTCTTTTCTAACCTGCTGTACAATTTTTCGCTTCTCTCGGTTTGTTAAAAGGGGTGGTCTACCAGATCGCGGACGTGAGAGGTAATCTTCAGTGGATTTATAATTATTAATTACTCTTTGAATGGAAGAGTGTGACCTGCCGAAAGCTTCTCCTATTTTTCGAAAAGATTTTCCCTCTTCCCATAACTTTACAATAATTTTTCTCTCTCCCAATTCAATTTCCTTTCCTTTCGTGTCCATTCTAACTTTTAGCTTCTAAGCCTCTGCTAATATAATTGACACCGATTATCTTTTATTTAAATCGGAAAGCGTACATCGCCAACTACGTATTTAAGTAAATAAGTATATTTTGGAGAAGGCGTCTTTATTTGTACGCAGATTTTTGCATACGCATTATTTGGAGAATTTTTAATTTTAATTTTTTTTGTAACTAATATTTCTGTTTTATTGATGCATATTTTGTTAATAGAATTATATGTAGTTAATACACAAAATTAAAAAAAATTGAAGTTTATATCACATTAGATCATGACCCTTATTTTTTCAGTTAAAGTGTTAGAAGTTTTTTGTACGCAGACTACTGCTGCTAAGTGTAGAATTGCATATCTATGATATTCTAGTCTTCAGCCATAGTGAGATGATCTATTCGGAAAGCTATTTATGTGATCGTGAATGATATTTAGAACTTCCGGACTTAATTTTCTTGGACGTGTGTTACGCTTTCCTCTTTTTTTTTTGTGGAGCTATGCCAGTCATTTTTAAACTACGAACGATATGTTCGATTTTTGACTTAGTAATTCCGTGAATTGACATAAAAGCCGTCCTGCAAACAGATACTTCTTCAATACGATCATTTATTTTTGCACGAATTCTGTAGAAATATGTAGCATCACGAAGTTTCGCGGATTCTTCAGGTTGACGTGGTCGTCGCGTTGCTACTGGTACGAGAGAAGTTAACTGCACAAATATAAATTCTGTTCATCTTCTGTTAGTAGCAAGTTAAATTGCCGTAGAATTTCTTTATGTACTTCTGTTATGTTCTTCTAAAAATGAAGTTTATCACATTAGATCATGACCCTTATTTTTTCAGTTAAAGTGTTAGAAGTTTTTTGTACGCAGACTTCTGCTGCTAAGTGTAGGTTAATATCAAATTTTTGTTCTGTCTAAGATATGAGACTTTATTTGTAATAAAAGAATGCTTTTAATCTCAAAATCGAAATAATAAACACCGTATTTTGCATTGTTTGTTTGAAAACAAGACTTTCCGAATACTTTTGTGAGGTACTGTATATTTAATTACGTTTTCTTCATTTTGATTTCTTTTCCAAAATTTTTCTTGCATAATGATTTGCAAATGTTGAGACCTTTTTTTGTTCTAATCAAAAACAAAAATATTTCTTTTAATATTGTATTGTTACAAATAGTATATCTAAAGGTGTTTAAAATTTTTGCGAAACTTTTGCAGTCACGCATCTTTTGTCTGAAGACGCACGGCTAAACCTGAATCTTTCCACTTCTAGATCTAATGGTTCTAGTTTTGTATGAAGACGCACGGTTAAACTGAAAACTTTCCACTTCTAATGGCTGGTTTCTCGTACGTATTCATATGCCGATATCGAACCGATATTGTGCTGTTGATCGATAACTCGAGCGATATCCATCAATTGGGTTTCTGAAAGATCCAATAGGAGATATCGGACCGATATCGAACCGATAACTATATCGCATGCAACAAGTACCTATATCGGCTCGATAAGTGTGATTAACGACAGTGACGTATGTCAAAATTGATAGTTTCTATTTTCTAATTTATATTTACATAAATATTTACGTAATTAAACAGTGTGCATTATTTTGAAATTTAAAAAAACAAGGATTTCCATGCCTATCAATGAGAATGCGATTAAAATGTAGGACGGTATTACTTTCAATTTCTGCATGTGTAGTTTTATACAATATCTGAATTGGAAATGTTGCCATATTTGAAGAAGGAATTGGGGAAAATATTAATGAATTCCTTTATTTGAATTGAAGGAATTTTTTGAGATTTTGTCAATTACTGGACGTTTCTGGGTATTACTCGAAAACTAGAACTATCTGTGGGAGGAAATATTTCTTGATAAATTCATGGACATTTTACGACATCTGCATTTTGATTGCTTTCTAACACACGAAGAAACAAAAAAATTCTGAAAGGAAGATAAAATTTGGCAAAAATATAATTACATGTATTAGATAAAATTCGAACATCTTCTCACAGAATTGTATCTCCAAAGAATTCAGGTCGATTTTATCAATTTCAAGTTCATCCAAACACCCATATTCTAAAAATTCTAGACATTAACCATACTCACCTATGATGATTCATTATAATGATAACATTTTATCATGTTGAGAACCAAATTAGAAAAACTATTCGTTTTTGAGATAAGGATTATTTAAGTTAACCTATTTTTTTATGATTTTTTGAAATTTTTAATTTTAAGAAATCACGAAAAATCGAATTTTTAAGATATCTTAATAAATTATTTGATGATTTATAGAGGAAGGTCTCTATTTTCTCGTGAAAGCGGATCTTGAAAATATTTATTCGTTTTTGATATATAAATCATTAAATTCAACGTGAACATTTATGGCTATCTCAAGTTAATTAGAAATCACTAAAAATCGAATTCTTGAGATATTTTAATGAAACATTCAAAATTTATAGAGGCAAGTGTTTATTTTGTCATGGTGAGAACCAAATTAGAAAATCTTTATTCGTTTTTGAGATAAAGATTATTTAAGTTAACTTAATTTTTTATGATTTTTGGAAATTAATAATCTTGTTTTAAAAAATCACGAAAAGTTGAATTCTTAAGATATCTTAATGAATTACTCATGACTTGTAGAGGAAAGTGTCTACTTTCTTGTGATGAAACCGGATCTTGAAAATATTTATTCGTTTTTGAGATATAAATTATTAAATTAATCGTGAACATTTATGGCTATCTTAAGTTAATTAAAAATCACCAAAAATCGAATTCTTGAGATATTTTAAGGACACATTCAAAATTTATAGAGGTAAGTGTCTATTTTGTCATGGTGAGAACCAAATTAGACAATTTTTGTTCGTTTTTGAGATAAAGGTTATTTAAGTTCACCTGTTTTTTTATGATTTTTTCAAAATAATAATAAATATAATTTATTATTTAATGTTTTCTTATTTGTTAATTATGTTCTTTTACTAATCATTTTCGTTATTATTTGATTTTCTTTTGATAATTTTAATTATTATTAATTTCTTGTTCAGAAATTTTTTATTTTTGTTAAGAAATTATTTGGTTATGTTATTTATTGTGATTTATTACTGGATGCTTCGCTGGGCTTATCCAGTTTTCATCTGAAATATAATAAATAAATAATTTTATGAATTGTTATTCAAAATTTTTACCGCCACCTATCGACGAGAATAAACAAGTAATCGATTTTTTGACAAAACGGTCAATAACCGTTCAATAACTATTGTGTGCAATATCTGTCGATCAGTTCCTACCAGAACACCAATAGACGATATCGACTCGATAAAAGATATCGATCCAATAATTGTCGCTCCGATATCTACTCAATACTATAACGTACGAGAAACTGGGCATAAGAATCAATATCATAGATATTGAAAGTATTACCCTTGTTTATAGATACCATAGACATACTTTATGTCTATGATAGATATACACTTAGCAGCAGAAGTCTGCGTACAAAAAACTTCTAACACTTTAACTGAAAAAATAAGGGTCATGATCTAATGTGATAAACATCAATTTTTTTTTATTTTGTGTATTAACTACATATAATTCTATTAACAAAATATGCATCAATAAAACAGAAATATTAGTTACAAAAAAAATTAAAATTAAAAATTCTCCAAATAATGCGTATGCAAAAATCTGCGTACAAATAAAGACGCCTTCTCCAAAATATACTTATTTACTTAAATACGTAGTTGGCGATGTACGCTTTCCGATTTAAATAAAAGATAAACGGTGTCAATTATATTAGCAGAGGCTTAGAAGCTAAAAGTTAGAACGGACACGAAAGGAAAGGAAATTGAATTGGGAGAGAGAAAAATTATTGTAAAGTTATGGAAAGAGGGAAAATCTTTTCGAAAAATAGGAGAAACTGTCGGCAGGTCACACTCTTCCATTCAAAGAGTAATTAATAATTATAAAGACACTGAAGATTACCTCTCACGTCCGCGATCTGGTAGACCACCCCTTTTAACAAACCGAGAGAAGCGAAAAATTGTACAGCAGGTTAGAAAAGAACCTAGGCTGACGGCAAAAAAAAATAGTAGAAAATGTATAAGAAGAATTTCATAAAATTATCAGCAAAGATACGGTGAGAAGGACGTTAAAAAAAGCTAACTATCACAGTCGCGTTGCACGAAAAAAGCCATTTGTGTCAGAGGTCAATCGTCAGAAGCGGATCGCCTTTGCAAAAAAACTCTTAGACAAGCCCATTGAATTCTGGGAGAAAGTTCTCTTTACAGATGAGAGCAAATTTTGCATTTTCGGCATTAAGGGTAAACAACTTGTATGGAGAAAACCTAATACTGCCCTTAATCTCGAAAATTTGAAAGCGAGTGTAAAACACGGAGGTGGTGGAGTTATGGTTTGGGGGTGTATGTGCACCAAAGGGGTGGGAAGGTTGGTTTTCATAACATCGACAATGGACCATAAAATGTATATAGACATTTTAAAAGAAAATTTGAAGCCTAGCATCGAAAGCTTGGGCTTGGGGCCCGAATACTTTTTTCAACAAGATAATGACCCCAAACATTGCGCCCACAACACTAAGCTTTGGCTACTGTACAATACCCCAAAACAATTTAAAACACCTCCACAATCGCCGGACTTGAATCCCATCGAACACCTCTGGGATTTACTGGAACGCAGGATTCGGCAACACAACATAACGTCGAAGGAAACGTTAAAAAATGTTATGATTGAGGAATGGGCCAAAATCAGTTCGGACGAAACGAAGAAATTAGTGCACTCCATGCCTAAACGTTTAAGGGAGGTCATTAAACGTAAAGGTTATCCGACCTCATATTAATATAGAAACAATGATCTCATTTATGAATTTTTATAAATACTGTACTGACTTGTACGCAGATTTTTGCATACCCGTTATTTGTAGAATTTTTAGTTTTGATTTTTTTCTGTAACTACTGTTTCTGTTTTGTTGAAGCATATTTTGTTAATAGAATTATATGTAGTTAATATACAAAATAAAAAAAAAATCAAGTTTATCACATTAGATTATGACTCTTATTTTTTCAATTAAAGTATTACAAGTTTTTTGTACGCAGACTTCTGCTGCTGAGTGTAGGTCTAGTGTTAGTTTTAGTTTTACTTCAATTCAAATATACAGGGTTGCCAATTAGTTTGTAAAGAACTCTTATTATTATTATTATGATTTGTATTGAATACAAGAAAACTAAAGTTGTGTAAACGCGTATAGTGGAAGGTTAAGAACTCTCGTTTCCTTTCTTATTTTCTTTTTTTCATATCCTTTCTTAAAAATTAGTAAAATCCATGTAAATGTATCAGGAGATTTAATTTGATACTCTATAATTTGATACATAAGTATGATGTCAAATTAAACCACCCAATATTTAGTTTATTCATGTGGCCTTTTTGTTTCATTATATACTAACTAATACTTCGCCATTTTATTTTTTTCGCCATAAAAAGGGTTTCTTATTTATTTATTTTTATTTCTTGCGCTTGCTCTGTGTTTAATGTTCACTTGTTTGTTGTTTTGTGTCAGTCGTACTCATGGAGTGGTTCGCAGCAGCGTTTGGCCAATAGAGATCCTAGCCGCGTAAGTATTTTTATTGGTAACAGGGGCTTACACGCCGTCTTTATCTTAATTTACATTATCATAATTAAAAAAAGAAATCATTTGCTACTAATATAAGTCGATGTATTTGTTTTAATTTTCGTTATAAATAAGTAACTTTAAATTTAAATAATTTAATGTTAATTGTTACTTTCTTTTCAATTTTCTAGGACATAAACGAAATAATAAGCTGTTGTGCTAGCACGACATGGCAAGAACGCAAGGAAGGATTAGTTTCACTCCGTTATTATCTGACATCAGGATCGTTATTATCCCACGGCGAATTATTACACATAACAGAGATCTTTACACGTATGTTTATGGATTCTCACACAAAAGGAATAAGCGTGTTCCTTGATACTCTCAACGAAATAATTCGAAGACACAATACGGATTTACACGAATGGCTGTACGTTTTATTACATCGTATTTTTAATAAGCTTGGTAGTGATTTACTCACTTCCGCGCACACGAAACTTTTAAATACTCTCGATGAGATCCGAAGTCACTTTCCGATCCCGTTACAATTAACCAGCGTTTATCGTTTTTTAGTAGACGCGACTCAAACACCGAATGCTAAAACCAAAGTGGCTGTTTTAAATTACTTGTCGTCGTTGTGTCGCGTAATGGAAACGAGCCAATTCGTAACGAAACCGCCGGCGAACGCCGCGCTTCAAAAAATCTTGATTTACACACAAGATACCAAATCGGTTCCCATTAGAAATGCCGCGACGATGTGCATAATAGCCATGTGGAATTGTAACACGTCACAGGTTACAATGTTATTAACGGAATTACCGAAAGAGTTGCAAGAAATCGCTTCGAATATCGTTCAAAATCACATGTCGAGAAGCTCGATGGGGAGCGAGCCGGGAAGCCCTTTGGTTACACCGCCGAGGAACGATGAGTTTAATCAGGAAGAAATTCGTAGAAGCTTAAGAAAAACCACCGCTGAAATTCAAAATTACACTTATGAAACGACCGGTTTCAAATTGGACAGGGAGAAAGATACAACGTCTCAAGATTCGGGAATTTCACAAATGAGTGCAGGAAATGATGTGAAAGCTGATGTGGTAATGGAAGAACAAGCTAGTCTTTCTTCTAGCAATTCTACTATTGTTAATGGTTACAACAGCATAGGTTGGTTTTTTTTTTTAATCTTTAATATATTTATTAGAGGATAAGGTTTGTGGCGACACAAAAGTCATCTTTTTGTTAAAATTTGACTTGTGCACACAGTTTTTAGAACTACAATTATACACTGGGCTGAATCCCGATTCTAATTTTTCAAAATTATTTTAAGGACTTTATGAAGGAAAAAGTAAATCTTAAACATCTACTTTTCTTAGAACTGAATTTTAAGGTTTTTCACATAAATTTTAAGGAAAATTTAGTATAAACTAAAATGGAAAGATAAAATCAATGCAAATTTAGTTTTTAGTAAAAAAAAGAGAACTATTTTTATAAAAATTCTAAATCTGAATCTTGTTCAATTCGCTTGAAAAATTCTTCTCCGCCATATCCTGTTTTATTTAATCTGTGATGAGCTGTTTTGTCTCAACTTTCTTAATGAAACTTTCTAGAATGTTAAAAGAATATGAACTAAGTCTTCACAGGTATATGGGTGTGTCCGCAGGATTGCAACATACGTAAAGGAGCGATTCTTAATATTAAGGGGACGTTAATATATAAACCATAGGTGAATTTGGCTTCCCTAAGTATACCCGTTTGATACCCGTTTACCTTAATTATTTGCTCAAAACACTCTTTGTAAGACAATCAAAAGTATTCATAGTTAAATATCAAAGAACATCTAAAGCATACTAAGATCTTTTCGAAATTTGTTCCAACTTTTGATCGACAACCGGTTGTTTAACGGGTAGTGCTTACTATTTTTTTTTCCTCAAAAATTAATCGTTTTTGGAAAAACTTTAGAAAGAATTTTAGGGAAAATGTCAACGGGGTACAAAAGTATGGGGTCAAATCGTGCACTATTATAACTTAATTAAATATATTCCCCAAATAAAGATAAAGCCAACATTTTCCACCCACGGTTCATATATCAAAGTATCCTTAAAATTTACTACAGAATCACTCCTAGAAATTTGTTACAATCATTGAAATACATTCTGTATATAGCCTGTTCCAACTTAAATGTGCATCATTGGTAACTTTGCAATTAGTTGAGACACAAAGTCAGTTAAACAAGTAAAGTAAGAGCATTTTTTTCTAAAAATTGCAGTTTGGAAAACAAAAAAAAAATAAGTGTATGCCTCGTTTAAGAAAAAATTAAGAAATAGTTACTAGTTATTAACAAGACATAACAGATCATATAATAACACAAATTTGCAGCGATGTGAAACGTCTGAAAGGTTACTTTCTTAGAAACAAAGATATTATTATTATTAAATCAGATAAAACTAAAGAATTATCAATTCTTTATTAACAACAATATATTGAAAAATTGTATATCGTTTAATAGGTAAACGATAAAAATACTTATCGAAATATTAGGTCAGATCCAAGACCTAATTTAGTAGAGAAAATGAATGAATATTAAAAAAGACTAGGATATTTTTCTGGCTTCCTATGGGTTCAAATTTGAGTGTAAATTTAAATGGTATAGTCATGAACTTTCTAATAACAACACAACTGAATTTAACTCATGTAAAACCTCTGCTTATTGCCAAATGTATTGATTTGTTAATTGTATTACCGAAAAATAAATTATGTTGTGTTATGGTGTTACAATTAAAACACCCATAAATAATAAATGACCTTTTCTGGATCTATTACTTATAATTGATAGAGATAAAAATAAAGTACTAACAAAATGATCCATATTTAGTAATCGTCTTTTAAATTATTACAACAATCATCCTATAATCTTATAGCATTGTATAGAATCATAAGTAATCATATAGTACACAAATATTAAATTCCATGTCGAATTACATAAAAAGAGCAATAACAGGTAAAGTTTTTATGAAGGAAGTTAACAATAAGACTCAAATATTTAATACATAAATATATGATAAATAAAATACATAAATATAATACCTGCAAAAACATAATAAAAAGATGTTGTTAGAACATCTTGTTAGAAATTTTCTGTTCTAAATCTTAAAATTTTTCATTAACACATATAGAAGAACAGATACATAAAAAGATAAAAGGCAGAAATTCATATAAGAATAACACAGGTGTCCCTTGTTTTATCGCAAAATTGTTTGGAGTGATGAATACACTTCCACTAGTAATAGACCTTTTATAACCGTCATATTCATCGCTATTCGAGCCAAGAAAACTCAAGATTGGTTATCAACCAACAACAACCGTCAATGTGCTTGGGTCATTTCCTAGCGACGATTCGACCGTTTGACAAAAATGGATTGGCACTAATGGCCGTATTCAATGGTCGCCTTACGTTCTTAAATTTTTGGCTTTGGGGTGCCACAGAATATTGACGATCTAAGAAATCGAATTATTAAAGTTTGTCAGGAAATACCAAATGATTTTAGATTAAATCTGTGGTGTTATAAAAAGATGCCAATGTTGTATTCAGTATGATGGCATTCAATTTGAACAGTATTTGTGAATATTTTGGTTTTTTGATTTTTGTTTCCTCTGATCTGGGACCCAAGTCACTTTGGCGTTGCTGCCAATGGAATGGCAGTTGAAGCCAGCAGTTTGTGTAACATTTGTGATGGCCAAATAGAGGATTGGAAAAATTCTGCAGTCAACAGGTTTATTTTTAGAGCGTCAGTGGTAACACAATAAGTATGGGTGCTGAAAAAACTGAATTGGGTCAAACGACGAATGACGGTTCTTAAAAAAGAGTCAAAACACCCATGTATCTAGCGCCTATGATTCGTTTGCAATGAAAATGTTTTCTGCCAGTAATGTTTTCAGTTTTACAAGCAGTATCTAGCCTTTAATTGGCATTATTTGAACTTTTGAGGTGAACATTTTGTATACCAACAGTATTTGGTATTTTTGGAAGCAAAATCAAATCTTATTAATACTTTCTTGACTTTTGCAATAAATATGCCTTCTTCAAGATTTTGCATTTTGTCCAATAAACAATATTCTCTGTCAGCAGTTTTACAAACAGTATCAAGTCTTCTAGAAGCAGTATTAAGTCTTTTGGAATCATTTTAAATCTTCTAGAAGCAATATTAAATCTTTTGGAATCATGTTAAGTCTTCTAGAAGCAGTATTAAGTCTTTTGGAAGCAATATCAATCTTTTAGAAGCAATATCACATCTTCTAGAAACATGCCAGGTCTTCCAGAAGCAATATCAAGTCTTTTAGAAGCAGTATTAAGTCTTTTGGAATCATTTCAAATCTTCTGTAAGCAGTATTAAATCTTTTGGAATCATTTCAAGTCTTCTAGAAGGAGTATTAAGTCTTTTGGACGCATTTCAAGCCTTTTGGACGCTATAGCAAATCTTTTAGAACCAATATCACGTCTTCTGGCAATATTTCAGGTCCTCCAGAGGCAACATCAAGTCTTTTGGAAGTACATTAAGTCTTCTGAAAGCAATATCAAGACTTTTAGAAGCAGCATTAAGTCTTTCAAGGACAGTATCAAATCTTTTGGAAACAGTTTAAGTCTTCTGAAAGCAATCTTTTAAAAGTAGTATCGAGTATTCCCGAGGCAGTATGGAGTATTCCGGAAGCAGTTCAAATTTTCTCGAAGCAATATCAAGTCTTATGGAAGCGGTATCAATTTTTTGGAAGAATTTCAAATCTTTTAAAAGCAATATCACGTCTCCCAGAGGCGGTATTGAGTTTTCTGAAAGTAGTTTAAGTCTCCTGGAAGTAATATCAAGTCGTCTGAAAACATTTCAAGGCATCTGAAAGTTGTATCAAGTCTTCTAGAAGCGGTGTCAAGTTTCCTGGAAGTATTTCAAGCTTCTTAAAAGTAATATTAAGTCAGTATTGAGTGTTCTAGAAGCGATATCAAAACTTCTGAACGCATTTAAAGGCTTCTGGACGCCTTCAAAAAAATTTTCTCTATTTTAACAGAGCCAGTCTCTAGATGCTCTTAACAGTGAACAGCTTTCACCTCTCGTATAAATTTAATAATGGCGACCGCAAAATTCAAAATCTTTTAAAAGCAATATCACGTCTCCCAGAGGCGGTATTGAGTTTTCTAAAAGCAGTTTAAGTCTCCTGGAAGTAATATCAAGTCGTCTGAAAACATTTCAAGGCATCTGAAAGTTGTATCAAGTCTTCTAGAAGCAGTGTCAAGTTTGCAGGAAGTATTTCAAGCTTCTTAAAAGTAATATTAAGTCAGTATTGAGTGTTCTAGAAGCAATATCAAAACTTCTGAACGCATTTGAAGGCTTCTGGACGCCTTCAAAAAATTTTTCTCTATTTTAACAGAGCCAGTCTCTAGATGCTCTTAACAGTGAACAGCTTTCACCTCTCGTATAAATTTAATAATGGCGACCGCAAAATTCAAAATTTTTTAAAAGCAATATCACGTCTCCCAGAGGCGGTATTGAGTTTTCTAAAAGCAGTTTAAGTCTCCTGGAAGTAATATTAAGTCGTCTGAAAACATTTCAAAGCATCTGAAAGTTGTATCAAGTCTTCCAGAAGCAGTGTCAAGTTTCCTGGAAGTATTTCAAGCTTTTTAAAAGTAATATTAAGTCAGTATTGAGTGTTCTAGAAGCAATATCAAAACTTCTGAACGCATTTGAAGGCTTCTGGAAGCCTTCAAAAAATGATTCTCTTTTTTATCAGAACCAGTCTCTAGATACTCTTAACAGTGAACAGCTCTCACCTCTCGTATAAATTTGATAATGGCGACCGCAAAATTCATAAAGATCTATATAAGCCAAATTAAAGTTTGAAATTGCAATTTGTACTTTTATTTTAGTATAGAATGATCCTCTTCAAAGGTAGGAATCACGTTTAACATATCTTCATTAAGTAAATGTTGTTTTTGTTAGTTAATTTCTGTAAACATTAAACGTGTCTTATACAAAATTGCTATTAAAAGTTAATACCGAAAATGAAAACGACACTGTGTTGTACAATTTCGAAGGTAGGATTGTCTTTTTCTTCTTTTTGTATCATTTCGCATTCAGAATCAAAAATAACTATTTTAGACCCAGTTATAAGTAGTATTCACCTTTAATTAAACAAACGAATTATAATACTGATTGAAATATGGCTGTATAATTATAATTTGTTCAATCCTACCTTTGAAATTGCCAGTTTCTAGCGTAGATACGAGTGTTGAAAGTTGTTATTTTCACTCACTCTGCTAACATTCATAGCAACGGGTGAGTGAAAATATTTTTCACTCACTCTAATTTTATTCATCCACTATTAGCGAAATTTAAACCTTTAAAGGTACAACTCTTTGTTTAAACGTAGCGGATTTGAACTAAAAAAAGGTAGAAAGCACACAAGGAAAATTAAATGAAGTATTTCACTTGTATAAATTATTAATCTTAATTAATTTGCGTAATGATGACAATTAACAATTTGACACAATTGGTTGTTTATCAATCAATTAAGAGTATGACAACGTCAAAAAGTCTCACAATTTGACACAACTGGCTGTTTATCAACCAATTACGAGGATAACAATGTCAAAAAGTATCGTCTCCGACATATCGACATGACATTGGCCAAGAATTAACGAATTTTAAGACCGAATTTTCTCTAAATAGTAGGATTGTACAAAACGCTATACAGCACACGTGAGAAACCAATATTTTCCACTCACCTGTATGTCTTTCCACACCCGCCTACGGCTCGAGTGTAAATCTGACATACGCGTGAGTGAAAAACCTTAGTTTCCTCACTTGTACTGTAATATACTATTGTATAATATGGCTGCTAATTTTGCCAATTTTACAACAATTTGGCAAGCATTATAAAAAAAATCTAAATATATGTGTTTTAATCTCCAATATATTTAATTTAACCTCCAATATATGATGGTCCATATTACCATCATATAATGGGCCACATCAGTTTTTGAAAGATATTAGTTTTTTTTACGGGAAACTAATTTTCAGACCATAATAATAACGTACGTTGCAGTTATCCCAGTTATAAATTCCGCGTTATTGAAAAATATGGAATTAAAATGTCTTTTTTTATTCGAGTCTTTAAAACGGCAACCAGCCGATGACGTAGCAGGAACTCTGTACACTGATTGGTTACCGTATTCCTTGTTTTCTTCGCCACAAACTTTAAACTGCATAAGACAGAGACCGATTGAGATCGATGTACATTTCCGTGACCGATGTATATCCATCTCTGTTCATAGCGTTTACCCTATTATGTTTCTCTCTTACTAATGAATATCGTATTCTACGATTCGATATCTTGTAACGTGTTTAATATATATGTGATTGATATGACATATTGTAATCAACAGTTTTCAAAGCGTTTTAAATAAACTTGAATAGTTTTGTTAAATATTAATATTTAACAAAAGAAGCTACCTTTACCTATTTTCAAGGCACATTTTATATAGGAAGGGTGAAAGAGTAGCAACCAATCCGATACGAGAGTTCTTGCTACGTCACAGCAGAACCGCGCCATGGGTCCGTTTAAACGTATTTTTTAATCAGACGTTTTCATGATTTTTTTTTGGGATGTTAGGAGCTGATTTAAAGAAAATAAAAAAATACGGCAAAATTATTTTTCTCTGTACTATTATATGCAACAATAAAAAAAAATGACCGATGTGGCCCATTGACGGTACATTTCAATTTAGAAAAATATTCCATTAAAAAATTCTATTTTCATTTTTTTTTTTAAATAACATTCAGTTATTAATGAAAACAGAAGGAAAGAAATTTTACCTAACACACGTAGAGACAGGAATAAATATGAAAAGAAATGATTGCAGCGCTGCGATCCGAACCCAGGTCTCCAGTTTTCCAGCGCTGCTACCATTTCTTTTCATATTTATTCCTGTCTCTACGTTTGTTAGGTAAAATTTCTTTCCTTCTGTTTTCATTTATATGTGTTATACGTAAAAATTCCAATTAATATTTATTCAGTTATTACTAAATACTATTGCAAAATGGTTCTAATTTGCTTGTTTAACCGACTTTGTAACTCCATTAATAACAAAGTTACCAATGGTGTCCACTTAATTTAGAACATGCTGTATATATGAGGACTCTAAATAGCCTCATGTCTTTATTTATTGTCTCTTATGAGTCCTGTGAAATAAAAAATTACTATTGAAAAATGGATATCTAGAAAATGATTAAGCATACATTAAATGAAATATAGAATAATATCCAGGGTATTCTATTAAAGAAAACGTAGCTTTGTTACATCAAAATTTTGATACTTTTCTTTGATATCTTTCATTCATTATCTTATTTCTCCTTATTTATTTTGATACTTTTGTTAGTTAGGTAAGCTTGCAAATCTTTGCAAAATAACTATTTGAAGCAGCAATTTATGATAAGACTTTTATTTACATTAATGAATCAACAACAAAGCCAAATGAATAACACTATCGATTAATTTGTCTTGGGCAACAAATAAAGCACACATTACTTTATCTTTAATACTTAGTATTAGCCATCTTATTGATTATAATAGGTGCTTTATACATAAGCATCATTTTCAATTATGGCAAATTCACCAAATTTAATAAGGGTTGTAAAATCAATTTTGAAATTTATTTATCACTTGAATTTTATTATTGCAGTAATAATGCAGGAAATAAGGTAAAATTTATCGCTTAACATAAAATTTACACATGAAACAAGCTGACAATAACAAATATAATTGGCGGGCGAAAATAATAAACTTAATACACAATTTAATTTAATTTAACCCAAAACTTTATTGTACATTCATCATGTTCTTATAAAAAATTTTTTCACGACACATTTTTATTTATACCATTTTTTTTTTAGACGATTCAAACGGAGAACTTCTCGTTCAAAGAGTATTAGAACATTGTGTAATCGACAAACCAACTCCTGTAGCTGATAAACGGGTGTATTTAAGCAAACTAGCAGAAATGATCAAAAATGGAGAAACGGAACATGTTATATTAAACTTTAAGTATGTTTTTATTAAAACTATTTAACCCGACTTAATTTTAATAATTACTTATTTTTAAGGAAACTTTTAAGGCTGTTGATTGATAATTTAGAAAGGAAAGATCCTCAAACGCAAGTTATCGTGCTTCGAACTATGACGGAAATCTTCAATAACCCCTCAATGAAACCGTGTTGGTCAAATTTCGTCGAATTATTAACATTGCGCGTTCTTAACGCGCATTGCGATGACCGGCGAGAAGTATTTCATTCAATCTTTTTAATTAATTAATATTTTTTGAATAATTTTATTTTATTGTTTAGGTATCGAAAGAAGCTGAAGTAACAGCAGCGGCGATGAGTGTTTTCCCATTTAATCTAGTCGTAGGTGTATTAACACCATTAATCCAAACTTCCACTTATCCAAAGCTTCAAGGAGCCATAAAAATGTTAATTAAACTAATTGAGACGCACGGAAACGAAATTACTGATGAACATTTACTTCAAATTATGCCGGGATTAGTTAAGGTAAAAGCGTAATAATTTTTACGATGTTTCGTTGAGTTTATAATTTTTTAGACAAATGATCATGAAGAAAGTACAGTTCGAAAAAGTGCTGTATTTTGCATGGTGGCGCTTCATAAAGCTGTAGGAGAAGAGAGATTGGCGCCCCATATCGCAAAATTACCTGGAAGTAAATTAAAACTGTTAAGGTTGTACATTACTAAGACGCAGTCATCGTCTAGCGTGCCTACCAGTCCTAAGAATTCGGCAACAACCAGCTAGTCGAAGGTGAAAACTGTCCGAAATAAACGAGTGAACACCATCATAACCTCCAGTGACCTAGACATATTGTTGGACGAAAGAAAACGGAAGGAATAGGAAACAACGCGTGTTTTTATTTCTCTCTACTGCTATCGTTCTACATATAAATATAAGTGCCTATTTTCTTTTTTATAATTAACCTAACCTTTCGACTTTGTTAACTATTTGATTTTTTTTTTCGTTTCATTTGATATATTAACTTAAGTCTAAAATGAAAGTACTCATTGTTATTTATTCCTTACCTTTAAAAGTTTTAATATTAAGTGAGAGTTTTGTCCCGAAATTATTAGTATTGATACTTACGCGTGTTTCAAGTTTTTTCTACATGTAATACTTCAATATTAATTGTGATATTGTATATCAGAGATAAAATACGATCAGTTGAATGAAAATAAAAATAAAGATTGATGCAAATTAATAGAAAAAAATGGAAAGTAACAGAGAATTTTGTTGAATATTATTTTAATCTGTATATACTATTATTTGTTATTTATGCATATTATGAAAAAAAAAATGCAACAAAAAAAACAATATTTGCAGTGTTCGATATTAAATTTAACTCTTTTTTCAATGTTAATTTTTAAATTACCAATAAATAACGTTCGCTTATAAAAATAAAATAAATTTCTTTAAAACTAATTTGATCGATCACATCATTTCTAACAAAAAAAAAATCTGATTAACTAATAAATCTAGTCTGTACGAAGAAATACAGCTTTGAAAAGACAGAAAGAATCTGTTTAAAAAGATTGATAGAAATCTTTGAGAGTAAAATAGCTTTTCGAAATATTTTGTATGCCAAAAAACAAAAAGATAAATATTTAAACAAAAAAATGTTATATTTACTACATACACTTAAACTGTGCTATATGTTTTTCTTTATTATTATTATCAAATATTAAAGCTGTATATAATGTAGTTTACTTACTTATACAAAATCATCATAGGTTTGTTAATGAGAATAAATGCATTTTTTTGTCAGAAACTTTTGCTTATTATTAAATGTTTAACGTTACAAATGAAAAGAGAGCGTGCTAAAACTATCATTATTACTCTTTGTGTAATTATAGATATTGTAATAAAGAAGTTTATAAATAATTGTGGTTATATTTTTAATTCTTCAAAAATCCTTTAGAAAAACACAGCAATGGTATTTAGTTTTCTAAAAGCAGCATTTAATCGTCTGGAACTGTCTTATCTATCTTGTGCTGAGTGTTGCTTTTAAAAAATCATCAATCTCATTTGCAATCTGGAGTAGTATCTACTTTTTGGCAGGAGTTTTACACTTCTGGCAGCGATATTTCATCTGCTTGGTAGAAGAACACGAATTACTGTTTAGGAGGAGTAAGTAGTTTTCTGACGGCTGTATTCAATTTTTTGAAAGCAACATATAATATTTGGTAATAACGTTATACTACTAGACCCAATCTAGTTTTCTTGTAGCAGCAGTATTTGAGCTTCTTGAGCAGTGTCTAGTCTTTTTTAGGCAATGTTACTCTGCAATAACCTATTGAAACATCTCTTGAATTTATTAACTTACATGAGTTTCCTCCTCCTATACTTAGAACTAAATGTATTTAGATTTAGTTGTCTTGAAAGATACATAGCTAAACCTGAACTAAATGTAAAAGTAGAAATATTTGATTTTAGCCATTTTTCTCTTAAGATAGCTAAACCCGAATGACAAGTTTTAAATTTATTAACTCCCATCGAATAACGATAACACTATGTCATTCCTATCTCTTACAAACACATGAATTTTCTTCTTCCTAGAGTTAGAACTAGAAGTATTCAGGTTCGTAGCCGTACATCTCTTAAAATGACAAAATCCTAATGTTTTTAGCTCTAGGTTTAGTGTTAGTTCTGAAGCTGGGCTGTATGCCTAGTATTAGATATACTTTTAGATCCAGAAGTATTTAAAACAACCTAGTATTTAGATTTCTAAAACCAGTATTTAAGTGTGTGGAGCAGTATTTAGTGTTTTAGTAGTGCGGATCATTTTTTGAAAAGATAAAACTAATCAAAAAAAGTCTGATAATAAAATGATGTTGCTGATAGTACAGTAATTCCTCGACTGCGCGGTAGTTCGGTTCCGAAAAAGGACCGAGCAACTCGAAATCGCACAATGCAAATCTTATTGACTGATGCTCAAATCGGTAAATATATGGAAATCCTTCTCCACTAATTCTTTTATATACAGGTTGTTTTCCAAATTCTTTTTGTACTAAATTACATCTTATTCATCAACAGATATTGAATACTAATCATTCTTTATGGACAAATTATCCGAACTTTGAGAATCCCCTGAAGATGTATGAAGCATGGTATAACATTTTAACGTTAACATTTTCGCTTAAGAATCGAGCGAAGAATGTATTTTATACAGCTTGAAGTTGAAGTTGAAGAAGTAGTAGCAATATATGCTACTACTTCTTCAACATCTAGAATGTTTATTTCGGATTCTCTAATACAACAACATTCAGGCCATAACTTCTCATCTGCTACTCCTTGTGGTTATGATTAGATTTCCATGACAATCGTCTTGATAACATAATCATGTAGATCATTAAGAATTAAATGTAACATTAAATACATTATTTATTGGTAAGAATAATTAGTGGTAATGATTAAGTCACAATCAAACTTTTTGATTAACCCTTCAACATAAACACAACTGTTTATTATCAATGAAGATTCAGAAGCTTTACTGCCACTGCTGGCTAGCATAAGGGTGCATACTGGACTAATGTTCACGGATATGTGGCGACAGAGGATGCAATTCGCATTGAAACATCCGGGCATCGCGCGCAAGAGGCCACTAGAGAAGGAAGAATGCTCTGTCGACAGCAACAGCTGGATCTTTTGGCAGCTTCAACCTCTTCAGAAGCTTAATGTATGGCGTTGGACTAGATGAATAAGACGTAAGATAGAAAAAACATTTTATTTAAGTGCAATTCTATCTTGCAACTTTAAACGCAATTTTCTCAAAATTACACTTTCATAAACGGCAACCAAACATATCTTGAGAACAAATGTATTGATCTATTTCGAATATCGAGATTTTCACTTTCAACGACCGCCATTTCGTCAAGAATGAATATTTCACGCACTGGATGTATTCATACATAACATTTTTTTCATTTTAATGTCAGATGATCTATGTTAGAACAGCAGTGGTCACTGCAAAAGCCATTTTTCAACATGGCTTTCACGAGAATGGCTTTTACTTGTATACTTATTCATATTTTCCTTCACAACAATTCCATTATATTCACGAAAATACATTTATTCACAAACATAAACCCGATTATTAAGAAGTCTTATGCATTACGTAAGAAAAATTGAAAAATAACTTATTTTCTAGCGTTCTAACTAGGCATGACGTGAAGTTACATAATTATCTTGAGCAAATTAGAAAAAGCATACAATAATTATCAACAACTCCTTATTTAAGTGTAACTCTATTAACATGGATACTTTTAAGATAATGAGAAGCAATTTGAAGCTAAAAGAAGCTGAGATGGAACATTTTGATATTATGGATCATCTTTTAGAAGATAAAACTATTCAAAGAAAAGTCTGCTAATAATAGAAATACTGTTGATACTATATGGGTAATAAGTTAATATACTGCTCATATTAGTTAATATTAATAATAGTTTTAAAAATCATCTGCTACTCCTTGTGATTATGATTACATTTCCAAGATAATCGTCTTGATAATATAATCATGTAGATCATTAAGAATTAAATGTAACATTAAATACATTATTTATTGGTAAGAATAATTAGTGGTAATGATTAAGTCACAATCAAACTTTTTGATTAACCCTTTAACATAAACACAACTGTTTATTTTCTTTTGACGCTCATTATATAGCATTTGGCTAAATTAGTTCTTAATCTTACAACTAATTATTTTTTATTAACCATTTATTTATTAATCTTTTTAATTAACATTACAATCCTTATAATATTCTTGTTTAAACATGATTTTTAGAAAACACCTCTAATCGCTTAAAAGTTTCTACTCAAATCTTAATTTATTATTTTGCTTCGCGTTTCTATTTATAAACGCAACCATCCAAATAAAATTTCAATCATCTCGATTCGTGGCTTTAATTAATGAGAAACCTGAAGGTACCGTTGGTCGAGTGTAAAATCGACGCATGCGCGCTCAACGGAAATTATATTGGACAGGCAGCGCGTGTGACGCCATTTTGATGAATGCTTTGTGTTAGTACGGAAGAGGTGAGTGCCGAAAATGTGCGATTTTTCGACGCTAGTTTAATGAGAGGCGGCCGCCGGCGTCAAAAAAGGTATGTAATTCCTTCGTTTTAAAGGGACGTCAGAGTTGGATTTCGCGGCGGGATCGAAGCGAACGGAAACGGCGTCGTCCTCCCGCCGAACGGGACGAACAGCGGCGTCCCGCTAAATTTCGATCCGTAATCGTAGCGTATTCGTTCCCGGGACGCATCCGATATACGAACGAGAACGGCCGGTTTAACTTGTATAAACGCGATTCGGTTGGACGAAACGAACGAAGCGGGAAAACTTTGCTTTTCGGGATGCGTTCTGGAATTGAAATTGGATTTGGATGTTTGAAATCGATATTTATTTTTGTGTTTTTGCGCCCGATGCGCTTGGTAAAGATTTTTTAATTGCTCCACTGAGTTATGGTTCTAAATGAAAATGTTCACTTAATGTGTATATTTTCATAGTGCGTATTAATTATTGCTTTTAGTACACTGCATTAAAACGAATCAAATCTAATCCAATTTCGTTTACATTTTCTTTAAACATTTTCTAGATTGTTTAAGAATTTCTAAATTTTTCTAGAAACTGTTCTAGAAATTGTTAAAAGTTTAGATAACTTCTTGAAAACAACATTCTTTCAAAGTTATTGTGTTAGGTATATTGCAGTATACCATGGAAAAAGTAAAAAACAAGCTATAACTGTCATCTACGACTATTTAATGTCAGCGTTTAATGATTGTTATTGAGCGTTATTTTTTATTTTTCAGAAAATATTTGAAATTTTTCCTAAAAAATGTCGATAGATTCAGAAATCAAATTTCAAGCAATTTTGAAAAATAAAAGTTTTTGAAAAAAAAAATTTTTTGCTATACAGGGTGAGTTAAAAAAGTTGTATATAAAAGTTATTTGACTCACCACCTTCTATCATTTAAAATTATTTTCACATGTTCTATTTAGGCGTAGCAGATAATAAATCAATTTTTTAAATGGAACAGTCGGTATATTTTATCATATTAAATTTGTTAACACAACAGTATATTTTACTAATTCATAGAATTCATGGTTTCTGAGATATACAATTATTTCTTCAAAATGTGCCCATTGCAGTATCTTCTTAAAGATGATGTAACGACATTTTTTTCAGATTTTGCTTTGAATCTATACCAGATAATAGTCAAAGCCAATAAGTACATGACACCATCCAAAGATATTAGATACACTATACAGCATGTTCATAAAGTTCAGCTACTTTAGATATTTTTCAAAGATATCTACTCTTTAAATGTAGATCATGTTAATTTAATTAATTCTTCTTTTATTTTGCAAAATATTTGTGATAAATAATCTAAATCTGATAAAAATACAAAAAAAATATATTACATACAGGTGTCTCCGAAATGCGTGTACAACGGAAGACCACAGATTCGAAATCGATAGTTATTTTTGTGTTTTTGTGCCCGATGCGCTTGGTAAAGATTTTTTAATCGCCCCACTGAGTTATGGTTTTAAATGAAAATGTTCACTTAATGTGTATATTTTCATAGTGCGTATTAATTATTCCTCTTAGTACACTCCATTAAAACGAATCAAATTTAATCCAATTTCATTTACATTTTCTTTAAATATTTTCTAGATTGTTTAAGAATTCCTAAATTTTTCTAGAAACAATTGTTAAAAGTTTAGATAACTTCTTTAAAACAACATTCTTTCAAAGTTATTGTGTTAGGTATATTGCAGTATGCCATGGAAAAAGTAAAAAAAAAAACAAGCTATAACTGTCATCTACGACTATTTAATGTCAACGTTTAATGATTGTTATTGAGCGTTATTTTTATTTTTCAGAAAATATTTGAAATTTTTCCTAAAAAAATGTCGATAGATCAGAAATCAAATTTTAAGCAATTTTGAAAAATAAAAGTTTTTGAAAAAAAATTTTTTTTTGCTATACAGGGTGAGTTAAAAAAGTTGTATATAAAAGTTATTTGACTCACCACCTTCTATTATTTAAAATTATTTTCACATGTTCTATTTAGGCGTAGCAGATAATAAATCAATTTTTTAAATGGAGCAGTCGGTATATTTTATCATATTATGATTACTAAATTTGTTAACACAACAGTATATTTTACTAATTCATAGAATTCATGGTTTCTGAGATATACAATTATTTCTTCAAAATGTGCCCATTGCAGTATCTTCTTAAAGATGATGTAACGACATTTTTTTCAGATTTTGCTTTGAATCTATACCAGATAATAGTCAAAGCCAATAAGTACATGACACCATCCAAAGATATTAGATACGCTATACAGCATGTTCATAAAGTTCAGCTACTTCAGATATATTTCAAAGATATCTACTCTTTAAATGTAGATCATGTTAATTTAATTAATTCTTCTTTTATTTTGCAAAATATTTGTGATAAATAATCTAAATCTGATAAAAATACAAAAAAAATATATTACATACAGGTGTCTCCGAAATGCGTGTACAACGGAAGACCACAGATTCGAAATCGATAGTTATTTTTGTGTTTTTGCGCCCGTTGCGCTTGGTAAAGATTTTTTAATCGCCCCACTGAGTTATGGTTTTAAATGAAAATGTTCACTTAATGTGTATATTTTCATAGTGCGTATTAATTATTCCTCTTAGTACACTAAATTAAAACGAATCAAATCTAATCCAATTTCGTTTACATTTTCTTTAAACATTTTCTAGATTGTTTAAGAATTTCTAAATTTTTCTAGAAACAATTGTTAAAAGTTTAGATAACTTCTTTAAAACAACATTCTTTCAAAGTTATTGTGTTAGGTATATTGCAGTATGCCATGGAAAAAGTAAAAAAAACAAGCTATAACTGTCATCTACGACTATTTAATGTCAACGTTTAATGATTGTTATTGAGCGTTATTTTTTATTTTTTAGAAAATATTTGAAATTTTTCCTAAAAAATGTCGATAGATTCAGAAATCAAATTTCAAGCAATTTTGAAAAATAAAAGTTTTTGATTAAAAAATTTTTTTTTGCTATACAGGGTGAGTTAAAAAAGTTGTATATAAAAGTTATTTGACTCACCACCTTCTATTATTTAAAATTATTTTCACATGTTCTATTTAGGCGTAGCAGATAATATATCAATTTTTTAAATGGAACACTCTGTATATTTTATCATATTATGATTACTAAATTTGTTAACACAACAGTATATTTTACTAATTCATAGAATTGATGGTTTCTGAGATATACAATTATTTCTTTAAAATGTGCCCATTGCAGTATCTTCTTAAAGATGATGTAACGACATTTTTTTCAGATTTTGCTTTGAATCTATACCAAATAATAGTCAAAGCCAATAAGTACATGACACCATCCAAAGATATTAGATACACTATACAGCATGTTCATAAAGTTCAGCTACTTTAGATATTTTTCAAAGATATCTACTCTTTAAATGTAGGTCATGTTAATTTAATTAATTCTTCTTTTATTTTGCAAAATATTTGTGATAAATAATCTAAATCTGATAAAAATACAAAAAAAATATATTACATACAGGTGTCTCTGAAATGCGTGTACAACGGAAGACCACAGATTCGAAATCGATAGTTATTTTTGTGTTTTTGCGCCCGATGCGCTTGGTAAAGATTTTTTAATCGCCCCACTGAGTTATGGTTTTAAATGAAAATGTTCACTTAATGTGTATATTTTCATAGTGCGTATTAATTATTCCTTTTAGTACACTGCATTAAAACGAATCAAATTTAATCCAATTTCGTTTACATTTTCTTTAAATATTTTCCAGATTGTTTAAAAGTTCCTAAATTTTTCTAGAAACAATTGTTAAAAGTTTAGATAACTTTTTTAAAACAACATTCTTTCAAAGTTATTGTGTTAGGTATATTGCAGTATGCCATGGAAAAAGTAAAAAAAAAAACAAGCTATAACAGTCATCTACGACTATTTAATGTCAACGTTTAATGATTGTTATTGAGCGTTATTTTGTATTTTTAAGAAAATATTTGAAATTTTTCCTAAAAAATGTCGATGGATTCAGAAATCAAATTTTAAGCAATTTTGAAAAATAAAAGTTCTTGAAAAAACACTTTTTTGTTATACAGGGTGAGTTAAAAAAGTTTTATATAAAAGTTATTTGACTCACCACCTTCTATTATTTAAAATTATTTTCACATGTTCTATTTATTATATTTTCTATTTATTTATTTATTATATTTTACAGCACTATCCAAAGATATTAGATACGCTATACAGCATGTTCATAAAGTTCAGCTACTTTAGATATATTTCAAAGATATCTACTCTTTAAATGTAGATCATGTTAATTTAATTAATTCTTCTTTTATTTTGCAAAATATTTGTGATAAATAATCTAAATCTGATAAAAATACAAAAAAAATATATTACATACAGTGTCTTCGAAATGCGTGTACAACGGAAGACCACAGATTCCTTGGCTCAAAATAGGTCGATTTAAATTAACTTATCTATATCCAAAGTTGCTTCGTTTCGCCGCTAGAGGACTTCAAAGTTAGCAAGAAAAATTCATTTATTCTTTATAATTCGAAAACGCGATAATCAATCTAAACCATTTTTGAGATGTGAGTTCCTAGGTTCAATTAATGTCTTTTTATGGTTTTAGGTGGAATTTTAAAAACGCAGAAATAATCGAAAAGCCATGTCTTCAGTACTTATTACTTCATATCTTTTTTGCTGAGTAAACGATGACTACATAATTTTTGAATAGCCTAATTAGTTCTGAAACTTTTTTGTCCCTTATAAGATTTTGATTAAATTAGTGGTGAAGCCAGAAAATTGGAATTTTTGAACATCTGCAAGCCTTTTTTACGTCATTGCAATTACAAAATCTTATGGTTATTGGTACTGATTTCTCTGGGGAGCATTGAAATCAGGAGTCCTTGCTTCTACAATTGATTACGAAGAAGAATTATGAGGATAAAATTCCCTAGTATTCAATCACTTACTGAAGTGTCAAACATATTATGATTTTGTAGTCAAAATGACGTAAATAAGGGTTACAGGTACTCAAAAATTCCTTTTTTCTGGCTTAACTGCTTACGTAATCAAAATCTTATAAGAGATAAAAAAGTTTCAAAAAATATTCTCTAAACTGATGGGTTTACAATCATTTCCGTGTTTTTTAAATTTTATCCAAAATCATGATATTATTACATATGATATATGAATGATATTCATATGATATTATGATATTATTCATATTGATTGAACCTATAAACTCTCTTCTCAAAAATGGTTTAGGTTCATTAACGCTTTATCGAGTTATAAAGAATAAACGAATTTTTTTTACTAACTTTGAGGTCCTCTACCAGCGAAACGACGCAGCTTTGGATATACATAAGTTAACTTAAATCGGCCTATTTTGAGCCAAAGAGTCTGTGGTATTCCGTTGTACTCGCATTTCAGAGACACCTGTATTTTATTACATAAATCTTTTAAACTACATAAAGTACTAACAATAAGTCGCATTTAAATTGGATATACGGTAGCAAAATTATTTTGCATTACAAAATATTAATCAAATAATAAACAAACTACAAAAAAACTGACAAAAATAGTCAGAATATAATATTAAGTACAATAATGGCGTATTTTATTACACATATTTCTTTAAATTGTAAATATCAGTAAAATTATTAAACTTAGACATATGAAATCCTTATTGTTAATTAAAGGGAACTTGATGGGCAATTCAACCAACATAAAATATACAGTTCCATTAAAAAAAATAAGAAAACATCAAAAGTAAGTGAACTTTATGAACACGTTATACAATGTATCTAATATCTATGGATACTGCCATATACCTACTGGCTATACCTACTGGCAAAATCGGTTAAAATGTCGTTTAGTAACATAAATGGTTGTAGTAACAAATTTAATAGTATTCATAATATGATAAAATATACAGGCTGTTCCATTTAAACAAATTGGCATACTCTCTGTTACACCTTAGTAGAGCATCCGATATACGGAGCAATAATTTTAGGCAATAGGAAGTCGTGAGTTAAGCAACTTTTGTAAAAAAGGATATGGAGAATATGTCAATAGATTTTAATGAGATTCACAGTGTATTTATTTATCTGTGAAAGGTATGAAGAATATTCTTAGCGTGTTGATTTTCTTCCGTGTATTCGTAGAAATTGCGACTGTTGAACATTTGATTGCGAGCGAAGATGGCTTCATCAGTGAATAAAATTTTTCGTTGGAATTAGGCATCTCCGGCACAGATATTAATTTAACCTTCGTTTGAAATCATTAGGCAGAATTTCTTCATTTGAAGCAATATCTATCCGACTCTCGCAGCAGTATCTAGTATTTTAGCAGCAGTTGTATTCTTTTGGAAGCGTTATATCGTCCGCTTGAAGCAGTTTTTAGTTATTTGAAGAAGTAATTGGTTTTCTGACAGCAGGATTCAGTCTTTTGGAAGCAATGATATTCTTGTGGAAGAAAACGAGGTGTTTTGAAGCAACATCTAGTTTTTTAAAACTATTTAGATGTCTGGAAGGAAAGTTCCTTGCCCCCAACAATCTTTATTAAGGAAGAAGTTTCTTGATTTAATTTGTGAAGTATCTTAAAGTATATATACATTTATTGGAGGGCAAGAACGACGAAACAGTGTCCGTTGAGAGGAAATTAATAGACATCTGATGAAAACAAGGATGTACATGGTCACGAAGTTACTCTTTTGGAAAAATTATAGTCATTTGAAGTAATATTTAACTTTGTGACACCAATATTTACACTTCTCCAGCAGTGTCTAGTAGTTTGGCACTAGCTTTATTCTTTTGGAAGTAGTATTTTGTCTCTTGGAAGCAGTATTAGTCTTTTGAAGGAGTAAGTGGTCTCGTGACAACAGTATTTAGAGTTGTGGAAACAATACATAGTATGTTGGTAATAGGGCGAAATTAGTGTAACAGTATTAAGGCTTTCGCAGCAGTAGCTAGTATTTTGGCGGTTGTATTCTTCTGGAAGCAATACTTCGTCTGCTGGAAGCACTATTTAGATAAGTAATCATTTGCAAGGAATATTTAGCATTTTGGAAATAGCGATAAATTGCTGAAAGGAATAATTACTCTTTTGGAAGAATTTATAATCAGCTAATGCAATACCTAACCTGTTGACCACAGTATTTACTTGTCAGGAGCAATATTTACTATTTTGGCAGCAGTGTTATTCTTCTGAAGCAATACTAAGGCTTTTAGAGGCAGTATTTAATCTTTTACAGCAGTATTTAGCATGTTTTTTATGTTTTAAACAAAGTGTTTAAAACAAACTATTTTAAACATGTTTAAAACTGTAGGATATGTTTTAAACCAAATTTGTTCTGAACAGTTCAAAAGCTGCTTTAAAACATGAGATGTTATTTAAAAGAATAATTTCGTTTAATTTCGTAAAAACTTTATATGTGGTTAAAGCCTAAGGCAAAACTTAAACAAAAATTGTTACTCGTTTCCGTTAGATGCACTATTTACTCCATTTAACTATCGAAATGCTGACTACTTTTGCTGCTTTATTATTTCCTAATCCATTACTTAATGTGGATTATAATAAACCTTAGGAAGAAAAAAGTTGCTCAATATTGGCAGATGATGCTACCGTATCGGGTGTAGCTGTTGAACTAGTTTTAATGTAATGCATCCAAAGAGCTAAAAAACTGTCACCGGGCTAAGGGTTTGACATTATCTCTTAAATGTTTTGAAAACATGTAAGTACATCCTAAATGGCGGCTTCCTAAATGGTTTCCCAAGAAATTTATGAAAGTTGGTGAGACTTCTGAACATAGGTGCTGGTTTTTAAAAATACGTATGGGTTCTGGATGCTGAAAAAAATTAGGAAGAAACAGACTCAAACCACGAATGACGGCTGTCCAAAATAAAAGGAATCTCACGTATATCGCGCCAATGGTTCGTTTGCAATGAAAATGTCTTTTACCAGCAGAGTTTACAGTTTTATAAGCGGTATCTAGTCTTTAATTAGCAATTTTTGAATTTCTGATAGGAAGATTTTGTATTTTTCCAACAGTAAATTTGATATTTAAGAAGCAAAATCAAATTTTAGATCTTTTGTAATGCGAATGTCTTCTTCCAGCAATATTTAGTATTTTATTAACAGTTTTTAGACTACTAAAGTTAAGGTTTTGCATTTTGTCTAATAGTATTTAATATTTTTGAAGCAATCTCAAACACTATCAGCAGTATCTTGTTTTTTGCGATAAAAATATTTTCTGCCAGCAGTTTTAGGAGCAGTATCAAGTATTTTGGAAGCATATCAAGTTTTCTAGAAGCAGTGTTAAGTCTTCTAGGGACATTATCAAGTCTTTTGAAAGCATTTCTAGTTTTTGATGGGCAGTATCAAGTCTCTTAAAAGTAGTTCAAGCACCCACGCATTCGCAGCCTATGCTTCTGAGACCTGATTGATATTTGCTCTTCAAAATCGATGATCTAATATACTGGCTAAGCAATGAGTGGGAGTTAAAGCCATTTCTAAATGGTCTTAAACATTCTCTACATCCATTTCGTTAAAATTGCCAGTAATAAGTTCATCTTTAAATGATTTTAATAGTTTCAGTAATGATTTTTTACTTTTACAGTGGGATTCGCCGTACAATATTGATTTCTAACATAACCTGTTTATGTTACATATAATTACGGGATTTAGACGAAAATTGAATCTAAATTGCTTTCTCATTTTTAGATAAATTTAAGAATGAATAAAATTTAAAAAAATATAATGTATACAATGAAATTTGACATTTTGGAGAACGGTAGTCAAGCCTTAAGTACTATTTTCCAAAGTGTTTATAAGACAATTCTTGGATTCGAAATCCTTTTACACAAACATCTAAAGCGAAAGATATGAGTACACATAGTTATGAAAAATTATTTGATTTGATAAATGATTCGGACTTACAGCAAAAATTTAAGTTAGCACCCTTAAATGAATTTTGAAGAAGAATTTCAGACAAAATTTTCAGAAGAATATCCAAACTTGTCAAGTCAAGCTATACTTCGGTTTTACTTCGGTTTGTGCAACGCAATTAATATGCGAATTTGCTCTTTCGCGATACGCTAACACAAAATGTAAATATATGAAGCATCTTAATGTCGCATCTGATATCAAATATCATATTTCAAGTTTCCAATGTCATCCCAGATATTAACAAAAATTTGCGATTCAAAAATTAAATGCATAGAAGTGATTGAATGGTAGTTTTTTTATGTGTGTACATAGTCATTTACACTCACTTATATTGCGGTGTTCCGTAAAAAGTTTAAAACTTAAAAAGTGTTCCACGGTGAAAAAAGTTTGGGAACGCTACTCTAGAGCAGTATCTAGTCTTTAAGAATTATGACTGAAACGAAAGTTCCCTGCCCCCCACAATCTTTATCGAAGAAAGTGTATCTTGATTTAATTCGTGATGTACCTTAAAATGCATATACATTTATCGTATATCATATCTCAATCAGAAATATTTCTGTATCTCACGGTACATAACACAATGAGTACGTTACAACAAAAAAAAAGTTCGGCAATTTCTTATAAGTTACTTTTATATCAAGGAACGAGGAAGATATCCAGATTATGTTCGATTAGAAAGAAATGGTTCAGAATATGAAAAAGATTATGGTAATTACGCAGAATGCAGCTTTTAAGAATATCGAACAGGCGATATATTAATACGTAAAGAAGGATTAAACTTTAAGAAAAACGCCACACATCAAAGTGTAGAACAAAAATGAATTCGCGTCATAACTTAGGGACCTACAAAAAAGGTAGAAAAATAAATAATATTAGCAACTAATGACATAATTAAGTTAATCGAAGAGAGGAAAGTAATAAAAATAAAAAGTACTCACACTCAGATAGCTGTAACTTCGTGCAGGTAATTATATAGATAAATATAGCATGAGATATTAAGAACTTGTTTACGAAATAAACGTAAAATATAATAATCTATCAAGACTTAAGTATCCTAAAGAATTTGTGTGGATTGGTATGAAGAGTCCTTAATAATAGTTAGGATAATCGCCATATTTTGAATTGGATTATACACCTAACTCTTTTAATTTTTTGTTATAGTACGAATCCCAAAAAAAATTCTTAATTCTAATATTGATAGCGTCTTATAGAAACTTATGTATACAATAACAAAATAGAATGGGGGAATACCGTGGTCAGCAGCCGGTCTGTTTACGTCTACATATTTATAACTTGATCTGCTACGGGGAATACCAGAATTTTATGATGACTGTTTTTCTTTATCTCGTTGTGCTTCAACTTGAACACATGATTTCGTTATTCAGTATTTATTTTGTGTTAAGAGTGGTCAGTTTGTCAGACGTAATAAATAATTTTGATAAAGTTCTAAAAGTGAATGTTTCAATTAAAGTTTTTCTAATTCCATGGTGAAATTTCCAGTGTATTATTTGCAATGATGATAATTCTTTGCTACTAAAAAAAGTAATATTGTATTAGATTGTCGCTTTAAAAAAATTCTATGAGCAATATTATTTTGGATTCTTTTTATAGTACCCTTATTGTTTAATAAAATGCCTAAACAACAACTTCCGAAGGGACAAGCAATTTCCTTAAAAACTAAAATAAAAATCTTAGACTGTCTAAAGAAAGGCGAAGGTCCAACATCTGTTGGCAAAGGTTTTGGTTTAAACGAAGCGACTATAAGAATAATTAGAATAAATGAGAATTCCATTCGACAATCCGTAATTTCTGAATCGAAAGTAAGCTCCAAAACATCGTCTTATAGTCGAAATCTTATCTTAGAGAAAACAGAAAATACATGGTGTCTTGGATAGAAGATTTACAGTCAAAAAGAATACCTATTGATGGAAAACATAAAAGAAAAAGCGCTTAGAATATATAACCGACTTCAGGAATTGGAACTATCAAGTCTTCAGGCAACAAAAAAGCTGGCATTTAATGTGAGTGAGGGATGGCTGACAGGTTTTATAAAAAGACACGCATTTCACAATGTAAAAATAAAGGGAGAAGTAGCATCAGCGAACGAAAATGCTGCAAAAATCTTTCCGGATAAATTAGCAAAAATCGTTATTATTATATCGTTAATTATTATACTCCAGAACAAATATGTAATGCCGACGAAACAGGATAGTTTTGGAAGAAAATGCCCGAAAGGACTTATATAGCAAAATCTAAAAAATCAGCTGGCGGTTTTAAAGCGGCCAAAGATCGAGTGACGTTCTTGTTATGTAATAACGCATTCTGATGATAAAATGTTAAAGTCTTTATTAATCAACAAATCTCTTATGCCACGAGCATTAAGAAGTATGTACATTAAACAACTTCCGGTCCATTACATGGCGAATAAAAAGGCATGGATGACGGCTGATCTGTTTACAAATTGGTTCAACAACTGTTTTGTTCCTGAAGTCCAGAAATGTATGGAAGAAACAGGTTTGGAATTCAAATACTTTTGCTCGTTGATAATGCGCCCAGCCACCCAGTGTTGGATCACCCAAATATTCAATTGCTATTTTTACCGCCTAATACTACCTCACTGATTCAGCCACTCAATCAGGGCATTATAACAACCTCTAAAATATACTACATAAAGCAAACGTTTAAATATATTTTAGATTTAGTGGAAGAAACAAATTTAACTGTTTTGGAACCATGGTGAAAGTTTACGATTATGGATTGCATTACACTTGCTTCTGTTGCCATTAAACAATTGCGCCAATCAACCTTAAATGCTTGTTGGAAAAAAATATTGCCAGCATGCGTCAAAAGTGGAAGTTTTGTAGTAAAAAAATCAGCTGTGTGTTCTGAAATTATAACTTTATCAAATACAATTGGTGGCAACGGTTTTAACAACATTTAAACGGCTGATATTGATGAATTGATGCGAGAAAGCCCTTTGGATGAAGATGATTTGATCGAATTTATGACAATTTGTGAAAATAAAGAAATCGATAATGACAATTTGGAAGATGAAGTTCAGCTATTTACGGCTGATTTAATTCGCGATGGCTTCAAATTTGCTACAAGTATGGAACAACATTTTCTTACTCATGATCCTGACATGGACCGTGCATTGAAATTTCAACGTAGTCTTAAGTTATGTGTAGCTGGATATGAAGAATTATATAAGCTTATTGAGAAACCAAAAAAACAGCAGCTAATAACCGACTTGACAACTACAAAAAAAACAACACAGACCGTTAATAACGAACGAAATTCTTCATTTGAATGAAATCCATCCTGTTATCAAATAGCGATGAAGACTTGCGAAATTGATTTTTATTTCTAATTTTGGTTAACATTTTTATTGTTATGTTGTAGTTTTGACTGTACATTATTTTTTTAAGTAATAAATAGATAAATTTTTATAAATATGTCATATTCTTTTTATTATAACTTTTTTTACACGATTTTCTTTGCACGGTTTTCTAAGGAACGCATCTACCGTGCAAAAAAAAAGAGTTGGGTGTAACAGAAGATATTAAGAACTTGTTTAAGAAACAAACGTAAAATATGTTAATCTATCAAGACTTAAGTATCCTAAGCAATTTGTGTGGATTGGTATGAAGAATCCTTAATAATAGTTAGGATAATCGCCATATTTTGAATTAAATTATGCGCACTACTTGTGACAAAAAAATGATAGGGACATAAATGAATCATTCTCAAAGACGCATTAGCAATTTGTTTATCACATTTCTATTTTGATATAGATGTCAGATTAGATACAGAACCACTTCACTTCATCAAAACTGTTTTTTCTCACAAAATAATACTAAAAAACTTTCTCGGATATTCTAATAAATCATGACGCATTGATACAAATTATATTGTAAATATTCTAGAACAAATTGCTATATAATTTAGTAAAAATGATAAGTCGATTTTATTTATGAGTTATGACTAATTTATTATGAAGTAATAATGATTGGAATTAGAGCGTAGATAAATTAATAATTATTGTGCTCAAGTTCGCCAATTAAATAAATAAATACAACCTTCTCCGATGATAATTATTTTATAAAATGCAAAATAATAAATGTATTTAAAATGTATTATTTTTAATTTCAGTGCACATTAATGGCTCGTAAGGATGTGGTTAAGGAGCGAGAAAAGAGCTAGAGGCATTAAGTCGTTTTCGTTATGCGCGAATCGCATTCGAAAAGTTAGGGCGGCAAAACGAGTTTGCGCCTGGCAAAGTAAATTAGCGAATAAGTTTCCCTTAAAGCCCTCCGCCGTCGAGACGCTCAAAGATGAGAAAACGGCAAACGTCGGCATCGAACCGACGACGCCAGTGAAAAAATTCGACACTTCCACCGAACATCATCACGAAGAATGTAAGGAAAACTATCAGGCTCAGCTCGTGCCCGAAATCTACGACGCTACCTTAGAAAAAACCCTCGTCGAGTCGCAACAGTTTGTCATTTTGGAATCGCAAGCTTACAAATCGTTCGATGATCACGGTACCATTTACAATAACAATGCCGCCGACTTTACTCAAAATCCCGAACTGCCCACCGAAATAGAGTACTCAACGATTGATAATTTAACTTGCACCGAAAATTTACAACACTACGAGATACAAAGTAATAAAATGAACTATCAACTGGTCGATCGTAATGGGTACAATATGTATTATGAATATCCGGCTTTAAAAACTCAAGATTATCAAGACATACATTTAGATTTGAACGATTTAACCAACGTTAATACACAAGAATTTACAAATTTATTAGACGAAGAGATGGCAAAGGGAAACGAATTGATGGCGATGAATATGACGTCGATGGCATACGATTACGCCACGTTATACTCGCAAACGTGTAACGACGCCTCTTTAATCTCGAGTGTTACCGCTTCTCATCACCAACAAGAAGAAGAAAGATTGGACCGAAGACCAGGACACGTCGAAGTCGAAGACACGTGGGAAGCATTCGATCCTTACATTTTCATCAAACATCTTCCACCATTAACCTTTGAGATGAGATCGAAATGTCCCGCTTTACCATTAAAAACTAGATCAAGCCCGGACTTCAGTTTGGTTTTGGATTTAGACGAAACCCTCGTTCATTGTAGCTTACAAGAACTTCCAGACGCCAGTTTTCATTTTCCCGTGGTGTTCCAAGATTGTTCTTATACCGTATACGTACGCACTCGACCATTTTTTAGGGAATTCATGGAAAAAGTCTCCCAAATGTTTGAAGTAATATTGTTTACTGCCTCGAAGAGGGTTTATGCGGATAAATTGCTTAATCTACTCGACCCGGAACGGAAATGGATAAAGTATCGTCTATTTCGGGAGCATTGCGTTTACATCAATGGAAATTATATTAAGGATTTATCTATTCTCGGACGAGATTTGTCTAAGACTATTATTGTGGATAATTCACCGCAAGCTTTTGGATATCAAGTAAGAATTAATTACATTTATCATTATTTATTTATTAAATTCATCAAAGTTTTAATTAGCTAAGTTTATTTTATAGCGAAGCGAAACAATGGAATTTAATTAATAAATGAATATTATAGTGAATTACAAAATTTATATTAATACAATGGCTTTTATGCCTCTAAGCTTCTCTCATGCTCTTTGATTGTGAATTATTATGTAGAAAAATATTTCAAGAATTGGAAAACCTGAATAAAATTTATCGACGAGTTAAGTTAAAATTGTTAATCAAAAACCTTTCTTTGATAACTAACACAATATATTTTCGTTAAAAAATAAAAGCTAGGTATGTGTTTCTTATTTTATTGAGTTTGGGTTTATATCGAAGCATTTTTAACGTAGATCATGGATTCTTAAAAGAATTGATTATGTAACACATTCGCGGATGTAAATGCAATTATTATAGTATTCAAATCTTAATGTCGACTATGTTGAATTTAACTTTCTATAACCTAAGAAGCGTGATACTTGACGTGGATGCTACAGCATCTGTACTAGACATTGGATTTCCAAACATTTTTGCTAATAACACTATGGAACATTTTCGGGATCTTTGTATGGGGGTGAGAATGTAAGAGAGGGTGAAAGTACTAGGCCAGTATAGTAAAACTTCCAAAGCGTTTCGCGTTCTCAGGCCAAACTTTGTTAGTATGGCCGTTTATATTTTGTTCATATTTTGATATCAAGTCGCTTATCCCGAGAATTTTTCATGATATAGGAAATAATCTCGGCCGATTTCGAAATGGGTTCATGCCGATTTAAGCATGAACCCAAGTTTACTATGTTTAGCTATGACGAAAAAACGTATCTCAGCTAACTTCGAAGACGTCGGCCGATTTTAGTATTTTTCTGCTTCCTGGGACAGGAATAGTGTGCTTAGTTCCACATTTAAAAGATACACAGGAAAAATAGTCGTCAAATGACAGAAAAAATTCATGTTATCACTATCACAATCATCGCCTGTCATCCTTTTCTAAGCCATGTATGAAGTCAATTTGTGACTTTACTGCTGGCCTTACAGCACCTACTGAACATTCTTCATCATCAGAATCATCCATGTCTTCGAAAACATGGCTACTACTCTAGTCACGTCCTTGAAAATTTATTATTTACCTCATCATCTGGACTGCTTCAGCAGACAACTAATTTTACTGATTTTAACTGCTGACTAATTTTATCGAATTAATCTTGAATTGTAACTATATGATTGCACAGACTGTAAGGATGCTTTTGTAATGAGATTAACTTAAATTGAACAGCTCAATTTAAAACAAGTAAAATTTAGATGTTATCATTAACAATAAAGAAAATTAAATCATCTTTGATGATAATGTGCATATGACGTTTGTTTTGTGCAATACACTGTTGTTGTCAATCCTCAAAGTTCCTCATCACATTCTTACTCAGGTTGATGTCAATTTCCCTCATTTGTGTTGTGATAGCATTTTCCAACCCAACGCAGATTTCTAGCTTTATCGACGTAAACCGTTGCTTTTAGGAAAACTAATCAAGAGCTGTGAGATCAGGATTTGGAATATATAGGAATGAGGCTATGTCTACAGTGCTTTTAGTAAAGCATTTATTAAAGTAGATTATCTGCTTTTGCTAAAAAAAAATTGAACAATTTGGTTTATCATGCAGCATTCAACGGAGATTTGTTTCTTATGTGCGTCCCTCAGGAAAGCGTTCTTGGGCCATTGCTTTTAAATATTTATATTAATAAAGTATTTAAATGTTTTAAATCCGCAACTCATTAAATGTATGGAAATGATCTAAAGATCCTCTGCTGTGTGTCCAATCCAAAGGACTCTTTTATTCCTCATACAAACTTATTTAATATTATTCATTCACTTTACAATTTACAAAGAGACTATATATATATATATACAGGGTGAGTCAATAGTGCGGGGATGGAAGATTGTGGCTTTACCGTTGAAAATAAAAATAATGTTTTTATGTCATCATACATTGTTTCAATATTCCAGGCCCGTATTCAACTTCATTTTTTTTAAATGGAACCCTATGCATTTCTTCACATATGCAGATTAATTGTCTTAAATGCTATAAATGCATATCTTGTTTTCAAATTTTGAATGCAAGGTTGCCAAGTTATTAATCATTTTATAAAAATTTTTGAAGAATCATGTGGTCACTTAAAATTCGTTATCAGCATTATTATTAAATATTGAAGATTGCAATTTGGTATATCGATAAACAAAGCTTGGGTCTTTCGAACGCCACTAAAACTATTGCGTAATATTATACAGGATGGTTACTAGAACCGGTTAATTTATGGAGTGTTTGAGGGACCATAACTTTGTTATTTTAAATGGAACACCCTATATTTTTTCAATGCCTGAGAAGGCTTTATTAATTACCTTTCATTTTTGTTAAACATATGGTATATCTAACATGTGTACTTTTTGAAATAATTACACTAATTCAAAAATGTTGGCATAAACTTGAGTTTTTCACAAGAAATAAACTATGAAGAAGACATTTTTAAACAAATGCAAGTGCGTCTATTTTGTAAAAGATGAAGAAGTATACGTGTGTGCATATTCAGTTCAAAAAAGACTAGAATCTTCGAAATGGGTATTAGAAAAAGATCAACAACAATGTAATTTTTACGATAATCTTCTATACAGCAAATAAGCGATGTTTTGTAAAAATAACTATGTTAACCGCCTTAATCTTCATTACTACGATATGGTCAACAGTAAATTTATATGAGAAGTAGCCCACTAACAACAATGGTGCTAAACGATCTGGGCAGGAATTCTAGAATCTTCTTTGATCAGATCGTATTTCTTCGAGGTAATCATCAATGGATAATCTTTTTGAATTTCTTAGAAAATCAATTGCCAAAACTTTTAGAACATGTTTTACGAGACGTTTGGCAAAAAATGTGGTCTTAGCGCGATGGTACACGTCTCCACTGTAATAAGATTTTTCCAACATACTTACATAGAATTTTTGAAAAGTTGTTTTCTTAATACTATTGTCTGTGCACAGATCCATACTTTTCCATCTTTTACGAAATAAACTTACTTGCAGTTATTTAAAAATGTCTTCTTCATAGTTTATTTCTTGTGAAAAATCAAGTTTATGCCGACATTTTTGAGATAGTGTAATTATCTCAAAATGTACACATGTTAGATATTACGCATTCTTAACAAAAATGAAAGATAATTAATAAAGCCTTCTGAGGCATTGAAAGAATATAGGGTGTTCTATTTAAAACAACAAAGTTATGGTCCGTCAAACATTTCATAAATTAACCGGTTCTTGCAACCATCCTGAATAATATTATCAAATTGTATTAATGGGGTTTCAAAGACTCAAAGACCAAAGCTTTGTTTATCGATATGCCAAATAGCAATCTTCGATATTTAATAATTATGGTGATAATGAATTTAAAGTAACCACAATATTTTTCAAAAATTTGCACAAAATGATTAATAACTTGGTAACCTTGTATTCAAAATTTGAAAACAAGATACGCATTTATAGCATTTAAGACAGGTAATCAACATATCTATAAAGATGTATGGGGTTCCATTTAAAAAAATTAAGTTGCCTAAGGTTTTAAGGCCACAATCTTCCGTCCTCGCACTATTGACTCACCCTGTATATATATATATATATATATATATATATATATATATATATATATATATAAATAACGAACTTAATAAGCTACAAATTAGAGATTGTTTCCATTTAAAAAAACCAAATTCGTCATCAAATTCTCCGTAAAAAAGTGTCCATATAATGTCTTACAATTAGTTATTTTAGTCTACCAATAATAATAACCAAGATAATAGCACTTGCTGGTTTTACGATATTTTCACTTTTTACGTCTACACTAAAACAAAAGATGATAGCGCTTTCAGATTTTCAGCATTGAATTTTTTTCTAAAAAAGAAATCATGACATGTAAGCTTCTTTTTATCAAATTCTTATAGGGCCCCTTTTACCACCTTCTGATAAAATTATCTAACAGTTCAAAACCGTCTTATAACCAATGGAAGCGCTTAAAATCAATATAACCACCACTAGTCAGAATAACTGGAGATTAGTAAATGCGGGGCTATAGTTTTCGAAATAGCCTATTCGAACTTCGAATTTGAACCACCCTGTACATTAATGAATTCAAAACAAAAATCTCTATCCACGGGCGTGTAGAAAATATACCCAACAGTTTGAAAGACAAGTTGATGACAATCGTTCTAAATTAAAGATAGCTTTGGAAAAAATTTATTTGAATCATAAATCACAGTATTCATCAAACCATTTCATTTGATACCTGCCTCATAAAGATTGAAATGTAAGTGGTACAGTTATCACTCTGTATATATGTATGATACCATGTGTTCACGATGAAACAATGCACAAATGATGCACTAGACCAGTTTAAACTTTTCATTTGTGATTTATTTATGGATTTTACGTTAACACTAGATGTCAGTTACAACCCAATTAGTTAGTTAGCATAAAATATTAATTGGGTTAGGTTGCGCCATCAACTTAACCCAACCCAACTACATATCTAGTTAGCATTAAATATTAGTGAGGTTGAATTCGGCTATTAATCTTAACGCAACCCACCAAACTAGTCACCATTAAATATTATTTTGGTTGGGTTAAACCATCAACCTTATCTGAAACCAATCCAACTAGCTAGTTAGCGCTAAATATTAATTGGGTTTGGCTGAGCCATTAATTTTAATCCCACCTAACTTAACTAACTTGTTAGCATTAAATGTTAGTTGAGTTGGGTTCATCAACCTCGGAAATGCTGAGAAAGTCGTTGGCCAATGTTTTCTAAAAACATAACAGACATAGCTATAGCGTTCCCAGGGTATAACCATAGCTTCATCCATTAGATCGGCTCTTATGTTTAAAAGACAACGAAATTAATGAGATAATTTTAAATCTTGAAGAGTATCAAAAAATATTTTCTATTATGCAGTTAAATTATGCAGTTTACTCAACGGCTGAACAGCTGCTGATCCACCAAATGCACTGCTAAACTGACCAAGCTGAGTTAACTAAATATAGAATGTTTGACTTTCACAACAATCATAATTATTGCAACAAAATTCGGTCTATTTTTGTATATACAGCTGATTAGCCATTGTAATGGATTGTTGATTTATTAGTACGTTTAATAGATTTTCAATAATTGAAAAATACTTCATCTGCAATTAACAGCAATTTATTAGAAAATCTGATACAGGTTCTCCGGTTGATAAATCTCAAAATGGAGTGAAAATTAGCCATATCAACACAATCAAATAAGATCCGGCTAATTTATAACATCCTTATTACAAAATTTCTGCTAAAATATACAGTGGTCCGTAAAGTCGATATTAGTTAGGTGGGATTGAGCCATTAACTTGAATCTAACCCTAAAACTAACTAATTAGTTTTAAATATATGTAGTGTAGTATATGCTAGCTTTTTAATTGGGTTGAAGAGGTTGGAGTTAATTTAAACTCAACCCAACTAGCTAAGTTAGCGCTAGATATTAGTTGGGTTGAGTCATCAAAACTAAAAATTGACCAGATGAGCATTAAAATTTTTATTGAATTTATTCCTTTCATCATGAACAGACTGTATATGTATAAAGACGTACTTGTGAAAAAATAGTGTAGTGACCACAACACTATTTTAAACCACAAATAACCCCATTTTTCTCATGCAGTGTATTTTATTAATGAATGCTATCTGGTCAATCCATTGTAGGTATATGATGATAAAGATATGATAATCTGAGCACTTTTATAAATTGTGTCAAAAAACATCGACAAAACTTTTACTGTCCAAGAACGTGTTAAGAAAAAATTCTTAAAAATATTTTCAAAACAAATTAAGTTAAAATTATTAATCTTCATTCAAAAACGTTTAAATTTTTAAACGTTTTTTTTAAATTTTTTATTTTTAATTTAAAATTAAAAATAGGAACCGGATATATTCACATATTTGTTATATCCGGTGTTGGACTGTGGTTATTTTTAGAGATATCTCATTTGGTTTGGGTGCATTTTAAAACATTTTTGATTTATTTTATTATTTATTACGAGGATTCCTTTAAAAATTTAGTTAATAGTAAATAAATTTTTAAAAAATTGAAAGAGTTTCAAAAAAATTTAGGGTAAATTAACTTGAAATTCTCATCCTCATTCAAAAATCTTTCATTTGATACCAAACAGGACGTATAATTAAAACAAAAACGAAAATATTGGATTATTCGTTATATCCGGTTTAGGACGTCCGAGTTTGGATTTCATTTTAAAGCATTTTTAACGAAGATTATCAATTTATACGAGAATTAATTTAACAAAATCAGTTCTTAAAATTAATTGATCACAAATTTCGAAAATCCTGAAATAAGTTAAGTTTAAATTATTTCCTCATTCGAACACCTTTCATTTAATACCAAACACAACATATTTTCTTCCAAAAATTAATACCGGATAATTCGTTATATCCATTTTGCTTATTTTTGAAATTAAACCCATCGAATTTCTGAAATAATTAAGGTTAAATTAAGTTGAAATCACTAGTCCTCTCTTAAAAACCTTTCATTTTATACCAAACATGACATATTTTCATCCAAACATTAATACTGGATATATCAGATAATTCTTATATCCAACTTTGTACTTTGCTTATTTTTGAAATTAAACCCATCGAGTTTGGGTTCATTTTTTACCATTTTTAACGTGGATTATGAATTATCAAGAAAAATGATTAAACATGTAATTTAGTAAAATTAATTGATTACATTTTTTTAAAGTCTAAAATAATTTAATGTTAAATTAAGTTGAAATCACTAATCCTCACTTAAAAATCTTTTATTTAACAACAAATACGATCATTTTACAGCATTTTTAACGTAGATTATGAATTGCCAAGAGAATTTCATCCAAAAATTAGTAGCGGATATATCTTATAATCCGTCGTGTCCGATTTTAGACTTTGATTATTTTTAAATGTAAACAAATCGCGTTTAGGTTCATTTTAAAGTATTTTTAATGCTTTAAATGTATTCGAGAAAATTAATTAATTAAAATCCAAAAATAATTACCGGATAATATGTTATATCCGATTTCGATAAATCCATCGAGGGTTATAAATTATAAAGAGAACTAATTGAAAAAATATATTTAATATAATTACTGGATCAAAAATTGAATACTATGAAAACACTACATGTTTTCATCGAGAAATTAATACCGGATAATACGTTATATTAGATTTTGAAGTTTGCTTACTTTTTAAAGTAAATATATAGAGTTTGGGTTGATTTCATAGCATTTTTTGTTGACTTTCTTAATGCTGTAAACAAATTGAGTACCAACCATCAGCAGTTTAGGAAATCCGTTAATTCTTAATGATATAAGAGTAAGTCCTAATAAATTTCTTTGTTTAAATCATTTCTTTCATATTTATATATCTGTAATTGAAATTTCATTAAATATTTTCATTAAAAATAGGAACCGGATATATTCACATATTTGTTATATCCGGTGTTGGACTGTGGTTATTTTTAGAGATATCTCATTTGGTTTAGGTGCATTTTAAAACATTTTTGATTTATTTTATTATTTATTACGAGGATTCCTTTAAGAATTTAGTCATTAGTAAATAAATTTTTAAAAAATTGAAAGATTTTGAAAAAAATTTAGTGTAAATTAACTTGAAATTCTCATCCTTATTCAAAAATCTTTCATTTGATACCAAACAGGACGTATAATTAAAACAAAAACGAAAATATTGGATTATTCGTTACATCCGGTTTAGGACGTCCTAGTTTGGATTTCATTTTAAAGCATTTTTAACGAAGATTATGAATTAATACGAGAATTAATTTAACAAAATCAGTTCTCAAAAATTAATTGATCACAAATTTCGAAAACCCTGAAATAAGTAAAGTTTAAATTATTTCCTCATTCGAACACCTTTCATTTAATACCAAACACAACATATTCTCTTCCAAAAATTAATACCGGATAATTCGTTATATCCACTTTGCTTACTTTTGAAATTAAACCCATCGAATTTCTGAAATAATTAAGGTTAAATTAAGTTGAAATCACCAGTCCTCTCTTAAAAACCTTTCATTTTATACCAAACATGACATATTTTTATCCAAACATTAATACCAGATATATCAGATAATTCTTATATCCAACTTTGCACTTTGCTTATTTTTGAAATTAAACCCATCGAGTTTGGGTTCATTTTTTACCATTTTTAACGTAGATTATGAATTATCAAGGAAAATGATTAAACATGTAATTTAGTAAAATTAATTGATTAAATTTTTTTTAATTCTAAAATAATTTAATGTTAAATTAAGTTGAAATCACTAATCCTCACTTAAAAATCTTTTATTTAACACTAAACACGATCATTTTATAGCATTTTTACCGTAGATTATGAATTGCCAAGAGAATTTCATCCAAAAATTAGTAGCGGATATATCTGATAATCCGCCCTGTCCGATTTTAGACTTTGATTATTTTTAAATGTAAACAAATCGCGTTTCGGTTCATTTTAAAGTATTTTTAATGCTTTAAGTGTATTCGGGAAAATTAATTAATTAAAATCCAAAAATAATTACCGGATAATATGTTATATCCGATTTCGATAAACCCATCGAGGGTTATAAATTATAAAGAGAACTAATTGAAAAAATATATTTAATATAATTACTGGATCAAAAATTGAATACTATGAAAACACTACATGTTTTCATCGAGAAATTAATACCGGATAATACGTTATATTAGATTTTGAAGTTTGCTTACTTTTTAAAGTAAATATATAGAGTTTGGGTTGATTTCATAGCATTTTTTGTTGACTTTCTTAATGCTGTAACCAAATTGAGTACCAACCATCAGCAGTTTAGGAAATCCGTTAATTCTTAATGATATAAGAGTACGTCCTAATAAATTTCTTTGTTAAAATCATTTCTTTTATATTTATATATCTGTAATTGAAATTTCATTAAATATTTTCATTAAAAATAGGAACCGAATATATTCACATATTTGTTATATCCGGTGTTGGACTGTGGTTATTTTTAGAGATATCTCATTTGGTTTGGGTGCATTTTAAAACATTTTTGATTTATTTTATTATTTATTACGAGGATTCCTTTAAAAATTTAGTCATTAGTAAATAAATTTTTAAAAAATTGAAAGATTTTGAAAAAATTTAGCGTAAATTAACTTGAAATTCTCATCCTCATTCAAAAATCTTTCATTTGATACCAAACAGGACGTATAATTAAAACAAAAACTTAAATATTGAATTATTCGTTATGTACGGTTTAGGACGTCCGAGTTTGGATTTCATTTTAAAGCATTTTTAACGAAGATTATGAATTAATACGAGAATTAATTTAACAAAATCAGTTCTTAAAATTAATTGATCACAAATTTCGAAAACCTTGAAATAAGTTAAGTTTAAATTATTTCCTCATTCGAACACCTTTCATTTACCCTTTTTCTGAAATAATTAAGGTTAAATTAAGTTGAAATCACCAGTCCTCTCTTAAAAACCTTTCATTTTATACCAAACATGACATATTTTCATCCAAACATTAATACCGGATATATCAGATAATTCTTATATCCAACTTTGCAATTTGCTTATTTTTGAAATTAAACCCATCGAGTTTGAGTTCATTTTTTACCATTTTTAACGTAGATTATGAATTATCAAGAAAAATGATTAAACATGTAATTTAGTAAAATTAATTGATTAAATTTTTTTAATTCTTAAATAATTTATTGTTAAATTAAGTTGATATCACTAATCCTCACTTAAAAATCTTTTATTTAATACCAAACACGATCATTTTATAGCATTTTTAACGTAGATTATGAATTGCCAAGAGAATTTCATCCAAAAATTAGTGGCGAATATATCTGATAATCCGTCGTGTCCGATTTTAGACTTTGATTAATTTAAATGTAAACAAACCGCGTTTCGGTTCATTTTTAATGCTTTAAATGTATTCGGGAAAATTAATTAATTAAAATCCAAAAATAATTACCGGATAATATGTTATATCCGATTTCGATAAACCCATCGAGGGTTATAAATTATAAAGAGAACTAATTAAAAAAATATATTTAATATAATTACTGGATCAAAAATTGAATACTATGAAAACACTACATGTTTTCATCGAGAAATTAATACCGGATAATACGTTATATTAGATTTTGAAGTTTGCTTACTTTTTAAAGTAAATATATAGAGTTTGGGTTCATTTCATAGCATTTTTTGTTGACTTTCTTAATGCTGTAACCAAATTGAGTACCAACCATCAGCAGTTTAGGAAATCCGTTAATTCTTAATGATATAAGAGTACGTCCTAATAAATTTCTTTGTTAAAATCATTTCTTTCATATTTATATATCTGTAATTGATATTTCATTAAATATTTTCATTAAAAATAGGAACCGGATATATTCACATATTTGTTATATGCGGTGTTGGACTGTGGTTATTTTTAGAGATATCTCATTTGGTTTGGGTGCATTTTAAAACATTTTTGATTTATTTTATTATTTATTACCAGGATTCCTTTAAAAATTTAGTCATTAGTAAATAAATTTTTAAAAAATTGAAAGATTTTGAAAAAAATTAGTGTAAATTAACTTGAAATTCTCATCCTCATTCAAAAATCTTTCATTTGATACCAAACAGGACGTATAATTAAAACATAAACGAAAATATTGGATTATTCGTTATATTCGGTTTAGGACGTCCGAGTTTCGATTTCATTTTAAAGCATTTTTAACGAAGATTATCAATTTATACGAGAATTAATTTAACAAAATCAGTTCATAAAATTAATTGATCACAAATTTCGAAAATCCTGAAATAAGTTAAGTTTAAATTATTTCCTCATTCGAACACCTTTCATTTAATACCAAACACAACATATTTTCTTCCGAAAATTAATACCGGATAATTCGTTATATCCACTTTGCTTATTTTTGAAATTAAACCCATCGAATTTCTGAAATAATTAAGGTTAAATTAAGTTGAAATCACCAGTCCTCTCTTAAAAACCTTTCATTTTATACCAAACATGACATATTTTCATCCAAACATTAATACCGCATATATATCAGATAATTCTTATGTCCAACTTTTCCCTTTGCTTATTTTTAAAATTAAACCCATCGAGTTTGGGTTCATTTTCTACCATTTTTAACGTAGGTTATGAGTTATCAAGTATAATGATTAAACATGTAATTTAGTAAAATTAATTGATTACATTTTTTTAAATTCTAAAATAATTTAATGTTAAATTAAGTTGAAATCACTAATCCTCACTTAAAAATCTTTTATTTAATACCAAACAGGATCATTTTATAGCATTTTTAACGTAGATTATGAATTGCCAAGAGAATTTCATCCAAAAATTAGTAGCGGATATATCTGATAATCCGTCGTGTTCGAGTTTAGACTTTGATTATTTTTAAATGTAAACAAATCGCGTTTCGGTTCATTTTTAATGCTTTAAATGTATTCGGGAAATTAATTAATTAAAATCCAAAAATAATTACCGGATAATATGTTATATCCGATTTCGATAAACCCATCGAGGGTTATAAATTATAAAGAGAACTAATTAAAAAAATATATTTAATATAATTATTGGATCAAAAATTGAATACTATGAAAACACTACATGTTTTCATCGAGAAATTAATACCGGATAATACGTTATATTAGATTTTGAAGTTTGCTTACTTTTTAAAGTAAATATATAGAGTTTGGGTTGATTTCATAGCATTTTTTGTTGACTTTCTTAATGCTGTAACCAAATTGAGTACCAACCATCAGCAGTTTAGGAAATCCGTTAATTCTTAATGATATAAGAGTACGTCCTAATAAATTTCTTTGTTTAAATCATTTCTTTCATATTTATATATCTGTAATTGAAATTTCATTAAATATTTTCATTAAAAATAGGAACCGGATATATTCACATATTTGTTATATCCGGTGTTGGACTGTGGTTATTTTTAGAGATATCTCATTTGGTTTAGGTGCATTTTAAAACATTTTTCATTTATTTTATTATTTATTACGAAGATTCCTTTAAGAATTTAGTCATTAGTAAATAAATTTTTAAAAAATTGAAAGATTTTGAAAAAAATGTAGGGTAAATTAACTTGAAATTCTCATCCTCATTCAAAAATCTTTCATTTGATACCAAACAGGACGTATAATTAAAACAAAAACGAAAATATTGAATTATTCGTTATATACGGTTTAAGACGTCCGAGTTTGGATTTCATTTTAAAGCATTTTTAACGAAGATTATGAATTAATACGAGAATTAATTTAACAAAATCAGTTCTTAAAATTAATTGATCACAAATTTCGAAAATCCTGAAATAAGTTAAGTTTAAATTATTTCCTCATTCGAACACCTTTCATTTAATACTAAACACAACATATTTTCTTCCAAAAATTAATACCGGATAATTCGTTATATCCACTTTGCTTACTTTTAAAATTAAACCCATCGAATTTCTGAAATAATTAAGGCTAAATTAAGTTGAAATCACCAGTCCTCTCTTAAAAACCTTTCATTTTATACCAAACATGACATATTTTCATCCAAACATTAATACCGGATATATCAGATAATTCTTATATCCAACTTTGCACTTTGCTTATTTTTGAAATTAAAGCCATCGAGTTTGGGTTCATTTTTCACCATTTTTAACGTAGATTATGAATTATTAAGAAAAATGATTAAACATGTAATTTAGTAAAATTAATTGATTAAATTTTTTAAAATTATTTTAGAATTATATATATATATATATATATATATATATATATATATAAATTAAGTTGAAATCACTAATCCTCACTTAAAAATCTTTTATTTAATACCAAACACGATAATTTTATAGCATTTTTAACGTAGTTTATGAATTGCCAAGAGAATTTCATCCAAAAATTAGTAGCGGATATATCTGATAATCCGTCGTGTCCGATTTTAGAATTTGATTATTTTTAAATGTAAACTAATCGTGTTTAGATTCATTTTAAAGTATTTTTAATGCTTTAAATGCATTCGGCAAAATTAATTAATTAAAATTCAGAAATAATTACCGGATAATATGTTATATCCGATTTCGATAAACTCATCGAGGGTTATAAATTATAAAGAGAACTAATTAAAAAAATATACTTAATATAATTACTGGATCGAAAATTGAATATTGTGAAAACACTACATGTTTTCATCGAGAAATTAATACCGGATAATACGTTATATTAGATTTTGAAGTTTGCTTACTTTTTAAAGTAAATATATAGAGTTTGGGGTCACTTCATAGCATTTTTTGTTGACTTTCTTAATGCTGTAACCAAATTGAGTACCAACCATCAGCAGTTTAGGAAATCCGTTAATTCTTAATGATATAAGAGTACGTCCTAATAAATTTCTTTGTTAAAATCATTTCTTTCATATTTATATATCTGTAATTGAAATTTCATTAAATATTTTCATTAAAAATAGGAACCGGATATATTCACATATTTGTTATATCCGGTGTTGGACTGTGGTTATTTTTAGAGATATCTCATTTGGTTTAGGTGCATTTTAAAACATTTTTGATTTATTTTATTATTTATTACGAGGATTCCTTTAAGAATTTAGTCATTAGTAAATAAATTTTTAAAAAATTGAAAGATTTTGAAAAAAATTTAATGTAAATTAACTTGAAATTCTCATCCTCATTCAAAAATCTTTCATTTGATACCAAACAGGACGTATAATTAAAACAAAAACTTAAATATTGAATTATTCGTTATGTACGGTTTAGGACGTCCGAGTTTGGATTTCATTTTAAAGCATTTTTAACGAAGATTATGAATTAATACGAGAATTAATTTAACAAAATCAGTTCTTAAAATTAATTGATCACAAATTTCGAAAATCCTGAAATAAGTTAAGTTTAAATTATTTCCTCATTCGAACACCTTTCATTTAATATATCAGAGAATTCTTATATCCAACTGTGCCCTTTGCTTATTTTTAAAATTAAACCCATCGAGTTTGGGTTCATTTTTTACCATTTTTAACGTAGGTTATGAGTTATCAAGAAAAATGATTAAACATGTAATTTAGTAAAATTAATTGATTAAATTTGTTTAAATTCTAAAATAATTTAATGTTAAATTAAGTTGAAATCACTAATTCTCACTTAAAAATCTTTTATTTAACAACAAATACGATCATTTTATAGCATTTTTAACGTAGATTATGAATTGCCAAGAGAATTTCATCCAAAAATTAGTAGCGAATATATCTGATAATCCGTCGTGTCCGATTTTAGACTTTGATTATTTTTAAATGTAAACAAATCGCGTTTAGGTTCGTTTTAAAGTATTTTTAATGCTTTAAATGTATTCGGGAAAATTAATTAATTAAAATCCAAAAATAATTACCGGATAATATGTTATATCTGATTTCGATAAACCCATCGAGGGTTATAAATTATAAAGAGAACTAATTAAAAGAATATATTTAATATAATTACTGGATCAAAAATTGAATACTATGAAAACACTACATGTTTTCATCGAGAAATTAATACCGGATAATACGTTATATTAGATTTTGAAGTTTGCTTACTTTTTAAAGTAAATATATAGAGTTTGGGTTGATTTCATAGCATTTTTTGTTGACTTTCTTAATGCTGTAACCAAATTGAGTACCAACCATCAGCAGTTTAGGAAATCCGTTAATTCTTAATGATATAAGAGTACGTCCTAATAAATTTCTTTGTTTAAATCATTTCTTTCATATTTATACATCTGTAATTGAAATTTCATTAAATATTTTCATTAAAAATAGGAACCGGATATATTCACATATTTGTTATATCCGGTGTTGGACTTACCTTGGTTATTTTTAGAGATATCTCATTTGGTTTAGGTGCATTTTAAAACATTTTTGATTTATTTTATTATTTATTACGAGGATTCCTTTAAAAATTTAGTCATTAGTAAATAAATTTTTAAAAAATTGAAAGATTTTGAAAAAAATTTAGTGTAAATTAACTTGAAATTCTCATCCTCATTCAAAAATCTTTCATTTGATACCAAACAGGACGTATAATTAAAACAAAAACGAAAATATTGGATTATTCGTTATATCCGGTTTAGGACGTCCGAGTTTGGATTTCATTTTAAAGCATTTTTAGCGAAGATTATCAATTTATACGAGAATTAATTTAACAAAATCAGTTCTTAAAATTAATTGATCACAAATTTCGAAAACCCTGAAATAAGTTAAGTTTAAATTATTTCCTCATTCGAACACCTTTCATTTAATACCAAACACAACATATTTTCTTCCAAAAATTAATACCGGATAATTCGTTATATCCACTTTGCTTACTTTTGAAATTAAACCCATCGAATTTCTGAAATAATTAAGGTTAAATTAAGTTGAAATCACCAGTCCTCTCTTAAAAACCTTTCATTTTATACCAAACATGACATATTTTCATCCAAACATTAATACCGGATATATCAGATAATTCTTATATCCACTTTGCTTATTTTTGAAATTAAACCCATCGAGTTTGGGTTCATTTTTTACCATTTTTAACGTAGATTATGAATTATCAAGAAAAATGATTAAACATGTAATTTAGTAAAATTAATTGATTAAATTTTTTTTAATTCTAAAATAATTTAATGTTAAATTAATTTGAAATCACTAATCCTCACTTAAAAATCTTTTATTTAATACCAAACACGATCATTTTATAGCATTTTTAACGTAGATTATGAATTGCCAAGAGAATTTCATCCAAAAATTAATAGCGGATATATCTGATAATCCGACGTGTTCGATTTTAGACTTTGATTATTTTTAAATGTAAACAAATCGTGTTTAGGTTCATTTTAAAGTATTTTTAATGCTTTAAATGTATTCGGGAAAATTAATTAATTAAAATCCAAAAATAATTATTTTTACCGGATAATATGTTATATCCGATTTCGATAAGCCCATCGAGGGTTATAAATTATAAAAAGAACTAATTAAAAAAATATATTTAATATAATTACTGGATCAAAAATTGAATACTATGAAAACACTACATGTTTTCATCGAGAAATTAATACCGGATAATACGTTAAACATGTAATTTAGTAAAATTAATTGATTAAATTTTTTTAATTCTAAAATAATTTATTGTTAAATTAAGTTGAAATCACTAATCCTCACTTAAAAATCTTTTATTTAATACCAAACACGATCATTTTATAGCATTTTTAACGTAGATTATGAATTGCCAAGAGAATTTCACCCAAAAATTAGTAGCGGATATATCTGATAATCCGCCGTGTCCGATTTTAGACTTTGATTATTTTTAAATGTAAACAAATCGCGTTTCGGTTCATTTTAAAGTATTTTTAATGCTTTAAGTGTATTCGGGAAAATTAATTAATTAAAATCCAAAAATAATTACCGGATAATATGTTATATCCGATTTCGATAAACCCATCGAGGGTTATAAATTATAAAGAGAATTAATTGAAAAAATATATTTAATATAATTACTGGATCAAAAATTGAATACTTTGAAAATACTACATGTTTTCATCGAAAAATTAATACCGGATAATACGTTATATTAGATTTTGAAGTTTTCATAGCATTTTTTGTTGACTTTCTTAATGCTGTAACTAAATTGAGTACCAACCATCAGCAGTTTAGGATATCCATTAATTCTTAATGATATTAGAGTATGTTCTAATAAATTTCTTTGTTAAAATCATTTCTTTGTTTCAGTTAAATAATGGAATTCCAATTGAGAGCTGGTTTGTGGATAGAAGTGATTCTGAATTAATGAAGCTATTACCATTTTTGGAAGATCTTGTTCAAATGGTACGCAAATTGATTAAAAATTTATTTAATTAATTGATAATATTCATTTTGTTTATAGAAGGAAGATGTAAGACCACACATTCGTAACAAGTTCAAACTCTTCAGTTACCTACCACCGGATTAAAATAACTTGTTAAGTAACCCACCTATACATATTAACCAATTTTGAATCGATAAAAAATTGATTCTAAATTGGTTGATTTAATTAAATCTTTTTAACTTCTGTGTCCCGGAATGGCGATTGAAAATCGTCGACCAACTAGTTTCGAAACGACAAATTTCGTAGTAGCGGTAATTTCTAATGGACTTTTGAAGTGCCTGATTCGGAAATTATATTTTTAAATGAATTTTAGGAGAAAAAAATTGTTTCTAAAAAGTTCCTCAATTGTTGTATAAAAAAATTTAAAGATATCTAGGGCGTAATAATTTTTGGTCGATTTAATTTAATTTTTTTCGGTCGCCATTCCTCCGCCTTGCACCACTAAAGTTAACCGATTAAGAAAACGTCGGATAAAAGAAATAAATAAATGAAAACACAGAAAAAATCGTTCTATAGGGATCAATTATACAGTAGTAGCGTTCTTGCCATCCGTGTAATAATGGTTAAATTAAAACTTAAATAAAAAATTTAAAAAAAAAGAAGAAACTTATGGCAACAGAAAAGGAAATAATTATACAAGCAAATTTCGTTAGTAACTATACATAGATATAGTCATAGCAATATTGTGCACAAAAGTATATATTATTTGTTATTTCTGTTCAAATTTTAATGAAAAAAGAGGAAAATTGAATGAGAAATTTGTTTTTATTTTAATTTTTACTTTCATTTTAATAAATGAAAACTTGTTAACGCTATTTTCGAAATATAGTTAATATATCCTTAAAAAAGAAAAAGAGAAGATACTGTAACAATCGGTTGTGTATAATCTACATTTATATTTCCATGTAGATCTAAGTTACAAGAAAAATCTGATGTAGTCTTCTTTTCCGGTCTACATTAAACAAATTCTTTTTGTGTACTTAGAGAATTCTCGTTAATTTACTACATATTATTACTTGTGCAGATCGTCTCGTAACGTCTAAGATAATTGTTGATGTAATTAATAAATGAGTTTCATTTTTTTTTTCAATTACAATGCAGTATTCGTCAAGTCCTCCGTTGTCGTCGGCTTGATCATTTACGAGTTTTAATTATGTTTTGTTAAATTTGTTGACGTCGTATACGTGTCGGACGAGTTCAAACGAGTTTGCATGTTGAAGTTTATGATATTACAATCGTACTTTTATTTGTTATTATCCCCTTATATTATACTTTTCCCCCATTCTACATCTTTTTATTATTATTTTTTTAACAAAATAGTTTTGTTACATTGTGTAATATAAATATATATTATAAATATATGAATAAAAATATTTAATATTATCCATGTTTAAAGATTTTTATTTTCAATTCTTTCATAAAAATTAAATTATTATTTAGGAAATTAAAATTATCTGTTATAAGGATGGATTTGTGTTGCGCTTTTAATGTTGGTTTTAATCGTTGATGGGGTTTTATTCATAGTCATTGTTTGTGTGGATGGTGGTATTGGGCCTTGGCCGGCGCTACCCGGGCGCCCTTGTGGGGGAACCATCATTCCTCCCGTTGGTTGGCCCGGCGCTCCATTGGCGTTTGGGTTAGGTTTTAATCCTTTTCCCATCCCGATAGCAGTAACTAATAGATGTGTATCAGAAACGCTCGAATGTTGCTGAGTACTGCCCCTAGAGGAAGATTCAACTTCCCATTCCTCCCTCGTTTTGCTAACTATATCCCAAATGTTAGAGACAACTTTTTGGTAAGCAGCAACTTGTTTCTAAAACAAATCAAAATTATAATAAATATCATTTTGAGGTTGCGGCGTTAACTGAACTAAAATTAGGACTAACACTGGGCCCGTATTCAGAGACGAGGATACATCATGTACCCGGGTACAATTGTAACCTCCGATGTGTTCGGGCGCGGTCGGGATCGGGACGACCCCCGCCGTCTCGACTCTCCGGGCGCTTAACTTTCGATCTATCTCACTTTAAGTTATTCGTAATGCCGTTATTCTTCCTAATGACAAAAAATATTATCATAAAAATGCGTGAAAAAAAAATGTTTTACTTTTAAAACTATTATTGTTTATTACTTATTATCAGCGACAAAATATTTTAATTTTTGTTTATTTAATAATTTTTTGCACTTTTATTAACAAGACGATAGTATTTTACACAATGTTACTACCGGTTTCGGTTACGTTTAAACCATATTCAGGAAATATATTTTAAAGAAAATTGTTGATGTTATTGACATTTTATTTTGTGATTAATGTCATGTTGTGTCAATGTGAAAAATTAAAATAGGATTAAAATAAAATAAAATTAAAATTGAATATTTCCCAAACCAAAAGTTCAAATATCTATTGTAAATTTGGGAAGGGAAATATGGGAAAATGTTATTGCGGTTTGAGTTCATTGTATATGTTAGGGTTTTTTAATTTTATTTTTAGGTGGAGTAAAAGGATTTTTCAAATACATATATAAAGGTTTTTCTGAGTAGTTAATTTGGTCATTCAAACATAAAATTTGTGAATGATTATGTTTAAATTTTCTAATTTCATAAAGTTCAAGTATTTCCAAAAGGTTACTTTTATTTTTCTTATGAAGTAATGTTGTGTTTTTTGTTTCATTAAATTGGTGTTCTTTGTTAAATATTATATGTCTTCCAAAGTTAGATCTCTGTTGTGTTCTATGTTCTTTTATACGAGTTTTTAAACATCTCCCTGTTTCACCAATGTAAATGGCTTTACACGTATCACATTCTAATTTGTAAACTCCATTATCGTTCATTTTATTGATTTTATCTTTGTTGTTAATTAAAATTTTATCTAGTGTGTTGTTGCTTTTGGATGTTATAACTATATTGTGTTTCTTAAAAATTTTTTTGATTTTATTATGTATGTTACCTTGATATTCTATTGTTCTATAAATATTGTTTGTGTTATTTGTTATATTTGTAAGAGTGGTAAGTTTTATGTGATTCTGTTTGTTTCTGTATTTATCAATCATTTTGTTGATGATTTGTGGTTTATATCCGTTATTTTGGCCAATTTGTTTGATAATGGATATTTCTGTTCTAAGTTCTTCTTCACTAAGTTTTGTGTTGAAGGCACGGTGTATATATGCGTTGAAAGTTGCCATTTTATGAGTATAATCATGAAAAGAATCATTTGGGATGGTAGTATCTGTTTGCGTTGGTTTTCTATAGATACTGTATTGAAGTCCGTTGTCTGTTTTTAAAATTGTTAAGTCTAAAAAATTTATGCAGTTGTTATGTTCTATTTCGATTGTAAATTTGATGTCTTTATGTAAATTATTAATGTAGTTGTGTAAGTTGGTTATTGTTTCTTGTCTGTCATTGTCGATAAAAACGATGATATCATCTACATATCTTAACCATGTTATGATGTTGTGTCTATATGGGTTGTTATTGTTTATTATAAGTTCTTTTTCAACTACATTAATAATTTACATAAACACATCAAATTTATATTTGAATTTATAAGTATTAAATATTTTCTATGCAACATGACATAAATCACAAAATAAAATGTCAATAACATCAACAATTTTCTTTAAAATATATTTCCTGAAGATGGTTTAAACGTAACCGAAACCGGTAGTAACATTGTGTAAAATACTATCGTCTTGTTAATAAAAGTGCAAAAAATTATTAAATAAACATTTAATTCAAGACGAAAAACATTCCTATAAAATAAAAAAAAAAATATTTTAATTTTTGTTTAAAATTTAACATTTCATTGTTATTAGAATAATTCGTAAGAACAGATAATTAATAAAACAGATAAGAAACAGAAGATTTCATTCTTCACAACTAATTTATTTATACATTTGATTTAACTGTGTATAACGGGTATCAATATTATAGATATAAAAATACTTCTCAAAATTGCAAATAAGCACTCAAACATAAGACACCACAACAATTCTATATATACATTTCAAATTCCTATATATATTTACAAAGGTTGTATTGAATATTTAATGAAACCTCTCAAAATAATTTTTAACAAAATAATACAAACTTCCGAATATCCCACTTTGTGGAAGAAAGTTAAGCTTTTTCTTGTTTACAAAGGTGGCAATAAGAAATAAATTACTAATTATACACCTATTGCTCTCATTCAATGTATCTCGAAAATATTTGAAAATATTATATATATTAAAATTTTTCAACATACAAAAAATTATTTATCTGATGTTCAGCATGGTTTCTTTCCAGGGAGATCAACTGTATCCAATTTAGCGGTTTTTTCTGAGAATATAGCACTAGCCTTAGATAGCAAACAACAGATGGACGTGGTTTATACCGACTTTGCAAAAGCCTTTGACCGAGTTAATGATGACATTCTGCTGTGTAAATTGTATAAGTACGGTTTTTCAACCAATTTATTAAAATTATTTGCATCTTATTTTACGAATCGTATGCAGTATGTAGTATTTAATGGTGAAAGGTCGGTGTTATCCCTCGTTCATTCTGGAGTGCCAAAAGGTTCTAACCTCGGACCATTGCTCTTTTTATTATTTATAAATAATCTCCCTGATGTCATAAAGCACTGTAAATGCGCTCTGTATGCAGACGACTTTAAAATGTGGTGTGTGATAAAGAACCAATACGATTGCACATTAATTCAAGCTGATATCGTAAATATATGGCAATGGATCTCTAATAAGCTAAATTTGAATACGTCGAAATGCTCTGTAATGACTTTTAGTAGGAAGAAAAGGTTGCAAATTCATAACTATGAAATGAACAAGATGATTTTAAAAAGAAATGAATATATTTGTGATTTTGGTGTTGCGTTTGATTTAAAATTTTCATTTTCAAAGCATATTAATGGATTAGCGGTAGATGCATATAGGCAATTGAGATTTATTGTTAGAAATTGCTTTGAATTTCAAAATAAGAATACCTTTAAAGTACTCTTTAATACATTTGTAAGAAGTAAGTTTGAGTACGCCTCATTCATTTGGAATACTGAATATGTGACCTATAAATCTATAATTGAGAGAGTTCAAAAGAAATTTATTAGGTATCTTACCTATAAAATAACAGGATCATATCCCACCTTTGAACCGTATTTGCGTAGTACCAATGAGTTCACTTCCCTTGAGAGAAGGCGTGCTATCTTAGATGCTTATACATTGCATAAAATTTGGTTCAACAAACTTCAAATTGGTAACCAAATTGTTGAGGACATTGCCTTAAATGTACCGAGATTTGCTTCACGGTCGCAGACCAGTTTTTACGTAGACAAGCGCCGTACAGACGTTTTGTTTCACGCACCTATTTACAGACCCTCTTGTTTGGTTAATAATCTTGAGGATGTTGACTTTTTTCGTTTTTCGGAGTCAAAATCTTTCAAAAATTATGTAAAAAATTTTATAAACACTAGTAATTCTAGTGTTTTTAGGTATTAATTTGAAAATTTGTTTTTCGATTACAACTGTTTATTTTTCTTTGGTGTTGGATGCTTTTCATTTAAGTTTTTCGGGTTAATGTTAAGTTACGGTCCTAGTAGTAGTAGTTTTATTTTATAAAACCTTTGTAATTGGGGCTTGCCCTGTAGAGGTTTAATGGAAATAAATAAATAAAATAAATAAACAATAATGTGAAACAATAACCCTTGAAGCTTAAGCTTATGGGACTAGCAGTCCCATTTCTTAACATTACTACATTTACGTATACTTAACACATCTACTTAAGGGTAAAAAATGTTGGAAACAAATACATCAATGGCAAAAAAGTAAACATTGATGTTCCTAAACTGAAGTTGAAATTACGTTATTTGTATAAACATTGCGTTACTTTGCTTTTTGGGTTTCATTTGACACTTTAACACTGACCTGACGGTCTATAGTGTTTGTTTCTTGTAGATTTGCGATATTGTTTGTGGTTTTGTTGTAATTGTGTTTAATTGGCGTTATTTCTATATTTATAGAGTAGGTGGTTTGTTTTTAAATTTTTTATTAGCATTAACATTAATTATTTTTTATCACTATGTAATGCCTATGTCTACTTTTCATATTAGGTTTATTTACTTATTTTTAGGTGTACTATTACTTTTAATACTTCTTTTTGTGGTACAGGCGCATTTGTTTGCATTTTTTGAGTTTATTATTAGCGTTATTATTTAATTGTTAGTACAATGGACGACGATTTTAACGAGTTTATTGAACACATATATGAATACCAGCACTAACGCATACCAAGGTAAATAATTGCTATTAAATTACATAATAAAAATTAAAATATTTTGTCGTTAATAAGAATTAATATACAATATAGTTTTAACACGTTGAATGCCACCATATATTCGACAAATGGGGTCCCACTGGCCAATAGTTTTTTATTTTAGAATCTTGTAATTATTGCTCTACAGATTCAGGAATTAACATAAATTATTATTATAATTTTTCTTTTGATATTTATTTTAAACTTTTATTTTATGGTGACACGTTGGTCTCGCGCGGCCTACAATAGACGCGTACATCTCGAGTAGCCATGTGAGTCCAATGTGTCATCACGTAATTCCTGTCTGAACTTGTAAAATCTCTCATAAACGTGTTTACGGCGATCGAGTATTACTTTTCGCAGTCTTTGTTTGGATGTTGTGAGTGTAATTGTGAATGTGAATATGTCATACGAAAAAGAACAAGCACGTTTGAAGAAGTTATGGAAAGAGTTGCTTTCTGATGAAGAAAGTGAGGCAAATATTTTTGACGGCGACGAAATATACGAACCGGTTACAGAAAGTTTTGAATCCGAGGACGATTATCGGTCTAAATCTAAACGGTTCAAAAAAAATAATTGTACACCATCTTCGCAAAAACCAGAACCGTCTACCTCACAAAAAATTATAGAAAGCCCCAATTACATGGATGAAATAATAGAAGAAGTTATAAGAAACATGCGTTATGACGACTTGGGTGATGAATAAAATAATAATGATATTGAAAAAGAAGCAAATAACCAGAGTAATGAGGTTGAGTGGGCTCATGCAACTGGGAAAAATCTAAAAAACTTACAGTTTAGTGTCCCAAACTCTGGTTTTAGTATTGCTCTGTATGAACAATACGACAAACTGCCATATGATTTTTCCAAAGTTTTTGTGAATGACGACATCATAAGCTTAATCGTGAGTCAAAAAATCTTCTATTAAAATAACATAATAATAATATATATTTTAGGTAGAAGAAACAAACAGATACGCTGAACAGTGTAAACGAAGTAATATTCTACCAAACGCACGTATTCTGAAATGGACTCCCACAGACCCTACAGAAATAGAACATTTCATTGGTAGTATTTTGTGGATGGGGTTGTGTTCTTTCCCAGAACTTTCTTCATACTGGTCAACGAAACGATTGTACAAAAATGCAATCCCAAGTGTAATGTCCAGAAATCGTTTTCAGTTACTTCTGAAAATGATACATTTTAGTAATAATGAGGAAATTAGTGATGATAAATTACACAAGATAACACCACTTGTGAACAAGCTTCGGACATCATTTCAGTGCCAAATGACACCCTCCGAGTACGTTTGTATAGATGAGACTCTTGTACCTTTTAGAGGAAGACTGAAATTTCGTCAATATATATCCAATAAGCGACATAAGTTCGGAATCAAATTATTTAAGCTGTGCCTAAAAGATGGGTACACATATGATTTCCAAGTATACTGCGGCAAATCGAAGGATGGTCATGTGTCAGTGCCTACAAAAGTTGTAATGGATTTGATGACAAATCTTTTAGACAGCGGACGTACTTTATGCACTGACAACTATTACACATCAGTGAGTTTAGCTAATGCACTATTACATAGAAAACCACATCTTATTGGAACATTACGATCTAATAGAAAATATAACCCCAAAAGGGTTGTAGATAAAAAGTTGAAAGTTGGAGAAGTAATAGCTGAAGAATGTAAGCAAGGAATAGTAGTTGAAAAATGGAGAGATAAAAGGGACGTATTAGTATTGAGCACTAGATATGGAAATGAAATGGTTACTTTAATCAAAAGAGGTAAAGAAATACAAAAGCCCAAAAATGTGGTTGAATACAATAAATATAAATCATATATTGATATATCTGGTCAGTTAAAATCTTATAATACCTGCCTTCGCCATAGTATGAAATGGTATAGGAAATTGGCGTTCGAGTTATTAACTGGAAGTGCAATAGTAAATGCCTACATTGCGTATAAAGAAATAACCAATAATAAAATATCAATAACTGCGTTCAAAGAAGAACGCATAAGTGGTCTGTTGAAAACAGCGAGACAGGAAGAAATATCTGAAAACATGACCGAAATAGAGCATAAATTAGAAGATGTTGGTCGTTCTAAAAGACGTCGGTGTGTAATATGCTACAAGAAAATTTCAAACGAATCTGGAAGAGAACAAGCATCAATAGTAGTGCTTGCGATCAATATTTTTGTTTGAACTGTTTTTTTGAAGCACATACAGCTTCTAAAATTTAGTATACATACACCATATTTTCTGTTTTTTTTAAGATTTATATCCATGTTTTCGAATGATATTTATGTTTTCTTATGGATTATATCTATGTTGTATTAATGTATTAAGAATTATATATTTTTTTGTATTATTATAAAAGGTAAAATAAATAGATAGATTAGATAGATAGCCTAGTTGATCTATTTATTTTTCTATTTCTATTTGTTTTTTTCTAACTTTATTGCATTATTTACATATTACAGTTCCCTATGCCACGTGGTGACGTATTGGTCTCACAATAACAGGCCAATGACATAAATCGTTTCTTCTGGCCGTCTACTCTGCTACCACATGTATTTCAATGCATTACGTGATACCACCGTGGTCACACACGGCCAAATGTAAAATTATAAATATAAAATATTATCTTGTACTAAGTGATATATAAATTTATTTACGTCTTGACCGGTTTCGGTAATTATATTACCATCTTCAGAAGAACATCTACATTAAAGAGGTTTACATATTAAAATAAATAATTTTATATCTACTTTAAAACTTACGTCAATTAACAATTTAAAAAGTTAAAACAATCACTATACATTCTTAAGCGCACACAAACATACATTTCTTAAAATACAACAACACAATGGTATCACGAGGACAAATAAAACTCGTTTTCTAAAGAATATAGAAATGGAAAGTGGTTTTTAAAGATTTTTATAAGGATTTTTTAAATTATTATATAATGGAGGGGTAATATGGTTTATTTGTTCATTTAGTGCTATTTTATCCGGATTTTGTTTTTTAAATTTAGTTATTTCATACATTTCGAGTATTTCTAGTAAATAGCCTTTATTTTTCTTGTGTAATATTTTTGTATTTTTCTCTATATTATTCTGAAGATGGTAATATAATTACCGAAACCTGTCAAGACGAAGAATGTATAGTGATTGTTTTAACTTTTTAAATTGTTAATTGACGTAAGTTTTAAAGTAGATATAAAATTATTTATTTTAATATGTAAACCTCTTTAATGTAGATGTTCTTCTGAAGATGGTAATATAATTACCGAAACCGGTCAAGACGTAAATAAATTTATATATCACTTAGTACAAGATAATATTTTATATTTATATAACATATTATATATTTTTTTGTATTATTATAAAAGGTAAAATAAATAGATAGATTAGATAGATAGCCTAGTTGATCTATTTATTTTTCTATTTCTATTTGTTTTTTTCTAACTTTATTGCATTATTTACATATAACAGTTCCCTATGCCACGTGGTGACATATTGGTCTCACAATAACAGGCCAATGACATAAATCGTTTCTTCTGGCCGTCTACTCTGCTACCACATGTATTTCAATGCATTACGTGATACCACCGTGGTCACACACGGCCAAATGTAAAATTATAAATATAAAATATTATCTTGTACTAAGTGATATATAAATTTATTTACGTCTTGACCGGTTTCGGTAATTATATTACCATCTTCCCGGAAACCGGTCAAGACGTAAATAAATTTATATATCACTTAGTACAAGATAATATTTTATATTTATATAACATATTAGTGATAATGGATAAAAACATAACTAAATATAAAGAGGCAAGTACAGCCATTTTATTACAAACATTTAAGAGGAAAACAATTAAATTGAAAAAAGAATTCTTACACATACGTTTTTTAAAAACATGCTACCAAGAAAAATTAACACCAACATTCACAAATAAAAATTATCCTCCGCATATGAAATCAACTGAAATACAACAAAAATTAAAACATATTAAAAAAAGAAATACACAAACATTACTCAATAGTTGAAAAATTAAATAGCTACATATATTTTTTATACCAAGAATTAATAAAGAAACTCCATTACTTAGAAATGGAGTATATTATCACAAAAATTAATCACGATACTGAAAATGAGATAACACAAGAACGAAAAAACAAAGACAAAAAGATACAACTATTGAGAAAGAAGACTGAAAAGGTAAATAAGGATAATAAATGTAAAAAAGAAGAAAATATTCTACATTCACAACCTGGAACAACTAATATGTCAAACACCTTATTTACAAATGAAGAAATATCTTTACTCGAAAAGGGAGGCAAATACGCCGTCACCAAATCACAAAATTTAACAACAATAAGCATAGAATTGGAGGCAGTAATTAAAAATGATAAATGCGAAGGGGATCTAAGGAAAGAAATACAATACATATTACAGAAAGAAGAAGCTAAACAACAACACAAGAAAAAGAAATGTAAAAAGACGAAGAAAGAAGAAATAATCATAAAAGGATTAAAAAACAAGATAAAAGAAAACAACTTAATTGTCACTAATGGAGATAAGAATGCGGGTTTAGTAATAATGAACAGAATGGATTACCTAACAAAAACAAACAATTTCCTCAAAAGTAACAAACACACACAAATTAAAAAAGATCCTACTAACTCTTTCCATATAAAAACCAAAAAAGTAATAAAAGAATGTAACAACACCTTAACAAAGTTCATTTCCAACACTTACAATATAACACCAATGAACCCAAAAACACCCAGATTGTATGCACTACCAAAACTACATAAAGAAAACATACCCATACGACCGATCATCTCAAGCATTGACTCTAGCACATATAGAATAGCAAAGTTTTTGGTTCAATTTTTTAAAAATCATGTTCCATTCAAACCAAAGTTTAGTATTAACAACAGACAAAACGTAATAGAACAACTCCAAAAATCAGCTATACAGAAGGAATCATTAATCTTTTCATTTGATATCACAAACCTATATACAAATATACCCATAAAGGAAGCTTTAACTATAATAAAGGAGTTTTTGCACAGTAGAATGGATAATAGAAATGATGTCGATAATATTCTCAAATTATTACATATCTGCACTGAACAAAATTTCTGTAGATTCGATAATAAAATATATGAATTTAATGATGGTCTCCCAATGGGATCGCCGCTTAGCGGACTTATTTCGGATATATTTTTAAATAAATTAGAGGAAGATCTTATCGTAAATTCAATAAACCCACATCATGAGAATATTATCACATGGTTACGTTATGTTGATGATATTTTAGTTGTAACTAAGACGAATGATATAAAAATGATTAATGACTTACATAAATACGTAAATAACCTCCATAAAAACATAAAATTTACGTTGGAAATGGAAAAAGACAACAAGCTAAACTTTTTAGATTTTACTCTAATCAGAAAAGAAAATAGGATTGAATTCGACATATACTGGAAACCGACACAGCACAACAAAATCATTCCGTATGATTCATACCACGATTATACTCAAAAGTTAGCAGCATTAAGATCATATATACACCGAGCTTTTAATTCAAAACTAAGCCAAAATAATTTTGAAAAGGAAATATCAATAATACAAACAATAGCAAAAGATAATTATTTCCCCGAAAATACAGTGCAAAAATTAATAGACAAAAAACATAATAAAATAAATTCAAAACAAATCTCATCCTTAGAAAAGACTATCCATAATAGCAAGTTAGATAAATTTAAAACAATAAGTTATCCAGGTACGATATCACACAAATTGAAAAAACTTTTCAAAAAATATAACATAATTCTAACGTTTAAAACTACTCACACTATTCAAAATATTCTAGATAATAGTAAAGACAAATTTGATATCTTACAAGAAAGCGGTGTATACCAAATAGAATGCAATAGTTGTCAAGCTACATATATCAGAGAGACCGGACGTAATTTCAAAACAAGGATCAAAGAACATTTAACGAAAGAAAATTCGGCATTTGGAAAACATTTACTTTTTAACAACCACGAATTTAATATAGAGAAAAATACAAAAATATTACACAAGAAAAATAAAGGCTATTTACTAGAAATACTCGAAATGTATGAAATAACTAAATTTAAAAAACAAAATCCGGATAAAATAGCACTAAATGAACAAATAAACCATATTACCCCTCCATTATATAATAATTTAAAAAATCCTTATAAAAATCTTTAAAAACCACTTTCCATTTCTATATTCTTTAGAAAACGAGTTTTATTTGTCCTCGTGATACCATTGTGTTGTTGTATTTTAAGAAATGTATGTTTGTGTGCGCTTAAGAATGTATAGTGATTGTTTTAACTTTTTAAATTGTTAATTGACGTAAGTTTTAAAGTAGATATAAAATTATTTATTTTAATATGTAAACCTCTTTAATGTAGATGTTCTTCTGAAGATGGTAATATAATTACCGAAACCGGTCAAGACGTAAATAAATTTATATATCACTTAGTACAAGATAATATTTTATATTTATATAACATATTAGTGATAATGGATAAAAACATAACTAAAAAAAATGTAAAATTGTTTAATATGAGACCAGGGTGGACTCGCGCAGTCTCTACGTTCCAATACAACATGAGATCAACGCGATCTCATATGGCACTCAACGTGTTAAAAGTAAAATAATTTTTTTGTCGCACATTTTTAGGATAATATTTTTTTTCTTATTACGAACAATAACCGCATTACAAATAAGTGAGATAGATTGAAAGCTAGGCGCCCGGCGAGAGTCGAGACGGCGGTGGTCGCCCCGATCCCGACCACACCCGAACAGATCGGAGGTTACAATTGTACTCGGGTAAAGTCTGTACCACGAGAAGTGAAGGTGTCTCATCGCCTAAACGTGTACGGAATAGACGCGCGCGCTAGAAATCATAATATTTGTAACGTATGCGTAAAATTCTTACGGAAATCGATGAGTCACATTCACTTCTCGTGGTACAGACTATACATGATGTATCCTCGTTTCTGAATACGGGCCTAGATCTAAAACTAGAAACTTTCGGGTTTTGCCGTGCGTTTTTTGAAAAAATGTTTAACGTTTCCGATGCCATGTTGCAGCTTCTTCAGGAAACTGGTGCGAAGTGACAAAATCGGGAATTGTAAAACAATATACAGTAAACCCCCTATATAGCGAACATCGATTTAACGAAATGTCCGTTATTGCGAATCAAAATTACGCAACAAATATCTTCAATACATTTTATATGCCATTTTTTCATTATAACGAAAATTCATGGTAACGAACTAAGAACAATTATTTCATCTCATAAGTATGATTTTAATACAAACTATTATCGTTATTGCGAACACGAATGTTTTTGTTCTCTAGGTAAAGTAAGACTAGTTGAGGTATTCCTCGAAGATCTAATGTGTGATATTCGGGAAATAACTTGTTTGTCTGTAGGTCGATTGTTTATCGACTCGAAGTCGTATTGCAGTTTCAAACGCAAGTGTGTGATCTTCGAGAGCGTACAAAGTGTTAAAGTTGTACGCTAGTAGTTGTTTAAGGTTTAGAAAAAAAGCGTTCGTTCAAAATGAGTTTGAAAAACACATCAATTCCTTTAAAAAGGAAATTAGAAATATTGAAGGATGTTGAAAAAATGCTATTACAAAAACTAAAATTGCGGAAAAATTTAACATATCAAAATCAACGCTATCAACAATTATAAAAAATAAAAACCGTATTGATAGTACCGTAGCGTCTGGTATACATACGTCTCGTAAAAAGTTGAGGATACCTGCATTTCCAGAACTAGAAAAAGAATTAATAGAATGGCTTACCGAAATGAGAACAAAAAATGTTTCCTTAACAGGGCCATTCATACAAGATAAGGCAAAATCAATCGCTGCTGAATTGAACATAATAGGATGTGATTTTTCATCTGGGTGGTTGCACAGATTTAAGAGTAGGCACGGTATTTCAGACCACGCCTTATCTAGAGAAGGAAATAAAATTAATGTGCTTACCACTGGAGACAGGAGTTCAAATTTATAAAAACGCCTATCTTGATAAAGATGATGAAACTGATGTTTTTTATAATCTTATGCCAAACCGTACTTTGAATAAAAGCAAAGAAAGAGTAACAGCAGTTTTATATTGCAATGCAAATGGAAGCGAAAAATTAAATCTGTGGATAGTAGGAAAGTCAAAAAATCCCAGATGTTTAAATAAAATATATCGTTTCCATTTACTGTGCCATTATAGTAATCAAAAAAATGCGTGGGTAACATCTGTGACATTTTGAGAATGGCTTATTCGTTTCCAGCGAAATATGGCAGCACAAAACAGAAAAGTATTGCTAACGATGTGCAATTGTGCTGCACATAATGTTAAGGATATCAATTTGGACAATGTGAAGGTGATTTATTTTCCACCTAACACAACGAGTGCACTCCAACCTCTTGATCAAGGCATAATTGCGTGCATGAAGAAGCGATATCGTGCTCGTCTTGCAAGAGCAACAATTTTGGCAATAGAAGCGAACGAAGATAATCCTAAATGGAATATTCTACAAGCGATACGAGCGTTGTCGGATTCTTGGAAATCAGTAACATCAAAGATTATAAAAAATTGTTTTAACAAAGCGTGGACAACTAACTCTCAAGAAGAAAATGAGGAAAATCAGTTAAGTTCTCCCTGCTTCCGCTGCTTGGTGGCTCGGTTGATGTCCTTTAAAGTATATCAATTTTTCTGTAGTACGTTCTCCGTCATTCGCACTCTGTTCCAGAGAGAACAGAGTGCGAATGACGGACCTCTTCTGTTGGGGATGATGGTGTGATGTTGCCTCCAAATACCTATTAGTGTGGGTTTTCTTTCGATGCACCCTCAGTTCCACGTCTCCATTTGTTGTTCTAGTGACCAATACACCTAAGAAGGGCAACTACTTTGCGGACTCCGTTTCCATGGTAAATTTGATTGTACTGGATGTTGAGCGTTTAGATGACCTAGAAATTCAAAGAGGTGTTCTCTACCATGTTGCCATACAACAAACGTGTTGTCCACATTACAGCTTCGACATGTAGAAAGAAACAACAAGAGTCTACCAGTAGAACCAATCGTCGTCAACAGATCAAGTATCCCACTAACGAAGGAAGAAACCATGGTATTGGCGAAAGGACTAAATTACGCAATCGCCCCAAAGAAAGTTCCGAAGGAAGAAATTATCTGCGAAGTGGAAGCAGCAGTTCGAGGGATACCCGCACTGAAGGCCGAAGAGATCCAACAAGAAGTTGCCAGGGTATTGAAATCAGCAAAACCACCGAAATCCAACTTGACAGTTAGTGAGAAGAAGGCGCTCCGATCTATTAAAGAAAAGTCAGAAATCGTCGTGTTACCAGCAGACAAGGGGAATGCCACCGTTGTGATGGACTAGGAAGAATATGACGCCAAAATAATGGACCTACTGGACCCGGCCACCTACAGAAAGATCAAGAAGGACCCTACAGACAAGATCGTAAGCAATATGAAGAGCCTTGTAAAATCCGCAAGGTATTCCACCAGAACAATAGAAGGGTTTGTTTGTACAGGCCCTGGTACCACCAAGAATTTATGGACTACCGAAGATCCATAAACCAGACGTTCCCCTTCGTCCTATCGTTAGTGCCATCAATTCCCCAACGTACCTACTAGCCAAACATCTCCTGAAAATTCTCTCTCCCTTTATAGGCAACACAGAATCATATGTTAAGGACTCGACGCATTTCGTGGAATCGGTGAAAAATGTAAAATTAGATGCTGAGGATATTTTGGTTAGTTTCGATGTAGAATCTCTTTTTGCTAGGGTACCAATTAAGGATGCGGTAGAAGGTCTTCGCCAAAAACTCATTTCGGAGGGATTGCCAGAATATGTGCCAGATTTAGTGGAATATTGTTTATCATCGACGTATTTTAATTGGAAAGGAGAGTTTTACGAACAGTTTGAGGGGGCAGCCATGGGATCTCCTTTGTCGTCGGTGATAGCAAACTTTTACATGAAATTATTCGAAGAAAATGTTTTGAAGAAGAGCCAATGGAAACCAAAGCTATGGCTCCGATATGTGGACGACACGTTTGTTGTATGGCAACATGGTAGAGAACGCATCTTTGAATTTCTAGATCATCTAAACGCTCAACATCCCATGATCAAATTTACTATGAAAATGGAGCCCGCAAAGCAGTTGCCCTTCTTAGATGTGGGTTCTTAGATGATGGTCACTAGAACAACAAATGGTGACATGGAACTGGGGGGTGTATCGAAAGAAAATCCACACTAATATGTATTTAGAGGCAACATCACACCATCATCCCCAACAGAAGAGGTCCGTCATTCACACTCTGTTCCAGAAAGCAGCAAGAAGATATACAGGAGACAACCTAAAGAAGCAGGAACGGTACTATGGAACGTATACTTCTATGGAACATACTACAGAAAAATGAATCTAGTTTAAAGGACATCAACAGAGCCACCAAGCAGCAGAAGCAGGGAGAAGAAGCTCCAGCAAGTACAGGTAAGGTTGCAACAAGGCATTTGAAATGTCAAATATTTTTTCAAAAAACACATGGCAAAACACAAAAGTTTGTAGTTTTAGATCTAGTGTTAGTTCTAATTCTAGTTGTTTATTTTATCTTACTTGCGCATTTTCATAAGTAACTGTAGCAGCTTTTTGCTCAAAATGTAACATTTTACTCTCAGCCATTGGTTCAAGTTTTGTTCTTAAATAATCTGGGACTAAATCGTGAGCAAAAGTGGTTACACGCCCCTCAGTTAATTGAGCTAATTGTTCATCACGCTCTGGTGATAAATTTAAAGGTAACACTGTGAGATTCCTTAAAGGTGGACATTTATCGTGGTTAAGTAATTTCGATAATGAAGTTAACTAAAAAAAATATATAAATAGGGGATAAAGTTACGATAAATTTTATTTAATTGCTTATATACTTACATGCCCTGAAAGTAAAGCAAAATTATCAAGAAATTGGGGCCAATTTAATGTTTCATATTCGTTTTCAACCTTGAATATCATTGCTGCTATAGACGATTTTAAGTCGTTTACTCGTTGAATTAATGAGTCTAACGCTGATTCTAATTGTTTTTCTTCTCGTTGTTGCATTTTATCACTTTTATAAATTGTTTAATAATATTACGATTTTTTGACAACTTGATTTGACGTTTTTGTATTTTAAGGTTATGTTATTTTAACTGTAACTAACTTCAATATCCTCCAAAAACTCTATTCAAATCGCATAAATTCGTCGAGTATTAATATCAATATCAATTTTTAAATTCACAACGTATATTTCTTAATTGTTGTAAACATCAAAAAATTATTTTAAAATTAAACTTTTTATTTAATTCAGTGTCGTAGTAAGTATGGGAAAAATCCGTTAGATGGCGCAATATTCGTAATATATTTTTTTAAACTTTTTTTTAATAAAAATCGAATTTTAGCAATAACACCCACGATTTAAAAATTAACACATTTTATTCTTACTGCTTATTATTTTGTTGAACAAGAAAAATAATATAAACAATTTCATTTAAATAACAAACCAAAAAGTTGTTGCTAGTAAAGATAAACGGAACACAAACAGGGAAATTAATAATTAATACTACTTAAACTATTAAAAAAGTGCATTCTTAAAAAAAATACATCTAAAAGAAATCAGCCTTCCATATATTGGCAGTGTTTGATTCATTTTTTGCTTTTTCTTTGGCTATTTCACTATTGTATTAAAAACTATGAATTAAAATAATAAGTACATAATATACACTGCAGCTTCATGCGTAAATAAACATTTTAAACAACTAATAATTAATAAATTAACAGAGTGAACGGTAATTTTGAATATATCATTCGCCTTTGAGAAAAAACTTTTATTTTTATTAATAAAAGTACTATGGAATCAAATATTTTTTAAATTATTTAGGTCTTCGCTTAAGTCTGCAGCATGGGTATCGGTTTCTTCTTGGTATCGTTTCAATTCACCCATTAACTCCTAAAACAATCTTATTTTAATTCTTTTATTAAATTAACAAAAAATAGCTTACATCAGGCAATTTCGTCCTATTATAACTCTTTGAGTATTGCTTAACAATTCGGCTTAACTGGTAATGAAGATCTAACAATGATTGTAGAGATTGGTTGGTTGTAACTTCAACAGCAAAATTTAAAATTTTGTTTAGTTCATTTTCTGAGATTTCCACAATCTCCTTCGAATTAATATCATTTGTTTCGTTCAACGCCTGATCAACATCGTCGAAATCTAAAGTATCTTGAAGCAATTCTGAGGGACTCATAAGATCGCTTAACCTCCGTTTCGTATTTGGTGATCTAAAAATTATTAATTTAATTAATATTAAGATTTAATCGAAGTTAATTGTATTACTGTAATGAGATATTTGTTTTAACATTTGGGGAGCAATCCACGGTTAATGGGGTTAAAGAATTAGCCATATCATGACTATCTTCGGAACAAGAAATTCTAGGTCCGTTTGTATTTTCTGAATCCATGGTGTTATCTTTTGATTCATCCGATGATTTATCTTCGACCTTAAAATAAAATATATTTATATAAAACAAATTATTAAATCAAATTTTATTTATACATTTTCCTCAACTCCTTCGTTTTCGGGGATTTTATCGCGACGCTTTTTCTTCCTAGAACTAAGCAAACCTCTTTGCCAACTCGGTAATTTCCTTTTCCTGCTTGGACTTGTTCTCGTCGTGCTTGTGCCGTTTGATAACGGCGGTTTTTGAATTTGTTCGCTTGGAGGTTTTCCGTTTATTAAAACTATTTCTACAAAAATAAAGATTTTAATTAATGCAAGTTTATTTGATTAATTAAATAGTTGCCTTCAGGTTGGGTTTGTAAAAACGGCGGTAAATATTGCGTAGTGCTCGCTTTTCTTTCGACGCGTTTCTTGGATATATCCTGACACTTATCCTCGAAATCGCTGTCCATTTCGTTTTTTATTAATGTGTAGGCGTAGTCTCGCAAGGAACAAGCTCTATGTCTTATTTGCTTATCCGCGCTGGTTCTGGTTATAAAAAATTAAAGTTAATAAAATGTCTCAATTAGACTGTTCGGTTTAAATCTAGGACTGTCGAAATTTCAGATTAAGGTGGAAAGGAATATACCGGGTGAGTTATTAGTATCCAGGCGGACGATAGTCACTAAACCGTTTGACAAGGAAGAAAAAGATTTATACAAAAGTTATTTGACTCACCACCTTCTATTATTTAAAATTATTTTCACTTATACAGGATATTCTTTTTAGGTTTAACGGACAATATGTCAATTTTGTTTGAATGAAACACCCAATATATTTTATCATATTATGATTACTATTAAATTTGTTATACAACTGTGTATGCTACTAATACATCGAGTTTATGGTTTCTGTAATATTCAATTATTTCTTCAAAGTGTGTCCATTGCAGACTTATGCGAAGTTAGCCTCCAATTTTTCCAGCCTCCAATTAGATAGGACTTTACATGTATAGTATTTTATTATAAGAAGAGAACCACTCAACCGATTTTGTTAAATAATGTCTCATTCGAAAGCTTAATCCATGGCCAATTCAAAAGTGGAAATGCCCGATTCGAAAACTCTACTCAATTCCGCTGAATCGCAAAAATGTTGCAAAGGTACACGACAATAACACAAAAATGCCGATTTTTACGTTATCATAACTCGTAAACGATGTATTCGATCATCAAGATCAATACGTCATTCGAATCGGAATAGTTTCTTCTATCGAAATCACAAAATGCCCGATCTCAATTGTCTTTCGTTAACCTTGTAAAGCCCTCGAAATGTCGGCATGTTCGGCTCGTTGTTTATGAATGTATGAACGCCTAAAAGTCTAGCCCCCAATATAAAAAAATAATTGAAACTAAATCTACTATAATTAGAAAACGGTTAGACCGATTTTAATAGTTTATACCTCAATCGAAAGGTTACATCTGGCTGAATGCTGTTCTTCTAAACTTCTCATTCGTTTTAGATCATACTTTCGATAGAGATGTTGAAGAATGAAAATAGTCAATTAATTCCGGAAATAATTGATGTATTTGATTAATTAGTTTTTTGATCAAAGCCCTTACATTTTTTGAATTGGGCATTCAGTTGGATGCAAGCTTTTGATTGAGGTATAAATGATTAAAATCGGTCTAACCGTTCTCTAGTTATAGTCGATTTAGTTTAAATTATTTTTTTTATGTTGGGGGGCTAACCTCCCAGTCGGCACGTTCGCGAGATCATTACAATAGCCGTACGAAGGGTAATTAGTAAATTTTGAGATCGGGCATTTCCACTTTCGCATTCGCTTTAGATCATACTGTCGATTGAGATGTTGAAGAATGAATGGTCGATTAATTTCGGAGATTATTGATGTATTTGATTAATTAGTTTTTTTTTGTATTTCAATCAAAACCCTTACATATTTCGGATCGGGCATTTCGGCAACAGCATTCAGTCAGATGAAACCTTTCGATTGACGTATAAACTATTAAAATCGGTCTAACCGTTCTCTAATTATAGTAGATTTAATTTCAATTTGATTATTATTTGATTTTTGTACTTTTTTTTTATTATTGTTATTTGTATTTGCTTGTTTTATTATATATTGTTAATTTTTGTATAGGGCTAGGTGGAAGAACAAATACTACATTTTGTAGTAATTTGAACCTGGTACCTTTTTCCACCATGCATTATTGTTTTTTTCCTTTTTGGTATAATTAGTTAAATTTAATTTATTAATATATTTTTTTTGTGCAATTTATTATTGTGTTGTTTGGATGGAAATAATTCTATTATTATTATTATTAATTTTTTTTTTATATTGGCGGCTAGACTTTTCGGCGTTCATACTTACATTCATAAACAACGAGCCGAACATGGCGACATTTCGAGGGCTTTACAAGGTTAACGGAAGAGAATTGAGATCGGGCATTTTGTGATTTCGATAGAAGAAACTATACCGATTCGAATGACGTATTGATCTTGATGATCGAATACGTCGTTTACGAGTTATGATAACGTAAAAATCGGCATTTTTATGTTATTGTCGTGTAAATTCGCAACATTTTTGCGATTTAGCGGAATTGGGTAGAGTTTTCGAATCGGGCATTTCCACTTTCGAATTGGCCCTGGATTAAGCTTTCGAATGAGACATTATTTAACGAAATCGGTTGAGTGGTTCTCTTCTTATAATCAAAATACTATACATGTAAAGTCCCATCTAATTGGGGGCTGGAAAAATTGGAGGCTAACTTCGCATAGGTCCATTGCAGTATCTTTTTAAAAATGATATAAAGATGACATTTTTTCAGATATTCCTTTGAATCTATGCTAGATAATAGTTAAAGCCAATAAGTAAATGGCAGTATCGAAAGATATTAGATAATTTAGCTACTTTTAATGTTTTTCAAATGGCTTTTTATTAAGTTTTTTAAATGAAACACACCTGTATATTGTGTGCTAGTTGAATTGCCCATCAGATTCCCTTTAATTAATAGTAAGTATGATATGTTTCTAACTGTAATAGTTTTCCTGATACTTAGAATTTCAAGCAAAATGTGTGATAAAATATGCCATTATTGCACTTAATATTATATTCTGTCTATTTTTATCAGTTTTTTATTGTTTTTTTTTTTTATTATTTGATCAATACTTTATATAAATAATTCTTCTGTCATATACCAAATTTCAATACGACTTGGCACTTTAAGAAATTTAGAAACAATTATGGAAAAAATATGATATTGCGGTACCATATAAATTTATATTTTATATTTTTATCAGGTTTTGCTTCTTTATTTATCAATAATAATATTTTGCTAAAATTTTCAAAATTAAGTCAACACTACATTTAAACTACATGTGAGCCTGTCGGTTTCGCCATAGATGTATATCAAGTTAATTAACTCTTCTTTTATTTTGCAAAATATTTGTAATAAATAAATGATTTAAACATGATAAAAATACAGTAAATAAAATTATATTGCATCACAATTGTATGTTTTATAAAATAAATCTTTTTAAATTTCATATCGCATTTAAGTTGGATATATGGCAGCAAAATTATTTTACTTTATAAAATATTAAGCAAATAATAATCTACAAAAAAATGATAGAAATAGACAGAATATAATATTAAGTACAATAATGGCGTGTTTTATTACACATTTTTCTGTAAATTGTAAATGTCAGGAAAATTATTAAACTCAGACAAATAATATACTTATTATTAATTAAAGGGAACTTGATGGGTAATTCAACCAACACAAAACATACAGGGCGTTCCATTTAAAAAAACTAAGAAAACATCATTTGAAAACCATCAAAAGTAAGAATTTTATGAACACGCTGTACAGTATATCTAATATCTTTGGGCACTGTCATATATCTACTGATTTTGACTATTATCTGACGTAGTTTCAAGGCAATGTCGGATAAAATGTCGTTTTTACAACGTTTTTAAGAAGGTCCTGTAATGAGCACATTTTGAAGAAACAATTGAGTATCTCAGAAACTATACATTTTATAAGTTAGTAACATATACGATTGTAATAACAAATTTAATAGTATTCATAATCTGATAAAATATACAGGTGTTCTAAATAAAATAGCCTGTATAAGCGAAAATAATTTTAGGTAATAGAAAGTGGTAAATTAAACAACTTTTGTATAAAACTTTTCTTTCCTTATCAAACGGTTTAGTGACTATCGTCCGCCAGGATATTAATAACTCACCTGTATAGGCTAAAAAAAATCAAGGAGTTGATGGTCACACGCAACTATTCAACATATGAAGCAAACTTACTTATCAACAACCCAGAACAGGATCAACTGATCAAAAATATTAGAAAATCTTATATAAATGTTTTTCCTCCGCAACGAAAAAAGGATCCTAATGAGGCAGCAACACTTTTTTCATCTACCACAATGGCAAGAAGACAAAAGATCGATTATTCAGAGGTAGCAAAGAGCCGACCTCAACAAAAAGTGACAGGTACTATCCCAAAAACATCTAGACAATCAATGTCAAAAGAGAAAAGACAAGAAAACTATAAAAGAAAGAACGAAGCTTCACCAGAAAATAAGTAGCCCACTGAAAGGGATAACTATCGCAATGGTCAAGTGGACCACAATGAAATGGCGCCGGCGGCGGCGATGCCGGTGCCGAATATCCAGAAAGAGATAGAAAAAACCCGGAACGCACATGTTTTAGATGTGGTAATAAAAACGGACATCCAAGAAAAGATTGTCCGGCAAATGAACAAGAATGCCGTAAATGTAAAAAAATAAGCCATTTCGCATTTCAATGTCGAACGAAAAAATTTAAAATAAAAGAGATAATCGCAGAATCAGAAAACGACAATTTGGGAGATGAAAGCGGCGAAAGCGAATTTAAATGCAAACGTTTAATTCACGTAAATAAAATTGGAAGAATATGACCATGGCATGTCCAATTAGATATAGATGGTAAAATTATCGATTTTAAGATAGACACGGGTGCCGACGAATTAATCTTGAGTCATACCTGTTTTAAAAATAAATTTGAAAAGAAATATTCGTTAAAACAAACAAAAACTATTTTGTAAAATAGATATGGTTCGACTTAAAAACGATGTTTATTAACAGAATATATCGGTGCTACACGTGTTTCGCCCAGTTTTTAGGGCACCGACAGGCACGACTAAAAACAAGATGTATATAAAGATTTTTAAGATAACTATTACAGAAAATTATTAATATAATAAATATAATGAATATCATTTACCGTCAAGAAGGACGAATTTAACTAGGTGTAACATTTCTTCTTGTCAAATTTTTTATGTTTCAAAATGAACAATTTATTTAAGTCGAAATTTAATAAAAAATTGTTATCAAGTTATAAAAGGTGTGGTCAAAATGTAAAAAACTATTTAAGTACTGAGGAAAAATTAAAACAGTTAACGGACTTCTTTACTAAAGAACAACTTCAATAAATATAACCTTGTTCCAGCATTCATGTCTAGAGGTAAATTGGGCCAAATACTATGTAACAACGGACATAAGACCATCAGAAAAGTGGGGTTTATCTGATAAAATGTAACGACTGTGATATGAGATATGTAGGGCAAACTGGAAGGAATCTGTTAACAAGATTCAAAGAACACAATACAAAACACACTTCCAATGTTTTCAAACACATAACAACACATAAACATTCACACTTTTAAAAAATCTTAAAAAATCGAAAAAACTCGACCTATATGAAGAGTTCTTTATTCAAAAAATCAAAAAAGAAAACCCCGAATCATTAATGAATGACATTTTAGATAGTAACAACTTCAGATTTTTTATGAAAATGATATAAATAAACTTTTCCAAATGATTTTACTTGTTGCGTTGTACCTTCAAAAATTTAAATTTACCTATTTTACCGCCCTATTGACCTTGAAAGAAAACACAACAACGAAATTCATCAGTCCTCTCAATAAAGCTAACAAACTGCGACGAAACTCAAAGTTATTATTATTATTTTATTTATATACGTCCGTTAACTGTTTTAATTTTTCCTCAGTATTTAAATAGTTTTTTACATTTTGACCACACCTTTTATAACTTGATAACAATTTTATATTAAATTTCGACTCAAATAAATTGTTCATTTCGAAACATAAAAAATTTGACAAGAAGAAATGTTACACCTAGTTAAATATAAAAAATCCTGTTTTGTACATCTATAGCCTTCTTGACGATAAATGATATTAATTATATTTTAAAGATGTATTAAAAATCCTTATATACATCTTGTTTTAAAGTAAAAACTGGGCGAAACACGTGTAGCACCGATATATTCTGTTAATAAACATCGTTTTTAAGTCGAACCTTATCTATTTTACAATTTATACTTTAATGATGATACTGGAGAAAACCCTAGCCATTGTAAAAACTATTTTAATTGGTCCAGGAGGCGATAAAAAAGATTATTAATAAGATTTTTGATAGGATACAAATGAAAATTTATTGGGAAGACCGTCACTGACAAAACTAGAAATAGTTGAATGGAAGAATAAGAAAATATTGAAAACAAATGACGACACATACAAACCATTGTTGATATATCGCAATACATCGTTAAGATGTGGAGCATCACCAGCTCAACTCATGTATGGTAGATCACTGCGAGACTCACTGCCTAGAATTGTGGCCAAATTAAAACCTAAACTACCAAATCATACCATCATTAGAGAAACTAAAAATAGAAAAGGAAGAACAAAAGAGGAATTACAATAAACGTCACCGAGTTCGAACGAACACAAATCTCGAACCAGGCAATCGAGTATGGATTATAGATAAGAAACGGGAAGGCATAATAAAGGAAATAGCTGACGAACCAAGGTCTTACATTGTGGTAGAAACGGAAAAAGAAGATTTGAGAAGAAATAGAACCACGGAGAAGCGGGCGTGAAAGAAGGGCTCCGTTAAAAATAAAAGACTTTGTTAAATAAACTTTATTGTGGGCTTTAGAAAGGGGAATGTAGCGGGGCCGTGTTTGGTAGTCAATAATGCATTATATGTGATGTAATATAGGATGCGAATTGTAACAAGCATTCAATAAAGAAGTGTTGCTCAGAGGATGAACACGTTCCACAGCGGATGAAGGAAGAGTATATGATATCGACCCCAGGATATAATCACCTCTATATCTGTCGAGATGATTCGTATGGAGAACTATCATTGGTCATAAATAAGAAATTGAATTTTAATTATTATGAAAATGTTACATCACCAAAAGACAATCACATTTTTTTATGTATATCTATAAATGACATTATTGTAGTAGCGGGATATATCCCACTTTGATTGCAAAACTTCGTTAGGGATTTGTTTTGTTAGGAGACCTCTATGCATTTCAAGGTGGAGTAGCAACCACCTAATAAACTCTAGAGGAAGACCTCTGATGAACATCATGGAACAGAAGAATCAACGATGGAAAGGCGCCTTTTTAGTAGAAATGATGTTCCTTGATCTGATAATATGTTCTCCTGAACTCGCATCAACAGCGCTTTGCAAGACGCTAAATGACACTTTGGGGAGCGATCACTTTCGAGTCTCATTTAATTTTAACCAATAGGGAAGTAACACAAAAAACACAGTATCAACAAACTGGAAAACATATAGATATTATATAAAAACTCGTATTAAAGGAGGGGCGGTAGACAATCTGGTGGATCTCATTAAAACGATTATGATAGCCAAACAACAATCGAGCAAAATAGAAAGTAAAGCAACCACCTTCTGCGCATGGTGGGACAAAGATTGCAAAACGACTATGAGAATAAGAAAATTTGCAATCAAGATGCAATTTTCTGATAATAAAACGGACATAAACTACATAATTGCTAAGGCGCACATTGCTTTGACAAAGAGAATATTGTTGGGAAAAAAAGCACTTCAGAAGACATTGCGCGTCATTAAACAAGAAATCTGAAGAGATAGATAAATAGAGAGAGAAATAGAAAGTATTTCGTGCAATGAGCAGAGAATTTTTTGGACAAAGTGTGAAATGTTGAAATGGGAGCAAGAATAGGAAAAACAGGGATGGAATCGTTCGTGACAGGTCCCATAATTTGGCCTGAGTTTCACAAAATGTTAAAGACCACACAAAACTCTGCACCCGGGAGTGTTAAAATTACATATCCACACCTAAAAAGGTTACCACAGGAGGCTCAGGAGACATTGCTAAGAGGGTTAAACGAAATATGGACGTCAGGGAACATACCAGAAGAGTGGAAAGAAATAATTTTAATACCCGTACTCAAACAAGGAGAAAACAGAAATTCACACATAGGATACAGACCGATGGCGTTATTTTCGTGTATTAGGAAGCTTTATGAAAAAAATAATAACAGGTTGGATTGGTGGCCTGTTTCATTCCCAATTCTTATTAACATACTACTAAAACAGGAGATTCCATAAAGACAATTTACTCTCTTAACAACGAAAAAATCATTAAGTTAAAGGACGACTGTGAAAAATTACACAAGAGAATTATTATGAGATTCAAAAGATTTTATTTCAGTTTCATTTTGAAGGCGAATAACAAAAAACTACTTCATAGAAAAAATTGGGACTAGCTTTGACGCCTAATTTAATTCTGTATAATGTTTAGTTTCACCCCCTCGTGTAATAATTATAGCAGGTATAATGAAGAAATGTACCTAATTGCGGTCAGTCTGCGAACAAGCTCGACTTTGCAATTTTTGTTTTCAAAATCTGTTTGGAGAAAAAATTTCAAATTTGAGGTAGTAGTAACTTGATATGTCCTTAATGAGTAGTATATTTTATTTTATTTCATAATCGCAGAATCGCGGTTAAATAGGTTATGGTTGGACGCGGTTTTATCTGAAATATGTCAAATAATTTCGGTTTGGAATCCTGTTATCAGTTCTTCAAAATTATGTTTTCTTAATTATTATTGTTTCCCGTATTGCTTATTTCTGTTTCTCTTTAATTTATAATTTCACTAAATCGATCATAAAAGATTAGGAATACATAATCTTGAAAATCTAATAACGGAATCCGATTACCGAAATTATTTGACATATTTTGGTTAAAACCGAGTTGATATTCGCTCGTTGATATTCGGTCGTTTTTGAAATAACCGCAACCTATTTAACCGCGATTTTCCGCGAAACTATATGAAATATTGATAAAATAAAATATGCCCTTCATTAAGAACACATCAAGTTACTATCAGTTCAAATTTGAAATTCTTTCGCCAAACAGTTTTTGAAAAAAAAAAAAAAATCGTAAGGTCGAGGTCCTTCTCAGATCGGTCGAAACCGGGTACATTTTTTCAGTCTACCTGGGTTAATGACTACACGAGTGTGTGAAAAAAAATTACCACATTATAAAAAATTAAATAACGCGTCAAAGAAAACTAGTCCCATTTTTTTTTATGGATTTGTTATTGGCCTTCAAAGTGAAGGGTAAAATCTTTTGAATCCGATAATATTTATCAAACTTTAGCACAATATGCCCAATGAGTGCTTTATTGTTCAATATTTGCATTAACGGTCTCAATATAGAACTGATGGGTATGGATGCTCAGCTTTATTGTATGCAGATGACATAGTAATTTTCTGCAGTAGCGCTTTGATTGAGCAAAGTGCAGGAAAAATAAACGTAGCCATGGTCAAGGTAAGAACATTCTTGGAAACCAGAACCTTGGATATCTCAATAGATAAAACCAGCAATTGTTTTTACGAAGAGAAGACAATATACGAATCCGCAGATACTAATTGGAGACAGAGTTATTCGGTACACGAACACAATCAAATACTTGGGGTTCTGATTGCAAAGTTGTTTTGGAAAGAACAGGTCAAAGTCTCTGTGGCGTCTGCAGAGAGAGCAATAAACTTATTAAAAACTATATTAGCGATGAAATGGTGGTGATCCTCTTACTTTGAGAAATTTATATAGATCTCTCGTTCGTTCATGGTTGGAGTTCATGTTACCGATAATGATGTCACTACCTGCAACCAGTTTGTTGAAGATAGAAAGAGCAACGTACAATGGTCTTAGAAATGTATTGGGATTACCCATAAGTAGTCTTGGAATTAGAGGCGGGAGAACCTCCAATTAAATTTACAGCAGAAGAAAAAATGAGAAAATTCATGATACAATACTTTTGTCGTATTTAGAAAGAAATTAAGGAGGAGAGTAATAAAATTTTTAAAAAAACATTAGACAACCATGTTTTACGACACAGTATGTGGCAATGTGCAGAGTGAACAACATTATATTCCAATTCTCTTTTTACAACATTATAAAAAATGGAATGTTTTCAGAGGCAGCAATTAATTTATGTAATTGATAAACAACAAATGGCCGGGTTACGTAGGAACTTTTACTGATCGTTCATTAAGACGAGATCCGGATGGGGTGAATTGTGGAGTATTTTTCTTTGTGAAGTCAAAACAAATGTCTATATTCGACTCGGAGTTGTTCGCCATAGTCAGGCTGCTGGAGTCCATAGAACAAAATAACTGGAAAAAAGCTTTGGTTTTTACTGACTCTTTAAGTGCGTTACAGGCCATAGAGAACTCCACACCGGGGTCACAGGGGCTCCATCAAGTGATGAACATATTGTCTTGTGCTGGGTACCGGCGCATTGTGGAATAATGGGAAATGAGAAAGCAGATAAGTTAGCACGTCAAGGTTTAGAGCATTTCAACATTCATTTTTAGAGCATATTTTTAGGTTTTTTTTAGAATGGAAAGAATCTTCTAGAACAAAAGGCACTGAATATACGGAAATTCAAAGAAGGCCTTCAAAGTTGGTTACTTTTTGAAAAGATTCTTCACTACCATCAACAGTCTACAGACCAGTCAGGTGGTGACTGAAAGTTATCACTTTAAAATAGGGAAAATGGATTCACTCCAGTGTGATTGTGGAGAAAGAAGAGAACAACATTATAAATCAACAACATTATAATCATCCAAACATTATAAATCATATAATGTTTGGAGAAAGAGCAAGAGGTTCTGTATTCAGAATTGAGTCGTTTAAATGTTTTCACTCCAATACGAATAATGGAACTGTTAGCTACAAACAATATTTTAATTTACGATAATCATATATGATTAGCACAATAAAAAAAAATGTTTAAATTTTGTAAAAACATCAAGACATCTCAGTTTGCTAGCAGGAATTATCTTATTACAGGTGCTCTTTATTGTGATGTATTGATGATTGTTTTTTTGTTTTGTTCCATAATCAGATACATTTTCTGATCCACTTCAAGGTTTAACCCTTGTCCATGTTTGTTTCTTTTTGCTTATTTGATTTATTTTAATTCTAATTTAGTCTGTAATAAGTGGTTTCTTAGTTAAAGTAGGAAAAATAATAACAATAACTTTAGTATTTGTTTGCCTATTTTTGAATGCTTAATTGTGTCGAGCTGAAACATTTTGGTTTTACTTTGGTTATCTTTGAGTAGTTGTGTTTGAAGTAGAGTGAGCTTAATATACGGGGGCCTAACATAGATTTTCCTAATAATTTAAATCTTAGAAGAGAGAGGGAAAGCATAATAGTTGAACAAACAAAATAAAACGTTGCGACTGGGACTTAAAACGACTAGCCTCCAGATCCTTTTACCCAACCTGGCAAGTAAAAGAAGAAGAAACAACAGAGGCTACCAGTGCCTGTAGCGAAATATTAATTTAAATTTCATTTAGTAAAAACGTACTTAGCTGGGTTATATTCTAAAGCGTTTTGAACGATTAACTCAATATCGTTTAAAAAATCTTTAGCACATTCGTATCTATGGAAATCAACTTTCATCATCATAGTCTCCAAGTCCATTGGCTGTTTGATGATGGTTGGATAATCAGGTACTTCTTCGGTATCAACCGGTTTGGTGAACATATAAAATCTGAAATGATAAAAAATGAATGAACCAAATTAAAAAATAAAAAGAATCGCCTCACAATCTATTGTTAGCTAATTTTTTACACATATCCCTCAAAAATATTCTTAATTCTCTTAATGTGTGCTCCTCAACTTCATAAAGTTTCCTCTCCTGTTCTTTTGATAGCGGTATAGGAGGTGGGGTGGGCGCTTTGGGCAGTTCAACCGGCGTTTTCGGCCGCTTCCTCGGCGAACGTGGACATTTAATGCTCGTATCGATTATTAAAGGTTTAAAGAAATTTTTTCGAGACTCCGACGATGGCGATTTTACTTCATAAACTTCTTTCCGGTACGGCGAAAAAATAAGTTGCAACTACCATAAAAGAAAATTTGTTAATATAAGTTAGTTTTAATCAATTTAAACGAATTTACCTCATCCGGTAATTCATTATAAATAGTATTAGCTGTGGCAAATATTAAAATGGGACTGTTCGGTTCCAAACATTCTAATTGATTGTTAAAAATAGTTTTAACCGTCTCTGAAACCAAGTTCCACCATTGATCAACACACGGAATGTACAAAACGCTCGGTACGTTACGTTTAACTTCTTGAAATACCTACATACACAGTTTTTGTTTTTATGTTTTAGTTAAAACGAGAAAATTTATGTGAAACATAAACTAACTTGTATACATGCTTCTTCTGCACTTCGACCAGTTTCCTGATAAAGTGTCGTTATATCCAAAACATGTACATTTATATGTTCCATACTATGCAAGATTGCGGGCGCTAAATGATTTGTTTGTCCGTGATCGCCCGAGTCGCCCACAATAATGAATTGAGATGGCCTAAATCCCGCCGCCAATTTCACCCTTCAATAAATTAAAAAAAAATAAATGAAAATTAATTTTTTTAAATTTATTATATTAATTACTTAGCTAAACTTGGATTAGAGCCATGAGGAAATAATTTAGTTAATAAAGCATGAACTTCTTTTAAGGTCTCATCAAGGAGCGGTTGCAAACTTGGAAGAAGTTTTCGCCCAGTTCTTTGACCACTTCGGTGAGAAGACGGTACTAAATACGATTTAGCACGCAGAAAATCGACCTTTTCAATTTTAACTTGTTCCGGATCCAAAAGAAGTTTATGATCCGAATTGTACACTTGAGGATAAGTCCTCCTAAAGCTCTGAATAACCGCCTCCGAACATAACGCCCTTAAATCTGAGCCGCAATATCCCACAGAATTTTCCGCTAAATAATTAATCATGGTCTCGTTGGGTTTTGAAGCCCATTTTGAAATGTGCACTTTTATTATTTCTTCTCTTTCCTACACAAAAATGGTGAAAATTAAGAATTAATTCATTTTTTGTAATAATTTTTTTAAGTACCGTTTTAGCGGGTAGAGGAAAAAATAATTCTCTATCAAATCGCCCGGGTCTTCTTAAAGCCGGGTCGATGGCATCAATACGATTCGTTGCACCAATAACGATAACTTCCCCTCTATTATCTAATCCATCCATCAACGCTAATAGCGTTGATACGATGCTGGCGTGCACTTGATCTTGTCGAGATGACCGAATCGGTGCTAAACCATCGATTTCGTCAAAAAATATTATTGAAGGTTTCATTTCAGCAGCCTATTAAAATAAAATACAATGTTTACAAACTTCAGGTTATAACGAACTAACGTAATAGTCTCCATTTAACATAAATAAATTTGCATTAACGAATCCGGTTATTTTGAACTAATTATTTTTAAATTGGTTTCGGATTAACAAAGTCTTATTTGTTTTTGAGTGAATTCCTGAACAAAATACATTCATTTCACTATTTGATACATTTATTTTTCTAAAATATCTTATAAACAGTGGCAAATATGAGCATAACGCATCAAACCAACAAGTTGATAATTAACTGAGACTTTAGCGTACCGAATATAAAATAATTATTCAAAAAAACACTTTGAAAACATGTTTATTAACATTTTTCTCCTATTTTGACGAGTACTACAGCCCGCGTGATATCTGCATGTGGTTCATTCATACATTGTATAATTTATCAATTTTATGTCAACAATGAAGCAGAAATGTTTGCTGATGAAGACGACATGCTACTTATACAGTTTAATAAGACTACGTGAACTGTGATGACAATGTAGAATTTTTACCAATTTTATTAATATTAACTTCATAAACTTCAAAATGTGGAGGTATCCTTGCTAATTCGTTCCATGAAGAATACCATACTAAAGAAAGAAGGAATGGATAACATTAATTGTTTACAACAAGCTATTAGACTAAATGTTACTCCAAAGCCTTTTAATATCAAAACCTCTAGAATGTTTAACAACAATGAAATCACACTTGAGACTATTTTACTATTATAATTACTCTTCTTAGTAATTTCTGCTAAGAAGAATTTATACAAAACGCTTTCAACACATGATGCTGCTTGAACATTACATTGAATACGAAGAATTAAAATTCGTGGAAGAGATCGTGTATGAGATAATAAAAAATAAAGAAAAGACTAAGAGCAAGCTTAATAGATTAGTTAAAATACTAATCTAATGGCGATATAATACCAATACATTCTTAATAAAAAAATTAACTCAGAGGTACGTTTGTACGACATTGATGATATGGTTTTTAAACTTCTTTCGAAGGAAGATACAAAAATTCTTGACCTCGGTCTCTATTCCAAATATTATTAAACCAATAGCTCTAGCGATTAAACACGAATCACAACTGCTCCTTGATAATAAGATAGAGAACACATTTTTGATGAGAACAACAAAATTATAAAAAACATCAACACAGCTACAACACAATACAAAGTAAAAAAAATGTTTTGTACAACACAAGAAGCTTAAAAGGAAAGATAAACTAAAATATCCTAATTGTTACCATGGCAGATAAGGGAGCCGGTATTGTAATTATTGATGCATACATAACAAACACCTTGAATCTCTTCCAACAAAATAACATTATAGAAATCAAAAATAACCCTATTTCTACATACAACAACAAACTGTGAAAGTTAGTTAGAGATAACTCCCAATTTCTAACTAAGTTCAACATAAAAACATCTAATACCATAGAGATGAACACTCCTCTTAAAAGCTTGATATAGCTATATAAACCCTATAAAATTATTAGAACAGATTAGCTAAACTTATACAGGTTCTCTTGCACAACAAATTTCAAAAGTAAACACTATAAAGAACTAAGGAATTGACATCATTTAACAACAACTTTCAAATAACAGAGACGAACTTGACATTATCGAAATTGACAGCTTTTTGGATGTCCTAGAGCTCACATACAGATAAAACTTCTTTCTATTTAATGGCCATTTTTGTAGAATGAACGACAGACTACCCAAAGGGTCTCCTCTATCTGGAATCTTGTCAAACATTTATATCAACAACTTCGAACGTTTCATTTTTATTTGAAACATTTCTCTATCCTTGTTTAATGCATATTACGTGTAATAAAAATTAAAAATCTAACCAGAAAACAGCAAGATTATCATCAAATAGACCACAAGTGTTAAGATGACAAGTGTCAAAGCTTCCCAGAGTTACAAATTTACTCCTTATGTTTCATCATTAAACTTGGAATAACATGCGATTGCTGAAAAAGTTGACTGAAAAAAAAAGACGAAGGAATTATTGAACATATTTGTTCCGAATATTCAAGTACGATTATTTTAGTAAAAAGAATTAATAACATCATCGTGAAAGATAGCCCATTGCCTATTATGGAAGACCAATTAGACAGATTGCAAAAATCAAAAAAATTCAGTACTCTAGATCTGAAGAATGCAAACAAAGACAAATAGAAAGTTTATCTTGTTTGAAACTAATGCTGGTCAATATCAGTATCTATGAACATCATTTGGGCTTTATAATTCACCAACCATATTCCAGAGGTTTATTAACAGTACTTTCAAAGATTTGATAAGGCATCGAATAATTCTGACATACATGGATGATATTATAATTTTTGCTGAAAATGAGATGTAAGCTCTGAAAAAATTGAAAGGTGTATTAAAAATTGCTGAAGATCATGGATTACAGATTAATTGGGTAAAATGTCAATTCTTTAAGTCAAAAATAGAGTATCTGAATTATGAAATAATTAATGGAAGTATTCAACCATCTCCGAAAAAAATAGAAATGGTAACGAATTTTCCAGATTGTAAGAACGTGAAACAGCCACAATAATTTTTGGGTTTTACTGGTTATTTTCGAAAATTCGTCAAAAACTATTCACTGATAGCCAAGCCATTGTGAGGCAAAACAGAATTAAACAAACAAACTTAAATTACATTGTGTTATAAGTGAAGATTATCAAAAATTACATCCTGTTTACTATATGAGTCGGAAGACTACACCCACTCAGCAAAAGTATTCTAGTTACAAGTTAGAGGTGTTGGCTATTATTGAAGGCGTTAAAAGGTTTTGAGTTTATCTATTCGGCATTGACTTTGAAATTATTACAAAGTGTTCAGCATTTATTAAAACATAACAAAAATAGGAGTTGGAAGAGTTTCGGTATATCATTAATCGTCAACCACAAAGACGTATGAAGTATGTCGATGCTCTCAGTGATGTAACTTCCATCAAAGGTACACGTCATTGAATTGAAAATGCTCAAAAATTCGATGATAAGCTGAAGACAATTTTTGATTTACTTGAAAATGTTAGTATAGAAGATAAAGTGTTGTAGGTATGAAAATGGTCAACGATTATTGGTAGTACCAAAAACCTTACCACGCCGTTGGATACTTATCATATTGATATCAACAAGAACTACACACAAATGTACTTAACATTTGTGCCGTCATAGATACCTTTAGTAAATTCACTTGATTATATCCAACGAAAACAGTGAACAGTAAGGAAGTGATAGGCAAATTAGAAGTCAACAGAAAATTTTGACAATCCCAGAAGTATAATATCTGTTAGAGGAGGAGCATTTGTATACATAAAATTCAAAAACTATTGTTCAAAAGCAAATATTAAAAGAGGAAATATTTGAAATTTTACTTTTACATATATAAGAAGAAAAAACTCTTGACTTCATAACATATTGTTAAATATTTCGAAATATCTGCAATTCACCTAATAGCTCATCATAAAATTCATGACTGTTTTACTTTTATTATATTTCATAGCTGTTGTAACACATATAATATTTCTAATGTTTTTGCTATGTTTGTCTATATTAAATTAGTTGTGCCAAGAAGAAGAATCATTAGATTTGAAACATATGCTGCACCGATTTTACCAAAATAAAGAAATTTTATACATGGTTTCAATTTTTCAACTTGAATTTTTGTTGTATAAGAAGTTTGCGAATGAGATGATGAATGGTATGCCAGTGATGAGAGGGAAATGAAATGTTTTGTATGAAATTCGGTATTTACAAGAGCCGTTACTGGAAAATATCTTAAATAATTTAATTAATGTAAAATGCTATACTTATTGCATGTTTGCAACAAATCCTCAATTACTACATATTTTTTTAAATATCTTGTAACTTTTATTTTACGTTTATTAATGATATAAATGTATGGTCAATTTAATACAAACTGGTTATGTTTGTCAATTTAATTTAAACACATTTAAATTATGATTTCTTAATTATTGCCTATAATGACCTTCGGTTATAAATTGGTTCATTATAAGTTATAATGAACCAATTTTTAGTTCGGTATATTCGGAGTATATTGTAATAAAGAGATTATATTGACATTAATATGTAAGTTTCATTGTACATATATCTCCTATAAATAACTAAAACTACAGTGTGATCTCAATAATCTGAATCTTCACTAATCTCAATAATCTGGCTAACTATATTTATGCATTATGTACTTTATAATGTGAATCCAAGCCACCCAACTATTCATTATATTAACGATTGGATGTATATCAATCCAATCCAACTCAACTGTTGCTTTCTGACAATTTAATGTTCCTTGCTCTCTGGCAATCTTGGATCAACAAATATCGAAACAATGGCACTTTTACAGTAATCTGGTCAAGTATTTTTTATCACATAATGCATTATGTACCTTATAATCTAAATCCAACCCAACCCAACTCTACCCAATTCAACCTAATTCAATCTGATCCAATTCAACTGATGCTTTCCGGAAATTTTAGGTCATCAAATATGAATTGTACTTCTCCCGTTTTTTATTAAAGTAAGTTTTTTTTTTATTTAAAGCATTTAGTGTTCCTCCCAATAAACATACCTGTTCAAAAAGTAATCTTAACTGCTTTTCCGACTCGCCTATCCACTTGCTTAAAAGATCGGCGCCCTTTCGCATGAAAAAAGCAACTTTCCTGGCCCCAAAGCAACACTCGTTGGCTAAAGCGCGCGCTATCAACGTTTTCCCAGTTCCCGGAGGGCCATAAAAAAGAACACCGCGCGGCGGTTGCACCTGAAATTTCTCGAACACCTCTGGATACATCATGGGTAACAGCACCATCTCTTTCAAACATTGAATGTGCGAGTCCAAACCTCCCACCGAACTAAAGCGAACGTTGGAGTCGAGCTTTTCTGGTCCAATGGGAATGATTTTACTGCCGCCCGCGCCCGATTTTAGGGGCGGCTCGTTTTTCGAATGTGGCGATTTCGGATTTTTACTGTATTTATTACGAACACGGTCCTCTTCGTCCGATGTATCTGATGGCGACGGGGATCTTTTTCGGCGAAAACGACGGCGACTTCGATGGTTGTCTTGTCGGGGTGATTGGGACGAGATTTCTCGCATTATAATTGCTGAATTTGAAAAAAAAAATTAATTTAGTGGTGTTTATGATTCTTGCAACTTACGATTTGATGTTTTTGGTACGCGCTCTCTTAAAGCATAAACCCTTCCTTCTTCTGATGAAGTTGAACTCTCTACTTAAAAATAATTATAATTTTATTAAAAGGTAACACATTTTTTGTTGATTTATTAACCTGAAACTTTGCGGATTTGCCTATTTTTTCTTAAACTATAACTATCATCCATAATTCTATTATTTCTTTTTCTTGTAACTCTGGGGGCAATGGCGTCACTTTCGGACGTTTCCTTGTTTACTTGGTCAATTTTCTCATCACCATCATTAATGCTTTTGTCCATAATTCCATTTTTCTGTGGATCTTTTTTCACGATTTTTTCAGATTTCTTTTCTTCCTCCATTAATTCTTCGTCAATTCCGTTATTATCTTCTACATGCGCTTCATTTCCTTCGTCTTCATCCGCCTCAATTTCATCCTCATTTTCCGGTTTTACATGGTCAATTTCGTTGTCGCCGTTTTCGAGCTTACCCCCGCTATTTCTCGTTTGTCGTGTGCTGCGCGATGATCTCTCTTTATTCTCGTGGCTGTCGTAGTGACTACGATGCCCCCTTAATCCAGATTTTCCCATTGATTCGTCTTCGTTCCTTAATCTTCGATTTCTTCTATTCGTTGGAATTTCCGCTGTTTGATAATCGTTTAAATAACGCGTGTTCTTTTTGATTTCTCGCCGACTCGGCAATCTTTTTACCTACATTTTTTTAAATTAATTAATAATTGATTTGGTCATGGAGGTGTGTGATATTTACAGTTACTTGAGCATCTCTACTATCTTCTTCGGAATATTCTTCGGCGTTGGGATAGCCTTTCTTGGGCATTTGATCGTCTGTAATCCATGAACCCAAACTTTTGTACTGAGGGTTTCTTTGTCGGGCGCTGCGACGAACTCCTACTGCACAAAATCAAACCTCAATTCAAATACATTCTGTTAAGGTAAATTGGGGTAAGTGTAATCAAAAAAATTATTGTACTTTAAACAATTGTAGGAATTCAACCAGAGATATCATGTTAGCTTTTCTTGTAGAACATACCTTGTTTTAATGTTAAATCAATGTCAAATTAATTTACTTTTTATGTACCTTATTTTATTATAACCGTCAAAAGATTTTAAACAACTTATCTACTGTAGAATATGCTTGTAGGACGACGTAATGCTTAAAATGAAGAAAATATCATGACCATTACTCAAAGATGTTACTGACAATTTTAAACACTATTTAAGCTCTGGATCAGATGTAAGCTAACGGCGACATTCGGAAAAAAATCATCTTTTTTTAAGACGAAGCTCACTTCTGGCTCAATGATTTTATCCATAAACTAAAGTGATCATATCAATAGCTATATCCCAAGTCTTTTAATTGAAAAAACAAAATATGTCGTTCTTAATGAAAAACCCTATATTATTCTTCTAAATCTTTTGTTGATATCAAAATCCATATCTGGCAGGAGAATCAGATTCGTTGCTGTAAATAACCTAAGAGAGCAAAACGTTATTACATCACAATATTTGTGGTTGTAAAATACCATCCAAAAAAATTAGTATACAGTTACATTAAAATCGTTTAAAAAAATAAAAGTTAGTATAAATACAGTTAAATTTAAATAAATAATAAATATTTAGAAACTGAAACTAAAAAAGGTTGATAAAAGTGAATATAGATACACAAAGGGAAATATTTTCAAATTAGAGCAATAAAAGCTTCAATATGTTATAACAAAAAATACAAATGATCAGATTACACTTGCCCCCTGATAACATTTACCCTATTAAAATAATTTTTACTGACCCACTACGTCGCTATCATCTGAGTGACAAGTCATCGGGGATCTGTCTACGTACGATTTAGCGGTTAAAGGACGTAAGGATAAAGCAGTTCGTCGTTCAACGCGACCCATAAGGGTGCGATGACGCCTGCGAGAGCTATGTCGCGGCGAATAACAATCTTCTTCGCTGTCATTGGGGTTATATGAGTCCATGTTGTCCATTCGATGTTTATGAGCAACGTATACTTCTAAACGACCTTTTAATTTCGGGTGTTTCCTTGTATCTACCACATCAGTTTTACGTAAATGATAAGCTAAATTAAAAAAGTAAATAAGTACATTTCTAAGAAAAAGTAAAAATTCGATAATGGCAACAAGCCTGATTTTATTTGTAAAAAAAAGTTGATTTTAACAATTATTGCTATATCGAATTAAAAGGCTTTACCGGTGTACTAGTCATATCTATTTTCGAATATTTCTTTCCATTTTAACAATCATTTTCGAAATATTTTCAAACAATCTATTTTGAAAATGTTTCGAATCATGGGAATCATCACCACTAGCACAATTGCAAATGAATATATGAATGATTGAGATAATTGCAGAATTTATCAAGTTAATTAGCGTTACTAAGCAGCATCCAGTGCCGTGTGCTGGGTTAGACGAAAGAAACGAGTGTATCCTTTTCATACAAAATGCTATTCCAAATGTCAGAGGGGATACTGGCTATGTATGATGGGGGCACCTTGCATTTTATTCCAAAAATCGCCGCCCCGCCAGTAGTTAAAGTAAACCAGTAAGTATCCCTAGGGCTGTAAATATATTAGCCTTTACGTTTAGAACGGCCTGACAGCATTAAACAATGGTAAGACAACTTGAAAAAAACGTTTTAGCCACTAAGCAGGCGTTTTTTGAATTAATCCTAGAAGACGAAAAATCTTATAGTACGGAGAATATCTTCTAGTACAGTGATGGCGAACCTTTTGAACTGGTCGCTACAACAATATGCTGCGGTGTCAGATGAAAATTTGAAGACATAAAAATGAGAAACAAAATAATTCTTATTATATGCACTATAGAATTTATTATCATATGTGACCTGGTTTATGAATATGGACCTCATGCGTGAAGATAAATATTTCCCCTATTTTATCGATTCAGTGTGACTTTGAGATTGAGATGATCTTTCATAGGTTGAAAACAAAAAACCCATAGCTCATTTAAAAGATCCCTAAAAAGTTAATAGAAAGAAGAGTACGTACAAACACGAAACAAACAGAAATTATTTGTTAACAAAATACATAACGAGGTTGAAAATTCCTGGACCCGCTCCCGTACTGGGCCCTGTTCCTGGGTCGAGAACATTACTAAACTTCACCTTTTTTCGACGATTAATACTGCTTCCAAAAGACTTGACATGTTTCCAGAAGACTGAACATGTTTCCACAAGACTTGATACAGCTTCCAGCAGACTTGTAATGCTTTCAGAAGACCAGACGACTTAAACCACTTCTAGAAGACTCTATACTGCCTCTGGAAGACTTGATATTGCTATTAAAAGAGTTGAAATGGTCCAGAAAACTTGATATTACTTTGTGAGAAAATTTGAACTGCTTCCAGAACACTCGCACTGCCATGGGAAAACTTGATACTGCCTTTAAAAGACGCAAAATTCTTGCAGATGACTTGAACCGCTTCCAAAAAAAAATGATTTTGCCCCTGGAAGACTTAATACTGCGTCTAGAAACCTTGTTATAGTTTCCAAAAGACTTGAAATGTTTCTAAAAACCTAGCAATGCTACCTGATATTGCTTCTATAAAATTTGAAATACTTCCAGCAGGCTTAATATTGCCTATGGAAGACTTGAAATATTTACAGAAGACTTGATACTGCTTCTAGAAGACGTGATATTTCTTTCAGAAGATTTGAAATGTTTCCAAAAAAACTCGTAATGCTACAAATAACCTGATATTGCTTTTGGAAGACTTAATCTGCGTCTAGAAGATTTGATGTTGTTTCCAAAATACTTGAAATGCTTCCAGAAGATTTAAAATGGTCCCAAAAAACGTGCAATGCTACAAACAACCTGATATTGCTGCTAGAAAACTTGAAATACTTCCAGCAGGCTTGATATTGCCTCTGGAAAACTTGAAATGTTTACAGAAGAATTCATACCGCTTCTACAAGATTTGATATTGTTTCTAGTTTACTTTAAATGCTTCCAGGAGACTTGAAATGTTTCGAAAAAAACTTGCAATGCTACAACCTTACATTGCTTCTAGAAAATTTGAAATACTTCCAGCAGGCTTGATATTACCTCTGAAAGACTTGAAATGTTTCCAGAAGACTTGACACTGCTTCTAGAACATTTGATATTGTTTCCAAAACATCTAAAATGCTTCCAAAATACTTAATATTGCTTCTAGAAGACTTGATATTGCTTCCAGAAGACATAAAATGTCTTCAAAAAAACTTGTAATGCTACAAACAACCTGATATTGTTTCTAGAAAACTTGAAATACTTCCAGCAGGCTTAATATTGCCTCTGGAAGATTTGAAATGTTTCCAAAAACTTAGCAATGCTACAAACAACCTGATATTGCTTCTATAAAATTTGAAATACTTCCAGCAGGCTTAATATTGCCTCTGGAAGATTTGAAATGTTTCCAAAAACTTAGCAATGCTACAAACAACCTGATATTGCTTCTATAAAATTTGAAATACTTCCAGCAGGCTTAATATTGCCTCTGGAAGACTTGAAATATTTCCAGAAGACTTGATACTGCTCCTAGAAGACGTGATATTGCTTTCAGAAGACTTGAAATGTTTCCAAAAACACTTGCAATGCTACAAATAACTTGATATTGCTTTTAAAAAACTTGAAATTCTTCCAGCAGGCTTGATATTGCCTCTGGAAGACTTGATCTGCTTCTAGAAGATTTGATATTGTTTCCAAAATACTTGAAATGCTTCCAGAAGATTTGAAATGGACCCAAAAAACGTGCGATGCTACAAACAACCTGATATTGCTGCTAGAAAACTTGAGATACTTCCAGCAGGCTTGATATTGCCTCTGAAAGACTTGAAATGTTTCCAGAAGACTTGATACTGCTTCTAGAACATTTGATATTGTTTCCAAAACATCTAAAATGCTTTCAAAATACTTAATATTGCTTCTAGAAGATTTGATATTGCTTCCAGAAGACTTAAAATGTTTTCAAAAAAACTTGCAATGCTACGAACAACCTGATATGGCTTCTAGAAAACTTGAAATACTTCCAGCAGGCTTAATATTGCCTCTGAAAAACTTGAAATGTTTCCAGAAAATTTGATACTGTTTCAAGAAGATTTAATATTATTTCCAAAATACTTTAAATGCTTCCAAAAGACTTGTTACTGCTGCTAGAAGACTTGATACTGTTTGTAAATCTGCTGGCAGAAAATACTATTTATTGGACAAAATGTAAAATCTTGAAGAAGACATTTTCATTGCAAAATGCAAGAAACTGTTTATAAGATTTGATTTTGCTTTCAAAATACCAATTACTGTTGATATGTTGTAAATGTTCATGTCAATAGTTCAAATAATGGCAATTAAAGACTAGATGCTGCTAATTCCTTGGTAAAACTGTACATAGGCGCCAGATACATGGACATTTTTCACTCTTTTTTGAGAACCGTCATTCGTCATTTAGCCGATTCAGTTTTTTCAGCACTCATATTTATTTACAAAAAACAACAGAATTTTCCAATCCTCTATTTGGCGACCACAAATGTCACACAAACTGTTGGCTTTGGCCCTCAGTTTGCCATTCGCTACTTGATTTCGAGCTTTGTGGAGATGATGTTCACTCAAAGATTAGAGAGAGAGACTTTAGTTTTGGAAAGAAATAGCAAACATTCCAATTGAAATGTCCCTACAATAATAAACGGTCCACAAAGTAATTAATGAAACAACTTTTTAAAATTGCTAATATATTTCGAATGTATTTTTCATTCTTCTTCAGAGCATTTATGTTGCTAAAATGGAGATTTTTTTATTACAATTAATGAAAAGGTTTTTTAACATGAGCATCCAACATATGTTGAAGACGCCAAAGAACAAAATAAGATGAAATTAAACTTACTTGTTTTAAAAAGCATGAAATATAAAAATCGTCTTGGTCATAGTAGAAAACACATTAAAACTGAGTATCGGTAAATTAAAATAACAAATTAAAAGTTCAACAAGAACGTGTAAAATTTAACAATACAAAATGGACTCGATGAGAACGTTAAAATGTAAAAATTGATATGAAAAAAAACCTGTTTTCGATCGCAAACACAACCCCAAAAAACGAAACTGCGCACAAACCGAAATTTACTAAAAACAAAGCGGAAACTTTAAAAATTTAAATTTCAAAAATTCAAACCAAAAAAACGATTTATCAAATAAAAACAATAAAACGTAATCACAATAATTAATACAACTATGTAAATAAAAAAAAAAATGCAATTAACAATCAAAAATGAACCTACTAACTTAAAAACTAGAAAACCATATCATTAGAGAAAGTAGAAACATTATTAATATCATGATTATATTGGGTTGGTGGATTATAGTTATGGTTAGTCTTGTCCCTAGTAAACAAGTAAGCATATATGTTACTTAAATTCTGAGTATCCGTTCTATAGTTAACAGTATTAGTAGTGTAATTTATATGGACCATCTCTAAGAAAATTCTATTGTAGTAATTAGATTCAACATCCAAAATTTTAACGTTATCAAAATCGAAGGTGTGTTTGCAATCCTGAACATGTTGGGATAATGCACAAACGGTTTTATTCAACCGACAGTTACTTTTATGTTTAGAAATTCTACTTTTAAGTCATTGAGAAGTCTGACCAACATATTTTCCACTACAATCGTTGCAACGATTGTAGTTTTACATAGTTGTATTAATTATTGTGATTACGTTTTATTGTTTTTATTTGATAAATCGTTTCTTTGGTTTGAATTTTTGAAATTTAAATTTTTAAAATTTCCGCTTTGTTTTTGGTAAATTTCGGTTTGTGCGCAGTTTCGTTTTTCGGGGTTGTGTTTGCGATCGAAAACAGGTTTTTTTTTCATATCAATTTTTACATTTTAACGTTCTCATCGAGTCCATTTTGTATTGTTAAATTTTACACGTTCTTGTTGAACTTTTAATTTGTTATTTTAATTTACCGATACTCAGTTTTAATGTGTTTTCTACTATGACCAAGACGATTTTTATATTTCATGCTTTTTAAAACAAGTAAGTTTAATTTCATCTTATTTTGTTCTTTGGCGTCTTCAACATATGTTGGATGCTCATGTTAAAAAACCTTTTCATTAATTGTAATAAAAAAATCTCCATTTTAGCAACATAAATGCTCTGAAGAAGAATGAAAAATACATTCGAAATATATTAGCAATTTTAAAAAGTTGTTTCATTAATTACTTTGTGGATCGTTTATCCTGAATAATTCATTTTTATACTTATCGCCAACCTACAATAATAAACCTAACCTAAAAATGTAACAGCTGATATTCTAACCAATAAATCTACTGTCCTCTCCAATTTTCGAAGTCTATAGCGTTCAAGGTCATGAAAAATTGCAGCCCTACATCTAAGGTGCCGACAGGAAGCATCCTATTTTGTTTACTCTATAATCTTTGGTGTAACATAGATATTTGATTTAAATTATAGCTGCAGAAGTGGAGAAACTTTTTTAAAGTGTTTTAGGACATAGTATACACAAAATATCTACAATAATTGTTTATTGTAGATAGTTTGATTGCATATCATTAAAATATTGAAGTTGCGAAATATTCAAAAAAATACTTTAAAAAAATTCCAAACATTAACTAAATTTATAAACAATTGCACTGGTATAGCCCCTTAAATACAAAATGCAATTTACAAACTAATTTTTGGAGCCAACCTAGATTGGCTTGAAATTTTTGATCAAGTTGAAAGTCTTGTGAAATTCGGTACTTTTCAGCCTTAAATCATCGTTAATTATAGCATCAATATCTGAAACCAATACTTTTTTTTTTGTTATTGTTTATAAGTGAAAATGTGCTTTTGTTTACTTCAAAAATATCATTTACTTCAACAAAGTTTTCTAATTTAGATAATATTTCAATTTTTCACTCACATTTCATTGATTTCTCTTCACCTTAATAAGTTAACCAAGTTATTTAATTTTAAGTGTTAAACATTGCAGTTTAAGAATTGAATGTTTTCAAAACTGTTTGGTATTACACACTCTGTTTGTAAAGTATGAAATCAATTTGATAAAAATTTACCTTCAAAAAAGGGTGGATATCTGTTATATTTTGTAGTACACATTTTTTTAAGAGAAAATTGGAACATGATGCCATTCTTCTTTATATTGAATTGATTGCATACTTTATGTACAGAGAGTTGCAATTATCGAAATTTTACTGTATCATTATCTTAACTAAATTATTTTACATGTAAATTTCCTGTTATCATAAACGAATCGACTTCGAAGTTCTCGAACACGAGGTGGTAAAGCTGATTCAGATTTGTTTAATGGTAAAATATCAGATTTACTGTGTGGGCTCCATGATTCATCATCTCCATGTACCTCTTCTGATTCAGTACCACTGGAAGTGTCTATGTGTCGAACACCAACACCATCATTTGTTCTCTAAAAACAATTTTGAAAATCAGTAATAAATTCAGTATAAAAAAAATTAATTTAAATCATATAACCTCACCTAACCTAAATATCTACACAATCAAAATAAACAAACTTAAGTTTTGGGTGAAAGGAAGAATTGTTGGAACACAAAAATAAAGAAGAATAGACATACCCTTGTGTGATAGCGATGGTTACCACCAGACTCTGTACGACGAGTATTCACCATGTCACCGCTACCCCCTATTGTACATACACATTTATACACAAATATTTAACAGATTTAAAGATCAATATAAAACACTAATACAATTGACACCTAAGACCTTCAAATTGGATTTACAAAACAAGAAACAACTCACTTTCATTTAATTTTATCTCATATTTTAATAACATTTCCACACCTATCTCTAAGACACACCTCACCATCTTGAAGTGACATTTTTTTAATATCTTTTAAAACGTTTCCACGCCACTTTCGCCAGCTTCGAGACAATGTTAGGTGTGCAGATATCGTTATAGAACGGCGTACGGCCGTAACAAACTCAGGACATTTTTCGGGAAGATTTTTTTTTAGTGAACGAACAAAACACTTTATAAAAGTCTTCAAGTACAGTAATATTTGACATGCAAGAATGTCGCTGAACGTCTTAAGAATTTTATTAGATTTTCGGTTAGAACCTTTACTTACGTGTTTCTGTAACGTTCTCCGGAAATTAATAGAACAAAACTGGTTTTTTTAATTCGACAAATCAAGTTAAAATAAAACTAGAACACAAATTACTGGTTAGAACGATTTCTTGACATAAAGGAAGCAGTCATACCAATTTAATAACCGTTAAGATATTAAATAAGACAAATTCCCTAGATAAATCGTTGTTGATTCCTTTTGTGGTAATCCTAAAAAAACATTTAAACGGCGCGATTTATTATCTAATCTATTTGTTATAGTTTTAAAACAATTTATTAAAAAAATTTGGTCTATAAATAGATTTTAAGATCTGAATGAACTTAGCTTCATAACCGTTTTTTTTTAATTTTAAATATTTGTTTAACGATTATTTACACAACACACTATTACCAAATTCTAATAATAAAAATGAATCATGACTTAAATTTGTTTAATTAAATGCGACTTCATTATAATAAGCGCTGATTTAAACATTTTAATTATTAAATCGGTAAACAATAGAAAATCGCGTATAAATACTTTGCGTCAGTCTGACAGATGTCATTCGAGGAGCAGCTGCTCGCTCGTTAAGAGTGGTTAAGGCGTAGAGAGAATAATGTGTGTCAACAATCGTATAGTTCGCGAAGAACGGTAAAAACGAGTTAGATTATGTGTTAATTCGATTTATTGGAAAATTTTATCAGTGAGAAATTATGTACGAAAATGGAATCGTACATTTCGGATATTCAAAATTCCCTCTATGACACGCTTGGTAAGTCACTTGACTACAAAATTCAAAATAATCAGGATTGATCAGAATAATCAGTTAAAAGAAATTCGTCAATATCATTCTTATTTAATTTTTTTAGTCAACTACATCGACATAGATTTCACGCTGTGGTTAACATGGCTTTTGACACCACTACTAATTACCTTTGTGCTACCTCTAATTATAGTCATTCTTCTTTATACAAGCGCATTAATACTTTATGTGTACAAATGGCATTGGAATAGGGTTAGGACTACATTTGGACAGGGAGATAAGTGGGGTGCTGCAAGAAAAGCTGTTGCCGCGCTTTGGGATGCTCATGGATGGATATGGCATGGTAATCAACCTTGATAAATCTTGTTTAAGTACCAAGAGTTATTTTTAACATTTTTTTGTATTTATGCCAACTCATTTTTGATAAAATTATCGATTTTAATCAATCTTTCAATAGATACTTATGTAATCTATTATAGATAATGGTAAACACAGAAAGTAAATATATTTTATAGATATAAAATGAAAATAGGTTCTGAGATTGAAGATGAATATCTTATTATCCAACAAAAACAGCAATAACAATGTGTAACCATGACAACCAATTTTAATAATACTTATGATTATCAGTGCGAGTTCAGCGCCCTCTGTTATTGAGTAAAAAAGGTGACTTTCTCACCTAACTTTTCCCATTAAAAAATTGTATCTCACCCAAAATAATAAAAAACATTATGAAAACCATCCCAAACAAATTTACAGTTAATTTAAAACGCCTACCTAACATTTGTTGATTTTTTTTGACAATAAAATACTTTTTATTAATTTTGGCACATAACGCCATCTCTTGTTTGGCGAAAAAATGAATGTATTTTTATAAAGTTATAAATCGTATTATATAAAAGTAATTTATGGTATTCTTAAAATAATAATAGATTATTTGGTACATGTCCAAAATTACATAATTTATATGTAGTCTCATTTATATTGGTCGCCTCATTGTATTTTTTTTAGGATATGAAGTGACAGGTTTGGAAAATTTAAATAACAATGAACCTGGCCTAATTATTTATTACCATGGAGCAATACCCATAGATTTATATTACTTTATAACGAAAGTATTATTATTTAAAAATAGATTAGTACATACTGTAGCAGATTATTTTTTATTTAAAATACCAGGTAATAAAAAAAATAATATTATAAAGGGTTTCCTAAGAATAACGCATAAATTCATTGAATCAATTTATAAGAATCGCTGTGATAACCTTTTTGACATACATTTAAAAAAAATTTCGTCATTTTTAAACAAGTTATGATGTTACCAAATTTTTCTTTCAAATAGCAATGCCCATTTTTTTTACAGAATATGAAATATATATATTTTTAGTGTGTAGCGTGTATGAAGAGCACAGGGAATAAATGAGCTAATTCAAAATAATCTAGAAAATCGTGTTAAAAGTTTCAGACTGTATAAGTTCGCCTGTAAAAGTAATTTTAATGTTTGAGCATCATTAAAGGAAATGTAGCTCTTGATACTACGGTAAAATGTAATGGCAAATTTGATTGCGGTTGATAATACTCAAAATTACTCAGTAACATCCCCAAAAGCTGGGAATAAAACAGCTTAGTCCGAGCGTCAACAGTTTTATAATATTTTATTAAATAACGAAACAAGAAAACATTCATTTATGGCGTATTGACGAATAAAAGTTTACGGCCTCAGGTCCACAAAACTGGGCTAGATGCTGTAAATCTTGGAATTTCTCTTCGGAAATCTGTATTAAATCTGAAATTTTTCGTAATTATAGAGTAATATTTAGCGTAACATTATGCTAAACATACCTCTATAGCAACACTCCGGAAGCTCAAATTCGTTGTTATTTGGCTTTGTTTTTCGAGACTTGGGGCTGGTAATAACAAAATTTTCCTATGCACCGTTAAAAGTGCTATAAAAGTTCTATATTACCGCTGAAGTGCGGTAATATAGTAGATGTGGATGCTTTTTTCCACCTTTATTTCCTTAATAGGACGGGACAGAATGGGGCATTTCTTATATACACTCAGCAGCAGAAGTCTGCGTACAAAAAACTTGTAATACTTTAATTGAAAAAATAAGAGTCATAATCTAATGTGATAAACTTGATTTTTTTTAATTTTGTATATTAACTACATATAATTCTATTAACAATAAATGCTTCAACAAAACAGAAACAGTAGTTACAGAAAAAAATCAAAACTAAAAATTCTACAAATAACGGGTATGCAAAAATCTGCGTACAAGTCAGGACAGTATTTATAAAAAATTCATAAATGAGATCATTGTTTCTATATTAATATGAGGTCGGATAACCTTTACGTGTAATGACCTCCCTTAAACGTTTAGGCATGGAGTGCACTAATTTCTTCGTTTCGTCCGAACTGATTTTGGCCCATTCCTCAATCATAACATTTTTTAACGTTTCCTTCGACGTTATGTTGTGTTGCCGAATCCTGCGTTCCAGTAAATCCCAGAGGTGTTCGATGGGATTCAAGTCCGGCGATTGTGGAGGTGTTTTAAGTTGCTTTGGGGTATTGTATAGTAGCCAAAGCTTAGTGTTGTGGGCGCAATGTTTGGGGTCATTATCTTGTTGAAAAAAGTATTCGGGCCCCAAGCCCAAGTTTTCGATGCTAGGCTTCAAATTTTCTTTTAAAATGTCTATATACATTTTATGGTCCATTGTCGATGTTATGAAAACCAACCTTCCCACCCCTTTGGTGCACATACACCCCCAAACCATAACTCCACCACCTCCGTGTTTTACAGTCGCTTTCAAATTTTCGGGATTAAGGGCAGTATTAGGTTTTCTTCATACAAGTTGTTTACCCATAATGCCGAAAATGCAAAATTTGCTCTCATCTGTAAAGAGAACTTTCTCCCAGAATTCAATGGGCTTGTCTAAGAGTTTTTTTGCAAAGGCGATCCGCTTCTGACGATTGACCTCTGACACAAATGGCTTTTTTCGTGCAACGCGACTGTGATAGTTAGCTTTTTTTAACGTCCTTCTCACCGTATCTTTGCTGATAGTTTTATGAAATTCTTCTTATACATTTTCTACTATTTTTTTTTGCCGTCAGCCTAGGTTCTTTTCTAACCTGCTGTACAATTTTTCGCTTCTCTCGGTTTGTTAAAAGGGGTAGTCAACCAGATCGCGGACGTGAGAGGTAATCTTCAGTGTCTTTATAATTATTAATTACTCTTTGAATGGAAGAGTGTGACCTGCCGACAGTTTCTCCTATTTTTTGAAAAGATTTTCCCTCTTTCCATAACTTTACAATAATTTTTCTCTCTCCCAATCCAATTTCCTTTCCTTTCGTGTCCATTCTAACTTTTAGCTTCTAAGCCTCTGCTAATATAATTGACACCGATTATCTTTTATTTAAATCGGAAAGCGTACATCGCCAACTACGTATTTAAGTAAATAAGTATATTTTGGAGAAGGCGTCTTTATTTGTACGCAGATTTTTGCATACGCATTATTTGGAGAATTTTTAATTTTAATTTTTTTTGTAACTAATATTTCTGTTTTATTGATGCATATTTTGTTAATAGAATTATATGTAGTTAATACACAAAATTAAAAAAAATTAAAGTTTATCACATTAGATCATGACTCCCATTTTTTCAGTTAAAGTGTTAGAAGTTTTTTGTACGCAGACTTCTGCTGCTAAGTGTAGAATTGAATATCTATGATATTCTAGTCTTCAGAGAGGTAATTTTTTGAAGAATCCCGTAAGCCATAGTTAGATGATCTATTCGGAAAGCTTTTTATGTGATCGTGAATGATATTTAGAACTTCCGGACTTAATTTTCTTGGACGTGTGTTACGCTTTCTTCTTTTTTTTTGTGGAGCTATGCCAGTCATTTTTAAACTACGAACGATATGTTCGATTTTTGACTTAGTAATTCCGTGAATTGACATAAAAGCCGTCCTGCAAACAGATACTTCTTCAATACGATCATTTATTTTTGCACGAATTCTGTAGAAATATGTAGCATCACGAAGTTTTGCGGATTCTTCAGGTTGACGTGGTCGTCGCGTTGCTACTGGTACGAGAGAAGTTAACTGCACAAATATAAATTCTGTTCATCTTCTGTTAATAGCAAGTTAAATTGCCGTAGAATTTCTTTACGTACTTCTTCCTTCAAGGCTTCGAAACACTTTTTACGACATTTACAGTCCGGACCCATTTCGTGGCTTTGTAGCCTCAGTTTTTTGCGAACTTCGTGTAGCCGTCTAAACTTTCTCCGTTTTTTGGTACTCTGACCATTCGTTGATTCTTTAGTTTCATCTTACATTATTTGCACAACACCACACAACACTTTACTTACAGAAACCAACAGAAACAAACTGCGACTCATAGTAGGAATTCGAAGCTTCTTTGATACTATTGTTAGCGCAAAGAATCCAATTTTCACCAACTCCCCAGAGTTAGCAAAAACAAGTCTGGTAGTTGACGCTGCGACTTAGCCGGTTTATTCCTTGTTTTAAGGGCTTAGCTTGTATATTCCCTATTCACCAAATTTAAGAAAAGACCTAACCGTCTTTTCCCCTTTTTATGAACATTGACGAAAAGATTCGCTTTAATTTTACCAGACTGTGTTAACACGATTTCAACAAAAATTGACTTAGCCTGTTTATTCCCTGTACCTTTCATATATAAATGATACACAGAAGAAAGAATATCTATTACACGTAGAAGACAGGAAAACCAGCAATTTTTGAAAACGAATCAAAAAGTTTTTTTATTTTACACTTTTACAATGAAATGTTGAAATAATTTTAATACAATTGAAAAGGTAAAAATAAATAATATATTATCATGTTTTTGTTATTTTTCATAACTTTATTGTTTAATTGTAAGACAGATAGAACTACCTAATAGACTAAAACTAATTAACTAAACATCTATACTATTATACATCTAAAATTATTGTTTTATTGAAATATTCTGATGCTTTTCTGTTTTATGCTTTTATGTAATAATTCCTGGCGAATATTTTTGTTTATTGTATCATACATTCGGTATTGTCCGCATAGTTGGTTGCAATGTAACGTGTCACACTAAAATATGCTGCTAAAAATTCATTTTTTGATATATTTCGTTCTACCTCTTCATCTGATTTACCGTCAGATTCATTATATTTATTCAACGCGTTAGACATTATTTCAGTGTCAGATAGAATGGAACCAGTAATAAATAACATCGTCATCGATAGTTACAAATAAATTTATATCGATACCGTCTATTTCGAAATCGTTTTTCTCTGCCCAACTAGAAAGATTTTCTTTCACAGAAATACGCGTAATTAATTGAGCTAAAGGAATTTCATCTTCTTCGCTAAAATTCTCTGCAAGATTGCCGAATGCATGACGAAAGCAATCCATTATTGTTTTTTTCTAACATTTATCCATGCGCTGTTTTGCATTATTATGTAATATAAATATCGATTTTTAATTATTCGTTCAGATCCATAGTTTCTACTTACTTGAACAATAATTTCTGTCGGTAAAACGTTTTCATTGATTTAATTATGCCTTGGTCTATCGGTTGTAAGACGGAAGTTGAATTTGGCAAATTCAATACATTCTAAGTTATTCTATGTGATATGAGGATGCCCAGAAAAATTGTCTACCAATATAAAATTGTTCTTTTTTGACGTTTTACATCACGGTCCCTATCAAAAAGATTTTTTTTAACATTTCACTTGTCATCGAAACTTTGGAAATGTTAAAATAATTTACTGACAGGTTTTAAAACAACGAGGTGATTTTGGCTTTATTATGATATATAACTTTGATTTTTCATATCGCGAACGAAGACCATTAACCGCTTCTGCGATAACTTGCCTGTAACACACTTTTCACCTTTAAATTTGAATGTCATGTCCGGTGTAAGTTTATAAAAAAGAGCAGTTTCGTCCCCATTAAAGATACCGCAGTCTTTGTATCTTCGATGAAGCGAAGGCCAAATGTTCTCTTTCCAATTATTTGTCATTTCCATATTTAGAGATGCAGCTTCTCAGTGGATTTTCCGTAATCGAATGTTATATTGGTTCTTGAATCTGTTGATCCAACCTTTGGAACATATAAAATCACCGCGACTTGTAGCCGGTTGATCAGAAATGGATTCACCGATTTTATTAAGTTCATTTGCTTTGTAAAATTATTGTAGAAATCGCGGCTGTTTGTCTTTTTGAAGAAAACTATTGTATGACACCTTTGTCAACATCAGCCCGTTCAGGTTTACGAATTCTATTTATTTTCATATTTGTAGGTTTTCTCTCTAAATATTTATTTCTATTTGTCCATATTGTCGACACCGTTGAACTAGCTACTTAACTTATTCTTGCGACACATAGTACATTTTTGCATCCCTGTTCAAGTTTTTCTGTTATATTTATTTTATCTTTTAATGTAAGAGGTTTTCGACGTTGTTTTTCCATTTTCTTTTAACGACGTATAGATATAAGTTGCCGTAAATCTAGTGATAAACTGAACTGCCGATGCTGCCTTTACATGATGCCTAAATGGCGCGTCATTTCGTAGCCGTATTTTTACGTCATTCGCTCGTTATAAATGGTACAAAGCACGCAAAACTACAACCAAGCTCTCGTTATAACTGAGATTTTTTACATTGTAAGGATAGGATTTTTCACGCGACTTGGAAGCTTGCTCCTTATAGAGCATACTCTATATCGAAAAAATACTCTAGAAACATTGAAAAGAAATATAAAAATAATTTTTCTTATCCTTTTTTCACCAATTATTAAATTATTTATTACCCTAATTGAAAAGAAAGATGCCAGCGCTGCTAATATATATTAAATATATATTTCTTTTCAATGTTTTCCTGTCTTCTACGTGTAATAGGTATTCTTCCTTCTGTGTATTACGTATATTTTTGTTAAGAATATCGTATAACCAAATCTTATAACAGTGCATTAAGAAAGTTTTTGAGAACCTTTAAATAACTTTCATAATTTTCCATTTATTGGAGATAGAGTTTTAAGTGTTTCAGTATGTCTAATGTAACAGTTTTTTGAATGTCAAAAATTAATCATTGCCTTAAGAAAATTTTTATAAACTTTAAAGTTTTATCCACAACTACTATTGGCGTTATTGCGCATGACATACAGTGGTTCACCGCTTATTTCAACCAACCTCTTTTAAGAGCATTTAGTCCTTATAGTTTCGAAACGAAACAAGATATTGTAAAAATTTAAATGAGGGTTTATATCCTACTTTCCAAACTTAAAAAAAGAAGTTTCATTCAGTCGCAAAGTTACATTTTCAAAAATTTACAAACTAAAAACTATAAACATAGGTTATATAATAATTGGTTGAAATAAGCTGTGACTACTTATCACAGCTTATTTCAACCCATTATTATAAACAAAGATTTAAACGATTAACTTACATATTCTTTTTAATTTCAAAACTTAGCATGACTTCCTTTTTGGTCAATTGCAACTTTCAGCCTTCTTTGCATGGATTCCACTAACTTTCGTGTAGTTTGGGGAGTTATTTTTGCCCACTCCTGCCTTAATCCTAATAGAACCGAAATACCTCCCTTATACCTAGCTTTTCGGCACTTTGTACTAAATTAGATTTTAGAATGTATACCTCAACATACTTTTGCCCATTGTACTCTCAATAAACTGCAAATGTCCTACCCCACCTGATGACATACAAGCCCACACTATGGCCCCACACCACCGTGTTTGACTGTCGGTTTTAAGTTTTTATTTCGGAGCTCTGTATTTGGTTTACGCCAGACGTAAGTTTGGCCATCCTAGCCAAAGATATTAAATTTAGACTCATCCGTAAAAATAATTCTTCCCAAAAGCTTGAGTCTTTAGAACTTTAGTGTGTTCTTTAGCGAACTTTAGGCGTGCTGCTTGATTTTTCTTAGTAATAAATGGTTTTCTTTGCGCTACTCCACCATTAAAACCATGGTTTTATGGTACACGGCGAATAGTTTCTGCACTACATGTTTTGTTAAGCTAATTTTTAACTTCTGTAGCTAATTTTGGAGCAGATAGCTTCGGGTTTTCCCTTATTTTCCTGACAATGCAGCGTTGGTCAGTTTCATTAAAAATATTCTTGGGAGCTTTTCTGCCCTTATCATGTATCCTATTTTCACGAATAAACCGAGATATTAGCTTTGCACCGTCGAAACACTAAGGCAAACAATTTGAGCAATTTTTCGCCGCGAATTGCCATTTTTAAAATGGTAAATAGCCAATTCCCTTCGATCTGTGGTAGTGCGTCTCCATTGTTAAAAAATCCGCGTTGGGTCACTTAACTGTTGATGTTACACTAAATATATGTAAACCATATATAACAACCGTATTTATATAATTCCGAACATAACCTCAAAAGAATGCCAATTTAATAGATCTTAGAAGTGGCTGGTTGAAATAAGCTGTGATTACTTATGTACCTATGTTTTTGGTTTTTCCTTTGTAAATTTTTGAAAATGTAACTTTGAGAAGGAATAAAACTTCTTTTCTAAAGTTTGGAAAGTAGTATATAAACCCTCATTTAAATTTTTATAATATCTTGTTTCGTTTCGAAATTATAAGGACTAAATGTTCTTAAAAGAGGCTGGTTGAAATAAGCTGTAAACCACTGTATATGATAAGTGTTAAATAATTGTTATTCATTTCAAATTTTTTGGAAGAATTGCAAGTGTTCTAGATGCAATATCAAGTTTTCTGGAAGCATTTCAAATCGTTTGAAAGCATTACAATTCTTCTAGATGCAGTATCCAGTAGGACCGGACGATACCTCAAATAAGGTATCGAACATCGATACTCTCGCGGTATCGATACTACTTCAATTTTTTGAAAGTAGTATTATATCCTATGCAGTATCTTTCGGGTATAATTCGGGTTCCGGTTATAACGAACACTCTCCTGTTTGCGAGAGAACCACATACCTAAGTAAAATAGGTTAGCACTATGCTATCGATTCTATGTCATCAATAAAGCAGAAATGTTTGGACGACATATCGGTTACGCAATTTATCTCTAAATGTTGTGTAGTCGGTGATGTGTGAGGAATGTTATGGATTGGATTGAGCTCCAACTTAACCAAACAGAACAAAACGAAGCTAACCCAACCCAATCTAACGAATCTTCAACATTTTTTGTAAATATTCCATTATTTTTTCTTTTATGGTGAGTTGAGCTCCAATTTCATACTATTCAATTGAAGTGTTTCTTGTATGGTTAGGTTGAGCTGACCTCCAATTTCATACCATTCAATGTAGAAAAACAAAATCATCCCCAAAACTATAATTCTAAGTTCAACTCAATATGAGACAAGGTATCAAAGTGGATTGGGTTAAGTGCCACCTTTATATGAATATTTCTTAATATTTTTTATTAATATTTCGAAACACTAGAGTTGGGTAGTATCCGGATACAGTATATGCATACTTCTTTAGATTCCGATACTCTGTATCTAGATACTTTTCAAATTTTGTATCCGGTATCCGTGATTAAATCTGAAAGTACTCGGCATCGAGATACTTTGCTCGGCGTTCATACAACGAAATAGTGCGATATATTCTTCTTTTGAAAATACCGATAGAATTGACGTCTCTGATATCATAGACATCATTTTACTATTATGGGAAAATTAAGGGCTCTCTTTTCGACTAAAATTTATACACAAAATTTGGAATTTTTTAAAAATTCCCCTTTGAAAAAAATTCAAAGAACCCATTTCCTAGCAGGTGTACACCAAATTCAATAATTTAATAAGCAAAAATAATAGGCTAGGAGCCACCATATTTTGGATGACAATACATCATTTTAACAATAATTTAGGTCATTTTAATAGTATCTGAAAAAATTGCCTTATAATTTTATTATTTTCTATTTGAATTCACTCAAGTTTTGTTGCCTTTTAGAAAAATTTGTTAATGAAAATCATGATAAAATCGCGACAGCTTTAGCTGGAGCGATTTCTTTTGGAACGCTTTTTTTCGCATTCATGCCAAAATAAAATTATCCGGTTAAAAGTGCTCTTGTATATTTACATTTCCCCCGAATAAAACTGCAAATCGTTCACAGACATCTTGCTATTGACTATTGTTTTGACATTTTTATGACTGTGAATATAGAATGAATATAAATTGAATCATTTAATTCTTTTTCATTTGAGTTGAATAATAAAACGCAATTCACTTCAAAAGGGAAAGTATTTAACTAACCTAATTCTTTCAACGCGATTGCACAATCACATTAAACGATTCGCTCTTATGTTTACATGATTCAATTTAGTTACCTCGTTCAAATCGAAAGGCAAAAGTGAATCGTGTACTATCATTTTAAGCAAATATCGTCTCCAGTGGGGTTTTAAGGATTGCTGTAGATATTCGACGAGAATCCATTTATTGTTTATTATTTTAAACGCTTTTGTACTTGCTCTAAGCGATCAATGCGATGTTGAGGTTTCCAACCGTAGATGCATGTTAAGTACAGAGGACATATAGGTAAAATATAGTGAAGAAATACACGATACATCAATGAAGGGGCGGCAAGTACGACTTATAAATCCTAGCATCCGTGATACCTTGTTAACAATGCAAACAATATGAAAGAATAAAGTAAGTTTGGAGTCTAAAAGAACACCAAGATATCTAACGCATTCGGATTGTTTAACGGTGTTTCAGTTACAATAAAAAAGTGAACTTAAGAATAAACACGAACGTGCATCGTCGATATTTAACGCAATTACAGACTGTTGTTGCGACGGATACCATAAAATATCGGGAAGATTAAAGTCTCCAAACATGAGAATTTAAAACAGCTAAGGCGGCTCTTGATCCGCAAGCGGAAAGTAAACACATCAAAGAAGCAATTGATCAACATCGCACCACCGACAACCACAAATCTTCAACATTCGAGGATTCAACCAATTTGCAACACATTATGTTGGATCTAATCGCAATAAGAACACCTCAACCGTCAATTTTACAATTAGTAGATAATGTTGATTCATGTTCCCGACAGAAAACGTTGTACTGCGCGTTAAATAGTTAGTCATCATTAATTGAGGTATGTAAAAATGTTTCAATGAAGCAAATATCAAATTGAGAATCGCAGGTGTTCAAGAAATTTGTTTCTGCATCAATTGAGGAGCTCGCATGCATAAGTATTTTCATAAGTATCTGTTTTTTAAAAAGTGTCAGACAACTGGAAAAACTTTCGACAGTTTGCTTTCAAAGATAGAAAACACATATCTTAACAAGCTATTTTAACTCAATTATCGTCAGACTTGTCAAGGTCTGAAGTGGATTTGATAGAAATAGTTCTAGAATTATCGTTGCGACGAACACAAATAGCTTTCTGAGAAGGTGAGTTTCAAGAATTGCTTGTTCTCAGGCGAAAGATGCTCGTTAAAAAAAGATTTCTTCGAACACTTCATGAAACCTCAAATCCCGGCGTTACAGAAGCTTTTCTTTTGCTGCCTTTGAACCGACTAAATACAAACTTGTTACGAATTTGGCGCGACAAAAATCGAACTATAGTATTATGTGGGAGGCGAACGCCAGTAGTCGCTGCTGTAAGCTGACTTTGAACACGGTGTGCCACATCCACGTGAGCAGGAGACAATTCCAAGCCGGTAGCAGCGCCGTTCTTGTTAGTCGTTTAAGGATCACCTGTCTGGAAGTTCGATAAACTGAAAAAATCCCCCACACGACCCAGCACACGACAAGTTCTCACTTATCATGTTGTAACTTGATCTGTAGATATTTTATGGTAATTCGTTGCCCATATCGCCGTTTCTCGTTATTTTAGCTGATGTATTAACAATCCTTGTAACTACAACTCATCATTAAGTTTAGTTGTCAACTTCTTTCTGCCACCTATGCCAGAATTATCTCTTTTTATTTTGCGCAACAGCGTACCTATTCACTTTTGCACGTCTCCTATACATTCCTTTTTTTAATAACTAAATTTGTATATGGATTAGTGTCAACAATTGTTTTGTAGGTCTGACTGTTTCCATCGTCTACATACTTACCATAACATAAGATATGGATTCTTACCGAGTGTTAATCTGCATTTCGGCAGGAATATAGTTGTGCGACTGTTCTGCTGAATGTCGTTGATGATGTGCTAAGGAGGCTGAATGATAGATCTGTGACTGTTTTGATTTTACTTCTTTTTTCGAAGGCTTTTGACACCTTAAACCATCCGATGACTCTCTTGGCTGTCCTCCGTCACGTTGGTTTTTCCCAACTAGCTTTGAATTTTTTTTGGAAATTATTTAAGTAACAGGTACCAACTTGTAAAGTTCAATAATAATTTTTCGTCTATTGGTAGGGTAACGTTCGGTATACCTCAGGCGTCTCTATTAGGATTTACATTATATTTAATTTATACATCAAACTTACATAAGACTTTAAAGCATTGCGCGGTACTCATATGTACGCCGGTGATACTCAAGTATATCACACTTTTAAGGTGGAGGATATGGTCTAATTTGTCGACACTCGTGGGCATGGCCAATAAGTTTTCTTTGTCTATTAATATTGATAAGTCGTCTATGTTGGCATTTGGAAGTAATAGCTTTATCAGTACGAAGATTAAATAATCTTGGGAATAGCAACCAATAAGTGGGATAAGAAAACAACTTTCTTTTTTCGATATTCGAGCTTTCGCAATAATTTATTGCTTCATCAGGGAAACACTACAATATTAAAATAGTTGGGCAAAGTTACAAAAATCTTAAAATTAAAGTTTCGACTTACAATGGAAGTAAGAAAAAAGGTTGACTTCAAAATCCGATAAAAATTAATTATAGTAAAAAAAGTTATTTTTAAAAAATTGAAAAATCACATTTGCTTGACACATTAAAATCAATGTAGAAGACAATAAAATGACAAGGTTAAAAATATAATGAATTTTTTTTTCAAAAACAAGAACAAGCCTGGTAAATTTTGTTTGAGAGGAACACTGGAGGGGCAAAAAGAGAAACAGGCGGTTCAAAAAGTTAAGGACGTAACTCTCGTCGTGTAAAGTCATTGTTAATTATGAAACTGTAAATTGAACTTATCCCTTCTGTATCTGTTCTGAAATTCACTGAATTTGTGTCTCTATTAATATAAACCATTTCTAGAAATAGACGTTTATGATAAACCGACTCTCTGTCTAAAATCTTTGCGTTGTTAAAATCAAAGTGGTGACCTTCCTTAATATGATGGTACACAAGAGCACTTCTATTCTCATTTCTACCCCTACAATCATTCCGATGTTGTTTAAATCTATCCCCGAAATACTGCGCTGTCGTACCAATGTACGTTCCTTCACAATTAGCACAAGGAATAGAGTAAATAATGTTTGATTGTTGTAAAATAGGAAGGCTGTCCTTGGTTTTTGAAAAAACTCTGTTAAGTGGTAAGTAATTATATTTTGCAAATTTAATATTAAACTAATCGAAAAAGGAGATGAACCTTGATGTAAAGCCTTTGATGAAGGGTATTTTTACATATTTAAACTGTGTTGTTGCTTCAACAACATCAGACCTTTGGTCACCATCAAAAGGACTTATGGAAGTTACTAAAGAATGATTGAGAATTCCATTCAAAAGACGCGGTGGATAACCGATATTAACAAAAATATTCATCAGTTTTTCTAGGTTATGTTTATGAAAGGAAGGATGAGAGAGTTTCAGAACTCTATGCTTCATCCCCACCACAGTATTAATCTTTTGGTTCATTGGATGATTAGAAAAGAAGTTGATGTATCGACCCGTGTAAGTTGGTTTAGTATACCAATCCAGGAGGATCATTTGATCCTCACTTCTTATCACTCGGGTATCCAAGAAGGGAACTGAACAATGTTCCAGTGTTCCTCTCAAACAAAATTTACCAGACTTGTTCTTGTTTTTGAAAAAAAATCATTCTATTTTTAATTTAAATTTGCAAAATATAATTACTTACCACTTAACAAAGTTTTTTCAAAAACCAAGGACTGCATTCCTATTTTACAACAATCAAACATCATTTACTCTATTCCTTGCGATAATTGTGAAGAAACATACATTGGTAGAAGTGCTCTTGTGTACCATCATATTAAGGAAGGTCGGTTTATCATAAACGTCTATTTCTAGAAATGGTTTATATTAATAGAGACACAAATTCATTGAATTTCAGAACAGATACAGAAGGGATAAGTTCAATTTACAGTTTCATAATTAACAATGATTTTACACGACGAGAGTTACGTCCTCAACTTTTTGAACCGCCTGTTTCTCTTTTTGCCCCGACAGTGTTCCTCTCAAACAAAATTTACCAGGCTTGTTCTTGTATTTGAAAAAAAAAAAAAAATCATTCTATTTTTAACCTTGTCATTTTAATGTCTTCTACATTGATTTTAATGTGTCAAGCAAATGTGATTTTTTAATTTTTTAAAAATAACTTTTCCTTTTTTTACTATAATTAATTTTTATCGGATTTTGAAGTCAACTTTTTTCTTACTTCCATTGTAAGTCGATTTATAGAAACTTTAATTTTAAGATTTTTGTAACGTTGCCCATCTATTTTAATATTGTAGTGTTTCCCTGATGAAGCAATAAATTATTGCGAAAAAGTATCGAAAAAAGGAAGTTGTTTTCTTATCCTACTTATTGGTTGCTATTCCCAAGATTATTTAACCTTTGTATACTGTACAAGCGGTACTCCGTTTAGTGTTTATCAGTAGTGTTAAGAATAGTTTCAGGGTAGTTGTTAATGGGTGGGGTGATAGATACGGTCGAGGATTTACAAAATTTCGGAATTGTGTTTGACACTAACTTGAGGTTTCATAAACATATCTTACTGGTGTTGCAAAGTCTTGACAAAGATGCAATTGTGTAACGCACTTACTCGTTTCTATTTTCAATTATGGGGATACCGAGTATCATGCCTGTTTAGATGTTGAGAACACGCTCCGCAACCAGGTTTACGCGGGTTTACGTTTCACATACGGTATTGGAAAGAGAAATAACATTTCTCATATTCTGGGTTGGGTTGGTTGGCTGGACATGTCTAGGCGTCGTTTATTTCATTCAATCTATTTATACCATAAGATTATACAGCACAATCCACCATATTTATTTAAAAAGAATTCCTTAAGGACAGATGTGCATAACATGAATGTTCCGAGTTATGTTTGGAAGAAGGGTGAAAGGAGTTTCAGATTTTTGGTGAGGCAGATTTTGCTTTGTGAATTGGCTGAGATGGCTAGATAATTTGGGGGTTGATAGTTGGCGATGGGCTGTGGCTAGAATAAGGACGTGAGCTGGGATGATAGATTGCATACTTTCTTTATTGTTTTATCGATTGGGATATACATTTATTTGTAATTTTTTTAGATCCACTCCCGAAAAAAATTTTGGTTACTTATTTTTCTTTTTGTAATTGGTGTTTGTTTTGTAAAGGGTTGATGAAAAACGGGGACTAGGGTAGCTCAGTCTAACTGACTCAACTCTTTTTGACAATTACCTTTATTAATTATTATCTTTACGAATCGATCTTTATACACTTTACGTTTTTACATTATGTATTTAAGCTGTTTATTTTATATTGTTCATAATGCTGGTAATATAATTATTATTATACAAAGTTTTGGATCTTTTGAACATTTCTACATTACTAATACAGTAGAGTCTCGATAATCCAAGCTAAACGGGACCGACAGTGACTCGAAAAATCGGAAATTTCGGATTATACGGACAAAAATCTGAATTCGTATTATCCGAGCATTTATGCTATTATTTCCGTATAAATCGAGTAATAACGTCAACAGAGGTGTGAAGATACATAGACATATCCCACATGCTTTTATTAATACATACATACATGCCAAAACAATTAAGACATTTTTCGACACATTATTTTTATTTATTGAAGAATACTTATAAAACTATACACAACTAAGGACAAGTTATAAAATTATTTTAAAAAATCCTTACTTGGCTTTTGTCGTAAATATTCAGTTTTCTTTTTACTTGCTCTATCTCTAAGTCGTTTAATAATTATTATCTCATCGGTTGTTGTTCAATGTAAATTAAACTATCATTTAATGATTTCAAGCCACTTCCATGCGTAATGTGAGTATCAAGAGCGCTTTCTTCTTCCATTGTTTCTTCATCAACTTCAATTGTATCTGCTGGTTTTCTAATCTCATTAAGAATTTCTTCATCGGTTAAAATATGTTGCTGTTCATTTTGCTATATCATCTAAAACAATCATTGTTGTTACTATAGTCCTTAATCAAATGGAATTAATAAACAAATTTTACTCACCAGCAGTAACATTTTCGCATCCTGGTATGCTAACCATGATGTCATGTAACGCTTCATTCGTAATACTGTGATCTACGACTTCATCATTGACGTCTGTATTTTCAAGCAATTTTTTCCAAGATTTCTCTATTGTGGAAGGCTGAATGTCATTCTAGGTAATGGCTACTTTATATATGACATCTTTTATATTAATTGCCTTTAAACCTTCAACAACTGTTCTACCTTCGTCGACGTTTTCTATGATAAATTCTAACAGTTGCCGTCTATATTTTCTTTTTAATGTTTCTAGCACACCCTGATCCATTGGTTGAATAATTGAAGTGACATTAGCAGGAAGGAATTTTACTTTAATGTCCCCACTTTGAAGATTGTCTTCTTTACAATGTAATGGAGCATTGTCTATAATTAACAACGTTTTTCTGGGTAAACCTTTATCCTGTAAAAATTTAGTGACATTAGGAACGAATTCTTCATGAAACCAATTATGAAATAAACTTGAATTCATCCATGCATTTCCTTGATTTTTGTAATACACAGGAAGCGTGTTCATAGCTAAATTCTTAAATGCTCTTGGTTTAGCACACTTTCCTATGAACATTAACCTTAGTTTATGATGTCCAAAAGCGTTGCTACAAGCCAAAATAGTACACGTTCTTTACTTCTTTTGAATCCTGGGGCTGCTGTTTCTTCCCTATGCGCTAGTGTTGAATTTGGTAACATTTTATAATTTAATCCTGTTTCGTCACAGTTATAAAGTTGGTGAAGGGATAGATTTTCATTCTCTATAATTTTTTTAACTTCTTGTTTGTATTCATTAAGACAGCTGTTTGTATTCATCAGCGGAAAGCTTGTCGCCGCAAATTCGTAATCGGCGTATCCCATAGCGTTTTTTCCACCTATCTAACCAGCCTGTACTGGCTGTAAACTCTTCTTCACCTGCAGTAGCTAATTCTTTATAAAAAGCAATAGCTTTTCTTTGAAGGTATAGACCTGAAACGGGACCTCCTATCTTTCGTTGTTGCATCAACCATAAAAACAAAGCTTCGGACACTTTTTCATTGATTTTCGTTCTTTAAATCGCGAATCTTTGTTTGAACACCATTTTTCAATTTATTTTCTGTTTCTTCTCCAATCACCTACAGTAACTTTTCCAACACCGTATTCATCAGTAACTTTTGCTATAGAGTAACCGTCATCTAATTTTTTTAAGGCCTGTAGTTTGTCGTTCAAACATACATTTGTGTGTTTTCTTTTATTTACATTGCTCATAAAATTAATATGAAAACAACAACACGCGAATAGGAAATGCGCTACACACGAATGGTTGAACGTCTACTGGTAAACCGGTCGGAATACATCAGATGACATAGTATGTAACTAAACGTTAGAACTGGCAAAACTCTGATTGCGCTGAACCATAACGCAGTTTACTCGATTTAAACGGAACCCAGATTTTGAAGGAGACCGCTCGAATTATACGGGCACTCGGATAATATTATACTCGGATTATCGAGATTCTATTGTACTTCCATTTTTCCAACCGATTTCCACTCGAATTACTTTTGTGATTGGATATTTGTCTGAGTGTTCATTGCTCCACTTATCATACTCCTCAGTACCTCCAAATTGTTTCCAGAATTCTTAAGCTTTGCAGTATGATCATTTTACGATAATATCGAGAATCTTTCCTGTGTGAAACAATATAAGAGTAATAAGTCCTCAACTGAAACGGTGATTTGGCTGATTTTACTATTTTTGTCTCTGGAACAGTATCTTTCATGGACAATTCACCAATATTTTTTGTAGTAATGTGAATATCATGCACAACTTCGTCATAAAATGATTGGAAAGGCTGGTTTAGATAACTCCATAATTTTACATAATTTCCCTCTTTCTGCTAAACATAATTTTATTACAACCGGTTAATATTTTTCACAATTCACCTTCAATTTAAAACCAAGACCACGAAGAGAAGTTTCAGTAAAGTTTATTTTGTGCAAAAACAGCAAAATGAACGGTTTCCCTATTTATAGGTCTTTTCATCTTCATCCGACAAAGTTGTCCAACTTTTTCTCGGTTATTTTTTTATTTTCATACATGCGTTCTGACATTTCAATAATCTTCTATTAAAAAGTAATAAAGCACTATGATTGTCGTAATATATGAACACCATACGTCTCAAATTGTATATTCCTTAGTACAACATACAAATATTACCTACACATAAAATAAAATTTCCCAAAGGATTTATATTATTGTTGCCGATAAGCTGAAAGAATTCTCAAAATTTTTCGTAAACATATTTATTACTTTTTATAAAAATAATTTTGAACTGATTTAATAAATGTATGCGTTACTTTGGGGGAACCACTGTACAATCAAAAATTATTTTATTTTCTTTATTAAAGGTTTTTCAATAATAGCTGAAGGCATGAATGTGATACCAGGAACTGTACAAACTTGTTCGACCGTACTTAAAGACGGCAATTTATTAGCAATAGCACCGGGCGGTGTGTACGAGTCGCAATTCAGTCATAATTACAATTTAATGTGGAAAAAAAGATTGGGTTTTGCAAAAGTAGCGATCGACGCGAAAGTTGTAATTTTCCCCAAAACCAAAACCATCAAATACTAACTAACTCTTAATTTTTAAGCCAATTATTCCGATGTTTACGGAGAATGTTCGCGAGGCGTTCCGATCGGTTAGTTTTGGTAAAAAATTGTTTTTAAAGATATACGCGGCGACTAAAATTCCGGTCGCCCCGATTTATGGAGGATTTCCTGTTAAGATGATTACGCACGTTGGAAAACCGATTCCTTACGATCCTAATCTTTCTCCTGAAGATTTACAAGCTAAAGTAATTTGTTATAAAATTAAATTTGTCTTTTTAATTATAATTTTTTAGGTGGCCCAAGCAATCAACGAATTAGTAACTAAACACCAAAGACTGCCAGGAAGTATTACGCATGCATTGCTTGATAGGATTCCGTATCTTAGGCACAAAAATGATTTAGTTAAACACAAATGAACAAAATACGTAATGAGGTAATTCCATTTTGTCACTTTTTTAACGTTTTAATTCTTCATTCCAAAACTAATTTATTAAGTTTCTTTTACCATAAGTACAGTAAATAATAAATTGTGTATATTTTGTTGGTTTGAGGTTATGTTAATATGTAAATAATAAAGTAATTTAATGAATTTTTTGTAAATATATATATTTTATACAGAATAAAAATTTTATTTTTATGAATAACCTTCACCTCAATTTTTGACTAATAAAACAATTTTACTTAAAAAAATAATCACGCTCCTTGTGTTTTAATGTAATTATCTTTTTCAACATGATTTTGCAACCTCACGGCGCGTTTCTGAAAACGAATAAAGTGTAAACAACGCATTATTTAAGCAAATGTGTTTAGTTAACATTATAATGCATCCATGGAATAAAGTAAGTACATGAGAAAACAATTATTCAGCATATATTCATTAAAGTCATTACCTTTAATTTAGAGCTCCTTTCGTGAATACTCCTCATTTGCTTTTTGATGTTTACCAATTTTCCATAATACATTCTCATTAAATCGAACATTTCTTGCAATTCAATTTGATTTTGTGACCAAGATAATTTTAAATTTTCATTATGCATTTGTTCCGTTAATATTGCTTGTTTCACCCTTTAAATTTAAACGTTATATTCTCCAATTTGATATTAATAAATATAATACCTGAGATCGGAGAGTTGTTTTTTAGTTTCTGTTACGGGGGGTACAAATAATTTCAAGGTTCCATGAGCTAATAAATCCCCTACATCATCATCATACGGATATGGTATTCTTCAAAATAAGAGTCAAACATTTATCAATAAAATATAATAAACACATACGGTTCTTCAAATTGAGACATTCTCTTTAATTCTTCAATCTAATTTACAAAACATAACCTTACTTTATCAGCTGTCAAAGATAATAAATATTAAAAGCTTATTTCACACGATATCTTTGTAACTATATCTTTAAAACTTTATTTAAACGTATTTAATAAAAATTAAGTTCTTTAATTACTTAATAAATGATTTTTCAATTAATTATTTTTAAATTACAATATAAATAAAAGATCATACATATAAATAAGCCTGAAAAATTTTAAAAATCAAAGCCAACACTTTATAGGAGTCAGCTGCGGATCAGTGAACATAGTCACGAATCTTACTAGGGAACCATCACGTTAGATGGCGCCGATGACAGTTAAAATCGTAATCATTACCTACTTTAGCGGTTATTTGGGAACATTTTGTTCAATTTTGTTGTAATGACAATGACAGTTTCTCGGTGTAAGTTGATTTTCTGTTGATTTTATGATTTGTTAATCAGTTTTTTGTGTTCTTTGGAATTTGTTCTTATTAATGACGTTATTTCCAATTTTTTGTATTGTAATTGGCAATTTTATGTATGGTGAGTGTATTAAATAGAATTTTCTTTTTTATAATTGTACTTTGAAAATTATTTGCATGAATTTTCATTTGAAGAGACAATTTTACACTGTAATTTTTTAGTTTTACACTGTAGTTGCTGTTTGATTGGTCTGGACTTCTTTTGCTCTTGAATTTTAATAATTCTACTTATTTAAACTTAAAAAATCATTTAATTTGATACCAAACTCGATTAAGGTATCATTTATTATGAGTTTGACGTTTGGCATTGACAGATGTCAAATACGCCATTTTGAATTTTAATAATACAATTTTATTAAGCTTGAGAAATCGTTTAATTTAATACCAATCATTAAAATCATTTAATTTCATACCAAACTCGACCATTTTTGCTGTTATAATAAAAAGTTGTGACATTGACAGATGTCAAATTCGCCATTTTAAATTTTAACAATTGTATTTAATTTGACTTAAAAATCATTTAAGTTAATACCAAACTCGATTAGGGTAACTTTTATTATAAGATTGACGTTTGACATTGATAGATGTCAAATCCGCCATCTTGAATTTTAACAATTGCACTTAATTTGACTTAAAAAATCATTTAATAATGATTAAATGATATTAAATGATAATTTGATTCCGAGTACGATTAAGATATTTTTTATTATGAAATTGTCCACTTAACTAAGCTTAAAAAATCATTTAATTTGATACCAAACCCATAAAAAAGTTTAAATGTGACATTGAAGAAAAAGTAAAATTTGACACATGTCATATCCGCTATTTTGATTTTGATAAATTAATTCCTATTCATCGATTTAATGCCAAATATAACCAAATTAGTTTAATACAAAAGTTAAAAAATGACATTTGATATATGATAATATGACATTTAACAGGTTTTATTTTGACAGGCGCCATTTTCATTTGGAGTGTCATTTATTATAAGAAAATCGTTGATCTCGCTGATCTCGCTGATGTCTTGATTTGACATTTGAGTCTGATACATGTCATAACCGCCATTTTTAATTTAATAGTTTCGTTATTATCCGTAAAAAAACTTTAAGATAATGTTAAAAAATAACTAAATTAGTTATTTTATTTCATAAAAAAGTTTAAATGTGACATTGAAGAAAAAGTAAAATTTGACACATGTCATATCGCCATTTTGAAAATGACGTATTACGCTTCGATTGATTTAAAAATCCTTTATTTTAAACCAATTAAGATGATTAAGGGAAAAATCGAATACTTTTTAAATTTATTTAACGAATTTCACAGCTGTCAAAATTAATTTTTATCCGGATATAGTGATTAGGTTGGTATCAAAATCTACGCTTAATTGATTAATGTAAGCCGAAATAAAAACGTTGCGACACCTGTCAAATGTCATATGTCAATATTATTGAATTAAAAAAAAATAATGCTTATTTTAACGTTATTTTAGATCGATTTAAAGTTGAAAATCAGGTTATTTAAGTCCAAACACGACGAGATTATTTTAAAAATTGACGGAGATATACGAAAAAATTGAATTAAAAATGGCTGCTGTCAATGCCATTTGTGACGTTGATTTAATTAATCGGAAATATAGATTGTGGGGTATTACATTGAAGGATTTTTAGTGCTTATTACGATTTTGATGTTTTTACGGTTTAAAATGATAATTAGAAAATCAAAATAGCGGATTTATACTTCTTTTTTAATTAAAACTAAATTTTATTAAAACAATGACGAAAAGTACATTTACAAAATAAGAAATGAGTCCATAATCGATGAGTTTATCTTAATAATTAACAAAGATATCGAAAAAATTAAATCAAAGATGGCGGCTATCAATGTCATTTATTATATTATACATGTTTGATTTATTTAATCGAAAATATGGGGTGTGGGGTATCAAATTAAAGGATTATTTGTGCTTATTACGATTTTGACATTTTCACAAAAAAATTATTAATAAAAAAATCAAAAGGACTGATTTTTTTGATTTTTTTATATATATGGGTTGTGGTGTTTCAAATTACAGGATTTTTAAAATTTGACACATGTCATATCCGCCATTTTGATTTTGATAAATTAACTCCTATTCATCGATTTAATGCCAAATATAACCAAATTAGTTTAATACAAAAGTTAAAAAATGACATTTGTGAGTGTCATTTATTATAAGAAAATCGTTGAATCTCGCTCTAAATATCACGTGTAAAAAATAGAGAAATAGATCCGCTATTTTGAGTTTAATAATTTCGTTATAATCCGTAAAGAACCTTTAAGATAATGTTAAAGAATAACTAGATTAGCTATTTTATTTCAGAAAAAAGTTTAAATGTGACATTTGACATTGACAAAAAACAAAATTTGACATTGAAGAAAAAACAAAATTTGACATATGTCATATCCGCCATTTTGAAAATGACGTATTACGCTTCGTTTGATTTAAAAATCCTTTATATAAAACCAATTAAGATAATTAAAGGAAAAATCGAATACTTTTAATATTTATTTAATGAATTTGATAACTGTCAAAATTACTACAATTTGCGTTAAAATGTCGAAATTAATTTATCCGGATACAGTGATTAGGTTGGTATCAAAATCTACGCTTAATTGACTAATGTAAGCCGAAATAAAAGCGTTGCAAGTGACACCTGTCAAATGTCATATGTCAATATTATTGAATTAAAAAAAAATGCTTTAACGTTATTTTAGATCGATTTAAAATTGAAAACCGGATTATTTAAGTCCAAACACGACGAGTTTATAACCAAATTAGTTTAATACAAAAGTTAAAAAATGATATTTGATATATGATAATATGACATTTGACAGGTTTTATTTTGACAGGGCTATTTTCATTTGGAGTGTCATTTATTATAAAAAGATCGTTGAATCTCGCTCTAAATATCACGTGTAAAAAATAGAGAAATAGATAATAAATAAAATGACATTTGAGACTGACACATGTCGTATCCCCTGTTTTGAATTTAATAATTTCGTTATAATCCGTAAAAACCTTTAAGATAATGTTAAAAAATAACTAGATTAGCTATTTTATTTCAGAAAAAAGTTTAAATGTGACATTTGACATTTAAGAAAAAACAGAATTTGACATATGTCATATCCGCCATTTTGAAAATGACGTATGACGCTTCGTTTGATTTAAAAATCCTTTATTTAAAACCAATTAAGATAATTAAGGGAAAAATAGAATACTTTTTAAATTTATTTAACGAATTTGACGGCTGTCAACATTATTACAATTTGCGTTAAAATGTCAAAATTAATTTTTATCCGGATATAGTGATTAGGTTGGTATCAAAATTTACGCTTAATTGATTAATATAAGCCGAAATAAAAACTTTGCAAGTGACACCTGTCAAATGTCATATGTCAAAATTATTGAATAAAAAAAATAATGATTTAACGTTATTTTAGATCGATTTAAAGTTGAAAATCAGGTTATTTAAGTCCAAACACGGCGAGTTTATTTTAAAAATTGACGGAGATATACGAAAAAATTGAATTAAAAATGGAAATATAGATTGTGGGGTATTAAATTGAAGGATTTTTTGTGCTTATTGCGATTTTGATGTTTTTACGGTTTAAAAAGATAATTAGAAAATCAAAATGGCGGATTTATACTTCTTTTTTAATTAAAACAAAATTTTATTAAAACAATAACAAAGAGTACATTTACAGATCAAGAAATAAGTCCACACTCGATGAGTTTATCTTAATAATTAACAAAGATATAGAAAAAATTAAATCAAAGATGGCGGCTATCAAGGTCATTTATTATATTATACATGTTTGATTTATTTAATCGAAAATATGGGTTGTGGGGTACCAAATTGAAGGATTTTTTGTGCTTATTACGATTTTGATGTTTTATGGTTTAAAAAGATAATTAGAAAATCAAAATGGCGGATTTATACTTCTTTTTTTAATTAAAACTAAATTTTATTAAAACACTAACGAAGAGTACATTTACAAAATAAAAAATAAGTCCACACTCGATGAGTTTATCTTAATAATTAACAAAGATATCGAAAAAATTAAATCAAAGATGGCTATCAAGGTCATTTATTATATTATACATGTTTGATTTATTTAATCGAAAGTATCGGTTGTGGGGTATCAAATTAAAGGATTATTTGTGCTTATTACGATTTTGACATTTTCACAAAAAAATTATTAATAAAAAAATCAAAAGGACGAATTTTTTTTGATTTTTTTTTATAAATATGGGTTGTGGTGTTTCAAATTACAGGATTTTTAAAATTTCATACATGTCATATCCGCCATTTTGATTTTAATAAATTAACTCCTATTCATCGATTTAATATGACATTTGACAGGTTTTATTTTGACAGGCGCCATTTTCATTTGGAGTGTCATTTATTATAAGAAAATCGTTGAATCTCGCTCTAAATATCACGTGTAAAAAATAGAGAAATAGATAATAAATAAAATTTGATATTTGAGACTGACACATGTCATATCCCCTATTTTGAATTTAATAATTTCGTTATAATTCGTAAAAACCTTTAAGATAATGTTAAAAAATAACAAGATTAGCTATTTTATTTCAGAAAAAAGTTTAAATGTGACATTTGACATTGAAGAAAAAACAAAATTTGACATATGTCATATCCGCCATTTTGAAAATGACGTATTACGCTTCGTTTGATTTAAAAATCCTCTATTTAAAACCAATTAAGATAATTAAGGGAAAGATCGAATACTTTTTAAATTTATTTAATGAATTTGGCAACTGTCAAATTACTAAAATTTGCGTTAAAATGTCAAAATTAATTTTTATCTGGATATAGTGATTAGCTTGGTATCAAAATTTACGCTTAATTGATTAATGCAAGCCGAAATAAAAACGTTGCAAGTGACACCTGTCAAATGTTATATCTCAAAATTATTGAATTAAAAAAAAATAATGAATTAGGGTTATTTTAATCGATTTAAAATTGAAAATCGGGTTATTTAAGTCCAAACACGGCGAGTTTATTTTAAAAATTGACGGAGATATACGAAAAAATTGAATTAAAATGGCTGCTGTCAATGTCATTTGTGACGTTGATTTAATTAATCGGAAATATAGATTGTGGGGTATTAAATTGAAGGATTTTTTGTGCTTATTACGATTTTGATGTTTTTACGGTTTAAAAAGATAATTAGAAAATCAAAATGGCGGATTTATACTTCTTTTTTTTAATTAAAACTAAATTTTATTAAAACACTAACGAAGAGTACATTTACAAAATAAGAAATAAGTCCACATTCGATGAGTTTATCTTAATAATTAACAAAGATATCGAAAAAATTAAATCAAAGATGGCGGCTATCAAGGTCATTTATTATATTATGCATGTTTGATTTATTTAATCGAAAATATGGGTTGTGGGGTACCAAATTGAAGGATTTTTTGTGCTTATTACGATTTTGATGTTTTATGGTTTAAAAAGATAATTAGAAAATCAAAATGGCGTATTTATACTTCTTTTTTTAATTAAAACTAAATTTTATTAAAACACTAACGAAGAGTACATTTACAAAATAAGAAATAAGTCCACATTCGATGAGTTTATCTTAATAATTAACAAAGATATCGAAAAAATTAAATCAAAGATGGCGGCTATCAAGGTCATTTATTATATTATGCATGTTTGATTTATTTAATCGAAAATATGGGTTGTGGGGTACCAAATTGAAGGATTTTTTGTGCTTATTACGATTTTGATGTTTTATGGTTTAAAGAGATAATTAGAAAATCAAAATGGCGGATTTATACTTCTTTTTTTAATTAAAACTAAATTTTATTAAAACACTAACGAAGAGTACATTTACAAAATAAGAAATAAGTCCACACTCGATGAGTTTATCTTAATAATTAACAAAGATATCGAAAAAATTAAATCAATGATGGCGGCTATCAATGTCATTTATTATATTATACATGTTTGATTTATTTAATCGAAAATATCGGTTGTGGGGTATCAAATTAAAGGATTATTTGTGCTTATTACGATTTTGACATTTTCACAAAAAAATTATTAATAAAAAAATCAAAAGAACGGATTTTTTTTGATTTTTTTTATAAATATGGGTTGTGTTTCAAATTATAGGATTTTTAAAATTTAACACATGTCATATCCGCCAGTTTGATTTTGATAAATTAATGCCTAATCATCGATTTAACGCCAAATATAACCAAATTAGTTTAATACAAAAGTTAGAAAATGACATTTGATATATGATAATATGACATTTGAGAGGCTTTATTTTGACAGGGGCCATTTTCATTTGGAGTGTCATTTATTATAAGAAAATCGTTGAATCTCGCTCTAAATATCACGTGTAAAAAATAGAGAAATAGATAATAAATAAAATTTGACATTTGAGACTGACACTTGTCATATCCTCTATTTTGAATTTAATAATTTCGTTATAATCCGTAAAAAACCTTTAAGATAATGTTAAAAGATAACGAGATTAGCTATTTTATTTCAGAAAAAAGTTTAAATGTGACATTTGACATTGAAGAAAAAACAAAATTTGACATATGTCATATCCGCCATTTTGAAAATGACGTATTACGCTTCGTTTGATTTAAAAATCCTTTATTTAAAATCAATTAAGATAATTAAGGGGAAAATAGAATACTTTTTAAATTTATTTGACGAATTTGACGGCTGTCAAAATTATTACAATTTGCGTTAAAATGTCAAAATTAATTTTTATCCGGATATAGTGCTTAATTGATTAATGTAAGCCGAAATAAAAACGTTGCAAGTGACACCTGTCAAATGTCATATGTCAAAATTATTGAATTAAAAAAATATAATGATTTAACGTTATTTTAGATCGATTTAAAATTGAAAATCGGGTTGTTTAAGTCCAAACACGACGAGTTCATTTTAAAAATTGACGGAGATATACGAAAAAATTGAATTAAAAATGGCTGCTGTCAATGTCATTTGTGACGTTGATTTAATTAATCGGAAATATAGATTGTGGGGTATTAAATTGAAGGATTTTTTGTGCATATTACGATTTTGATGTTTTTACGGTTTAAAAAGATAATTAGAAAATCAAAATGGCGTATTTATACTTCTTTTTTAATTAAAACTAAATTTAATTAAAACAATGACGAAAAGAAAAGTACATTTACAAAATAAGAAATAAGTCCACACTCGATGAGTTTATCTTAATAATTAACAAAGATATCGAATAAATTCAATCAAAGATGGTGGCCTGTCAATGTCATTTATTATATTATACAAGTTTGATTTATTTAATCGAAATATGGGTTGTGGGGTATTAAATTGAAGGATTTTTTGTGCTTACTACGATTTTGATGTTTTTACGACTTATAAAGATAATTAGAAAATCAAAATGGCGGATTTATACTTCTTTTTTAAATTAAAACTAAATTTTATTAAAATAATGACGAAAAGTACATTTACAAAATAAGAAATAAGTCCACACTCGATGAGTTTATCTTAATAATTAACAAAGATATCGAAAAAATTAAATCAAAGATGGCGGCTGTCAATGTCATTTATTATATTATACAAATTTGATTTATTTAATCGAAATATAGGTTATGGGGTATTAAATTGAAGGATTTTTGTGCTTATTACGATTTTGATGTTTTTACGACTTATAAAGATAATTACAAAATTTAATTAATCAGAAATATAGATTGTGGGGTATTAAATTGAAGGATTTTTAGTGCTTATTACGATTTTGATGTTTTTACGGTTTAAAATTAGAAAATCAAAATATCGGATTTATACTTTTTTTTAATTAAAACTGAATTTTATTAAAATAATGACGAAAAGTACCTTTACAAAATAAGAAATAAGTCCATACTCGATGAGTTTATCTTAATAATTAACGAAGATATCGAATAAATTCAATCAAAGATGGTGGCTGTCAATGTCATTTATTATATTATAGAAGTTTGATTTATTTAATCGAAAATATGGGGTGTGGGGTATCAAATTGCAGGATTTTTTTGTGCTTATTACGATTTTGACAATTTCACAAAAAAAATTTTTAATTTTTTTTTTATTATTATATATTTTATATTATATATTTTTTTCGAAAATATGAGTTGTTGGGTATCAAATTAAAAGATTTTTTGTACTCATAACGATTTCAATCAACAGAAAACCCTCCCAATCAGACCCAAAGAAATCGACATCGTCAATGTAAGCGCTTTGGCCCAAAAACTTGTCAATCTATTTATTATATTATTAAATAAGGCGTTCATGATCTTTCAAATTTCATCATTATTATCTTGCTTCCATTAAAGCGTAAGAACTTGATCATCTTTTAACATTTTTTAGGTGGAATAGATTTCAAATTGATACGAGTTATACATCATTTCAAAGAGAAAGACTCAACCTTCAATTTTGGTCAAATTTTATCAGTTTTTTCGTAACAACAATTAAATTTGTCGTTTTCTTGCACCAAATTTTTCAATTATAATACATGAGAAAACATTTTAATCTATTTTTTTTTTCATTTCTCTTTTAATTTCATCATGGGAGGTTTTGAATTAGAATTAGCCGACTGGTTTCTTTATAAATGAAAATCTGTTTCTTTTTTATCTAACAATAAGGTTCAGTTATTGTCTAAGTTTAAATTTTTTTCATTTTTGAAAGTTGTATCTTTATGTTACAACAATCAATATTTAAATAAATAAAAGTTTTAATTACAGAACACACGCGTCTTAATTGTCTTAAAATTAATAAAAAATATTTAAATGTGCATTGAAAATTGAATTTGGCGGTATTTGATAATAGTTAGGAACCACTTCGTTCGAGGGCGCTAGTGCTGAGTAAAAAAAGTTTAACGCTTTTGGCTCATCTACAGGTTACCTATGGTCAAAGCTGTCAAATCACATAAATAGGTTATGTTTACGTTTGGTTTTCAAAAACTTGCCAGTCACTTAAAACGATTAAAATGAGTCAAGAAATTCGCGAAGACGTTTTAAAATTGATGCAACAAAAAGATAAAATCGAGTCGGAAATACAAGAATTAACATCTATTTTAACTAAGGTACAAATTGTTGTAAATATTATAACAAGTTTATAACGTTGTTTTTAGAATGGTGTTGGAATGAGCGACCCTTTGGTTGATTCTGAAGGATTCCCTTTGAATAACATTGATATTTACCAAGTAAGACATGCAAGGCATCAAATAATTTGTAAGTTAATATGAATTTTGCATAATTTTTTTTAAGTAAGTGTTTATTAGGTTTACAAAATGATCACAAAGCTATTATGAAACAAATTGAGCAAGGATTACATGGTTATTATAGCAGTGCTCAAAATGGTACACAATCAAGTGAAGTAGACCATGATCAACATAATGTAGCTGCTATAGAACAACATAGAACTCCTTTTGCTAAAGTTACTACAGTTTCTGATGGATCCCCAGCAGATATTGCTGTAATTTGTTTGCATTATTCTTAAGATTTTATTAAAAATATATTTTTTAGGGGTTACATGTAGAGGATTTTGTTATTGAATTTGGGTCAATAAATTCAACTAATTTTACCAACATTACTGATATTGCGAACGTTGTACGTCATTCTGAGGGTCATCAATTGAGGATAAAATTGAAACGTGGGGATAGATTTATTGTGACGCAATTATTACCTAAAGTTTGGGCTGGACAAGGTTTATTAGGATGCACCATTGTTCGTATTTAAGGATAAAAGTAATTTGATTGTTAATCTTCGCTATTTTTGTTTATATACATGATTTGCTATAAATAAACACTTTATAGAATCAAATCAGTTATTAAGAGGCTACTTTAGCAGGGTGGTTAGTTTCAGAGTGATTCATCAATTTCTGTTATTATTTTTGTTGTAGGGTACAGATATTATGACCGTAAGTTAAGGTGTGTTAGAGTGAAATGGTTTCTAGCTAGTATGTTTGTCTCGTAGATTTTTATGTGATGAATCACTATCTCTTATCGTGGTACAAACTATACACAATATTCATTTAATTACATTGCGTATTAAATTATTACTCGGACAGAGTTTTAATTAAGATAAAATTTGAGAAATCTATGTCATGTGGTTTCCTGATGATGGCAAAAAGCTGAAACCGGTAGAAACCCAAAATTAAAAATATAATTTATTTATCGCTTAGTACGAAAAAGTTTCTTTTACTATCGCTCCATAACAAATACGACAAACACAAAAAATCATATAACAACAATAAGATATTTGTGATCAAAATTCATTCCAACTTTCAACTAATCCTGCAATGTAACAGTTTTTCTTTGCTTACTTAATTTTTTTCTCGGAAATATTGAGATGTTTGCAAAAAATCTTTTGCGAACATTTCCATACAAAAAATCTAGGCAAAACTTGAACGTGGTGTTTTAAACAAATAAAACTTATTTTAAAGACTTGACTACCCCTGGAAGAGTTGACGTACTTCCAAAAGACTTGATACGGCCTCTGGATCACTTGAAATGGTCCTCGAAGACTTGAACTGCTTTCAAGAGACTTAATATTCTGCCTCTGGAAGACTTGACACCGTCCCTTAAAAATGTTGGACTGTTTCCAAAAGATTTGATACTGCCTGCTAGAAAACTGGGAATGCTTCCAAAAAACTTGCAATGGTTCCAGAAGACTAAAGCTTCAACAGAAGAGGTCCGTAATTCGCACTTTGTTTCAGAGAGCAGCAAGAATATGTAAAGGAGATAACCTAAAGAAGGAAGAACGGTTTCTACGGAACGTACTACAGAAAAATGGATATAGTTTAAAGGACATCAACCGAGCCACCAAGCAGCGGAAGCAGGGAGAAGAAGCTGCAGCAAGTACAGAACCAGCTGGTTTCATCTGTCTTCCTTACGTTTCCGGTGTAACGGAACGAATTGCAAGACACCTCAAGAAAAACGACATCGTGGTGCGATATGGAACGGTCACCAAAATTCGGAATACACTCCCGGTAGCCAAGGACAAGCTACCTCTATTAAAAGGAGCGGGTGTCTATCGGCTGTCATGCAGTTGTGGGAAGTTTTACGTTGGCCAAACCGGACGAAACATCGAATGCCGTATCAAGGAACACGAGAGGGATGTGAGGCTGAGGAAGATTCAACAGTCGGCGGTTGCGAAACATTGCCATTCGGAGGGACACCGAATAAACTTCGACAAAACAAAGGTTCTGGCTAGGAATAATAAATATCATCAACGGCTGACAAGAGAAGCCATAGAAATCCACCGACATAAAAACAACGTCAACAGAGAGGATGACTCTATATGAGAGGACAACTCAGCAGAACATGGAAGATGGTGGTGAAGACGAACACGACTCCCAAACCGGACGCGACGCAGTAATTAGTTAGTAATTAGCTTGTAATTAATATAAATTAATTATTAATTAGTTTTTCGACCTATATATTGTTTTACGATCCCCGATTTTGTCAGTTAGAACCAGTTTCTGAAGAAGGTTGCAACATGGCATCCGAAACGTCAAAAATTTTTTCAAAAAACGCACGGCGAAACCCGAAAGTTTCTAGTTTTAGATCTAGTGTTAGTCCTAGTGATAGTTCTAGTATTAGTGCTAGTGTTAGTTCTAATTTTAGTGCAATTAACTCCGGTCGTGAAATCCTTCGTACTTTTAAGACTAAAGCTGCTTCCAGTAGACTTAATATTGCGTCTGAAGGACTTGAAATGCTTCCAGAAGACTTGATACTGCATCTGGAAGACTTCATACTGCATCTAGAAGACTTAATGTTACCCCTAGAAGACTTAATATTATCTCTAGAAGACTTGAAATGTTTCCAGAAGATTTAATACTGTATCTAGAAGACTTAATGTTACACCCAGAAGACACAAATTTTTTAGAAGACTTGATGACGCTTCCAGGAAACTTGAAATGCGTCTTGGAGGCTTGATGCTGCCGTTGGAAGACTTGATGCTGCTTCTAGAATACTTATTATTGCTTTCAGAAGACATGCAATGGTTTCAAAAAACTTGGACTGCTTCCAAACGACTTAATATTGCTTCCAAAAACTTGATACTGCCTCTGGAAGAGCTGAACTGCTTCTAGAAGATTTTATACTGGAACTAGAAAACTTGATATGTTTCCAGAAGACTGGAACTGCTTCCAATAGACTTGATACTGACTCTGCAGGACATGATACTGCTTCCAAAAGACATGATACTGTTCTTGAAAGAGTTGAATTACTTTCAATAGACTTGATTACTGCCCCTAGAAGACTTGAAATGTTTCCAGAAGATTGGATACTGTATCTAGAAGACTTAATGTTACACCCAGAAGACACAAATTTTTTAGAAGACTTGATGACGCTTCCAGGAAACTTGAAATGCGTCTTGGAGGCTTGATGCTGCCGTTGGAAGACTTGATACTGCTTCTAGAATACTTATTATTGCTTTCAGAAGACATGCAATGGTTTCAAAAAACTTGGACTGCTTTCAAACGACTTAATATTGCTTCCAAAAACTTGATACTGTCTCTGGAAGAGCTGAACTGCTTCTAGAAGATTTTATACTGAAACTAGAAAACTTGATATGTTTCCAGAAGACTGGAACTGCTTCTAATGAAGCAGTTCCAGTGACTTGATACTGACTCTGCAGGACATGATACTGCTTCCAAAAGACATGATACTGTTCTTGAAAGAGTTGAACTACTTTCAATAGACTTGATTACTGCCCCTAGAAGACTTGAAATGTTTCCAGAAAATTGGATACTGTATCTAAAAGACTTAATGTTACTCCCAGAAGACTTAAAGTGTCTGTAGAAGACTTGATGACGTTTCCAGAAAACTTAAAATACTTCTAGAAGACTTGCAATGGTTTCAAAAGACTTGAACTGCTTCTAAATGACTTGGTACTGCCCTAGAAGACTTAATCTGCTTTTAGAAAACATGATATTGCTTCCAAAACAATTGAAATGTTTCCAGAGTACTTGTAATGCCTCAGAAATACTTCCTATGCGATTAATACTAGTTTTAAAACTGCTAGTAGCAAATATTTTCATTGTAGAAAACAAGATACTGTTGATAAACTGTTTGAAATTACTTCGAAAGTATTAAATATTATTGAATAAAATGGAAAATCTTCACTTAAGTTCAAATTAAGAACTTAAATCTTTAAATCAACTGTTAATTAAATACTAAATACTGCTGGCAGAAAACATCTTTATTGTAAGAGATGTACTAAGATAACTGTTAATAAAATTTGATTTTGCTTCTTCAATACCATGTATATTGTTAGCAAAATACAAAATCTTCACATTCAGTCCACCATTTAAGATATACTTAAATTAGATATCTTCAAAACAGTTAAAAGATAATGTCAAACCCTTTGCTTCGTGGACGTTTTTTAGCTCTTTGGATGCATTATATTAAAACTAGTTCAACAACTGCTTATGATGCGGTAGCGTCATCCGCCAATATTCAACAACCTCTTTCTTCTTAAGACTTAATATTATCCATATTAAGGAGTAGAATACGAAATGATAAAGCAGCAAAAGTAGTTTGCATATTTCGAGAGTTTATCATCGGAAACGAATTAATATGAATAAACATAGCAAGTTTTAGTTGTAATGTAGGCAATAAACATACATAAAGGAAAATAAAACATGCTAATTTTTAAACAAAACTATTGTTTTATACAACATCCCATGTTTTAAAAAAATCCTCACTAACGTTCGAAAAAAAAACCTTTTGTTCTTGAATGCAAATGTGCTATCAGGAATCAAGAATAACTATAAAAAAATTGTAATCGAACATGATTACAACAGTTTTTTTTTCACATAGATTGTTCCATATACGGTAAAAAGGAAACCTATTTTTGGAAAAGCATAATGAATTATTTTCTGATTTCTAAAAATATTGTTCCCTGAAATTGATGCTACATCGCTATCTAGAGGTTTAACAAAACCAGGTAAACCCGGTATAAAGCCGGTCTCCACCTTATAAAAGTTGTTTCTTGGAAACGGTTGGGTACAAAAATGCATTCTCGTCAAAAAATGCTGACTTTGTAAGCCCCCCGTCATAAAAGCCGTAGGGATACAAAATTTTTAATTGGTGGTACATTAAGGTACAAAACTAGTACAATACTTTAACCTAAAGATTTTTTTTGAGTGAGATGCCTACATGGACCTATTGAGAACACCTCTTTACTGTGGAATTGAGGAATACTCCACAATAGCTTATTAATTCAGTGGTAGGCTCAATTAACTTTATATAATAACTATTTTAGTTCAAATTGCATCAGCACATAAGCTAATTTCTCAATTTTTCATAGTCAAAAGTCAGGTCAAAACATTAAATGTGTTTTTCTCGAAATGGGATTTTTTACAACGGCCCGCAGCATTGGAATTTTCATTCAATTTATTCAAACTTTCTACCACATATTTAAAAGTACAGGGTGGGCAAATTTTGGTGTTATTATAGGGTATCTCTGAAACTATAAGAGATACGAAAAAAATAGGTGCCATGTCCCGGTCTCTTTTTTCGAGCAATATTCAATCCCGCAAAGACAAAATCTCTATCTTCTTTTGTTTTTAAGTTATAGCCAAAAAGTCATATTTTCGCCATTTCAAAAAATGTTCCTATTTCGTTTATTTTTGAAACTGAAGAAACGCGATTAATACATTCTTAAGACACTTTTTTTGAGTAGAATGTAATGCCGTTGAAAAATTTTAAATGAAGCTGATAGTTTTTGAGATATAACACAAAATTGGGTTTTTTTAAACAACCAATAGTTTATTGTGGTGTTACTAAAAAGAGCATATTTTTAGCTTTCCAATTATGTATCGCATGTATGGTGTTATTGCGGAAAATAAGCATTATTTTTCAATTTTAAGATATTAAGATGAAAATTTTTATAATAGTAGGCGTGGAAAACATCATATGCCACTTAGTTCTTATGGTAACGAGAGGTTGCTTGTCATTTCATTCATGATTGTTCGTGATTTATTTATTTATTGAAACAAACAGGTTGTAATCCTAATTACATGTTTCAACTAATAGCAACAAAACAAATCATTTTTCAAAAAAACAATACTAAAATCAGGCAAATATCAAAATACAGTAGTAAATACAACCAATACTCAATCAAGCGCTACAAAGCATTTAGCTCTAAACTCCTTGTATAAAACTGAAAATATTGGTAGTGAGTTTTCTTCTGATAGTTTATTATATAATGATACCAATCTATTGAATGGTGAATTACTTTTAAGTTCCGTAGAGAAACGCATTACACTAAACAAAGCCCTAGGGCGACCAGAATAAGCAGGGACGTACGAACCAACACCTCTCAAAATTGATGGAGCATCCAGCTTATTGTTTATTATCTTGTACAAATAACCAAGACTTATCACCCCCCGTCTGACCGATAATTTTGTCATATCAAAACCTCTACAAGCGAATTCGTAGGATTGAAAACCAATAAATCTATTGTATTTTTTGTAGAAAATATATTTAATAAATTTATTTTGTACTGTTTCAATTATATGCGAATGATAGGTTGTTCCAGGGTCCCATACCACAACAGCATATTCCAATTTTGATCTGATTAATGAGTTATACAGATACTTCATGGTGTCAATATTGGAAGAGGAGTGACAATTTCTTATAATAAATCCTAACAACCTTAGTGCTGATGCAGTTGTAGCTCTCACATGCTCATCAAAGTTAAAGCTCTGTGTATATATTACCCCTAAATCCTTCTTCTGTGCAACGTTTTTCAGTTTATGGTTATTGATGTAATACTCAAAAACAATCGGTACTTTCTTTAATGTAAAAGTAATTTTTTCACATTTTTCTTCATTAAGGTGGAGTCTATTCTCATCGCACCAAGTCATTAGTCTTCTAAGATCTGACTGTAGACATACACAATCATTTTCATTACGTACACTTCGAAAAAGTTTTAGGTTGTCAGCAAACAGTAGGCATTCAGACTCCTTTATAATGGACGGCAAGTCATTAATAAACAACAAAAAAAGTAAAGGTGCCAGGTTACTTCCTTGCGGAACGCCACAGTTTATTTTAAATTTCTGCGACTCACTATTTTTGTAACTGACGTAGAAATGTCTATTCGTCAGATAAGTTACAAAAAAATTTAATGTTTCTCTAGAAAAACCATACAAAGCTAACTTATCTAGAAAAAATGCTAATTTTTTGTACCATTTTACAGTTTTTCGTAAAATATTGCTGTTTGCCAAGTACTGATCTACACGATCTACCCCTTTCATATATTTATTGTATTGTAACATGCAAGTTGGTTTGATTGTATCGTCTATATAATTTTTTTTTCGATTTCCACTTGATTTCATGGAAGCATCATGAATAGTTGATATCATCCATACTATTCTTTTATCCCTCCAAGCAATAAGGATAACAGGTCCCTTCCGTAAAAAAGTCATTTCTCCTCTGTGCAGACTTTTGCATTTTTCTATCAGGATCTTTGGTAAGCCACGGTTTTCCCGTATGGTACCACACACTAGTGTTTTTTTTTCTGAGTAATATTTCGGCTGTAGATATACTGTTATAATAATTGTCTTGATATATATGATGTCACTGACCAAGATACGGCTCCAACACAGACAATATTGTTTCTTGCAGCTTTTTGCCTTGCCCCGAATAGATCTCGAAGTTGCATATATACCCACTCTCACTTTCACAAAGCATTCTGATCAAAATTCCATAATTTGTTATCTTCGCTAGGTTGTATGTCCTAAAGCTGATACGTCCTCTGTATGGTACCATTGCTTCGTCTAGAGCTAACTCCTGCTTGGGTGTATATAGGGACTGAAATTTTGGAATAATATAATTCAAAAGTGGTCTAATTTTGTAAAGTCTGTCTTTGAGAGATGTATGTTGCGTATTATCATTTAAATGAAAAAAATGTAAGAATTTGTTCAAATCGCATTCTGGACATAGTTGCTCCTTGACCAATAATCTCTCCAATGAGATTTTCTGGTTTGGCCCATCAATATTAGTAATCCAAGAAATTTTTTTATTTCATTAGTGGTAACTTCCGTCCATGATACCGTTTTTGCAGAAATTTTATGTACCCCTTTCATTAGAGAATGGTACAAATTGGTCTGCGTAACGACTAAATCAAAAATACCACTATCAAAAAATAAAGCCGTTACTTCATTGATAGTCAGCGCGTCACCAAATTTAATAGTTGCACCAGGAATATTTAAATAATTCTGTAAGTTTGGTGTAATATCATGTTCGTTATACTCTTCTTCCAAATCGTCGTCAGTATCTGATGCTATTATATTTCTTTTGTGATATTTTGGTGGCCTGATATCATCACAGTCGCTATCTTCTGATACAGTATCATTTTCACAGTTACCACAATTTGATTCACAATCACTCGGACAATCAGAAAAAGCATCCGCGTATAATTCATTGAAGGATTCTTCATTACGTTTCATCATCGTTTTTTAAAATTTTTTTAATTATTAAATATTTTTTACAACAAAAGATTTGGCGGGTCTTATAATCGAGAGAAACAGCTTGTGTTATACTGACCAACAATTGCACTGTATGGTCGTCAACAGAGAAAACAACAGCGGTGCGAAAAAAACGCATCACGAGTTTACTCGTGGGCGGTCAGCAACGTTCGGCCATCAAAACACGAGTTAACTCGTGACCGGTCAACAATGTGTTAAGAATGTATTAGCCGCGTTTCTTCAATTTCAAAAATAAACGAAATAGGAGCATTTTTGAAATGGCGAAAATATGACTTTTTGGCTATAACTTAAAAACAAAATAAGATAGAGATTTTGTCTTTGCAGGACTGAATATTTCTCGAAAAAAGAGATCGGGACATGCACCTATTTTTTTCGTATCTCTTATAGTTTCAGAAATACCCTATAATAACACCAAAATTTGCCCACCCTGTGCATTTTAAACCGAAAATATTCACTTTTACGATACATTACTGTAATTTTAGCAAATTACAAACTATTCCAATATTACTAAAAATTCCGAAAAGTTTCATTTGAAAGATATTACTATTTTCAAGTATACGCGAGCTAAAAAGGGGACGACAAAGTTGTGTAATATAGAAAAGACACGCTTTTCTTTTGAAAATTAAAAAATTTCCACTATGCGTCATGTAGAATTGTTAGAAGAACCTATTAAAAAATTGTTTCAATTATATTAATAAATAATGTATGTTTTTTATAAATTGCTGTTTTCCATGAGCCTCTTATGGTGGGTTCATGCGACGTGTTTTAGTTCTAGTCGTAGTCATAGTCATAAGAGTGAAAAGTTAAGGTATTGTGTAGTAGTAATACCGTTCATGCAAAACCTTACGGCTAAAACGGTTTTTGTCGTAGTCACAAGAGTTGCCCAACTTTTGACTTCTTAAGGTGCATGTCCACTAGCAACAAAATTGCGACACTGGTCTCAGAAATAACTTTCAAAAGTGTATCCACTAGACGCAACTTTTTCCGAAAGTTACTCTCCGCAATTAAGTTCTGAAATTGATCTCGGGAGTTATTGCTTGTAAAGTGTAGCATGTGTTTACATTATAAAAAAAATTATCAGAACTATAATAACGTAAAGTAGACTTCTTGATTATTTAGATTTATACTAAAGTTATACTAAAATGGCATATCAAATTAAATGTAGTGCTGCATATATTGTAATTCATTTATTACAACAAAAGAAGAAAAAAAGAAAAATGTGGGTGAGGAACTGGATATTACGGATCCTTGCCAACTTAATAATTTTTTTCGAATGACAGATACTGATTTTGAGCATCTTTTGGAAATTGTAGGACCCACCATTACGAAACAAGATACCAAAATGCATTGTGCCATCACTGCGCGAGAGCGTCTGTGTGTGACACTGAGGTTCTTAGCAACAGGTAGGTTTTCAATTGAAACAACAGTTATACGTAATTATTTATTAAAGATTACTTAAATAAGAATAACATTATAATATTTGTAGGAGATTCATATCATTCGTTGATGTATCTGTTTCGGATACCAGTGTGTACGATTGCTCGTATAATACCTGAGTGTTGTGAGGCGCTCGTTGAGGGTCTAAAAAATACATATATGAAGGTAAATAGTATGACATGACATGACATTTTTTTAGATTATTCATACCTTGATCAGTAGGACTAGAGACAAAACTTGAATAATAAGATGCAGTCGAGGAAGGGCGAGAAGTATCTTGTTCAGCTACTTCTAGTATTGCACGTTGAATCATACGTTTTAACCTTTGTTGATTTTTTCGATTCTGTAAATTTCTTAATTCACAAGCCACAAAATCTCCAAATATTTGAAATTCATCGGCTGGTTTATCGATTATTTTCATTGCTTTATTTAAAAGATCATCCTCCTTTAATTGACTGTTATTCTTTCGCTTTACCCTTTTCTTTTTCATGTTGTCAGGATTCTGGTTTACATTAACAATCGCCTCAGCATTTTTTGATTTGTCCTCTTCTTCCTAGAAATATACAGCCAGTTCGCATTTAGTTTTATCTCTAAACCAATACTTTATATGTACATATAAATAAGTATAACTTTAAAAATGTTTTTGATTTGCTAACTATATTTCAGACCCCAAAGACACCCCAAGAATGGCTTCAACACGCAGAACTTTTTGAAAAGTTATGGAATTTTCCGCATTGTGTAGGAGCAATAGACGGGAAGCACATAATGATGCAAGCTCCTTCAAATAGTGGCAGCAATTTCTATAATTAGTTAGTTGAGTTATAATTAGTCTATAATTAGTTGACGCAACTTATAAATTTTTGTATGTGGATATTGGATGTAACGGAAGGGTATCAGATGGAGGTGTATTTAATAACTGCAATTTGTCACGTGCTTTGAAAAATAACACTTTAAATTTTCCAATTGTCCAAAGTTTACCTGGACGGGAAATGTCGGTACCTTACATCACAGTGGGTGATGATGCCTTTGCGATGAAACCTTATTTATTAAAACCATATCCATTTCGAGGTCAACCGGCGCATAACCGAGTATTTAACTATCGCCTATCCCGGGCAAGACGAGTAGTGGAGAACGCTTTCGGCCTTATTGCTAATAGATTCCGTATATTAAGAAAACCAATTGAACTTTGCCCTGAGAAAACCACAGTAATTGTCTCAGCAATATGTGTACTACATAATTTTCTGCTGATACAGATAACAGACCGGGTGAATGGAGAACCGCAGGGATGTCGCATTCTAATCTTTTAGATTTAGAACATGGAAATGCTCATAACTGTGCAGCAAATGTTAATGAGATACGTGACGAATTTAGAGATTATTTTATTTCCCCACAAGGAGAAATACATTGGCAGTATCAAAACATCTAAATTAAATTAACTTCTTTTAGTTAATGTTAGGAACTAATAAATATATTATTTAACTCGTTGTGTTAAGTGTTTTAAACGGTTATTTAGTATAAAAATTCATAAATCATTATACGTATTATTTAAAATGATAGTTAATAAAAGTACTTACAAGATTATCAATAGTCTGTTTATTGGAATGATCAGCTTGAATAAACTTTATAGCTTCAAGAAACTCCCAATTGGTTTCATATTTATCTTCCGTTCCGTCTCCACTATGGTTGGCTTTTATTTTTCTTAATTCGCTATGAAATTGAGTTCGTAAATTATGCAATTTACGACCGATTTCATTCTCATTTGTATTTAGCGCAGCTCCTATGGTTCTCAATGCATTTTGTTTTTTTATTCGATTTCTGTAATTTTTATTTTTCACATCCCATAATACGGGATGTAATTCCCAATGAGAAATTAAAGATAATGTCTCTTCTTTAGACCACGACTTCTTATCAGCCATTTTTTTTTCTCTCGTTTCTTTCCAGATCGTTTGGAAATTCTTACAAAGTGTCAGCAACAAACGAAACAGTCATCTACACTAGTAAACACAAACGCTCTCGAGAGTAAATTGTTCAACTAAATTTCGCTTGCAAGTTCACTCTCAGATGTCGCAATTTTGTTGCTAGTGGACATGCACCTTTAAACAAAGTGTTTAAAACAAACTATTTTAGACTTTTTAAAACTGTATGATATATTTTAAACAAAATTTGTTTTAAACAGTTCAAAAAGTGTTTTAAAATATGAGGTGCTGTTAAAAGGATATTTTTGTTTAAAAATTAGCATATTCTATTTTCCTTTATATATGTTTACCGCCAAATCTACATTACAACTACTAAAACTTAATATGTGATTAAAAACAAACAAAATTTAAACAAAAATCATTACTCGTTTCCGCTAGATGCACTACATACTTCATTTAACTCTTCCAATTTGAAGACTATTTTTGCTGCTTTATCAATTCCTAATCTATTACTTAAAGGAGATTATAATTAAGTCTTAGGAACAAAATCTCGCTTAATATTGGCATATGATGCTACCACACCATATGTAGCTATTAAAATAATTTTAATGTAATAGCATCCAAAGAATTTAAATAATCAAATGCGAAGATTGCTCAGATCAATCTGCCAGTCAAGATTTTACATTGTGTCCAATAGTATTTAATATTTTCGATGCAAACTCAAATAGTTGATCAACAATATCGTGTTTTTTGCGATGAAAATGTTTTCTGCCAGAAGTTTTAAAAACAATATCAAGTCTTCTGGAAACAGTATTAGGTCTTTTGGAAGCATTCAATTCTTCTAAGAGTATTCATAGGTAATATCGATTCTGGAAGAAGTTTAAACCTTCTAGAAGCATTTCAAGTTTTTTGGAAGCAATATCAAGTCTTCTGGAAGCACTTCAAGTCTTATAGAAGCATTACAGTTATTCTGAACATTTTAAGCCTTTTAGAAGCAATAGAGCAACAGGTCCTTTTCAAGCAGTATTAAGTCTATGGGCAGTATCAAATCTTCTGAAAGCTGTACCAAGTCTTCGAAAAGCAATATGAAATCTTCTGAAAGCATTTCTAGTCTTCCAAAGGCATATTAAGTTTTTACGAAGTATTTCAGGTATTCTGGTAACATTTCAAATCTTTTCAAACCAGTATCAGGTGCTCGAAAAGCACTATTAAGTTTTCTATGGACAGTATCAAGTCTTTTGGGAGCATGTCAAGCCTTCTGAACCCATCCAGTTTATGCTTCTGGATAATTCATTTCGACATATGGAGTATGCAATATCTAATTGTCCCCGATTAATATTTGCTTCTCAAAATCGATGTATATTGGCCAAGTAATGATCGAGTGTTAACGTCATTTGTAACTGGTCTTGATCTTTCTACACATCCATTTCGTTAAAATCATCATCAATATGTTCTTCTTTAAATAATTTTTGTAGTTTTAGTAAGGTATTGTGTTGTAGTAATACCGATCATGCAAAACCTTACGGCTAAAACGGTTTTTGTCGTAGTCACAAGATTTGCCCAACTTTTAACTTCTTAAAGCTAAAACCCTCAGCCGCAACTTGACGCATGCGCACCTTTTTCCCTCCGTACATACAATGGCAGTGTTTTATTTTATTTTATAAATTAAGGTTAAATTGGTTAACTTGTGTATTTTATTATATTACAATTATAACAATAATTTCAATCAGGGTTGTTATGTTTTAAACAAAGTGTTTAAAACAAACTATTTTAGACTTTTTAGAACTGTATGATATATTTTAAACAAAATTTGTTTTAAACAGTTCAAAAAGTGTTTTAAAACAGGGGGTGTTGTTAAAAGAATATTTTTGTTTAAAAATTAGCATATTCTATTTTCCTTTATATATGTTTACCGCCAAACCTACATTACAACTACTAAAACTTAATATGTGATTAAAAACTAAAACAAAAATCATTACTCGTTTCCGCTAGATGCACTACATACTTCATTTAACTCTTCCAATTTGAAGACTATTTTTGCTGCTTTATCAATTCCTAATCTATTACTTAAAGGAGATTATAATTAAGTCTTAGGAACAAAATCTCGCTTAATATTGGCATATGATACTACCACACCATATGTAGCTATTAAAATAATTTTAATGTAATAGCATCCAAAGAATTTAAAAAATCAATTGCGAAGATTGCTCAGATCAATCTGCCAGTCAAGATTTTGCATTGTGTCCAATAGTATTTAATATTTTCGATGCAAACTCAAATAGTTGATCAACAATATCGTGTTTTTTGCGATGAAAATGTTTTCTGCCAGAAGTTTTAAAAACAATATCAAGTCTTCTGGAAACAGTATTAGGTCTTTTGGAAGCATTCAATTCTTCTAAGAGTATTCAGAAGTAATATCGATTCTGGAAGAAGTTTAAACCTTCTAGAAGCATTTCAAGTTTTTTGGAAGCAATATCAAGTCTTCTGGAAGCACTTCAAGTCTTATAGAAGCATTACAGTTATTCTGAACATTTTAAGCTTTTTAGAAGCAATAGAGCAACAGGTCCTTTTGAAGCAGTATTAAGTCTATTATTAAGCAGTAATAATTGAAGCAGTATTAAGTCTATGGGCAGTATCAAATCTTCTGAAAGCTGTACTAAGTCTTCGAAAAGCAATATGAAATCTTCTGAAAGCATTTCTAGTCTTCCAAAGGCAATATTAAGTTTTTTGGAAGTATTTCAGGTATTCTGGTAACATTTCAAATCTTTTCAAACCAGTATCAGGTGCTCGAAAAGCACTATTAAGTTTTCTATGGACAGTATCAAGTCTTTTGAGAGCATGTCAAGTCTTCTGAACCCATCCAGTTTATGCTTCTGGATAATTCATTTCGACATAGGGAGTATGCAATATCTAATTGTCCCCGATTAATATTTGCTTCTCAAAATCGATGTATATTGGCCAAGTAATGATCGAGTGTTAACGTCATTTGTAACTGGTCTTGATCTTTCTACACATCCATTTCGTTAAAATCATCATCTATCTCATCTAATATGTTCTTCTTTAAATAATTTTAGTAGTTTTAGTAATGAAAGTAGGAAGGCTTTCACAATAGGTGTTAATTGAACTAAAATTAGAACCAACACTAGCACTAACACTAGAACTATCACTAGAACTAATACTAGATCTAAAACAAGTCGAAATTGGTTCTAAATGGCTTCGATCCTGGTTCTGAAGAAAGCTGCAACATAGCATCCGAAACGTCAAACATTTTTTCAAAAGATGCGCAGTAAAAACCCAAAGTTCCTAGTTTTATAGGTTGAAAAGTTAAAAATATCCATTCTACCATTATGTTAGGTTTGAAAAAATATAAATGATGATTCAGTACTTTTAACTGATTTTATTGTTTAAATTAAGACTAGTTTCGTTTTTTACAGCGAATCTTCAAAGACTACGTGTGAACGTTACAAAAGTCAAGTTATTTTCCATATTTTATGTGATCGTTCAAAACATGTGGATAATTAATTCCAATATTTAACTTTTTACTACATTGAACTAATTTAAAACTTAAAAATTAAAATTTATAAAATATCTTTACATCACATTAACACGTTAAAATTATCGGATACTTTGGACTGTTTGCAGAAGCCAAAAAGCACTACATATGTGCTCTCACATATTTTTGAAAACTTTGTTTTTTGTTGAAGATTTTCAAAATTTTCTGACCATCATTGATCAACGACATATTAATCCCGGATTCGAAAAAATTGGTTATTATATCAACAATCCTGGGATCCAGGAATATCGAGAATGTAATCCCAAATTCAAGCACATTACTCTAGCAGCGATAACATTTTTCTTTATTCATATTAAATAATGTTAGAAACAAAATATTTCTAATAAATAAAACAGTTTCATTCCAGCTTTCTTTTTCTATTTCTAATTTTACACGACTATGTCCATTTCGCTTTAATGCCTTTTATAAATATAAAATATTATCTTGTACTAAGTGATATATAAATTTATTTACGTCTTGACCGGTTTCCGTAATTATATTACCATCTTCAGAAGAACATCTACATTAAAGAGGTTTACATATTAAAATAAATAATTTTATATCTACTTTAAAACTTACGTCAATTAACAATTTAAAAAGTTAAAACAATCACTATACATTCTTAAGCGCACACAAACATACATTTCTTAAAATACAACAACACAATGGTATCATGAGGACAAATAAAACTCGTTTTCTAAAGAATATAGAAATGAAAAGTGGTTTTTAAAGATTTTTATAAGGATTTTTTAAATTATTATATAATGGAGGGGTAATATGGTTTATTTGTTCATCTAGTGCTATTTTATCCGGATTTTGTTTTTTAAATTTGGTTATTTCATACATTTCGAGTATTTCTAGTAAATAGCCTTTATTTTTCTTGTGTAATATTTTTGTATTTTTCTCCATATTAAATTCGTGGTTGTTAAAAAGTAAATGTTTTCCAAATGCCGAATTTTCTTTCGTTAAATGTTCTTTGATCCTTGTTTTGAAATTACGTCCGGTCTCTCCGATATATGTAGCTTGACAACAATTGCATTCTATTTGGTATACACCGCTTTCTTGTAAGATATCAAATTTGTCTTTACTATTATCTAGAATATTTTGAATAGTGTGAGTAGTTTTAAACGTTAGATTTATGTTATATTTTTTGAAAAGTTTTTTCAATTTGTGTGATATCGTACCTGGATAACTTATTGTTTTAAATTTATCTAACTTGCTATTATCGATAGTCTTTTCTAAGGATGAGATTTGTTTTGAATTTATTTTATTATGTTTTTTGTCTATTAATTTTTGCACTGTATTTTCGGGGAAGTGTATTTTCGGTGTATATATGATCTTAATTATCTTTTGCTATTGTTTGTATTATTGATATTTCCTTTTTCAAAATTATTTTGGCTTAGTTCTGAATTAAAAGCTCGGTGTATATATGATCTTAATGCTGCTAACTTTTGAGTATAATCGTGGTATGAATCATACGGAATGATTTTGTTGTGCTGTGTCGGTTTCCGATATATGTCGAATTCAATCCTATTTTCTTTTCTGATTAGAGTAAAATCTAAAAAGTTTAGCTTGTTGTCTTTTTCCATTTCCAACGTAAATTTTATGTTTTTATGGAGGTTATTTACGTATTTATGTAAGTCATTAATCATTTTTATATCATTCGTCTTAGTTACAACTAAAATATCATCAACATAACGTAACCATGTGATAATATTCTTATGATGTGGGTTTATTGAATTTACGATAAGATCTTCCTCTAATTTATTTAAAAATATATCCGAAATAAGTCCGCTAAGCGGCGATCCCATTGGGAGACCATCATTAAATTCATATATTTTATTATCGAATCTACAGAAATTTTGTTCAGTGCAGATATGTAATAATTTGAGAATATTATCGACATCATTTCTATTATCCATTCTACTGTGCAAAAACTCCTTTATTATAGTTAAAGCTTCCTTTATGGGTATATTTGTATATAGGTTTGTGATATCAAATGAAAATATTAATGATTCCTTCTGTATAGCTGATTTTTGGAGTTGTTCTATTACGTTTTGTCTGTTGTTAATACTAAACTTTGGTTTGAATGGAACATGATTTTTAAAAAATTGAACCAAAAACTTTGCTATTCTATATGTGCTAGAGTCAATGCTTGAGATGATCGGTCGTATGGGTATGTTTTCTTTATGTAGTTTTGGTAGTGCATACAATCTGGGTGTTTTTGGGTTCATTGGTGTTATATTGTAAGTGTTGGAAATGAACTTTGTTAAGGTGTTGTTACATTCTTTTATTACTTTTTTGGTTTTTATATGGAAAGAGTTAGTAGGATCTTTTTTAATTTGTGTGTATTTGTTACTTTTGAGGAAATCGTTTGTTTTTGTTAGGTAATCCATTCTGTTCATTATTACTAAACCCGCATTCTTATCTCCATTAGTGACAATTAAGTTGTTTTCTTTTATCTTGTTTTTTAATCCTTTTATGATTATTTCTTCTTTCTTCGTCTTTTTACATTTCTTTTTCTTGTGTTGTTGTTTAGCTTCTTCTTTCTGTAATATGTATTGTAACAAATCTCGTATATAATATATATATTAAACAAATCTCATCCTTAGAAAAGACTGTCGATAATAGCAAGTTAGATAAATTTAAAACAATAAGTTATCCAGGTACGATATTACACAAATTGAAAAAACTTTTCAAAAAATATAACATAAATCTAACGTTTAAAACTACTCACACTATTCAAAATATTCTAGATAATAGTAAAGACAAATTTGATATCTTACAAGAAAGCGGTGTATACCAAATAGAATGCAATAGTTGTCAAGCTACATATATCGGAGAGACCGGACGTAATTTCAAAACAAGGATCAAAGAACATTTAACGAAAGAAAATTCGGCATTTGGAAAACATTTACTTTTTAACAACCACGAATTTAATATGGAGAAAAATACAAAAATATTACACAAGAAAAATAAAGGCTATTTACTAGAAATACTCGAAATGTATGAAATAACCAAATTTAAAAAACAAAATCCGGATAAAATAGCACTAAATGAACAAATAAACCATATTACCCCTCCATTATATAATAATTTAAAAAATCCTTATAAAAATCTTTAAAAACCACTTTTCATTTCTATATTCTTTAGAAAACGAGTTTTATTTGTCCTCATGATACCATTGTGTTGTTGTATTTTAAGAAATGTATGTTTGTGTGCGCTTAAGAATGTATAGTGATTGTTTTAACTTTTTAAATTGTTAATTGACGTAAGTTTTAAAGTAGATATAAAATTATTTATTTTAATATGTAAACCTCTTTAATGTAGATGTTCTTCTGAAGATGGTAATATAATTACCGAAACCGGTCAAGACGTAAATAAATTTATATATCACTTAGTACAAGATAATATTTTATATTTATATAACATATTAGTGATAATGGATAAAAATATAACTAAATTAATGCCTTTTGCTTAAATATTGCATGAATATATCTTTTCTTACAACTAAAGCTAATGCTAATGTTTAAGACTATGACTAGGACTAAAACTAAAACATGTTGAATGAACCCACCATTAATAATATAATCAATTTTTTAAAACATATTTTACAGATTTCCTTCATATATGACCTGACATCTATATTCCCAATACGTAAACTAAGCAAAGAATTTCTTGAAATTGTAAAACTGATGTCGCAACATTTACAAACAATACTCAATAATAAATCATATTAAAACATGTTTTCATTTTAAACAGAACAAAAACACTTTTTAGATATATCTTATTATTATTTTTTAAGTAGCTTAATATTTTTGTAGATAAAATTGGCGTGATTCCGCGGTACGCAGCACGTAGCAGTGTTCATCCTGTGTTGTGTTGTGAAAGGTCACACGTAAACGTGGTACATAATTCCGTCGCCGGAATTTTGCTGAACGTGGCAATTTGAGGTTGAAACAAATAAGACTATTTAAGCCCTGTTACTAAGTGCGATACCATTGTGAAAAACATGTCCAGTCCGGGCAAAAGTGAATGCGAACTAAAAGCGGGTCATCCTCCGGCAGGTGAGAACATATGGTGTAAATAAACATTGACAAAGGTCGGTTATTTTTGATTGTTTTTGTTAATGCGCAGTTAAAGCGGGAGGAATGCGAATCACTCAACATAAAACTCATAAGGACCAGACGGGATTTTCGGAAGATATTACCGGGTTGAAGGTGTCTGGTAGTCCACCCAAAGTAACAACAATTTCTGGTGCTATTCCAAGGGGAAATGCCGATTTTCCTACTGAGGCTGTGCAAAGTTTTCATAAGGATAAACCACCAGCACAACATGCTTCTAAGCCTATTATAAATATCCAACAACCAAGGAAATAGTTGAGTTGTTATAAAAAGGGGAAGTCTTGCAATTTAAAAATTTATTTTTTATTATTCATTAAAACATTATTTTTTCTTTTGTTTGCTGAGGGTATAAGGGAATATAAAAACCAGGAAAAACAATTTTTGCTAAAAAACACTGATGTATGCATTTATTAGAATTTTAATAAAACTTGTTATTTAACAAAAAATAACATACTCTCTCTATTCGTTATTATTTTCCTTGCTTATCATTTTATTCCAAGTGCCCCTATATTTTTTTGTCTTATCTTCTTTACTTAACGGACATAAGTGTGCAGCCGCCACGGTTTCTTTAAATTCATCGTAATTTTGAGATGTGTAACAAGCTCGTATTTTCGCATCGTTCCTTATCCAATACAATTTATCATCCTCAATAGCTTTTTGTAGATTACCAAATAAAGTTTTATCATCAAAATCTTTCTTTATTTTAGACATTTTTTGACGAGTTAAAATTAACTTGTTTATTTGACATTGACAGTTATCATTACCATGGTTACGTTAAAAAAAATTTATTATTAAAAATAATTTATTATTTACATCTGTAACAATAACATAATTGTATTTGAAATATTTATTTTTCTAAAGATAAAAAAATTTGCACTAAAATCCTTGTTAAGAGATAACCTTGAATCGATAAGAATTTAAAATGACAAAATACATAAGACAGATGGCAGCACTAGACAAAATTTATATATAAATTTATGTATATGACTAAGGCTCGTTACTACCATCTTCTGGTTAAGCTATCTGAGAGATTGTTGCCATGGTTACAGCTATTTTACGCGTTCTGATTGGCTAGTAGATGGGTAATGGACCTAAGTTATAGATAAACCCATCCACTAGCCTATTAGAATGCGTAAAATAGCCGTAACTACGGCAACAATCTCTTAGATACACTCAGCAGCAGAAGTCTGCGTACAAAAAACTTGTAATACTTTAATTGAAAAAATAAGAGTCATAATCTAATGTGATAAACTTGATTTTTTTTTATTTTGTATATTAACTACATATAATTCTATTAACAAAATATGTTTCAACAAAACAGAAACAGTAGTTACAGAAAAAAATCTAAACTAAAAATTCTACAAAAAAAGGGTATGCAAAAATCTGCATACAAGTCAGGACAGTATTTATAAAAAATTCATAAATGAGATCATTGTTTCTATATTAATATGAGGTCGGATAACCTTTACGTTTAATGACCTCCCTTAAACGTTTAGGCATGGAGTGCACTAATTTCTTCGTTTCGTCCGAACTGATTTTGGCCCATTCCTCGATCATAACATTTTTTAACGTTTCCTTCGACGTTATGTTGTGTTGCCGAATCCTGCGTTCCAGTAAATCCCAGAGGTATTCGATGGGATTCAAGTCCGGCGATTGTGGAGGTGTTTTAAGTTGCTTTGGGGTATTGTATAGTAGCCAAAGCTTAGTGTTGTGGGCGCAATGTTTGGGGTCATTATCTTGTTGAAAAAAGTATTCGGGCCCCAATACAAGTTGTTTACCCTTAATGCCGAAAATGCTAAATTTGCTCTCATCTGTAAAGAGAACTTTCTTCCAGAATTCAATGGGCTTGTCTAAGAGTTTTTTTGCAAAGGCGATCCGCTTCTGACGATTGACCTCTGACACAAATGGCTTTTTTCGTGCAACGCGACTGTGATAGTTAGCTTTTTTTAACGTCCTTCTCACCGTATCTTTGCTGATAGTTTTATGAAATTCTTCTTGTACATTTTCTACTATTTTTTTTGCCGTCAGCCTAGGTTCTTTTCTAACCTGCTGTACAATTTTTCGCTTCTCTCGGTTTGTTAAAAGGGGTGGTCTACCAGATCGCGGACGTGAGAGGTAATCTTCAGTGTCTTTATAACTATTAATTACTCTTTGAATGGAAGAGTGTGACCTGCCGATAGTTTCTCCTATTTTTCGAAAAGATTTTCCCTCTTTCCATAACTTTACAATAATTTTTCTCTCTCCCAATTCAATTTCCTTTCCTTTCGTGTCCATTCTAACTTTTAGCTTCTAAGCCTCTGCTAATATAATCGACACCGATTATCTTTTATTTAAATCGGAAAGCGTACATCGCCAACTACGTATTTAAGTAAATAAGTATATTTTGGAGAAGGCGTCTTTATTTGTACGCAGATTTTTGCATACGCATTATTTGGAGAATTTTTAAATTTATTTTTTTACTTCTGCTGCTAAGTGTATATACTATAGAAGATATACTATATCACTTATCAACATTTTTAACATACACCATTTTCCTAGCTGGTGATTTTAACATCGATATAGGGATACATGACAAGAATTCGTCTAAATTGTTGGATATTCTTTCAAGATATAATCTATACCCTTCAATAATGGAACCAACTAGAAAAACCAATCGATCTAGTACTATTATCGACAATATCTTTACCAATTTAGATATGTATGAGAAAAAGACGGTGGTGTCCGCATTGTCAGATCACTTGGCGCTACAGATAATTTTTCCTGTATATGCTGATGAAAAGAAAATCAGTAAAAAAGTAAAAAAACGTATTTTTAACAACACTGCTTTAGCAAATATTCAACTAGACATAAATGCTATGAATTGGTCCTTTATAAAAAATATGCATGACACAGAAGAATGTTATGACATTTTTTTTAGCACTATTCAAAATAGCCTCAACAATCATACCAAATTTAAAAAAATTGACATTTCAAAAGGATCTGAGAAGAAATCGTGGCTAACAAACGAGATAAAAAATAAAACTGCGATCAAGAGGCAACTATATGAAGGACTATTAAATGGAAAAGTTACAGCAGAACTGTATAAACATTATTGTCAACATCTTAAGAACGAGATTGCAATATCTAAACGATTATCATATTCGAATTATATTGAACATTCCAATAACAAGATAAAGGCTACATGGAAAACTGTTAATGCACTCCGGGGACAAAAGCAGATGAGTGGTTTCAGTCTAAGTGATTTCAAATCTATACATACTAATGACGTCAATATTCTTAATGCAATTAATAAGCATTTTACTGATATCATAAAAACATCTAATAACACTGTGAATGTAATGAACAAACACATGTCAAAATCATTCGCTTTTTATTTAACCGACAGAGCAGAAGTAGAAAATACAATAAGAAATTTAAATAATACTAAGGCGGTGGGCTTTGATGAAATCCCGGTAACCGTACTAAAAACATGTGCAGATATTCTTGCCGAACCGCTGAGTGATGTCATCAACATGTCATTTACAACGGGTGTGTTTCCACAAGCTCTGAAACAAACAATAATAAAACCATTATATAAGAAAGGTGATCGATCTGACCTAATGAATTACAGACCTATTGCTTTAATTCCAAATATTGCAAAAGTGTTTGAAAAGATTACGTTAAATCAAATGGCTGATTTTATAACTAAAAACAAGATTGTTAATAATACCCAGAACGGCTACATTAAAAGACGTTCAACCACCCGAGCAATATTTCAATTATTGGAAAAAATTACATCTTCTATTAGTAACAATGACATCACTGGCTGTATTTTTATGGATTTGACCAAAGCCTTTGACTGTGTCCATCATGGAACTCTTTTGTGTAAAATGGAATGCATGGGTTTCCGTGGTATAGTCTTAAAATGGTTCAAGTCTTATTTGTCTTGCAGAAGACAACGCGTTGTGTCTTACAACGCTTCCGGTGAAGAAGTGAAATCGGAGTGGAGAGAGGTGGTTCATGGGGTACCCCAGGGATCTATACTTGGACCATTCCTGTTTCTTCTATACATTAATGATCTGCCTGATATATTGGACAGCCTATTGGTGCTATTTGCTGATGATTCCACGTGTGTGGTAACTGGAAGAAACGTAGAAGATGTCTCAAGAAAAGCAGAAGACATCTTAAAAAAATTGAAGCAATGGTTTACAGGGAATAACTTACATCTCAATATTGACAAAACAAGTTTCATGACCTTTGGAAATAATCCACCAGAAATAAAGATTAACTTACAAGAGGAAATACTTAATTTTGACCGAGAAATTAAGTTCCTGGGGCTAATGCTTGATTCCCGTTTGTCGTGGAAACAACACATCGAAGGGTTAGCTTTCGGGTTATCAAGATCTTGTTATGCGCTTCGTACTGTGGCAAGAGGTGTAAATGTGAGTGCCGCTTTAAGTGTTTATTATGCATGCGTCGAGTCACGTTTACGATATGGGGTCATTTTCTGGGGAAATGTTCCAAGTGCTGAACGCGTTTTCATCCTACAGAAACAATGTATGAGAGCAATATTTCACCTGTGTCCGCGTGAATCATGTAAACCTATTTTTAAACAACAAAATATACTTACGTTTCCGTCATTGTTTATCTTGGAATGTGCACTTTTTGTTAAAAATAATTATGAGCACTTTTTCTCACAATATGAATTGTATCACTGTCACCAAACGCGAGGTACTGAGCAGTTCTAACATATCTAATGCCACCTAAGACAAGTTACACTAGAATACAAAAGAGTGTTGTGTATTTTTGTATAAAATTATATAATTTTTTACCAATGAATTTAAAAATGTTACCTACAAAGCAATTCAAAAAATGTTTAAGAGCTTATTTAATTGAAGGGACCTTCTATAGAGTAGATGATTTCTTTTCTAAACCTGTTTATATTAAACATTGAGTCTGTATTTTTTGTTACGACATTGTATATTTTTCTGTTTTTTTGTTCTGACTTTTTTCCCTGCAGATAGCATTATGGAAACAAAGATTTATTATTTATTTATTTATTTATGACTAAGATTCATTACTACCATCTTTTAGTTAAATTTATCTTATAGATAAACCCATCCACTAGCCTATTAGAATGCGTAAAATAGCCGTAACTACGGCAACAATTTCTTAGATAGCTTAACCAGAAGGTGGTACTAACGAGCCTTATGTGACCATACGTTCCGTTTTGAACGGGATTATCCCGTTCTTCTGTTAGTAGTCCCATCGTCCCGAATAAACTTTAAAACGTCCCGTTTTCATAATCACATAAGTGCATAAATCTCATTAACCCTCCGTCTGTCGGGCGCGCTTTCTTAACACTTTCGATCGGGTGTGGTCTGTGGAGTCCAAAATAGAGAAAACTCTAAAGGACGCCAACGTGCCCTCCAGTGCTAATTTCTCATAAATATGTTTTATATGATGCTTGTACTATATAATAGCCTAATACAGGACCAATTCCAAACTCACGTTTTATGTTAATTTGATTTAAAATTGCTTACAATTTAATCACATATTTTTCAAAATTTGGAAACAACGCCTAAATAAAGGAAAAGAAAATCGATCTATAATAATATTTATTTAAAAATGTATAAAGTGTTATAAAAAAATGTCCTAACTAAAGAATAATATTCTATGCACAAACTGGAGGGCTTCAAACTGTGGTCTCCATATATCCCAAACAATCGTTGCCGCACGCTGTTATGTGCTCCATGCACAACCAACATTTACAAATTTTACAAAAATAACGAGTTTTTCGTCTTTTGCAATATTTACAGTTTCCTCTTTTCCCTGGTTGTGGCTCTGGAATAATCTCCTCTTCAATACCTGAGAGCCTCAAGGCAGAAGTACGCACACTTTTGGTCAAGTGCTTATCAACGGCTCTTCTTTGCATGTTATTTTTCACTAACTCCATATCAAGATTTTTTTGAAACAGTCTGCGAGTTTTAGCAAATTCACCATCTGGTGTGTTGCCTTTGTAGATAACAAAAGCGTTAATTGCTGCTATTTTGAGGAGGTTATAGAAAATTACCATTGGCCAACGCTTTGTGTTTCTTGCAACATTGTATGATGTGATCATTCGATCAACGGCTTTTTCCGATCACCGGTAGCTTCATCGATATGATCGTCTCGGTGCATTGTTGAAACTACAAGCACATTCTTTCCTATTTTTGGTATATATGAAACTGCAGTCAAATCATTACTAAATGCGAATAACGAAGAATATACTTTCCTGTTTTTAACTTGTGTTATTTCAAGAGGTTCTAATTGTACCAACCACAGTAAGGCGGTACTCTCTTAGCAGTTTCTTTACAATTGAATAACCTGTGAACCAACGATCTATTGTAACATTTCTTCCTGATCCTAATAAATGTGAACACATTCTTTCAGTTACTGCAGCGGCAGAGTTATCAGCTTTATATGGACCATTGGGTTGAACACCAACGTAAATTTCTATGTGTGAAGTGAAAAATGTTTTGGCATCAACAACGGCGAAGACTTTCAATCCGTATTTGTTTGGTTTACTTGGAATGTACATTCGGAAACTGCACTTACCCCTAAAGGCAAGCAGCATTTCATCTAATGTTACATACTCGCCCACAGAATAAGTTTTCTTACAATTGTCGTTGAACTTGTCAACAATAGTACGAACTGCTGCTAGTTTGTCCATTTCTTTTCTTTGACCTCTAGTTGTGGTATCTAAGTCTAAGCGAATGCATTTCAATAAGAAGACGAACCTCCGTTTTGCCATTGTAGCAGGAAATATCTCATATCCCATACCGTCTGATGACCAATACTCTGCTAGATGTGTCCTTGATCCATGATGGAGCCCAGCTAAATAAAGCAAACCCATCAGCGCTTGGAGCGACTTCTACAGAGTCGGTAGGTCTACACTCAGTATTATCTTCATATTTAACAGAAATTTTATCAATAAATAAATTAGAGTTTTCAACTACAATATCAATGCAGTTTCCAAACATGTACATCCAGTATTGAATGGGAGATAATGCGTCACGTGCTTCACCGATGACTCCCGGCAGGTGAGACACTATGTTTTCGTTGCGGGTTCTAATATTTCTAGGTGGGACAGCCTTTTTCCATTTAGTTCCATCTTTACCAAAAAAATACGAGCATCTATCACGAATCACGGGTTGTTCATCTTCATTATCCTCGCCATCATCCTGATGCATAATATCTGCATTTTCATTTACGTTTTCCTGCTCAGTTTCTGTATCATGATCACTGATACTTACAAAATCTGTATCTAGTCTTTAATTAGCAGTTTTTAAACCTTTTTTCAGTTTTTTTGTCAGTATTTAGCTTTTAGGAGATATGATGATGTATTTTGCCAACAGTTTTTGATATTTTGGAAGGAAAATTAAATTTTATTAATAGTCCTTCGCTTTTTACCATAAAAGTGTCTTCTGCCAGCAGTATTTAACCTTTAATTAACAGTTTATGGACTTCTTACGTAAAGGTTCAATAGTATTTAATCTATTGAACAGTATCCAATTTTTACAAACAGTTTTACAAGTAGTATCAAGTCCTTTGGAAGTATTTCAAGTCTTCCAAGGGCAGTATCAAATTTTCTGAAAGTAGTATTATGTCTTCTAAAAGCAATATCAAGACTTCCGGAAGTAGTATAAAGTTTTCTAAAAGCATTTCAAGTCTTTTGGATGTAATAACAAGCCATCTAGAAGCAGTTCAAATCTTCTGGAAGCAATATCATGTCTTCTAGAAGCATTTTAAGTCTTCGAGAAGCAATATCAAAACTTCTGGAAGTAGTATCAGGTTTTCAAGAAGCATTCCAAGTCTTCTAAAGTCATTTCACGTCTTCTGGGAGCATTTGAAGTCTTTTGAAAGTAATAACAAGCCATCTAGTAGTTCAAATCTTCTGAAAGCAATATCATGTCTTCTAGAAGCATTTTAAGTCTTCGAGAAGCAATATCAAAACTTCTGGAAGTAGTATCAGGTTTTCAAGAAGCATTCCAAGTCTTCTAAAATCATTTCAAGTCTTCTGGGAGCATTTGAACTCTTTTGAAAGTAATAACAAGCCATCTAGTAGTTCAAATCTTCTGAAAGCAATATCAAGTTTTCTAGAAGCATTTCAAGTCCTATGAAAGCAGTATCAAGTTTTCTAAAAGCATCTCAAGTCTTCTGGAAGCTTTTCAAGTCTCCTTGAAGCAGTATTAAGTTTTCTATAAGTAATATTAAGTCCTCTGGAAGTAGTGTCAAGCTTTCTGGAAACATTCTAAGTCTTCTAAAAGTATGTGAAGTCGTCTAAGATCATTTCAAGTCTTCTGAAAGCAATATCAAGACTTCTAGCAGCAATAACAAGTCTTCTAGAAGCATGGCAAGTCTTTAGGAAACTGTATGAAATTTTGTAGAAGCTGTATCAAGTCTAACTTAAAACCAAATTTTAATAATTCTAGACTGCATCTGATTATCGACAAAAGTACCTAGATTTGTCCCGTTCTCAGTCGAAATAAAAACGGTCACGTTAGTCATGCCTAGTTAGAAATTTTAAAAATATCGATTTTTGGGTTGAAAGGGTTTCTATAGTTAACAACTTATAAAGAACATTTCTTTGCCATTTTTATTCCGATTCAATTGAAAATGACGAAGTTACAGACGTTGAAAGTACGCTCCGTTTTCTAATAACTAGAGTACGTAACTTTTGCAACAAAACGACATTATTTATCTCCTCCACTTGTTCTCAGTGGAGTTTTAGTATATACCTGAGATACTTTACCACTAACAACAAGTGGAGGGGGAGGGGGTAAATCATATAATTTTGTTGCAAACATTCTGTGCCCTACTAATAACTGATTTTTGTGGTAACTCAGATTTGACGTTTGTGAAACTAGTGAAAACGACAAAAGTAGTTTCAGTGCATCTGCAAAGATAATCAGAAATCAGAAAGAAATTATTGTGCCACAAGATAATTCTATACGATATAGAATTATCAATTTCATCACCATATTTGCTGCAATTTCTGATTGTGTTACATGTAAAGTTTGTCAAGGTGCTGTAAAATTTCAAGAGGCAAGTACACGTGGATTTGGTTTTAAAATTGTCGTGATATGCGATAATTGCCCGCCTACAGTAATTCCGTTTAAAAAATTGTCAAAAGTTTTGCGGATTGATGGATATGTTACAGTTCTTTTTTCATTCTACCTATGACATTAATATTTACAATGCTATTTACATCATTAATAGCATTGTCGATTGTGTAAAAGAAGTTTCTGATAAACTTTTTAAAAAGGTCATGAATAAAGAAACACGATACAGCTGAATATGAACAATGGGTACAAACACATGAGAGTAATTGTAGTGCAAATCATAAAGATTCAGTCGGAAAGATGGTAGTTGATGCCATCGTGGAAATGTTTCAACGTTCACAAAATTGCCGATTGCTTACCGATTGATTTAAAATGCATTATTGTCAAAATTTACTTTTTTAATATTTATAGTGTACGCATTGAAACTGTAAAAGAATTCTATGACTTGATAGGTACAGAGTATAAAAGAATGTTGGGTTACAGTAAATCTAAATGGCCTGTACTTGAAGAGTGCTTAAAATGTTTGTGAGATTAGAAAACTATTTTAGATTACTAATCTAAGAAAATAGTCTTCTAATAGGCATTCATTCTAATAGTTACTCTTCTAATAATTAGTCGTCTAATGCCCGAGTATATTGAAATTGTTTTTTGGCAATCCCAGCTCCGAATGCTGGTTATATTTTGTGCACGCCCAAGAAGTTGGTTTTCACAAAGTCGCTTTAAATACCGAATGACAAAATATATCAGCGATGGATGTGAATGTAACAAACCGTTTAAAAGATAACTTGTTTTTAGAAAAAAACAGCTTTTATCCCACACGTTACACGAAATGTATTAGCAAAGTTGATCAAAATCACAGCTTGGCTAACTGTTTGAAAAAAGTAGTCAAGTATAATTACTAACTATTTCCACGAAAATAGAAGCATAGAATAATTACAGCTACTACAATTAGTAGATAAGTATCTAATTACAGTAAAGCTTCGCTAATCCGAATCAATGAAAATCAGTTGAATTTAAATGATGGAAGCATGCGGATTATAGTCAAATTGTATTAGATAATAACATAATCTGCTGTTTATCTTACAATACAGGATACACTAAAACTTTTACTAACTTACTCACTTTTAACTCGGTTATCCCAACATCTTCATGGAGAAATTGCCTTATTTGCTGCAGCATGATACATAAATTATTGAGTGGACAGTGGAATGCCGCCATCAGGTTCTTCTTTCTCAGCTGATTTTTAAAATACACATCTCTACCATTTTGCTAATAAATTACAAGGATTTGCAATCCTTAGAAAGTATAGACTCAGCATTTTTGATAGAAATGCTCTTCAGTGTTTTGGAATTAATCGTCTTTCTCTGCAGATAGAACGAATAGTCTTTTCCGATTAGCGAATCTCTTACCAATTTGGATTACAAGGGACATAATGCAAATTTTACGTTTTTCATTTTTGTTCAGATTACCAGGGTTCAGAATTAGCAACACTTTACTGTACTTCTGTAACTACATAATAAGATGCAGTTGTAATGCCTAAAAGGGATTGGCTTGCACTCTCCAAAAAAAGTCTGTTAAAACAAGCAAAGTTTTACAAGCAGTATCTACTCTTTAATTGGCAGTTTTTTTTATCAGTATTTAGCTTTTAGGAGATATGATGATGTTGTATTTTGCCAACAGTTTTTGATATTTTGGAAGGAAAATTAAATTTTATTAACAGTCCTTCGCTTTTTACCATAAAAGTGTCTTCTGCAATCAGTATTTAACCTTTAATTAACAGTTTATGGACTTCTTACGTAAAGGTTGTGCATTTTGTTCAATAGTATTTAATATTTTCAAAGCATAGTCAATTGGTTTATCAACAGAATCCAGTTTTTACAAACAGTTTTACAAGTAGTATCAAGTCCTTTGGAAGTATTTCAAGTCTTCCAAGGGCAGTATGAAATTTTCTGAAAGTAGTATTATGTCTTCTAAAAGCAATATCAAGACTTCCGAAAGTAGTATCAAGTTTTCTAAAAGCATTTCAAGTCTTTTGGAAGCAATAACAAGCCATCTAGAAGCAGTTCAAATCTTCTGGAAGCAATATCATGTCTTCTAGAAGCATTTTATGTCTTCGAGAAGCAATATCAAAACTTCTGGAAGTAGTATCAGGTTTTCAAGAAGCATTCCAAGTTTTCTAAAATCATTTCAAGTCTTCTGGGAGCATTTGAAGTCTTTTGAAAGTAATAACAAGTCATCTAGTAGTTCAAATCTTCTGAAAGCAATATCAAGTTTTCTAGAAGCATTTCAAGTCCTATGCAAGCAGTATCAAGTTTTCTAAAAGCATCTCAAGTCTTCTGGAAGCTTTTCAAGTCTCCTTGAAACAGTATTAAGTTTTCTATGAGCAATATTAAGTCCTCTTAAGCTTCGCTAATCGGAATCAATGAAAATCAGATGAATTTAAATCATGGAAGCATGCGGATTATACTCAAATTGTATTAGATAATAATATAATCTGCTGTTTATCTTACAATACAGGATACACTAAAACTTTTACTAACTTACTCACTTTTAATTCGGTTATCCCAACATCTTCATGGAGAAATTGCCTTATTTGCTGCAGCATGATACATAAATTATTAAATGGACAGTGGAATGCCGCCATCAGGTTCTTCTTTCTCAGCTGATTTTTGAAATACACATCTCTATCATTTTGCTAACAAATTACAAGGATTTGCAATCCTTAGAAAGTATAGACTCAGCATTTTTGATAGAAATGCTCTTCAGTGTTTTTGAATTAATCGTCTTTCTCTGCAGATAGAACGAGTAGTCTTTTCCGATTAGTGAATCTCTTACCAATTTGGATTACAAGGGATATAATGCTAATTTTACGTTTTTCATTTTTGTTCAGATTACCAGGGAATTCGAATTTGGGATTGTACGAATTAGCAACGCTTTACTGTACTTTTGTAACTACATAATAAGATGCAGTTGTAATGCCTAAAAGGGATTGGCTTGCACTCTCCAAAAAAAGTCTGATAAAACAAGCAAAGTTTTACAAGCTGTATCTAGTCTTTAATTGGCAGTTTTTAAACCTTGTTTCAGTTTTTTTGTCAGTATTTAGCTTTTAGGAGATATGATGATGTTGTATTTTGCCAACAGTTTTTGATATTTTGGAAGGAAAATTAAATTTTATTAACAGTCCTTCGCTTTTTACCATAAAAGTGTCTTCTGCCAGCAGTATTTAACCTTTAATTAACAGTTTATGGACTTCTTACGTAAAGGTTGTGCATTTTGTACAATAGTTTTTAATATTTTCAAATCATAGTCAATTGGTTTATCAACAGTATCCAGTTTTTACAAACAGTTTTACAAGTAGTATCAAGTCCTTTGGAAGTATTTCAAGTCTTCCAAGGGCAGTATCAAATTTTCTGAAAGTAGTATTATGTCTTCTAAAAGCAATATCAAGACTTCTAGAAGCATTTTAAGTCTTCGAGAAGCAATATCAAAACTTCTGGAAGTAGTATCAGGTTTTCAAGAAGCATTCCAAGTTTTCTAAAATCATTTCAAGTCTTCTGGGAGCATTTGAAGTCCTTTGAAAGTAATAACAAGCCATCTAGTAGTTCAAATCTTCTGAAAGCAATATCAAGTCTTCTGGAAGCTTTTCAAGTCTCCTTGAAGCAGTATTAAGTTTTCTATAAGCAATATTAAGTCCTCTGGAAGTAGTGTCAAGCTTTCTAGAAGCATTCTAAGTCTTCTAAAAGTATTTGTAGTCGTCTAAGATCATTTCAAGTCTTCTGAAAGCAATATCAAGACTTCTAGCAGCAATAACAAGTCTTCTAGAAGCATGGCAAGTCTTTAGGAAACTGTATCAAATTTTGTAGAAGCTGTACCAAGTCTAACTTAAAACCAATTTTTAATAATTCTAGATTGCACCTGATTATCGACAAAAGTACCTAGATTTGTTCCGTTTTCAGTCGAAATAAAAACGGTCACGTTAATTATGACTCACATTTTGTGAAATAGATTAAAATTTTTTAACGTGATTATATTTTTGCAACAATTAAAAGGTGTTTTAACTGGTTATTGTTAATCTTATCCAAGTTTTCAAAATCATTTTTATAAACATATTTGAACTAATTCTTACAATGACATATTATTATTATTATTTTTACTAACAATAAAAGAATTATTGAAACTTTTTGTCTAAAGATAAAGATTATAAATTGTAAAATTAATGGAAAATCTTATTCTTTTTTTCAGATAACCTTGAATTGATTAAAATATAAAACGTCAACAAAATATGTACACACACATACATATAAAAGATGGCAGCACTAGTTGAAAGAATTTAAATTACGTGTCAAACTTTGTGGAATAGATTACATTTTTTTAGCATAAATACATCATTACAGCACAAATTTTGTTATTGCATTTAATTAAACCATGCTCAAAGCGGTTATACTTATCGGGGGCCCTCAAAAAGGTAACTTACCAAAACTTAACCTAAAAAATTTTCTGTGTTTACACAATCTAAAATCGCTTTTAGGAACAAGATTTAGGCCTTTATCTCTGGATATACCTAAACCCCTATTTCCGGTGGCTGGTCTTCCCTTAATTCAACACCATATTGAAGCTTGTTTGGCTGTTAAAGACTTGAAAGAAATTTTGTTGATTGGATTTTATCCGCCCAGTCAAATTGAACCGTTTATTAATGATGTTCAACATTATTATAGCGTTAATATCCGGTGATTAATATGAATTTGGTTATGTTGTTGTTTTAATTTGTTGCTTTTTTAAAGATATTTGCAAGAATTTACTGCATTAGGAACCGCAGGAAGTTTATATCATTTTCGAGATCAAATCCGATTTGGAAACCCAGATGCATTTTTTGTTATGAATGGAGACGTTTGCGCTGATTTCCCCCTTGAAGATTTATACCAATTTCATAAGAGCAAAGGAGAGAATGCCTTGGTAACGATAATGAGTACAGAAGCTACAAGGCAACAATCTTTGAATTATGGATGTTTAGTAACGGACAAACTTACTCATGAAGTAACTCATTATGTTGAAAAACCTAGTTCGTATGTTTCCACTTTAATCAGTTGTGGGATTTATGTCTTTTCAATGGATATTTTTCAAGCTATTGGTGAAGCATTTAATGTGAAACAACAAGAATATTACAGGTTATTTTGGTTAAATATTTCGTTTTTTTTTTTTTTAATTTTTTTTTTGTAGGAATGGAAATGGAAATAAAGCGGGTTATATGCAACTCGAGCAAGAAATTTTAGCTCCTTTAGCAGGAACAGGAAAAATATTTACTTATCAAGTGTCTAGATGGTGGTCCCAATTAAAAACAGCCGGATCTGCTATTTATGCAAATAGACATTATCTCCAACTTTATAGGAATAGACATCCTGAAAGATTGGCTCATTTAAATGCATCTGGTGATAAGAATCCTCATTGTCATATAACTCCAGATGTCTATATTCATCCAACTGCAGTGATTCATCCAACAGCTGTGGTAATTTATATTTTAAATAACCTTCTAATCTGTATTACAATTTAATTTGCAATGTATACGATGGTTCAAATTCAATGTCTGAATAGGCGTCTTGGAAACTACAAGAGTTAGTTTTCTTTGGCATATTCAACAATATCTTTATTGTTCACATAAACACCTTATAAACATACAAACGGGAATAAAACGTCGCAAGAAAGAAATACAAAATTAAAAATAACATAATACATATATATTTTAGGATGTTTGAAGGAACTATTCTGCGGTGTAAAGCATCCTGTCCATTAATAAACACTTCAGTTGCTTCTTAAAACATGAATAACTCAAGTCCTTTATATTTTCTAGCAAACTATTAAATTAAGAAATATCTCTTCCTGAAGGATAAATGTGAAGTCTACATTCAGGTAAATTAAGGTGCGAATTGTACCTTGTGTCATAGGTGTGGATGTCCCTTCTGTAGAGCAGGCTTGATAGTTTACTTTTTACGTCTGTTATGGTGGGGAACACGAAGATGGAGGTTAACGTCATAATTGGATGTTTCCAAAATAACGGAATTTTTTTTTGGATAGTAAGGGTACGCGCACATTGGTACGAATCGGACGGACGGAACGGAGAAAAATTGCTATTTACATTGTTTTAAATAGCATAACGCACATTAGTGCGCGCCGGACGGATTCGGAATTCCGAATACGATTTTGAAAAGAGAACAAAACCCGTCCGTCCGGATAACGTCACGCTAAAAACGTATATATATTGTTAGATAAAGGGAAAAATATAACGCCAAAAGCTCAATAATACGAAATAAATATTAAATATTATTTCGAACTAATTTATAACAATCAATAATACAAAATAACTTTAATAACGAAGTGTACTATGCCGTACTCCAGCGGCAACTGCCGGTCGGTGCACAGCCAGGTAACCAGGGTCTTCTTAAATAAGCATTAGTCATTTCTTCTACTTCCTTCGATCGTTCTCTAACAATATACATTAGTCATCTCTTCCACTTCTTTCGATCGTTCTCTAACACGGCCATTCCTGACAACCACTTCGCTCTCGAAGGGATACATTCTCCATTAGCACTGAAGGACAATCTGTAATGTAATTTTTTTTACAGCGGTAATAACGCAGTTTTACTGCACCGCTCTTACACAATGCATATTAGCCACAATAACACAATTCTTTCAAACTAAGCATAAAACATGGTGAGACCACAGCCGTCACCTTGACGCTATCTTTAACGGGACAGAGACGCAACACAATTTGTTTATTAATTTTTTTTTAACTACGGATGGAAACCTCAGCAACCATCGGGCTCTACCTCTGACGGAACAGAGACCCAACACAATTTCTTTATTCATTTTTTAACTACGGATGGAAACCTCAGCAACCATCGGGCTCTACCTCTGACGGGACAGAGACCCAGCACAATTTCTCTATTCATTTTTTTTAACAACGGATGGAAACCTCAGCAACCATCGGGCTCTACCTCTGACGGGACAGAGACCCAGCGCAATTTCTCTATTCATTTTTTTAACAACGGATGGAAACCTTGGCAATCATCGGGCTCTACCTCTGACGGGACAGAGACCCAACACAATTATACTTAATTTTTCAACCCTAGTAACTACTGCTTCAATTAGCAGATTAATTAACTCACTTTCTTCATTATCAGTTTCAAAGAACTCTAATATTTCGTTCATGTCACACGCCAAAGACCATTGAGAAAGCCAGAATCGTAGCTGTTCTTTTGCTGCTTTAGTTCAAATATTGGTACCAACTTTTTGAAGTTCAAAACGACCATTGTCCAAACAACCTACTATTTCATAAGGGCCCAAAAATTCATAATCTGACTTGCTTTTGTGCATCTCAGAGTCACGGTGTAATAACACAAAATCTCCCGTAGAGTATTTCATTGTACTATATTTCGTATCTCTTCGGCGTTGATTAGATTTATCGTCAATAGAAGATGTACGTAACGATTAGATTTTCCATAAGCTCTCACTCCACTCGGCCATTGTGTTTCTACTTTAACAATATTTCTGATTATCCTCATATATCTCTCCACCTGACCGTATCTCCTATGGACATCAGGAGTAACGAAATGATAATCGATATGCCAGGTGTCCAAATATTTCAAAATGTTATGTTCTTGAACGAAGTTGCTGGGTCCATGATTATTCATTTTGGCGTGCCAAAAAGTGCTAGCACCGATTCTAAATTTTTACGACACTCTGCAGTTGTAGCAAATTTCATTGGCTTTAAAATGCAATATTTAGTAAAGGTATCGATAATTACAAGTACATGTTTATAACCATCTTTTGAAATTGGCAAAGGACTAAAACAATCCATATGAAGAATCTGAAACGGTTCAGTTGCTTTTTCGCTTGGAACTATAAGACCTTGTAACGGACCAGCTCTTGTCTTCTTCCCGGCACAGATAACATAATGCTTAACATAATTCTTAACATATCGTCTCGTTGGGGGAAACCAAAAATGAACCAATATAGATTCATGTTTTATCCGAACCAACATGGCATTGTAAATCACGAAATAAGCGAAGTAAGCCTAGACGGCTCGCATCGGTGTGAAGTTCGACGCGAAGTTGGGAATGAATTTTCGGAAATATCCTGCCAACCCCATAAATTGCCGGACTTCTCTCATGTTTGTAGGAATAGGAGAACTTATTATCGCTTGTATTTTTCGTGTTCCTGGTCTAATACCAGCAGCTGATATTTCTCTTCCGAAATACCAAATAGAAGATTGCAAAAAACGACACATGGAAATGTTTAAAGAGAATCCTGCAGATCTTAATGCATCTAATACTTGAGATAAATACTGTAATCCTTCATCATAACTTTAACTGGGTATTAAAACATCATCATAAGGCGATAGTATTCTTTAGAGTACCCAACGCTAAATTAATTGCTTTTTGAAAAACTGCTGGAGCATTAGCCAATCCAAATGGCATTCTCAAATACTCAAAATGGCCATCAGGCGTAACAAAAGCAGTCGTGTGAATCGAATCTTGATCAATTTTAATTTGGTGAAAATCTGAAGCCATGTCTAACGCTGTAAAATAATGTCCTTTTCCCAATCGGTCCAACTGATCTTCGATTAAAGAAAGCGTATATCGATCTTTTATGATGTACTTGTAAGAAAAACAAGTAATTCGGATATTGTATGACAATTGCGATTAATGACAGCATCGCGTACCGGATTCTCAGAAATTCCATATACGATTAATTCTACTAAATCAACTAGCACGTAATTTTTTTTTATTTTGCGGCCTTCTCATGAACATATATTTCGTAAGTATTCGTGTTAGAACTCTTATATGATGAAGCCTATTCGAGTAAACAGCCTATATTTTATGTAGGTGGAAATGCTTCGACAAATTCTTTAGAAAATGTTTTCCAGTCGCGAGTCTGGCGACCAACATTTGAACCATAATTTTGCACTATGTAATAAATAACGACCGATCCTAGCGAGCGTTTGAATATCGGTCCACGCAAAATCATTTCGAATTAGTTCTACTTGACTCACTCACTTACTGGCGTCATCTATTTCTGGTCGAAAAAAAGGATAAGTATACCTGCTCAGTGCCCGATCTTTGTGTCTGCAACGTTTTTATTAACGTTGTTAAAAGCGACTCCGCCTCTCCGTCCATTTTTACGAGGTGTAGTAAATTCTGTCCCACTTCTAATATTAGATAAAGGGAAAAATATAACGCCAAAAGCTCAATAATACGAAATAAATATTAAATATTATTTCGAACTAATTTATAACAATCAATAATACAAAATAAGTTTAATAACGAAGTGTACTATGCCGTACTCCAACGGCAACTGCCGGTCGGTGCACAGCCAGGTAATCAGGGTCTTCTTAAATAAGCGTTAGTCATTTCTTCTCTTCCTTCGATCGTTCTCTAACAATATACATTAGTCATCTCTTCTACTTCTTTCGATCGTTCTCTAACAATATATCGGTATATTATTTGTATATTTGTTTATTTTTTATAACTCAAAAGCGCGAGTTGTCTAAACCATTTTTGAGATGCGAGTTCCTAGGTTCAATCAATGTCTTTTTATGGTTTTAAGTGAAATTTTGAAAACGCAGAAATGATCGAAAAGTTATGTCTTCAGCAGTTATTACTCCATATCTTTTTTGCTGAGCCCATTTAGTTCTGGAACTTTTTTTGTCCCTGGATATAGATAAGTTAACTTAAATTGGCCTATTTTGAGCCAAGGAATCTGTGGTATTCCGTTGTTCACGCATTTCAGAGACACCCTGACAATTACTATTTTGTCTCTCGAAAGTTGGATGCAACAATATCAAGAGATCGCAAAATTTTTCATACCTATTTTCTTCTATCCTAAATATTGGAAAAACTTCATTACATCTTGAATTAAATCATTGAATAACGTATAAAATTCCCCAAACAGGTTCCTCTTCAAATTAATATTATGAACCCAAACCCTTTTCTTGCTTTGCTTTTCCGTCTTTTCTTCCTCTTCAAATGCACACGCAATTGCAAACATTTCTTCTTCAGAAGTACTCATTTTGTTTGTAAACACTACAAGATAGAAGTTACGAACCCAACTACTTTCTCGCGTTTGAATGAAATGCAGCGAAAAATGCGGAGCCCGCAATCCGGTATAATGTCCGTTGCGTGCGATCCGTCAAAATGCGCGCGTACCCTAAATATTCGATACATGTGTGGGGATTGGCCCCAAATTTTGAGCCCATAGATCATTATTGAATGAAACAAGGCAAAGTAGATCAGTCTCGTTTCATCTGCTCCCATAAGCATTGCATATACTTGTTTGCTTAACTTCAAATTGCTCAACATGACTTTTCTTAGTTACAACTTTTTCTGTATTTATTATTTACTGCTGCCGCTTTTTTTTTGCATATATTTCAGCAGGTGTTTTCCCTGATACCATTGAAGCTGTATTATCAGCAAAAAGCAGAGTCATGGTACTTACATTCGATGGAAAATCTCATCAATATAATGAGATCACTCTTCATTGCATGCCATTCTACATATTGGCTTCGATCTAGTAGATAGGATTTGATGAGTTGAAGAGCGATCCATAATACATGAAACATGAAACCCATAATACTTAATTTTGCTTAAAATCTAGAATGGGTCATCCAATCAAACTTGGATCCTATTGAGCACTATTATTTTACCCCTCACTTTGAACGCGAATAACAGAAAACCTACTCCATAGAAAAAATCTAGACCGGTTTCGTTGGACGCGAAAATTAATTCTTTATAATATGGAGAAATTTTAAATTTTTTCTCCCACCCGTATAATAATTATCACAGGTATAATGAAAAAAAGTACCCGATTTAGGCTAATCTACGAAGAAGCTCGTCTTTGCGATTTTTTTACTCGAAAACGGTTCTTCGAAAAAATTCAATATTTCGACCACACATTGCACAAAATGTGCTAAACATAACAGTATATTTATTTTTGGATTATTGCTACTCATTTTCAAATTAAAGTACATTATGTGAAGTAATGATATCTCAATAATGCGTTATCGTATGGGATTGTAGCAAACATCATTCTAACCGTCTAATGAAACTGAATAACAACCTAATCTGCATTGTACATCAAGTGTTCAATACGATTTTATAATTGGAGTTAAATCAATCCGCGCGAAATTATATCCGCGGGTGTGAGGAGTCGAGGGAGGGCTTCGCCGAGCGTCTTCGGTATTATATCGCGGGGAGGAATCATGGTCACGAACACGCCCGACGGAACTTTCTCTTGACTCCTCACATCCGCGGAAATAATTTCGCGCGAATTGATTTAAATCTGATTATAAAATCGCGTTGAACACTTGCTCTATAATGCAGATTAGGTTTTATTCAGTTTCATCAGGCGGTTAGAGTGATGTTTGCGACAATCCCATAAGATAACGCGTTATCGAGATATCACTACTTCACAAAAGGTAATTTTATTTGAAAATGGGTAGCAAAAATCAAAAGATAACTATACTGTCATGTTTAGCACACTTTCGACAATGTGTGATCGAAATTTAGAACTTTTTCGACGAACCGTTTCCAAGTAAAAAAATCGCAAAGTCAAGCTTCTTTGAAGACTGGCCGAAATAGGGTACATTTTTTCATTACACCTGTGCTAATTATTATACGAGTGGGAGGAAAAATTTGAAATTTCTCCACTTTATAAAGAACTAAATTTACTCTTCAACGAAACCAGTCTCGATTTTTTCTATGGGGTAGTTTTTCTGTTATTCGCGTTCAAAGTAAGGCGTACAATCTTTTGAATCCGATAATAGTGAAGTAGCTGTTTTTTTTTCAAAGAATTATAAAATTTTTTGAAAGAAAAACTCCGTAGGGCTAAGATCATTTTCGCCGGAAGTACAGCTATAGGTCGATAATTGTTTGGATTTTTGTGATGACCCCTCTTAAACACCAGAACCACTCTCAAAAGCTTCATTTATTCGAGAAATGTCCCCTCGCTAAAAATTGCGTTCAGCGATAATATCAGATACTTTCTTAAGAAGATCCACATTTATTCCAAAAGAATCAGTTGTTTTTTAGGATACAGTTGGTTTATTTTACTTAGTATTTCTTCAAGACAAGTAGGAAATATGAAGAAGGAAGTCTGTTTAATATTTATGTGTTGGCGATGCAAATTGTAAAGAATAATCGGTGTAGATAGGTTGCTTACCAAGGTAGAGATGTGCAAATTATGTGACTCCCGCCGGGTCATGATGGGTCATGCATGACCCACTGTGAGCGGGCATTAATTTTAGTACCACTCACGTATATCTGCGTGATCGTGAGCAACTTTGTCTTTAACAGGACCCGGCGTGACCTAATTGAATCGATTTTTTAATTTTTCTTAATAATAATATTTTACCGAATTAGGTTTTGATGTTTTTCGGATTATTAGTAACATTTTAGTAACTAAATGTTGATGTCATATATTCTAATCAAATTTTAAGTAAATACGATTTTAGTGAAATGCATATTTATTGTAAAAACGTTCTACAAACTAATGAAATAGAGCAAGATTTAATTTAAATTTATGATGAATGGATCCATAAGAATTTGTGATATAACGAATATCCGCATCTGCAACTGCGGATAATACGCATTGTTTTGAAGAACCGCGTCTGCGTCCGCATCCGCATATATTTTAACGAAGCTGGAGTCTGGTCAGCGTTCGGCAAATAAATAAATTTTTTAAATCGTTTCGAGTTGAGATACACTATCACCAGAAGTAATACTGAACACAGAACTAGAAACATCCAGGATTAGCTGTGCATTGGAAAACTCTTTTTGGTGGATTAGAATCGTTTTGGTTAATATATTTCATAATATATTTCAATGTATCTAACCAATTAGTACTGTGTTAACACACCCTAGCAATCTTTTTCTAACTTTTGATATCTTTGATACTCTCAAAGACATCAAAACATATTATTTTCAATATCTCGACTTTGATTAAGTATCCTACAGATATTTGTAATACTTTAGAACCAATTTGGTCACTACCAATCGGTATCCCATAATAATTTTTTTGCATTTTCCCAAAAAGATCTCGGTTAGTGTTTTTTAATTGTTTTGCACAATTACACACTTTAAGACACCTTTTCTAGCTTTTGACAACTTAAAAGCTCTTTCAAAAAACTGAAAATCAATTGTTTTAAGTTTTTCAACATTGATTGAAAACATGTAGCGCATTAGAACAATATAATGCGCTAATTGCACTTCTGAGAAAATGTTAGTATTTTCTGGAAAACATCTCTTTAGTATTTTTTAATTGATTTACATTGATTAAACAACCTAAAGATGTATAGATTCAAGTGCTATCATTTTATGTTAGAAGACATAAGATATAGACATGTTAGAAGCTTTTTCAAAAATCTCAAAATTACGAATATTAATTATCTGTTAAATATTATGAAGATATTATCCCTTAGATAGTTTATATAGGTAGTGTATACAATTCTCAGGGATTACATAGAGTATCTGTTGGTTGGCAATATGTAAAATAAATAGATTTTGATCAGTATTATTTTTACTCATCAAAAAACTTTTTTGTAATCTATAAGTTATAGTATAAAAAAGGCACTTAGTACCTTTCTGTAACTACAGTAGAATCACAATTAAATTACATTAAAGATTGTCATTTGCTTATATACTGGCCTTTTAGGCAGGAGTAATTTAAAAAAATCACCTATTTTTACATGAGCAACTACACTTTAAGCTAGTTACAACGAACTTTGGGACATAACGATCTAATTATTATTCAAGTCGTTCCGATTATTATGAACACTTTCCTGTTTTCGAGTGAATCAGAAGCAGTGAAGCAGAAATGTTTAATGAAGAAATTAACATGACACAGAGTTTATTTCCAAAAGTTGTATTGGTTTATGATTTTGAAGAATGTTATGGAATGTGTTGGGTTGGGTTAAATTTCAGCTTCATACTCTCCTTCATATTAAATGGTATGATGTTGGAGTTCAACCCAACCTAACCAAACCCAACCCAACTTAACCCAACCTTTCTTTTTGCCCAGAAAAGGAGAAAATGCATTGCGCACCTCGGCTTACTGTTGGGCCTAATCCTGATCTTTGGATGGTTCATACCACAAACTTAACTTTTTTTTTTACGAGGTCGGGGAAAATCTGGTAGACAGACATCTGGCCTGGGATGATGGGCGGCCAGATAGTGTGGGGTTGGTGCTAATAAATTAACCCCGACCCGCTAAAAACCCCTTTCCTCGTCTTCTCCGGAATCCGCCTGGGGGCATTTCTTCGGAGTGCTCATCGGAATCTCTTCGTTCTCCCTCAACTTCCCATCTCTCCACTCTTCCTCTTCCTTTCTTCCTCCACTGACTTCCTTCCATCCATCTTCGTGTGAAAACCGTAACATAGGAATCCAATTAACTTTTGCAATTTACATAGTTTTATACGTACCGAGTTGGTGGAGCCAGATAGACTCCCCCTTCTCTTCGTTCTCCCTCAACTTCCCATTTCTCCACTCTTCCTCTTCCTTTCTTCCTCCACTGACTTCTTTCCATCCCGAGTTGGGGGAGCCAGACAGACTCCCCCTTCTCTTCCACTGGTTTTTTTACTACCGCATCTTTTACCATCTTTCTTCGTCCCGGTCGTAAGCTGGAATCGAAAAGGGCCCATATTCCTTCCCACGTGTCGTTGTCCATACTCCATCTAGGTTTCTCAGGATTTCGATTGCGGGGAGCCAGCCTGGCTCCTCTCCTCCTCTTCACTCGGTTTCCACTTACTTTATCATCACTTTCTCCTCCACTTCCTTCGACTCTATCCTTACATATCTTTCAATTGCCTCCCAATTTTCTTGCTTGTCCAGCATGATATTCACGCAGTTTTCCGGTGTAATTGTTATTCCGATCTTTTTGTTTGTTTTCATCATGTTTTCTCTACGTCATCCACGCTATCCTCGTAATATAGGCATCTATCGTTATCTACTTTTTTGTATTTGAAGAGGTATTCGCGGAAGCAGCCATGTCCACACAAGAACAGGCTAGTGCGTAGTTTACTTCGCCCCATCTTCTTTTTATCCATCGTTTCAATGACGGTATTAGCCTTTTGGTTCATCTTGCTATGCCTGTATCCTCCTTCCATCTAGATTCCCAGTCTTCTATTAGATTTTCTGCTACTTCTGCCTTTTCAGTCTTAGCAGCACTTCTTTTTTTGAGCATTAGATCTATTGGCATTGTACTTCCCATCGTAAGTAACGCTTCCGTAGACACCGTTCGGTAAGAGCTGGTAGTTTCTCTAGAATCTCGGTAAGATTCTCCTTTGTATTCGTAGTAATTTTTCCACTAGTTTCTTTGTATTAAGAGCCTCACTCCATGCTCTGCATCCTTATAGAATCTGGGAATATATTACCGAGGCAGTCAGTTTTCTCTTATACTCTCTAGGGCCATGTGCCGAGCTCATCACCCTGTAAAGGGCATTTACCTTTTTTTGTGTTTTAATTGAGACGTAAACCGAACGCATCCAACCTAACCAAACCCATAATATTCCTCATATTGAATGATATGAAGTTGAAGCTTAACCCAATCTAACGCTTCCAAGTTTTTTGAAATATTCCCGAACTTTTCTCCTATAGTTGAGTTGGGTAGACCTCCAACTTCAAATTATTAAACATGAAGTTAAAATTTAATCCAAGTAGTTGTGTTAATCTTCAACTCCATGTCATCCCTCATATAACATATAATATATTCAACCCTGTGATTGGGTTGGAAATTTGGAATAATTTGTAATTTTTGGCAATATACCGTGATTTTTTCTTCCATATTTAAGGTTTGATTTTTTCTTCTATAGTTGAATTGAGTCAAGCTTCAACTTCATGCCATGTAGCAAAAATTGAAATCCAAAACAACAAAACTTGTTCAATTCAATATGAGAGTATCAAGGGTTGATGAATTCCAACTTAATTCCATTTAATATGCGGGATGGTATAAAGTTGAAGCTCTACTGTGATATCAGACAATTTCTTCCCAACTTGCTTAATTTCATTCAATTTAATAATCATTAAAATGGTCAAATTAATTTTAATACCTACTATATACTACATTTAGTTCATGTTGTTTTTGAAATTTTTGCCTATGACGAAATTCAGTTTGTTATAACTGAATTTCGTACCGATTTTCACACATTATCTGCTTGGCATTCGATATTTTGTAGAATGCCTAGGCGAAGTATAAAATTAATAATATTTTGTATATTACCTAAATGTTTTAGGTATACTGTAAATATCCTAGATATTGTGTAGAATAGGCAGTAACTTACAGATATGGAACAGAATAGGTAAATTGCAATAGAAATATTATTTTCATTAGAATGTTAGTATATATGTAACTTTTTTATGTAACTCCGCATCCGCGAAATTAGAATTAAAAAATCCGGTTACGGATTTACTAAAGCCACATCCGTAACCCAACCCAACCCAACTCATTCCACATCCATAACATCACTAATAAGAATATGCTATCCTTAATTATTTATTTTAATTTTATAACAGTCTTTTATTTCATTACATGATAAATAAAACAAAACACTTTGTTAATTCTGTAATAATTGTCATTCTGTCAAGCTAATCCTGCTTAATTTATAAGCAAATTAACAAGTAATCAATCATGATTCATACATTTGAACTCCTGATTCAGTGTAAGTCACGTGAATTGACGTGACTCACGTGATTCATGAATGATATTTACGTGAGTGGGGCTATATCGAGAGCGGGCATAAAAAGTCACTTATGCGCACATCTCTCTACCAAGGATATAGGCGTATTGGCAAAAAAGTCGTTATAGGCATCAGGAGAAAGTATCAGAGGTAAAAGTCTTTGTTTTTCTCTTAAGTATTCCAGCTTTAGTAGTTCAAGCTGACAAATATAGGATTTTTTGTAGCTACTGAATATTCATTTGAAGTCGCTGTCTTTCATTTGGTTTATTAGGCCTCCTGTATAAGATTTTTAATCTCATTTTTGTGAGATTTTTAATTGTTTATCTCACAGGTTTATCTCATATCTCAATTAGTTCTTGAGATATGATTCTTTGAAGATTTCTTGATTTTTATCTAACAAATAAAGTTACGTTTTTGCATAGTTTTAATTTAAAAATCACATCTCGAGTATTTGAAGAAATAACGTTTAGCATATTAAATAAATGTTCTTCAAATTACTTTTTATTTCATGGTGACATCTCGTTTGGTTCTTAAGATATTATTTAAAGACGCTTGATTATTATCTAATAGGTGTGGTTACATTTTTGTAGAGATCTAATTTAAAAATCGTAACTCGGATATTTAAAGAAATAATCTTTGGTACTTTAAATAAATTCATTTCATGGTGATATCTCATTTATTTCTTGAACCACCCTGTAAATATTTAAGTATTTACTCATTTAATATTTCATAATTTCATTCAAAATTAAGTTTTTTTTCAAATTATTTTCAGTTGGGTCCCAACGTAAGTATAGGTCCCGACGTGGTAATTGGTCCAGGAGTTCGTGTTCGTGAAAGCATAATTTTGGCAAACGCCCACATAGATGATCACAGCTTAATCCTTCACAGTATTATAGGAAGAAATTCAAAAGTGGGAAAATGGGCTAGAGTTGAAGGAACTCCATCGGACCCTGATCCAAACAAACCATTTGCTAAAATGGAAAACCCGGTTTTGTTTAATAATGATGGACGATTAAATCCATCAATAACAATCCTCGGTATAAATATTATTTTATTTTTTAATTATTTATACTTATAATTTTTTTTTATATTTTTAGGATGTTATGTGAGTGTAAAACCGGAAACGATCCTACTAAACTCGATAGTTTTACCAAATAAGGAATTAAGTCGCAGTTTTAAAAACGAAATTATACTTTAAAACGATTTTTATTGCGCACAATTACAGGAGTAAATATTTCGTAATCAAATATATTCTTTATTTATAACATTTTCTTGTTCTTAACAATGAGAAGAAACTATAATCCATTGGATACGTACCTTATATTCTAATAAATGATTTTTGTTTTTTCTTTTGTTCTTCATTTAAACCAAACGATACACTAACGTTAAAAAATTAATATTTTTTGAGTTTCTTAGTGGCGTTTTCCAATTGAACATCCAACTCTGGACCAAGAGCCTTCAACAATGGATGCTTACTGTAACTTCCAAATAATGTTGTTAATAAAGCTACACCATATCCAGTTGCGCGTTCCCCCTAAATTAAATAAATTAATTAATAAAAATGATTACAAAAGGAATTAAAATAACTTACACAATGAACTGGAGCGGCCATATCAACATGAACCCAAACACCAGAATAATCAAATCCTAAATGTGCAGCAATAAACAATCCAGCACACGAAGATTGCGCATTATTTCGATCGGCCACAGAATTTTTCATATCAGCAACAGCAGAAGCAAACTCGGAGAAATGCAACTCTGGGCAATAAGGAATTGGAAATACCAAATCCCCAGAAGCTTGTCCTGCATGCATCGTGTAATCCTCCCAATCAGCGTTATTAGTAAGTATAGCCGCGTGATATTTCCCCGCAGCAACAGCTTGAGCACCTGTTAAAGTAGCCACATCAAGGATTATGTTCGCCTTTAAATCGCGTTGAGCATAAACGACGCCGTCCGATAAAACCAAACGACCTTCAGCATCTGTGTTGTTAATCTCAACAGTACGACCAGAGTATAATTTATGAATATCATCAGGTCTATGAAAAAAAAAACATTAATGTTGTAACAAATACATTTGTAGATAATTAATGTTTACCTAGTAGCTTGAGGCCCAACTGAGTTTTCCGCCAAACAAAACACAGCGTGGAGATTTTGAGTAAAATTCGCTTTGACAGCGGCGTGGAATGCGCCTAAAATTCCTGCCGCTCCTCCACAATCACGTTTCATCCCAGGCATTGCAGTCTAAGAAAAATAAATCATAAAGTATATGATGGAGGATGTATAGACTGGATGTTGGATTATGGAATTGGTGAATTAAAGAAAAGAAGAAGGGATTGAAATGTAGAGATGAAAGAATTGAAGAAAGAAAATTTTTGGGGTTGTATCCTGTGTTATGTTTAGATTTCTATACCTTTCCTTTGATGCTTAAGCCACCAGTATCATAAACGATACCTTTTCCAACCCAAGCAACGGTTACAGTAGCACCTGGAGGAGTATAACTGAGTACTGCTAAAGCTGGAGGGGATGTTGCTGCTTTTCCAACGCCATAAATGCCACCAAAACCTTTGTCGCGGAGATCTTCTCCTCGTATGATGTTAGGAGTTATATTTAACCCTTTTCCAATGGCAGAAATTTCCTAAAAATGAACAAATTTATGTTACAATACTTTAATTATAAAAGTGCTCATTATGTGCCATATAGCATACATCTCGGTAGATATACAGGGTGTTCCGTAATGATATGCGAATATTGAAGGGGGCGATTCTACATCGAAAATTAATGATACTTTCTTATATAAACTATGGTCCCAAAATGTTCCGTTATTAAAATACAGGGTGTTAAAGTTAAAAAAAAGGTATTTACAAATAAGGTATTAACAGTAAACAGATTTTAACTACAAAGAGTTGTTTGAAATGTCAAACGTACGTAAAATAACAAATGATATGAACATACATTCATTTTTTTTTACATACATTTTTTGCACACATCAGCTCAGCCACCGGGATTTATTGCAAAATTGTATCCTTAATAATTACAATACGTATTATTTCTGTTGAGCAACCTACGATTTTTAATTTTTCTCTTAAAAACGGCGCATTGCAGTCCAAAAACTCAAGAGGGCTTTTATTTGTCAAATTGAAGGGGGGGAGTTCAAAAATATTTTTTGTTTGGGAAAAAAGCATTGGCGTACCATTTTTTTCTTTAAAAATATTAAAGTCGTACGAGAGATCGTACGAACGCCACTGTTAAAGATAGAGATTAGATTTGTATTGAAAGATATGCGTCTTTATTAATAATGTGGTATTTGAAAACAATGTTGTACTTATTAACTGGTCTTTATTATAGAAAAATGTCTAACTAGTTTCGGCCGAAGCCATCTTCAGAGACTAAAGTCATACTACAAGAAAACAACACTCAAATTTGACAGAGTTGTACATTTATTTGGTTCCATAAGCTTGTAGACGTTAAAATATCAGAAATTTTAATTAAAAATCGTAAATTATAAAGACGTTATGAAATGAAAACACATGTCAAACAGTTTGACATGATATTTTAACGTCTACAAGCTTATGGAACCAAATAAATGTACAACTCTGTCAAATTTGAGTGTTGTTTTCTTGTAGTATGACTTTAGTCTCTGAAGATGGCTTCGGCCGAAACTAGTTAGACATTTTTCTATAATAAAGGCCAGTTAATAAGTACAACATTGTTTTCAAATACCACATTAGAATAACTGGTAAAATGGATCACAATCTACATTTTAACTTTAACTCATTTATTAATAATCACTATATGCCAAATTTCATAAAAATACATAAACCGATTCCGAAAATATTAATTAATATCCTTTTTTTGTAAAAAAAACTTTAATACCCTGTATTTTAATAACGGAGCATTTTAGGGCCATAGTTTATATAAGCAACTATCATTACTTTTCGATGTAGAATCACCCCCTTCAATATTCGCATATCATTACGGAACCCCCTGTGTGCTTAACTCTCTGTTAGGGGCGCATGTATCCAGCAGATACATGCTTAAAATTGCTTGCCTTCTGTTTAAAGACCGATATCTTTGCAACAGCTCCATGAAAAAATGTGCAGTAAACTTTGTTACAATAAGTAATCATTTCTGTTATATTGACATGAATTTGAAAAATTTTTTGGCTCCTCAGTTCTTTTCTTATAGCGAGTTAAACTTAATAAACCATCCGATTTTTGAGATTTTTGTACATGCAGTCACTTTATGAATTTTTTTTATCAAAAACTATAAGACGAAAAAATTTGGCATTTCAACAGATGATAACTCTATCATATGTTCTATTCAGAGGTATATTTTATTTTTTTCATATTTTCTGTATTATATATCTTATATTATGTAGCTGAATTATGTAGAATAATTCTGTATATCGAATGACGGTAATAGTTTTTCAAAATTAAATTTTTCTGATTTTAATACGCTTAATAGGGACAACCGCTTAATCGGGTCAAAACTTAAAAGACCGAAACTTTTATATAATTTTACTCCGGTTATTGGGGACAATCCTCCGGTTAATCGTTCCAGTTAGTCGCGTCTTTGAGGCGCTACGCCTGGCGCTATATACAGAAGCGTTAGCTTTGTCGGAACCATCGGCGTTTCAGTAACCTTCAGTTCTGGTATCTGTGTTGAGCCCTCATCGAGCCTTTTAAATTGGAGTTGAGAGAATGTAAACACGTTCAGAAATTTATAATAAAAAAACGTAAATAAACTCTAATTTAAAGGGACAATCCGCACATGAACGACTAGCCCGATTACGACTAGACACATAAGAGACGCTTCTGTTTTCGACTCAGTTCAACGTTACACTTCTTATTGTGAACACGTAGTGATTTAAGCACTAAAATGCCACGCAAAGACTTAACATTAAAAGAAAAAATCAATGTGCTCCGACAAATTGAAAACCAGCCACCCAATACGCCTCTACGCCAATTAGAGAAAACAGTGGCCTTTCCAAAGTCAACGATCAACCGATTAATAAAACAAAAAGATAAACTTGAAAAACAATGGATTAATGCTGAAAACCAAGCGGAATCGCGTAAAAGGAAGCGAGAGGGAAAAGAGCTAGAAGTTGATGATGCTCTCAATCGTTGGTTTTCTGCGATAACCCAAAAAGGGGTTAGTGGCCCAACGCTGATATTAAAAGCAGAAGAATTGCCGAAAAAATTATGTCATTAAGATTTTAAAGCAATAGAAGGTTGGTTTTCACGGTGGAAGGCAAGGTGCAACATAAAATTTAAAAAAGCACTTGGGGAGAAGGGTAGCGCAAATTTGGTTGCCGGTGATAAATGGAAAAAGGAAAAACTTCCAGAACTGCAAAACTTGTTCAATTCAGATAACATCTTCAATGCCGATGAAACTGGTCTGTTCTACCGTGCAACACCAGATGGATCACTGTGTTACAGGAATGAGACCTTAGTCGGGTTTAAAAGAGCTATGGACCGCATAACTGTTCTATGTTGGGCCAATATGTCTGGCACTGAAAAGAGAATACTTTTGGTTATCGGTAAAACGGCAAAGCCCCGATGTTTCAAGGGGATATCAATAAATAGTCTGCCGGTAGAATATCATTCAAATAAATATGCCTGGATGACTGCAAATATTTGTAAACAATGGTTGACGAAATGGGACTAACAACTGGAAAAAAATCTAGAAAAATTGTATTGTTGCTCGATAACTGCTCTGCTCATCCTCATATAAACAATTTGAAAAATATACAATTAGAATTCCTGCCTTCTAATACAACTTCATTAATACAACCTATGGACATGAGTGTTATCAAAAATTTAAAATTCCACTATCGTAAAACTTTAGTGCTTCACATCATTGAAAAAATAGAAGAATTTTCCTTGACATCATCATCTAGCTCCAAAGAGGTTAGCTCGAAAGTGAACATACTAAACTCTATACAAGTTGTAGCAGACAGTTGGAAGAATGTTAGTAGTGAATGTATACGCAATTGCTTTAACCATGGTGGCTTCAAAGATCCCAGTGACATGCAACTTCTGAACAAATGGTCACTTCAAGTGAAATCATAAATGACGCTGTACTTCGGCAAGTCAACAACGTTAATGATTTTTAGACATAGACGCAAATTTCGAGTGTTGCAATAATACCGAAGACTACGAGAATGATATTGTTGATGAAATTGTATCTTTAAAACTGATCTCTAATAATGAAGTTTAAGAAAGTAGCGACGAAGAAATCTATAATCCTATACGTATTCTAGAAGCTAAAAAAAGTATAGAAGTTTGAAGACATTTTTTTATGCAAACAGATTCTCATTTCATTTCACATTCATTTCAAACAATGAAGATTTTCCAATTGAATCTTTAGATAAATGTGCAGAGTATATAAATAAAAAAATTATGAACCGTGGAAACCAAAGTACTTTGGAAAAGTATTTTTTACCTAAGTAAAAAATGTGGTTTTCTTTATCATTATTTTTGTTGTTTATTTATTTAATGTTTTCTTATATAGAATAAATGTTTATTTTAATATTTTCACTTTTTATTTTCAACAATAATTACTTTTTATACTGTAGATAAACTATCTTACTACTATCTACTATCTTATTGGGACAGATTGAATGAGACCCGATGTGTACCAATTAAGCGGAGTACACTGTATTTTGTATAGTATAAACTAAAATTACAATAAATTATATTTGTATGTTTAACATTTAGACCAATGTAAACAATATTTATCAACAAATTAATTTTATACCATGGAAAATAAACATGGTATGCATCTCCTACACTGCGCCAGACATTCAGTCATCTCAGTGATCCTGGTTTCTCGGCGTCGCTTAGCCTGTCTAATTCTGATTTCTTTCAAACACTGTACTCAACGCAAAAAATCGGAAAAAATTTATTTTGAAAAACTATTACTGGAGTTTGGCATAACGATTTATTACGCACAATTCAGTGTAAAACACGTTGAAATCCGTCAAACCATTTTCAAAATAACAGCATCTCCTTAAACCGCGCAAAATTCGTGAAATTGTACAAAATATGAAAAAAAATAAAATATGCCTTGTGTGCAAAACATATTACGTTATCACCTGTTAACATACCAAATTTTTTAGTCTCATACTTTTTGAGAAAAGAAATCATAATGTGACGTTATGGTATGTACAAAAATTCAAAAATAGTGTGTTTTTTAATGTTTAACACGCTATAATAGGAAAACTGATGATGTCATCGATCGGTTGTAAAGGTATCGATCTCTAAACAGACGGCAAGCAATTTTATGCTTATATCTGCTGGATACATGCGCGCCTAACGGAGGGTTAAAAAAATTATCATAAAAGCATATTAACCTGTTTGTCTTCTAAATGTTTCTATTTCGACTTGTAATATTTTTTATTTTTATTATTAATACACTTTGTATCTACTTTTCAGCTGAAAATGGGCTACTAATTTTGAAACCAGCACCGATTTAAATAGGTACAAATTTTTATCTAAATTTTAAATGGTACGTAACTATTTTAAAAATCTAGTGTCATTTGGTGCTCATTTATTGGAACACTCTTATTGTGGCAAATAAAATACTAAACAACATTCATACAAAAGAAAGTTTTTTAAAAAGTAGATATACATGGGTTGGGTTGGGTATTACTGTTACACCCTGTATTATTGTTATTAATAGGACCAGTTATTTTTATTTCATGAAGAAATAAACAAAATCTGCACACCCACAACATCTCAATAACTGCAATTGAAAAGTATTTTGACATTACTAAAGGTAGTGAATTATATTCTCTATCTGATCAATAATCAAATAGAAAACGTTCCATTTGATTTTGTTAACTTTTTGGAATTCAATATGACACAATTCTGAATATGTATGATAATTAGTGAAGGGACGGTATTTGAGGAACGATATTTTGGAGCGGTATTTTTGAGGAGCGTACCGATTCCACGTGATTTTAAAATACCCGTTACAGAACGTAACGATATTTTGGAACATTATTTTAATGGAACGTACATCAGGCCCGATTTTTAAAATATCCAATTTTGATCGTTACTAATACACCTTCTACATATTTGTAGTGATGGTACGCTATTTGAGGAACGAAATGCTGCAATTTCGAACGTTTATAATTTATTTAAAATTTTCGAATAGCATGTAATTATTCAAAATTATAATAATTACTGGAGAGAAGTTTTTTTTTCTAATTTGCTACAAAACGAGCTATGTTTTTGCTTTAATTAAAAAGAAAATGTATCTTTATTATGTAACATATTTACATCAAAATGTACGCCTAAATATTTATATTAAATTGTACTGTTTTGTATTAGGCGTATGGTTTCATACGCTACAATTTCCTATGAACCGTTCCTTTTTATTCATACATATATATACATATACAGGGGGTGTCTCACGTAACTGGTTCATTAAAACTTGTGTTCCACTAATAGAGGCTTGAAATTTTGGTAACATAGGTTGTTCATTCCGATCTTTAGATCTAAAATATTTTCAAGATGGCCACTACTTCCGGTCTACCGCAAGTAGACCTCAACTTCGTTATTTTAAATGGAATGTAGTTTTTATTACGCCATTCAATTGTACGTAAAAAAATATGTTTACTTTGCAGTTCATTGTAGAAGTAATACTAATATTATAATTTAAATAAATTAAACAAAAAGCTGTCAAAATGTCGTGGCCTTCCAACAAAAACACAAACGGTTTCTAGCATTTTACGTATGATTTTGATAAATTTCTCAATAGCAAGAAAACTATAATAAATAGGTATAAGAATGTTTATAGATAATTTGTAGAGAATTAAATTCTCTATGATAATTTGTAGAGAACCCAAAAAATTCTATTGAATCAGTTACATGAGACACCTGTATATACACTCCCTTGTATTAGTCCCTTGTACTAGTAGGTATACTCCCTTGCATTAGTAGGAATAAAGGCAATATTATATTATGAGACAAATCCAATATCAAAAAGATCAAATTTGGAACCTACTCTTTTTGTATCTCTTATTTGCCTACCCTGTATTTTCCCTCCATTTGAGAAATCACCACAATTTAATAATAACCTGTAAAAGCCCATCAACATTCATATCACCACAAGGAGCATCATTTGATTAAATGGAACATTTTAATGATCTATTCATTTTTTTTCACTTTTTGAAATTCAATATGACACATCTCTGAATATGTATGATAACATTTTGGGTCAGTGTGGTAAATATCCTAAGGAAAAACTGTATATTGTAGCTCCTTAATGTAATTTATGAACAAGGTGGTCAAATTTGAGTGTTGACATAGGCTGTATCAGAAATTGTAAGAGATACTAAAAATGTAGATCCCTGTTTCTTTTTTTAAGACCAAAAACATCAAATTTGGCACCTACTCTTTTTGTATCTCTTATTTGCCCACCCTGTATTTATCCCTATTTAAGAAATCATCATAATTTAATAATAACCTGTAAAAGCCCATCAACATTCATATCACCACAAGGAGCATCATTTGATTAAATGGAACATTTTGATGATCTATTTAATTTTTTTGACTTTTTGAAATTCAATATGACACATTTCTGAATATGTATGATAATATTTTGGGTCAGTGTGGTAAATATCCTAAGGAAAAACTGTATATTGTAGCTCCTTAATGTAATTTATGAACAAGGTGGTCAAATTTGAGTGTTGACATAGGCTGTATCAGAAATTGTAAGAGATACTAAAAATGTAGATCCCTGTTTCTTTTTTTTAAGACCAAAAAGATCAAATTTGGCACCTACTCTTTTTGTATCTCTTATTTGCCCACCCTGTATTTATCTCTATTTAAGAAATCATCATAATTTAATAATAACCTGTAAAAGCCCATCAACATTCATATTACCACAAGGAGCATCATTTGATTAAATGGAACATTTTAATGATATATTTAATTTTTTTGACTTTTTGAAATTCAATATGACACATTTCTGAATATTTATGATAATATTTTGGGTCAGTGTGGTAAATATCCTAAGGAAAAACTGTATATTGTAGCTCCTTAATGTAATTTATGAACAAGGTGGTCAAATTTGAGTGTTGACATAGGCTGTATCAGAAATTGTAAGAGATACTAAAAATGTAGATCGATCCCTGTCTCTTTTTTTAAGACCAAAAAGAACAAATTTGGCACCTACTCTTTTTGTATCTCTTATTTGCCCACCCTGTATTTATCCCTATTTAAGAAATCATCATAATTTAATAATAACCTGTAAAAGCCCATCAACATTCATGTCACCACACGGAGCATCAACAATTCTGGCTGCTAAACGAACTCCAAAAGCAGCTTCTTCTAAAACTTGAAGTTCCTCCGTGGAAAGTTCAGGAAATTCGGAATTTTCTGAAAAGAATCAAAGCGAAAAATCAAAATGAAAATGAAACTAAAAAAATCTTACCCATCTCTTTATTAGGCATTATAATGAACTCGACAGTAACTGTAACTACATCTGCATAACCAGCCGATGTTTTCTTGCTGTACAAAGGAAAAGCTCGAGCAACAGCACATGCACTAGCATAAACATCACTTCGTTCACAAAGAATCTAAACATAAAGATATATTGTCTATATATATATTTTTTTAATAACATTTAAATTATTCTTACCACAATACTCTCATCTACTCCAACACTACAATTATGAATCAGTCTTGTTATAGCGTGAGATCTTGAAGGTGTATTATGACGACTGCACTTAACAGGCAAGGCTGCCACAGTAGCCAAGTTTAAGTACAAAGAACAAGTGTCAGTGGGTGAAGGATGCAAACTAGGAATAGCTATTTTATAAACCTAACAGAAAATAAACCAATCAATCAGAAAAACATTAAAACACCATCCTTATTTACCTCCTCAGAGACTCTAGGTTCAAGTTTGATCTTGATGTCATTGTAAGGGAGTTGTGCTAAATGCTTGACTTGGCCAATAATTAGTACAGGTTTTTGTTGGGGATCTGTTTTGGACAAAGTGCCCGAAAACACCAATTTGGTGCTCATCGTTCTGATAGTGCTCAAGTAAAGGAGATGCGCTCTGTAACAAAAGAATTTTATCATGATTCATTCAAGAAACTTAAAAATAGAAATGATGAAAGGGCGGTAGTTTTGTACGTCGATTAATTTGCAATTTAAGATTAATTTTGGTTGTTACTAATTGGGATTGTACTTACTTTGATAATTTAATGAATATACTTAAAGAAAATGCTACTTCATCCTCTATCCGCCGACACTTCTAGGAAATTTATCCGTCAACCACGTACTAACCCATCCAAAACTTTTATCTTTCATAAAATCAAAAAACCTAAAACGCTCTTAAACTACATTTATTGTTTAATTATAATTAAATATTATTTTTGTTAATAAATATGTAATAATAATCAAAAAATATAACAATAACTTAATAATTACTTTAAAATAATTCAGCATTACATTAGCTCATTTGAATTTTAGTATAAATCATTCAACTTGGATATTTCTTAAAATTTTTTACAAAAATTTAATTGAAATGATATTAATAATGTCACATACCGTTTATATAATTAAATCGATTTATTGTGATATTACCATTGAATATTTTAAGAAGTTAAATAAAATTTAAAAAAATTAATCGGAATTTGTGTTGACACCCTCGGTACTTAGTTGAGTTAATAATAAACATGGCTGTCCGGACTTTTGTAAACTGTTTATCAATTATTCTTATAGTGAATATAAGTACAAGTAAGTTAATTAACCCCATTCGAATAATTATTTACATCGTCCCTTAGCATAATTTTAAAGCCCCAAATCGATACTTTATCTAACCTCAAAAATATTGTTTTTATGCATTCCATTATTTTTCCAGGCGAATCTTTGTATCAACAAGTTCTACCTGATCACTTAGATAATCGGGAAAGTTACGATGAACATGAAGCTGGCGAACCGCCCCCTTACAGTTCGAAACATAATATCAGGTATAACTCTCTTCCAATGCATGATATTGGAAAGGATAGGTTCAAGTGTTATTCGTGTGAACCTCCAAATTGTGAAGAGGAAACAACATGTCATGATGCTATACAATGTTGGAAATCAAGGCTTAGAGAGCACTCGGGTTAGTTTATATAAAATTTTAAGTTTTCTATTAATTATTAAGACATATTAATTTATTTAGGTGAAGAAAGTGTAGCTCGGGGTTGTACAACTCGCGCGGATCAATTACCCATGATATGTAAAACATCATCAATAATTGGTCAGCACAATAAACGACATGCAGCAGGCCAATATCATGTGATATGTTGTGAAGGTGATTATTGTAATCAAGGAGAGTTCCCCGACATAGGAGAGTATCCAATTTCGGACGAGCTAAGTGTTTACTCCAAATCATTATATATATTAAAACTTGGGGGCGCCATTCTTGGTCCAATACTCATTATGTCAGTGTTGGGCCTCATTTTCCTTTATCTTATGCGCCGCCTCCATAAACAAAGACTTAGAAACCAGACAAAATGCGATTTGGATACTTATTATAGTGGAGATGATCTTCTCAGGGCTACCGCGGCCGGTGACAGCACCCTCAGGGAGTACTTACAACATTCATTAACCTCTGGAAGTGGATCGGGATTGCCATTATTAATTCAAAGGACTTTGGCAAAACATATTTCTTTGGTTGAATGTATTGGAAAAGGACGGTATGGTGAAGTGTGGAGAGGAATTTGGCAAGGAGAAAGTATTGCTGTGAAAATATTTTTTTCGAGAGATGAAGCTAGTTGGAATAGAGAAACAGAGATTTATAGGTAAAATATAAATTGAATAAGGAATTCCAAGTAGTGTATATTGTTGTTCATAATAACACAACAAGATCGATCTTTTATAAAGGGATTTGGAAATTACTCCTTTTTATATCTCACAATTGGACCTTACAGGCTCAGCAGTACCAAACCCGTAAGGTTTTTGTTCATGTACGCAGGGATTTAAGATCAGTACTCAAACATCATTTTCCTGAAGCAGTATGATGCAATGTTCAAATTTTTTTTACTTGAGAAAATAAACTTCAAAGTACTTAAACATTTTGCAACAGTAGAAATATGGTAACTTATAACTTTTTAAAGTTCGGCTATCAACACTGAGATCATGAGTTTAATCCTGCTTCATTTTACCTATTTTTTGTATTATTCTTTTTATTACTATGCTTTATCCTTTATCCAAGAGTGATAATTATCAACATATTAGTACTTTTATTAAGTATTTAAGCTTTTATTGTTAATAAGCAAAGAAAAGCAAGTAGACGTCAGGTATTCACAAAGGTGCGTCAAATATTTTTTTCAACAAATGTTTTAAAAAACTCTGAAATAATTCCTTGTTTATGTGAGCTAGATGTTGTGAAATATTCTGTTGTACCTGTTTTTGTTAAGTAAATAAAATAAAAATTAAAAAAAAAAGCTTAACTACACTGGTGAGGAGTACAATAGCTTACATTAACCTGTGACCTCAGTGTTGACAGCTGAACTCATAGTTCCCTGGGCACTCCTGGGCTAAGTGACATATTAGACGAAAACTAAAATATATCATACTTCTACTGTTGCGAAATATTTAGAGTACTTTCAAGTTAAATCCCTGCAAATATGAACAAAATTGGTGATGCCGAACCCTTAAGGTCCCCTTGTTAGTTACAAGAAATTAATTTGTTATTTATTAATTTTGTGAACAGTTGGTTATCTCCTAAAGTAAGATATCTAACAAGAAATGTTAAAATACAAAAAATTGAGTATTTTTAAAATCTATTATAACAAGGATATAATATGTATAATTATATATATTATATAATTATGTATACGAGGTCAGTCAAAAAGTTCTGATGGAAAAAAATTGTATGTTTTCTTCTATATCATTCTATATTTCGGTTCATCTTGAAACTAATTGAAATTCATATAGCACATCATAAACTTAATCTTGAGCGGTTTTGAGATATTGAATTTTGAACATCAATTATTGGTATATTTATGGATTAAAATAACCATAAAATTTCGAAAGCTATATCTGCAGGATATCATTATCTTGGAAAGGAGAGATTGACACTCTCCTTTCAAAACTCCACAGCTCTTTTTTCATTTTGTTATATCCAAGGTGTTTGGTATATCCATGGCAACAGAAACTAACTTTAAACGTTCTGTTACTTCTTATAATACTATAAAACTGTTAATTAAATACAGTTGAGTTTCTAACTTTTTAGTTGCAAATGATAACAAAAAATGTGTTTTAATAAAAGCTAATCCTCTTATAATATTTCTATCTAAAGCACACTCTTTACACACTTTTAGTGCTGCATCAAAAGTGAGGAAACAATTCTCCAGTTTTGTTGAAAATTAGCAGGATAAAATACAGCAGCATCAATCCGTGTATCCCATCTAATTATTAGCTCTGGCGGTGATGACAGGACAAGAACTAATTTCTGGTGTCGCTGTATACACAAGAGATCCTTTAAACATTTTTTGCCATTATTTGTTAGTTTATATACTGCTGAATACTCTAAGCGTACTTTTCTTAGTTTATTTGTTCAACGCATGATTGAAATATGGACAAACATACATTTAAATAAAGTATGTGTGTAGTATTTGAATATAATGACTTAACACATGTATGTCAAGAATACAAAAATTGCTTGAAAAATGTGGGCCCAAAAATAAATTGTACATTATGTTTACGTTATGTTAGGTTTATGATGAACTACATTTGTTCAGGATTTTTAGATAAATCAAAATGTGCAATAATATACAAGGTGTTTCACAACTTTTTGGCAAACCTTGTACATATATTTTATTTTTATTATAATAGATTAGTAAGTTTATAATTACTTCAAGTTTTGTTCAACTAAAATTATTGAAAAGATAATAAGATAGTGCAACAGTCATTCTGGGGGGTGAGATATTCCAAGTCAGGGTGAAAGTACTAGGTCAATATAGGGTTTTACAACCTATCTTCAAAGGCTTTTACATTGTCAGGTCAAAGTTTTTATTTATGGCCTTTCATATTTTTTCTTTATCTTGATGTTTGCTTGGTTTTTCAGTAATAACTCAATAATCGTTGATGATTACTCATTTCATTATTCAGAAAAACTGTAGCTAAGGCTTAAAGAAATAATTTCCGTTAATAACATAGGCACCAGATACGTGGGTGATCTGGGTGTGCAAACACACATACAAAATTTGTAATGGGGACAGAGCACCATACACATAACCGCCTAATATGTAGGTTATCTAGGTGCTTAAGCATCTATACAAATTGTTAATGGTTTTATCAGCATTGAAGTTACCATCTTCAATTATTTCTTTAATTTTAACGTACTATTGAGCTATTTCTTCCTAATTTAGCCCCAACATCTGCTGCAAATTGTTTACTACCCCTGGAAGACTTGATACTGCTTTCAACAAACTTGAAACTCTTCCAGAAAACATGATATTGTTCCCAGAGGACTTGAAATGCTTTCAAAAGACTTAAATTGCTTCCAGAAAACTCGATACTGCCTTTGCAAGACTTATTACTACTTTGAAAGACTTCAAGCCATGGTTTCAGAAAATTTTAAAATGCTTTGAGAATGTTTGAACTGCTTTTAGAGGACTTGATACTGCTCCGGGAAGACTAACTCTGGGAAGACTGCTTTTAAATACCTTGATATTGCTTTTATAGAGCTTGATGCTGCTTCTAGAACACTTGATACTGGTTTTAAAACACTTGGAATGCTCTCAGAAGACTTAGAATGCTTTGAGAAGGCACTAACTACTTACAGACGACTTGGTACTGTCTCTAGAAGAGTTGATACTGCTTGACTTCACAGACTCGATAGTGCTTCTAGAAGACTAGAAATGCTTCCAAAGATTTGACGTTTCTCATGTTAATCCTCCGTCGACGAAATTCTCAATTTTCTTCTTTCTCCTTTTTAGCTAATTTAAATAATTTCACTTTTTCATTGTTCAATGGTAACATCTAAACTTTACGTTTTTTTTTTCAAATAAACTACAGCTAACTCAGCTGTAGTGCATTCCAGAAAATGGCCTTCCAATCTGCCTCACACTGTAGTTACCAATTATAAAACTCGAATAAAGACGTAATGTTTCAAAGAAACAAGTTTATCTAAATAGTTTGAGAATTTTTTGAAGACTTCATTGATAAAATTTATTCAAACTTATTTTTTACATGGATATGTTGACACAACATGTATTTTTAAGAATAAGCTAAAATTTGCTGAAGAGTGAAATGTGAAATCATCAATGGTTATTGAAAGGTCATTAAAAGGTCATTAAAGAATGTTGGCCTGAGAATACCAAACCCTTTGGAGGTTTTACTACACTGGTCTAGTACTTTCACCCTTAAAATGTTCTAGAGCATAATGAAATAAAAATTATTACTTTGTAATGTATTATTATTCAATTATTCAAGACATGTATTGAAAAAATGTGTTATTTACATTAAGTGGGAACCTCGTTTAGAAGGTTAAAAATGTAGACTTCTTGAAATTCATCTTAATCGAATTACTTACATCCAAAAAAAGTTATTAAAGTTTTATGCCTTACTTAAACTAGAAAAATGCACTGGTACTGAGTACAGTGTATTGTTAAAATTATTATGAGCCTTTATTGTTATAAAAAGAACTCTTATCTATAATTAAATATTCAATACGACAGTGAAAAGCTATAAAAATATAACATACCTTTTTGGAAGAAAACTTTAAACGCTATTTTCTCGAATCTGCATTTTTTGATATTACGTGCACAATTACAAGAGTTGTATACCACAGATTTTAATGTATCTTGGCTTATTTTAAAGCGTATTAGTATAGTTCCTGTTTGAACTAAAAAGAAAATCTTAAAAATTACAGTAAATCAGATTTTTCTTAGTGCAAATAAAGATTGAAAATATTTTTGGTTTAGTCTTTTCAAATGAAAAGAATCTACGCTATCATATTTATTTTATTATAAACTATTTTTTTTTGAAGGTTTAATTACAAATTAATAATGTTTTCTAAAGTACTTAAATTATTAAAACTATAATTTAAAATAAAAGAAAATATTGATGACTTTTTTGACATAAAATTGAACAATTGATTGCGCTGCTTGTGACTCAAACAATTCATCAACATATATTATCTAATTTATTTATTTTTAGTACTGTTTTAATACGACACGAAAGCATTTTGGGTTACATTGGTTCAGATATGACTTCTCGGAATTCCTGCACACAATTATGGCTCATTACACATTACCACGCGTTAGGGAGCCTTTACGATCATCTTAATAGAACACATTTAACTCACCAGCAAATGTTGCGAATTTGCATTTCAATAGCTAACGGACTTGTGCATTTACATTCGGAAATATTTGGCACTCAAGTAAGATTAAACCATCTTTTAATCACATTTCAGTTATAATCTTAAATTTTTTGTGATCAGGGAAAACCTGCAATAGCACATCGAGACATAAAAACGAAAAACATTCTTGTTAAAAGCAACGGAACCTGTGTTATAGCAGATTTTGGTTTAGCAGTTACACACACTCAAGCCACCGACAGTTTGGACGTTGGATCAAATCCGCGGGTTGGTACCAAGAGGTATATGAGTCCAGAAGTATTAGATGAAACGTAAGGGATGGTGAAAAATTCTTTTTGTTGTGTGTTATTTTGTTATGGATTGTAGGATACGAATGGATTGTTTTGATGCTTTTCGAAGAGTGGATATTTATGCCCTTGGGCTTGTATATTGGGAGGTGTGTCGGTGTACTTTAAGCAATGGTATTGCGGAGGAGTATAAACCACCATTTTTTGATGTTGTACCAAATGACCCTAGTTTTGAAGATATGAGAAAGGTCGTTTGTGTGGATCAACAAAGACCAAATTTACCCAATAGGTGGTTTAGTGATCCAGTAAGTATATATGATGTTTTGATTACACTGCATCTGTTCTCCTTTACTTTTTCATAATAGTCCTTCATTTTTTGTTTGGCTATTCCTATTATGACTATCCCATTAATTGTGTTTCTCAGTATCTAATGGTAAAAGTCATAGTGATAATATTTACCAATATTCAAGTAATGTCATCACTTTGTCATAGGTACTCTTTTATTTTTAAATCGCTTGCTGCCCTACTCTCCACTTGAGTACATTGTTTGAGTTACTCAGCTCCACCTAGCAATTTTATATACATTGTTGCTCAATCCATTTTATGGACTTTGTCCTCCCCCAAAAGTCTCCTCAATTCTGTGTGGTCGCCATCAATCAATCCTTTGGTTGTCTGTCCAGTTGCTTTCTCTGTACTCACTCCAGTTTACATGTCTGATTTTCTTGGGTTCATGTTCACCAAATCTATATTAACCAAAATCTTCAATGTTCCTATGCATAACTTGCCTCTGCTCTCATATGTTCCCAGTGTTCCTTTATCTGATTTATTCCTTGTAAAATTCTTGTACTTAGTAACTTATGAAATTATTTTCATATAGATTCTGTGTGGTATGGGAAAGCTAATGAGAGAATGTTGGCATCAAAACCCACACGTAAGATTACCAGCGTTAAGAATCAAAAAGACTCTACTTAAGTTGGGAAATAATAGTGACTGTGTTAATATTGAAGACATGGAGATTTGCGTCTGATCGTTGAAGTGCGTGCGCGCCTTCTGTTCTGGTATAAATTTGAGTACAACATTTTTATGTTAATCAAAATACCCCTTTAGCATAGTGTGTACATAACAAGGGAATAACCAACGGTGGACGCGCGTCGACACTCGGACGAAGATGACGATGAGGACGAAACGAGGTGCCAAATTTCTTCAAATTTTTCATTTTTTCAGTACATATCTCGGTTTTTTACATTTTTTCCCATGATATAGAGCGCGTCAAACAATTAATTTTTACTTTAACGATACGTGTACAGTGCCATTTCTAAAAAAAGACGATCCGTTGTAAATATTAATTTGTACTAACGATTTGTACAGATTCCTTTTATTTATGTAAATGCGTTTTCAGTCTCCTTTTTCTATTTTTCACTTTACGGTGTAACACAAAGTTACGTCACGAGCTCAATTAACTTTTAAATTATTTACTTAGATTTATTTTTGGTTTTATATTTAAGAAGTGCCTTAACAATTAGTATGCTTACATTAAATTAATCTTTTCGTTATTTAATAATGAAAATTAATATTTATCGATCGCCCGATTAATATTTAAGTTTGATTCCAAATTATTTGGAATTTTTTTTTAATAAATAGCTGTTTTTTATATTATTTAATGATCGCTTCGTCTTTTTAATTTGGTATGACGTAGTTTTGTGTTTAACTAAATTTTGGGAGATATACTCATCCTTAACGATTGATTACTAAAATTTGCAACTGTTATCAAGCTATGTAGGGTTTAAAAATAAGATTAAGATGGCGTTTGCTCATAAGAGTCAACGAATATCTATGATGTGTTAAACTAAATAAGTCTTAACTCTAAGTTATATTGATAGATTTGTGCTCTTTGTTGTCATCGTGATGTTACGTTTAGAATAGAAAATAAGAAAACTCGGTTATACTTCAACGTTGAAAGTTTTATTATTATTTTTCGGTTTCGACCGGTTTCGGCTACACAGCCATCATCAGGAAACCACCTGTTTACATAAAATAATTTTAATTACATTTCCATAATGTAAGAATTAATATATTCTTCTAAAAAAAGTTTTTATTTAAGTAACTTTATTTTGTCTGATTCTTATAAGTGAATTTCTTAATTATTACATTATGGAAATTTAATTACAATTATTTTATATAAACAGGTGGTTTCCTGATGATGGCTGCATAGCCGAAACCGGTCGAAATCGAAAAATAATAATAAAATTTTCATCGTTGAAGTACAACAGAGTTTTCTTATTTTCTATTGTAATTTATATCTTAAATATATCTTTTTCTGTTGATTTAGAAATGTAAGTAAACCTCAAAATGATAATAAGCTTTTCAAATTAAGCAATTTTTTGTTGCAGATGGAGTCCAATAAAGACAATAAATATTTTTCGCCATCATCTAATGCGATAGGTTGTAATAGTGAGCTATAATTTGATTGGAATAAATCAAGTTTAAGATATTTTTCAAATGTAACAAATTTTGGAAAGCAGCTCAGTTAAGATTTTTTCGTTCCAGTTCATCATTTCATAGGTTGAAAATTATTACGTTAAATTATCTTAACTTAAAGTTGACGAATTTCCTCTTGAACCTCAACATCAACGTCACATGGTGCAACCTTAAAGCTTAAAACTGTAGACATATTAACTCTCCCATGATTACTGTGCCTCAAGCTAAAAGTCACATTGCATAGCTTTGCTTTTTTCTGGAACTTCAAGATCAGATTACTCAACTTTAATATTTCAAAAGAATGATCAGTCTTTTTTAACTGTTTAAGGGGGTCCTCTAGTTTCTCGGCTGTTTCTTACAGCTTTTTCAATATTTTCTTACGGGCAAACCATCGAAATAATCAATCTCATTGTTTTTGCATAATCTTTATTAACATTTAAATAAGCTTGCCAACAGGAAGACATCAAGTAAAAGAGGTGCTTGACGGTGACCAAGATTGCTGCTGTTCTGCTTATGTGAAATCAAAAAACCAACCGGCATTTTAATCTTCATATTTACGACTAGCGATTGAACTAGAGTGAATTCTAAATTACAAAAATTGAATTTTTAATGCACTTTTGAAAATTACATTCTATTTTTTTATTGTTTTTAGTTCATAGAAAAAAAACTATCAAAGCAATCATGATAATCCTAGTTCAATCGCTGGCTTATAACATATTAAAGATGCTGTATAAATGTGAACAAAATCGGTGCAGTAATTTCTGAAATATCGTGGTCACCGTTTCGAAAAATGGTGTATGGAGAAAAACGCGTTTGAAAGTTCGCGCATGTGATTTATAGTAAAAATTTCATCTTACCGTCAATCTGCAATGCCTGGACCATGCAATTGGCTTTCCTCTTCTTCTTGGAAGTCACGCAGAGTTGCTCGGTCTTCCCTTTTTGCGATTCGAGCCCGTTTTACAACATTACTCGTGCGCCTTTCTAAACGGTCGATCCGAGAGCTATCACGCTGTTGAACATAACCTTTAGCTTGTGGGCCGATTTTCACTCCCATGGTTTCCAAAGTCTTCAGGGTAGATTCGAATCCTTCGTTGAAGATTATGACAGCGAGAAACGTGGCGATTTCAACCTCTTTTGGCCTAGAATGTAGGTGCTTCGGAGCAAAAGATTAACGAATTGAGTAACTTGTTATTATTTTGAGTTTCTGCTCCCAGGCATCTGCTTAACAATTCTTCTTTGGATAAATCCTCATAAATTGGTTTTATAACTTTTTGAACTACTTCAGAAAGATTGTGTTTGAATTGCTCAGCCTCTCCGAGAAACTCAGCTCTGCGTCATTTCCACCAACTAGATTCGCCTGCAGGACAATTTTGATGCTGTGGATTGCTGTCTGTGGAAATCTTGTGAAAGAATGTTGCCCAAACTTCCTTCCTCATTTCCTGGATGGAGTCTGGATGTCTCCAAATAGCTAATCCATAACAAGTCATCTCACCAATCAATTTCTCAGTAAGTTTTCCTACACCTTTCCCACCAATGCCTTTATTAGATTTTTTTGCATTTCGGAGCCGAGTCCCCATCCTCTTTGTCCAACATACTCTTTTTGTTTACAACAACATCTTCTCCATACGGTTCTGCCTCCAAAATACCGTTGAATGTCTTGCTGTCGCCATCTCCTATGTATGTCGTATATCGAACTTGGTGTTTATCTACCGAACGAGAAATAATTTTCATAACTGCATCTTCTTCTATCTTCCCAGAACTTCCAGTATGATTTCGAGTACAATTGTCTTCATGATTTGCGAGCCACGCTGCATATCCAACTGGATAACTATTTTTTTTATTTTTTTACAAATTGCATCCAGCACAAAAGCTACTCATTACATACGCGTTAACCACTTTACCGGTGTATTTGGTAATTAAAGTTTAAACTCCGACTAAAGATGAAAATCCTTCTTTTTTCCATGTGCCATCTCCAGATACGTTTAATTCATTTTCTGCTTTTCCTTGTTCTTGTAGGACTTCCTTTTCTTGATTAACCGCAATTGACAACACTGTATCAAAATGCTCGAAGAAGCTGAATGAATATTTTCTAAATAAAAAATGGAATAGTACGTGCGCACCGTAACTTGTGAACCACTACGAATATCGAAAAATCCTTGGCACACATTTTCTACACATGTTGTAGATTAGATTTCGTGTATGTAGAAATTGATTTTTTAGAAAAAAAATCAATTTTTTCGAACCGAGAACCCCTTAATTCTCTCCCCACCATTTATTCATTTGGTGTGCCCATAAGATTGTCAATCGCGGTAGATCCCGTCTTGTTTTATTTTGTCTTTGTTGTATATTGGAAATAATTTGATTTTTGCTACAACCCAACATCCTAAGTATAAGGAAAAAAATATACAATTCAAAGACTAAAAACAATTCATTTTTAATGTTGAAGTCTCATCTGTGGCAAATATAAATTAATTGTTCACTCTTAGGTATTTAGAGTAGATAAATTTCTTACCTAGGTGGGCGAATTTTAATGGATGAATCATAACAACAAAAAACATTCTTACCTATTATGGTGATTGCACATATTTTGCAGGAGTATGCGTTAACATAACTCCCATTAAAGAGTGTCTGAAGAATAACTTCAAATCACGTTAATTTTACGCTAACCATACAGATTCATCATGAATCATAATTAAAGACTTATTTCGTTTAACAATCTTATTTCTAACCATAGAATTTTCATCAGTATCATTTACAATTTTACCTATAATCATATCGGTTGGAACCACGGTTCTAAATTGTAAATAATAATTTCGAAAAAACCTTTTCAGTTTGTAATAAACTTAACAAAACGATCAAAATTAAAAACGAATTTATTAATCGGATTGTAAAGTGTTATTTTTGCATTAAGAGGCAGGACGATTGTCCGTGATTTCGTTTTTCTAATTTGATCGATTTGTGTTCTGTATTATTAATCATTTAAGTGTCGTGACAGGATCAACACCAGATATAATAATAATAAAACTAGCGTAATAATAATAATTATTATTATCGGAAATATTTGTAGACTAAACTAAAAAAAGCGATGCGACATGAATGTTTACATGAAGATACAACAAACATACTGAATACAATCATATGAAAATAGTATTAACAAACTAAGTACTTTATTATTTAACGGGGAAAAGACTTTCGTATCTTTGAAAAGAGAGCGAACGGTAATTGGGTGTTAGAACATCCGCTCACTATATTATAGAAATGTTTGCGTTTCAGTTAAAAAAAATAATTCGAAGCTGTCTCAAATTTTCAAATAACCAATTCATATCAGACTTAGTTTATCATACGGATATCACATGTGAACTTGGACAGATCAAAAAAATTTAAAATGAAACGTTCCCGCTCCTGTAATAATTGTAATTTTTTAAGTAATCTATTTTAAACTTACTTTAGACAAAACTGATTCATATCAAGTTTGTTTATCAACAAAAAAAGTAAATAAATAAATAAATTTAATGTGTGTGCATATTAACGAACTTACTACATGATGGCTCATTAAACTTGTTTTTTCTTGATGTATGTAAACTCGTGTAAAGGAAATCCATTCATTTGTTAGGCTGTGTGTATAGCAAAAGAAAAATTTTGCTACACATTGCTGTTATTATTATGTATAACATATGAAACATTACGTTTGTCTATCTAAACGATTTGTTATTTTCGTATTTTGCATTTTTTTACACTTGTTACTTCTCGTACATTAATGTTTGTATATACATCACATGTTCCATTTAAATTTGTGTATCGAGGATTTGTGTACAAACATAAGTATGAATGTTATTTATCCCCCTTTTTGCATATATTGTAGGTGTTTTCAAATTAAATATTAGGTAACCCAATTCTGTACCGTTTTTAACTTGTCTTGACTTGCACTTGTTGGTACATGGTACATTGAGAATTCTTTTAATTATAAGCAAAACATTTTATTGTACTGAGTTTTGTGTATTTATTTTTTAGTTTTTAATTTTTCAATTTAAGCAATAAGTACTGTTAGGTTATACATCTTTTATTTAATTTTTATCAATAAAATATTTGAAGAAGAAAAACGCAAGATTTCTTATAGATCATTTACTTTAAACTAATTAATAAATTATGGGGTAATTCAAAATTTCTTTAAAGAAGCTAATTTATTGTTTCTTCTCATAGCCATTTTCCTCACTTTCTTCCAATATTGTATACTGTTAGGATCTAATTCTTCTAATTTAGGAGCTGGGCCAGTTCTTAAATTCCACAACCACTCTGGGTATTCACTATCTGGTAACAATTTCACTTCTTCCCCAGTCTTTAATATATTTGCCCCACAAACGAAATTAACCAATTTATTCACATCCGTTTCCACAGGCAAAATCTTTTTTTCAGCTACTGGCCCCAATTTACCTTTCTTCTTTTTCATACCAGTCCCAAGCATGCTTACAGCTAAAATTGTTCATAAATACATTTCCTCGTGTTCATATTGAGGTTAGTTACCTGCGGTGTCTTTCTTAGCATAATTTCTTTGAAGAATTAACCGATTAATCGGCAAAGAAATAATCGTTTTGTTAAAATAAAGGATTTTATTCAAGAAATTCATTTTAATTAATATTGTATGTTATTAAAAACATAACCTCAATCTATCAGGTGTGTGTCAGATGTGGATATGACCAACATAAAAATTAGTTTAATATTTATTTTAATATGATTTAAATCTTTAATTAGATAAATTTAAATGAAAGTAAAATTAAAATGATGATATTTTTATTTGTTTTAAATAAAGCTTTTACTAAAAATGTGGTAGGATAACTATTTTTCAAAATGATATTCTTAGGTTGGTAACAACGTTGTTTAATGGTTGCTTTGAATTCGTTTGATTTGGAGGTTAACTTTTTTAAATTTCTTTATTATCAAATATGAAAAATATGGAACTTGATCAAACTCTAAATGATATGAGACCGGGAAATATATTGCATATATTCATGGAAAATTTTGTGTTAGTTAAAATTTTATCACTACGAAAAACTTTTGCTATAATATGTTAATAATTTTTTCTGTTTAGAACATACACAAAAGCAAGTTTATCAATGGGGCCTCATATAAACGTGATTTGCGGGCCAAATGGCACAGGAAAATCAACGATAGTTGCAGCAATTATTCTAGGATTGGGTGGTAATCCAAAACAAGTTGGTCGAGGAACCAGAGTATCTGAATATGTAAAGCATGGATGTACTGAAGCAAAAATACAAATCACTTTGTACGACCCTAACAAATCTTCAAAAAAAGTTTCAATAACAAGACAATTTACAACATCTAATCATACAGAATGGAAAGTAGATGACAAAAAAGTTTCAGTAAACGATGTTAAAGATTACACAACAAAATTTAATATTCAAATAAATAATCTGTGTCAATTTTTGCCACAAGATCGAGTCCAAGAATTTTCAAAGTTGAATAAGCAAGATTTATTAAAGCAGACCAAAATTGCTTTGTGCAGGGAGGATTTAATGCAAAAGAAGGATGTTTTAGTCCAAACCATGGCTGATTTTAAAAATAGCCATAAAAATTTAGAGAATAATATTGAAAGATTACAAGCAGCTAAAAATATTATCATGCAATTAGAAGGAAAAGTTAAAAACTTGGAGAAGAAAAAAGGTTATCTCAAATCAGTGAAAGACATCAATCGAAAGATTGCATGGATAAATTACGAAGAAATTGTTTCAAGAAGAAATGAAGTCAAGGACGATAGATCCAAAGCCAAGGAATTGTTGAATAGTCGAAAAAAGGATTTGGAACCCAAAGAAAATCTTGTTAAGGAACTTGAAGAAGGCATAAAACTGTTTCAAATAAAAATTAATAATACAGTATGATTGATAGTATTAAAAAAAAATTTTTTAGCCAATTTTTTTTTAGGATTCATCAATGAAAACGACACAAGCAAAAATTGCAAATTTAACAACAGAAATAACGTCTTTAAACGAAGAAATTAATGACCAAAAGCAACAGATGGCGTCGCAATTGAAAGAGTTATCTCAACGGGATATTGATATAGCAAATTATACAAAAAAGAGACAAGCTTTGTATAATGATAAAAACGAAATTGTTTCAAAATATGGAAATGGTAAGGTTTTTACGCTTGTGGAGTTACCCATAGATTTTAAAATTGAAAAATGACCAATTTCTGCAACTCGAGACCAAAATTAAAATTCAGATTCGCGTTGAGCACTCTTAGAAGAATCCCTATGCAAAAATTTGCGAGGGGGTGTTTTCATTTAAGTGAGAAGAAAATTCCCAATGTTATGAATATCACGTGCGCCATATACTGTTCCATTAAAATCGAAAAATGACCAATGTCTGTAACTCGAAACCGAAATTGAAATTGAGATTCGCGTTTAGCACTCTTAGAAGAATCCCTACACAAAAATTTACTAGGGGGTGTTTTCATTTAAGGGAGAAGAAAATTCCCAACGTTATGAATATCACGTACGCCATATACTGTTCCGCTAAAATCGAAAAATGACTGATGTCTGTAACTCGAAACTGAAATTAAAATTTAGATTCGCGTTTAGCACCCTTAGAAGAAGCCCTACACAAAGATTTGCGAGGGGGTGTTATCATTTAAGGGAGACAAAACTTCCCTAAGTTATGAATATCACGTGCGCCATATACTGTTCCGCTAAAATCGAAAAATGACTAATTTCTGCAACTCGAAACCAAATTAAAATTCAGATTCGCGTTTAGCACTCTTAGAAGAACCCCTACACAAAAATTTGCGAGGGGGTGTTTTCTTTTAAGGGAGAAGAAAATTCCCAATGTTATGAATATCATGTATGCCATATACTGTTCCGCTAAAATCGAAAAATGACCAATTACTGCAACTCGAAACCAAAATTAAAATTCAGATTCGCTTTTAGCACTCTTAGAAGAACCCCTACACAAAAATTTGCGAGGGGGTGTTTTCATTTAAGGGAGAAAAAAATTCCCAAAATTATGAATATGACCTGCGCTATATACCGCTCGACAACATTTGAGTTGAGCACTCTGGGAATAACCTTATGGGAATATGGACGCTCTTAAAATAAAAACTTAACTTAAAAATTTGAGTTGAATTTTACAACACATAAATTGTAGTAACTTGCAAATGAATTGTGTTTCTGTTTTAAAGACGCAAATTTTACAACAACGTCTGATACAATGATACACAGAATTCCATCATTGCTTTTTGCGCAATTTAAACATGTTTTTGATGAATTGATGGATTTATTTATAAATAAATGTTTTAGGTTATAGTGATATGCATTTTCATCCAACGTTATTTTCCAATTTAAATCATACAATAATACTTCAGAATAGTATAAAATACACCCTCCACAATTCCACGAATCTTTTTGAATTGGGTAGTGTATATTATTTTGGGGCAAGTTTATGATGCACTGGGTCAAAAAAGTCCATACATTTTAAAACATTTTCCAGTTACCCCCCTCTAATTTATTTAATATGATGTTTAAGATAGAAATATTATTCCAGGATATGTTGTAGTAAGTAAGAAAACAAATCAGTATCATAAAATCGAAAACTCTATTTTATAAAACATAAATAAACGTGGTTATAAGGGTAGAGGTATAAAGACGACGTCAAAAAAGTCTCCGTAAAGAAGATTTATAACAAAATATAACATCAATATCTTGCTATTTTTATTCGTTTAATAGCTTATAGATCCTCCTTTAGCACGTAAAACTTCCAATAGCCGCTTTGGCATTCCATGTAGCAATTTTTTTGTTACTATGTCGTCTATTTTATTCCACTCTTCAGTAATTGCCATCTTAAGTTGTTGTTTATTTTTAATTTCGTGCTTACGAATCCTCCGTCCAATTTCATCCCATAAGTGCTTGATAGGATTCATATCGGACGATTGTGGGGGTGCATTGAGTTGTTTTCCCACTCTATATATTAGTTATTCTTTTACCCGTTTTGCTGTGTGTTTAGGGTCATTATCTTGTTGAAAGATAAATGACTCGTTTAAGTTAAATTTTTGGGCACTTACATGTAAATTTTCTTGCAAAATGTTGAAATATACATGTTGATCCATAATACCATCCATGAATACCTGGTTTCCAACACATGCAGCGCTCATACACCCCCAGACAAGAACACCTCCGCCTCCATGTTTTGTTTTCAAGTGCTCATTCTTCTTACGCCACACCATATTTCTTCCATCAGACCCTTAAACATTAAATTTTGCTACTGAAAGTTACGGACTCCCAAAATGATATCGGTTTGTTCTGTGCTTTTTAGCAAATTCGTAACGTAGCATTTTGTTTTTCTTACTAATATAGGGCTTCTTCCTGGGAACTCGTCCGTGTAAACCTTGTTATCATAGTACATTTCTTACTGTTTCAAGTACAACATGTACGCCATAATTATTTTCTATGGTTTTGCCAGTGTAGGTGCACTGATTCGCAGATTTTCATTAAGTACCTTGTGAATAGCGCTTAATTTATTAGGTCTGCCCGTACGTGGTTTATTTTCACAAGTTTGTTGTTCTTGATATTTCGTTGAATGGGATTTGTTAACTGTTTTACCTATTTTTCTTAATGATTTTCCTTCCTTTCGCAAATTAATAATTAACTTACGAATGGTGACTGGAACTTCCACTTTTAAAGCAAAATTATGCGTTTATGTCTTTGTACGAAGTTGCAATGACCGTGTAAGTAAGCCACCGATACATGTATTTGTATGTAGCTAGTTATTTTTAGAGAAGTAGCTAATTCTCCAGTCCCTGTCTGTGCTATATGGTGACTTATTTTGCTACGCTTTCTGGACATATGGAGAGTTATAGTTATAAATTTATTCTTATGAAATAAAATATTATATTTAAGATGGCAAATGTTTATTTGAATGTTACAATACCGAATGCACTGACATATTTATTATAAATATGTGGTAATAAGTGAACTAGAGCCGGAAATTGAAAAAGACCTGTACGGAGACTTTTTTGACCCAGTGTATGTTTGTGGAGTCCATGGCGGTTTAAAAAGTTAATAAACCAATAAAACAAAATTTTATTGGTATTATCAGCGTACAGCAACAATCAATAGCTGTTATCTAGAATGAGAAAGAAGATTTGTTGGTTGTAGCAAGTTAAATCAACGTCATTAACGATCTCCATGCCTTGATATTCCATACAAATTTTCACTTCCTTGTTTTGACCTGACCCATGATCTTCAACACAAAATCTATTAGGAAATTATCTAACCACATATCAGCTTGAATGTTTAATGTAGTGTAGCTGTCATAATATAATTTCTCACGTTTAAATTCAGACACTACATAATTTTTACATAGGTTTGAAACTTGTGAGGAGATGTGCAAATACTGAATAGTCTTTTTGACACTATTCTTGAGTAGCTACTACTTAGTTTTCCTAGAGTATTAGCTTTAAAATACGTATGAGCCACTGTTTTTCTCTTATTCCATTTTTCTCGTGTAGTTTAGCAGTAGCGCAACGTTTTCTTGGAATATTGTATTTGTTTTTGCGATATTCATTAGGAACAATGTCTCTAACTTTGAAATTGGTCATTTTTAGATTTTAATCGAGCTGGATATGGCGCACGTGATATTCATAACTTTGGGAATATTTTTCGCCCTTAAATGAAGACACCCCCTTGCAAATTTTTGTGTAGGGGTTCTTCTAAGAGTGCTAAAGGCGAATCTGAATTTTTATTTCGGTTTCGAGTTCCAGAAACTCATTTTGCGATTTTAACGGAACAGTATACGGCGCACGTGATATTCATAACTTTGGGATGTTTTTCTCCCTTAAATGATAACACCTCCTCGCAAATCTTTGTGTAGGGATTCTTCTAAGAGTGCTAAACGCGAATCTGAATTTTAATTTTGGTTTCGAGTTGCAGAAATTGGTCATTTTTCGATTTTTATCGAGCGGTATATGGTGCACGTGATATTCATAATTTTGGGAATTTTTTTCTCTCTTAAATGAAAACACCCCCTCCCAAATTTTCGAGTAGGAGTTGTTCTAAGAATGCTAAACTCAAACATGAATTTTAATTTTAGTTTTGAGTTGCAGAAATTGATCGTTTTTCGATTTTAAAATCTATGTTTAAAATCTATCTTCACAACCGTAAAGTTTTTGGGTATTAATCATAAATTTGAAGGGCCGTTCTTGAAAGTGAGAGCAAACAAATTAAAAAAAATGTTTTTGTTTAATTTTATTGGCTGGAATGTGTAGAATATACTGTTAAAGGTGCAAAATTCTGAAAGGTTAATAAGTTATGAGTATCTAATTATTTTGACCAAATATAAATCATCCTCTAGACTACAGGATGTAGGAAGTTTGAAGTTTTCATATCAAGTTTGATTTTAAATCCAATTACTGATTTTTGAATGATTTCAAGAAACATTAATGAAATTTGTGCCTTTGCTTATTTGATTTTTTGAGTAAACAACAAACTTTCCTAAAAAATAATAAGTATTAAATAAAATTGAACTCAATTTGTTACTAATTAATACTCTTGGTACACTCATAATGTATACCAAATTTGGTATTTCTAGCTTAAAGTATTACTGAGATTTCGACTGTTTAAAAAATTTAAGATCCAGTTTTGAAGGGCTATAACTCTTTAAGGGTACAACTTAGTATAGAGATAAATTGGATTAATGTTTTAATTTATTGAATATAATATTTTTACAGAGAGAGATTCTCATTAGATATACTTTTTGCTTTATAGAAAACGAAATGAAATCTTCAATCTCAAACGTTAATCAAAATCTAACAAAATTAATGAGCGATCGCAATCACTTAGACAATAAAAAATCCGAGTACGAAGATCTAAAACGAAATAATATGTATGAAAGGCAAAGTATGGAAAATCATCTTCGCAATATGGAAAACGTAAAAGCACAACGTTTAGAATATTTAAGAAGACTTGATAACGGAGCTTATCAAGCTGTGATTTGGTTAAGAGAAAATCAATTAGATTTTATTGGAACAGTTTATGAACCAATGATATTAGAAGTAAATTAATTTAACTTAATTTATTTTTATAAAACATTTTTTTTGTAGCTAAATGTAATTGATCCGAAACATGCTTTATATCTAGAAAACGTGGTAGCGAGACGGGACAAAATTGCGTTTGTTTGTACTGAAAAGCAAGATATGAATCTTTTAATCCGAGTGCTCCGAGATCAACACAACTTTAGCGTCAACATTTTATATTCGGAAGATCGCAACGATCAAAACTTAAATATGTACCAACCAAAAATTCCGATTGAACAGCTGAGAAAATACGGCTTTTTTGCGTACTTGAGCAGTTTAGTAACCGGTCCGAAAGCGATTATTAAATATTTATGCAAAAATTATTGCATTCATCAAATTCCGATTGGAAATGAAAGCACGAATAATCATTTTGAAAGCGTTCCCGCCGAGATAAGATTATTTTTTAGCGGTAAATTCAAAGTATAACGAAAAATGTTAAGTTTATTGAACGTTCTTGTGCGTGTTTTAGATAAAAATAGATTTTCAATTTCTTATTCAAAATACACAAACCAAAAAATTAGCAAACAAGACAGTATTAGTACAGATGGAAGTTTTTCAATTTCTATTGATACAAGGAAACTTAATGAAGTGAAAAGCAGATTGGAAGTTCATAAAGGAAATTTTGAAAATTTGATATCTCAAGAAAAAAAATTAAATGAAGAGGTGTGTTTTATTAATTTAATCTTTTTGTATGATAAGCTTATTTTTTAATGGCTAAACTCAAACAGTTCTAGATTTAGTCTTTTAAATTTGCTAAACCTAAATGATTTTAGGTTTAGATCTGCTGTTAGTTCTAATTTTAGTCCTAATAAAAAAAATAATCCACTGATGATTAAGATTGAATACTAGCACATTAAGTTAAGTCTAATTAATATTAGATCTAGAACAAGAATTATTTTAGACAATTTGTCTCTAAAGATGGCAAAATCCTCATGATGGAGGATCAGTTTTAATCTGAATAATTAAGATCAAACACAAAGTAGAACTAATATTAGACCTTGACCTAGAATCATTTGAGGTTAGCCACATGTCTGTAGACGGTTAAATTGCAAAGATTGTAGATCTAGGTCTAGTCTTAGTTCTAGTTTTAGTCTGAATAATTAAGATCTAGAATCATTCATCTTAGTCATCTGTCTCTCAAGACTGCTAAAATAATAAATGAGTCTAAAACACTAGCATTACAACTTGTAATGTGAGGGGCTTGTGCTTTTGTGAAATAATCTCACAGTGTTTAAACACAAACTGTATTTATTTATTGCGTTACGCAAAACTACTGTCACACCCGCTGTATGCAACGGGTGTCTGTATAAATATGTCTCAATAGCATGAATCACGTGAATGAATGAATGCTCTCTTTTTAGGCACGCCTCGATATATATATATCACACGCATGGAATTCGGAAACAAGTTTCGTTGGTATTCCTACACTTTTTCCTTTCTAAAACAAAATACATTATTAGTGCATAATTTAGCTTTTTTAATACCTTGTAGGAAGTCGATGTTGTTTTAGAGGGTTTCGTCGTGGCATGTGTTCATTTAATGGCTTCTCATTTGGTGATTGTAAAATCTGTAGTGGTGTTTGGATCGTCTCAATAGATTGAACTTCTTGTTTGGAATTCGTTTTTGGTGGCAAATTTTCATTCAATGGTAAAACTTCTTTCTTTCTTCGAGTTTTTCTTCGATGTCACTTGTCACAATTCGAGTCTGAGTTGAACTGAGTGTTTCACTTCTTTAAATGACTTGCCCTAGAGTTGATCCTTTGTTTATTGGATTATCAACCCATACTGGTTGTTGATTTGTAAACTCTTGTTCTCTAGTACTTCCATCATAGTAATTTTTCTGCTTCAACTGGGCTTCTTCTATAGTTTTGATAAGGTCAGGTTTTTATCAATTATCAAAACAAGTTCTAGTACGGTTTGCTAACATTAACTCACTCGGTGTATGGTCAGTCGTCAGTGGAATGTATAGTAGTTCGATATGTAAATAAAAAGGTGTCATAATCGAGTATGTAAATCCATGTTCTTTTATCTAGCGTCCATTCATGATTTAAAGGTTCGAACAGTGCGTTCTACAAGACCATTTGATTTTGGATGATACAGTGTTACTTTTATGTGTTTGGTATTGTTTTCTTGAAAAAATTCCGCGAACTCATCAGATGTTAGTTGAGGTCCATTGTCTGATACAAGAGATTTAAGTAATCCAGATCTAGAGAATAGTTCTCGAAGCACTTTAATGGTCGATCTGCTTGTCGTATTCTTCATTGGTATAATGTCTAACCATTGTGAATAAGCGTCAATTAGTAGTATGAACATTTTCCTTTCATATGGCCCCGTAAAATCTATATGAATACGTGCCCATACTTCTGATAGTACTGCCCAAGGATAAAGTGGTAGTTTTGTTGCATTTTTCCTAGACATTTGACAGAAACAACAAACTTTTACAAAATGTACTACGTCGTCATCTATTCCAGACCAGTATACATGAAGTCTCGCCAGAGATTGCACAGCAATAATGCCAATATGACCATCGTGTAGCAATTCTTGTTATGGTATCGGTACATTTCTTGCTTGAAACGCTTTTGGTTTAATAGTTTTATTGAATTTTCATGTTGTTTTGTCGATGTTTGGTTTATTTTTGTGTTTGTAGCTGGGGTTGTTATGTTTTTTGATATCTTTGTCCTCTCCATAATTTTGCTCCTGGTGGAAACGAAAGTCCAAATTTGAGTGTCCAATCAAGACCAAACAATAGAGAATGTTTTGTTTTATAACATATATCGGTAATGCAAATGTTTTGTTAAAGGCAAAACAAATTTTTTTTCTATGCAGATGACACGTCAGTTATCCACCAAGAAAATGATATACAGCAACTTAAAAATAAAACGCAAATATCACTAGATGAAAAAAATTGTTTGACATGAACAGAATAAAATTAAATGCAGATAAAACAAGAATATTAAATTTTTCTAAAAAACGAGACAAAGACATTGAAATTCAAAACATAAATTTTTTAGGAATTACGCTGTCCGAAACTTTAACGTGGTCGGACCGTGTAACAAACTTAAAAAGAAAATTATTAAATTCAATATATTGTATAAAGGTGATATCTAAAAATGTACCCACAAATGAAAAAAAAAGTCTACTTCGCTTACTTTCACAGCATGGCAACGTATGGCATATTTAAAATGCAAAAGAAAGAGATACGGATCTAGTCTGGGCTAGATCGTGTTGGAAGCTGCCGAACAGTATTTAAAAATACTAACTATCCCAAGTAGTTTCATACTTGCCTGCCTAGTTAATGTTCATACGAAGAAAGACACATTAACAAAGAACGAAGATCTTCATATCTACAACACGCGCCATAAAAGTAGTCTGTTAATACCATATCACAGAATCAAAAAATCCCAGAGTACTTTCAACTACATATCGGTTAAGTTGTACTATGCATTACCATCAAAAATAAAAAAGTTGAATAACATAAAGTTCAAACAGAAAGTTAAACGAATATTATTAGAAAAAGAGTACTATTCAATTGAGGAATACTTTGCCGACAAGAACTTTTCCAATACATAAAAAATGGGTGGTAGAGAAGAATATGTAAATTTTTAAATATTGTAAATTTGATTTTCAGTTTGAATATTTTGCAAACTGTATATTACGAACGAGAATAGTGTATAATCATACTTATTCAATAAATTATTATTATATGCAGTCGTTAAATATCGATTTTTTCTTGCGACATATATAATAAGCTTTAAACGTGTTGAAACCTAAGAAATAAATTACGTCCCTTAGAAGGGGCATTGGATCAAAAGCTCTGGTAAAAGTGTTTCATATTCAATATAGATTCACCATTAAAAATTCATCAAAATTGAAGAGTCAACAACGATGTCTCCTTGTTAGAAATTTTGACTGAATGTAGCAATTTTTTAATTTATTCTATACTTGTAGGTTGGAAAACTAATGGAAATTATTAAAAAAGAAAAAGATGTGATGAATTCTGTGAAACAAGATTACCAAAAACTGCGAATGATTGATGAAAAAATTAATAGATATAATCAAATTCTCGAACAATTTAAAAATGATACTCAAACTGTTTCTCAAATTGAAGCTGAAGCTAAACAAAAAATAAATGTAAGTAATTACTAACGGTTTAAGCTATTAATTAAAATACATTTCAACTTTAAACTAATTTCTTTGTGTTATAGATTATAATTAAGAAGATGAAAGAAAAAAATAAGCCAATTAAAACATACATGACCGAATATAATAATTTCAAAGTAATAGAAAACGTAACAAAATTAAAATTAGCTCAAGGAAAAGATAAACTAATAGCATTAAAAAATGAAATAATAAACATTCAGGATGCCTTTAAAAACGAACAGGAACTTTACGACAATTTAACAAGTTGTTTAAATAAGTTAACAACCGAAGCAAAAACATTGCTCGAACAAGCTAAGAAACTATCAAACGGTTTTACACCAGCCGAAGATGGTTTCGAGCCATTCCGGGAATCCTACGATAAACTTCCCGATACAATCGACCACTTAAATGACCAAAAAGAAACGATTCAAAATAAAATCGAATGTTTAAACTCAGCCGATGACACCGAAGTTCGTAAATATGACGAACAAGTTCGCTTAGCCGCGCAATTAGAAGAAAAGGTTCAAAATGCCAATAAAGATGGTGATTTGATGGAACGAAAAATTGAAACTCTCGAACGCCAATATTTAGACCCATTAGAACACGTAATCGGCCAGATAAACGAGAAATTTCGTGGGGCTTACGAGCGAATGGGTTGTGCGGGCGAAGTTACCGTATTCAAAGGGGATAATCCAAAAGATTACGACAATTACGGCATTTCGGTGAAAGTTTCTTATCGAAGTGGAGAACCTTTGCAAGAATTAAATAGTTTAACGCAGAGTGGAGGTGAAAAAGCTGTGGCTACAGCTACTTTTATGTTGTCGATGCAAGAATTAACGCCGGTCCCGTTTAGATGTGTCGATGAAATTAATCAAGGCATGGATGAAACCAATGAAAGGAGAATTTTTCGGTTACTTACTGAAACTGCAGCTCAACCAAATACAGCTCAATATATTCTTGTTACACCTAAAGTAAGTTAAATTTGAGATGTTTTAATTCTTTAAGGCACAATTTTTGAGATATATCATAGGGTGATTCGCTATAAATGGTTCAGTTCAGCATAAATGGTTCAGATTTTAGTTGGGAAACTTGAATAAGATGTAGTACATGTCAAAATAACAAAAACTTTGTATATAAACGTAAGGTCATAACTCTTTTATTTTCAATATGAGCTACCGAAATTGGGCACAAAATTTACATTTTATTTTATATTTCGGTAATAAGGAGTCGGTAGAGTTTGAAGCTTGGCATGTACTTAGTACTTGGTACGATCTTATTTTCAAGGATACTTTAAACTCTTTCAGCACCCTCTAAGGCTCTAAGGGGATGACAATCACTACCCTCTTGGTTGTTTATGATAACTTTTTAAAACCATGAAATATTACAATAAAAGAATTTAGATTGTAAAGCTCCAAAGACGTGTACGTTGTTATCTATACCAGTAAATCTCAACCGCTGGTCCGGCGGAGCAACACCGGTCCGCAGAGTATATTTGACCAGTCCCTGGACAATTTTTATATGTTCCAATTAATATTTGTTTGAATATACAGTGCGTTCGCGATTGAAGGAATAGATAAATGTTTAGCAATTGCTCTTGGACAGAAATGATCCACCAGACCAGTTTAAACGTTTGATTTGCGATTTATTTTCGAATTTTACCTTAATACTAGATAAAGTTGAAGACCTTAACCTAACCCAACTAGCTAGTTAGCACAAAACGTTAGTTGGGTTGGGTTGCGTCATTAGCCTTATTTAAATGCAACCCAACCGAACGAGTTACTTAGCGCTAGATGTTAATTGGGTTTGGCTGTGCCATTAATTTCAAGCCAACCCAATCTAACTAGCTAACTAGCATTAAATATTAGTTAGTTAGGGTTCATCAACCTCGTGAACGCACTGTAGGTGGTTGGCCAATGTTTTTTAAAAACATGAAAGAGACCGACAACGAAATTAAAATTATTTTGTATCCTGAAGACTATCAAAAAATATTTTCAATTATGTAGTTGAGCGTCTTGAAAAAAAATTGGAATAGAGCAAACCTTTACTGAAAAACGGGAAGAGTTTTTGCTAAAATAAAGCTTTTCTAATATTATTAAAGATACTTGAACATGATATTAATAACGTCAATTAAGTTAATAACGTGCGAAATGCTATAAGTAATACAATAACATTGTACTTAAGCTTAAAGTATTAAATTCGACAGCTGCTGAACAGCCAAGTTTGCTGCTAAAATATCTATTTTACTTTTTTGATCAAGTTGATTTGACTAAAGAAATTCCATATTCAGTAATAAAAACTCAATTTTGCATTCAAATGGATATAATCTTTATTTTTGTTTCTATTGGTTTCAATCACTCAGATCATCTTCAGGAACCATCTATTTATAAAAGTATAAAATATAGACAAATTTAAAAAAAAAACAAAAGACAATTTCATTTAGTATAAAAAAAACATCCGAACATTATGCGTAATTAAAAAAATTCCAAATCTTACGGCAAATTAGGAAAATAGGATATCATCAACACGGAGTTTAACCATCAACATTGTCTGACCCCAACCCAACCTAACTAGCTTGTTAGAGCTAGTTATTAATTGGGTTGGGTTGAACCATTAATTTTAACCCAACCCAACTAACTAAATAGTTAGCATTAAATATTAGTTGCATTGAGCCATCAACCTTATCTGATCCCAACCCAACCTACCTAACCAATTAGTGCTAGATATTAATTGGGTTGGGATGAGCCATTAATTTTAACCTAACTAGCTATTTAGCTTGCGTTGGCTTGAATCATCAACTTGATTTGAGCGTGAAAAACGATGAAATTCGTTAAAATCTCATATTTTGGTATTTTGCTTGATATCTGTAGATATGGGAGAAAAAGGACAAGAAAGCAACATTGTTAGTAAAAAATTTGCAAATTTTTTTGTTGTAAGTTTTTTTGTTACATGATCTGTTTCCGGCGAATTGAACCGTTATTTTAAACCGGTTGATCATCCCTGACTTAATAAACCAAATTAAACAATTTTAAGAAAAAAACTAACAAGAGAAGAAAATACAATTAAAATATTCCATTACGTTAAAAAGTTATTACAACAAATTTAGAGATGTGATTTTCATTTCTTATTTAAATATGGTATTAATCAGCAGTAAGTACGCAGTAAGTTCCGTTTTTTATAGCCGAAATAATAAATAAAAAGGAGTTTTGACTCAATTTTGATCGCCCATATCATGAGAATAAAAATGTTGCGACCTTAAACATAAGGTCAAGATCGTAGTGCTTTACGGATGGAGAAATATGTGTTCCGGTTGATGTGAGGTATCATCCGTTCATCTTCTTGGTTGTTCCCTGTGGACAGGGGCAGACACACTTGGCATCTCCAGTGCGTTGTCGTAGTCTCCTGCAGAAAGATTGTACTGCGGTGTTCTGGCTTAAACATAATATATATACAAAATTTGTGTTATTTTGCAAATAATAATTCTAATAAAGTTTCCCAGTTAAAATCTAAACCATCCTGTATATCAGGGGTGGCCAACTTCTATGTAGACGATCTACTTTTAATATTAAAAATTTGACGCGATCGACTTCCGATTACAAATCTAAAAATGCCGTTTTTGGGGTAGGGTTGATACATCTCAGGCAAGGAAAGCCACATTTAAAGGTTAAATTAAATCGATATGATTATTATTTGATATAAATTTATTGAAAAATACTTATTTCAAAGAATCCCTCATAAGCTGAGGGATTACTCAGCTCAAGAGTCCTGCGGCTGCATGTCTTCAACCAATGTTTCATAATCTGGGATATATCGAGACAACGACAATCGCAATGAGTCGTCAATATGAGAATCCGTAAGGACAGATCGATTTTTGGTTTTGGTCATTTTTAAATATGAAAAAGCCGACTCGCATAGGTATGTAGAGCCAAAACAAGAATAAATGTTTCGGTTGACTCACTTCCAAAATCCTTCCTCAAATTTTCTCGCCGGTAAGATAAAATCATTTTGTAAAGTGATCATTTCATTTCCTATTGCTTCATTATTGATATGAAATATGCCTGAAATTTTTTCACTAATTTGTTTTACATTTAAATCCTTATTAAAACGAAAGAAAAAATACTTTACAATTTCTTTAATTTTTTCAAAATCTTGAAATCGAATTTCAAAGTCATCAATCACGTTTTTAATTTCTTATATCTATTTTCCATATTGTATTTAACATTTTGATATTGTTGTTTGTGATCTGCCATATTAGGAAAGGGATCCAAATTATTTTGTTGAAGATCTTTTATTAACATGATAAATTTAGTTTTGTACGCTGCTAATCATTTCAATTAATGTTTTGTTTTTCTCTTGCAATTCCAAATTTAAATTATTTAATTTCGATGTAAAATCTGAAGAAATGCCAAACTCAGCCATATTTCATCTTTTAAATTTGTATATTTTCATCATTGAGAAAAGTTGTTATCTCAGGTAATAAATCACGTAATCGTTGCAAGAATTTACTTCTACTCAGCCACCTAACATCAGTATGTAAGAGTAATTCTGGTTGCCCTTCATCAAACTGTAATAGGAAGAGACCGCGTTTAAGAGAACCTCCTCGAGTAGAATTGACAATTTTAAACACTATATCTACTACTTCGTTGGTATTTAATCTTTTGCTGGTTAATACTTGTTAGTGAATTATGCAGTGATAGCTGAGAAAACTTGGGAAGTCGTCATCATTTCTACATAAGGCTATAAATCCATATACGCAGCCTACCATTGCGGCTGCCCCATCTGTCGTTATTGAAACTAATATAAAAAGTGGTAATTTCAATTCAATGAGGAACTTTTTTTTTAAACCTCTAGTTCTCTCTTTTAAAGAAATTATTCCCAACAATTCTTCTTTAGATGTAAAATCTTCAAAAACTAATCGAATAAAAACAAGTAATTGTGCTGTGTCACTTATGTCAGCCGATTCATCATTGTAAGAAAAAACAAGAACTTCCTTTAATATCGTTATTTAACTGTTTTCTTATATTTGCACTCGTCTTCCCAATCCGCCTCAACACAGTATTTCGAGAAACTTTTAGATCTTTAATAGCAGCAATAATTTCATTCTTGTTCTTAAAATCATTAAAAAGTGAGTCTGACATCTCCAAAAAAGTTTCTTTTATAAATTTACCGTCGGAGAATGGTTTACATTTTCTTGCTAAGAAATAACTCAATTTGAATGATGCAAAAGTAACAGCAACTGATTTTAACATAGACTTTTAAAAATATTTTGTTGAGTTTTTAATTGAGTCTTAAGCTCCCAAACTTTATTTTTTTTAATCACTATTTTGTGGCTAATCTGTTTGATATTTGTTATGTAAAATTTAAAAATACCTCTCCAAATGACCCTTTTTAAGAATGGCCATCGAAGCAAGGCATATTAAGCAACAAGATTTATCATTTATCATCGTAAAAAAGTAATCAAGTTTGATACTAAAATGCAAAAGAAATATCCCTATTTTAATTCTCCCTACTTATCTGAACATTAAAACTCATTAGCAAGTTTTTATAATTTTCCGGGCAAAATACTTTAAAAATTTTTATAACATGAATTTTTGATAGATGAATTTTACTGCAAAAAAATAATTAAAGAATATTTATTTAATACAAAAATACATATATTTTGGCCAACTTTTATTAATGTACATAGCTTAATAATTAACTGGTATTAACCGGTATATTAGATTTTGTATAATTGAGGAGCTCTTGTCCAAAACCGGATGTATTCGTTTTTAAAAAGGTTTCAGAAAACCTTTAAGAAGATACTAAAGTGTGATATATCCGATTCTACTTATAAATGAATTTAGCAAATGGTAGAAGCCATGAAATCTATGTGAATACCAAAGAAATTGTGTATTCTGATAATCGGCCGAATTGATACTCTGATGTGTGCACGTCCTTAATCGAGTGTTGCGAATATAGGTAATGAGACTATATTCTATATAGGCAATTTGTTTGGTAAATACATAAGGTAATACATAATAAAATTTCGTCAAAATGTGGATATATCTGGTTTTGCATGTGAACATCTCAATTAGCGTTTAGCGTCTGTCTTAGATAACTTGTATTGTATAGTCAATCAAATTAAAAATTACAAGCAAGAATTGAAATTTGAATTCATCAGATATCTTTCGAAAGATAAATTTTGATATAATGGTCCATCATACAAGTTAACTAAATCCTGAATATCATATTTGTGGCGAATCACCCGGTATATTATAACACTAAATAAAATTTATTTATTAATAATTAGTGCATTAAAGAATTAATCAATAGAATGTTTTTTTTAACTTTAATTAATTCAAACAATTTTATTATTTTTCAGTTAATTCCAAAATTAAGTTACGTCAGAAATATGACGATCCATTGCGTTTATAGCGGGGCTTTTTTGAATGTTCAATAAATGATTATAATTACGTAATAAATTATTCTACATTGTTCTACATCTAAACGCCAAAGACCCTACTTTTTGCAAATCATATTTTTTTATGTGATTCTCATACGCGCTTTGCCCCCGGAGTCGATCTCGAATCTAAAAAGAAAAATATGTCTTAAATAATTAATATTTAATTTAGTTTTTACCTTTTCAGCTGTTCTTAATACTCGCAAAAAATTTAATCCAGCCAATTTTTTTAAATTTGTCGACGTCCATCTTCGCGGATTTTGCTTTTTAAGGTAATCAAATAAATCTGGATATTTTGATACGTCTTCTAAACCTTTGGGCATACTATAATTGATCAATTTAGAAATATAAAGTAATATTTTTAAGGTTATTACAAAGGTACTCCATCATAATCAGCTCCTATTCCAACGTGGTTTATCCCGATTAAGTTAACAACGTAGTTAATCTGTCCTTGAAATTATACTTAATAATATAAAGCATTTATTATAAAATAAAAAACATTACTTGCAACATCTGCTATGGTTGCTTCTAAAACATTGGGGGTAACAAATTCGTTATGAAACACAATCATAATTATCCCGTTATTTAGTTTCTATTAAAAAAATAAAATATTTATTTTTGTAAGAAGTAATAAGCCAATTATATTACCAACATTCTTAATATTTTATCTGGAACGTTTCTGTTGTGGGGGCATAAAGTGTAAGCAGCAGAATGCGAAAATACAACAGGAGACTTACTTATTCTTATAGCTCGTTCCATTACTGGTACAGAAACATGTGATAAATCAACCAACATCCCCAATCTGTTCATTTCTTTTACAACTATCTAAAAATCGAAACATAAAATAACTTATTGTTACAAAATTTGTGGCTTACTTCTCCAAATTTAGTAAGATTATTAACTGGGTATAATTCCCAAGAATTATCAGCCCTAAAAAATCGATTATTAATTAATATCATAAAATTAAAGAATAAAAATGAAATAAATAACCAAGGGGTACTACACGCATGTGTTAATGTTAAATATCGAACTCCTAATTCATAATACATCCTGAGAACGCTCAATTTTGAATCGATTGTGTGACCTCCTTCTACTGAGATAAGACAAGCCAATTTGCTTTTATTAAACGCATCCCAAATGCCTAAAAAGATAATTAAAAAAAAATTCTTGAATTTTACGCTTTTACCGGCGACTGATGTAACTAATTGCAAACGATTAGGGTATTTAAGCACTAATCGTTTAATAACATCAATTTGGTCCAAAGTTTTCGCCACAGCATCCCTGTACTGAGTTTCACATGGCACATAAGCAACAAAAAACTGACCGCCAACTTTTCCTTTTTGCAATCTGGGTAAATCCGTGTAACAATACTCGCATTTTTGCGTACCAAATCGAATATCTTTTCGTAAATCTTTGTCAAATTCGAAATTCGCAATTTCGTTTCCGAGTTTTTCGTATAAATTATTAGGTAGGTCGTTATGACTAAAAAGATAACGATTTTATTCAAATTCGATTTTTTTTTGAAAAAATTTACCCATCGATTAGTGGCACTTCATCTAAAACATGACACAAGAATAAATTCTTATTTAAAAAGTAACTTAACATGTAAACTAAAAAAATATGATTATTTTTAATGAATTATTAAACACTTTTTAATTGGATTATTTTACCTCTACAAAATGTTATAATTGTAATCATTTACGTTAAAAACGTCAAAATATTTAAAAACTGACAATTTATTGATTTATTTAATGTAAATTATTCTGCAACTTAATTTGCACCTCTGTTTTATTGCTATTTTTAGAAAGTAAACGTTAGTGTTGACTAGTTCTTATCAGCCTCGTTTATAAGGTCAATTAATTCCTATCATTCTTATCGTTACGCTTTATTATCAATAATCGTATAACTAAATAAAAAGGTTTAACACAAAAAGAAACTATGGCAAAGTTTTGTGCTAATTTATCGTTCATGTTCGCGGAAAGTTCTTTTTTGGAACGATACAATCTCGCTAAAAAAGCTGGGTTTAAAGCTGTCGAATCCGGATATCCTTTTGGTATCAAACACGAAGAAGTAATCCGTGCTAAAAATGATTCTGGAATTGAACAAATTTTATTGAACGTTTACACTGGTAAATATTTTTTATTTTAAAATAATTTAATTAACGATCAATTTTTAAGGAGATGTTAGTAAAGGTGAATTAGGATTCGCTGCCATTCCAGGAAAAGAAACCGAATTTAGAGATAGCATGGAGAAAACGATACAATTAGCGAAAAATTTAGGTGTTAAAAAGTAAATATTGCGTTATGTTTAAATAAGTGATAATTAAATTAATCAATTGTAGAGTTCATGTTATGTCTGGAAAAGTAGAATCCCCTTTAATAGAAAACGACGAAGTATACATAAAAAATTTAAAACTAGCTTCTGATATGTTACAAAAAGAAAACATTTTAGCTGTAATTGAACCAATTAATAACTATTCTATTCCTAATTATTACATGAATTGTTATAATAAAGCGTTAAATACTGTGAGAAAGGTTGGGAACCCCAACTTAAAAATTATGTTAGATCTTTTCCATATGCAGCATATTCGCGGAAATTTATCAAACACCATCAAAGAATTGTTAGAGCACACTGGGCACATTCAAATTGCTCAAGTTCCAAATAGAAATGAACCAAACACTGATGGAGAATTGAACTATAAGTATTTATTAAAATTAATTCAAGAATTGGGATATAATGATTGGATTGGATTAGAGTATAAACCAACAGATCTTACATTTAAATGGATAAAAGAATATGGTTATCAATTGTAATGGATAAAGAAATAAATTGCGTATTTCTTCTTGAAATTTATTTATGTTTATTTTACATTACATCAAATTCTAAACATATACATGAGTAATACTTTCATGATATAATTCTGTCTAATTAAGTCAGTAAACTAACTATAAGATTAAGACGTAAATTTTACTAAATATAAGTATTAATGCATGTAGGTACTCATGAAAAAATTAATTAAGTAAACATAACACAATCAATTATTAATAATTTTCAGCGCAAAATTTCGCAAGGACAATTTATCGTCGGACTCTGCTTTTGTTTATTATTGAAGCATATGAAGATTTAGGAGAGTATGGTCGTACCAACAACTTGGCAAGTGAAGTTTTAATTATTCTAAATGGTTTGTGAAATTGGCTATTCAAGATTTAGCTATCAAGCTAACAGTAGCTTTGACACTTTAAATAACAGGCGTTGTCAGAGTTCAACTTATTTGGATTTGATGCCCTAAGAAGAACGACTGATGTGATGCGAAATATCAAAAAAGATTCGATGGCATACTATATACCATCAATTCTGTCATAAGCACCGAAGTACGTTATCTCCTGACCTCAAAGTTAAATCAGGATATTCTTGAAAACTATTTCTCTGCATATAGACTAGAGATAGGCGATCCCGTGATTTTTAAGGAACGTTGTGATCGGTGCCTTTTTTCCTTCATTACCATAATTTTAACCGTGAGAGTGATCACCGTTTACTGTTTACAGATTTGTCTACAGTTCCCCAGACGTATGACAAAAATATCGTAAAATGTAGCTGATTCAAAATCAGTGGTAAAAGAATTATTAAATATATTTTCTAGACTTGATTTTCCTCCAAAAGTGCAAACAGATCTGGAGAGAGTGTTTGCTAGTATTAAAATAATACACAGGTCTACATACATCTTCAATCAAATGTAATAGAAAATTTCTGTAACAGAAAGAACTTCTTTTAGAAATTATTGGAGTATTTAACAGAATACTCAGAGCTTAGAGTTGTAAAAGAGTAGGACGAGTATATTGATTCAGTAATATTTGCCACAAAAAGTGCATCACATGCAACACACGGTTTCAGTCCTGCATTAAGCTTAGTAATAATTAAATTAGATGTAGGCAGCTGAAATGTTGAAAAGAAGATGTTGAGCTCAGAGTCAAAGTTGAATGCCATCGAAGTAGGAAAGAAGATAACTCGAGAGGGTAAATGTAATATGTAATCAGTAAAAACTAAAATTTCAAAACGGGATGGAATACTTTGATTTTGTTTCACGACATTGACTTAAGTTGAGATTTAAAGATAAATATGAAGCATCATGGTGATCCACATAATGAAAAGAGGGCGAAACAAAATGCAGGAAGAAATCCTTCCGTGCAGTGCTCCACATTGCATAGCACAAGGAGAAGAAGTGGTAAGGCGGTTTTTGTCTTTCCATCTAGAAGAACCATGGGACCGTGTGGGTTCCACACGGAAGAAGCATCATGGAAAATGATTGCCGTTTCAGGAAGAATGCGTGAAAGGATAAAATGATGAAGGACGGTTAAAATGAATGGTTCGAAGTCAATTTGATACAATATATTAATTTGGGTATTTTTAAGACAATACTGTATATCGGTATTCAAAATTTTGGGAGATTCAAAGAAATTAGTAACGAAAATATCAGATATTGACTATGTATACCGGGTGCATTACTTGCGGTTTGGGAGTTGTTTGTATTCACCACTATCTTCCATGTTCTGCCGAGTTCCCAACCATCTTCTGTGTTGACGTTGTTTTTATGCCGTTGGATTTCTATGGCCTCTCTTGTCAGCTTTTGGCGATAAATGTGCTAGTATTATCGCACCAAGTTATTAGCCTTCTAAGATCTGACTGTAGATATCTACAGATGTCTACACAATCATTTTCATTACGTACACTTCGAAAAAGTTTCAAGTCGCCATCAAACAGTAGGCATTCAGACTCCTTTATAATGGACGGCATGTTAATAATTTATTAATATCATTAATAACCATTAACTTTATCCAACGCTTTGGCAAAGTCTATATATACACCCTGTATATATATACAGGGTGTCTTACGTAACTGGTTCATTAGAACTTTTTTAGGTTCCACTATTCGTAGAGAGTTGAAATTTTGGCAACATGGGTTGTTCATTCCGATCTATTAATCTAAAATATTTTCAAGATGGCCACCACCTCCGGTCTACCGGAAGTAGATCTCAACTTCGTTATTTTAAATGGAATGCTATAGTTTTTATTACACCATTCAATTATACGTAAGAAAATATGTTGACTTTGATAACAGTTGTTGTACCTAACGTTTTTTGTTTTCGAGTTATTTTGATTTTAAGTGGTTTTTATTTTAGATTAATAGATCGGAATAAACAAGCTATGTTACCAAAATTTCAAGCCTCTACGAATAGTAGAACCTAAAAAAGTTCTAATGAACCAGTTACGTGAGACACCCTGTATAACGTCAACCTGACCTTTTCTATCCAATTCAGAATCTGGAAGCCTACCAGATTCAGGAAGCCTGCAATGCTGCCAGTCATCTGGAAGCATTGCAAGTCTTCTGGAAGTAGTGTAAGTCGTCCGAAGCATTGTAAGTCGTCTGGAAACATTTCAAGTCTTCCGAAAGCAATATCAAATTTTATAGAAACAATGTTAAATCATCTAAAAGCAGTGTCGAATCTTCTGGTAGCAAATCAAGTCTTCTAGATGCAATATCAAATCATCTCGAAGTATTGCAAGTCTTCTGGAAGCATTGTAAATCGTCTGGAAACATTTTTACTCTTTTAGAAGCAGTATCAGTTCTGTAGAGACATTTCAAGTCTCCTGGCAGCAAATCAAGTCTTCTAGATGGAATATCAAGTCTTTTAGATGCAATGTCAGGTCTTCTGGAAGCACCTTAAGCTTCTAACAGTACCATAAAGTCTTCTGGAAGCTTTGAAAGTCGTCTGGAAGCATTTCAAGTCTTCTGGAAACATTGTAAGTGGTTTGAAAGCATTTCAAGTCTTTTAAAAGCAATGTGAAGTTATCTGGAAGCATTGTAAATCGTCTGGAAACATTTTTACTCTTTTAGAAGCAGTTTGTGGAAACATTTTAAGTCTTTTGGATGCAAAAAATTACCTAGAGGCAGTATCCAGTCTCCTGGCAGCATATCAAGTCTTCTAGATGGATATCAAGTCTTCTAGATGGAACATCAAGCCTTCTAGATGAAATTTCAAGTCTTCTAGATGCAATATCAAGTCTTCTGGAAGCATTTCAGGTCTTCTAACAGTACCATCAAGTCTTCTGGAAGCATTGCAAGTCTTCTGGAAGCATTCTAAATCGTCTGGAATCATTTTTACTCTTTTAGGAGCAATATCAGTTTTGTGGAAACATTTCAAGTCTTTTGGAAGTAATATTAAGTTTTCTAGAAACAGTATCAAATCATCTAGGGACAGTATCCAGTCTTCTGGCAGCAAATCAAGTCTTCTAGATGGAATATCAATCTTCTAGATGCGATATCAGGTCATCTGAAAGCAACTTAAGTCTTCTAACAGTAACATCAAGACTTCTGGAAGCATTTCTAATTTCCTGGAAGCATTGAAAGTCGTCTGGAAGCACTTCAAGTCTTTTGGAAGCATTGTTAGTCGTCTGGAAGCATTTTAAGTCTTATAGATACAATGTCTAGTACTCTGGAAGCATTGCAAGTCTTCTGTAAGCATTGTAAGTCGTATGGAATCATTGTAAGTGGTCTCGAAACATTTTAAATCTTATAGAAACTGCATCAGTCTTCTGGAAACATTTCAAGTCTTCTGGAAGCAATATCAAGTTTTCTAGAGACAGTATGAAATCATCTAGAGGCAGTACTCAGTCTTCTGATAGTAAATCAAGCATTTTAGATGCAATATAAATCATTTCAAGTCGTCTAACAGTAACATAAAATCTTCTGAAAGCATTGTAAGTCGTCTGTAATCATTTCAAGTCTTCTAGATGCAATGTTAAGTCATCTGGAAATATTGTAAGTAATCTGGAAGCATTGCAAGTGGTCTGGAGGCATTGTAAGTCGTCTGGAAGCATTGCAAGTCTTATGGAAGCATTCTAAATCGTCTGGAATCATTTTTACTCTTTTAGGAGCAATATCAGTTTTGTGGAAACATTTCAAGTCTTTTGGAAGTAATATCAAGTTTTCTAGAAACAGTATCAAATCATCTAGGGACAGTATCCAGTCTTCTGGCAGCAAATCAAGTCTTCTAGATGGAATATCAATCTTCTAGATGCAATATCAGGTCATCTGAAAGCAACTTAAGTCTTCTAACAGTAACATCAAGACTTCTGGAAGCATTTCTAATTTCCTGGAAGCATTGAAAGTCGTCTGGAAGCACTTCAAGTCTTTTGAAAGCATTGTTAGTCGTCTGGAAGCATTTTAAGTCTTCTAGATACAATGTCTAGTACTCTGAAAGCATTGCAAGTCTTCTGTAAGCATTGTAAGTCGTATGGAATCATTGTAAGTGGTCTCGAAACATTTTAAATCTTCTAGAAACTGCATCAGTCTTCTGGAAACATTTCAAGTCTTCTGGAAGCAATATCAAGTTTTCTAGAGACAGTATGAAATCATCTAGAGGCAGTACTCAGTCTTCTGATAGTAAATCAAGCATTTTAGATGCAATATAAATCATTTCAAGTCGTCTAACAGTAACATAAAATCTTCTGAAAGCATTGTAAGTCGTCTGTAATCATTTCAAGTCTTCTAGATGCAATGTTAAGTCATCTGGAAATATTGTAAGTAATTTGGAAGCATTGCAAGTCGTATGGAAGCATTGTAAGTCACCTGGAAACATTTTAAGTCTTCTAGAAATGGTATCAGACTTCTGGAAATATTGCAAATCTTCTGGAAACAATATCTGGAATCAACTTTTCTGGAGACAGTATGAAACCATCTAAAGGTAGTACTCAATTTTCTGGCAGTAAATCAAGTCTTTTAGATGCAATATAAAGCATTTCAAGTCGTCTAACAGTAACATCAAATCTTCTGAAAGCATTGCAAGTCGTCAGGAAGCACTTTGCCTTCTATATGCAATGTCAAGTGATCTGGAAGCATTGTAAGTCTTCTGGAAACAAAAAGTTTTCTAGAGACAGTATCATATCATCTAGAGGCAGTATCCACTCTTCTGGCAGCAAATCAAGTCATTTAGATGCAATATCATGTCGTCTGCAAACATTGTGAGTCTTCTGGAAGGAATATCAACTTTTCTAGAAATAGAGTCAAGTCATCTATAGGCTGTATATTGTCTTCTGGTAGCAAATCAAGTCTTCTAGATGCAGAATGAAGTTTTGCGGCCTTTTCAGAGGCAGTATGAGTCATCAGTAACCTAACTCGATTGGTTGAATAACTATATACACTCAGCAGCAGAAGTCTGCGTACAAAAAACTTGTAATACTTTAATTGAAAAAATAAGAGTCATAATCTAATGTGATAAACTTGATTTTTTTTTATTTTGTATATTAACTACATATAATTCTATTAACAAAATATGCTTCAACAAAACAGAAACAGTAGTTACAGAAAAAAATCAAAACTAAAAATTCTACAAATAACGGGTATGCAAAAATCTGCGTACAAGTCAGGACAGTATTTATAAAAAATTCATAAATGAGATCATTGTTTCTATATTAATATGAGGTCGGATAACCTTTACGTTTAATGACCTCCCTTAAACGTTTAGGCATGGAGTGCACTAATTTCTTCGTTTCGTCCGAACTGATTTTGGCCCATTTCTCAATCATAACATTTTTTAACGTTTCCTTCGACGTTATGTTGTGTTGCCGAATCCTGCGTTCCAGTAAATCCCAGAGGTGTTCGATGGGATTCAAGTCCGGCGATTGTGGAGGTGTTTTAAGTTGCTTTGGAGTATTGTATAGTAGCCAAAGCTTAGTGTTGTGGGCGCAATGTTTGGGGTCATTATCTTGTTGAAAAAAGTATTCGGGCCCCAAGCCCAAGTTTTCGATGCTAGGCTTCAAATTTTCTTTTAAAATGTCTATATATATTTTATGGTCCATTGTCTATGTTATGAAAACCAACCTTCCCACCCCTTTGGAGCACATACACCCCCAAACCATAACTCCACCACCTCCGTGTTTTACAGTCGCTTTCAAAATTTCGGGATTAAGGGCAGTATTAGGTTTTCTCCATACAAGTTGTTTACCCTTAATGCCGAAAATGCAAAATTTGCTCTCATCTGTAAAGAGAACTTTCTCCGAGAATTCAATGGGCTTGTCTAAGAGTTTTTTTGCAAAGGCGATCCGCTTCTGACGATTGACCTCTGACACAAATGGCTTTTTTCGTGCAACGCGACTGTGATAGTTAGCTTTTTTTAACGTCCTTCTCACCGTATCTTTGCTGATAGTTTTATGAAATTCTTCTTGTACATTTTCTACTATTTTTTTTGCCGTCAGCCTAGGTTCTTTTCTAACATGCTGTACAATTTTTCGCTTCTCTCGGTTTGTTAAAAGGGGTCGCTTCTCTCGATCAGATCGCGGACGTGAGAGGTAATCTTCAGTGTCTTTATAATTATTAATTACTCTTTGAATGGAAGAGTGTGACCTGCCGACAGTGTCTCCTATTTTTCGAAAAGATTTTCCCTCTTTCCATAACTTTACAATAATTTTTCTCTCTCCCAATTCAATTTCCTTTCCTTTCGTGTCCATTCTAACTTTTAGCTTCTAAGCCTCTGCTAATATAATTGACACCGATTATCTTTTATTTAAATCGGAAAGCGTACATCGCCAACTACGTATTTAAGTAAATAAGTATATTTTGGAGAAGGCGTCTTTATTTGTACGCAGATTTTTGCATACGCATTATTTGGAGAATTTTTAATTTTAATTTTTTTTGTAACTAATATTTCTGTTTTATTGATGCATATTTTGTTAATAGAATTATATGTAGTTAATACACAAAATAAAAAAAAATTGAAGTTTATCACATTAGATCATGACCCTTATTTTTTCAGTTAAAGTGTTAGAAGTTTTTTGTACGCAGACTTCTGCTGCAAGTGTATATATCTATCATAGACATAATGTATGTCTATGATATCTATAAACAAGGCTAATACTTTCATGATATAATTCTTTCTAATTAACAATAAGTCAATAAACTAAATTTACTCGACCCGCTATGTATTCATTAAATACAGTTGTAAATGTCAAATAACGTCGCCTTAATAAAGCGGAATTCATTGCATTGTTTGATATGGGCGCTTGCATTTGACAAGCACCGACGACTCGGGACGCTTGTTGGATAATGCAATTAATAATATATCAATACATTTTTTAAAATTTCATCATATTCTTTAGATTTATGTTATTAATAATGTATTGATTATTAAAATTTAAAATTATGTTAGATTTAATTACTTTAAGTTTTATTAAAATTAATTAATAACCGTGTATATTGGGTTGTATAATTACCGTTGATATTTACAGAGCGCATGTGTTGTATTATTAATTTCGTGCAATCGTTACGAGGGGGTGCTGAAGCGAGCTGTCAATCTCTTTCGAGTGTGCGGTAATGGTGTGCGGCATGGTTTTGCGTCCGCAAGGCGAAACCCCGAAAGAAATCAGCGTCTGACACAGAATTCCACTGATTTTTAATCAGACGTTTTCACAAAAAACCAAGATTCCGCCGAAAAGCTCCTGCCAACCCGAGGGGTGGCATCGGAAGGTATGTATATATATATATATAAAGCCTCTAATTTTAGGTGGCCATGTTGTGGCGATTCGCTTTTTTTTGTTTAAACAATTAATTTTGAGTAAAATCAGTCTTTTAAAGCTTTTACAATCAATTAATGCGCAAATTTACGCAAATAATCGTTTAAGGTAGATTTTGGAAAAGCCCCAAATCAATTTTTTGATATAGTATCGTCCGTATGGTGAACGCTCCTTGTTTTAAATTGGAATTAATTATACACTAATTAAAATGATAAACACAATTTGCGTCCGTTGATATCATGTTTATTACAATAAGATAACGTTATGTCGTTATGTGGTGAAAATAAGGTAAATTTGATGTGGCAACAGAGCGGAAATTTTCGAGGTTGTTGAGAGAGTGACATCACAAATTTTCTGGGAATTGTGAAATTAAATTCAAATAATATGAGGTGGTTGTATAATTATATTAAAAAAATGTCAATTAAAGGTTTTGTACATTATTTTGAACATGAAAAATAATGTTGTAGTGGTGAAAATATAAGTTTTAATAATTTAAAACAAAATGTCTACAATTGAAAAACATAGATGGCGCTTTCAAAATGATAATCATTCAAAATATTCTCCTTTTTCTTATATTATGAGATTTGTTCCAAAAAGTACCCTAACTCATTGTTTACTCACGTACTGATTGCATGAAGAGTTGAACTTGTTGGAATAAAGCTATATTGAAAGTTTATTTCTATAAAATTGATGATATATGAGTTATAAGGTCATCTCAATTTAAATGCCCAACCCAGCATTTATTTACGTTAAAATCACGATGTGTGGTGATAATAGTTTAACCTTAATACTAAAGCTAATTATCATTTCATTGTCTTTGAAGATAAACGGAAATAACGACTTTATTTTTAAACATAGAGCCGTTTACGTTCTGGCATGACTGATATAATTGTATTCCTAGAAAGTTGAGACGATAGTTTTTCCCAACGACTTTTTAGTCCACTTAAAATCATATTAAACAAGTTTAGAATTTCTTACAAATTGCTGTTTAATAGATACACTTTCTTTTTGTTTGTGTTGTATTTTTAACTCCTACGTGATAAAAAATAATCAGCGAGGAATGTTTTGTCTTCTTCGCCCAAGAATGTTAAGTAATTCTCGTTGCTAAATCTATTTTTATAAAAAATCGTGGCCTTTTCGTTATCAAATTCATCATCACGTGATGAGTAATCCCAATTCGCCTAAGTATTATAGTTAACATTGCGTAATCCTAGTTTGAAAAAAGTTCGATTGTAAAAAAAATAAAGCACAGTGTCTTTTAGGATTCTTAAAGAAAAAACGTTGAATCGCACAAAAATCATGGCGCCAAGAAAAGGGATGTTTAAGTCAAACAAAGTGAAACCAACGGGGAGTTTCAAAGAAAATTTTAAAACCACCAAAGTACAAAATGAGAAACCATCGCAGCAAGGAAGTAGCACCTTTTTTGTTAAACCCGATTTATCTCGAAATAAAACTGAGGATGATTTACCAACCAAGACGGATTTGAGGGAAAAGAAACCGTTTGATAAGAAAAAATGGAGAATGCAGAGGTACAGCAGGAAATACAAAGTACAACAGTGGGAAGATAGAAGGAAAAAAGAAGTTTTGAGGGAGTACTACAAACAAATTGATGATAGACCTAAATTTGATGTGAAAAGAATTTATGAAGAAAACGAAACTGAAGGTGATGATACAACTAATGAAACTCCTCATCAAATGGAATATAACGAAAAACCTATTGAAGAAAATGATTTCAAAAAGAATAAGGCGAGAAAAAAGGCTCACGAAGAATTTGAAAGGATAAAAGAAGAAAAAAAGAAGTTAAAAGAAGAATCAATTAAGAAAAAAGCGGAAAAACGAGAAGCCCATAAAAAAAGTAAAGAAGAAAGACTTGTTAAATTTAAAAGATTAAATAGGAAGACTAAAAAGGGACAGCCCATTATGAAAGAGAGGATGGAATTTCTGTTGGAGCAGATTCAAAAGAATATGGAAAAGTGATTTTCTTATTTGAGTGTAATTTAATTTATTAAATTTTTTAAGGTCGGTACAATTGTTATTGTGATTAAGGAATTTCTTTTAATAAAATTTGACTTTAATGCTCTTTAAAAATAATTGTATCCTTTGTGCTGATATAAAAATTTTCCAAAATTTAAAATAAACCTGTTGCTAACGAAAAAAAACCTTGAATAAGTTATCAATAAAAAACAGGTTATTATCAGTTATATTTAAAGAAAAGTATCTAATAAAAATTTATCTAATTTTTTCAACTCAAAACATACATGATTGTCAAATAATTTTCACAATTTTAATCAATATTATAAAAACAAACTTTATTTTTGTTTATGGTCATTATAAAACTTAATTTTCAATATTTATTTACTCCTGTTTGTATCTGTGTTCGCACATTTGTTATTTTGATCACATTGGACCACATTTTGAATTCATAAGGGAATGTCATTGATAGGTGTGGGTAAAATTTGTCCAGTAAAGTGATGATGGAAATATTAATAAGTTATGTTCATCTTATAAGGAATTAGTTTGAAGATAAAATATTATATAAAACTGTGTTCTTGCATAAAAAACTGACTTCATGCATATGTTGAAATTCAAAATTGTGTTAGCTCTACGGAATACGAAATGAAAAAATCGTTGAAAAAACACTCCTCCAATCGTGGAAACCCGTTTTTCAACGATCAAATCCAAATTATAACTTCTCGCCTCAATCGAATTGAAACAATCTAACTTCGAAATCGTTTTTAACCAATTCGAACTCAACGAAACGAAATCAATTAAAATTCCCAAAACGCTTAAACTGATCCTTCCCTCCCCATTAAAACCACATTTTGGACTAAAATCAATCCCCAACACCTATGTATAAAAAAAAAGAAATCATCACCTTAACGCGACTTGAAGAAGAAATTGCGAATGTTTAAGAATAACTCCAAGATAGTTGCGTTTCATGGCAGTGATCTGTTTTATATAGGAAAACCCGCGAGAAAATTGTCTAAACAAGTCGATAAATGCGGGGGAAAAGGAAGAAAAAGCGCGGATATGTGCGAGAGGGTTAAAAAGGTCATTGAGGTTTACGAAAAGAAAAAGAGTGGTATGATGAAAGGGGGATGCAAAAAAGATGAGAACAAATGTTACTTGAAACCTATACTATGCACTGATTTTATTCATGTGGTGTATTTAAATCGTGTGGAAAACCTAAATCATGTTGTAAACCTTAACCATGTGGGCAATCAAAAAGTTATTGTGATGATAAAAAGGAGTCGAAAACTTGTTCAAAGCCAAGTGGTTGTGAAGGGATGAAAATTTGCTTAAAAAAGAAGATACGGAAAATTAAGGTGTAGAAACCCAAAAAGCTGTTCGAAATCGTTCATCGCAATTATTGAAAAAATTGTAAAATCTCGTATCTTTGGAGGTAAAAAAATGGTGTATAAATAAAAAGAAATGAAATGTAAAGATAAATCGTGCGCTTCAACTAGCCCAAAAATCGAGCTGAAAAATGCGCTCAAACTTGCTCAAAAGCCGAAAAATCCTTGGGTATCAACTTCTTCAATACGTGAACCGAAAAAATTGAGTATTCTTCTCAGAATTCCCTTCTTAAAGGTCTACTATATTCTACTAGGTCTACTATATTTGCCGTTTTTTGAGTTACGATCCGTGTGTCACATCCATCGCTGTCGATTGTCCTGGTTATTGTTTTGTACCATAACGTTTGTTGATTATGCCATGTTAATTTCTCGCCCGACCTTCTTTGCCTTGTGCATTAGGTCTGTACACTTTAATTTGTTGAATAATGTGTATTTATTGTTGATTCTTAGTTCTCTTGTAACATAGGTTTCAATTTCTTTAGGCTCGGTGAGCTCAAAATGTCAAAACGAGACATTCCTTTTCTAGGATTCGTTTTGTGACAAATTTAGCACAGTGAGCTTATAGTGGTTCAGTTTGATTTAAAACTTGCTCGATAATTTTCAGTAAACTTTTCTGCGAAAATAACATCTATTACTTCAATATCTGAACAAAAATCTTGTACGCTATCAAACGAGAACAAACGAAAGGTAATATGGCAGTTAATAAACAAAAAAAGAAAACATAAAACACATAATGGAATAAAGATATCAGTTAATCCTGAAGAAAAAAATGAATACTTCGTTAAAGCAGGTAAAAGAATTCCAACTACAGATATCACATCCCTTATGAACAATTTGAAAATATGTAGCACAAAATCTTTCTACTTCCAACCAATTATCGAAGAGGAAGTAAGGAAGGTAATAGGAGATATAAAAAACAAAAAGACCAAAAGATATATATTACATATTAAGAAGTTTTTTTAATATATAATATATGACATATCAACGCACGTTGGTAATGAATTCGATGCGACAGGAACTTTTCCAGAAAAAATGAAAGTAGCAAAAGTAATACCTGTTCACAAAAAAACAGACGTAGATGTAATAAGTAACTACCGTCCTACTACCAACTATTTTGAAAATAGTTGATCACAACAGCAACTAAACTCAATACATATTGGATATAAGGAATCAATTTTAAATCGATTATATTCGATATTATTACTCTGTACTTGTATTGATTTTTAGTTTATTTTCAAATTGCAGCTTTACATGTTTCGACTTTTAACGGTCATCTTCAGAAGCTTTGTTATACAATCAAAATGATCAGTTTTAAACGTACTCTACAACAAAGAACATGTTGAACGTACCTGCTGTATTGTCAGTAAGGGTTTTGACACTGTCGATCACAATATACTACACCAGAAATTGTACCATAGTGCATTAAGGGCATCCCATACAAATTATTAACATTCTACTTGAATGAGAGACAACTGGTGGAAGTGAACAAGAATGGATCCTCAATAAGACCTTCAAATAGCCATTGAATGGAGTATCACGAGGATCAGTTTTAGGCCCGTTGCTATTCAAAGTGACATGTTTGTACGCTGATGATACGTCATTTATAACAACAGCACCTATGGCGCAAGTAGGTGTTGTTGTGCAAGTGCAAATGTGACGACAAAGACTTAGAATACAAGACAATACCGATAAAACAATATTTAATATTAATTCAAAATATAAATTAAAAATGACCCAATAGTTTGTAACATCAAGTATCACGTTGCAATCACACATTGAGTTGACTTAGAAAAAAGAAAGCTTCAATTTAAAATTTTTGTCAAAACTAATGTTGTTATTGTTGTTCTGTAATTCTAGTAATATGTTCACTCACCAAGAAAATGTAGATATGATTCTTATACATATATGATATCTTCGGAGTTAATGTTTGGTGTGCTTTGATTGGGAGATACTTGGTTGGTCTGCATTTCTTTGAAGGAAATCTCACAGGGAAAAGATACCTCAATTTCCTTCAAGAAAATCTTCCTTTACTAATAAGAAATATTCCGATGGCGCTTATGTAGCTGCAGCAGGATGGCGCACCTGCACGTAATGCTCGTATCGTTAGACAATATCTGGATGAAGTTTTTGAAAGTCGTTGGATTGAAACACAGGGTCCAATTAAATGGGCTTCAAAATCTCCAGATTTATCATTACTCGATTTTTTCCTATGGGGGGGCACTAAAAAACGTAGTGTATAAAACAAGATCTAACGATTTAGAACACCTGAAAGCAAAGATTAGAAATGCTTACCAAAATCTGAATCCGGTAGTTTTGTTAAAATCTACTACAATCGAAGCTGCTAAATGTCAAAGGTCATGTTTAGATAATAATGGGGCTCATATTGAACATTTATAATTTTTTAAATTGTTTTTCAATGTTTTGTTTCTAATGTTTACTAATTGTAAATTCATCATAAATTTTACAATCTGTGTAAAGTTTTCAGACTTATTGTCGGTCTATTTCAAGATATTTTATTTTATTACTTTTGAGCGGGTGGAAATAGAAGAAAAAGATGTAGAATTCTAAACTCAGAAAAAAATTAGCTGTCAGAATCAGTCTTTAAAAGTATAGGTATCAGGGCAAAACACTAATAAAACATGTAGGGCATCGAGTTTCAATCACCCTGTACATGAGAATAAGGAGAAATACACCAGAAATAATTATGTACATGATTTCAACACAAGAAATAAGAATGCTTTTCAGGTACCATATCACAAGATCAAGACAACCCAAAATTATGCAATAAAATGTGTGAAGAGTGAATAAAAATTATGCAATAAAATGAGTGAGTGAAGAAACTATTTTTTCCAACAGTTTCTAAACCATTGATGATTTTTTAAATCATGAATTCTAAGATATAAATTTGTATTTCATTTTATCGTATATCGTTTACACATGTAATTGACTTTCATGTGATGTTTTCATTACATAGAATAGAGAGATTATTATTATTATCTGCAACGACCCACACTTGGGGATTTTAAATTTTAACGTATATTAGCTGGGTTTGACTATTAAAAAAAGTTGCCAATTGAGAGGTTAATGTGGTTATCATACTTCATTTTTTTACCTTTTTGCGTATTAGACATATTCTTCTTATACATTATTAACTGGAATAAGTGATCGTGCAGAGTATTTGCTACCACTTATTAGGATTCTGCTACGTCGCTTCCATCCATTTTTTGAATCGTCCGCTTTGCATCCATTTCTTGAAGTTTGGATGTTTTCTACAGTTACGGAAGTATTTCCTCCAGGTTTCTTTGATGATTATGCGGTTGTTGATCTCTTTCTTTTTTACTGAATATTAATATCCCTTTCTTGTTTCATAAATTATTGATTTTGACTTCTACCATAATTTTTATTGCATTAATGTACTAAGTCTGGTTCCTAAACTAAGTGTGTTATACCGTTTGACGAAGGCATCAGATTTTATCGAATCAATAAAAAACTAAAACTAGATTAGATTAGATCTAGGTTTGTGAAACTTAACACATCGTTATACATACACAAACTCTTGATTGATGATAACAACTGGACTCGCAGAAATAACCAAGGTTAAATAAGAGATATCATAAGAAAAAAAATTTGATGTCCCAAAAATGTAGGACAATAAAATCCAAACTATAAACCACTATGATTCAGTATTATCTTGTTTGATTCCGTATCGTTATCAAAGTACAATAAACCAGACAACGTTGTCTGTAAGGAATTAACTTGTGACGTTAATTCTTTAAGTTGTTGATCTAACTAGGGGACTTTTATTCAATTTATTTGTAAATAATGATAAAGACAACTTTGCACTGCATATTATTTTTGATAATGCAACTCCACGCGTTAATCGTTGGGTTAAATAAAAAACAAATCCGTCTCATTGGAATTTTACATTTCCATATCAACGAAAAAATTGACGAAAAAAAAAAAAATTAATTTAAAAAAACTAAATCGGATTGAACTCGATTGGGTCCAATAAAACCGAACTGAATATTATGAATCAATCAAAATTAATAAACAACACTAAGTATTGCTTAAGTAGTTATTTATTGAGTTTTAATTTTTTTATATTGTTTATAATTTAATTTTTAACGAAAAAATTCGTTCCTTGACCTTTTTTTTCTTTTACTTAATTAAAGATGTCGTTAATTGGATGAGATGAGTCTTTGGGATATCTCTTGATATCGAAAATAAAAATTTAGTGTAGATTTTTGGCGCCTACCTAAAAAAATCATTAATCGGATATTTTAAGCGGCTGTATCCAGTACCATCCCACCACAACATTTGAAAACAATGTCCATAAACGGGTGACATAAGTAGGATCCAAGTCTAAACGATTATCGCTTATCTTTTCGGCCGCCCCACCGCTATGATTGTTTGTACAATGATTGATAATGAGCAGTAAAGTGATATGGGGGAATCGCATAAGTATAAAACGTCGGTTGCGCCTGCTTAACATCATTTACACTTAACGCGACCCGTTACTAACCGAAAACTCGAAAACCAGTCCATTAAAAACTTAATAGGTGACAAGTGTCCGAAGATATTGTGACTGCGATTAGAAACTATTCGTGTTCCCATTTCTTCACATTAACTTTATTTTTTGGTGGCCAAATTAGGTTTTGGCCGCTCTATTCTGACGGGACCAGTGCTTCGTGAATGTTTTTATGTAAAATAGAGGAGGGAACCTGTTGCTTCCGACACCATCAGGTAAATCTAAGAAAAACTTAATAAATCGAATTTGTTAAATTCTTTGAATTTAAGGATCGCTCTTCGCAAATGATGTAAGAATTGTTAAATGATACTAACGGACACGAAGACAATGGTATTAATTAATGTCTAAAATTAGATTTCGAATACCATTACAAATTTGTTAAATCAAATTAAATCATTTCGAGTATTAGTTAAAATGAACAAAATAAACACGAAATTGTAATTTCTTATAACTATTCATCCTATTCATCTTACACAATCGAAAAAACATGTCAAAACTGGTAAAGTAGATAACAACTTTTGTACTCATTTTTGAAGTTTCATTTTTATACGAATCTGTAGAAATCGATTGCGGTAATAATTTCCTAATACTAATTCTGTGGGTTTGGGGCATAAAGCATTTTCGATTCAGCTTTTATATCCCTGCAATAAATATCCGTTGGCAATTGGAGATCATTATAAATTTGACTGGATAATTTAATAATGCATTCAGAGGGTGATTAAATAGATATGATTCGGAAATGCAATGACAGTTTTACTGATTCATTTTCATCAAACAAGAAAAGAAATTTATTATCTTTAGAATGTAAAGTTAATGCTGAAGCATATTCGATTAAAGACTTCAGTGTAAAAACGAAAACTTCATCAATAGAAAAAAGAAAACGTACTCAGGAAGTTGTCGTTTACATGAAAACAATGCTAAGGATAATCAAGAAAGAATGAGAATTGTTCTGTAGAATCGTTAAAGATTGTAATTTCACAAAAATACTTTATCTGATACCTAGAAAATCCCGTATCGCTGAAATCCAAGAGAAATCAGCGTCAGACTACGATTAGATTGACAATGTGATAATCCTCAAGAACAGCTAGATTCACATTATTACTATTAGAAGTTATTGAAGTGTAGAGCAACAACAGAACATTGAAGAAGTAAGAGTGAAAAATTATTCTGATCTTAATCGCCAAACGTGAAATGTTTGGCTGACAAGCTGACAAAGTACTGTGATTTCATATAGAGGATCTTAAGGCACTGATAAAAGAAAGTGGTTATCTGCCATTTAATGTGTAGAGACCTTTTGAGCTTCTAAAGCCGGCAATGATTGAGGTTGACTCGAATCCAACTGGTCATTGTAAGCTAAATTAAAATCTAAATAATGAATCTAAAGTTGAGTTGCGTATAATATTAAATAAAGTTGTAGTTTGGATTAAACATTATAGCTACTAAAACAAGTTTGAGTTAAATCGACTTTTGAGATATGCATGAAAGTTTTTGTATTTTATCCAGCATATAATCAGCTTGCTTAAGCTGATCTCATCTTTTTATTTGCCCATTGACATGAAGTAGTAAGACAAAACGAGTTCTTTATTACCATGTTTACTGCTGTCTCGATTAATATGAGCGAGAAAATAGACGGCAAATCCGATTATGCACAATATCTTTAAATAATACCTCAAAGAAACTATATCTATGATAAACTTTACTTATGCTATGAACCCAAGAAAAATCAGACTAGACTTCCAGCAGATTGATGATATGATGAAGTGATGATCTTCAAGCACAGTTGGATTCACATTATTGTTAGCTGGTAACTGATGTACTTATTGAAATGTGCGAGCAAAAAGAAAACGTTGAAGCAGTAAGAGTGAAAAATTGTTTATTAGAACATGATGTGGTCTTCATCGTCAAACATGATACGTTTGAAGCTGATAATTTTATCCAGAGAAACTCAAGGCAATGATAAAAAGTGGATCTATCTGCCATTTAATGCGTAGAGACCTGTTCAGATTTTAAAACCGACAATGTTTGAGGTTGACTCGAATCCAATTGGTTCACTAACTTTTGACATGAGCATGAAACTTCTGGCAGCTTCATCATATAACTAGCTAACCTAAGCCGATATCGTATTTTTATTTGTCCATTTACATGGTGCAATGAAACAACAAATTCTTTATTAATATTTTCACTCCCTCAGTCTATATAAGCGAGAAAATATCGAAAAATAGTCAGCCGATTATTGCAGAACTGGGATGAAATTAAACAAAAATCTTTAAATAATACCTGGAAAAAACTGTATCTACTGAAACTCGAGAGAAATCAACACCAGACTCTGATCAGATTGATAATATGATGAAGTGATGATCTTCAAGAATAACTGAATTAATCTTCAAGAACAGCTGGATTCACATTATTATTGGTTGATAATTGATATGTTTATTGAAATATGCGAGCAAAAAGGAAACGTTGAAACAGTAAGAGTGAACAATTCTTCTATTCAAAACACGATCTGGTCTTATTGGTTAAACATGATATGTTCAAATCTGACAAAGCACTGTGATTTTGCTGAATCTATCTGCCCTGTAAATCATAGAGATCTATTTAGGTTTTAAAAGCGGCAATGTTTGAGGTTGACTCGAATCTACTTGGTTCATTGACTTTTAACATGAGCATGAACATTCTTTGTTAACATTTTCACTGCCGTTTCAGTTTATATCAGCGAAAAATAGTCAGCAGTCGATTATTTAAGCTTTGTTTTAGGATGAAATTTCACAGAAATCTTTAAATAATAACTGAAAAAGATGGTATCTAGTGAAACTCTAGAGAAATCAACACCAGACTCCGAGCAGATTGATAATGTGATGAAGTGATGATCTTCAAGAACTGCAAGATACACATTATTTTTACTTGATAATTAATTTTGAAATGTGCGGGCAAGAACTAAACGTTGCGGTAATAATCGTCAAACATGAAATGTTTAAAACTGGCAAAGCAGTTTGATTTTATCCAGAGGTGTATCCAATTGGTGATTATAACCTAAATTCAAATCTAAATAATGGATTTAAAGCTGGATTGAGTTCGATATGAAATACAGCTAAAGTTAAAATATTAAACATTACAGCTACCGAAACAAGTTTGAGATAAATCAAATTTTGACACGAGCATGAAAGTTTTAACATTCTCTAGCATATACCTGTCCATTTACGTGGATCAATAAGTCTACTTTCTTGCTCAAAAAACGCGTCGTATTAGCACATAATAATTTCAGTTTATTTTTACAATAACTATATATATCTATCTACAATAATATATATCTATGTATGTATCTATCTACAATAACATAGAATTACTAAATAACTAAATCGTTGGATTCTTTTTCGAAATAATCCAACGAAGTCCTTTCGCAGAACGAAAGGACTTTTTTTAAACAATACACCTTTACTTTTGCTTAAAAAATTATTTATTAACAGAATAATACTCAACATACTGATTATGCCATTTTTTAAAATTGATGCTGGAAAACCATCTCTCAGATGAAGGCCGTTTTCAGTGATGCACGTCTCAAGTCGACTTCTACTCTCTCTATCATTACCTTGTTGATTTGACCAACAAATTGCTTACTTTAGTTTTTCAAGTGCGATGCACTAGGGGGTTTGCTTATGCAGCAAAAATTTAAGCTGTTCGGAGTATTTTTCGTGGTTGCGTTATTTCCTGATTTGATGGTGTTAGTTGGCCTCCTCGTTCCTCAAATCTGACCTCTGAATTGCTTTTCAAGTATACGTGACACCTGAAAAGCTAAAAAAAACTAATACGTAAGTTGCTCAAATCGATAGAGCATTATTGGAGCGAATAACTGAAAACGTCATCTGACAGATGTTGTTTACAAGCATTAATTTTATAAAATGGCAGTAGTCATAACTATTTCAGATTGATTAACGATAGTTAACATAGTTTTTTTAAACCCGTTAACTGTCTTATGAACCAAAGCTGATGGTCTTTCGTAATAACGCCAAAAATTGACTGCATGCGAATATATACGTCATAAACATTAAATACTAAAATATTGCTGAGAACTTATATCTATATCTACAGGTAAATAAAAAAAAACTTTATTTTTTTGCTATACGTAAAAGTATAGGAGTATTATTCTTTTGAATGATATCGTCCAAAACATGGAGCCCAACAAAGACCTGTATGACTGTATGGTGCATTCCTCACACCAGTGTCTTGATTTTTTTCAAAGTTATTCAAAACGAGTTAACGAACAAACAAACTGACCTGTGCTTCAATGTATAGAATATCATATGTGTGCACAATCATAGGCGCCGAATACGTGGGTGCTCTAACAACTGCTTTAACATACAACATTTTTAATGAGTTGGGTTGGGTTTAGTCTACGTGTACAAACAACCATACATAATAATTTTATCAGGATTGAAATTGCCATTTTCAATTACTTTTTAATTTTAATGTACTATTATGCATGTTTGGTGGTGCAGAGACTTAACATTAGTTCCAGAAGATCTGAAATGCTTCCAGAAGACCTTTCAGAGAACTTGAAACTACTGCTTCTAGATAACTTGAGACTGCTTCTAATATTCCTCTATATTGATCTTGATACTGTTTCCACAAGATCTGAAATGCTTCCAGAAGACTTAAGCTGTTTTTAGAAGCTTTCAATTGCTCCCAGAATACTTTATGCTGTTTCTAAAAGACTTATTACTGCTTTCAAAAGACTTGAAATGTGTCCAGAAAACTTTAAATGATTCCGACATGTATGTCCGACGGTATTCAGACATGAAATGTTTCCAGAAGACTTAAATACTGATTCTAGAAGATTTAGAATGTTTCCAGAAGACTTAGTACTGAGTCTAGAAAATTTGAAATGCTGCCAGAAGACTATGTACTGCCTCTGGAAGACTTGCGACTGCTTCCAAAAGACTTGATACTGGTTCTAGAAGATTTCATACTGTTTCCAAAATACTTGAAATGCTTCCAGAAGACTTGAAATGTTTCCAAAAAAACTTGCAATGCTACGAATAACCTGAAATTGCTTCTAGAAAACTTGAACTTGAATTTTAGAAAGCTTGAAATGTTTCCAGAAGACTTGATAGTGCTTCTAGAAGATTTGATATTGTTTCCAAAATACTTGAAATGCTTCCAAAAGACTTAATACTGCTTCCAGAAGACTTGAAATATTCCCAAACAAACTTGCAATGTTACAAGCAACTTGATATTGCTTCTAAAAAACTTGAAATACTTGCAGCAGGCTTGATATTGCCTCCGGAAGACTTGTAATGTTTCCAGACAACTTGATACTACTCCTAGAAGATTTGACATTGTTTCCAAAAGACTTGCAATGCTTCCAAAACACTTAATACTGCTGCTACAAGACTTGATACTGTTTGTAAATCTACTGGTAGAAAATATTATTTATTGGACATGAAATGCTTCCAGAAGACTAAATACTGATTCTAGAAGATTTGAAATGCTTCTAGAAGACTTAATACTGAGTCTAGAAAATTTGAAATGCTTCCAAAAGACTTGAATAGCTTCGAAATACTTGCAATGTTTCTAGAAAACTTGAAATGCTTCCAAAAGACTAGAACTGCCTTCATAAAGCTTGATCTTACTTACAGAAGACTTGAAATGCTTCCAAAAGACCTGATACTGCATCTAGAACAATTGAAATGTTTCCAGAAAACTTGATATTGCCTCTGGAAGACTTAAAATGCTTCCAAAACAAGTATCCATACAAAATTGTTAATGATTTTGTTTCAAGTGAAGTTATTATATTCAATCAGCTTTTAATTTTAATATACTATTGGGTTTATTCTCCCTAATTTAATGTCAGCATCTGCGGATGTTTTTTAGGAGAGCACGTATGATACTTTGAATTTTTACAGACTTAATTCAGGCTCTTTTTGAAAAGCCGTCATTCGTCGTTTGAGTCTATTCTGAACTCAGTTTTTTCAGTATCCAGCATTCATGTGCATTTTCAAAAACTGGCGCCTTTGTACATAATCGTATTTGACATAATGTTTTGCTCAAAAAAGTAATGTACGGGTATATACGTCAAGTATATGTATAAAAAAGTATACGTGCGTGTATATATTTGATATTAGACTCTAACTTGAATTTCAGATCTCCATTTCATTAAAACTAATTTGAATCACTCAATCATCATTTTTAATCCCAATCAGATAATTATTTACAAGTTGTGTCGGATTCCGCATTAAAATTGTAAACACTTGCTTTTGATGTTTTTGGTAAATATTATTTCCTGGATTCATCTCTCTTTATCCTACAGTTGTGAAATCGTAATATGTGAAATTACCAGATTTAGAATAACCAGATCAATAACGAAGGTGATGAACCTAGCCACCTTTAAGTATCCTCTATTACAGGAAATAATAAGATATTAATTTTTTTGAATTATATTAAACCATGTTCTTCTTAATAAAACAAATTTTTAAATAATTTAGAGAAGTAAATTGAATCCCTTTGTTAAATTGTACTTAATAAATTTTATATTAGATTAATAATGTCGCATTATATTCCGGTTTATCAATAGTAATTACACCAACTTAAGATAATGCAACAACTTATTACTATCAGGGACGATTAAAAATTTGACTGTAGAATTCATAGATCTCGGATAACGAGTGAACCATGACATTTTTTTATCATAGCTTAAAGATAACATAGTTTAAAGGCGATAACCTGACCTGCAACTTACTGCGCTTCGTTGTCTCTTTAAAAAAATTTATTCAATATTTATTACGTAATAATTTTATAAAATTCCTTATCTCAGCTTACTTAAAGTTGAGGAGATAAGATTTTTTGATTGATGCATTTTTTTTTGTTTGTTTTAGGGTTGCGTTGTGACGACCGTTACACCGGAAATCGGCAGCGAGCACCTTCCGTTCAATTGGAAGTTATACCTGAACGCTGAGCCGCCGTGGTGCTGCTAGCTAAACGACTCGTTTGAGTAGCTGAACCCCCCCATTACCCCGCACACACAAACTGCGCCATTCTGAGCGCATAGCTGCCTCCTTGCTTTTTTCAACCGACCGCCCAAACACCGAAATTAAAATCCGTGTATTATAAGAATTATCACTAAGTTCCCTGTTCAATCAATTCATTCGATTTATTCGTTGATTTTATATCCTTGGACACCATGAGGGCCGATACTTTAAGTTTGGATGAGCGCGTCCATGTTCTCGATTCTCAAACGAATGTGTGGACTGTTATTGATCAAATCGCGAACACTGGTATGCAAGAAGAAGCTTTTTATGTTTGCGACATTGGCAATATCGTTCATAAACATAAAATTTGGACTAGCGCTATGCCGAGGGTGAAACCTTTTTATGGTACATTCAAATTTACATCATTTAAAATATTTTATTTTAATCAATTTTATTTTTAATTCTTTTTAGCTGTTAAATGTAACGATAGTTTAACCGTTTTGGAAGTCTTGGCAGCTTTAGGAACGGGTTTCGATTGCGCTTCAAAGGCCGAGATAAACAAAGTTTTATCCCTTGGGGTACAATCGAATCGAATCATTTTCGCCAATCCAGCAAAACCAAACAGCCACATTAAACACGCCGTGGCCACCGGAGTCGATTTGATGACTTTCGATAATGAAACCGAACTTTACAAAGTTAAGGATTTATATCCCGACGCTAGGATGGTTATCCGAATTAGACAGGATGCTACAGTTTCCCAATGCCCATTGGGAATGAAATTCGGGTGTAACGCAATAACTGAAGCTCCGCAACTGTTAAAACTCGCCCGCGAATTGGGCATTAACGTTGTTGGGGTTAGTTTTCACGTTGGTTCCGGATGTAAAGATCCGCCGGTTTTTCGAAAAGCCATTGCTGCCGCTAGGAGCGTTTTCGATTACGCAAAAACGTTGGATTTCAATTTTAATTTGTTGGATATCGGAGGAGGATTTCCCGGCGATTTCGGAACATCCATCGAGAGAATTGCCGAAATTGTAAATGGCGCACTCGATGATTATTTCCCAGATCCGTCTGTGGATGTTATTGCTGAACCGGGACGGTATTATGTTAGTTCTGCGTATACTTTGGCTTGTAATATTCATTCCATAAGAACCGTTATTAATAAAAATGGAGACAAACACTATATGTACTACATCAATGATGGCGTTTATGGAAGTTTTAATTGTATCTTGTATGATCACCAAAAAGTTGTTGCGCAACCTTTAAAGGTAATATAAAAAATATTGTAATTAAATATAATTAATTAATTAATTTTAGTTAAATTAAAAAGTATATATTTTTTTTAATCTGTACTTGTATTGGTAATTTATTATCAATTGCAGCTTTACATGTTTCGACCTATTATGGTCATCTTCAGAAGTTTTGTTAAAAAATGAACAAAGCAAGAATGTTCGTCCTTTTTACAGTTTTAACGTTAAATTTTACTTATTTTAATGTGTAACAAATAATGTGTAATTAATTTTATTTTATATTTGGAATATTCATTATTTTAATTTTTTAACAAAGCTTCTGAAGATGACCATAATAGGTCGAAACATGTAAAGCTGCAATTGATAATAAATTACCAATACAAGTACAGATAAAAAAAATACTTTTTAATTTAATTATTGATTAGTGGTTAACATGGATTATAGTTTAAATCGTTTTAATTAATTTTAGGACTACCCCGAGTCTGAGTTAAAAAGTAGCAGCGTTTGGGGACCAACTTGCGATGCTTTGGACGAAGTTCTCCCAAATGTGTTATTACCAGAAATGCATTTGGGAGATTGGCTAGTTTTCGAAAATATGGGAGCTTACACCCTCCCCGTTGCAAGTCCTTTCAATGGTTTTCCAATCCCCAAAGTTCATATTGTTGCGAATGAAAACGTCTGGTTATTATTAAAAGATCTGCTACCTCTAACTGAAGGCCACTTTATTATTGGAAGTAGATCCCCTGAACGTTTACCGATGGAAATTACCGATGGAGAACCATGGAGCTTACCAACAATGCCCATAACAATTCCAGTCCGGGGAAGAGACGGAAAAATAGAAGAGCACGTTTTGGAGTTCGTCGAAATGTGTCAATAGCAGAAGGAAAATGATAGCAAAAGAAAAGGAAACAAGATCAAATTTAATATTTTAATTGATTACCTAACATTTAAATTTTTATTTTCTATGTGTAACGTTTTCTCGAAGCACTTTTTTCTTAGAACGCTAGAACGTGGAGACGACGAGGTCACGAGTATTTAGTGATAATTCGATGTAATCTTACTTGGAGAACGAAGCCGTTAGTTTTTCTTTTTTGGGTAATATTTCAAGTACTTCATGATACAAAATAGTCTTGTGGGAAAATTGACAGAAATAATAACTTGAATAATATTCAAATTTACATTAAATGTTGATTGAGCAAGGGGGCAGCTTAAGCTTACTGATAAAGTGTAACAATGTATGATATTGACTCATTTATCATTTCTAATGTAGACAATTTATGTTGTTGCAAAGGAAATCATGTATCAGTCAATATACTATTTACATTCTTGCTTGTATTGTTGTAATTTATATAGTTATCTATGGACATGTATACTTTCAATAAATGTACTGCATTATGATTGAGTTGTTTTGAATTTCTTTCCATTTGGAGACCCTATTCTATAGAGGGAGAAAATCTTCCTGAAGTTGGGAGAAAATCTTCCCGAAATTGTGACACTTTTTGAAAGATTGCGGATGCTATCAAATCAGATATTGTTGTCTTCGACTTAGATGCTGTTCATCGTTTACCCCAAAACTCGTTGCCAAGAAAAGACAGGGCGCGCGCTAAGGCCGTTATTGTAAAGTTCACTTCCCGAATGACACGAAACCGTATTTTTGGCGCGGCTAACTGCCTATCGATTTCAGACGTTGCGGATAACCTTTACATCAATGAACATCTTACAGCTAATAACATAGACCTCTTTGCTAAAGTACGGGAAGTCGCAAAAAATAAAAACTACAAATATGTCTGGACGAGGAGTTGCGTGATTCATGTGCGGAAAGATGACAGAGCAATGGTTTTGGTGATGAAATCGTTGCCTGGCTTGAATAAACCTGGCCTTTGGCGTTATTGTTTTTGATTCTATACCTTTTTTAATTGTTTATGGGTCTATTCATATCTATTATCAAAACGTCCGTGGTCTACGTTCCAAGACAAATACTTGTTCAATTAATTCACATGCCTTATCGACTGATTTTATTTGCCGTACTGAAACGTTTCTAAATGATAGTAAAAATGAGCTACTCAACACATCTTATACCATATATCGTCGCGATAAAATGTCAACGGCTTCCACCAAGAGCGATGGTGGCGACGTCCTCTCAGCTGCCAGGAATGGTTTTCAACCGTTTCCATGTCGAGTCTGCAGAGTGGTGCGGAGGACTTCTGGCTGAAGGTTCGATGCGGTCAGCTAAACTTTCTCTTGTGCTGTGTTTATCTTCCTCCTTTTGCTGATGAAGCGCTGAATCTATTTTTATCCAGTTTGTCTGCCGTGCGCGATGCCTTCCGGGATAATATGATTGTGATTATTGGTGATTTCAATATGCCAACTGTCTCCTGGACTACATCTGAAGATACTGTACTCATTCGCATAGAAAATTTCTACCGTCGCGCCAATTTTGTTAACGTTTATTCATATTCTAACCTCACTCAATTTAATTATGTATCGAATGTTAATGCTAGAATTCTCGATCTTGCTTTATGCGGTAATGGTCGTGTCGAGGGTCTACATCTGCAAAGATGCAAAGATCCACTTGTGGATCAAGACTGCCACCGCTTGAATTCTTAATACCAGGTACGTTAACTTATTTGAATAATGGTCCGAATGTTCATTTTCTTTTTAAGAATGCTAACTCCATAATTTTTGCTGGGACGAGAGTGGAGAGCATGGTTGAAGTTTTTTATGATAATGTTAATTATGTGATTAATAGAGATGTTCCTAAGCACATTCTACCTCAGCAACGTTTTCCTTGTTGGTACAAACGTTGAACCATTCGAGTTATTAAGGAAAAGTTACATTGCCACAGAAAATGGAAATCTACTGGCCATAGCAGGGATTACCTGGTTTTCTCTATTTTGCGCTGTAGGTCTAAGAGACCTACATTGCGGCTGACTATAGAGATTACTTAAACTCAGTTCAAGCGGGAGTTGTGGAGAACCCCAAAGGAATCTGGTCTTTTGTTAGGTCTAGAAGGGAGTTAACGTCTGGCATGCCATCTACTATGTTTTCCGCTGATGGGTTAATGGTGTACTCAGTTTCTGATATCTGTTATGCATTTGGAGAGTATTTTGCTTCGGTTTTCGTGGATAGTTCAATTGACTGTTCAATGGTCTTCGGTGAGCTGGGTGTGTCACCTTGGTTCTCTGTTGACGCAGTCCTTAATGTTTTAACCCATTTTGACAAGTCTTCTAGTCCTGGCCCAGATGGTATTCCACCTTCTTTTTTCCACCACTTTTACTTATTTTTTCGCAGTCCTTATTGGAAGGTACATTCCCTAGCGCGTGGAAAACAGCGTCTGTGGTTCCAATATTTAAAGCCGGGAATAGACAGTTGATATCAAATTACAGTCCGGTATTTATTCTTTCATCTGTCCCCAAGGTGTTTGAAAAAATTGTTTATAATTATTTCAACCACTTTATTGCTCACTCTCTCATTACCGAACAACATGGTTTCTTTTCTGGCCGATCGATTAAGTTTAACTTGCTGTCTTATGTTAACTTTATAAATTCAGCCTTGAATGAAGACACACAGGTTGACGCAATTTACACCGATTACTCTAAAGCCTTCGACAAGATTGATCATGGATTTCTTATAAAAAAGCTGTCCTCTTTCAACATTTCTATATGATCGGATGGTTTTCTATCTGATTACAAACCCATCTCATCTAGTGTGCCTCAGGGAAGTCATCTTGATCCCACATTATTTTTAATTTACATAAACGACATTTCTTCTTGTTTTAAATTTTCTAAATTCCTGCTCTATGCGGATAATAAAATATTTACTAGAGTCAGCTCAAGTCTTGACTGTCTGAGGCTCCAGGAGGACCTTGATCGTCTGCATGAGTATTGCCGCGATAATAAACTTCATCTTAACTATGACGAATGCCAAAAAATAACATTCATATGGAAAAGCTACCTTATTAATTTTAACTACAACTTTAATGGTAAAGTTATAATCTCTACTGACAGAGTGAAGGATCTTGGCATTATATTTGATGCCGAATTAAGATATCACCTTCACATCGAATTTAGGGTTTGTTATTAGAATAAGTAGAAACTTTACCAATTTTACAAGCATTAAATCCCTTTATATGGCTTTTATCAATACTATATTATCTTATGGTTCCATTGTGTGGAATCCGATGTACGGAGTCTATCGTGATCGCATCAAAGCTGTTTAACGACGTTTCGCACGCTATTTGGCACACAAATACTATATTCCCTGTTGCGATTATGATAGACGCTGTATGGTTTTTAGCTTTTTGTCGTTGCGGCAGCGTCGTTCATTTTCTTTTATATGATTTTAAAAATTAATATAAAAATTCTTATGAAGATCAAAAAAAATTTTTATTTGCGATGTTGGCAATACTTATGAAGAATATTTTTGAATCATTTACTCGTGCTAGAAATATTCTTTGTGCTTTTCACGTGTAATATATATGTAGATATATATATATAGATATATGTTAACACGAGTAACAAATACAGCTCGGAGGTAACATAAAATGGTAATTAATTTAATTTTTAGTATTAGTTTTTTTTATCTTTCATGTTGGCAATAACAGGTAATTTTATAAAACGATTGACGTATGGTTTTTGACAGCTTTAAAATTTGGTGGTTCATTTCCGATAAGAAATCGTTTTTCTAATGTGTTACATATCTAATTTAAACTAATTTAAACCAGAAATTTAGGCTTAAACGACATTATTCTAGCGAGATAGTAAGTTTTAATTCAATAAACGCCGATCAGGAAAGCCTCAATACTTATATTTGTGTTATTTTATTTCTTATAAATTTATTTTGTTTCAGGTGTAATGGCAATCTGTAACGAGTGATTTGTATTTATAACAATACCCCAAGACTTTATGCATTATATGGTAACAATTCTTTAAATTTGACAATTTAAATTTTGACAAGTAAACATAAGCTCACTTTTGCTTGAATAATTAACACATGGGCTGAAAAATCCCGGGCCTAACAAAGAAAACACGTTTTTTTTGGTTCAAAGTAAGCTTTATTCATCAACGTAATCTCCATCAAGAGCAACGCAATCATTCCAGCTCCGCTTTAACATTTCAATACCACTTTCGTAGAACGATTTATCTTTTGCAAAATAGGCCTCAGTTTCAGCGATAACCTTTGCATGCGTGCAAAATTTCTTACCGGCGAGCATTTTTTTGAGGTCTGCGAACAGCCAGTAGTCGATGGGAGCAAAATCTGGCGTATACGGTGGATGTGGGAACAATTCGAAGTTCAATTCATGTAGTTTTGCCATTGTTTTGATTGACTTGTGACACAGTGCGTTTTCTTGATGAAACACATTTTTTTCTTTGCCATATGCGGTCGTTTCTTTGCAATTTCGGCCTTCAAACGCTCCAATAACACTATATAATATTCACTGTTGATGGTATTTCCTTTCTCAAGATAGTCGATGAATATTACACCACACACATCCCAAAATATCGAGGCCATAACCTTTCCAGCCGATTGTTGTGCTTTCGGGCGTTTTCGACGAGGTTCACCAGTTGCTGTCCACTCAGATGAGGATCGTTTTGATTCCGGAGTGAAATGATGGATCCATGTTTCATCCATTGTCACATATCGACGCAAAAATTCTGGTTTGTTACGTTTAAACATGGTCAAACACTGCTCAATATCATCAACACGTTCTTGTTTTTGGTCAACAGTGAGCAAACACGGCACCCACTTTGAACAGAACTCTCATAGTCAAATGCTCATGCAATATATAGCCAACACGTTCTTTTGATATCTTTACGATGTCAGCTAACTCACGCAACTTCACTTTTCGATCATTCAAAACGATTTTGTGGACTTTTTGATGTTTTCTGGTGTTACCGCCTCATTTGGACGTCCACTGCGTTCTGCATCATCGATGTCTCTACGACTACGTTTGTAGTCAGCAAACCAACGTTTTATTGTTGTTTCTGATGGAGCGGAGTCCCCATAACACTTTTCAAGCCATTGCTAAGCTTGAACGGTATTTTTTTCCATCAAGAAGCAGTTTAAAATTAAAAACGAAATTGTATTTGATCCATTATTTTGAAAATAACAACTGTAACGTCACTCTTAGCACAATAACTCACAAACTAATGAATAGAAAATATCATGAAATTTTAACAGCTGTCTTTTGAACGTTAGTACTAACTGAAGTAAAGTGACTGCAATAAAGCTAGCGCCATCGATGTGTTAGGCCCGGGACTTTTCAGCCCATGTGTTACTTTTAAAATATCCTTTAATATTTTCCACGATTTTATGTTAATTTATTTTAATATAAGCTTGATTATACATATTAGTATATTATACAGACTGAGTCAATAGTGCGAGGACGGAAGATTGTGGCCTTACTGTTGAAAATAAAAAAAATGCTTGTATGTCTCATATATTACAATGAAAGCTGCATCGATTAAAATCATTTTCAGCTATACAGGGTGTTTCATTATTCTAGGACCTTATTCAATTTCATTTTTTTAAATGGAACTCTATGCATCTTGTTACATATGTTGATTACCTGTCTTAAATGCTATAAATGCGTATATTATTTTCAAATTTTGAATGCAAGGTTGCCAAGTTATTAATCATTTTGTGAAAATTTTTGAAGAATCATGTGGTCACTTCAAATTCGCTATCAGCATTATTATTAAATATTGAAGATTGTGTTTTGGCATATCGATAAACAAAGCTTGGATCTTTCAAACTCCACTAATACTATTGGGTAATATTATACAGGATGGTTAATTTACGCAAATTAACCAGAACCAGTTAATTTGCGGAATGTTTGGGGGACTATAACTATGTTATCTTAAATGGAACACCCTATATTTTTTCAATGCTTCCAAACGCTTTATAGTAATTAGCTTTTATTTTTTATGCACATGGTATGTCTAACACAAGTACTTTTGAGATAACTAGACTGATTCAAAAATGTTGGTATAAACCTGATTTTTTCACAAGATATAAGGTATAAAGAAGACAATTTTTAACAAATTGCAAGTATGTCTAGTTCGTAAAAGATGAAAAAGTATATATCTGTGCATATTCAGTTCAAAAAAGACTAGAATTTTCGAGATAGGTATTAGAAAAAGTTCAACAAGAACATATTTTTTGAAGATTGTAATTTGGCATATCGATAAACAAAATGTTGGTCTTTCAAACCCCACTACTATATAGGATGGTTACCAGAACCCGTTAATTTATAAAATATTTGGGAACCATAACTTTGTTATTTTAAATGGAACACCTTACATTGTTTCAATGCCTCAGAAGGCTTTGATAATTACCTTTCATTTTTATTAAGCATATGGTATATCTAACCTATGTACTTTTTGAGATAATTAGACTATTTCAAAAATATCGGCATAAACCTGATTTTTTCACAAGAAATAAACTATGAAGAAGACATTTTAAAACCAATGTAAGTATGCTTATTTCGTAAAAGATGGAATAGTATGGACCTGTGCACAGCATTGAGAAAACAACTTTTCAAAAACATATTTCTTTTTAAATATGTTGCAAAAATACTATCATAGTGAGGAGGTGTACCATCGTGCTGAGATCACATTATTTGTTAAACATTTAGTGAAACATCTTCTAAAAGGGCTGGCAATTGAATTTTTAAGAAATTCAAAAAGAATGTCCGTTGACGGTTGCCTCAAAGAAATACAATCTGTTCAAATAAGATCCTATAATCACTGCCTAGATATTTTAGGACTATCGATGTTAGTGGATTACTTCTCATATTGATAATATCGTAGTAATGAAGAATAAGACGGTTAACATAGTTATTTTTACGAAACATCGCTTATTCGCTGTATAGAAAATATTAAAAAAAATATGTTGTTTGTGTCATTTTTGAACTGAATATGCACAGATGTATACTTTTTCATCTTTTACGAACTAGACACACTTGCATTTGTTAAAAATTGTCTTCTTTAGATGTTGTGAAAAAATCAGGTTCATACCAACATTTTTGAATCAGTCTAATTATCTCAAAAAGTACTTGTGTTAGACATACCATGTGCTTAACACAAATAAAAGTTAATTACTAAAGCATTTTGAAGCATTGAAAAAATATGGGATGTTCCATTTAAAATAACATAGTTATAGTCCCCGAAACATACCGCAAATTAACTGGTTCTGGTAACCACCCTGTACATATTATCCAATAGTATTAGTGGAGTTCGAAAGATCCAAGCTTTGTTTATCGATATGCCAAATTACAATCTTCAATATTTATTAATAATGCTGATAGCGAATTTTAAGTGACCACATGATTCTTCAAAAATTTTCACAAAATGATTAATAACTTGGCAACCTTGCATTCAAAATTTGAAAACAAGATATGCACTTATAGCATTTAAGACAATTAATCTGTATATGTAAAAAGATACATAGGGTTAAAATTATACGAAACACTGCCACTAAAGGCACGAAAGAGGATATTGCGCATGCGTTAAAGTGCGCTGCAGGTGTATTTAGCAAATTTTAAAGGACAATTTCGAAAAAATCCTGATTAGATTCATAGTGAAACCCAGAATGTATCGGACCTTAACAAATGAAGGTAGAATATTATGTAAGGAATCATCTGGAGGATGAGTTATCGACCAGTCAAGAGAAGAAAGGTAAAGGATTCGGCTGACCAAGGATTTTGAGAAACCATTATTACAGAAGATATCTGTTAGGATCTTTAGGTTTTTATCACGAAAACCCTCATCAGCCAGACGTACGACTCTATCCTTTATAGCCCTAAATGTGTTGATCTTCATCTGAGTTAGATGGCAAGAATAGAAATTAATGAAGCGACCGGAATAGGTCGGTTTCCTATACCAATCTAACCTATTTAAAAAAAATGAAGTTGAATACGGGCCTGGAGTAGTGAAACACTGTATAGGTGAAAATAATTTTAATCGATGCAGCTTTGATAACAATGTATGATGATATAAAAGCATTATTTTTATTTTCAACGGTAAAGCCACAATCTTCCGTCCTTTCACTATTGACTCACCCTGTATATACACATAATACAATTTACGATAATACAATTAAAAAATGTTACGTTATGTTGTATGAAAACATTTTTAAGATATAAAGGAATTGATTAAAATAAGATTAAAACGACCCCTAAAATTAAATTTGTGAATCCTTAGTAACATTTGAAGTGGGGTCACCGAACAATTACTACTTTTAATCGTGACGATCTGAGGGGGTGTTATTATCTTCATTTGAATTATAGACGAACCCACCGGGAAAATCTATAATCCTTATTTAATTAAATTCCGTTGTAAGGTGGTGAGTTGGCGCACCTTTCAGTAACCAATTATCGTTTTCTTTCTACGAGAAATTCCGAGCATTAGCTCCCTCCGAAGTCCTCCCTTTTCTCTTTTACTAACTACTATCTTACGTTCCGTTCTTCCAGTGTAATTGTGCATAAAAGTCTCTGCCTACTGGTTCGCGATTATAATGGGGGAGTTCGCGCGGAACGACTTCACAAAACGTTGTCTGTGTTGGAACTGAACCCAACCCTACCCCCGCGGTCTTTTGAGACGACCAATGCGAAACTATCGCGATAAGAAAAGCTTTTCTTTGAACTTTCGGAGTTTCTCGTTATCTTTATACAAATTCTAAACACAATTTCATTTAATTTGATTATTTTTTTTAATAACGTGAAAATTGCTGTTGAAAAGGGTGGAAGTTGCGGTGTATTCCGTCTCGCAATACGAACTTTCCAATTTCCATACAATTCACATTACTGGGAGTATCTCGGATCGATTTCCATTGGAGTCGAGTGCCGGGACGATCGTCGCGAGGACTGCGCCGGGCGCAAAGTCGATATGTAAATGATTTTGTAAAATTAAGAACAGAATTTAATTTGGCTGCTGATACGACAATTTCTTTGCGGTCGGGGGGTGCATAATACACAAAAGGGACAAACCTCTCGATGAGGGCTAAGGTCGAATCGGCGACTTAATATTGCATGTGGCGGTCCGCCGATAAGACGAACGGTTGCAATTCTTGAAATTCCCGAACGGCGACCCTTTCATACACCAATATCTCAAGATGTCGTCGTCCGTGAATTGAAATTTGTAAACCACCCTCACATTCCGACCTATTCTACATTTCGCACCCAATATAAGGACTCCATCTGCTGGATACCGATCAAATTCGCATAACTTTACAGTTTTATCGATTTTTCCAATTAAAATGAGTTTCGTTAAAAATAGAAGAACTGAGAAAAAATAACGAAATTAATTAAAGTTTTTATAAATGTAATCATTACCTTGAAATCAACCGGCAATAGAATCGAAATTTAATATACTCCCCAAAGGGGAGGCAAAAACGGTACATAATATAATCACCCCTAACGCTGCTCGCTGCCACTCACAAAGACCATTGTACCGATTTTATTTAAAGAGTATCATCGCTTCGGCCGGTTATTCGACGGAACCCAAAGGAGTAGTCTGGCTACAGCATCCATTCGGGCGCATAATACCACCCTTATTATTCGCCCTATGTTGCTACACATGGCGGTGTAGAGTTGCTGTCAACGATTTCAAAGACCTCCGTGACGTCGGGGTATTAGCTGTAATTTGCTATTTCGGGAAGGGGCGGCTTTTTCAAGTGTGCTCGATACTCTGAGTTGTCCTGTTTTTCTGTATACATTCAGGTTTCAACACTACCCTAAAATATGAATTAATATTATTGGACTGTAATAACAAGGGGCGAAGAAAATTATAATTTTATGAATACATTTATGTATCATGTATAAGGGAAATAATTTTAAATGGTTTATAGAGTTACTGGGAAAGATTGGGATTACTGAGATAGATGTAAATATTTTGAATTGCATACAATTATATCTGGGATATTAAAGGAGCTAATTTTATAAGAATATTACGGTCAATCTTGTAATTCCTCATTTAAGCCAGACAGAAAAACCATTGCAACAAATTTTATGCATTTTCAGGCATTATTTGAAGAGATTTCCTAGAAAATTTAATAAAGGCTTTTTTCTTATTTGAAATTTATAGATAGAAATTAGTATACATCTTGAGAAAAGAGAAGTAATTCTGTATTATCAACGAATAAAGGCTTGAACTATTTTTTTAGCTCTTTGGATCCCGTCTGGATTAACTGGAAGTTAATGAGTATAAAACATTATTGCTTGTCTAATTATTCAGATCAGTGTTCTTCAACTTGTGTTCCGCCGAACCCTACGACTCCATTCAAATACTTTGGGGGTTATACGAGTTAATCTTACAATTCGAAAAGGGAATATTTTAAAAGAATACGTATTGAACTAAATCAGAAAGGGAGTACCTTTGAAAGATATGTTCGTAATGATAAAAAAATTGACTATAAACATCGTATTGAATTAGGCGCGTAGCTAAACTTACTAAATTTTGTGCAAAAGATTTTATCACCTCCATGATCGGTGAAAAATTTGCAACTAATTGATCTTGTCCCATTATATCATGACGATATCACGAATTAAAGACATTTCAGATTTTTAGGAAGTAGAAGTAGTGAATCGTTTGAAGTACACTAAACGTAAACCTGGATTAACAATTTTGTTAGCTTTCGTTAGATTTATGTACGAATTATCTTAAGGAAAATACACTTTTATGTAAAGCTCTAGAGCTCAAACAACAGTTGAAGAAATATTTAATTTACTTAATGCTTTGAAAAATATTAACTTTCTTGCAATGCCATGATTGATGTAGTAAAGGGAGCATAAAAACACATCAAGGCCAGCCATTGCTGTCTTCATCACCAAGCTGTCGCTTGTTCATACTGATGAAAGATGGTTATCGAGGGAAAAATTTCTAACTGGATGCTGGGAATAGCTTGATGATACTCGTATCTTTTTAGCTGAGGGTGTTAATCTTTCACTTCAACGACCAAATACTCCAACTGTTAAGATTCAGCCTCCATGTTAAACCGTAATCTATCATTATATCGATTGAAGGCTACCAAGACTTCATCCAATGAATCTGCAGGGACAGAACAGATAATGTCGTCTACATTCTTGTAGATGAAAGGGAGCACAAAACTTAATTTTGCCATTTAGGAGGAAATTAAGTCACCCATCACAATGAGGGCTAGAATAGGGCTCAGAGGACTACTCATGGGTGTATCAAGTTGTTGTTGTTCAAATTGTTCCCTATAAGAGAAGGTGGAAGAAGTGAACAAGAAAGAAATAATTTTCATGAACACATGTTTATCTATAGCAGTGTGAGGAGTCACACGGTCCCATTCTCTATTAATAATATTGATAACTAAATACATAGAAATATTGGTGAACAATGAGACAACATCTACTAAAGCTGGATAATCACTTGGAAGTTTCATATCAGATATAACTTCAACAAAGGTGTAGAAATCTAGCATACGAAACCTGGTCCAATCTAAGAAGGTATCAGACAAAAGGTTGGCAATAAACTTCGAAACAAAGGAAATGATAGGTCTTAAGCGACAGTCTTCCGTATGGACTTTAGGGAGATCATACAATTTAGTACCGATTACATTGTAACACATCAAAGATTTAGATGTTGTGGCATCAATATAATCAAGTTCTTTTACTTTTTGAACAAATCTGTTGTTCTTGGATTGTGGTATGGTCCTTGGATAACCGACCATAGGTGAAATCATTCGTTAGAAGCAACATGGCCTTTTCGGCCGGAGTAATCATAATTGGGTCAGAACGATTACCATTCTTTGAAAATCCGGTTGGCTCCAGTTCACTATTGAGAATGAACCTCTCTCTTTGAGAGAAAGAAGGAACATTCTTAACGAGTTAGTAAGGACATTAGTGGTGCCACTCCTGATCAGAATTAAGATCACAAATTATTCTCACAAATTAAATTAAAAGTAAAAGTTAAAAGTTAAAAGTAAAGTAAAAATTATTATTAAAAGATTACTTTCCGTAATTTAAAATTAATCAAATATATTTTTAGATATTTAGATGATCGAATGGTTTACCTAAGCCCAACATTCTATACATCAACAAAATGTCTTATGACAAACTTAAAGCAGTTTCCGTTTATAGTTTTTTTTGAGATTGCCTCTATGAGAATAATTCTTTTGATGAATTTTGAAAGTGTATACTTTACTATTATATCATTATCAGTTTCAAGCTACCGTCACCCAGATATATATATCTCATCGGATGTCGATGATGCTTGCTTTAGTCTGACTTCGGATGTAGAAGTCTTGAAGCACATTTCTAGGCGTCACTGCCTTTGTCTGAATGCTGCTAAACCTGAGTTGATTTTATTCGAGCCAAGGAAGGTGATAAGTGACAATTCTGATGAATTCTGGATCGGGTCAGGATAGTTATCGACAATCAAGTATTGCCACTGAACGATTGCGTGAGAAAATTGGCAACATCAATAAGTGCAGTATATCCGCGTATGCTGGTCTTAAGCTGATTTATGGCGGTCGGTCGTTTCTCAATCGCAGAACAAGGGTGCTTTTGTGCGAGGCCTTGGTGTTGTCGCATTAATAAAAATCAAAATACTTGCTTGCGCTTGATATTCGTATGTGACGGCCATGCGAATATCAAGCATGTTTCGGCATATTTCGCATAAATTCAAGGATTTGGGTTGGTCCAACATGAAAAATAGGTGAATACTCCATTCGGTTGTTTTATTCTTTAATATAATTACTTTGAAGGAACATCTATACTTGTTCATTAGAATACAATGTCCTATCGATATTCACACCTTGAATATTCGATTCATGGCACTCTTACTCCGCCGATCCATCATCACTAGCTATTTAAGAAAGGCCTTTGATACCAAATAACACAAATTTTTAATGCTTTGCCATCATTACGTTTGTTTTTAATTTTGTTGTAGATGATTGATCATCAGGTCGTATTGTATCCTACTATGGTCACAGTGGCACTTTATTTGTCTGCCAGTAGATCGATAATATCAATTAACGAAAGAACTTTCGATAGTAGTTAGATTAGCTAGTTCACATGCTAGCTTGGTTAATGGAGGTTACTTTAATTGATAAATCGCGTTTTTGAAATACTTTTATAACCCGTATAGTATATTTAATTGTGCATGTAAATGACAATAAATCGGTCCAGAAATGTACAGGTTTGAAAGGATTACTTGTTTAATAACCCTCCAACACTTTGTAGCGTAGCATAGAGGTTAGTGCAACAGTCCGGCAAACTGGAGACCTGGGTTCGAATCCAAGCGCGCTGCTATCATTTCTTTTCATATTTATTCCTGTCTATACGTGTGTTAGGTAAAATTTCTTTCCTTCTGTTTTCATTTATATGTGCTACACGTAAAAATTCCAATTAATATAAATATATAATTTTTATAACCCAACCTAACACAACAAAACCCAAGTTAACCCAAACTTAGCTCTTTTTTTACGAGGTCGGGGAAAATCTGTGAACAGACATCTGGCCTGAGGTGATGGGCGGCCAGATAGTGTCCCCGACCCACTAAAAACCCTTTTCCTCGTCTTCTCCGGAACCACCTATTCGGTATTGCATCGGAGATCCAAACATCATCTCGTGTTCCATCATTTTATCCATCTTTTTGGTGCATTCGCATTTCGTCATTGTGGTACATACAAACATAGATCGCTACTTTTTTGAAATCATCTTGGTTCAATACATATCGCGGCGAGGAGCGACCTCGCTCCTCGTGTTGTTCCAACTTCATCGTTTATTATCCCGATGATTTCCTCCTACGAGCTGGGGGGTGACTTTGTCCTAATTCTTCTTTCCTGTGTCTCTTACGTCCCGCCATTACGTGAAACATATTCATCGTTACTTTTTGAAATAATATTAATTCTATACATACGCGAGTAATCCCATTTCACGCGCCATTTTCTTCTTCCTTCAAATTCTCAATCTTCTACTTTCTTCTTTCATCTACCCAGGAGTCGTCTCCTTATTTCTTTCTTTAACGGTTGTTTCTTCTTTGTTCTTTATTATTATTATTGCTCTAAGCTAACCCACCAGTACTTCTGCTTTTTTTTCTTCCACCGATCGTTAGTATATTCGCCACCGTGTTCTTGTTTATTAATAAACCTATTTTCGTCTCCGCTGTTTTCTTTTCTGCTTCGAATCTTAGGCAGTCAAACAAAGTGAGTTCAGGTGTATCCGGCACTTCACATCCATACCAGCATACATCACTATCGATTTTCTTTATATTTTTTAGGTAGCTGGCGAACGAGCCATGCTCCGTAATCGCTTGTGTTAGATAGAAATCTGTTGGAGGTCCTCTTTCTTGCCAGGTTTACATGTTTCTTATAAATACGCTAGCTCATCCGTTGCAGTTTGTCCATCTCTGCTGCCATTTCTGAAGCATTCTCTGTCGAACTTCTTCACTGTTACTACCTTTATCACTATAGTTTTCCGTTCTTTCCCATACCAGTAAGTCCAAAGGTGGACACCCTGCTAGAGCGCCAACTGCTTCGGTTGATACAGTTCGGAACGCTGCTTTGATAGAAATTGCGTATTTTCTTTCTATACTTCTAAGCATGTTTTGTATTTTTTATGTCTGAGTGCACTCTGCTACGCAGGGGCTCCATATAGTATCACCGAACTTATAGTTGTCGCTAATATCTTTCCCTTCTTTTGAGAAGGGCCTCCTATATTTGGCATTAGTCTGGTTAGAGTATTTTGGATTTTTGCCGCCTTTTCACAGACCACTCCCATATGTTTTGTCATTTTCATGTCTTTGTCGAGTGTCACACCCAGGTATTTCGGAGGACGCTGTAATGGCTGTTATTACAGCGTCCAGCGTGCTTCTTCCCTTCATATAGGCAAATTGAAGATCGCTAATTCCTTCGCTATCCTCAAGTTGGTCGATGAGTCTTTTATTTATTAGCCGTTTCAATTAATATAAATATATAATTTTTATAACCCAACCTAACACAACAAAACCCAAGTTAACCCAAACTTAGCTCTTTTTTTACGAGGTCGGGGAAAATCTGTGAACAGACATCTGGCCTGAGGTGATGGGCGGCCAGATAGTGTCCCCGACCCACTAAAAACCCTTTTCCTCGTCTTCTCCGGAACCACCTATTCGGTATTGCATCGGAGATCCAAACATCATCTCGTGTTCTATCATTTTATCCATCTTTTTGGTGCATTCGCATTTCGTCATTGTGGTACATACAAACATAGATCGCTACTTTTTTGAAATCATCTTGGTTCAATACATATCGCGGCGAGGAGCGACCTCGCTCCTCGTGTTGTTCCAACTTCATCGTTTATTATCCCGATGATTTCCTCCTACGAGCTGGGGGGTGACTTTGTCCTAATTCTTCTTTCCTGTGTCTCTTACGTCCCGCCATTACGTGAAACATATTCATCGTTACTTTTTGAAATAATATTAATTCTATACATACGCGAGTAATCCCATTTCACGCGCCATTTTCTTCTTCCTTCAAATTCTCAATCTTCTACTTTCTTCTTTCATCTACCCAGGAGTCGTCTCCTTATTTCTTTCTTTAACGGTTGTTTCTTCTTTGTTCTTTATTATTATTATTGCTCTAAGCTAACCCACCAGTACTTCTGCTTTTTTTTCTTCCACCGATCGTTAGTATATTCGCCACCGTGTTCTTGTTTATTAATAAACCTATTTTCGTCTCCGCTGTTTTCTTTTCTGCTTCGAATCTTAGGCAGTCAAACAAAGTGAGTTCAGGTGTATCCGGCACTTCACATCCATACCAGCATACATCACTATCGATTTTCTTTATATTTTTTAGGTAGCTGGCGAACGAGCCATGCTCCGTAATCGCTTGTGTTAGATAGAAATCTGTTGGAGGTCCTCTTTCTTGCCAGGTTTACATGTTTCTTATAAATACGCTAGCTCATCCGTTGCAGTTTGTCCATCTCTGCTGCCATTTCTGAAGCATTCTCTGTCGAACTTCTTCACTGTTACTACCTTTATCACTATAGTTTTCCGTTCTTTCCCATACCAGTAAGTCCAAAGGTGGACACCCTGCTAGAGCGCCAACTGCTTCGGTTGATACAGTTCGGAACGCTGCTTTGATAGAAATTGCGTATTTTCTTTCTATACTTCTAAGCATGTTTTGTATTTTTTATGTCTGAGTGCACTCTGCTACGCAGGGGCTCCATATAGTATCACCGAACTTATAGTTGTCGCTAATATCTTTCCCTTCTTTTGAGAAGGGCCTCCTATATTTGGCATTAGTCTGGTTAGAGTATTTTGGATTTTTGCCGCCTTTTCACAGACCACTCCCATATGTTTTGTCATTTTCATGTCTTTGTCGAGTGTCACACCCAGGTATTTCGGAGGACGCTGTAATGGCTGTTATTACAGCGTCCAGCGTGCTTCTTCCCTTCATATAGGCAAATTGAAGATCGCTAATTCCTTCGCTATCCTCAAGTTGGTCGATGAGTCTTTTATTTATTAGCCGTTTCAATAATTTTTCCTATGATACTTAGAAGGCATAAGGGGCGATAAGCTTGGGATCCGTCTTATTTTAATGGTTTTTCAATTAACAGAAGTTTTGCTCCTTTCCATATTTTCGGAAACTCTCCACTCCTCAAAATCTCATTAAAAACTCTCAAGAAGGGACTTGGATCTGCTTCTATATATGCTCTCAACATTTTGTTTGTAATGTTATCCATGCCTGGTGCTTTTCTTGGTATTAACTTTTTCACAGCTGTCATTATTTCCTCTTCAGTAAAAGGCTGATCATGTGCATCAATAGGCAATGGCGGTTTTACTCTATCAATTTCTTCTCGCACGGTGGGAAATAGTTTTTTAAACTGCCTTTCCACAGTATCACCGTCCAATTCTCCTGCGTATCTGGCTCCCAGTCTCTTTGTCAGTACTTGGTAGGCTGTACCCCACACGTCCTCCTCCAACTCATTGCACAGGTCTTTCCATTTCAAGTTTTTGGACTTCTTTATCAAATATGAGAGATTCTTTTTAGCTTTCTTATATTCTTCTTTCTCGTCATGGTTGGTTGGCCATGGTGGTTAGTTGAGCTCGTCTGTTGAGTGAACCAAAATTAGCTAACCCAGCTCAATCGAACCCCAGCTAACTCAACCCAACCCAATCCATTAGATTCGAGATCTAGTATTAATTCTAATAATATCAATTACTTTAGTTCAAGTATTGCCACATATTTCGTCACAGAATGAAGGGCCGCTTGTCTCAGTTTCAGGATGCATTGTAGGGCGACAGGGATAGGGCGGTTTACACTTAACAATTTATTATGATTACTATACGGAGTTTTTTTTTCTTTTTCTTTCTTGTTTATTTACTGCTGTTATTTACGGCTGTGCCTGAAGTCCGCCTAATTTGTCCTGATTTTGATCTATAATTTTAATTTTATATATATTAAGTCAATGTACAGGGTGGGCAAATTTTAGTACAGGGTGTTATTATATCTCAGAAACCATAAGAGATACGAAAAAAGTAGGTGCCATGTCCCGGTCTTTTTCTCCGAGACAAATTCAGTCCATCAAAGACAAAACCTCTATCTCCTTTTGTTTTAGGTTATATCCAAAAAGTCATATTTTCGCTATTTCAATAAATGCTCGTATTACGTTTATTTTTGAAATTGAAGAAAAGCGGTTAATACATGCTGAAGACCCTTTTTTGAGTAGGATTGTGCCGTTGAAAAATTTTAACTAAAGTTGATAATTTTTGAGATGGAACAATATAATGGGACAAATAAAGTAATATTATTATTATATGTACAAATATGTTCATTAATAAATTTTCATGTATTTTTCAGTATTTTTTTGAAGGGGTTTGCTGATTTAACATAGTCTTTCGTTCTTGTTTAAAGTTTATGGGTAAGAAAGAGTACACATCTTTTGAGACAGAAAAGAAATTCTTGTTATTAATGCATAAAGGCATATTTAGGCTATATTTACTTCTTGTATATTTAGATGATCGAATGGATTACGTAAGCTCTCGACATTCTTATACCGAGTGTCCCTCAAAAGTGGCACATATTTTTTAATTATTAATAATATCTGAAAACGATTTAGAATGCATAATTAGGCTATTAAAACGGATTAGTACAACATGAAATAGTTGTATTTGGACGGCTATACAGGAAGTGAGTATTAATTTCGCTAGTTTTTAAAATCTATCTTATTTCTTTAGATGGACAAACAGTATAATTTTACATAATTTTTATTTGAAAAAATTTTCGAAAAATAATTTCCTTATTTTTTGACATTTTACTACTATCGAAAAATGTGTTATAACTTTTGACGCATAGTACACTGTGTTAAATAATTATCGTAACCTACGTCACGTTGTAATGTTGGTTATCTATCTCAGTGCGTAGTGGTAACGGCGATATTTTTAAATTAGTAACCAAATTTTAACCAGATGTTGACAGCAGATCGAACGTTATTAGGTTATTTTTGTCGCGAATGTCGTATGCTTTGTGTGTTTCTTTATTCTTTAACCATTTTTTGCCTTTATATTTCTCCAAACAATTCTTAGAGCTATCGTTGTTTCTAGCGATTGATTTAAGCGGTAAGTCAATAAACAAATTAAAATAACGAAAACGTTCAATAAGAATTTCTTTCAGATTTTTATTTCTTTCGTTATGACGTTCACACCGGAACATGATGCCTTTATTTTAATGTCACAAATTAAAAAAAAGATTATAATTTTGCATTTACATTGAAATCAAATGACATACCATTAAAAGTGCTAATCATGTTGTGTTTACAATTTGTCCATGACAATAATACTAAATTCTTTGATTGTCGTAGCCGGATATAAATTTTTTACGACATTTGAACAAAAGAAGATCATTTTTATAGTCGTTAATTGCTATACAAAAGTCAACTTTTAATAGCATTTTTTGAAAAAATTATTTCAAATAATAGGAATATTCGTCGCGTTGCAATACCAATACTGTGATATTGGTTGCCTAGATTTCGGGTACGATAATTAGTTAACACACTGTAGCTAGGATAATAATATAAACTAATAATAATAATAATCTTTATTGTGTATACTTTTCTACAAGTTAAAAAAAACACAAATAAAAAGCTAAAGGGCATAAAAGGCGGGTTCCAGACTTTAGTCTGTTTTAACCAACCCAATAAAAAAAATAAAAAAAACAATACTAATAAACACAAAAAATTAAAAAAAAATACGTAGTATTGTATAGATAAGGAAAATGAAAATAATAATACGCGGGCAATATGCAAATAATGGCAAATGCAAATAATATATATATAAACAACAGCGACAACAGGATGCACACCAAACGCAATATCATGAAGAAAAAAAAAACAAAATTTAATAAATGGAAAAAAAAGCAGCAAGACACAGGGGACAAAATTTAAATTTATGTGGCCTGCGAACTTAGTCTCTACCTACCCGCCTTTTGAAACCTATCATACTTAATTGTCGAACTGATAATGGCAGGCTTCCATAGGATTTGTAGACATGATAGGTGAAAGAGCGCTGAAACAATGATGTTCTGAACTTAGGTGGCACGATTGCAAGGCCAAACCTGGTTGGATATCTCCCGTCCTCTAATTTAAAAGTTATTTTGTCATAGAGGTGCCATGGCGTTCGAGTTGTAACTATCTTATGAAAAAGCATTAAACTAAGTAGTTCACGCCTGGAGAACATATTCAACCAATTTGCATCTCTGAGTCTGTGCGATACTCGGTCATACTTCCTAATGCCGTAAATATATCGAATACAACAGTTCTGTATTTTATGTATGCGGTAAGACGTATCCAAGTCGATTGCAGCATGATAGATAGGTGACATACTTAAAGTGTGATAAGACATATGTATCACATAATTGTTTTTTCACGTTATATGATAAATAAGACCGATGGGGATATAGCGTTCTTAGTCATAAATATGCCTTTTCGATATATTCATTGATCTGTTATGTATCGAGCGTTAAGCCGTGCTTAGGCTTAACACTATCTATACGCTGCAAACATGTTTCCTCCAATTTAATATCAATCTCTACCCGCCCAATCCCCACAGGACTTCCAAAACAAATCCACATTGATTTCTCCCGGTTGATTTTTAAATGATGATTATTAGCAAGATTTTGAATATCCCGCAAGTCTTTATTTAAGCTTTCCTCCACATCATGACTCTCACAAGAAAAAAATGACTGATACACGTGAATGTCATCGGCATACATACTAATCTTGGAAGAAGTCAATAGGGAAGCAAATTTGGATGTGTAAAGAGCAAACAGAACTACGTTATGTTCCCTTTGATTTGCTGTTTCTCATGCAGTGTATACTGTTGTGCTTTATTCAGTGATTCATTTTTAATAGTGTTATAAATAAACAGTTGTATTAAATTAGCTTTGAAAGAAAAATGCGAACAAATAATTAAATTTAATTTAATAATTTTTGATTTTTTATTCTTTTTCTTTATTTTTTGTTTTTATTTTTTACATTAAATGTTCTACAGCTCATAGTAACTTACAATAAACTATGTTCGTCATACGTTATGGTTTGGATTGTTTACTTTATTTTAATTAAAACCTATCTGGTTTTGCGATCTAAAGATGCACGGCTAAACCTGAATTTTTCTAAATATATAATATTCTTCCGTTTTTTATCTCTGATTATTAATTAAGTGGAATAAAACAAATTGTACAATTCAGTGATAAAATCTTTAATCATTCGACCGGTTTCGGTTTCTTAACAAATCATCTTCAGGAATTCGTCAATTAAAAAATAACAATCCACTAAAAATAAATGTGTAGCAAAACATGTGGGCAGCTTAGTTATCAGCGTTCTATTTTTCTGTTCAATGTTGTCTATTTTAATATTCTCTCAACCTACTGTGAGCGTCAAAAAAAAGCAAACACTAGCTGTTTACTTCTAAAAACCCTTTTTACTACGATTCTGTTCACTTACAATAAAAATGTATATACCAAAATTTACGACTTTATTTCTGAGCAATCCTATCGTAAAAAATAGTTAAGCAAAAAACTCTACAAATATGGTAAATCCCCTTTAGAGTAAAAATACCCCGATTTTTACGCGTCAAAAGAAAGTAAACAGCCGGTCCGGTTGTTGTAAATTCATTTCAGATTTAGGGGAAGTACCACACTTTTCGTATAAATACTTATAAACCCCTCCCAGGACAACTTTAGAACATTTTAGAAGAAACAGCAAGTGGTTGAACGTCGAAATTAATTATAAATACCAAAAATCATCATGGGAAAACAAACAAGTATAGAAACGCGTAAAATTATATTAAGTTTAAATAAAAAAGGTAAATCCTTACGCGAAATGGCTAAAATAATGGGACGAAATCACTGCTCAATAAAAAAAATTTTGGATAAATACGCAAAACATCATACTGTAGCCGATTTACAACGCGTTGGACGACCAAAGCGACTTACAGAAGCACAGGCTAGAGCAGTGGTAAGAGAAGTAAGAATAATCCATGTTCAAGTGCGGTTAAAATAGCAAACGACATATCGCAGATAGCAAACACAACCATAAGTTCCAGTACCATACGAAGAACACTCCATAGAAGTGGCCTGCATGGAAGAACACCCCGTAAAAAGCCTTACACATCGAAAATAAATAAACAGAAACGTCTTGATTTCGCAAAAAAATATCAAAACGAAGCTCCAGATTTTTGGAAAAATATATTATTTAGTGATGAAAGTAAATTTGAAATTTTTGGTAAAAGAGAACCACCAAAGATATGGCGGCCAAAAAATGAGGCCTTCAAAGAGAAATTTGTTACCAATACCATCAAACACGGTGGAGGCTCGGTTATGGTCTGGGGCTGTATGGCGGCGTCAGGGGTCGGTAATCTAGTTTTTATTGAATCAACAATGAATAAAATGGACTACTTAACCATTTTAAAGAACAATATTTCCCCGAGTATTAATGAATTGGGCTTATCAGAGAGCTGGATCTTCCAACAAGATAACGATCCAAAGCACACTTCCAAAATTGTGAAGGAATGGATGCTATACCGAGTCCCTAAAACCCTTGATCATCCACCGCAGTCCCCAGACCTTAATCCTATAGAACATCTGTGGGATCACCTTGACAGGAAGATCAGAGAAAGGACAATTTCAAATAAAGACGACCTTAAAAAAGCTTTAACTGAAGAATGGATGAAAATCCCTCAAAATATTACAAAAAACTTGGTGGAATCCATGCCAAGGAGATTAAGGGAGGTGTTGAAGGCCAAAGGAGCTCAAACCAAGTATTAAAAGTTAATATTATATTTATTTTTGTACTTAATACCTATTAGTTCCGAATTCTGTTTACTTTCTTTTGACGCGTAAATTCGGTAGATATTTACAATAATCTGAATTATTACGGGTAATGATTTGTTTTTTTTCATGTTTCTATTGATTTAAATATAGTATAGATGAGTTGTGAAGACTGCAATAAAACTTTTTGATTTTCGTTATTAACTGTATTTTTATTAACCTTTTAATAGAAAAACAACAGCTGTTTACTTTTTTTTGACGCTCACAGTAACATTTTGTTTTCCTATTTTTTAATTGACGAATTCCTGAAGATGGTTTGTTAAGAAACCGAATCCGGTCAAATGATTAAAGATTTTATCACTGAATTGTACAATTTGTTTTATTCCACTTAATGAATCTTTCTAGTTCTAGGTCTAGTGTTAGTTCTAGTTTTAATTCTTGTTTAAGTCCAGATTGTTTTAAATTCTTCTGGAACTAAAAGTATAGCTAATACTAGATTAGACTAACACTAGATCTAGAACTAAAACCTCGAAAACCTCCCTAGATCCACCACTGCCTAAATCAGATTAAGTTTAAAGTTTTAATGAGATTGTCTTCTATGTGAATACTTTTTTGTTGGATTTAAAAAGTATATATTTAGTTATTACAGTTAAAATGTTGAAATAATTTAAATGGAATTAACTCAAAAAGCATTTATGAACAACATGGCGCCGTTGGTAGCGTGAAATTGGCTAGATTTGAATGTCTAAAGGTTTGGCAAACCGGTAACGGTAGAATCGCGGCGGAAATGGTGAAAGCGCCGGTGCTGCGTGAAGCAGCGGCGTTGCGACGCCCCGGGTTTCGTAGGGGGGCGGACGGGGGAACCGCGCGTTCATGTGTCAGTGGATTAATTTAAAGTTGGCGAGTTACAATGCGATATCGGGGCATTGTCCCTATGGGACGACAATGGAATTGTGACTTTGCATAGATATATACGTCCTCCGACGTGCGCCATTGTTCCTCACCAATTCAATTAATCCGCCCGCGGCGCGGCGCGGCACGGCGCCAACCGACGCCGAATATTTACCACTTACTTACTTAGAGCCCGGCGTCGCAGCCACCGTCGCCACGGTGTTCCATATTCCAAAGGAGTCCTATTCCCGTTCCGTTTAATTCTCCAAAGAGAATTTACATTAGAGAACGTTTCTGCGCCCAATTCCAACGCACTCCAACAAATTGGTACATTGTTAATTTTTCAAATACATTTTTAGTTATCGTTCAAAAAATTTCGTTAAATCATTTTATTTTATTGAACATACAATATTACATTTATTTTATTGTTAAAAAAAAGCTATAAAATTTTTTACGGCCGATGTTTAACTGTTGACAAAACGTTCATTGTTCGGGACGCAACGAAATTTTCAATTTTCCATTATTGGAAAAGCCGGGCGAGAGTTGAATTGCGAAGTCTGGACAGCAAATCTGATATTTATATGGGAATAATGCCCAGGCTCGCATTCGAGAACGACAATGAACGAGCGACGAAACAATGGCTTTCGAAATGAAATACTCGCGAAACGAACGAATTATATAAAATATTGTATCAGCGGCCGACACGAAGTTAATTAATTTCCCCGTCGGCATTTCTATTCCGAATAACCCGCCATCCGCTTGAATTGCGAGAGAGTGGCCGCGATCGACCGCCGAATATAGATTAAATATTGACAATAAATATGTTTTCCATTAAAACTTATTTGTGTTAAAGCACAGTGGTTACTGGAATTTATTAATTATTGTTTTATTTTTATTATATCATTGTTTTATTGTAAACAATGAAATTGTTATGATTAAATTCATTCATATAAATTTATAGAATTCAATTTGAATTCAAATTCGCATTATTGAATTAAATTAATAAAGCTGCTCTACTAATATGTTAAAAACTTTGATTGGGATAAATTGTGAATTGATGAATATAATGCTCTTCGATGTTTATAGTCATAAATATCAGAGAGCATTATGAATGTTTAATAATTTTACTAATGTGTTATTTACTAACAATAAGATCCAATATAGAATCTAAATAGTTGTTTAAATTGTTTATTTGCAGTTCCTACTTGCTTCTTAACATCAAGAAAATTTGTGCTAGCCGGTAAATTACCTCAATTGATATTATTGCTATTATTGCAAAAATAAGAAAATATTGCGCTAATAAAGAAATCTTATTATGATAAATAGCACTATACGTATATTTTAGATTATGTACAAGATCTTTAACGCTGTTATATATTTTAACAAAAATTAAATGATTTCTTTTATATCGGGTGTCATATAAAAAAGTCCCGATTTGATTGAACCAAGAATATCAAATGAAATGGTTTAAAGAATATTGTGACGCTACAAGTAAATGTTTCAATTCCAATCCCACCTTTAATTTCGAGCGATTGTCAACATTTATTTTTCAAATTGCTATATTTTTCTACACGTCATTGTATTGAGATTTTTGTTCTGAATCCATTGATATAGAAAACAGAGTACATCTATTTTTAATGTAATTTTGGAAAAGAAAAGACACCTTCATATGGTGCTTATCTTATAAGAATGCCTTAAGCTGTAACTCTGTCATTTACATTCCGATTTTCATGAGTCAGGAATCAAATGAAATGAATCAAATAATTTAAAAATATATATCGAGCTTTTTGAAAATCATGAATTAATTAACGTTTGAAATTCATTAAACCGTTTCATTGGATACCTGGCTCATGCAAATCGGAATATAAATGAAAAAATGTTTACCTACAGAATATCTTTTTTTTATCAAAATTACATTGAAAATAGATGTACTGCACATCAATGGATTCAGAATAATAATCTCTATCTAATGACTTGAAGAAAAATATACCTACTAAAGAATTTGAAAAGCAAAATGACAATCATCAAGATGAAATAATATTCATCACATCATTCCATCTAATATCTTCTATATTCATCAAAATGGGAATATAAATGACAAATTTACAGCTTAAGGTGTTTTTTGTATGACACCCAATATTTGAACAAGAATGTTGATTTCAAAATTGAATACAAATTAATTAAGGTGTTTCGTTTTGAAGCTGTGTCGATTCTTTTATAGTCATTGTTGCACATCCATTCACCTTAAGACCAACGAGTTTTTTAAATTTAGAGTTGATTTCAGTTTTTTTTTATTTGTGGATTTAGTTAACTATTGAATGTATTGAACAAATTATATCTGCCAAACCTGCCTAGGATAACTCATATATTTTAACAAAAATTCATGAAATTCCTTTATGTTTTAAAAATAAATTTAAATTCAAATTAAAAATGTAGAATTTCTAGAAATTTATTATATATTATATTAAAATTCTAGAATTTTGTGAATATGAAATTTATTGTTTTAACTTTAAGGATTTTAACTACTGTTTACTTTCTTCCTTTGTTGCGTTCTTCTGATAAAGAATTAAAATAAAATTCGAAAACTTAGGTTACAGTAAAGGAGGTTTAATTTCCACCCCTGGTTGATTTCCCACTAGAAAGAAATTCCTGATAATAAAAGAAGTTTGGCTTGCTTATGCTGTTTCATGCTAATACTATGTTGATTTCTTTCAAGTCAGTCTTGCACATCCATCCAACTTAAGTCCACCCAATTCATTAATGCACTGTTTAATATTATTAACGTTTTAATTAGTTTTTGGATGGGAAATGAAATTTTTGAAAAAGAGTTAAATTACATATTTTATGTTGCATAAATTACATCTGCCAAATATGCCTAGGATGACACACTTATATATTTTAACAAAGATTCAATGATTTCCTGTTGAAATCCAAAAATAATGTTGCATTCAAAATTGAATGTAAATCAATTCATTTAAATTTAAACTGATTGCTACATAATAGAAGAAGTTTAGGTTAAGGTATTTTATTTAGATGCTGCGTTGATTTCTTTCTAGTCAATATTGCACATCCATTCAACTTAAAACAATCCAGTTCATGCATGCATAATTTAATATTATCAATGTTTTAATTTTAGATATTCTGACTGCAGACGTTAATCAGTTGTTGAATGGGAGCTAAAGTTCTTGGAAAGGAGTGAAATGTATCGAATAAATTATATCTACCGAACCTGCGTACGATGTCATACTAACTTTTGATGTCAGTGCTACTAAGTAATTACCAATTCAACCTATCATAACTAGTAATGAAATGACGCTTTCTTTTCCTCAATTTTTATTGAGCATATATTGATGGAAGGCTTATACACATAGGCTACAGCAACTTTGCTTTATTGACTTTACTTCGAGGTTAGGAACTATTGTGGTGAGCTTTAAAATTATCACAATTTGCTCATTTAAGTTTTCATTTAATATTCCACGCATTGAAGTAGAAAGTGCAGAGGATAAAAGGCCTGCAAATCCAACTTAATCCAACTCAAACGAAACTAAACTCAACCCAAAGAAAACTGAACCCAACCCAGCTAAATTCAGCGCAACCTAAACGAAGCCCAACCCAACACACAACAGAAAACTATGATTATCAGAAGTTTACTCGACCTCGACAAGGTTGTTCAATCGGATTCAAAGCAAAACTGATTCAGAAAAATTTCTTTTAAAATGTGGTAGTAAATTCAACGTTATTGGAAAGATTGGATAATCACTATTCTGAGCTAGGTTTCGCATTTTTGGAACTAACACTAAATCTAGAATTAGAAGCATTTGGGATATTTGGCTAAACTTGAATGCTTCTGGTTCTGGATCTAGTGTTGGTTTTAGTTATAATGCCAGATGCATTACCTAGCTAAAGGTATTAGATAGAGATACAGATTACATTACCTAGCATTACCTAGTACTAAAGAGCGCTAAGTTATTCTATGTTGTCATGGAACTAAAACTAAAATTAACACTAGATCTACAACTAGAAAGATTCGGATTTAATCGTGCAGCTGGAGACACTAAATCTAGAGTCAGATCTAATAATATAAAACTAGAGCTAACACTAAACCCAGAAGTAGAAAGTTTCGGGTTGGGTCTGAAGACGCACGGTTAAACCGAATCTTTCCACTTCTATGTCTAGTGTTAGTTCTTGTTTTATATCATTAGATCTAACTCTAGATCTAGAACTAGAAACGTTCAGATTTACCCGCACATATCCCAAGGCGGCTAAGCACGAATGATTCAAGTTCTAGGTCTAGTGTTCTAGTTTTACTTCAATTCAAATATACTGTTATAACTAAGCAGGAGATTTTTATTTTTTGATCCCGTGAACAGCACAAAAATAGAAAAATTAATTTCAGGAGAGGGATTAACGTAAAATAAAACGCAATTAATTTTTCATATCAATATTTCGCAATTGTATTATTGCTTCTTCAGGATTTGAAATCCTACAAAATAAATCACAAATTAAAACCGCAAAGGCAAAAATTTACATTACTTATAAATTGCGACGAAATTGGCGAACAAAGAAAAATTCGCAACATTATATCCATGTTACATCAACATAACAACAACATGGTTATTATTATTTCATGTTACGAATTTTTCAATTGTTGTGTGAAAAATTCGCAACATGAAATAATAATAACCATGTTGTAAACCATGGCCCATGTTCCAATTTCGTCACAATTTGTAAGAAGTGTAAGTTTTTGACTATTGCGGTTTTAATTTGTGATTTATTTTGTAGGATTTCAAATCCTAATAGAATGGCGGAATATTGATATGAAAAATTAATTACGTTTTGTTTTGTCTTAATTCCTTTCGGAAATTAACTTTACTGACTTTTCTGACTGTTATAGATCTAGTTTAGTAATACTGTTCTAGGTCTAGTGTTGGGTTGGGTTGTCTAGCATTTGGGATAATTGGCTAAACTCGAGTGCTTCTAGTTTAGTGGTGGACAGCATTACTTAGTACTAAATAGCGTTAAGTTGTCCTATGTTGTTACGGAACTAAAACTAGAATTAACACTAGACCTAGAACTATAAATGTTCGAGTTTAGCCGTGCGTCTGAAGACCCGAATCTTTCTAGTTCTAGGTCTAGTGTTAATTCTAGTTTTACTTGCTATTCTGGGCTAGGTTCTACAGTTTTTGAACAAACACTAGATCTAGAATTAGAAGACATTTAGGACATTTGGTTAAACTCGAATGCTTCTAGTTCTGGATCTAGTGTTTGTTCTAATAACAATTGTAGACAGCATTATTTAGTACTACTTAGTGCTGGACAAAGTATCGATACTTGTCGATGATATCGATATCTACCTTGGTATTGACAATCGATACCCGTAAAGTATCCGTACCGAAAGTATCGATAAAGTCAAATCAAATCAAATCAAAAGGGAGGACAATCAGGAAATTGCGTTTACATTATATTAAAGAGTGATATCTTTTTAAAAAATATTAAGAAAACTTCATAATGAGATGTGTCTTAAAATGTTTTAAGGTAACCAAGATATATTCCTCATTATTTCAAAATCTATTAGTGTTAAAAATACAAAATATATGACTACGATAATCAAGAAAAATTATCAAGAATATATGGGGGAATAAGAATTAGGGTCATAGGCGCCGGTGTTTGAAAACAATATTGAGTATTGGGTGAAACAACGGAATTGAAAAAATTCTGTATGAACTACCACGAATCTTGCTCCTATGTTTCGTTTGCAAAAGAAATGTCTTCTGCCAGCAGTGTTTAGAGTTTTACAAGCAATATCTAGTCTTGAATTGGCCGCTTTTGAATTTTTGAGATGAAGATATTGTATTTTATTTATTTATTTATTCATGGAGGTAGCAACAGGACGGGTCCTATTAGGAGCTAACTAACAGTTATGCAATACAATAATGTTTATATAATTTACAAAGTTACTACGATAACGATATACACAAAATACAATCAATAATGCTACCTAAGTACAAAAACGATTATGGCGTCTCGAATAATCCGTTTAAAGTTGGCTGGCGTGATGGCAAATATGTCCAACTTAAGGTGATCTACTGCTCTTTCTATCCGTACAATTGCGGAATATTTGTAAGAGTTTGTTTGAACAGTCGGTGCGCAAAATAAGAAGTCATATCGTAACCAATGAGAAGGAACGTGTAAATCAATTCTTGATACAAGATATGAAGAGTCGCAATAACCGTTGACCAACCTGAAGAGAAAACGAATATCACTGTAACATCTACGCTGATGAAGTGTGGGCATACGATAAGTTTGGCAGGCAGATAAACAATCTGTATAAGGATTATAGAATCGATAAGATGGGTATTTCAGAAATCTTATCTGAACTTTTTCTACTCTATTCACATAAACGTCATAATTTGATTCCAAACCGTGCTTCCGAAACATAAGATATTGTTTACAAAGGCATTATAATACATAGAAATTATAGGCAATGCGTTCGTAAAAGATTCAGACGAACGCATTACGAATCCTAGCATCTTATTAACTCTAGCCACCACCTCATCAACGTGCCGATTAAAAAGTAGTTTACTGTCCAAAACGATTCCCAAGTCTTTAACAAAGTCTACGCGTTGCAGTACACCAGACCTATATACATAATTTAATTTAATAAAATGTTTTTTTTTGTAAAACTTATAATATGACACTTTAATATGTTTAAATATAAATTATTAATTTCGCAGTAATCATAAAATTTATTCAAGTCGGCTTGAACGGTCATGCAATCAGAGATATTACTTATTGGTGAAAAAATTTTAAGGTCGTCAGCATACATGAAAAATCTGGAGTAGGACTAGAATTTGCTATATCTCCTATGTAGATTGTAAACAAAAGCCGTCCCAAATGACTGCCCTGAGGTACCCCAGAAGTCATAACAACTTGGTCAGAAGATATTTAGTTAGTAGCCACCAATCATGACTACCTGAGTCCGGTTTAAGATATAAGAAGAAAACCATTTCAACAAAACACCCGCGACACCCATGCGTTCAGCTTTAACAGTAATAAATGGTGATCAACCTTATCAAAAGCTTTGTTAAAGTCTGTGTAAATAGCATCTACCTGGACGTTCTTATCGAGAGTTGAAGAAAGAAAATCAGTAAACTCTAATAGATTCGTCTCAACAGAACATCCAGGGTAGAAACGGTGTTGTTGTTTGTCAATACATGATTTAATTTGAAAAAATAATCTATTATAAATTAGTTTTTCTAAAATCTTTCCCATTATTGGTAGAATGGATAGAGGGCGATAATTGTTTACAAGGCTACGATCGCCAGACTTACAAATGGGAGTGATCTTCGACTGTTTCCATAAAGAAGGAAAGACGCCATAACGTATTGACATATTAAATATTAACCATAGGGGTCTCGCAACTGCTTGTGAGCAGTTACTTATAAAAATTGGAGGTATGTCGTCCAGTCCCGGTCCCATAGGCATGGCTACACCTTCAATAACCTCTTCAACCTCCAAAATATCAAAGCAATCAATGGGAACAGTATTATGACATTGATTACCCTCATTGTATACACCGATAATCGGAAAGCATTTGGTATTTTGGAAGTAAAATCAAATTTTATTAACATCTTCTTGCCTTTTGTATTAAAAATGGAATATATCATATTTTTTATTATTTACCACACGCTGAAAACAATTATTTCACTCAGAATACAATTTATATTGTAACAGTTTTCATAAACCCACGAAAAGAATTTTATGTCTTTTAGAAGAGTTGAAAATTGTGTTATATAATTCCTGTTTTCTTTTACGTGTAAGCGCCGTTTGGAGTTAAGTGGGGTTGGGTTGACCCCTTTTCGTTACAGTTACAGCAAAACTTTTATGTTTATATTGTCAAAGTAATCAATGGGACCATGTCAATTAGGATTGTCTAAATATATCTAAACGAGTTGTGTGCCTGAATTCAAGACATCAATTTCCATAAATTATTGACAATTCTCTTAACAGAAAAGCTGCATTAGCGCCTACACGAAAACGTAGCATATCACTTTTTATCATAGATTGATAGAGAACTAGTTTCAATTAATTTATGTTACGTTATTTTTAGAATTTATGATGTCATAATGACATCATAAATTCTATAAGAAGTATCCGACGCTTAACTTGTTGGATGTCATAATGGACGTCATAAATTCAGATGCTAGTTACACGATGATAATTTTTCTATTTAATATTGGCTATCACCTATATCGCCTCTTCGAGTTGTCTAAATACTTTAAAGCTAACATTTCGTCAACATAACATATTTTTCTATTTATAGGATATGAATATACCAACAACGTCCAGTCTTAATTTCTGGAAATCTAAAAATGTATGGAAAAAACATGTAAGAAGTACTATCCAATTCAACTGGTGCTACTTTATTATGGCATGGAAGAATGGTCCAAGTTAAAATTGGATATTTTAGTGGGATTTGGATTTATCTCCAATGATAGCCTGGAAAATAGTGAGTATCCTATAAAATTTGGGTTATATAATAACGTAACATTTTTATTTCAGCATAAAATACATATAGTATTGTCAACGTTTTTATACATCCAACAAGTTAAGCGTCGGATATTTCTTATTCACAACTCCACACAAATATCCAGCGGTTCTCCACAGCACAGTATTTCCTAAAACAGTTAACGGGCACGTGTATGAGAGAGATGAGAATCGTAGGCGTGGAATTGCTGAAGGCGTGGTTTTGTAGGAAAGCGCACGGGATTGGCGCATGTAACCAAAACCGGTCCGCCAACAGTCGCAGGGACTCTAGGAACGTTTTGTAACCTTACCTCGTCACGGTTACTGCTACTGCGTAACCGGCGCTAGTCCAATTTGAAACGTTTCTCCGGTCGCATCCGGAGATTCCCATCCGGACCTGCCGCCGGCACCCGATTTGGAAGAAGACCACTTTGCCTAGGAAAACAAATTATAATTTCGGAAAACGATGACGGTGCCCGGATCGGGGGTGGATATGTCCACGTTGATGTCCCAACACCCGGTGCTCGGTGCCATTCCGCCTGCGTTCTTCCTCAGAGCTAGCGAACGTTATCAAAGAACACCAAAGTGTGCGCGGTGCCGCAACCACGGCGTCGTCAGCGCGTTAAAGGGTCACAAAAGATACTGCAGGTGGAGAGATTGTGCGTGTGCAAAATGCACGTTGATTGCGGAACGGCAAAGAGTTATGGCAGCTCAAGTTGCTCTAAGGCGGCAACAGGCGCAAGAAGAAAACGAAGCCAGAGAGCTTGGAATACTTTTTCCAACACCAGCTAGTTTAGCCAGCGAGAATCCTCCGGCAGAACTTAACGTCAGCCAACAGTTGGGCCAAAGAAATAACTTTCAAGGTGATGCAGGAGGCAACGGCGGTGGAGATCATTCCGAACCAAGCAGTCCAGGTAAACAAAGTTTTTCGAATCAAAATATTTTTCAAACAATTTCATGTTCATTTATTCCCACTTTGCCATTTTGAAGTAGGGATTTTGAAAAGGTATTATTTCGTTAAGTGTTTTCTGTGGCATGCGAACCTATTTTGCATTCGGATATATAAGGAGTTTGAGTTATTCAACCCCCTTTTCTTGCTTGGAAGGGGTTCGTTAACGAGTCCTGTATCGTTTTCGAGAGCCATTAGAGCTGGAGTTGAAACGCGCGATCAATTAAATGCAAATACTTTCGCACGTGGCCGGATGATTGTTCAAACGGAAGAATCGGCTTAATGATTTTGATCATAAATCCTACCAACACAAAAAAATAGTTGCCAAGAGTATCTTGTAAGTTGTACACGTAAAGGAGTTTATTCAACATGAAAGTTAGATTTTCTAACAAAAAATTTCTATTAGCATTTAAAGTGTATCTATGGTTTTGATGGAGTGGTCAAGAAAACGGTATGAACACTAAAGATGTGTTTGCTTAACCATTAGCGGCGGGAAATGTTACCGAAGGAGACGAGTTGCCCTCTAATTTAAATAGACATTAGAAACTTCTGTCATTATTGACTCTACTAGAAATAATAACTCTTAATGGCTCGCCATTTTGCATAGATTAGTCCTTTTTTAAAAATTAAAGAAACAAAAATAACTTTTAAATATCGATTAGAGAAGAAAAAAATTTAATTTTAGAATTTGTTGAAGTGAAAAAATAACGAGTACTCAAAATCAACGAGGGGTTAGATTTCTCGCTCTCTAATAACAATATATCGGGAATTTCCAGAGTTTTTTCGCTAATTACGTGTGGAAAAATCCGAGAAACCGAAATAAAGTAATTGGTTCCGCCTAAATGAAACTTAAACCGCGATAATCCGACCGTTGTCGTTTAAATATTGACTAACTCTTGGGCACCATTGCCGTCGGAATAAGAGGCGTCGCGACGCTCCGATGGGGTTAAAAGAAAATATCGCGACGAAGGTAATGAACTGGAAAAAGGCCGTAGAAACGGATAGTCGTGTTCGTTTTGTGTCGACGTGCGTATACTCGATGGAAAATAAAAAGGGGGTTGAAAAATCCACGGCGTCGGTAATTAACTCTTGTATACCTTCTGGGGGAGGTTTCAAGTTGTTTTTGCTCGTTTGGTATCGTCGAAAGTTTTGAGCAAAAAACGATATAGGAGTTAAAACGCACGAGAAATAGTATATAGAGGTTCGTTGAGATAGATTGTCCTTTGATTTCGAATACTTTTGTGTAATCGGATACTCCAACACTTTGCAATATACATTGCAAAGTTTGCGAAGGAGAATGACAGAAGGACCGAGGGATTCTTTTCCGGGTGTTTTATTAGCTCATTCTTAAAGTAATGTTACACCTTAGTGTTCAGATAAGTAAGGATTTTTGTAATCCTATGCTTCAACAACTTCAATTCAAACAGTTCTTAACCTGATTACAATAAAGATCTTCCGCAAGTTATTAAATACATTTGTAGTCTTTTCGGAAAATATTGTCCACAGATCCATTTGGTTTACTAAATTTGACCAGATAACAATACTTAGAATTGAATTATTTTTTTTTTATTTTAAGCTTGCATCATCACTTCCTAGACTTTCAATTGACATCATGTCTTGATATATTCAGATTAACAGTTAATCTTGAACCCAGCCTACCTAACGATGGAGGCATCTTCCTACTCCAATTTCTTTAGCTAATATTATAAAGTTTACTAACTAAAAAGTACTATAAGGAAAATAAAAGGTTTCATTTTTAATAGGATTTCCATAGACGTAACCATTTAAAATTTTTGGCATTTGCATTAGGTAGTTTTGGCGATTCTAATTGGATCATATACGTAAGGGCAAAATTTTCTGAATCTGAGTTTCACTTCTTGTTAAAAATATTTCATTTAATGCGTCATGTTATTACAAAAACTCTAAAACTTGTATATAACGTTATGACTAGTGCTTCTAATATCATATCAAAATCTTAGTACCGGCTTTTGGTAATCCAATTATTTTAAAACTGTGATGAAAACTGACCGGTATTACTTTAAAGCTTTTTACTCATTCAAAATGAAATCGTTCAAAATATATGAATAATTATAGAGATTCTCGCTATCTTTATAGGATAGCGAGAGCATTTTCATGCGCGAAAGTACTTAAGCAAGCTTTGTTTAGGAGCACTATGTTCATCGTTCATATGCTTTCTCTTAGGAATATGTCCACGATTAACTTTTATGGGTATGAAAACCACCAATAGAACTTTTACTGCATTTTATTTATGGATAAACTGTGATGAGCTAATTTCTCTGTTGATTCAGTTAGGAAATAATACCAAATAGATAATTCATCGTGTCTCTTTCTCTGTTATGAATCAAAATAAAAAACTTTATTTTGTATTTTAACTGGTCCTTTATTATAAATTATTATCTGTCTAGTTTCTGCTAATCGCCATTTTCAGAGATGAAGTCAATATTATAAGAAATTAACTCGAAACACGTAAGTCGGCTTTCATAATCACATAAATTAGTTGTATCAATTAAAATAAAAAATTAAAATACATTAAAGACATTGAAAACAATTTCGAGCGGGTGATAAAATAAAATCGATTGAAATAATAAAATCATAAGATTTTATTTTATCACACGTTCGTCATCTTTGAAAATTGTTTTTTATATTTTCAATGTATTTTAACTTTTTAATTCAAGTGCTACAATTAATTTATATGATTATGAAAGCCGACTAACATATTTTGAGTTAATTTCTTATAATATTGACTTTATCTCTGAAGATGGCGATTAGCCGAAACTAGTCAGATAATAATTTATAATAAAGGACCAGTTAAAGTACAAAATAAAGTTTTTTATATTTGATTCATTACACATTACTGGTAGAATGGAGTTTCAAACTAATTTTAATCTTTCTCTATTCACTAAAGGTATTCTTATCCATGATGTTTACTTTGTGTAATTATATATGTAACAAATTAGTCAGACTTAGGTCGTACGATTGGGTTGGGTTGGGCTGGGTTGAGATGGCTTAGGTTGGGTTGAGTTGAGATGGCTTGGGTTGAGTTAGGTTCGGTTGTGCTGTATTATTAATTATTTTTAATTTAGAAACTTCAACTTAAAATTAATTAATATATAATAACTTAAATTTATACGGAATGTCCCCGGATCGAGTTACAAAGAATAAAGAAAATTTTATTACTGATTTTTCATACTTATGTCAGCATAAACAATACGTTGGGTATGTTAAAACCACTAAAGCTCTATTTATACACATCAATAACGTGTCGGTTTCATATTTTTTCAGTATCAGTGAAATACAAACTGCCAATCGTTCGCTGTATGAAGTAGCCTTTCTCCAATGGGTGTCCTGTTTTCATAACATTATTTCTATGTTCTTCAGCAATATGTTGAAGCAATTCTTTGACATACGAAAATATTCGAAAAAACTTATTGCATCATCCACTAATTATTTCTACAAAGTTGTACATTCCCATTCAGTGTCTCTTTTCTTCCATGCTTCATGCATCCACTTTGGCTTCTTCGCCTGGTACAGCTCCTGTTCTTCCTTATTCAAAATTATCGCCACCATTGCTAATTCTGTATCCGTAATCATATTGGCCAATAGTATCAAAAAGAAAGTACGGAACGCATGTAATACCTACGGACGTGTGTAGATATGCGCCACTGAAAAGTCACGATTGCCACTCACATTGAACTAATACGGAACTGATACGTCACTGATGTGTGTAAATAGAAATTTGCACTTACACTGATATAAATATTGACGGCAAAAATGTGATACTGAAACAGTGATACTGATGCACGGATAAATAGATCCTAAATCGCACAAATTTGAAATTTGATATTCTAGCTATAGAAGTTAACTAATTATTCACATTTTTATGAAAAAATTGGACTTTTTTCTAAATTAAAAAAAAATTAAGTTTAATTTGTGGTATGTAACCATAGAATCTACTACTACACTATGGTACTGGTGAATCATGTGTTCGTGTAGTTATACAAAAATTGCAGCAAACATAACAAGAATATCTTACATTGGGACTCGCAAAATTATAAAAACATTTTTGAAATGATTTCTGTTTTAACACTAAAGAAGCAGTAAGACTATTTAAAAGAGGAAGACACTCCTTCCCTAATAGCATTAAATTCCGTTCATGAAACTCCAAAATTATCACTTCGAAAGAGACCGTATCAAAGCTGAAATTAGTTAATTGTACCTCTCCAGAGTTTACAGAAAAAAATAAAATTTACGACACCACGATTTGGACAGACTTTGGATGTCAGCGTTAATGCCAAACATTTGGATTTCTGACTTGAAATTTGTAATAAAATATCAAATAACGGAAATTTTCTACAAATGCCATTGTTTCTTCCTAGCATGATCGTTATTGGAGTGATATAAATCCAAATTTTATACTGTCTAGACGAAGTTAATATTTAAAATGTAAATGTGTAGTGGTTATATCATATAATGGGGTAATTAGACCATATTTCTTCGATAAAAAGACCGTTGCCCATTATTAACACATTGTAACCGAATTGTTAAATTTACAATTTAATCAAAAATGAATTCGATAAAGTGGCCCTATTTTATGGTCAGCCCGTAAGTCCTGGTCTTACAATTATGAATTTTTATTTCTTGGAACTATGGGAACAAATTGTTTATAGTGAACCATTATAATACAATGCAGAAGTGTTAACACCCAAAATAATTAAAGCGATAGCATCATTAAGAAGAGGTTTCAACACTGGCGGAACTTCATAATTCTTGTAAAGAATGACTCATCTTCAAATGTGTGCCTAATTATACAGTAATTTCTTTAAAGGAATAGTTGATTTGTTCACTTACAAGTAAATAATATTTATTACATAATCAGTCATAGTATGTTACTACATAAATTTACATTTCCATAAATTACATAAATGATTACTTAAATTTACAGGGTATTATTATATGAGCATATAATGAAGGCTATTATTCACGAAGGTTTAGTTTAGCAACAAAGGCATAATTAACCTGGGTGAATAATAGTTGATTATATGCGAATATAATAATATAGTTTGTCCCGACTACTATTGGATTTGATAATTTACAAAAAAAAATTTTAAAAAATTAAAAACAATTTAAATAATCTTTGATTTTTTTGTACTCCTAACCTCCTAAAAATAAAAATTACTACGTAATAAAATTGAAGTCATTAATTAAATTATTTCATGTTTTTAATTAATTGATTTTGCTTCCACGTAAATATTTGAAATGAAAAAATCGAATTTGATATATTTATTTATAAACTTGATTTTGAATTCTAAAATTCTATTCTTTTTTGAAATGTCACTAAATCTTAAAATAATTTTTTTATATTTAAACAAAAAATTATAAATTAAGCGAAATATACTTTGTTCAATCCTACCTTTGAAATTGCCAGTTTCTAGCGTAGATACGAGTGTTGAAAGTTGTTATTTTCACTCACTCTGCTAACATTCATAGCAACGGGTGAGTGAAAATATTTTTCACTCACTCTAATTTTGTTCATCCACTATTAGCGAAATTTAAACCTTTAACGGTACAACTCTTTGTTTAAACGTAACGGATGTGAACTAAAAAACGGTAGAGAGCACACAAGGAAAATTAAATGAAGTATTTCACTTGTATAAATTATTAATCTTAATTAATTTGCGTAATGATGACAATTAACAATTTGACACAATTGGTTGTTTATCAATCAATTAAGAGTATGATAACGTCAAAAAGTCTCACAATTTGACACAACTGGTTGTTTATCAATCAATTACGAGGATAACAATGTCAAAAACTATCGTCTCCGACATATCGACATGACATTAGCCAAGAATTAACGAATTTTAAGACCGAATTTTCTCTAAATAGTAGGATTGAACAAAACGCTATACAGCACACGTGAGAAACCAATATTTTCCACTCACTTGTATGTCTTTCCACACTCGCTTACGGCTCGTGTTTAAATCTGACATACGCGTGAGTGAAAAACCTTAGTTTCCTCACTTGTACTGTAATATACTATTGTTCAATCGTACCTTTGAAATTGCCAGTTTCTAGCGTAGATACGAGTGTTGACAGTTGTTATTTTCACTCATTCTGCTAACATTCATAGCAACGGGTGAGTGAAAATATTTTTCACTCACTCTAATTTTCTTCACCCATTATTAGCGAAATTTAAACTTTAAAGGTACAACACTTTGTTTAAACATAACGGATGTGAACTAAAAGCCGGTAGTGAGCATACAAGGAAAATTAAATGAAGCATTTCACTTGTATAAATTATTAATCTTAATTAATTTGCGTAATGATGACAATTAACAATTTGACACAATTGGTTGTTTATCAATCAATTAAGAGTATGATAACGTCAAAAAGTCTCACAATTTGACACAACTGGTTGTTTATCAATCAATTACGAGGATAACAATGTCAAAAACTATCGTCTCCGACATATCGACATGACATTAGCCAAGAATTAACGAAGTTTCCTCACTTGTACTGTAATATACTATTATATAATTACGTATATTGAAGAATTTAGACGTCTACACACGTCAGTGACGTGTCAGCTCCAAACTTTTTCAGTGTCAATGAAATCCATGATAAAAAAGCAGGTTCGCACAATATTTTTTAAATTTCACTGACGTATTTTTATACACGTTCTGATGTGTAATAAAAGTGTAACTATTATCGGATTCAAAAGATTTTACCTCTCACTTTGAAGGCGGATGACAAAGAAGCTATTCCATAGAAAAAATTTGGGCTAGCTTTGTTTGACGCGTAATTTAATTCTTTATAATGTGTGATAATTTTATTTTTTTTTCAGTAACTTGTGTAGTAATTATCGGAAGTATAATGAAAAAATATACCCGATTTTGGTCGGTCTGTGAGCTTCTAGAAGCTCGACTTTGCAATTTTTTTTTCTCAAAAACTGTTTGGGGAAGAATTTTCAAATTTGAACTGGTAGTAACCTAATGTGTTCTTGATGAGCTTTATATTTTATTTTATGAATATTTCATGTAGTTTCGCGGAAAATCGTAGTTTAATAGGTTGCGATTATATCAAAAACGAACAGGTAGATTTCAACACGGTTTTAACCAAAATATGTCAAATAATTTCGGTTATCGGTTTCCGGTAGTAGATTTTAAAAATTATGTGTTCCTAATTTGTTATGAGCGATTCATCATTATTTCTGTTTCTGTTTAATTTATAATGTCATTAAATCGCTCATAACAAATTAGGGACACATAATTTTGAAAATCTAATACCGGAATCCGATAACTGAAATGATTTCACATATTTTCATTAAAACCACATTGAAATCCGCCTGGTCGTTTTTGAAGTAATCGCAAGTTATTAAACCGGGATTTTCCGCGAAACTATATGATATATTGATAAAATAAAATATGCCCTTCATTAAGAATACATCAGTTTACCATCAGTTCTAATTTGAAATTTATTCGCCAACCAGTTTTTGAGAAAAAAAAAATCGTAAAGTCAAGCTCCTTCTCAGATCGCCCGAAATCGCACGAGTGTGTGACAAAGAAATGAAATTACTACACATTATAAAGAATTAAATTGTGTCATATGAAGCTAGTGTCAATTTTGTCTATGGAGTAGTTTGTTATTCGCCTTTAAAGTGAGGGGTAAAATCTTTTGAATCCGACAATATTTAGTGCAAAAGGGATTAAACCATATAAGTATAAGAAAAACTAAAGGAAGTCTCAAAATTCTAAATAAAGACATTGTAGATGAAGAAAATAAGCAGGGTGGGCCAAATTGGATAAAACTTGAAACTTAAGAAAACCTAAATTTAAAGGGAAATTCTTGTTTCTATAAGAGAGATGAAAAATGATGTCAGTGCCTGAGGCCCGATTTTTATAAGAAACTTAATGGTGAAAATCGCAAATTGATATCTCTTACGTTTTCAGAAGTACAGGGTGTTTTTCAAAAAAAAAAATCAAAAAAAACTTGTTCAAAAAGCTTTGTTGCATCATCCGTTAATTTTTTATATAAAATTACAAATTCCATGCTTCATGCATCCACTTTCGCTTCTTCGCCTGGTGCAACTCTTGATCTTCCTCATCCATAATTATAGCCACCATTGCTAATTGTGTTTGTAAACATCATACATAATCAATAGCATAAAAAACGCAACGTATGTAATATTGATGGATGCGTGTAGTTTTGCGTCACTGAGAAGTTATGGAATCACTTACACTAAACTAATACGGAACTGACACGTCACTGATGTATGTAAATGGAACATTGCACTGACGCTGACGCAATACTGACTGCAAAAATCGTCACTGTGCCGAACGTGTGAATGTGTTCATATAAAACAAACGTTATATGATCGTATAACAAACGTGCTATACGATTATATTTTCAATTAAAAATAGTTGTTAAATATGTGCATTACGTTTAATTTTTTTTTGTAAACTCAGTTTTTTGGTAAAAAAAAAGTATTTAATATTGGTATTTGTCAATATCAATCTTTTGTGAAGAACACTTGCCATTTTGGTAATTAAAAAAAAAACGCTTGGAAAGGTAAATAAATGCACGGGATGGAGATTAATATATTTTTTACAAATTTAAAAATAAAAAAAATTATAAAAATTGTAAGTAATAGTAAATTTTCGACATATTTTTGTTTTGATATTGGGCAATTTTACCAAAAAAGCTGATTCAAGGTCTTTTATTTCTTTTATTTTAATATTATACATTTCATTCCTTGGCATGCACCCATTGCCCAAATTGTCCAAATCCAAACGTTTAGCACTACCGCTGACATCCAAAGTCTGTCTAAATCGTGGTATCGCAAATTTTATTTTTTTCTGTATATTCTGGAGAGGTTAATTATTTTCAGTTTGTAACGCTCTTCTTCGAAATGATAATTTTGGAGTTTCCTGAACAGAATTTAATGCTATTAGAGAAGGAGTGTCTTCCTTATTTAAATAGTCTCTTTTACTGCTTCTTTAGTGTTAAAACAGAAATCATTTTAAAAATGTTTTTTGTAATTTTGCGTGTACCATCGAAAGATATTCTTGTGAACGGATAGTTTGCTGCAATTTTTGTATAACTACACGAACACATGATTCACCAGTGTAGTAGTAGATTCTATGGCTACATACCACAAATTAAACTTTTTTTTTTTTTTTTAATTTAGAAAGAAGTCCAATTTTTTCATAAAAATGTGAATAATTAGTTAACTTCTACGGCTAGAATATCAAATTTGTTCGATTTAGTGGTTTCATCATACCCAACGTATTATTTATGCTAAGTTTGAAAAATCAGTAATAAAATTTTCGTTCCTCTTTGTAACTTAATACGTAACGTTACCGTAGAAATTCTAGGATAACGTTACAACGAAGATTAATATTTCATTAAAATTATTTAAACAAGCTTTTTTATGTATGTTAAGTAATTTCCTACCTTCATTATCAGATCTTTTGTATCACATGCTTCAATAAAAAAATTGTTGATTTAATCAGAAGAAAAAAAAGATATTTTTCGGATGAAATCCTTCATTCCTCCGTGTTAAAAGTTAACGCAGTATTGCGTAATTTTCTATATAGACTTCTTGGTGTATATTAATTATACTTCTAAGCTGATTGTTAGTGTAATGTGTCCATAATGTGGATACTCAAATTTTGCAGCTAATTCCGTAAAATGTACCAGTAAAACCGACTCTAAGATTGAATTCATATTTTGATCGTATTTATATGAATATTTTGGGATTCCTCAGGTAACAAATTCAAGGAAGTGATTTTCGCAGCTTCTGTTATCTTAGGCGGAATATACATTATCTCTTCATCACTACCAATTTCCATTGTCTATGTATTTCTGATACTGTAGCACCGCGTCGTTAAATTGATGTTTTTTGAAATTTTATTTAATTATGTAGCCATATTTTAATTTGATTTGTCTTTATATTCACTAACATAAGTTGTAACTTTTATGGTTTCTATGGTTTAAATCATAATGTAGAACTTGAAAAATTTTTGATTTAGATAATTTTTTTGCATAAAAATGGGAATAATTGGTTAAATTTTGTAGATAGAGTATAAAATTTATATGATTTAGCGGTTTGAGCATATCTGACATTACTTATGGTGAGATAAGTTTGAAAAATCAATAATAAGATTTTGTTTCCTCTTTGTACCTCCATCCGGGGACATAGTATATAATTTTTAAGCGATACTTACAACAATATAATGGCAATTTGCAGCTCAAATAAAATACGTCTGATTTAGCAAACTTAAACTTGCTTTTAAGCAAAAGTGAACGTTTCGTACTTGAATTTAGCTATGGCTTATTCGTGTGAACCTGTCACAATTTGTTCTAATATGTACGGCATCAGACGATTTGGTATACTAGCTATTTAGGTTTCAAATAATACTTATATAAAAATACTGGTAATTTTCAATATCGTTTATGAATCGTCCAGGATTAAGGTACAGTAGAACCTCGATAATCTGAACTAATTGGGACCGAAGGTGCTTCGGATTATCAAATTGTTCGGATTAGCAAATATTGCTGTTAAATTGTTGACAATACAAATATTGAATATAAGAACTAAAACATCTGGATACTAGTACTTAAAACTAATGTATTTCTGTAAACATAAAACTGTAATTCTTAATTAAAGATACTAACATATATATGTCTCGTAAGATGGCTAAATCTTAATGTTACAAGTTCTAGTATTAGTTATACTTTTAGTTCCAGAAGAATTTAAAACAATCTAGAGCTATACAAAAATTAAAACTAGAACTAGAATTAGAAAGATACAGGTTTAGCCGTGCGACTTAAGACAGCTAAACCGAAATTTAGCCGTTTCTAACCGGTTAAAACCGGTTCGAACCAAATGTTTCTAGTTCCAAGTTTGATGGAAGTCTAATATATAGAAAAACTTTGTTTTTTTATAGTTTTGATGGATAATTTAGAAAAATCCAATTTTTACATAATAATGAGTAAAATTACTTAACTTCTATGGTTAGAGTAAACGATTCGTGTGATTTGAACATATCTGACACATTATTTATGCTGAGATAAGTTTGAAACTCAGTAATAAGCTTTTTCCCTCTTTATAATTCATTCCGGGACATACTGTATAAATACATAAATATGTGTATACATATAAACACATTTTTTCGCTGCAAGATCCCGAATTCGTATAAAAATTTCATTCTCAAGGGGTAAGAAGTCTTTATACTATCCTCTTAAACATATCAATTACGGATTGTGACATCAATTTATTGAAATTAAGTAAAAAATAAAATTCCTTAATTTAGAGTTTTTGGGTGTTCGGATTACCAAATGTTCGGATTACTGGGGTTTGGATTATCGAAGTTCTACTGTACTTAGAATTTCGAAATGTCGGTATTAAAAGCTCTAGTTCTGTCAGTCAAAAGAAGAATGTTAAACGAAATGCGTAATTGGTATATCTAAACCGATCAGAGGCGCTGACTTTTTAATATTTAAGGGAGTCGAATTTTTCTAAATGCTACATTTTTTAGATGATCATTTTCAATTTTCTCTTTAATAACTATACAATAAAGACGTTTTTAAGTTTGACGAAAAGTTACAGTAATACTTTGGACTTACTCGATAGGGGGACCGAACTACAACCGTGTAAGTCGAATTCGCGTAAGTAAAGTTCAATTTTGCATATAAATATATCCAAATTATATTTGATTGAGATCAGACAGTAAAGAAAACAATGATTTAAAAGAAAAATGTTTAATACATTGTAATCATTAAAGAAAGCTCGTTGTTTTGTCTCATACCCTATATAGATACGCAAATGGCCGTCTCATATTAAGCTATAAATGTTTTAATGATTCCTAAGGCCATTGATTGAAGCAAACTAATTGTTTTTGGCGGCAAAAATATAACTTTTCAGAGTGTAGAAAATACCACAATTAATATTAAGTAGGCTGAAACATTGCGGAGGTCACAACGGATGGCAGTTATTTTAGTGTTAATATCTGTTTAAACACTCAAGAGCTCTAACTATTTCTCCACACACAAAAATTATTTCATTTTTTGCAACATTCGTATACTTATGCATACGAATGTAATATAAGCAATAATAAGCAAATTTTGACGGATATAAATAGTAAAACAACTGCCACCTCTTATGGCTGCCTTAATATTGCCAGTCCACTTTGGTAGTTGCGATATTCTGTAAACGTCTTTCGATAAAATTAGGAGTGAAACGGATTTAGATATGGAATGATTGATCGAAAGAGATCAAAAGATTGAATGATATAAAGGCTCGAATGATAGAGTTGTGGGAGGATGGCATGATGCATTATTAATTAATAGTAGCACTTTAAATGGCATATGCTTTAATTTGCATTAACAGTCCACCTCATGTATGAAGTGATGACCAAACCAGTCCTCAAAAAGAAAAGTGTCACCGAAGCTTTCGACTTCCAAATGACGAACAGTGCAGTTTTAGATTTCTTAAAGTTTTGGATTTTGTGACCGATAAACTAAAATACTAAACTAAAATGTATAGATAATTTGGAAGAACTGAGAACGGAATCTCGAAAACGACATTGTATCACATATTTTGGTAAAAACCGTGTTGAAATCCGTCAAGTCGTTTTCGAAATAAGCGCATCTTACTAAACCGTGATTTTCTGCGAAACTATTTGGAATATCGATAAAATAAAATAAGTCCCATATTAAGAACACATCGTGTTACCATTAGATCAAATTTGAATCTTTTTGGTTGAATTATTAAATTCTCTTTGGGAAAAGAAATCGCAGTGGACAAAGTTGCCGGCACTCTCAAAAATCGGGTACTTTTTCCACCAAACTCGCGATAAAAGGAAAATCGCGAAGACCTGACAATTTCCAAATTAACATACAATATGCAGATATGTTCACTGATTATAAATAAACTTAACCGCATTTTTTTTTCATTAAGTAGTTACGAAGAAATTGATCTCTAAAGTGAGGGGCTGCCTTTTTGCACGGTCTTTAGCTTATATTAGCTCCCTTCCCAACTTCTTCGTAAGTAATTTTTCAAAAATTAACTTAGCTTGAGAGCACATCGTGTTTTGATTAACAGGACAATATTTCACAATATTTCATTCTTAGTCCATAATACCAATACACTAGTTGAGTATTTTTTACAACTTCGAGAATTTTATCTTTATATTATACATTTTCTGACTGTTGATTCCTATAGATTAAACATTTTTGTCAATTCACAAATTTAAACTTTCCATCGAATTTTAGGACCTTTTTTTTCTCGTTTGATGCTAATTAATCAGTATCATCATATCTACTTCGCTTGAATAACATAGTGACAAACGTAACAATCTTTCACAGTTAGCTTAGTAATACATTGTAATTAATGTTTTTGCGAGCAAAAAGCACGTTAGAACTTATCGTAAAACAACCACCATGTGTTGTGGTGGATGGAGTGCGGGAATCAAATTGAAGTTGCTTAACTTCGAATTTATGTATAATGGGGTAGCGTAAGTCGGGGTATTTTAATAATTATTTATTATAGAAACGTTTACTTTTATGGCCGCCCGTAGTTGGCGTCACTGAAATCGAAAAGAAGGGGTTTTAAAAATTTTTGCAAAACAAAAACAATTTTAAGCATTTTTTCGCATTAATATCAATTAGTTCAATTGTGTATTAGCTCTTCTGTTGTTGTGTATTCTGTTAATTGTTCTGATTAATAAGCCCAGAAGCGACGCTAGGACAGGACACAATTTATTAATTTTGGAAGAATTATTGGATCTACATAAAGTATCAGTTGTCTCAAAATGTTTTGTTTTTGCTTTTATTTGGAAAAAGTGAGAGCTGTTTATTGATGTTGCCAAAATTTTAAAGAAAACATCCATGATATATTCTCCAAATTTTCGATATGCTTTGACAACATTGAACATTGTCGTTCTCTTCTTGTATTACTTACTTAAATAACACATACTTCCTGGTTGATAGTGACTTCCTCATTGCAGATGCCTCTGTCGCCCCGTTAAAGAGTAAAAATTTGTAACTGGCAAAAAATTGCTGGCAAAAAAATCTGAGGTTATGCCCTGCATCGTTTGAAAAACGTTGACGATTTAGATGTCATGTTGCAAACCTCTCTTCGAATCCGTTTCTGAAGAGGATTACAATATGCCATCCGAACCGTCAAACAATTTCTTAAAAGAAACTGATTTCAAGTCAGTTAATAGTGTTGGTAGATCTAGTTTTAGTTCAACCTTATAACTGAGTTTCTAAATCTCTGACACCACAAAGACTTGTACAGATAGTATAAGTAGTCGCACTTCTTTCTGATCCTGCCACCTCTTGTATTATGCTAAAAAACATTGTGTTATTGCTATTTTCATCAGAAGCTGTCCAAATCTTTAACCCATACTTATCTGGATGAGGAAGCATAAACTGTTTAGTAGAGTCTCTATGGAATTTGAGTAATTCTTGATGGATAATATAAATAATATAAAAAATCTTTAAAGAACTGACGAACAATTTTGCCAACTCTGCCTTCATTCTACATAATCAGTTTTATGTCTTCTTTTATTCTTTGCAGCTTATATAAGTCGTTTGAGAGAACATAATTTCCAGTAGTATATCATTGCATTTAGATTCTGAGTCAAAAAATTATTTTGACACCTCTTAAAGCATGGCATTATCATCACATAACTGAGCCAATCATCAAATTAATCCATACTTATCTGGATACGAAAGCATAAACTGTTTGATAGAGTTTCTACGGAATTTAACTAATTCTTGATGGATAGTTATGTTTTCTTGGTGCATCTTGTAGCCATAATATAAAAAAAGTCTTTAAAGAACTGACGAACAATTTTGCCAACTCTGCCGTCGTTCTACATAATCAGTTTTCTGTGTTCTTGTACTCTTTGCAGCTTATATAAGTCATTTGAGTATTACGAGAATATAATTTCCAGTAGTATATCATTGCATTTAAATTCTGAGTTAAGAAATTGTTTTGATTCTTCTTAAAGTATAGCATTATCATCAGTTAACTGAGCCAATCATCTTCTGAACATTAATACAACATGAAATTCTGAAATTGTACAGGAAAATAAGGATATTGTAATACAGAAAAAAAAATTAAATTCCGCTATGGATAACCAAGGAGCCCAATGGTATTCTAAGGGTTAAAGTAGTTTTCTTTGTTGTTTAAGAAAAGGGTAGCGCAGAACTTTGAATCATTAATCCATAATTCGCTTTCTCGTCAAACTTTTAAATAGAGGTTTATACGATTTTTCACCAAAAAACATCTCTAATTTACCATGTGATTTACATCAAAGGCGCCACGCGTTCAAAGAGAGCGGTGGTGGAAAACTACTCTGCGGCACTACTTGTGGTCTGAACAGAGGGAAACTAAATCCGGTGGCAATTAACTACAAAAAATATACACCGTTAAAAGGACCTTTTTCACCACCAACGACGTTAAAACACAGTTCATTAAACGACTGAGCGAGTTCGAATGGTGTTCGTCGGGCAGCAACGGAAAAAAAAGCTGGAAAAAGGAACGAATTAACAACTCTTTTATGGTATGCGCCGGAAACCGGCCTCTCCGGATAAAAGATTGTGTATACCGAGAGTTGATCCCAGAATTGCGGGTAACGTTTTGCCACCGCCCCCTAACCTATTCAATAAAAGGGTCGGCTCTAAAATAACGGAAATAAAGCGCTCGCCCTCAGAGGTCCGAGCAAGTCCGTAAAGTCGGGCTTTAACTCGAGTAAAAACCACTCGACACTGACCGCACTCGAACAGTAATTATTTCCGACCAAAAGTTGGCGCTACTGTGTTCCACAGTATACTCGGTTCGGGAAATTCGCTTTTGTTCTTCGTTAAATGCTGCCAGCACTTGAAAGAGGGTCTTGTTAAATTACTGATTCTTTTCTTTTTATTTTTCTGTGCAAAAGTTTTAATAACACTGTTTTGCTTTGTTTACGTTGTTTTTAACTAAATGCTAAATATTGAGTTGATGGAATATAAAATATAGTAAATTATCAAGTGTTGGCGACATCAACCGGTTTCAAAATTTACGATATACGCCCCTAGCAAATTTGAACGGAATGGGTTAACAATGGTAGCGGGCGAAATTGAATCTCTCCATCCATCCATCTATCCATCTGCACGGAGATTTAGATGGGAATGGGGGCGTCGAGTTTTAGAGAGGTGTGCCCATACTATGTGCACGCGTACCGAGCGTCGCGACGCATGGCGAGGCGTCGCTCCGGTTCATAATTGTGTTAAGTATAACAATACGGCCTGGGGCAATAAATTTCTCTGTTAAACGGGTTTCTGCCCATTGTATTCGTATCCGCGGACGTCCCGGCTTTTGTCTTATGCACGGACGCCAATGGATATATGGAGACCTGCGAGAGACAAGTTAACAGTCCCTTACAGACGGTAGGGACGGAACGGCGCCTCCACAGACGCTACAACACTCCAGAAACTCAGAGATAATGTAGAGAGTGAGAGAAAGAGAGGCGGAGGTGTTGATGTGGTTTCCTTGAAAATTAATCGAAAACAAATCGATATCCAATCGACGGGCACAATGGGAATTGTGAACGAGCGCGGAACGTGAGGTGAAGAAATTTCCCGTCAGAGGTCGTTAGAAAGTCGTTTATATCACAACCTCACCCCAATGGTAACGGGGGTGGTGGCCATTATATTAAACGGTTACTCCTATATTTACAGCGGTACATTCCTCGCTTATTGCGAATTCCCGAGTATCATTTGCGGATGAAATGAAGTGCCAGCGCGCGAATTGCCTTTTAATCCTAATGAAGATGACTCTCTCGTCTGATACTTTATTCCCCTTCTTATCAACCCTTAAAAAGGGCGTTGTAAATGACTCAAATTTAATTGTTTAAGGCTATGTTTTATTTTTTAATTTCATTTCAGATGCAAAACGATTGAGACGATCCAGCGAAGAATGCCTACCAGAAGACTCAGAATCAGATCATGAAGATATAAAAAGACCAATTAAAACATCATCTCCGCCTTCGCAATCTCAAACTATCTCCATGACGACTCCTTCTCCCGATCCGGCAATTTCTCCTGATCCAGACCTTGATGTTGAAGAAGAAACCGAATCGGAAGCACCTGAAAATCTTTCATTGAAAAAAGCGTCATCGCCTGAAGTACCAATGCAACAACATCCTCCGGCGATGCTTCATTATCCCCCGTTTCCTCAATTTCACCCGTTTCAACCACAATATCAACGATCGCCTGTTGATGTTCTTTTGAGGGTGTTTCCTGGGAGGAGGAGATCAGATGTTGAAACAATTTTACAAAGGTATTTATGATTAATTAATTATTTATCGTTTTTATTAAGATTTTTTTTAATTAGATGTAAAGGTGATATCCTCCAAGCAATGGAATTGATGGTGAGTGGTTCCACTGAAGACATGGCCACACCTTCTGCGTTTTCCCCCTTGGGGCCTCCCCCTTCCTATCATCGTTACAGTCCTTCAAGGAGGTTTCTGTCAGCACCCTACGCCGGAACTGGTTATTTGCCGACCGTCATTAGACCACCAAACGAATACCATATGTCGATGATACCACCCCATGAACTTTACCCTTCGGATAAAACATCATCGCCAGGTTCAAATGCGGGTTCCGATAAAACATCTTATTCCGAATAGCCGAGATTTTATTAATTTCAATTAACAATCGTTTAGTTTTTGAGAAACAAAATAATTAATTTGAAATTATTCCAACGATTATTTGCGCGAACTTGGCGATTCGTTTCGAAGTGTCTGTGATATATGAATTAATTTTTACAAGTTACTTTTAAGGGATCGACCGTGTCGGCGGCCACATCAGAATTTAATTAAAGCGAATACACGTGATATGGAATACTGAATTTGTATGGGGAGATAGAGAGGGATAGCGACGTTTCCCATTGAAACGACGACGTTATTGGGGCTGTCCGGGGGCGCCTATTGTGCTTCTGTAGCTACCAGATTCGAATAAATTATATTGTAAACAGTAAACACGGAGGACGTGTGCTCGTCTCCCCGGGGGCCTATTGATTACAATTTCACCCAGGCGACCTCTCTACACGGGGCACCCTAATCCTTTTTAGATTGAATTAATTTATATCCTACCCACTGTGCTTGTACGATTTCCGCAATTGTAATAAAATATATTTAAATATATCGGTATAAACCCAAAATTCTCGCACGTTCGAACAAATATAAAATCATCGTTTGTTTTTTGTAGAAATTTGAATGGAAAGTGTGTAATTGTAATTAAGGATGTAGTTACCTTTGTAAATATTGTGTATATGACCGTAATTAAGCCGAAACGTGTATTGGCTTAAAAATATATTAAAATAAGTAGAATTAAAATAATAAAATGTTCGTACGTTTAGGAGGAAAACTTGTAGATTTGTAGAAGTGTTAGGATAGCGAAAATTATAGAGTAGTTTGTAAGTGTTGATGTGTATACGAGTTAAATTAAAAATATACTGTGAAAATACTAATTATTTTGAACAAAATTTATTTGTTTATCCTAATAATCCAATCTGATCAGAAAGAAATGTGAAATTTTGTGTTAAGTTTCTATCTAGTTAAAGAATTAAAAAGAAATCTTACAATGAATTGATAGATTGATTGAACATAATGTCATGTTAACTATTACCGACCTAAAAATGGTAAAATCAGTGGTTTATGGATAATCAGTTTGAAATATCATTTTAGATATTGGTGTATAGAATGATTAGAATACTAAACGTGGCTGAATCTACGAAATTTATAAAGGATCGATGAAAAGCAGTCTGCTTATTGGTATGTTTGACTCGTTCCTTCTTTTGGATAGAATTGATTTAGTAATTTTTTTCTTTATTCCTAATTTTTTGTTGTGTTTAAGTTTATTTGCAATATTGTATTAATTTTTTATATTTGAGTCAATAAGTATTTTTAATATCATTATTATCTAATTGGGTTGGATTGGATTTTTTTGGATTGGTTATAAGCAAGATACATATAGAAAGAAAGAGAAGATTGATTGGATCGGTCATTCAGCCTATCTCAGAACACTAGTATGGTTCTTGTGGGTTCTTCTTACTGTCATAACAATGCATTTGCTATGGCTCTTTTAACGCTGAAGGGAACCACAAAGTAATACTCCAAAGAAACGCCTAAGGGTAGATTCCGCAGAACACGAGAAAAAATGTCTTTAGTGGGTTGGGACCTTTGGTAACCCAACATCCCACCTCAGATATATGTTTCCAAGATTGGTTTGGGTTGGGTCTGTTTTGGTTTGGGTTGGGGTTGGGTTCGGGTTAGATTAGCTTGCTTTGAGGTTGCGTTGAAAACAACACAAAAATTAGCGACAACCTAACCAACAATCAACCGACAATGAATAATAGTCAGGTAATAAGATACTTCAAGATTAATAATTAATTGTTGATAATTCAAGAATCCAATAAATCAAAAATCAAAATTTTTTACCAAATTGGATCCTCGCTATTTCATATTAAAAATGATATAAGATTATAAATCAAAACAAAGATTTTTATTTTTGAACAATAGTTCTGAGTTCTGATAAAAATTAATATAATGTTGTATGAGATGGTAAACCTTATGTAGAAAAAGATTTTTGTTACTGTCTAGATCAGGGCTCGCTAACCCAAACTATCTCGTCAGCTACTTTGAAAATATTTTGTAATTCCGCGGGCCGTATAATTTCTTTTTTCTCAAAATACCTACATGCGGCCTTTTTAGTCAATCATCAAATCAACTATGACGCATCATACATGAAATTGTCAAAGGCTTTGATGATAAAGAGTATGATCAGGTTGCTATCTGCGATTTAAGTAGAGCTTTTGATTTAGTGGACCACAACATATTGATGGATAAGTTGAAGAAATATGGCATTGTGGGGAATGTACTGAACATTTTGGAGTCATAAATTCAGGCAAGAACACAACTAGTGCATTGGAAAGGTAAAGACTCAAAATGGAGAAACTTTGCGCTAGGGGTACCACAAGGCTCTATTCTTGGCCCTATTCTCTTCTTGATTTATATCAATAACTTACCGTATAATGTAACATCTGATTCAATATGTTTATATGCAGATGACACCTCTCTAACGAGAATAAAATGGATAAAAACAACAACACTTTTATCAACAATATTATAATGTGATTTCGTTATGTTGACGATATCTTCTGTATCAGGGAGGGTGATCTTGAAACTCTAAATTCATTCCATGAACAAATAAATAACATACACGAAAAATTAAAATTTACTCTTGAGATTGAAAAGAAAATACAACTAAATTTCCTAGACATTATACTTTTAAACAAAAACAATAGAATCGAATAAAACATTTTTTGAAAACCCTCAGCATTGCCCATAACACTTCCCTTCGACTCCGCCCACCCTGTACCACAAAAACATGCTAATTTTCGTTTTTTAATAAACAGAATGCTCGATTACCTCCTAAAACCGGAACATAGATAAAAAGAACTAAAATACATCGAAAACTTAGTTGAGACCAATAATTTTCATCTTAAGAGAATCAAAAACCTTATTAAAAACCATCATTTAAAAAAAGATCCTTTATATACCACAAATAAAAAACAAAACTACCTATCGATCCATAAATTTTTTTTAACGGTGTAACCATCCAATCAAAACCTATAATTGCCAGACACAACATTACTTTAGCCTTTTCCGATAATAACACCATAGATAAGATATTGTCAAACTATCACAAAAAAACAGATTTTATGTAAAACAACGGGGTATACTCTGTTAATTGTCATAATTGTAACGCAATATACATTGGACAAACAGGTAGAAGACTAAAACAAAGACTTAAAGAACACAAAACCGATAATAAATCTAACATTTATAGCGACAGCATGGAGAGAGATCATAAAATTGATTATGATAATATAAAACTTATCCACAAACAACCAAAAAGATATAAATGAGTTCTTTTAGAAATGTTAGAAATAGAAAAATATAATATATGTCCGACTATACAACCTTAAATGACCAAATTTCTTACTTTTACAAACCCTTATTTAGATAAGATTTAAATAAAAATTTCAAAAACCTGATCTCCTTAAAATAGACCCCTCTTTTTTTTTAATTTTCTGTTTGGTTATTTTATGTATAAATTCTTGTCGTTCCGGTTCTTGTATTGATGAGTTTTAAAGAATGTTTTAGTTTGTTTTATTTTGTTATTTAAAAAAATTTTTATGTGTTGTAATTCGTTCGGGTGTTCACGTGATTTTATTATAATAGTTTTGTGACAGTAAGTTTTTATATAAAAGAAATCTCTTTTATACTTTTATAATTTTTATATGTGATTTTCATATTTAATTTAAATTCGGCTGATGATGAACTTATAAATTCGAAACCGGTAACGATAAATATTTAATTAAATTACGCAACAAAGGAGTCTTTCTGTTTTACTAGAAGGCGAGTAGTATAACAAAGATGAATACTTTGTGGCGCTTGGTTAAAGAACTTAATTTTCAATTTTCTCTTTCTGCATATATTATACAGATTTCTTTTTTTTTCACATTTTGTAACAGGGTTGAAAAAAAAACAGTTTTTTTTTTAATTCTTGAACAAAAGACCTGTTTTTAATTGTATTAAACAGTTTTTTTTGTTTTAAACTTATTTTACGTTGCTACCAAAAAATTATATTTTAAATCTGTTTTAAACTGTGTTTTAAACAAGCTGCTGGAAATAAATGAAATATTTAAGAATACTTTTAAACCAAAAATCCAACCCTTACGTCCAAATTATGCCGTTTATAAACTCTAACTCAAATGAGATAAAGTATAAACTCTTGTTTTTGAGTTTAAATTGAATAATCTAATTTACATCATCATATCTCAAAAACGAATTGAAATATTATTATAAAATAAAGATCATTTTGAAGCAAATCTAATCTAGTTTTAACACACCAATTATAATAATTTCGATTCCATAAATTAAAAAGATCAAATTTTTTTAAATCACCTCTCTTGTTATTGAGGTTAAATTGAATAATCTAATTTACATCATTATATCTCAAAGACGAATTGAGTTGTTATTATGAAATAAAAATCATTTTGAAGCAAATTTAATCTAGTTTTAACACACAACTTAACAAATTACAAGTAAATACTTTATAATATTATTTATTGTGTCTTTTAGAAATAATCATTCAAACAAAGTCCTATGATTTTAAACAGGTTTTAAACTGTTCAAAACAAATTTAGTTTAAAACATGTTAGGTTTTATATGTTAGTGTTTTAAACATGTTTAAAACAAATAGTTTTTAACAAATCGTTTAAAACTAACAACCCTGTTTTGTAACTTATTAGTTTACAATAAAGGTTATTATTAATATTATTATTATTATACAGGGTTGGGTTGGATTTAGCCGAGCATCTGAAGACATTTTTTAACGAAGGCCTCTGCAATAAATAGTGTCTGAAATAGAATACTTTACAAACTTTATTGACAACTCTGTAAATTTCAATTGAAGTAAATTTAGTTAGGTTGGGTTTAGCTGTGCATCTGAAAACATTTTTTTTAATGGAGGTCTCTGCATATAATAATTTCTGAAATAGAGTCTTTACAAACGGATTTGGCAACCTTGTATATTTCAATTGAAGTAAAACTTGAATTATCACTGCACCTAGAAGTGAAAATATTTGAAACTTTTCATAAACTTTTTTAGAACTAATAACATTTGGGTTTAGACGTACTTTTGTCAAGACGACGATTCTAGTTCTAGATCTAGTATTAGTTCTAGTTTTACTTTAGGGGTCGTGGGTTGGCCAGGCCTGGTCTAGATCATCAATAAACGTTAGAATTTAACTTCTGTTCTCTCCGATTGTTGAATTTGCAAATATACATAATGACTATAAATTTACAGTAAACGTCATTTTGGGAGAATTTACTGTAACTTTATGATTTTCATCAATATCTACATGATCGTCAGAAGCATATCAGTTTGGAAACTGCCACATTTTTTAAAAATCAATATCATTATTTGTCGAAATTTGTTTGGAAGAAATGAAGAAATATCGTAACGAAAATAACTTAATTTTTTGATTAGAATTTAAAAATTAAGTTACAAGGAATACATTTAATATCAAAAAAGAACCGAATACTGTCCTGTAAAGATATCGAAAACTCAATTTATATATAAGGGTTGCCGATGGTGTTGAGACTCGAATTGAATATAACGGGGTATATAAAATCGGACGAGATATCCCGGGCTGTCATCGCCAGACGGAAACTCTTTGAAACTTCTTAAATCTAATTGAAATACTATTAGCATTCTCTGAGACCCGGAGTTGTGGGAGGCAGTTCGATAGCGTGAATTCCCGCCCCCGGAACGCCCCGCGATAATTAAATTCCGGAATTGAAAAATGTCGCTCGAAAACTTGTATATAATCGCCGTCCGGAACCCTCTATTTGCCGGGACCGGATGCCGAACTTTTCCGAGATTCGGTAATTCCGATTGTATTCGGCTCCGGTCCGAGTTTGGCAAAACGGAAAATTGCTTTTAATTTACTTTAATTTAATTCGGATCGGGACATTTTTTACGTCAAGTACAGAATTTAAAAATTTTTATTTGACAAATAAGTAGAACGTCAATATTATTTCTTCTTCAAATAGAATTTTATTCGAGCTCAAATTTTAAAATGAGCGGAATTTATAAAAGCACAATAGGTGAATTATTTTCTTAATTATTTTTGTTATTAATTAGTAATTGATCAATTTTATTTTACGCACAGAATTTCCGATTAGAAGACCTCTTCCTGGAGCGGCAAGTTCTAGTACTTATTCCGGATCGAGAATTTTTCGGCCGCAATCAATATTAAGTTTTTGCGATTGGACCATGCAAGAAAAAGTTCTCCTATTTGTAATAATTTTCAACGTCGTTTTAGCCATCATTTTAATAATCACAATAATTATTGTTAGGCAAGATTACACAATATGTGAAGAAGACCAAATAAATATATCTGCGAGATTTGCACCAGAACTAATATAAAGTACATAAAACACATTAGAGACCTTGCCGTGTTTACTCATCCATTAGTGATTGGTCAGAGTACATAGGCCGTTTCAATAATTTTGTTTGAACAGTTTTGTGTCTTTACCACTTTCGTTTCTATTACCAACCCGTTTTTTACACTCACTTAAAAAAAGTGTTTGAAAAACCGAAAAAAGAAAAACGGTTAAATAAGAGGGCGGATTGTTGGCTCAACCTGTGTCTTGCTTCGTTGCAACTTGTTACTTATTGTTAAGTTTATTTAAGTCGTTGAATCCTCAGTGTAGATATACAATCGTGGGAACGAAGATTTGCTGTATCCAGAGGATATTATCACAAGGATCATCTAAACCGTCTGAAAGATATCGATCTTGCAAGAAGGTATATTTACTTTGGTGTTTGGTTAAACACAAACACCCTCGAGAAGTGTGTCTGCGACGAATTGAATGGGATCAGGTTATACTATTTTGAAAGATTTGTAAAAAAGTTTTATTAGAAATGCGGGAAATAAAATCATAAAATTTGCAAACATCTTTTTAAATAAATCGAGGTCCTTTTGAGTGAAATCTTCAAGCGTAAAGAAGTGGGAGGAGACTCTGAAAAGCTGAACCCAGACAGATAAAAGCTCGCTCGCGATTCTTTTAAAACTGTTTTCAAAACTTTACTAGCGTCGTCGTCGCGCCGTGAACAATAAGACCTGTAATGGACGGATCCACTTTTAATAGCCTCGTGGCTCGTAAAATATTGAATCCGCACAGAAGAACGAATAAGAATACCAAACGGCAGCGGGTGGCGGAAGTTTCCGGTCGAAGCTCTAATTCGGCGCCCCCGTTTGAATTTATGACGGCTTCGGGGGGCGGCGATTTAGTACCGCGGTGTCCGTCGGAGCGCTTCCGAGCTTTGTTAATCACGAAAACAATAACTGAATGCCGCATGAAGTGGCACGTATGGCTCCGGTGCATTGACGAATCGTCAGGCGTATGTCAACTCGATTTTGGACCGATAATCGTTGGTCAAACGCACGTGCGTCTATATGTGGACAAACGAACGTTTGACGTGTCCTGACGGCACGTGCATATCTGCCGATGATACTAGTGCCATTCAACGTCATATCGTTCAACAATCAATCTCTTCATGTACAATCATCTGATATACTCGACCAAATAAAAAATGATTCTTCTTCATTTACATTATTTTTATTATTTCATTTATTAAATTCCTGCAAAAAAAATCGGTTTCATAAATTGTTTTAAATAAGAATGCGATATGATCAATTTAGTTAACACCCTCGCGCAGAGATTTAAACAGATTCAAATTAACAATTAATTTATTCATAAAAGCATCGCTCCGACACAAGTACGTACACACGTTTGCGGATTAACCCTTCACGTTCACGCCCGTGAATGTCCGCGGTGGTGGTGATGGCGACGTTGGGGGGGATTAATACGACCCCCAGGTCCCCATTGTGCGATGCAGCGCAATGACGGGTTCCTCCACCCGCCCGGAGACCCACGGGGCACAATTAATTATTGTAGGCGCATTGTTGTGCTAATCCGTGGTGCATGTGCCGGTGATGTCTCCAATCATCGCTGCTACCGCGGCGCCCCCTCTCTCGGTTACAATTAGCTGAGTGGACCCGGCGTCGCGACGCGTCCGTCGTCGGTCGCCGGTTTAATTGAAAACTAACCACCACGTCAACCGCAGTACTTTAAATCCTGACGACAACGGCGATCCGAACTCATCTCCGGCTTAATTCCTTGCCATGCGCCACGTTTGATGTTCGTCGGTAGTTTAAGGGGGTTGTAAAAAGATTTTTTTAACTCTTTGGTGTCGATTTTTACACACTGCTTATGTTTAGAGTTTAAAGTAATCCTGTCTGTATGGTGATGACGTGTGAAAATAACAATTAAATCTTTATATGTTAAGTAAGGGTCACATCAGGCTGCTGTGTGAATTTTAGGCAGTTTAGGCAGTGAATTTTATGATCATACCAAGCTGATAGACGGCTGACAGCGGCGGCTACCTATAATTACAACCTCAATTAGAGCCTGTAATTACCTCCTTCATTGTCAATATTGATCAAATCAAATCTCCTAACCTATCTTTCACTTTTTTTTATTTTTATCTGCAAATTAATTGTCAGTCAAATCAAAACCAGTCAATTGTAGCTGGTAGCGTTATCTTATAGGTAAATATAACATTTAGATACCTACCAGTTTGAAGTAGTGATTAAAGGTTTACTTATAAAATAGTGTCTTAAATGAAAAGAAAAAAATAAATGAAGGGCACAGGGAATAAATGAGCTAAGTCTAAATACAAAATAATCTAGAAAATCGTGTTAAAAGTTTCAGACTGTATAAGTTCGCCTGCAAAAGACAAACTTGATTGCAGTTGCATAACGTTGATAATACTCAAAATGACTCAGTAACACCCCCAAAAGCTGGGAATAAAGCTGCTTAGTCCGAGCGTCAACAGTTTTATAATATTTTATTAAATAAGGAAACAAGAAAACATTCATTTAAAACATTCATTTATGGGGTATTGACGAATAAAAGTTTTTTGCCTCAGGTCCACAAAATTGGGCTAGATCCTGTAAATCTTGGAATTTCTCTTTGGAAATCTATATAAAATCTGAAATTTTTCGTAAATATAGAGTAATATTTAGCGTAACATTATACTAAACATACCTCTATAGCAACACTCCGGAAGCTCAAATTCGTTGTTATTTAGCTTTGTTTTTCCAGACTTGGGGCTGGTAATACAAAATTTTCCCATGCACCGTTATATGAAGTGCGGTAATATAGTAGATGTGGATGCTCTTTTTCCACCTTTATTTCCTTAATAGGACGGGACAGAATGGGGCATTTCTTTTTGTATATTGTATCGAAATGTATCGTCCACCCTCGAAAATAATTCTGTGTAACACCCAAAACGATAAATGGGTTTGGTTTGGATCTAGCATTTTCAAAAGCTGCAATCCATTCCCTGGAATGTTCTACTTTGGTTTTTTGAATAATGATATATAATGATAATATGAATGTCCCCGAATTGGAAATATAACTTTAATAACGTCTAGACGTTTTTCTATGTTAACCAGATGGTGCAGGAAACAAAATATTGTAAAATTTTTATTCTGAGCCGGACACGAATCGCAGAATAAGTATAAGAACTTAACTTTCTCGTCGTGGAAGTTGTACACAAAGTGGTGAATTAACGAAGCGACATCGTCACTACCTTTTTTTCCACAAACTCAAGATAACCATAAAACACGCTTTGAGAATTTCCAAAATGTGTATGTTGAAGGCATAAATTGATAGTTATCTCTTATAGTAAACATCGTTGGTTGATAAGTTTGTGGCAGGTAAATTTTTCGAAGAGTCAAAACATATCGCTTCAATTTTCTTTAATCTTCTCAATTAATCTTTCTATCTTTTCCGTTTCATTGTCTCGTTTATTTAGTTTCTAAGCGAAAAGTACCCTTTCTTTCGCCATAAATTGATCGCAAGTACTGCATGTATCTGTTCTTGGATTCCCAGACGAGATGTTAAAATCCCATTCTAGAACTGTTCTGTAAGTTTCATACGATATCTTTACTTGTGTCTGCACTTCCTCAAATAATTTATGCATTTTTTTGATATTCAAGTCTTCAGATAGGTAAATTTTTGAAGAATCCCGTAAGCCATAGTGAGAGAATCTATTCGGAAAGCTTTTTATGTAATCGTGAATGATATTTAGAACTTTCGGACTTAATTTTCTTGGACGTGTGTTATGCTTTCCACTATTATTCTTTGGAGCTATGCCAGTCATTTTCAAACTTCGAACAAGATGTTCGATTTTTGACTTAGTAATTCCGTGAATTAACATAAAAGCCGTCCTGCAAACAGATACTTCTTCAATACGATCATTTATTTTTGCACGAATTCTGTAGAAATATGTAGCATCACGAAGTATCGCGGATTGTTCAGGTTGACGTGGTCGTCGCGTTGCTACTGTTCATCTTGTGTTAGTAGTAAGTTAAATTAGCGTAGAATTTCTTTACGTACTTCTTCCTTAAAGGTTTCGAAACACTTTTTACGACATTTACAGTCCGAACCCAACCCAACCCAACCCATTTCGTGGCTTTGTAGCCTAAGTTTTTTACGAATTTCGTGTAATCATCCAAACTTTTTCCGTTTTTTGGTACTCTGATCATTCGTTGATTCTTTAGTTTTGTCTTGCATTATTTGCACAACACCACACAACACATTACTGACAGAAACCAACAGAAACAAACTGCGACTCACACTAGGAATTCGAAGCTTCTTTGATATTATTGTTAGCGCAAAAAAGTCAATTTTCACCAACTCCCCTGAGTTTGCAAAAACAGGTCTGGTGGTTGACGCTGCAACTTAGCCGGTTTATTCCTTGTTTTAAGGTCTTAGCCTGTTTATTCCCTGTACCCTTCAAATGAAATAAAAAAAAGTCAAAATATAATTTAGAATAAAGCTTATTATTGTAAAAGTTGCAAGTATTTCTTATATTTACAACAGAAATGACTTACTGATAGTTTTAGGTCCACTTTTACCAACCTCCAGTTAAACTAACTAGTGGTGGTTATATCGATTTTAAGCGCTCCCATTAGCTATGAGCCGGTTTTTAACTGTTCGATAAATCTACCAAGACCACCTCTCTCACAAGTGGCCTTTAACAAATAAATATAATATGTTATAGAAAACAAGAGAACTGAAACAATAACATGGGAACAAAAGAACGAATGTTGTGGACTTTGAGGCGTTGGACGTAGACGTGGTCGTCCAACTCATCAAACTGATTTTATATTGATTCTGATCTTGATTTATAATACAGTCATTTCACCTATAACAAGGTACACAACATGGTATTGATACAATACCATTTTAAAATTAATTTCATTATGTTGCAATAAGGGAAATTCTCATCTGACCCTTCTTCTGAACATAGTACGTAGTAAAAAATTATTATTTTTGAATGTTTTTTTGTTGTATTTTTAATTTTTACATATCATTTTATGTACAACGCCGTTCTAAACCTAAGGGCTAATAGATCTAGGGCGCCAGCTCCTGGGGGGGCGCTTATTTTTGCAATGAAATGCATGGTGTCCCTATCATTCATATACCCAGCATCTACTCTGAGGTGCGGAACTTTTTTTTGACATTCAATTCTGTATGAAAAGCAGCGCACTTGTTTCGTTCGTTCAACCCATCTCTGAGGCGCTGAATATCTTAGGTAGTATCTATCTTAGGAAGCTACTATTCGAACTATTTGGCAACTATACATTCGAATTGAAGTAAAACTAGGACTAACACTAGATCTAGAAGTGGAAAGTTTTGGGTTTAGCCGTGCGTCTGAAGACGGATTTTTTTTCTATTTTGTATGAAAAGGGGCGCACTCGTTTTGTTTGTCCAACCCAGCCTTGGAGCGCCAAATATCTTAGGACACCACTGTTAATGGGGGTACCTTCTTTTCTCTATCTTGTAGTTTGCTGCCTGTCGGGTACAATCTTTTTTACAATGTTTTTCTTGTCTCTACGGGTATTAGGTATTCTTCCTTCTGTGTATCATTTATATATGTTTCTACATTTCATTTATATATATGTAAATAATTCCAATTTATATTTGTTATTTAAAAAATTATATGAAACACCCACTTTAATTTTCGCTCAACAATCACCCATTTCTTGACAATTTTCGCATCAATTTAGAAACACATTATTGCCTTATTTCCATTATTTCCTAATAAAATTGTATTCAAATGTTTTTATTTCAAATAACAAAATATGTTAGTAAAAAATGTAAAAATTACACTACTATTATAAAAATGGTATACAGGTAGATTTTTTTTCGTTTATCCAAAGGGAACGAATTGAGATATGATTGTAAAGTATATGTCATTTTAAAGAAAATTTAATCAGGACTTTGTGTACCATAAATACTTTAAAGCATGAGCTAGTGTTCAAAGAGACACGTATTAAGTAGTTTAGGTACGCCAACTTGTTGAAAGCATGACTATGAGAACTAAGGCACATGTATCAAGTAGACAAGGATTGTTAACTGGTTGGCAGCATAAATTTGATACTAAGAAAAAGGTATTAACTGACTGCCAACATGTTGGCAACATGAGTTTGAATACTTAGAGAGATGTATTAAGTGGTCTAGGACTGTCAATTTTTTGGCAGCATAAGCTAAAGTATAGAGAGATACGTATTAAGTAGTCTAGGACTGCCAAATTATTGGCGGCATGACCTTGATTACAAAGAGAGGCGCATTAAGGTCTGAGATTGCCAACTTGTTGGAAGCATGAGGATGATTACTAAGGGTGTTACCACTTTGTGTTCTGGGACTGCCAACATATTGGCAGTATCAGTTCTGTTATGAATAGACACTTTTTCTTTATTCTAAGATCTGCCAACTTGTTGACAGTATGAGCTTGATTACTAAGAGAAACTAAGAGGTCTAGAATTGCCACATGCTGGCAGCATGACTTCTCTTATGAATAGACACTTCTCTGTTCTAAGATATGCCAATATGTTAGCAGCATGATGACACGTATTAAGTAGTAGATTGCTAGTAGATAGCTCCCTTATGAATAGACACTTCTCTATTCTAAGATCTGCCAACATGTTGGCAACATGAGCTTGATTATTCGCTTGATAGAGATGCGCATTAACTGGTTTGAGATTGTTAACTTATCCAGATTGGTTCCAGATTGGCAACATGAGCTGAAATACATTGAAGCATCCTTCTTACGCTGTAGTTTCACCAACTACATTAATCTAGATAGATACCTATTTATCTTAACAATTGAATGTCAGCTATTAAATATGATAGAATCAACAACATTCTAAATTTTCTGTATAATATTATTTTTTCTGACAAAGCAAATAGGCATAGGAGAGTAGGAGTACTGGTTGTATATATTTGAAGATTACGTTGAGTACTGGGATAATCAACCAAAAGGAATCTTTTTTTATCTTTTTTTTAACATTTTGGTTGATTATCCCTGTATTCAACATAATCTTCAAATAGACATAATTTGTGATAAATGCTTGTAATTTTAGCGTTAATTTCATGTCCATTTGTTTTATTTTCAAATGAAGATTTTATTTGCGGTTAATTGGTGAATTGAATTTAATAAACAATTACTACATGTTTTTCAAGGATAATTAAACTAAACCAAGGGTATCAACATTTTACGTTGTCATAAAGAGAAAGAAAACTTTATCAAATGAGCCTAATGAAACGGCACGTGCTGCCATTTAAAAAAATCAAATGTCATTCGCTACTCGTTTGTTTTATGAAATAAAAACATTCGAATGACGTCTTATTATGGGAAATAAAATACCTAATCGTGAAAAGATGTAATTACTATTCTCCATGCCATGTTAAAAATGTACTAAAGAAGAGTACTGACTTTAGTACAATGGTACTAGAACGGCAGTACTGGCTTCAATAAAAAAGAGATATAAACTTTATTTATATTGGTAGAACCTCCACGTACTGCAATTACACTCTACAACCTATGCAAAACTTTCTAAAAGTCCTTGTAAGTTGACTACTGGATACTTCTTCTTCTCAAATTGGACAAGATTGTAATGTAAGTTCTGTTATATTTCAATAGAAATGAGATTCAAATTTTATTCGTATTGGTAAATCCTCCATATACTATAATTACAATCTCAAACTTCGTATGCAAGCTTTCTATAAATTCTTGTTCGATGACTGTTGGTGTCGTCTTTGTCCCAGATTGTAAGAGATTTGTAATATAAGTTCTTTTTTTCCCTTAACTCAGTGATCCATTTCATCCAAAAAGTACTTGAGAGGGTTTAGATTTATACTTTGAACATGTCAGTTATTTGGCGAATCCTATATTCACTATACGAATTCATGGTGGACTGCGCAATTTTTTTTCTAAAAATATAGGTTGGAACTAAATAGTAAAAGTCCTAATCCATAGTAGGAGAAAAACTTTATTGTTAGTACAATGCTTTCAAGTATGTCTTCCCAGAATTTTGTTGTTTCAAAGAACAACAATATCCCAATGCAGAACTGTTGTCAATTCTTGTAAATTTTTTGTTTTTATTTGTGATATTTTCCATTACTCGATTATACTTTTTAGAAAAGTTCTACAATCCACAATAATTATAGGGTTATAAATCAAGTAAATCAAACCAAATCTTTAGACAATTAAAAAAACATTTATTTACGACATAAGTAAAATAAGTATGCAGAACACATTAAAATACCTTCTATATACGACTGATTAACAATACGCTAAATACATTGCTTAGAGTAATTAGACTATTTGAGCATCGCTATGAGTATTGATTTAAGTAAAACCATTTATCAAGAGGCTAATGGTAGTAACCGGATGATGGTGACGCATAAGTTATTCCAGCAACTTTAGCAACAGGTGCCGAATACGCAACTGGAGTATGAGCAATGGATGATGTATAAGTTATGGGTGCATGTCCATATGACGCTGCTACAGGAGCATGTGCGCTGTATGTTGCTACTGGTGCAGCGTGGGCGTATGTTGCGACAGGAGCATGTGAATAACCTAGCGATGGGGCGATTACTTTTGCAACGGGACTAGAATAAGCGTGTTGTGGTGAGTAAACGGCTGCGTGTCCTATAGGTTCATTACGAACAACAGCGTTGAATCCGTTGTGTGCATCAGCGGTGTAATCTACGGTTCTTTTTGTGCCATCAGGCTCCACAACAGAGTAACTTCCTTGGACGACATCACCACGTCTTGATTCGTGTTGACTTTTGATGTCACCAGTGTGTGGGTCGTTGACGCCATATTCAAAATCATAAGCTGCCGGTGTATCTTCATAAGCGACGTGCTGAGGGGCGTATGCTGCTACTTTAGCAATCGGAGCTGCGTATGTTTGTACTGGTGCGGCGTATGTTGATACAGGCGCTGCGTATGTATGTACAGGGGCAGCGTAGGTTTGAATGGGGGCGGCGTAAGTGTGAACTGGAGCTGCATAACTCGCCACTTTTGCTACTGGGGCAGAATAAACTTTTGCTACTGGGGCGGGAGCGTAAGAAATTGGTGCATGGTAAGGTGTGTGTGAATGATAGGTGGTGTAACCAATTTCATCCACAGCTTGAGCGATGGCGAAAAGAACGGCTAATCCAAAAATCTAAAAGAAAGAAAAAGATTGATGAAGAGTGAATTTATATAATATTGTAAAGTAAGTTTTTTAATAAAAGTACTTACCTTAATCATGTTTACTGTTCGAGTTGTTGACTTGATCTGTGCCAAAACAATTTCCTTGGGTCGGTTTTATACTGTTTCGTGTATAAGCGAGGAGCAGGAAGGCGTGGCGAGCCCCATCTGATTCCTGTGGCAGGAGGCACATCGCGAACCTTTCACCCATATCGCGCCCATCATAACCTGTTTCCAGACATTGCCCAAAGTGGTAGAAGTTTGTTTTGGTCCCGAATGGTGTTGCAACGTCGCGTGCTCCAGTTTTTCTCGCATTTTTAGCCATAAACACACACAGGAGATCCAATTGACGTAACACCGGATGAGTGGCATTTCAAGTGCCCACTTTCTTACGGAATACCGATAGAATTCAAATTGGCTCATTAGTGTCTAAGCAATGATGTAATGATTAATGATACTTGATTATGTGTTAATATTATTTTTATATATATGCTCTTTAAAAGGTATAATGAAAGAATAGGATTTCATTCCCATTATCACCTTTTGCGAGATATTTCCAGACGGTTTAATGAAATTATAATTGAAATCTCGTTCTATTCAACGACTCCAATTCTATGGTAGTAATTGTGCGATTATATGTGAAAATATTTCACGACCGAGTAAAACCTATCTTATTGTTCCAAATTTATTAAATTTTAATATCTTTTTTTTGAAAAAAAATATTTTAGCCCACGCAGTGCTGGAGGTATTTCCCAATTGATTCTGTCTTGTACATTTTTTACTCGACGTAATCGTACTCGATAAATTCACGTTAAAACCAGTCCCGGTCGATTCGGCCATTATGCCACATGCCTTCACGTCGGTTAGCACAATTATATAACCGACCTGTATATCCCCGGTTTAACACTCATGACCTAAAAACCAAGCGTCTCGTTAATAACTCGTTCACTTCTTCGGCGACGTTGTAACTCGATGAGATTCCGATCGAAAGTGATATTATTTCAGTACACCCACGGACGATTGGCGCTAAACTTTCAGATTTAACTCCAAAACAACTTTTTATTTAGATGTGCGTTCGCAACGATCAAAATCGATTTCTTTGAAACTGTTACGCAACGAGACTAAAAAATATAAATTGGTGCTACTATCTGTCAACTGAAAACTGATTCATATAAAGATTTTTCTTTGGACTAGTTACATATTGATCGTGCACACCTATAAGTTCCATTTATGTCAAATAACCAAGTGCGTTGTGAGATCGATTGGAATTTCTTTTAAAACGAATAATCTTAATTTTTAACTCTATAAATGGAAATAAAATTGGGTTTTAGAAAATCGTTATAAGTGCTGCTTAAGGGGTTACACCATTCAAAATTCAATTCAAAATTAAGTATACAACTTAGCTTAGAAACAAACGAAATTCATCTAATTTTCACCTTTTCGTGTATTTCTGGATTATAACGCATCTTAGAGCAAAAGTATAACGAAGCAATATTATCAGCTTAGAATTAATTTCTTTACAATTCCTGTTTGAAAAGTTATCTTCTATAACGCTTAGATTCTGGATCATACCAACTTATATCTACTTAGTTTTTACCTTTTTTGCCTATCTACTATTTGAATTGGGGGTCAGAATTATAGATTTTTGAACAATAGTTCCAAATTAAATTTTCTACAACTTTTCAACTTTTGTTGAAAAGTAGTTTTCTACAATGATTAAAAGAATATATTCAAAATAACAACGAAAGCTTGAACGCTAGCATTAGAGCTCAACAGGAGACAAAAGTTAAAGTTAAAAAAATGAGAAGAGCTACTCAAAACGTCATGGAGGATATTGAGGCAACAATACAAGAACTTATGTACGACCCGGGAATTGCAGATTGAAAATAAGTAGAAAAATATCTGGTTTTAAGTGATAGGGAAAAATCATTTTATCATCATTTTATATAATAGTATCCAATGGTATTAGTGGTGTTCGAAAGACCTAACTAAGGTTTGTTTGTCGATATGCCAAATTGCGATCTTCAATATTCAGTAATAATGCTAATAAAGAATTTAAGTAATTACATGATTTTCCAAGAATTTTCACAAAACGATTAATAACTTGGTAATCTTTCATTCAAAATTTGAAAACAAGAGATATGCACTTATAGCATTTAAGACAGGTAATCAGCATATCTAAAAAGATGTATAGTGAAATATCCTGGTTAGCTAAAAATAATTTTAATCGATTCAGCCTTGATGGTAATACATAATGACATAATTTTATTTTTCTATTTTCAACAATAAAGTCATAATCTTCCATCCCCGTTCCCGTGACTATTGACTCACCCTGTATATTAAAGTTATCATCCTTTATATTACCTTTTTGGCGATATGATTATTATTATTTAATACTGAAATCGTCTGATTGACGAAGATGAGTTCAAATCATTCAAATATAAAAGACTATGATTTTGCAACACGGAAATTGAAAAATTCTTTACGTTTTAACGCGCAACTTTTTATCATTATAATACAACTAAATATATATTCCAAGAAGGAGGACCATTATGAATAATAATATGAGATATATCAAAAATTCAATTCGTCAATTAAAGCTGATGACACTTTTACATTTGCTCTTGATTTTTTGATAAAAGTTGAAGGAGTGGAGATATTTTAGGGATGCTAATTAAGAATTTGGGGTCAGAATAATAAATTTTTCAAAAATCAAGATGGTGGATAACACGGAGAATTAAAATTGCAAAAATACAGGATAATTTAGGAAAAGTTTGATATTGGAAGGAGTTTGAAGGACGATCAAAAACCAATGCCAAAATTTAAGACTTGCAGATAAAAGAAGTTTTTCTTAAGGCGGGCTTTTGGAAATCGAATTCCACAAAAAAATTATTATTATAGGAAATAGTAGCGTGCAAGAAATTATTCTGCCGCTTTCAGAGGGTTGGATTGTATCTGGTAATGGAGTAAGCGTTTATGATTCATTGCCAACAATATTCATGCAAAGAGAATTTCTTTATCTATTTTAGTTTTTGAGTTATCATTGATATTTGGATAGAAGAGAAGCATAGAAGGCTAGATTCTATCCTTCATTAAGCTCATAAAATAATTTTGTCCAACTAGAATCGGTATTCAGCCCAGTGTGAACCGTGGAATATGAACATCGCTTTGAAAAAGGAAATTTTTCCAAATTTTCAAGAAAGTAAACAGTTAAAAAATCGGATGTATTAAGAACGTAGTAGAAAATAATTCCGATTATTTAGGGAGCTGCAAACCGAAAAGGATTGGGAATATATAAGTTATATTTTTAGTTCCAGAAGAATTTACAACAATCTAGACCTAAATAATAATTAAAACTGGAACTTACACGAGCCTTAGCAGTTTTATTTTTAGTGATCTTCAGACGTACGGCTAAACCAAAACTTTCTAGTTCTAGGTCTAGTGTTAGTTCTAGTTTTGGTTCGATATAGGTATATAACAATTTAAGACTAAATGATAACAAAAAATATTTGGGTTTAGCCGTATCTCTCTTAAGACGGAAACCAACTCAGTCGAAACCAACCTAGCTTCAGAACTAACATTACACTTAGATCTAGAAACATTAGGGTAGTATGTAGTTCTACTATATTATTATGTTAGTAACGCAAATACTAACTTTTGGAACAGTTTATTGAATTTATGTTTTTTCTTCCTCAGAACATCAAAGTCTACAATTCAAGTTAGTGACAGTATGCAACAATAAAAACAATGAAAATGAGATTAACCTCAAAAACTTACAAAAAATAAGCGCCACCTATAACCATGAAAATGTCAATGGCCAATGATCGCATTTAGACACTGACGAATGAACGTTATCGACTTGCAACGTTTTTCACGTTTTCCTCCTTTTTAAAAACAGGAGTCATTCTTGCAGTAACTCTCCGCCTTCAATACGGCTGCAAAAGAACCTAACTTAATAGGTCGATTCAAAATAATTGCTAGCGGCTCACATAAAATATCCTTTATAAATTTTATACATACATCAAAATCGTCGACCCAACTCACACTTCTAATAGTGCTCAAATCCCATATAGCATCAGAAACCTCAATAAGTGTAACTGGAGAAAAATACAAAGAGTAGCTTAGACAGACACATACAAGATCATCAGACGTAGGCAGCATACAAATTTTCCTGAACCACTGACAAAAAATACTTACTAAAATTATCACAACACTTTGTCTTGTCAATAGTCAACTTCCCCTCGGTTAACAACTGAACAGCATTATTCCGCTGTTTGAGACGTCCTAACTGCTCATTAATGCAGCCCCAAAGCACGGCTAAAGAGTCTTTTTTGCTTGATTGATTGTATGATTTTTTTGTTATTATATTCCGTAAAAAGTTCTGGAAATCCATTATTTAGCAACCAATGAAACAATTTTTTCAATTCCTCACCAGCCTGAACCACCATGGGAATAACCCATCTCTTCCGATAATGGCTTGCCAATTGAAAATCTAGGTTGAACACGTTAAAGTAGGAATCGTACTATAACAACGCCATACAGATTCGAACATGTTTAAAGAATGGTGATCGTTTAGACACAATTGTTATTACTCATAAGGTTATGTTGTTTCTTTCAGATGATTCCATCTATGGAAGATTATCCAAGGACTCCACCTCTTCCACACAATCCAAGAGAAATAGATTTGTTCAAAAACTAAAAGAACTTCTATTCTATGGTCTCCTTAAACTTTATTGCCAACATTTTGTCTGAGCCCTTATTAGATTACACCAGGTTTAACATCCAAGATTCCTATACCTTTGTGGAGGTTATATCCTATATAAAACTTCCAAGTGACCATCCAGCTTTACTACATGTGATCTCATTGATCACCAATATTCCTATAGATTTAGTTATTAATGCTGCTAATGGAGAGAAGACGAAGAGTTCAAGAGATATGTTCATGGAAATTATCAGATTCCTATTCACTTCTACCACCTTCTTGTACAGGGAACAATTCTAACAATAACAATTTGGTACACGCATGTGTAGACTTTTGCAAAGTTGAGTTTTGTATTTCCTTGCACTGAACTTCTAATTCAGTTAATTTTTTTTGGTTGTTTAATCATCCTTGATGAGGATGGGCTCATTTATACTGATTGATATAGAAAGAAATTACATGCAAGTAGATATATAAATTTTTATTGAAATCATCTCTTACATCAAAAACTGAATACAGTTATGTCAATGAGAGATAGAATCAGAAAAATTAGTTATCTTCGTTTCTGGAAAAAGAGCTTCCTTCTCAAAACAGCTTCCTTTTCAATCTTTGGTGGCATTGATACTGATGTCTATTGTTAACTAATAAGTGTCCTATGCTAGGTCCTTATTGGACCTAAAAGCAGATGTTGTATTGTATTTCTTACATTTAAATCTCTTGTCTAGATTAGGGTGATATGGTAAAATTATGTTATGATGTTGTTAATATATTGTTATGTATTTTATAATATTTGCTTTGCATTTTTGGGAAGCTATATCCATTGTCTAAACCAATTTGTATGATCTTCTTAACCTTGGAATTAAATGAGTTTTCTCTGATGGCAATGCACCATCTGGCAATCTAAAACTAAATAAGAATTAAAACTAGAACTAATACTAGACCAAGAACTGGAAAGTTTCGGTTTAACCTGAAACCTGAATCTTTCTAGTTCTAGGTCTAGTGATAGTTCTAGTTTTATTCGATACAAGTATACAGCAAATTAACACTGAATAACAACCAAAAATAGGGCCAATACTAACATTAGGGCTAACAATAGACCTAGAATAAAAAAAACATTTGTGTTTAGCTGTACCTCTCTTAAAACGGAACCCAAGCTATCCTAACCCAACTTAGCTTCAGAATTAACAGTAGATTTAGAACTAGAAACATTAGGATTTAGCCGTCTAGTACTAAGTCTAGTGTTACATCTCAAATTGGGTTATAGCTTTAGTATTAGTTATACCAGTGATTCCCAAACTATGTGCCGCCGTTTCCAAAAAGAAAGTTTAAGAGGGCGCCGCGGAAAAAGTTCCGATTATTTAGGGAGCAGGAAAGAGAAAAAGATCGGGAACCTCTGATTTAATCAGTATTTAAAAAATAATGTGGATATTTGTGGTCATGGCCACAAATGGGTTAATATTAACATTTAAACTACGACTGAATAAACAATGGTAGTGTAATTTAGTAGTAGTGCAAAAATACCCAACTCTGAACTCAAGATCTACTCAATCAATTAGGTTTAAATTTTTCGATTTACGACTTTTTCGATTATTAAATATTTTATGTTTAATATCATAAAGTAATATGAGTTTTATGCGATTTGTTTATAAATAAATAGATGTAGTTGACATAAACATTTATGGATTTCAAAAGGAACTAGAAATATGTGAAGAAAAAGTGACACCTTGCCGTTTTGAGAGAGCCTCCGGTCGTAGCATCTCGAGTGAGCTTTCCTCTTTGTACGACGTACTCTATTCCTCTTCTGTTCGTCTTGTTACCGGGAAACGAACATTATTTCTGCTCGGCTGGTCTTACAAATTACATTTCCTTCCTCGGCTCAGTTTAATTTAAATGCTTTTTGTGTTACGGAAAGGACTCTGACTGTAAGACGAAGTTAGAATGTCGCTTGGGCTGCCTCCGGGCTTTGGCTTTGGCGAAAGGTCCTTTGGACTTCGCGACCCGAAAGGCTTTCCACCTGTCAGTTACACTCCACGGCTCCGACACCATCCCGCAAAAGTTTACAGCGGGACAGATAATTTCCCTGCCTTAATTTGTCTCTTTTATTTACTCATCTTCGATTTATGACGAATATTTTATTTAAGTTTTGACGGTGCGAAATTTATTTTAATAAAGGAGAAAAAACGAGGTGGGTTTCGGACAGGGTCAGTTATTTTAGGTGGACGTGAAACGTGTTTCCCAAAAATGAACTGCCGAAGCTGACCGCAGCTCGGAGGGAGCCAAAATGCAAGGGTTATTACTGGACGGTATCTGTTAGCGACATTGACTAGTGGTACCGCTGACCACCGGGTGCCTTTCAGAAAAAAAGAGAGTGAAAAAGAATAAAAGGTCGGAATAAAAAAAATCTCTTCCCTCGGACTGCCAGCGCCAACGGCGTTATTCAAATTCTATATCTATATATTTTTAGGCGCGCGCGTACACATAACTCTGGTACGAGCATTTTTTTCCGTCGGAAAGCCACAAAGCCAGATTGAGATTTATGTAAAGCGGGAGGCGAGCGAACGGTTGCCCGAGATATTGTGAATTGTCCGTTTTCAAAATTAATCCCGCGTATTTATTATTTGCTCTATTTCTAATACGACTGCAATGCCCGCATGGCCCCAATTTTTTCCTATATTAACGTTTAATTTGAAGTGCGAACCGATCGACTGCAAATGATTTGAATTATATCATCAACTCTTTAAACATCAGTATTATACCCACGTATTTCCAAAACAATCATTAACTTGTTACATCTCCTTTTCATTATTTTATTATTAATAGAATCTAAAACATGTAATAGTTATTGTTTTACTCATGGTCGGCTTCAGTAACCAACACAATCTATATTAATGTATTGTGAATTTTCAGATTCTTGCTAGAAATATAATCACAACCATTTAATTTTTGAGTATAACCAGATATTTCTCAGATTACTTGGCCTAGGTAGGTTAACTTAAAGCACGCTATATAAAACTATTAGACACTGCCATAATCAACATTTCTTATTCTACATTTAATGATATCATATAATAGCTTGATCTTATCAATGTGATGCACCAAAATTGATTAAAAGATTATCTTCTTAATCGGTTTTGAATATCGGACCAAAATTGTCCGGTATCTCGTCATTGCAAGTTCTAACTGAAGCTCGTGAAGCTCGATGTGTTAAGATGATAAGCGTTTTTAATCGATAATATCAGATTGATCATCAACAATTTTGATGCCAACCCGGAAGAATTTTGAAGATTTCTAATCTTAAACGATAATGAACATCAGTCTGTGATTGTATCTTATGTTGAAAGAAATAATCGGCAGCTAAGTTAGTTTAATTTCAAACATTCTCTTTTTCTGTTAGTTCTTCTCTCGATCATAGTGATTTATATATTAAAATGCAGAGACTCTGCTTTTTGAGCTAATTTACATTATTGTTATAACATAACCATCATCACAAAATATTCTTTTCGCTTCCATAATATAATATATATAAGATAATACCGTAACTTGACACGTGGAACTTGACATTATAAAATATTTGAAATAAATGGAACATTGAGAAACTTTTCTTTTTGTTTTCAAATCCTTGTAGCAACTTACAATAATATAACGAGAAATGTTGGCGCTGCTCTCTTTATTGGGATTATTTTGAAGAAGAAGTTCCCTGTTCAAAATGTATTAGTGTACTGTGTAACCATTTTAAATTGATTTTAAAGCATTTTTCAGCAAGTTCAATTAATTTATTATTCAAAAGAGGCTGACGATCTGGAGCTAACAAATTTACATCATCTTTTAAGTTCGCAAAACTAACTTCCTTTGCTGAACGTAATAGGTTAAGTTTAGTTTTTGGGAGCAGATCAGGACTACTGTTATCAGTCGTAGAACTAAAATAGTAAAGCAAAATGTTTTTCATGCACAATTTAATGTTGTTGATTCCATCTAATTCAATGATTCGCAAATATTGTCTACAGCATACAATTCACAAGTTACAATTCATTAATTGACAGTTTGCTATTAGTTTCATCAAGGTTTTCCTTCGCAATAAGTATTAATGTTGCTATTGTTCTCTGATTCATTGACTGACAGCTGTATTTTTAGGAAGAAATATGAAGAAGGACATTATAGCGAATTGCTGTATAAAAAGAGGCCATGTAAGGAGGTATGAGTGTATTTAATTGTATAGCTACGTTACTGGAGCTCAATTAGTTTATTGTTGTCTTATTATCATCGCCAGAAAATACTTCAACCCGAAAAATAATTCAGGTATTACCAAGACAAAATCATTCTTTAACATGTGGATCTTGATATTAAAGTTTTATTTGAAAACTTTATATTTTGAAAAGGTTTTGATTTCTAAACTTCATGGTTACCTAGAACCTAGCAGAATCTTCACAGTAATATCCAACTTGTTATGGGATCATCAAGTCCAATGACATTGGCAGAACATGGACAAATCTGTAGATAATTGCCATGGTTTCTATTTATATATTTAATTGCAAAGCCAATTTGTCATTGGCGCTTAAATAGTTTAATATTGCTTAATAGTTTAATTTGTCTATTAAATTAAACTATTAAAAAATATTAAGCTATATACCTTTTCTAAGGAGGTTTGACGTCTAATGTCAATATTTGTCTAGAAACTTGTAGAATCCTTGCAAGTGTCCGCAACACTTTATGCCATTAACTCAATGATATTATCAGAAGATGGATAAATTTGGAGAAAGCTATCATAGATTCTTTTTCTAAGGGAAAATAAGAGGTCGTCATTAAGTTTAAATAGGTTAGATAGGCCAGAACATTTTTACTATTCGCAAATGCTATGCAGGATTAAGCGAAAAACTTGGTCATACGACAATATTTCTCCATCAACAGATTGGACAATTTTAGTTAGATTATAAAGCTACAACGTTAGAGTAAACATGATATTTTATTTATGTCAAGTTTGGCCCACAACAGCCTTCCAACATTTAAGTGGACGAAAAAATAAGTTTTATTTCAAATGAGTATCCCCAGAAAATAACCTATGTCACGATTCTACAGACGCATAATACGTTTTAATAGCTGTGCTAACCAACTCTAACGGAGTGATTGGTCTCAACTCAAAACACACATGGTTTATCTTGATGGGCAGATCATTGATTTAGTACTTCCATAACAAATCAATACAGAGTTAGTCCTCACAAGACTGTTATCAGAAAATCAGTTCTGAAGAACCATCAGGTTATTCAAGACCATCGCAAGAACACCGTCAGTAGATAATCTATTAAATTTACAATAGTTACTTAAACTGACCACATATAATAGACCACTGCGGAACTCCTCATAGTTCCCTCATCCAATCTGATACCACTTCATTGCCACTACAATCATAAGAGCTGTTCCCTGTTTGAAAGAAAAGATCTGAACCAACCCAGTACAACTCCTCTGATCCTTTAAGCCTTCATTTTTTTCAAAAGGATATCATGGTGTACCATGTCAAATGCTTTAGAATGATCCATAATTATACCGTCGGTAAGTTCACAATTATTTATTACAGTTATAATTCTTTCCAGAAGCTGATAAATTACTCTACTTGTTGTTCTTCTTTTTGTATAACCATTTTGTGACATGTTGAGTATTTGGTTTTTATTCATATACGCTACAAATGTTATACACTATTCTCGAAGATCTTAGATATTAGCACGATTGGTTAATAATTAGTAAAATCTGATCTATTGCCCTTTTTATGTAACGATCTATTTACGGTTTTTTGCAGATCTTGTGGATATGTTATAGTCCTATACGAGGCATTTATGATAATGCTTAGGGGTAGAGCAACATCACTAACACCAGTCTTTCATCTAAAAACTGGAACTTCATCATAACCAACTGCGCCAGTACTATTTAAGGGCATTATAACAGACTTGACCTCCTCCAGATCAGTTAGATCAAAGGTTTCCAAACTCTTTTGTGTCGTAGATTTTGTCATATATAGTGACGCCATCTAGAGAGAGGGGGCAGAAGAAAAGAATAACTTTTCGCGGTACATAGAGATAAGGTTAGAATAAGAAACGTTGTGGTATAAACTAAAGATTATAATAAATAAATTGAATCAGTTACTTAGTGTTGTTATATAAACCTGTGTACAAACGTTACATGGCGCTGCGAACATAAGAACAGCAAAAAGAAAAAAAAAAGAAGAAAAAAAGAAAAAAAAATAATAAATTGCTCACGTGCTCACAAAAAGAAAAAATGGATCAATTAAAACCGCCAATAGCTCTAAGTTTAATCGGAGATGTAGCAGGGAACTTCAGAAGATCGTGTCACTATATATGACAGACTTTGTTCGGTAGACCCTGGCCGTCGATATAGACCACTTTTGGAGTCACTGCGTTAGATGAAGCCCAAATCAATTTTTAAAATTAATATTTATTTTAATATTGTATACCCATGTTTTAAGAGTGGTAGTTCGTAGTGCTTCACGGATGGAAAAGTATGTGCTCTGGTTATTGCGAGGTCTAATGTTGATAATCTGCCAACAGAAGTCTACGACAACACACTGAAGATGCCAGGTGAGATGAGGAAACCGTGCAACAACCTTGCATCAACCAGAACACATGTTTTAATAATGTTTCTAGTTGCCATATTAGTAAAATAGATCTTTGTTACAACCAAATTTTTTTTGCTCCTGTATATATAATGGAATCAAAATCGCCTAATCGTTCTTTTTATCTAAGCGAATTCATGATGTTCTGAAATGTTCTGAAGTGGCTTTTATTATATTCCTTGCAGTTATATGTTGTGATACTATCTGTAAAACTTTCCCGTTAACATTCCTTTTTCCGTTTTCTTGTTCCTTTTTCTTTTCATTCCGTTTTTTTATTCTTTATTTCATTACTTAACCACTTTTTGGTTTCAATTGTAGAATGAATTTCGACCAGTTAATTGGATCGACAAAAATATTGTATGACACCTCAATCTCTTGATCGGTGCTTATAAAATTTCAGTCAAATGTACTCATGTATTTCTTCGAGAACTATGTTATTAAGATTTCTTACCTTTTCACTTGTTGATTGTATTCAATCATTTTTATAGGATAAGCTACCATTTATGCTTTGTAATCAGAAAGAGCAGAAGTAACTACATTACTGGTATAGTTTTAATATTTACATAGATATTATCGATAAGTAAGTAAGTAGTTAATTGATGCTAGGTTTTAGATTATATCTTAATGCATGTAACTTATCATAAAAGCTTTTTTCAAAAGTTTTTGAATCATCATTTGATAAATAAATATGCACCTGTTCCAAGACGGTTTTCACTTCTAAACAGCACGTTTGCCTCAACATTAGCGAAATCTTTTCTAATTATCCCTAATTGGAAATGATATCATTAAGTCCAATGACGTTGGTAGATAATGGCCAAATCTGTAGATTGTTATCATAATTTCAATTTATATATTTAATTGCAAAGCCAATCTGTCAATGGAGCTCAATTAGTTTATTGCTGTCTTATAATCATCGCTAGAAAATACTTCAACCTGATAAACATTGCAGCTATTACCAAAACAATACCATAACTTGACACATGGAACTTAACATTAAATATTTCTTTTAATAGTTTTTAAATCATTTGACAGGTATTGATATTTAAAGACCAGGATTGCCTAGAACCTTGAACATATGACTGTATATCTGCACTTAAAACGCATTAGACCCACTTTATTTTTTTTAATTTGTCCACTTTAGCTATTAGAACATCTTGTTCATCGTACCGTATTTACCACGATATCTTCACGAATTTGTCGGTTTGCTTCAGATTTTGTTCCTAAGATTTATGCTTATATGTATTTATGTACTCTAACAAAATATTAAATCATCTTCTTACAAAATGTTTTAATGCAAAAATCGAGATGAAAGTTTTGATTTGATTAAGTTAGATAAAATTTTTTCATCTTGCTTTATTAATTTAGCATTTAACAGAATTCTTTTTAAAGGAATTTGAAGTGTTTCACGAAATTGTTATACCTAAACAGCGAAATAAAGGTACCAAAAAGTATATAAGAAAACCCAAAGAATAATGAAAATGAGGGTCGCGGACAGGGTATCACATTAACGTACCGGAAGGGGACGTTAAAATGCAATTATTTTCCTAAGTTTCTTTTGATTTCTTTCTCTTTCGCTCGGCGGGTGAAGTCGAGGGCCTCGCCGAGGTATACCTTTTCAGCGTCCCGTTTCTTCACGTTCCAAACCGTATTGCCGGTCCTCTTCAGGGAGAACATAATAGGTCACAGTTAATGGGCATGTGTGCGGAGTACCGCCTCCCACTGCTGCATTGTTCGTCAAATCTCTTTTTTATTCTATGTTTGAAAAAGACTATAATAATAACACAGCGTTCGCCAGTCAAGGGAATAATGCGCCCGAAACCGACTCTTTTGTTATTCAATTGTCCAACACTGTGATATTTGATTGTTGAAGGGCCGAATTCGCCCTACGCCTATGAGACGACATGTTAAAACAATCGGAAACCCAGCGTGAGGCCAACGGATAAAAACTGGTGTTTCTTTTATCCTACAAAAATCGCTTTGTGTCCACAATAATTATTGTTCTCGTTTAATTGAAAAAAGAATTAAATCATTCTTATCCAAAAATCTTTTTTATCGAATAAACGTTTCTGTTGAAACGACTTGAATCGTATCGTAAAAATCCTCTTCCTTCACCTCCACCACCACAAGCGTTATCCGGTACTCGAAGAAACCTTAAATCGTGATCCTACTAACGAGATGCTCCTCGTGTGGCACAGTGTATAGGTTTGGCCAGGAAACTTTTTAAAGTTGAAGAGGCACTTCAATGGCCAGATCACGACCGCGTTCACAATAACTTGCTGATACCACCGGAGGTAGTTCTTCTCCTCGGACGGTACGGGATATCTTCTGGAGTGCTCCCCGATATAAAAGAACCTTCCCTGCTCCACTCGAAATATCACTCGAATAGCAAACGTGGTATAGTGACGTTTATAAAACGTTTCTCTCTGGCTCCCCAAAATAAAACTTCTTAAGACGTAAAAACGATTTCTAAAGATTTTGATGCTAAAAGAACAAGTTTACAAAAAATTTAATTTATTTCATAATTTTTGTTAACTAATGTTTATCTTATTTTAACATTATACAATGGTATTCTTGTAGTATATCTGCACCCTGTTATTAACAAAAATATACCAAAAATTTTTAACCAAAATTAAGAATGGTCTTTTAGAAAAAGTTATTTCAGTTGGGATGGATTACTTCAAGTTTAATTGGGAATAGACATGGAGAAGATACAATTTTGCAAATTTGAATCGTTTATAGATATGGCTTCTTAAGAGACGCAGGTTAAATTCGAATTTTTCTAGTTGTATGTCAAATGACAGGAAATTAATAGGAAATTTTAACATCAAAATTGTGATGGCTATGTAAAACTAATGGTTTGATTGAGTTGAGTTAGGATTGGATTGGTTTGGGTTGGGTAATATTAGGTGCAATGTTGTGGAAGATATTCTTTAAGCAACTGATGAAACAAGATAAACAAGATTTATTTAAACTTTTTGCATACGCGGATGACCTTGCGATGGTAGTAACCGGATGGGAGCTGGAAGAAGTAGAACATACAGCACAGAAGATGCTGGAAAAATTGAGTGAGAAAATAGAGGAAATGGCTATTCAAATAACACCTAAAAAACGCAGGCCATGCTGTTGAGGAGTAGGGAAACGGAAAGGGGGTTTTCGGGACGACGATAACGATGAAAGCGTATGCAATAAAGTCACAGCAGGCAAATAAATATCTCGGGGTCATGATTGAGAAAGATATGATGTGGGGAAGACACATAGAATATATTGAAAGTAAGATGCAGAGAACAATAAGCGCTTTACCTTGAGTGATGGGAGGAACATATGGTTCAACATATAATCTATGTGTAAATGATTGACGCCTATCTATCCTGGGGGATGCTTTCAACGTGAAGAAACATGTCGAAAAGTTAAGTAAGATCTAGAAAAGAATATTGATACGGGTGATGAGTGCCTACATGACGTATCCTCGGATGCACTACTGGAAACTAAAGAACGACCATAAAGAAGGCGAATAGCAACAAGAAGAGCTAAACTTAAAGCTAAACATAGAATGGGAGAACAGGTGGAAGAAAGATAACGGTAAGGCACGATGGAATAAGAGACTAAAGCCAAACATTATACAGTGGATCACCAAACGGTTGGGTGGAATCAACAACCACGTGAGTCAGCTCATTAGCGGGCGTGTGTGTTTTAGAGCGCACCTTCACGAGTATAAGAAGATGGACGATGAGAAATACCTATACTGCGGGCTTACAGACGATGTGGAGCATATGATTTTCGAATGGGACATATGAAATGAGGCAAGAGTCGAGGTGCGTCAAAGTCTAGGGATAGTCCTGTCTCCGAAGAACTGCGTCGTGGTGATACTAAAGAGTGAGAGCAAATGGAATCTGGTAGACAGCTTCATTAAGAATGTGGTCAAGACGAAGAAAACGAGGAGGATAGATGCGCGCAGGTATGAATGCATCATTAGGAAGAGCGACGGTGCTTCTGCGAAGAGGCGCACTATTGTTATTGTGAAAAGAGAAGACCTTTGGAACGAGGGAAGCGGGATTCAAGAAGAGACTCGACAAGAATCGAGGAGCTGAAAGAAAGTACTGGAAATCGTGAGAGGACTCGATAGGAACTGAGGGGACCTGGGAAAGACAGGAATGGGAGATGGATCCGATATGGACGAGAGGTGAGAATAGTAGCAAGGAAACCGACGAAAGCCCGAGAGGGTGATTCTAGTGAAGACAAAGAAACTGGTTTTTAGTGGGTTGGAGATCCAAAGATGGACTTCAACTCTACACTATCCGACCATTCAAGATCCTCAAGGCAGATTCTTTGGGTCTGTGCGCAGATTTTACCCGACCTCGTAAAAAAAGGGTTGGGTTGCGTAAGGTTAGGTTGGGTTGGGTGTGCACTTGGAAAAGCAATCTTACTTAAAAAATTTCTAATAAAGGAAGACTATATTTCTGATTTGATTTGTTGTAGCAATGAGACTTGTAGCAATGTAATGTAGCAATGAAACCTGCTAATATAACTGTGAAGATGAAGATATCCGTGAACATATTGTCTTTGAGTTTCGCTTGGCAGCATTGAGGCAGTAAGAACAAAACAAAATTGGAAGAGTGCGGGATATAAACAGTATTTTTGAATTTTTTGTAGAGGTAGAGGATAGCGGAAAAGAAATGATAAATTCTTTAAAGAAAAAGAAAGAGAACAGAAGAAAAGAGTGAGACAAGAGTATTTCACCCAAAACGTAGACGACTAAAAAGAAGAACGTAGAAAGAAGGAAAATTTCCTATTTTCAAGACGGCTTACATTGGGTTAGGTTTTAGAAGTAGAGGATAGATAAACAGTATTTTTGAATTTTTTTTAGAGGTAGAGGATAGCGGAAAAGAAATGATAAATTCTTTAAAGAAAAAGAAAGAGAACAGAAGAAAAGAGTGGGACAAGAGTATTTTACCCAAAACGTAGACGACTAAAAAGAAGAACGTAGAAAGAAGGAAAATTTCCTATTTTCAAGACGGCTTACGTTGGGTTAGGTTGTTTAGAAGTAGAGGATAGATGAAAAGAAATGATGGATTATCTTACTCAGGTTATGATGGAAAAATAGGAACGAGAACGCAAAAAGAAGAAAAAAGGGGTGCGTTTGGTTGGGTTGGATTAAGTTGTGTTAGGTGGGCTTGGTTGTGGATATGGTGGTGATACAAACTAATCATCAATAATTAAATTTTAAGATGTGGTGTCTGATATGATGTCTCATACGGTAGGCATCTCTTTTAGTATTAGCGCTTGCAATATCAGATCAAAATCTTAATACCGGTGTTCGGTATTCAAAATTTTCAAAACCAAGATGCCGGTATTACTTTAATTTATTTTATTAGTCCAACATGAAAGAATGATGTAGTACATATTATTTTGTTTCTTTTAGGAAACTATGTCAAACAGACTGAATTAATGGTTCTTATCGAAGATGCTTACTTTGTCTAATGAAATGACTGATTAGTCCCATTTATGTCAAGCCAATGAGTTGTATTGCGCTGAGTTGAGTTGTGTTGTTTATAGAACTGTCTCCCGGAAGTGCTGCAACTGATGACAAGCTCCCTATAAATTTAACTAATGACTAGTTGGAGGGCATCCGTGGGAGCAGCAAAGGAAGATCAAACCTCCCTTGAGGACGAAATAGTTCAAGATTAGAACAACCGATGAAAAAGCCTCATGGACAAAACGGATAATACTTGTATTGGAAATATGGCTATCTTGACGAAGGGGAAGCAAATTACTTTATCAGTTAAGTGTGATTGGATATGGCTGCTTCAGAGACTATCTCTTTAAACACAACATGACGATGTGGAGCACAAGTTTTTGAAGTATGTAAGCTTGTAAGATGAAATATAGGAAATTTTAAGAAAAAGATATAAACAGTATTAACTCTAGGAAACTGCATTAAGGGGTAATATCAGTGTAGAATTAAAAAAATCGATTATAAAGGGCGCGATAATTACATACATCCACTACCAATGAAACCGAACGTTTTTCAAGCGATTCAACATATCTATGAAGATTTAAGTAGAGAGGATTTGCTGGAGCGTTGCATAGGGGGATATACTCAAAATAGTAATGAGAGCTTTAATTCACTAGTTTAGTCCATCGCTCGGAAGACCACATCAAGCGGTAAAAAAATACTGGATTTAAGTACAGTTATTGCCGTTAATGCCCATAAATTTAATTTTTATATATATAATAGAAGTAATATATATAATAGAATTAGATAATTTTAACGTGTTGATGTGATGTAAAGATATTTATAAATCTTAACTTTTAAGTTTTTAAATTAGTTCAATGTAGTAAAAAGTAAATATTTGGAATTGATTATTTACATATTTTTGAACGATCACATAGAATATGGAAAAGAAACTTGACTTTTGTAGCGTTTACACGTAGTTTCTGAAGATGCTGTAAAAAGCGAAACTAGTCAGACTTAACTTAAACAATAAAACCAGTTAAAAGTACTGAATCATCATTTATATTTTTTTCAAAATTAAATGTAACATTTCTCTACATCCACATTGTTTTAAAGATTATCATCAAAATGTATTAATTTTTTAATATTTTTTTTTATATTTAAAAGCTTATTTTATATTTTAAACATTGTTTATCAACACTTAAATACAAAAATTGAATTTTTTAAATTAATTCTATCATCAGTTCGTTATGAGTTAAATCCAAATGTTTCTAGTTCCAAATCGAAGGATAGTTCTAGTGACAGCGCTAAATTTAGCAAGAAATATTACTATGTTGCATGGTTTTGTTGAAGTAACACTAGATTAGTCCTCGAGCTAGAAATATTCGAAGTTAGCCATAAGACGGCTATAACGGCCGTTTGTGTTATTGCATAAGATTTGAACAGAAATAAATCTGAAATGGGTTTTATGGAAACTTTTTATTCATTAATTTTCTAAATGGCATTTCTTAATGACCCACTTGATTTTTTAAGACCGAAATGATTTAATTCGAATAACAATAAAACAATTTACATAAATTATGTGATAAATATTACATTTAAAAGTAGCTTATCTTAATTGTATTTAATTAATTAATATTTTGATTAATAAGCTGACGATGAACTTACAATTAGTAATCTAATACTTAGGACAATAAACCAAATTTTCATTGATAACGTGCGAATTATTAAATTAAGTACATTCCAAAAGTTTAAAAATCTAAAAAAAATTGGGATGTCTCGTGCTAACATATTTTCTAAACAACCTCGGTGAATATTAAAAATAGTATTCAATAAAGATTATTTCGAAATCCAATAACAACTTAATATTTTTATTCAAACTCATTGCGTGATAATAATCTGTGTTGGCATTCGCACAGATAAAGAGTATCTGTGTAAATAAGGAAATAATACACATGTCTTCTAGTTTCCGGGGACATTCCTTTGTCGGACAAAAATATAAAAAGACTTTTAAGGGACGGTCAGTGGAGCGCGAGATTTTATTGCAAGTGGGGCAAAAGGGCTTATACAGCTCCCCAAGACATCGTTTGAGTTTATAAAAATCTCTGTTCGAGCGAAGATGACGACGTTGGTGGAGTTTGTGGCGTCGCCGAATGGGAGCGAAGCGGCCGACAATTTATTCTAATAGCATCCTCAATTATCGCGGAATTGGAATATCTCGGCGCGACATTTAAATACAAATGACATTTTTAAACCTGCGCCCCTCCGCGGTCCCGGCAATAAAAAGTCGTCGCAATATGACATAAAGAATACCGAGCGATATTTACATTGTCCGGGAGGGTCGGGGTCGACACGCCTTCTTACCACCGAGAATTTCCCGACAGAGACGGACTCGATTTCATTTTATAATCGGATAAATAAATTCTCTAAATAAAGGGAATCCTTAATAATAAAGGTTGGTGATTATTCGGCGAACACTTTTTAACTCAGCGTGTTTAAATTACTTATTAAGAAATGTTATTTAATCGTAACTAAAAATATCTCTTAGTACACCCCTTACTAAAACCGCAAAGGATATAGTAAGATAAAATGATATAAGACCGTCACGGCAATAAAATGCAGCCAGAAATGTGAACAATTTGCAACACACCCTTTCCAGAGAAAGGGTGGCTACCCTTAAACGTCCAGTACACTCTTTTTTTTATTTACTGCTACGTCTGCAATATTTTTTTTCTACATAAAGTCACTAAAAATAAATTATAAATTTTAATTTCATTATTTTTTGTGTTTTTATTTTAATATTTGATGTCTATGAAGCATTAATTTACTGAAAATTATTGAGGTTTTGACAGAAGAGATTCATATATGGAAATTAGACAAGTCGGCATATTCCACAAGGTTAGGGAGTCATACAATGTAATGCGTTAAGTTTTCTAATAAATCATAAATCAAAAAATAGGAATTAATGGATGATATAAGGTTTTCTGTAAGCTATAGTTGATTTGTACGGATGATAAATGCTTCTTGCAGATACCGAAAGTGGTACAGAGGATTAAAAGTTTTAGAAGAGGAAGGCTACATTTTTGGCAATGGCTAGGCTTGAACAGATTGTAAGATAAAATGTCTAGAAAGGTAGGGGAGACTGTTGTACCAAGACACACAAAAACTCTGTTATTTTTTATTAATAAAATAATTCGTTTAGACTAAATTAAAAATATTAGCTAGAATCTTAAATACTACTATTGTAACCTGGTCACATTACTTTATCGCTTTTTAAATTATTTTTTTGTAAAAAAATATCGTAAAATTGTTGTTAAGTGTTCCGTGGTACATCATATTAATATACCTCGGGACAACACTCATTGTACTGAGAAACACTCTCGTTTAGCGGAATATTAACAACACATATTAGTATTAAATCAGAATTTATTTAAACTAGTATACATAGATTTTTCCAAAACAATGTTCATGAGCCCATCATTTACAAACTAAGCATCGAATCCATTGCTCTATTCTTCTATCGTATATTCATATACGATAGAAATTCATATCGTATAGGACGCGACTTTCATCTTAACAAGTATGTGAAGGTGAAGGTACATTTTCAGGTCTATTTGTTACGTATGAACAGATAAATTCTTCGTGACTAAACATATCTCGATTCAATGGGTAAATACTTGCGCTTTTAAATCCACTAAGTATGTTTTGTGAAGAAAGTGACTTTGAAAAAACTTATCCAATCACTTGAGCAACAATAACAATAAATGTCAAATGTCTTACCAGCATTATTTATATGCCACTCATAAACTGCTTCATTATAATATGCTTTTAGGGGCCCGTACACTGTTAAATCCAGCGGTTGTAACTTATGAGATGTATGGGGTGGAAAAGTTACCATGATAATTTCAGCTTCGGAAGCCTTTTCAATACCTTCAACAGAAAGATGTGATTCGTGGTTGTCTATAAATAGAACAACACGGCCTTTTTTTGAAGATTTGATGTGGAATATGAAATGATCAAGGAATTTCAAAAACATTTGACCAACCAGTAAGTAGCGCTCAACCAAGACCTAGGAGGGGCATCAATCGACTGGTTACCTATTGCATCTATAGCAACAATCATTTATTGTAAACAACTTGCCTTTTTCTGCAGAAGTACAGCTTCCCACTTGTTTCACTCATTTTTGTGCAATGATACCGACCGAATTTTGCACCGCTGACAATCCTGTTTCATTTAAATTCCAAATTTTGTGGGGAGGAATCAGTCCAAACATTTCGTGCACTTTTTCAATGTTGAAAAACATGTCCACATTGGTTTTATTAAAATTTGTGGATCTTGACAGGCTTGTGGATTCCGGTTTTCCCGTGTTCCAGGTTTCTGGTATTTTTTTATTTGCCTTAGCATATTTAAATGCCAAAAGCTGCAAGCTTTTTTTGGTGAGATCGTAGTTCATTTTGAAAACTGTTAGTATCTAATCTGCCAAAAGAGTTTCTTCATTTTCCGTGAACACCTTGTGGTTATCAAAATTAGGTTTATATGAGTAATATTCGTCTCTGGATTCTTTAAGTTTCTTTACTTGTCTCGAAAGGGTTGACAATTTAACGTTACATTACTACTGTACCATGAGGAAGCATAGGTCTTATTACGGCTGTGTAAATCCAGAGGGTATATTTGGGTGACAAATCGGCAAGGAACCAAAATGACAGGAGAAATTAAACACAGTTAGAGTTATGGGTAGAGAAATAGGGAGCTTGTGCAACTCCTTTTTTCCAATGTATTCCTGTTTTCCGAAAGAATAAGAGAGACTGATTTCATGTGCGTGTTCTGCGGCTAAAAGGCAATAGCCGGTCTTCCAAGAGGGATGTTTTAAGGAAGAAGATTACGGTTGGAGATCTATATATGAGTTTCAACTCATCAGTACTAGGTCGGTCAAGAACTTAGGCTTGATTGTAGATTTTTTCTAACCTTTCTCCAAAAAATGATTGGGTTTTGGCTAAGTTGGGATGGATTAGGTTAGGTTTGGTCACTATAAGACGGTCTTGCAATCTGTCCATAGAAAATTGTGTATTGACATAACATCGGCTTATAGGCTATTATATTATTTCACAGAGACGGTTATAGCAGGGATTCTACCAACTGGCTTGCTTTTGAAAGAAAGGCCGAGATAAGGGCGAGGATAACAGAAGAATGGTGTTTGGGATGGGGAGCGAAGAGCAGTTGGATCAAGATGATGATACCGGATCTGGTACCGTGGATGAGTAAAGAATGGGAAAGGTGCATATTACAATACCCAGGCGTTGTCTGGACATGGCTTGTTTGGCAGTTATTTGAAGAAAATTGGCAAAACCATCATAGATAGGTAAATGTTAGTTTGTTTAAAAATTGAAATAATAATAGAAGAGTAAACTAGAAGAGAGGGGAAACTAATCCCCCTTGTTCTGGACAAAAGAGGAACGAAGAAGGAAGGTAGATATATCATAGGGAGAAAGAAGGAGGAATAAGAAGGAAAGAGCTAGGGTGGTGCAAAGAGAGAGAGGGAGAGAGAAAGAGGAAAAATGGTTCCCTGAAAAAGAGAGTAACTAAGAACATCCTAAGTTCATCACCCAAGGCCAAATGTTTGAAGATTTCCCTCGATATCTCAAAAAAGAAAGGTTGCGTTGGGTATAGCATTGACTTGGAGAGAATATAAATTGATTAAGTTTTATGTTGAATATAAATTGTCAGATAAAACATCAAGACAAATTCAGTAAATTTAAAGCGCTTGCAAAAAAGCCCTTTTAAGCGTGCATTCAAGAATCTGTTCTCTTAGTGCTAAATCAAATGGCAATTCTAATGACAGTGCTAAGTAGCGCTATCTGGCACTGAATCACTATTCTAGATAGTTCTGTTGAACACATATTAGGACTAATACGATAACATTCATGTTGGGTATTGTAAGAGATGCACAGTAAATATCCGCTAATTCGTACACTCCCAAATCCGAATTCCCTTGTAATCCGAACAAAATTAGAAAATGTAAAATTTGAGTGGTGTCTCTTGTAGTCTAAATTGGTAAAAGATTTACTAATCGAAATTAACAGACTTTGTTCTATTTGTAGAACAAAACGATATTTAAAAAAAAACTGAAGAGCTTCTATTAAAATTGTTGAGAGCATTCTTCCCAATGTTTGCCAATCCTTGCAATTTATTAGTAAAATGCTACAGAAATGTATTTGGATAGTCCGATGATTAAGAGGAACAGCGCCATCCCAAAACCTAAGGGCTACTAGGGCTGCAGCCTATTTATGTGGAAAGTTTTGCGTTTAACCGTGCGTCTGAATATATTTTTTAAACAAAAGTTAATGTATAGTTTCTGATATAGAGTACTTTACAAACTGATTACACAACCTTGTATATTTGAAGTAAAACAAAACTGGAACTAACACTAGACTTAGAAGTGGTACGTCTTGGCTTCTTGGGCTGAACCCAATACTTTCCACTTCTAGGTTAGTGTTAGTTTTAGTTTATATGTGATTAGATATAACTCTAGATCTAGAACTAGAAACATTCGGATTTAGCTGTACATTTCTAAAGACGGCCGAACACGAATGATGCTAGTTCTAGGTCTAGTGTTAGTTTTGCTCCAATTCAAATATAGTGAGTTAGGTTCGGTTGTGTTTAGAAGTACATATGATTTACAAACCCTCTGTATTTGAATTGAAGTAAAACTAGAATGAACACTAAACTAACCAAGTTTCGGTCGTCCAACTCAGCCTTGAGGCGCCAAATATCTTAGGGCGGTAGTGAACAGTAACCTGATGACGTCATTCTATTCCATTCAGTTTATTTATTATTATATTCCATTCAACAATTCTCTCCATGCAGAGGCTGGGACAAACGCATTAAAAGTGAGGAGGCTAGTAAAAGCTGCAGCATATCATATATACTGCAAGATAAATTGCAAATGTTACTATTATCTAGTACAATACAATCTATAAATATGTGTTTATGACAATTTTGATAACATCTAAATATGATTTCAATAATCCGCACGCTTCCATAAGCTAAATTAAGGTGGTTTTAATTGATTCGGATTAGCGAAGCTTTACTGTATAAATATTTCTAATTCTAAGTCGAATAACAGTTCTAATGACAGTGTTATGTAGTGGTAGTAGAATATTATTATAGAATTTAATTAAATTTAAGAAAATTTGTCGTCTTAAAACATTAAAATCATTTTTAATATTATAACACAATCTTCTTCTCCCACATTAATCCATAATACTGAGATTTTATTAAACATGGAAAAAATATTTCCAAAAAAAGATGGTCAATATCTAACATCTTTAACATTCCTGCTCACTTCCATCAATGAAACTAGAACAATTAAATTTTCATCAGTTCACCCATGAAAGGTAAAGCCATTGAATGTGATGATTGCTGTGTGATTAAAAAGCCTCTTTAACTTTTTTATTATATTTTTCTTTAACATATAAATTTATACAAAGAAGTACATTTGACACGCACCGCATAAAACCCTCGACTATTCTTTTTATGGTATAAGATTCAAACCTTCACCCCAACCGAACAACCACACGTTGATTTCATTAAGGAGTATTAAATGTCAGCCTTTAAAGACCCTTTCTACGATACGCTCGTGGTCCAATTCATCCTCCCTTCAATTCATTATTGTATTTAATTGTCCCTGGTCGAATACAGTTAACAAAACAAACCACTAAACAAATAAAACGAATCACGTCATGCCTCCGGTACGTTGATATTTTTGTGCCATGGCTACCAGGTAGAAAGAAGAGTTCTCGTATCGAATTCGTACACTGCGTACTGTATTTTTTTCTTTTGGTTTCTTTTTCTCCGGTCGTTGATTGTATTCTCTTCGCTATTATGCCCTTTTGTTAGGGATGAATTGCGTGGGAAATGCCTTCTCGTATTACCCACCATTATACCTTTAGGGTTTTTGCACAACTCGAGTTTAACCAATGATCGCAACGTAACGTTATATTTGCGTGCCCGATCAGATAAATATCGGTTAATATGTGTGTGTATACGGTTCATTTAAAGGGCATCACTTGCGTTATTCGAGTATAATGGTTATATTTTGAAATCAATCGATTTAGTCAAAGTCTTCGTATAATGAGTAAACTGTACATAATAGAGGGATTGTTTCGCGATTCCTAGAAACAATTAACTCTGATGTTGGGGTGTGGAGGGCACTATTATACGTTGGGGTACTTATAAGGTATGACCTGGCCTCCCCCGGAAACAATACAAGTGGTTTGTGTGCCGAAACCCGTCAAGTGAGAGATTTGATATTGAACTTAGCTCGATCATATTCGTGAACGTCGAGTGGACAATTAAAAGTGTATGCTTGGAATTAGGATTAACTGGGCAGCTTATTTTAATATTGATAAAAAGGGGTTCCTCTGTTCATAAAACCCTAGATCGCATCAGTTTAAAAACTTTACACGGTCTCTTGGGCAGGTTTTTTTTCTTATAGTAACGGAGACAAACATTTAAACTTTGGCTTTACAATATAAGAGAAGAGAGGGATACGTTCATATTTTATACAAACTACCCCCGGTTCATTCGGTTTTTTCTTTATTATTTCGAATGCGGAGCACTCTTATGGTCACACGCACAGCACCACCATTCAGTAAGTGAATGGAGGAATATCTTTATTCAAATTGTACAAACGCACCGTGGCGCGTATAGAAAAATTATTAGTGCCAACAATGGGGTGTACAACAATCGAGATACGATCGAACGGCGGCATCCGACCGCGAATAAAAGAGTAAATAAAGAGGCGACCGCGATTGCGATTATGATATTTATTAAATGGGCGGTCAGTCGAGCGAATACTTGGTGGAGTGCTGCTGGTTAAATTATACCAACGTCCTTATATAAATTTATGGAAGCGCAATTAACATAATTAAAGATTATTTCAATTCAATGTCTGGTATCTGGTTGGCATATGATGACAATTTTGGCAACTGAGGGACTGTATGCTACTGAAGCAACAGATTTAATTATTAGTTCTTTTGTGTGGACAATAGAATTAATTTCGTTGTGGATATCAGCGGATCTGTGGTAATGTCTCCTTGTCTTGATTCTTGTTGGATTTTGAAATCTCTGGTGTGTGGGTCGTAGACGGCAAAACCGAAACCGTAAGTAGTTGATGCATATTAATCATAGGGAGTCATATTAATCAATAATTGGGGCAGAATGAATTACTAAACTTAGTGCGGTATTAAAGTAAAATAGAACGGCGTATATGAAGTAAGTTGGAGCAAAGTACGCAACTTTAGCAATTGCAATTAACATGCACTAGAGCTTCCATAAAATCAAAAATAAAATTAAGAGATTTTATTTTTTTACTTAATTTCAATGAATTGATGATATTGAATTTATTTGATCAATTGATTTCAATCTATATTATTATTATACCTACGTCTAAGTTTTAGTTTTGTGTGTTTGTAATAATCTATGTATAACAGTTCAAAAGTTATTAACTACTAACTAGAAACTAATTACCTTTAAAGAGCCATTTATTTGTTATTCTACACTTACAGTTTTTGCACTTTTGTCGTATTGGGTTTTTAGGCCTTAAAAGTGCATTTTATTATATTATGTTAAAAAAATAGTTAGATATTTAACTATTAATTACTTGGTAGTTAGTGATCAAACTACCATAACATTAAAGTAGTTTTACTACCAAGTAGTTTAACTACTTTTCCGTGAAAGTAATTAGTAGTAATACTCCACTACTTTCAAGTAGTTAGCCCCAGTCTGCATACATCCCAGCTGCAAAACTAACACTAGACTTGGAGCTAGAAACATTTGTATTTAGCCGTACGTGTCTTTAGACGGTTAAACTCTAATATTTCTAGTTCTAGGTCTAGTATTAGTTCTGGAGCTAGGTCGGATTAAGTTCTCGTTTCCATCTTAAGAGACGTATGGATAAACCCAAATGTTTCTAGTTCTAGATCTAGTATTAGCTTGAATATTGGTATTAGCTCTAATCTAGCTGTTATTGGCTTTTAGATTATACAATAATCTAAAAGCCAATCACTTACATTTAACTAAAACTAGAACTAATACTAGACTTAAAACTAGAAAAATTTAGGTTTAGCCGTGTGTCTGAAGATGCACCGCTAAATCAAAACTTTCTGGGTCTGGTGTTAGTTCTAGATTAAATTCTTGTTTTACAGATTGTCTTAAATTCATCTGGAAATAAAAGTATAACTAATACTAGGCATACAACGAAAGCTGTGCAGTAGTTAACTACTTTTTGAGTTAAAGTAGTTGTAAAGTATTCTAATTACTTCTTTTCTATTAGTAGTTATACTCGATTATTTTATGCTGCCATAAAAAAAATCGCAGAAACCAGTTATATCCTTATTGTTAACTACTTTAGGTATTCTAACCATTTTTGTTTATTTTAATTCCTTTTAAGTAATTTAATTGCTTTTAAAAAAGTTTAATTACATCTGAACATTTAGTATGTTCTTATGTACACATTTTATTAAGCACACTTAATATGACGTTATGCTATTAAATTCGGATGGATGCCAGGTAAATACTTGGTGGGTACGTATTCATGAAATGGGTATTTACCCATGTATTTATCCCGGCCTAAAGTAAGTAGCCAGTGGGTACTTGGCCAAGCGCGCAGCAACTGGGAGGTTTTTGAACTTCTTGTTTAATCTTCGACTATGTAATATGCAAATATTGGTGTCGAAGGTATAAATCCGACACTATTAATAAAATGGCAGCTCATATTGTTAAAACCTCGTTTCAATACCCACGGAAAGCATCTCATATACACTTTTGTAAGGTGTACGAGGTGCGAATTGCCAGATATTCCCATTCGGATATACTCTAATAAAAACTAATTAAAATTGATTAGAAAAATATTACTTTACGATGATTCCGCGTAATCCCGAGAATGATCCTAATAGCATTGAAAAAAGTCATTTGATGAGTCAATCTTGTTGCTTCCAGAAGACCTAAAATGTTATGAGGAAAACTTGAAATGCTTTTCGAAAACTTTGTAGTATTTTCAGAAGACTTCAAACACTTCTACAAGGCTGAACATCTACTGAAATACTTCTAGAAGACGGTTGACACTGCATTTAGATGTCTTGAACTGCTTCTAGATGACATATTACTGCCTCTAAAAGACTTGAAATGCTTCTAGAAAACGTAATACTACTTCTGAGGCTTATTATTGCTTCTAGAATACTTAATACTAATTCTAGAAGACTTGAAATGTATTTAAAGAACTTTATATCGCTTCAAATACTTCTACAAGACCGTAAAGTATGTGTCTAAATGACTTGATACTAATTCCAAAAAACTAGAAATACTTCCAACAGACTTAAAATGCTTCCATAAGATTTGAAGTGCACTAATGCACTTGATATTACTTTTCAGACTTCAAATGCTTCAACAATACTTGAACTGCTTCTAGATAGCTTGTTACTGCTTCCAAAGAACTTGAAATGTTTCCAGAAAACTTGAAATGCTTTTACAAGAATCGAAATGCTTTTAGAATACTTAAAATTCTTCTAGAAAACTTGATACTATTACCAGAAGACTCGATATTGCTTCCAGAAGACTTAATACTACTTCCAGAACACTTGATGCTGCCCTTGCGTATGCTTTGAAAACATTAAATGTACAATCTTTACTTAAATAGTCAAGTAGTAATGTAGTATCCTTACTTGGGGTATGTGTTTTGGGAGGATAAAAGGGGGGTCGCATGTGAAAAAAAATTTTTTTATTTAACTCACGTTCGTCAACTTTGTAATTTGTGTTTTGCTTCTTTATTACATTTTAAATTGTTTTAATTAACTTATAATTGTGATTATGAAAACCGATTTACATATTACAAATTAATTTCTTATATTGACTTGTCTCTGAAGATGGCGGTTGGCCGAAGCTAGTATGACATTTTTTTTAAATAAAAGACCAGTTAGAGTACAAAGCAAAGATTTTTTATATTTTTATTTGATTCATTACACGTTACTGGTAAAATGGATATTTAAACAAATTATAATCAAATTCTACATCTATGCGTTTTTGCACTTTTGTCGTATTGGGTTTTTAGGCCTTAAAAGTGCATTTTATTATATTATGTTAAAAGAATAGTTAGATATTTAACTACTAATTACTTGGTAGTTAGTAACCAAACTGCCATAATATTAAAGCAGTTTTACTACCAAGTAGTTAAACTACTTTTCCGTGAAAGCAGTTAGTAGTAATACTCCACTACTTTCAAGTAGTTAGCCCCAGTCTGCAACCCAACTGCAAAACTAACACTAGACCTGGAGTTAGAAACATTTGTATTTAACCGTACGTCTCTCAAGTCAGCTAAACTCTAATATTTGTAGTTCTAGGTCTAGTATTAATTCTGAAGCTAGGTTGGGTTGAGTTCCATTTCATCTTAGACATCCTGCTAAACGCAACTGTTAATAGTTCTAGGTATAGTGTTAGTTTTGGTGTTCATATTAGCTTTAAATTAGCTGTTATTGTATTTTAGATTATTGTGTACTTGTAACTAAAACTAGAACTAATACTATACCTGAATCTTTCTAATTCTAGGTCTAGTTTTAGTTCTGATTTTAATTCTTGTTTAGCTGTAGATTATTTTAAATTCTTCTTGAACTAAAAGTATAACTAATACTAGAACTAGAAATGTTAGGATTTAGTGGTCTTAAGAGGTGTTCTATTTCTTGTATTCAATATTTGTATTGTCAACTGTTTAGGTAGCAATGTTTGATAATCCGAACCACATTCGGTCCCAATTAGTTCGGATTATCGAGGTTCTGCTGTAATTAAACATTATTTCAATTCAATGTTTGGTATATTTAAATATATACAAAAAATTACATCATATTAAACAATAAATACAATTACTCGTATAGAAAAAACAAACATTAAAACACAGCAGATATATAAAACTTATCTTCTTAATGATAATAAGCTGGAGCAGCGTAGGCAACTGGTGCTGCTACTTTGGCAATGGGGGCAGAGTAAGCATACGGCGACACTACTTTGGCAACTGGAGCACTGTATGCTACTGGAGCAACAACCTTAGCTACTGGAGCAACAGCTTTAACGATTGGTTCTCCCTCTTTGTGGACAACAGCGTTGAATCCGTTGTGGGCATCAGCGGTGTATTCAACAATACGTTTGGTTCCGTCGGCTTCAACCAAAGAGTAAGATCCGTGGACAACGTCTCCTTGTCTGGATTCTTGTTGGGTTTTAGAGTCTCCGGTATGTGGATCATTGACGGCATAAGCGAAATCGTAAGCAGCTGGAGCTTCTGGTTCGGCAACGTAGGTTTTAGCTACAACGGGGGCGGCGTATTTAGCAACAACTGGGGCGGAGTAAGTTACTGGAGCTGGAGCGTATTTGGCGATAGCTGGGGCGGCGTAAGAGTAAGATGGGGCTGCGTATGTGGAGTAAGTTGGGGCGGAGTACGCAACTTTAGCAATTGGAGCGGCGTATGTGGAGTAAGCTGGAGCGGAGTACGCAACTTTGGCAATTGGGGCGGCATAGGTGGAGTAAGCTGGAGCTGAGTATGCAACTGGAGCTGCCACTTTAGCAACGGCTGGAGTTGAGATGTACGCATGAGATACTGCTGGTGCTGCACTGTATGTTGCTACTGGTGCGGCGTATCCATGGAGACCCAAAGGAACTCCAGCGTTGGCAAAAGCCAAAAGAGTTGTGAATGCAACAAACTACAAAAATTTAATTAATATTTGTTTTTAACATTTTTTTCTTTTACATACCTTGAACACCATGTTTATTGTTACTTGATTCCGTAAAGGATTTTTAGTGACTACGGTATACAAGAGATTAATCTGAGCTTATATATCGATCAGAATCGGAGGGTGTGGTTACTGGAAGGAGTATGGCCCGGGCCGAAAGAGTGTCGGTGTGTCCTTTCACTGTCGTAGCTTGCTTCTTTGGCGGTCCATTGTCGGTGTTAGTAACATTTGCAAAATAAAACCGGGCATATAATACAATCCACGTCAAATTTATTCCGATTCCATTACGCTGTAATTATATAAGGTCGAACTCTAACGTCGGAACGTATCCGATCGATTGCGCAACCTGCGACGTTTCTTCGACCAATAAGTATATTATTTGGGTCATCGTGGAGAACTTGAATTTTTTTTAATTTTACCAATTTCGACAGGCTAATTATGTGATATAGTTTTTCCATGCGACTTTTGCAATAAATTTTATGTGTAGCACTCGGTTAAGAAATCTGTTCATACGGACAGATTTTCGAATAGCATTGCTTCATTATAAGAAATGTGACGTGTTTATAAAAATGATTAAATTTATTTTGTATTGGTGTGAAATAAACTTTCTTTTCTCAGTTAATTTTTTTGTTACTTTATGTACCCTCGATTTATATTTATAAATGTTGCAACATCATTTATTTTCTAAATTTATTTCATCATTACCGAAAGTGTTTTAATTATAATTAATGTACTTTTATTAATTATAATTAATTTTAATTGCATTGAACTTATTTTGCCTTAACATTATTATTAGAGTTAAAAACTTATTAGAATAGTACAATTAATTACTTTAATGCGTTGTACACTAAAATAATTATTATTTTCTATCGAAAGATAAGACTAAGGACCTGTGTGAATAGAGATAACGATGCCTATGTTTTTTTTTAATTTAAGAAAATTGTTGTGCTTTAAAGTGCCAATGAGCAATGAAGTTCATTAGACAATGAATTTAAAGATTATTTTGATCTACTTCTTCATTTTTGTAAAATTTAAACTATCCTCAATAAGAAAATAAACTTGAACTTATAATATTAGCCTGAGGTTTTAACATTATTCTTTTAATCTGTTGTGAAACGCATTGGGGCAAGATAATAAGCAATATCAGCTATGAAGAAAACAAATTTGTAGATAAATTGTAAGTATTAGAAATCTAACTTAAAGAATTAGCAAAAATCAGTTTATGATTTCTGATGTAGATAATGCATGGTTATCTTTACCAGATATAGAGGAAGAAGATCTATCATTTGCGAGGATTTGGGAGGAGGTAAAATTTGTCTTTTTCACTACAGCAATATTTTTGATTATGCCCAAATGACGATATACAAAGACAGTTCTAAAATAACTACGGTGTTATTTCTAACGATAATTCAGTGACTTTCTGATTAATTGGAAAACTTGGGTGGGGTTCTAATAAGTAATTATGCAGATAATTTTTACCTTCATTCACTCAAAATATGAAATTCCTTTCTCATCCATATCTTCTTCCTCATTCTTCCATTCTTGCAAAATTTAAGTGAAGATAACGTTGCCCAGAAAGTTTATTTTGAATTATTTGTCTATGTATATAGCGTTCTGTCTACTAAAAGCCAGATATTGGATATATTTATAAAGCAAAATACTTCCCTGAAAACTAAACCATGCGTAACTATCTCAATTTCTTTTTTGATACATCAAGTTTTGAACTCTGATGAAATAAAAATAGTAAACAATTTTAAAAAGTCGTAAAAATCAAATTCTTATGATATCTTTATGCATTTTTTTGTGATTTATAAAGGAAAGTATATTCTCGAAAATTGTGGATAAACCGAAGACACTAAAAATGATGTGTAAACAAGGAAAATATATTTCAGGATAAGTACTGTATTTTAAATCACTGAAATAAAAACCAAATAATAAATCAAAAATAATAGATACAAAAAAAATTCAGACACACGGCTAAACCCAAAACTTTCTACTTCTAGGTCTAGTATCAGTTCTAGTTTTACTTCAACCCAAATACACAAGATTGCCAAATTAGTTTGTAAAGTACTCTATTTCATAAATTATTCATTGTAGACGCCTTCGTTAAAAAAGAATATCTTCAGATGCATGGTTAAACCCAACCTAACCCAATCTAACCCTGTGTTCGGGTTTAGCCATCTTAAGGAGACGTACGGCTAAACTCGAATGTTTCTAGTTCTAGATCTAGTGCTAACTCTAGATAGTCTAATGATATAAAACTAAACGTCTTCAGACGCACGTTTAAATACAAATCTTTTCACTTCTAGATCTAGTGTTAGTTCTAATTTTACTTCAATTCAAATATACTGGTTTGTCAAATAAGTTTATAAAGTACTCTGCTTCAGATACTGTTGTGTAGACGCCTACATTAAAAAAAATGTCTTCAGATGCACGACTAAATCCAACCCCACCCAATGCTGTATATTTGAACTCGTCACCTATATGACATTGTTCAAATCTTGAAAAAGATATGTATATTGTTGCACCTGCGGATCTTCATGTACTTTTTTCATATCGAAACAATGCTGGAATATCCCAATTAGTTTTCGAGATGTCAATTCTTGAACTCAACCTAAATGTGTGGTAGTATATAAATTTTAAAATACTAGATATTCAACAACCAACCCATTCCTCCACTTTTTAAAATCCAGCCGGATACCGCATACATGCCGGATATCCGTTCCACTCCTAGTAAATATCAATTGACTCGCCATACATGAACGCAAAGCAACTAGATTAGAAAAAAATCTCAAAGATCTTCCGAATAAAAGATATTGGTTAAATATTCTGCATCACTTCCAATATACTATTTACTAGACAGATTAAAATTTCCTCTATAAACTCCAAAAATAACTTTCGGAAATTTTCTTATTTGAGCTGATATAAAGTGTCAGCGTCATTCAATCTCAATCTTTTTCTATCTATCAATCGATCATAGATTGGATCCATTTCCCATAAATAGTTAACAATTGAAAAGCATAATGAAGTAGTTGTCAAAAACATATTTACGGCTAAACCCGAATGTTTATAGTTCCAAATGTAGAATTACATCTGAAGGTATAAAACTAGAACTAACTCCGAGAGATTCAGGAACCCGAATCTTTCCACTTCTAGTTCTAGTGTTAGTTGCTAAATCAGTTTGTAAAGTAAAGATATTCGGCGTCTCATGGCCTAATATATTAAGACTGCGCACCAGGGCTGGGTTGAATAAACGAAATAAATTTCATATAAAATTCAATCTATGAATTCATCCATGTGAAACGGATAGACCAAATCATTTCATTTAAAACTTTTTGTAAATTATTAAAATCTTTTGAACTCAAACCACATAAATAATACTTTTATGTAGACGTTGCAAATTTTAGCGTCCACCATGGTAAACAAAAGATGGTGTTTAGTTTTTACTTCAACCCCATTTAGGATTAACTTTGATGGTGACAATTTGGATATTTCGCAATCAACACGCATTTTTTCCGTACGAATGAAAAAGACCGAACTGTCACCTGCTATGAGTTTAATTGGGATTAAGGAAGTCATAAATATGGAAGCATCCGTTTCATCAACTTTTATTTTGTGACTTCCTGAACCATCATAGCTTCATTTCGAAATTGGCACAACTATTCTGCGCGAGGTTTAATCTAACAGTGCCAGTTTAACTTCAGCAGTACTAGCAGTAACTGCAATATCTTTTCGTCCTTTACTCGAATGACATTATATTATTCTATAGTTAGTTTAGCTTGCAAAATCAGCCCCAAAGCTGATTTTACTCAGCTTCTTTGGTCATCTCTATTGTAGAATCTCATTAGTCTCACTCTATTTGTTATAGGCTATACTTATCTTGTTGTTATTGTTGGTTATTCTTGTTGCTATTAAGGTATTACGTACGTACAGTTTATAACAAAAAAATGTTTAATTTGTGTTTACGCAAATTTACATAGTACTAGAATATTTCGGTTTAACCGTGCATCTTCAGACAAAAACAGGATTCGAATGGTTTTCTTTACGAACCACATAAACAGATATTTTTATTTCTTTGTGAATTAATTAATACATTTGAATTAAAAAATATATTCATGTTTTGCTATATATGTTTAATGGTTAAAGTACTAACTATTTGGGTATTTACCCTAGGCCGGGTTAAGGGATAAGAGAGAAAAGTACCCAATTTATTAATACCTACCTACTGTTTATTCAACTCTCGCTCATCACTGCAGTATATATCTCTAGTTATAATATTTACTATAGTTGTAACAGAATCAAAAAAAAAACAAAGTAAGTAAAGATAAACCTTCTTTATTATTGTACAAAAAGAAATTCATCAAAAATTGCAATTATATACAGATAGTGCATCATACAAATCGGTATTAATAAATAATTATCCGTTAAAACCATTCATTTTCTATCAATCATCCACATTTGGTATCAATTGACACAATTGATCGGAAGTTTGGTTTAATTAACTTAATGATAGTAAGCTGGGGCAGCATAAGCTACTGGGGCAGCTACTTTAGCAATTGGTGCGGAGTAGGCGTATGGCGATACAACTTTGGCAACTGGGGCGCTGTAAGCGACTGGGGCTACAGCTTTAACAACTGGTGCTCCTTCTTTGTGGACAACGGCGTTAAATCCGTTGTGGGCATCAGCGGTGTATTCAACAACACGTTTGGTTCCGTCAGCATCAACCAAAGAGTAAGATCCGTGGACAACGTCTCCTTGTCTGGATTCTTGTTGAGTTTTGGAGTCTCCGGTATGTGGGTCGTTTACGGCATAGGCGAAATCGTAAGCGGCTGGGGCTACTGGTTCGGCAACGTAGGTTTTGGCAACAACGGGGGCGGCGTATTTAGCAACGACTGGGGCGGAGTAAGTTACTGGAGCTGGTGCGTATTTGGCGATGGCTGGGGCGGAATAGGAGTAAGATGGAGCGGCGTATGTGGAGTAGGTTGGGGCGGAATAGGCAACTTTGGCAACTGGGGCAGCGTAGGCTACTGGAGCAGCTACTTTAGCAACAGCTGGAGTTGAGATGTAAGCGTGGGACACAGCTGGGGCTGCGCTGTAAGTTGCTACAGCGGGGGCGGCATATCCATGAAGACCCAAAGGTACTCCAGCATTGGCGAAAGCCAAAAGAGTGGCGAAAGCGACAAACTAAAAAAATTATGAATATTACAAATTAATTTTTTTGATTTTTTTGAGATGACTTACTTTGAACATGTTGATTGTTTGAGATATTTTTGGTAACTGTGCTATTCGGAGGGAACCGTCCGCTTTTATACCAATTTGATAGCTTAGGCGTGGTCCTTTTGAAGTAGACTTGACTCCGCAATCCGGTGTATGTCAATTGTCCTTTCACCGGGTCCCAACGGTGATATGTTTCGGATTTTGAAATGATTAAAAAAACGCGTAGGTTCATGCAGTATTTTCAAATTGTTGCAATATCACATACACTTATTAGCGATTTCCAAATCCAAATTCAATTTGGTTCGTGAAAGAAATACCTTTTAGTTGTGGATCGATTGTAATGCGCAACTGTATGAAAATGAACCCCATAGGTCTTTGCGACGCCAATGACGTAGCGTCGCGACGTTACACTGTTGCGAGCGCACGTTCCGTTACAGTAACGATTTAATGGCATTGGTGGCGCCTGTTTGTCTACAGATATGGCGAGCCGACATCGACGTTAAGCTTTATTAGGATATCTATTAAAAGTTATTACTTTATTGAACGTTATATTTTAATTTCTTTTTCTAGAAAAACTTTACGTTAGTTAATAGAATTATTTTCATGTAATTAATGAATCAATTAAATTCTTAGAATACTCGGAATGGTTTGCAAGGTGAAGGTTCAGATTGAATAAGTAATAAACTCAGGTTAAATAGACCGTGTAAAGTAGGTTCGTTGTAACTGAAGCGATAATATTAACATATTATTAAAAATGGAAATGAAGAAAATTACTTAAAGGTGAGTCGATTACGTAACATCGACTTAATAAAACGGTGTAATTAAATGACTTTTGATTTATTGTATTTTAGAAGAAAGTTGTATTTCGGAATTTATCGTTGCAATTAACGTTTAGGTTGCGCAAGATCGTTTCCCAAAAGTGGTTTTAATTGTTTTCTTTGACCGACCTTTCTTCTCAGGTTTTGTTAATTTGCCATGGAAGGGTAATTCTTTGTTACATAACTTAGCCGACACAACGTGTACTTTTTTGGAATTGTATAAAGGACCAATCTCCTTGACCCCATAAGAGTAAAGTGGATATTAAAGAAGGACTTGTCTCGACTTATACCTTGATCGATATTTCGATGTTGAGCCGGGCCATTCTCAGTAATTACGCGATTGCTTAACCTTTTTTTTTTAATTCACCTGGCAAAACGGAAATGAACGAAATTCCTCGAGGTTTATAATAGAAACCGGACGGGGTCCGTATAGGTGTAGGTACCTTTCTTTTGACCGCGAATATGGTGGTGTTGAAGAAGTGGAACAACACGGCCGACTTGAACCACATCACGAATACTCTTGCTCTCAACCGAAGGCCGGTCGACCGCTTTCGATTATTAAACAATTTTTATTATGTCATCCAATACATCGAGGCGTGGTTTTTTTCTTACATACATAAAATAATTTATAAGGTTTTGAAATAATTTGTCTCTTAACTCAGCATCGGTGGGGTATTAAACAGTATATGAAAACATAATATGAGTTTATATCATTTATTATATTTTCACTACTTATCCTACGTACTGTCACTGTCGACATCGTCGACATTAAAACATTTGTCGCATGTTATAATAGCATACTGTAAACTTACACTTAGAACAGTTATAAAATGATTTTCTATCCTTACTGTGAATACAGATGCAACACCTTCCAGATTTGTTCTGTTTCTTACCAGATTCTGCTTCAGTATCTGCGGCACTTGTCAAACTTGATGGTTCTTGCGTTATTTTGCCAATTTCTCTTTTTAAAAGTATTGAATGTCTGGGGTTAGATTGTTTGAGATGATATTAGACCTAAAATCAAATCTTTGACAAAGTTAAAAATACAAAATACAGCATTAATCAATAGTATTTAGCAAATATTTAGGAGGGAAGAAAATAGAGTAAGTGGCCACCGTCGACTATTTCGTGACACATTGTAATTACTTGCTAATTCGTCAACTATATCCACTCCTTTAGTTTTAAAACTACTGGTAATAATTTCGGGTTTTTTATCATTACCAATAGTTTCCTTGATAGTATTGGAATGGTGTAAGGAGGAGAACAGTAAAACATTTTTACCTTTTTTCGGGACATAAGAAACAAGAGTCTTTCTGAAAGGCGAATAATGATAATTTGGTAATCTATCTTTTGCTTGTAACATCTGCTTTGGAAGCTCTCTTTTGTTTTTACGAACAGTGCAAACGCACGTCAACTTGTATTCATAGAGTAGTCTATTTACAAGTGAGTATATACTAAACCAAGTGTTAAATGTGATGTTGCGACCAGATTTTTGAAAGGGTTCACTTAATCTTAAAACGATGTTTTCTGGTTTGTTACTGACGTGAAATGGACCAGTTGGTTGTTTACCAGAATAAATTTCTTGATTGAGAACATAGAACGTGCGTGCGTCCACAGCAGCAAAAATCTTGATGCCATATTTGGCAGGTTTATGTTGAATATATTGACGAAAACTACAACGTCTACGAAAAGACTTTAATTTTTCCTCCTTAGTTAAGTATTCGCTAGGAGTATAAATCGCTAAACAGTTTTCATACATATCAAATAGTACTCTGATTGGCGCAAGATTATCTATTAAACATCTTTGAATTACTAACTAAACTAAACCGTTTTTGGCACATTGTTATTCTGAAAATGACTATTCTAAATCCATCCGTCGTTCATAGGTCATCTAAATTTTATCTGCCAGATTTCACAAGTCCTGCTGCATAGAGGAGGTCTTATTAATGCATGAAGTTCTTCTAAATTCGTCTCCTTTATCAAATGTTGGGTGTCAGGACGATTATAGTTGTGAGATATATTCAGTACCTTCATCACTGAACTCAACGTCATTATTGTTTACATCCTCGTTGTATATTTCCTGCTTAGTGTCCGAATCTATATATATATATATATATATATATATATATATATATATGTATATATGCGTATAAAAGACTAAAACTTTTGGAGTAAGTTATCTATTGTACAATAGCAACACTAAACACTACGTATCCAATGTACCCAAGAGTACGGTGGTGTATACCAGGCACTATATCCGATTTTTAATTATGTCACTAAAAGTACCTTTATGTAGGTTATAAAAACTTTGAGGAAGATGCTGTTCACAATAGCTCTATAATCTTTTCGCAAATTGTGATGGGGTATAATATACCTCTCCATACCGTCGCCGGGTTAATATAAAATTTATTTGTAATTACATTAACTCAAAACTTTCTAACTATAGGTCTAGTTCTGACCATTCTGGTTAGGGGTAAAATGTATATCCAGCAACATTCCGGTATCCGACCTATCCGGCTATTTTTGTAAGACGTAGCCAGATACCGGATAGTTGCTGAATATATGGGTTTCGCCGGATATTAAGACACGTTCTTAAAAATTTTCCTTCTATAGGTGTTAATCCTTTTACAAGTGTATAGTTTTCATATAAGTACGAAGGTGTTCACGACCGGTGTTAACTGAACTAAAATTAGAGCTAACCCTAGCACTAACACTAGAACTATCACTAGGACTAACACTAGATCTAAAACTAGAATCATTCGGCATTTTTTGAAAAAAAAAATATTAACGTTTCGGATGCCATGTTGCAACCTTCTTCAGAACCAGTTTCTGAAGAAGGTACGGCAAAACCCGAAAGTTTCTAGTATTAGATCTAGTGTTAGTCCTAGTGATAGGTCTAGTGTTGGTGTATAGTTTTCGATTTCCTAGGATTTTTCAAACATTACTAAGGAAATTGTAAATTTTATAAAATGCTTCAAATTTAGGTTAGTTTCAAAAATTGATGCCTCAAAAACGAATTAAAATATTTAAGTATGGTTTTGTTTGTATAAAATTACATTTTTTATAAATCACATAAAATTGTATCAAAATATCTTAAGAATTCGATTTTTTAAAAAGTAATTAAGAAAATTAGTTTTTATGAAATGGTACATATTTAGGTCGAGTTGAAAACATGATACCTCAGAAACGAATTGAGTTTATCAAATGCTAGTTTATTCATGAAAACGTACATGCTTTTCTAAACAATTAGCCATCATTTCATTAACATATCTTAAGAATTATATTTTTTGCGATTTTTTGAAAATCATTGGAGCAAATTGTTGTTTTCGTAAACTAATAAAAGTTCTTTTTGAGTTTAAAAATTCATATCTCAAAAACGAATACAGTTTCTTAAATGCGATTTTGTTCATGAAGAAGTACATGCTTTTCTCTTCAAATAGTCATCATTTCAGCAACATATCTCAAAAATTGTATTTTATTACGGAGCAAATAATTAGATGATAATCTTCGTAAATTATTAGAAGTTCTGATTGAGTTCAAAAATTGATGTCTCAAACACGAATTGAGATATTCAAGCATAGTTTACTAAATATTTAGGTCGATTTTAAAATATGATCTCTCAAAAACGAATTGAGATATTCAAGTATGGTTTTGTGCGTGTAAAAGTTACATACTTTTCTTTATGAATTATAACAGATATCCTCGAGATATCTTAATAAAACGATTTTTTCAAAAATGATAAATATAATTGTTAACGAAATGCTACAAATTTAGGTTGTGTTCAAAACTTGATATCTCAAAAACAAAGATACTCAAAAAAACGAAATACTCAAATATGATTTTATTTTGATGAAAGTGTATACTTTCCTTTATAAATAACAAAAAATTTTATCCAGATATCTCAAGAATTTGATTTTTTACCATTCTTCAAAAACGATAAAGAAAATTTTTATTTAATGAAATGCTATGTCAAAGGATATCTCAAAAAAGAGAAATCATTTTGAAACGAACTGAAGTTCTGAGAAAAGTACATCCTTTGTTTTATAAATCACGAAACATTTTATTAATTAAACTGATTTTGAAATTAATAGTTACGGATACAATGTCGGATATCCAGCTGAAAATTATGCCGGATATCTAGTATAGTATTTTTGTAAAATCACTATCTGTTCCATCACCTAATTTTTTAACATTTGAGAAGACCGAATAATTATTATAATCCTTAGATAGATCGATTTCGAAAACATTTTGTAGAATTCCAAAGGAACCATCTTCCTTGTCTTGTTTATCGTCTTCATCTGATTCTAATTGCTTGACATTTACATGTTTCTCATTATGTTGGACTATACACTTGTATTTGTACAGAATATTTATAAAATTGAATAATAATTGAAGCTAATTGAATTCCGTGTACTTGACCCATCCGTTACTATTCAAACAATATCATCATTTAGAAATAAATAATGCAATTTCAGCTGCTTCTCAAGACTTTCAAGACAGACTCTGCTCTCATAGAATGTTTTATTCTAATCAATGTGAGATTTCAAAATTGATCTTGATCTGTATAATTTAAGTGTACGTTTACATTCACAAAATGTTTCTTTGATTGCAAGGTCCATTCATCAAGGCTTAAACTATTTTTTTGCCAACATAAGTTAATTATTTCAATCTTGTTATAATCTCAAAAGTTCCAGATATCAGCTTTAATAATCTCAGGATTTTTGAGTCCAAAATTTATCCGGGATCGCGGGTACTGTATTTCCTAATATGGACCCATATACTTTCTTATGGCTTTCTACCTCCAATTCTGTATTAAAAGTGCGTTCACGTATGTTGATGCAAAAATCTCAAAAGTGGCACATTAGCAGAGTTTGAGTTGCACCGGTATTCTAGAAAATAAGCGATATGATATTTTTAAAATTTAATTTTTAATTTTCGCTTATGTGACATATGAGAGCAAAAATAAAAGAAGTTTTGTTAACAATAAATTTACTATGAGCACGAAGAAAGCATTAATCTCTCAATATCTATGCATCTAAAATCAATAATGTATAAGACCCATATTGACAAGAAATAAAATTTGCTACAACTACTATTTTTTAAAAGCTTTTTGTAACACGCTTCAATCCCCATGTTTCATCATTAAGATCGTGTAAAGCAACGAAGTTCATCAAGTTTTCATATTTTTATTTTTCTTTGAAGATTAACGCATCTAAAAACAAAATGTACAAAAGAACAATATTGTTAAAAATAAAATATACTTTTTGGTTGTTTCACATTTAAACAATATTCGATGAGAATTATCAAAGATCATTATCAAAATATGTAAGCAAGAAGCTTTTTTTGAGTTTCAGACAACTGTATTGATAAAACCGTTTCTACTTATTCCAACAATAAGGAACATAGAACAAATTAAGTAGATTTTCCCAGTAATCTCTTAAGTCGATAATTCGACATGATTACCCTTTTTGAATGATGCATATTATCGAAAATAGAAAAATCGAAGACTAGGAACCTTGAAGTCAGTTGAGAAGAGTTATCTAATTAATGCATCATGTTTAAATATAAATCTTAGTGGTCATTAATTAATTTCAATCCGAGTTAATCATCAAATTACTCCATTTCAAGTTTATAGATAAGCTCTGAGTACTTCATTAGTAATCTACATGATTAAACTAAAATTAGAACCAACAGTAATACTATCACTTGACTTAGATTAGTTTAACTTTTTTGTGCTAAATTGCAACCTTCTTCAGAAACAATTTCGAAAATTTTCATTTGATACGTAGTGTTTAGTGTTGCTATTGTACAATAGATAACTTACTCCAAAAGTTTTAGTCTTTTATACGCATATATCTTTTATATATATAAAGACTAAAACTTTTGAAGTAAGTTATCTATTGTACAATAGCAACACTAAACACTACGTATCCAATGTACCCAAGAGTACGGTGGGGTATACCAGGCACTATATGTCACTAAAAGTACCTTTATGTAGGTTAAATTTGACAAAAAAACAAGTATACTAAGGGTAAATTGGAAGATATAAAAACTTTGAGAAAGATGCTGTTCACAATAGCTCTATAATCTTTTCGCAAATTGTGATGGGGTATAATATACCCCTCCATACCGTCGCCGGGTTAATATAAAATTTATTTGTAATTACATTAACTCAAAACTTTCTAACTATAGGTCTAATGATCTTTGATAATTCTCATCGAATATTGTTTAAATGTGAAACAACCAAAAAGTATATTTTATTTTTAACAATATTGTTCTTTTGTACATTTTGTTTTTAGATGCGTTAATCTTCAAAGAAAAATAAAAATATGAAAACTTGATGAACTTCGTTGCTTTACACGATCTTAATGATGAAACATGGGGATTGAAGCGTGTTACAAAAAGCTTTTAAAAAATAGTAGTTCTAGCAAATTTTATTTCTTGTCAATATGGGTCTTATACATTATTGATTTTAGATGCATAGATATTGAGAGATTAATGCTTTCTTCGTGCTCATAGTAAATTTATTGTTAACAAAACTTCTTTTATTTTTGCTCTCATATGTCACATAAGCGAAAATTAAAAATTAAATTTTAAAAATATCATATCGCTTATTTTCTAGAATACCGGTGCAACTCAAACTCTGCTAATGTGCCACTTTTGAGATTTTTGCATCAACATACGTGAACGCACGTTTTATACAGAATTGGAGGTAGAAAGCCATAAGAAAGTATATGGGTCCATATTAGGAAATACAGTACCCGCGATCCCGGATAAATTTTGGACTCAAAAATCCTGAGATTATTAAAGCTGATATCTGGGACTTTTGAGATTATAACAAGATTGAAATAATTAACTTATGTTGGCAAAAAAATAGTTTAAGCCTTGATGAATGGACCTTGCAATCAAAGAAACATTTTGTGAATGTAAACGTACACTTAAATTATGCAGATCAAGATCAATTTTGAAATCTCACATTGATTAGAATAAAACATTCTATGAGAGCAGAGTCTGTCTTGAAAGTCTTGAGAAGCAGCTGAAATTGCATTATTTATTTCTAAATGATGATATTGTTTGAATAGTAACGGATGGGTCAAGTACACGAAATTCAATTAGCTTCAATTATTATTCAATTTTATAAATATTCTGTACAAAAACAAGTGTATAGTCCAACATAATGAGAAACATGTAAATGGCAGGCAATTAGAATCAGATGAAGACGATAAACAAGATTAGGAAGATGGTTCCTTTGGAATTCTACAAAATGTTTTCGAAATCGATCTATCTAAGGATTATAATATTTATTCGGTCTTCTCAAATGTTAAAAAATTAGGTGATGGAACAGATAGTGATTTTACAAAACGACTATACTAGATATCCGTCATAATTTTCAGCTGGATATCCGACATTGTATCCGTAACTATTAATTTCAAAATCAGTTTTATTAATAAAATGTTTCGTGATTTATAAAACAAAGGATGTACTTTTCTCAGAACTTCAGTTCGTTTCAAAAGGATTTCTCTTTTTTGAGATATCCTTTGACATAGCATTTCATTAAATAAAAATTTTCTTTATCGTTTTTGAAGAATGGTAAAAAATCAAATTCTTGAGATATCTGGATGAAATTTTTTGTTATTTATAAAGGAAAGTTTTTTTGAGTATCTTTGTTTTTGAGATATCAAGTTTTGAACACAACCTAAATTTATAGGATTTAGAACTTTTATTAGTTTACGAAAACAACAATTTGCTCCAATGATTTTCAAAAAATCGCAAAAAAATATAATTCTTAAGATATGTTAATGAAATGATGGGTAATTGTGGAGAAAAGTATGTACGTTTTCATGAATAAACTAGCATTTGATAAACTCAATTCGTTTCTGAGGTATCATGTTTTCAACTCGACCTAAATATGTACCATTTCATAAAAACTAATTTTCTTAATTACTTTTTAAAAAATCGAATTCTTAAGATATTTTGATACAATTTTATGTGATTTATAAAAAATGTACTTTTATACAAACAAAACCATACTTAAATATTTCAAGTCGTTTTTGAGGCATCAATTTTTGAAACCAACCTAAATTTGAAGCATTTTATAAAATTTACAATTTCCTTAGTAATGTTTGAAAAATCCTAGGAAATCGAAAACTATACACCAACACTAGACCTATCACTAGGACTAACACTAGAACTATCACTAGGACTAACACTAGATCTAATACTAGAAACTTTCGGGTTTTGCCGTACCTTCTTCAGAAACTGGTTCTGAAGAAGGTTGCGACATGGCATCCGAAACGAAAATAATTTTTTTTTCAAAAAACGCCGAAAGATTCTAGTTTTAGATCTAGTGCTAGTCCTAGTGATAGTTCTAGTGATAGTTCTAGTGCTAGGGTTAGCTCTAATTTTAGTTCAGTTTACACCGGTCGTGAACGCCTTCGTACTTATATGAAAACTATACGCTTGTAAAAGGATCAACACCTATAGAAGGAAAATTTTTAAAATCGTGTCTTAATATCCGGCAAAAGCCATATATTCAGCAACTATGCGGTATCTGGCTACGTCTTAAAAAATAGCCGTATAGGTCGGATACCGGAATGTTGCCGAATATACATTCCACCCCTAACCAGAATGGTCAAAAATTTATCAACAAAGCCGATGTTATTCAAAAGTATGTGAAAGGACACGGAAAAAACTGAAATTGCAACTCGACTGCAAAGTACGATGGGTATGCCATTTTGAGATTTGAAAAACTACATTATGAAAGCAGTGATTGATCTGCAATTATTAGGGAGTCGGTTTTGCTTTTTAGATCCGGTCAAACTGACTGTTGAAAGTATTTGTCGACGAGATATGAATCCATATAAAGTAGATATTATTTTAGAATGCTTGCTGCAAAAAATTAGTTAATATTCCTTTAGGAAATGCCTTAGAAGATTTTTGACTTCACGGATTCAGAAGTGTATTGTTCAGCCTTCATGGTTATTTAAATGAACCAAGCTGGATTTCTGGTAATAACGACTCTTTGCTCAATACAACTAAGAACGGTAAGAGTAATAGAGACATACTGGTGAGAGAGATTAAGAATATAACAGAAAGACTTAGAGGAAACGAAGGTGAAGATGGCAAAGTCGACCATAAAGACGAAGACGATATATCGTTTGTTGACCTGCAGAAAAAAGTTGATGAGGAGCAATCGAAGTATTTTAAAGAAATTCTTGAAGATGGATTAAACAAATTTATTAAAATCGGTTCTTGTTCTAAAACCAGAAACGGACGAACTTGAAGTATACCATTCGCAAAGAAACGAATTTATTGAAAACACGATTCTATCAACAAGTGTTGTGGCAGAGAGATGTTTCTCCTCTGCCGGTTCTCAATACTTACTAAGTTTTGTTCTCTTGAACTACAATTAGATCTAACACTAGCATTATCACTAGAACTATCATTAGGACTAACACTAGATCTAAAACTAGAAACTTTCGGGTTTTGCCGTGCGTTTTAAACCATCTTTAGAAACTGGTTCGAAGTGACAAAATCGGGCATCGTAAAACAATATATCGGTCGAAAACTAATTAATAATTAATTTATATTTATTACAAGCTAATTACTAACTAATTACTGTGTCGCGTCCGATTTGGGAGTCTTGTTCGTCTTCACCACCGTCTTCCATGTTCTGCTGAGTTCCCAGCCATCTTCTCTGTTGACGTTGTTTTTATGTCGATGGATTTCTATGGCTTCTCTTGTCAGCCGTTGATGATATTTATTAGTCCTAGCCAGAACCTTTGATTTGTCGAAGTTTATTCGGTGTCCCTCTGAATGGCAATGTTCCGCAACCGCCGACTATTGAATCTTCCTCAGCCTCACATCCCTCTCATGTTCCTTGATACGGCATTCGATGTTTCGTGCGGTTTAGCCAACGTAAAACTTCCCACAATTGCATGATAGCCGATAGACACCCGCTCCTTTTAATAGAGGTAGCTTGTCCTTGGCTATCGGGAGTGTATTCCGAATTTTGGTGACCGTTCCGTATCGCATCACGATGTGGTTTTTCTTGAGGTGTCTTACAATTCGTTCTATTACACCGGAAACGTAAGGAAGACAGATTAATCCAGCTGGTTCTGTACTTGCAGCAGCTTCTTTTCCCTGCATCCGTTGCTTGGTGGCTCGGTTAATGTTCCTTGAACTATATCCATTCTTTTGTAGTACGTTCCTTGCTGCTCTCTGGAACATTGGTGTAGTACCATTTGGTGGTAGTACCACAAACGTGTCGTCCACATATCGGAACAATAGCTTTGATTTCCATTGTTGCCAAAATTACCTATCACCGGCGACAAAGGAGATCTCATGGCTGCGCCTTCAAACTGCTCGTAAACCTCTCCTTTCCAACTAAAATACGTCGACGATAAACAATATTCCACTAAATCTGGCACATATTCCGGTAACCCCTCCGGAATAAGTTTTTGGCAAAGACTCAACTCATGGCAAAAAAGAGGTTCTGCATCGAAACTAACCAAAATATCTTTAGCATGTAACATTACATTTTTCACCGATTCCACAAAATGGAATTGTGTTTTAAAAGAAAATTAATGAGTTTTGTTCTCGTTTAAGGGATGGTACCGTTGATGAAATTGTTTCTTTATTAGATTTTTTAAAAGTGTTATTTTGTTTATAAATGTTTGTTTTAGTTTTATAATAAAACAATTTTTTACTACTATTGATTCATTTACAACACAATTCCGAAATCAATCTCGGAATCTCGAGTTTATACAATGTGGTCCCAAAATTCCCGGAATTGCGTATTTACTATGGGATTGTAATCCCTAGTCCATATTCAATAATGAAATAAATAATTTTTAAAGTCGAGAATTTCAAATTAACATTTTTGACTTGAGTCTATATTCTAGAAAATGGGCAAGATCTTTTAGAGCGTCACAACATCATCACATCAGTTTGATTTAAGAACAGTTGTCAGTTGGTCTTGTGTTGCATAATTATCGAAACCCATATAACACTCTACATTACTTACTTAAAATGTTGTAATCAAATTATGTATCATTATATTTATGTAGATGATACGCAAGTTTATTGTTCTTTTGATAGAAACAATGTCCAAAACGCAAAAGTTTATGTCAACGCTGATTTTGATAGATTTTTTGGTTCCGTTAAGAGTAGTGGTTGTACCAGAAATTGAAAATCCATTGTTTTGAGTGAACATGATTTGGCTACACTTAATTCACATCCGTTGTAATTAATACATCCGAAGATATAGCTATAAAACTTTCGATTTTCTGTTTAAAAGTTTTCAAATATTTGTTCTACTTCGAATATCCTTCAAATAATTGCTTAACCTTGTATATATTTTTGAATCGATCTTTGTTCCTATCACATCCGTATCCATTCATGGCCAAAAGTTCAGAAAGTTATATCGCAAAAAAAGAAAATCATTTAACGTCAATCAACTTTGTATTACAAATGTTGCCCGTTCAATAACATTTGTCTAAATCTCTTTAACTGTAACTAATTGTTACAATTCCAAAGACAATTTGAAATGCTAAAATCGGATTATAGACGTAACAAGCTCAAACAACCGGTTCTTCATTGAATTTCCTCACATTCAACGGCAATAAAGATACACGTTATGGCTTCTCGTTTGTAAACAAATCGTGGGCATTACGAATTGCGCAAGATTGCACTCAATCCGGGTGCGGTTTAAATCGAGAATCCCGCTTTTATTCCTTATCTTGGTACTCTCGAGATAGATTCTAAAGTGGTTTCTGTTTAAGTTTGGGTATAAGTAATTCAATTTACTTCTTTATCTTCTAGTTTCTTCATTATGACATTTTGCATTTTACATGAGTTGAGGTGAAAGCGTGCGCCGATTTATTTATACTTATTTTTTTGTATTAGTCACCGAACGCACCTGAACGATTTATCTGGTTAGCATTTAGTCTTGTTGAAACTGGAACGCTACGATTTTCTAGGAAATTCTTTCTCGATCGCTATTCTATGTATGGACACCGTTAATTAAACCTCTAAACGATCGTAGTCATTGTTATGTTCGAATTAATTGAGTTGTGATTGATTTAAAGGTCCGTTTATTGTGTAAAAGTGAAACTAAAACGTTATTGTGTTCAACAACGTAGAGATTATTTTAAAATGTGTTTATTTGACGATAACAGATCAAATTTACTAACAATAAGATATTTTTTTTTGTTGCTTTGTTGCATTCTTTTTCAAGAGATTTTATGATAAAATTAAATTGATTTGTGTTGCGTAAGATTGGTAAAAATGAAATTAACGTTTCCATAAGATTGAAACGCCAATTCATTCATAGTCGCCTGTGGTTTCTATGACGTGAATGGCAATGCAAAAAGAGTCACAACGTAACCGAATGGATTTGAACGGGAAAAACCGTCGTTATTCCCGAACCGGGTACTAAATCAAACTTGACACTTTTAACAATAATTGACCCAGTTCACATATGGACACTGTACCCTTCTATTAAAACCGATTTTCTCTTTTTAAATCAACGACAAATTGCCTTTTAGAATTACAATTAAAAATTCTTGATTATCAATCAATTGGATTTAATGCCTAACCCAATGTAGTTTATCTAACAAAATATGATGCTTTTTATGCGCCATTTATGGCGCTAAGAAAATATTGGCGTCTATTTAGTTAGCTAATCGATTTTATTAATCTACATCTAATTACAAGTTTTAACGTGTCAAAAGAAACCTAAAGAAGACTAAAATTATCGACGATTAACGAAGAAATGGTTAACGAAGAAATGAATAAGGACAAGTAAAAAAAATTAAACTACTAATTGAGAACAAGTAGTTAAAACAAATTTGGACAAAAAATTTGCGTTGATGGAAATCAATGCTAGCGAATGCAGATATCGAAGAGGAAGAATATCCACCATCCAACGGAATTTCTGGAAAACAACCTAAAGACATAGAATGCCCACGGAATTAGCAAAATGTTTGAGGACTTTGCCGATCTTGGTAATAAAATGGATCTTTTATCTTGTTGATAAGCAAAACTCTTCTGACATCACAATATACGACTGAGGTCTAAATTATGGAATAAAGAAATGCAATACAGTAAAACGCAGTTAGAAATACTTTGAGATAGCTTTTCAGTGGTGACTGAGATATCAGGACAACATTATCTGTTTTATTTCAAGAGTAGTGTATTAATTCCAGTTCTGAAATGGAAATTACTTCTCATACTTAAGAAAATTGTAAGATGCTCTTAGAGCCAATGAGGTATAAATTATGATGCTAGAAAATATGATGATTGTTGAAATGAAGATTGAACATTGTTGAGATCGTTTCAAGATTATACAATATGACATTATTACATGATATAAAGGGGGAATATTGGTAATAAAATGATTTTTGGATCTTAATGATAAGCAAAACTCTTCTGACAACACAATGTTTCTGCAGAGTGCCTAAATAAAGATGTTTAAGAAAGGATAAAAGGAAACTATTTGAGAACCTCCATTGCGATTCAAATATCTGGTAAGAGAGATTTCTTTAGATACGATGGGAGAGACTATGGATGCAAAATGTCAAACATGAGAAGAGTGGAATCAAAATGATTGTTGCAAAGATAGAAAACGGGGAGTGAAGAGGAAGGCCTAAAATGAAGAATAAGTATTTAAGACAAATTTGGCAAAAAATTGCATTGGTGGAAATCGACACTAGCGAATGCAGAAATCGATGAGGAAGCAAAACTCGAAAACTAAAAGGTCGCCTGACGCACAAATTACAAAAGGTAAAATTAATTAAGTACTAAAAAACAATGCTGAAAACAGGACCAAAGTTCAGAACGCTTAAATCCAACGCGGAGTAATTTACATTATTAAAGTAGCATCTATTAATAAAAGTATTTCCAGAAAACAACTTACCGGCATGGAATACCTAATTTTCAAATTTGTAAATAAAGAGGAACTCTTGGATCTTGAGGATTTTGAATCCAAAGGTAATGCTGCTAAAAATGAGCAAAATTTTAAATGGTACTGAGAATTCTTCAGGTAAGCTTACTGAATTAACAAAATGTCTAGAGAAATGTTGGGATTTGAAAACAAAGGGGGCATCTTCGTAATAGGATGGATCTTGGATCTTGATGATTTTGACGATCTTGGTAATAAGATGGATCTTGAATCTTGTTGATGCATAACTCAACACAATATACGACTGAGGCCTAAATAGTGAGACGAAGAAATGCAGTCACAGTAAAACGAAGTTAAAAAATTTTGAGATAGTTCTCTAGTGATGGCTGAGATATCAGAAACACACTATCTGGATGAATTTCAAGGATAGGGTATTAATGGCAGTTCTGAAGCGAAAGTTGTTACCTATGCTCAAGAAAACTGTGAGATGTTGTTAGAACCAATGAGGTATAAATCGTGGCACCAAAAATATGATGATAGTTGAAGCGAAGTTTGAATAATGCTCAAATCGTTTCAGCATTACGCAACATAATATCATTACATAACATAAAGAGGGAATATTGGTAATAAGATGGATTTTGTATCTTGATGGTAAGTAAAATTGTTCCGAATACCTGGCAAGAGAGATCTCTTTAGAAACGGTGAGAGAGAAAATGGATTCGACGCAGAAGCAGGCAGAAATAGGTAACTATGAAAACATTTTTTTATGGCGATGATTTGAAAGCAAATTGTCAAAGACGAAAAGATGAAAAGAGTGGAAGCAAAATGATTGTTAAAAAATGGAAAACGAAGAGTGAAGAAGCTGCCCACCGCTATTCATGACGTTTAGAGAACGAAAAAATGAATAAGGAGAGGAGGGCCTAAAATCAAGAACAAGTAGTTAAGACAAATTTGGAGAAGAAACCTGCATTGATGGAAATCGATGCTAGCGAATGCAAAAATCGATGAGGAAGGAAAATTAAAGAAGTACTCAAAGAGAATGCTGAAATGAAAATCAAAGTTCAGAACGCTTAAATCCAACCAATTAAAGTAGCAACTATTAACAAAGTCCTTGCCCCATCCAAATGTATTTCTAGAAAACAACTTAGGGGCATGATCTTGAATCTTAAGGATTGGATCCAAAGCCAATGCTGTTAAAAATCAGAAACTGCCTAAAAAATTGAAAACAACCTAAAAACATACAAATGCCTGCTAAATTAGCAATGTGTCTAGAGAAATTTTGGGATACGCAAAAAGAGTGTGGATGTTCGTTACAGATGTTCGTTACAGAATGATAGAATGTTTTTTGGATTTTAATGGTCTTGGCGATCTTGGTAATAAGATGGATCTTGGATCTTGAGAATCTTGGCAAAGTTGGCAATAAGATGGATCTTGTGATGTTGAAGATTTTGGAAAATAGCACCAGAAAATATAATGATAGTTGAAACAAAGTTTGAACATGCTGTTAAAAGTGGAACTATTTTGGAGGGACATTGCATTGTACTTCAAATATCTGACAGAAGGCATCTTTCTAAAAACGATGGGAGAGAAAATCGATTCGGTGCAGATTCAGGCAGATATGGGTAACAATGGAAAAATTATTTGTGGCGGTAATTTGAATGCAAAATGTAAAAGTTGAGAAGAAAATTGTGAAATGCTGTTAAGACCACTGGCATCTATCAAAATCTAATCTAATCATAGGATCTCAAAATGCAATGACTGTAGAAACGAAATCGAAATTGCTTTCCACTGATGGCCGAGGTATAAAGAGGAGCATACTGCACTGCCCAAGGATTCTAAAAACCAAATTAGCCTCTTTACTTACCGGTAAAATCTACGAACCTTCTTCTTTTAGACAACTTGTATGCCAAATATCTTGAAGTTAGGTACTTGCTACAAAAAATATCTACTTCAGGGTACCACAACTCACAGTTCCAGCACGGATTTGAGGAAAGTAAAATACAGAAAATGCAGGGAAATGTGCAAAGTTTATCGAAAACAATTTTTCTCATTTTTGGTTGATTTTTTACCCTTATTAATAAAAGTGCTATAAACTTTATAATTTTAACATTAAATGTTTCTTTTCACTTCTCAAAGTTCTTTTCACTTATAAATTTTATAAGTGAAAAGAAATCAAGTATTACTACATATTACTACATCTGTTACCACAATCGATTATTCAAAAGAACATAAACTTGAACTGGCAAATAGAATTAAGGATGATTAATGAGCTTATATGGTTACTTAAACAGTGATTGTGTTAACAAAAGTGAGTGCGATTACGTCTTTTTAAATGACTAATAAATGCGTTTAATCATCTTATATTAAGAACGCTATATAAGATATATCCTGCTATAAAAATATTGTAGTTTACTTGACTTTCTAGGCTCCGGATGATACTCCAAAACGAACACATGCAACCTCGCTTTTGCGTGTACAGACATGCGTTTGTAGTTTTACCTCTTACAGTTCCCGAATTCTCGAATGCCTACAAAATAACTGGCTGTTCATTTTTAATGAAATTTAGAAGATACTATAACACTTCCTCCTAAGTTCACGTATATCCGAGTTTACTTTAATAAAGATAAATTAATACCAGTTCTGAAGTGAAAGTTTCTTCCTATGCTTAAGAAAATTGTGAGATGCTACTCAAAAACGTTAACTGGCAAAATTTCAAGAATTGTTATTATATTAATGTCTATTTTGAAGCAAAAGTTGTTCTCCTTGCTCAAGAAAACTGCAAAATGCTGCTAGGACCACTGAGGTATAAATCATGGGACCAGAAAATATAATGGCGCTAGAAACGAAGTTAGAACAATGTTGAAATCACTGTCCAGTGTTGACCAATGATATATATCATCAAAAAAGCTCTCTCAGTCACATCACGACAAAATGTTATAAGCATAGAGAGCGGTGACAACCTAAATCTGGGGGAAAAATCAGGTCGGTATCAGAAATGTAACTGGATCTGGTGATTTGATAGATCTTACTAGACCTAGATTCATCAAGAAATCAAGAAAAACCAATATACTTAGCATATAAACATCTCTGTGGCAAATACGGATACGTTGGCGGAATTTTCTTGGAATTTAACAATGTTAAATAAGAAGTATATAAAAATTTTGATTTATGATGTGATTTTCAATGACATTAAGTAATAAGTCGTAATCCATAATTCCTGTTACCGATCGATTATTTGGATAGGTATGCGATTTTAGCAGGCAACGTTTAAGTAATCACTTGAGATGCGTGATACAATATTTAATGATTTTGAAAAAAATTCAGGTATCTGTGTCAGTTTTTTCAAGATCATTAATGAAACATACGATAACGGTTACATTAATATAATTAATAAGTTATTGTTTTTTGATTGATTATAATTTGATTATGTGTTGTATTAAAGATTTAAAATGAATTTATACCATTTTTCCGGAATTTTTTTGATACGTTATCTTTGCTGAGTATACACTATATAAACAACGCTTTTGACTTAACTGTAAGTACGTGTGTAAATTATCACCACGCGATTATCAACGATGAAATTGTTTATAGCTGTTCAAATCTTATTGGTTACTTCTTACAATTTTATTTCGGTTTCCACATATGGTAAGATTATTAAGGAATATTTTTAAAATCAATAACTTTTATATATAATATAGAATTCGATGAAGAATGTAATACCGAAATAAATTGCGAACGCGCCCCGGACGGAAATCAACTTAAACGTCACCCAACAGATTGCAGAAAATCCTACAAATGCGTTAATGGCGAAGCTAGAATATACAGCTGCGAAGCTGGCAAATATTTCAATGATCACCTACAATCTTGCGAAGTTCCAAGGGATACAACATGCAATGTTATTTGTAACGAAAGTGAATCGCCGGAAATTACACCAGAATCGAGACCGAATCTACAGTGCGACATGAATGAATATTGTAGATTCAACCCAACTGAAAGTCTTCTTAAACGCCATCCAACTGATTGTACAAAATCGTTCAGGTGCGCAAACGGCGAAGCAAGAATTTACGCTTGTCCTTCTAATCAACATTTCTACGCCGATTTGCAAGTTTGTGATGTTCCCAAAGACGAGGAGTGCATTGCTGGCGTGCTTGAATGTTCTCTTGCTATCAATGAAGACAAAATTAAAATTATCGCCACGGCGATTCAATCCGAATCAAAACCAGAGGTTCACTGTGACATGAATATCTACTGCCAATTCAACCCGACTGAAAGTCTTCTTAAACGCCATCCAACAGACTGCACAAAATCTTTTAGATGTGCAAACGGTGAAGCAAGAATATACAGTTGTCCTTCCAATCAACATTTTTACGCCGACTTACAAGCTTGCGATGTTCCCAAAGATGAAGAATGCGCTATTGATGCGCTTGAATGTTCTTATACTTCTACTACGATTCCAAATCAAATAAGACCAGAGAGTCATTGTGACATGAATATCTACTGTCAATTCAACCCAACTGAAAGTCTTCTTAAACGCCATCCAACAGACTGCACAAAATCTTTTAGATGTGCAAACGGTGAAGCAAGAATATACAGTTGTCCCTTTAATCAACACTTCTTCGCCGACTTACAAGCTTGCGATGTTCCCAAAGATGAAGAATGCGCTATTGATGCGCTTGAATGTTCTTATACTTCTACTACGATTCCAAATCAAATAAGACCAGAGAATCATTGTGACATGAATATCTACTGCCAGTTCAACCCAACTGAAAGTCTTCTTAAACGCCATCCAACAGACTGCACAAAATCTTTTAGATGTGCAAACGGTGAAGCAAGAATATACAGTTGTCCTTCCAATCAACATTTTTACGCCGACTTACAAGCTTGCGATGTTCCTAAAGATGAAGAATGCTCTATTGATGCGCTTGAATGTTCTTATACTTCTACTACGATTCCAAATCAAATAAGACCAGAGAATCATTGTGACATGAATATCTACTGTCAGTTCAACCCAACTGAAAGTCTTCTTAAACGCCATCCAACAGACTGCACAAAATCTTTTAGATGTGCAAACGGTGAAGCAAGAATATACAGTTGTCCTTCCAATCAACATTTTTACGCCGACTTACAAGCTTGCGATGTTCCTAAAGATGAAGAATGCGCTATTGATGCGCTTGAATGTTCTTATACTTCTACTACGATTCCAAATCAAATAAGACCAGAGAATCATTGTGACATGAATATCTACTGCCAGTTCAACCCAACTGAAAGTCTTCTTAAACGCCATCCAACAGACTGCACAAAATCTTTTAGATGTGCAAACGGTGAAGCAAGAATATACAGTTGTCCTTCTAATCAACACTTCTACGCCGATTTACAAGCTTGTGATGATCCGAAAGATGAAGAATGCGCTATTGATGCGCTTGAATGTTCTTATACTTCTACTACGATTCCAAATGAAATAAGACCAGAGGGTCACTGTGACATGAATATATATTGCAAAAACAGTCCGACTGATACTCAACTTAAACGCCATCCAACGGATTGCACGAAATCTTTTAGATGCGCTAATGGTGAAGCCAGAATATATAGTTGTTCTTCTAATCAACACTTCTTTACGGAGTTACAAACTTGTGCTGTTCCCGAAACTGAACACTGCGAAATCGAAGAGATTCAATGTGATCAAACGACAATTGAAGTTCAAACAACAACTGAAGCTTTAACTACAACGGAAGGTTTAACTACAACTGAAGCTCAAACTACAATTGAAGATCAAACCACAACTGAAGCTCAAACCACAACTGAAGCTCAAACTACAACTGAGGCTCAAACCACAACTGAAGTTCAAACAACAACTGAAGCTTTAACTACAACGGAAGGTCCAACTACAACTGAAGCTCAAACCACAACTGAAGCTCAAACTACAACGGAAGGTTTAACTACAACTGAAGCTCAAACTACAATTGAAGATCAAACGACAACTGAAGCTCAAACCACAACTGAAGCTCAAACTACAACTGAGGCTCAAACCACAACTGAAGTTCAAACAACAACTGAAGCTTTAACTACAACGGAAGGTCCAACTACAACTGAAGCTCAAACCACAACTGAAGCTCAAACTACAACTGAGGCTCAAACTACAACTGAAGCTCAAACAACAACTGAAGCTCAAATTACAAATGAAACTCAAACAACAACTGAAGCTCTAACTACAACTGAAGCTGAAACTACAACTGAAGCTCAAACTACAGTTCAAGAATCATCTAAGGAAATAAGTGGAGAATCATCTAAGGAATCAACTGAAGAATCATCTAAGGAATCAGCTGAAGAATCATCTAAGGAATCAACTGAAAAACCATCTAAGGAATCAACTGAAGAATCATCTAAGGAGTCATTTGAAGAATCATCTAAGGAATCAGCTGAAGAATCATCTAAGGAATCAACTGAAAAACCATCTAAGGAATCAACTGAAGAATCATCTAAGGAGTCAGCTGAGGTATCATCTAAGGAATCTGCTGAAGAATCATCTAAGGAATCAACTGAAGAACTATCTAAAGAGTCACCTGAAGAATCATCTAAGGAATCAACTGAAAAACCATCTAAAGAATCAGCAGAAGAATCATCTAAGGAATCAGCTGAAACATCATCTAAGGAATCTGCTGAAGAACCATCTAAGGAATCAACTGAAGAACTATCTAAAGAATCAACAGAAGAATCATCTAAAGAATCAACTGAAAAACCATCTAAGGAATCAGCAGAAGAATCATCTAAGGAATCAGCTGAAGCATCATCTAAAGAATCTGCTGAAGAATCATCTAAGGAATCAACTGAAGAACTATCTAAAGAATCAACAGAAGAACCATCTAAGGAATCAACTGAAGAACCATCTAAGGAATTATCTGAAGAGTTATCCAATGAATCAAATACATCTTCGGATGAAGACCTTGAATGTGATATTAATAGATGCCCAGATATTGGATTCGATGAAGTTGTATATTTGCCTCACAAGGATTGCAGCCAGTACTGTTTGTGTCAAGGTACCCTCATTCACACCTTAACCTGCGGGGATATATTACATTTCAATATGGAGTCGAAAACTTGCGATTGGCCAAACAACGCAGGTTGTGCAAAATAATTAGCATTCAATTATTATAAATAACAGACAAAATATTGTTAAATAAATATTATTATAATGCTAGTTTTATTTTTTAATTATAATTTAAGAGATCTGATCAATTTAATTGTGTTTACATGAATTTCAAACTATCTTCTCGATCAAATGTATTGATATTAAATTTTATCTAATTCCGAATAGTTTTTATCAACCAAGTATATAAGTAAGTTTTTAGACTTTGCTATCTGATATTTCTATTATAACTCACTGACTTAATACGAATACAATCGTAAGTTAATAATGTACATGTTTTATTGTGCAGTTTCTTTGGCGGTGTCTTTGTGTTGTATAGGTAAGATATTTTGAACGTATTATTTCCTTTTATAATCATTCATAAATCATTTAACGATTCTTTATTTGCTAAGTTTAGTGTTTTTTCAGTATTAACTATGCCGATTAAAATTATATGAACAATTTGGTCTCTTTTCTTTAAAAGGAAATCACTTTAAAAAAATGTTGTTTTCTTGTTTTTGTTTGTTTATCATTTTCTGTATATCCTCCTTATCAGTCTTAAAGTGCTTCTCTTAAGTACTAATTGTTTACTCATATTCTTCTTATTTTAATTTTACCCAACATATAACAAATAATTTATTGCACTAACTTCAGCAATATTGAAATTCTTACCATAACTCAAATTCATTTAGAAATCGAACTGTTTGATAGAACAGTTTGCATCGAACATATTTACTGCATAAATTGGTTATAATCTGGGATCCCGAAAATTATAAAGTTGATATTTGGAGAGAACTAAAGATCTAATGGATGTACTTACAGCATTGTTGAATTTAAAAAAAATCTTAATGTGTAAGATTTGGTCCGGTTTTATTTCAACATTATCTATACAAAAACCTAGTACAATCAAAATCAATCACAAAAATCTAGGGTTGTGTTAAGTTTTGTTGTGTTGTTAGATCCACAGAAAAAAATGGAACGGGTTTTTATAGTGCTGGGGTCACTTGGCGTCAACTTCACACTATTACCGCTATCCATTATAGTCGCCTAACATCCCAGACCAGATGTTTGTTTACAGATTTTTATAAAAGATCTCCTTAAAAAATGGTAAGGTTGGGAAGGAAAGGGTTGGGTTGGCTTGACTTGAATCGCGATGGGTTGGTTTGGAATAGAAAGGGTTGGGATGGATCTCAAGATGCTAACTTAACTCAAAACTTTGTGGTACTAGATCTAGCGTTAGTATTAGTTTTAGTTCCAATATCAAAACTAACACTATACCTAGAATTAGAAACATTCGGATTTTACATCGAACGAATTAACGGTTACTTTCGAACGGTTCTAATACTGCAAATGTTGGAACAGTGAACATATGGCTCATATCAAGATTATTAAAAAAGAAGTCGATAAGATGTTTGAAAAAATTGCGTAATTTTTGATAGTTTTTTCTTTAACAATTATTTTACTCACTTTTTTTACTTTTTACTACTTTATCTTATAGCTTTTACATCACATAAATTAGAATCTTTTAGCTTTAATTTAACATATGTCCCATATCAAAATTATTAAAAAGAAGTCGATATGATTTTTTAAAAATTTGCGTTATTTTTAATATATCACATATTAATTTAAGTTAATTTCTGCTTTAACAATTTTTTCCTGGAAATTTTAATAATATCATCAAAGAAAATGTGAATAAAGACTCTAGCTTCAACTTCAACATCAATTTAACATATGTCTCATATAAAGCTTATTAAAAAAGCAGTCGATATGATTTTTGAAAAATTTTGATTTGTAATTTTCGGCGATTTGATTTTTAACATTTTTTTCTTGGACATTTTAATGATATCATTTTAGAGCTTTTATATCATATCAAACTAGAGTCTTCCAACTTAGATTTAACATTTGTCTCATATAAAGATTATGAAAAGTTAAATTGATATGAATTTTGAAAAATTGGGTTGCTCTTAATTTATAATTTTTGATAATTTCTTCTTTAACAATTTATCCTGTAAATTTTGATATCATTTTATAGCTTTTATATCACATCAAGAATCTTTAAGCTTCAATTTAACATATGTCTCATATTAAGAATATTATAAATGACGCTGATTTATGATTTCTGAATTATTTGTGTTATTTTTGATTTGTAATTTTTGAAAATTTCTTCTTCAACAATTTTTTCCTGAAAATTTTAATGATATCATCAAAGAAGATGTGAATGAGGACTCTAGCTTCAACTTCAACATCAATTTAACATATGTCTCATATGAAGCTTATTAAAAAATAAGTCGATATGATTTTTGAAAATTTTGCGTTATTTTTAATTTCTGATTTTTGGCATTGTCTGCTTTAACAATTTTTTTCTGGAAATTGTAATGACATTTCATAGTTATTATGTCATATTATGAACAAAAGTCTTTAAACTTCAATTTTACATATGTCTCATATCAAGATTATTAAAAAAGAAGTAGATATGTTTTTTGAAAAATTTGCATTAGTTTTAATTAGTGATTTTTGACAATCTTTGCTTAAAAATTTTTTTCTGGATTTTTTAATGATATCTCATAATTCATATATCATATTATAAACTAGAGTCTTTAAGCTTCAATTTTACATACGTCTCATATCAAGATTATAAAAAAGAAGTAGATATGATTTTTGAAGATTTGCGTTGTTTTTAATTTGTGATTTTTGATTATTTCTGTTTTAAGAAATTTTCCTGGATTTTTTTAATGATATCATCTTATAATTCATGTATTATATTATAAACTAGAGGCTTTAAGCTTCAACTTTAGATATGTCTCATATCAAGATTATTAAAAATGAAGTCGATATGTTTTTTGAAAAAATTGCTTTATTTTTAATTTGTGATTTTTGATTATTTCTGCTTTAAGAAATTTTCCTGGATTTTTTTAATGATATCTTATAATTCATGCATTATATTATAAACTAGAAGCTTTAAACTTCAATTTTAGATATGTCTAATATCAAGATTATTAAAAATGAAATCGATATGTTTTTTGAAAAATTTGCATTAGTTTTAATTAGTGATTTTTGACAATCTTTGCTTAAAAATTTTTTTCTGGATTTTTTAATGATATCTCATAATTCATATATCATATTATAAACTAGAGTCTTTAAGCTTCAATTTTACATACGTCTCATATCAAAATTATAAAAAAGAAGTAGATATGATTTTTGAAGGTTTGCGTTGTTTTTAATTTGTGATTTTTGATTATTTCTGCTTTAAGAAATTTTCCTGGATTTTTTTAATGATATCATCTTATAATTCATGTATTATATTATAAACTAGAGGCTTTAAGCTTCAACTTTAGATATGTCTCATATCAAGATTAATAAAAATGAAGTCATATGTTTTTTGAAAAAATTGCTTTATTTTTAATTTGTGATTTTTGGTTATTTCTGCTTTAAGAAGTTTTCCTGGATTTTTTTAATGATATCATCTTATAATTAATTTATTATATTATAAACTAGAGGCTTTAAGCTTCAATTTTAGATATGTCTCATATCAAGATTAATAAAAATGAAGTCGATATGTTTTTTGAAAAAATTGCATTATTTTTAATTTGTCACTTTTGGCAATTTCCGCATTAACAATTTTTTCTTGAAAATTTTAATGATATTATTTCATAATTCTATCATACATATATTATATCATATTATGACCTAGAGTCTTTAAGCTTCAATTTTACATATGACTCATATCAAGATCATTAAAAGTTGAATTGATATGATTATTGAAAATATTTGTTATTTTTGATTTGTAATTTTCAGAAATTTATTTTTTAACAATTTTTTTCTTGGACATTTTAATGATATCATTTTAGAACATTTATATAATATCAAACTAGAGTCTTTTAACTTCGATTTAACATATGTCTCATATCAAGATTATGCAAAGTTAAATTGATATGATTTTTGAAAAACTGGGTTGCTTTTAATTTATAATTTTTGATCATTTTTTCTTTAATAATTTATCCTGGATGTTTTGATATCGTTTTATAGCTTTTATATCACATCATAAACTAGAATCTTTAAGCTTCAATTTAACATATGTCTCATATTAAGATTGTTATAAATGACGCCGATTTATGATTTTTCAAATATTTGTGTTATTTTTGATTTGTAATTTTTGAAAATTTCTTCTTTAACTTTTATATCACATCATAAACTAGAATCTTTAAGCTTCAATTTAACATATATCTCATATTAAGATTATTATAAATGACGTTGATTTATGATTTTTGAAATATTTGTGTTGTTTTTGATTTGTAATTTTTGAAAATTTCGTCTTGAACAATTTTTTCCTGGAAATTTTGAACGGTTAAGAAGTTAAACATTTATTAGAAGTGTTGGAGTGTATGCCATATAAATACATGTATAATACATATAAATACAAAATCATATTCTATTGATTTACAATCACAATCAAGATACAAACTGTATATTTTATGAGTAAGGTTCAGATTTATATGCGATAAAAATAAGAAATATATGTTTTTGTATGTGTTTAAAATTTGTCGAAATATGCACAATATTATACAGTAAAACCAAAAAAATGTGCACCTCCATCGGCAAGAATTACAAAAATACTATTTGTAAAAGAGTTTCTAGTAAAACTTTAACAAGTTCAAATATACATGGTAGGGTTTAGCCGTGCATATGTACATAGTTTTCTAACAAAGGCCTCTACAATGATTAGTATTTGAGAACTAACGCTAGACCTAACAGTGGAAAGTTATGGGTATAGAACCCGAATCTTTCCACTTCCAGGTCTAGTGGTAATTCTACTTTTATATCATTAGATCTAACTCTAAGGCCTAGTTTATTCACCTTCAGTTAAATTTAACTAGCAGATATTTACCATAGTTACTGTTAATGTAGCCAACCATGGCAAGTGAAATTATAGTAACCATGGAAAATATCCAGTAGTTAAATTTAACCAAAGGTGAATAAACTGGCCCTTAATCTAGAATTATTCGGGTTTAGTTATATATCTCTCAAGACAGCAAAACCCGAATGATTTTAGTTCTAGGAGCAGTATGAGTTCAAGTTTTACTTCAGTTCAAATATGCAAGGTTGGGTTGGGTTAGATTTGGTTGGATTTATCCGTTATACTTGCTCATCATTTTATTTTTGATGTTAATTTCCAGCAAATTTTATTATTCAATATTTCTTAAATAACCTATTCAGATCACTCGGACATTTGCAAGACTAAATAAAATGTTTTTAGGTGCATCAACTCACAATTTTATAGCTCCATAAATCGATAAATCATGCATTCATCAAGAGAAATAATAATTCCAAAATATTAGTAACATTTAAAGATATTATCCTACAAAAACAATTTAAACATTAAAAAACTATATGTTATAGATAATACAAGTGCTTGTGATGTAAACGCACTTTGTCGAGAGTATGAATCGCCGTTTATCGCTCACCCAAGTACTTGTTCGAAATCGTTCAGATGTAAAAATGGGGAAGTCGTAATTTATAATTGCCCTAATGGGGAGGAATTTTCCGAAGAATTACAAAAATGTGTTACGCCAGGAAATGGTACTTGCAAAGGAAAAAATGAAGCGTGTGAATGTAAGTATATTATAATTGTATTAAGAATTAATTAAAACAAAATACATATTTTTAGATGGTTCGGGTGTTTGTGACCCAAAGGAATTTTGTCACAAGTACGAAGCAGTAAAACAGTTTTTCGCTCATCCGGGTGATTGCACTAAATCGTATAAATGTAAAAATGGAGAAGCTGTCGTTTTTAATTGTCCTAATGGACTGGAGTTTTCTGAGGTGTTACAAAAATGTGTTGAACCTGGAGAAAGTAACTGCAAATCTACTTGTAAATAACAATCATATTTTATCTATTTTAATAAAGTTATACTCTAAATAAAAAGTTACATATCATGCACTAACCTTAATCTAATCATACATCATAAATTTGTATATTAATAAAAAATACTTATTATTTCATGTCTTATAATTGTCTCGGTTTGATTCGAATGTGATTACCGCTAGATGATTTCATTACAAACTCGGATGTAAGTACAAGTTTAACCGGCGGATCGGCGGGTAATAACTCAAAGTTTCTTACAACTTTAGCAATAATCGATTTCATTTGGTACATGGCAAACGTTTTTCCTATACAATCCCTCGATCCTTTTGAAAACGGTAAAAATCCGTTTGCATTAATTTTGGAGATATTCTCCGGTAAAAAACGATCCGGATCAAATTTATTAGGTTCTTTAAAAAATTCCTCATCATGATGCATACCGTAAATGTTGATCGTTGCATCTGTACCAGCCGGTACAACACCTCCAGAAACATGCAAATCTTCATCTAAAGTTCTCTCAATCATCGGAACGGCAGGATAATGTCTTAAAGCTTCTTTTATTAAAGCGTCTAAATAAACCATTTCATGCATATCGTTTCTTGTTATTGTCACATTTTTATCTCGACCTAAAATTTGGATCGATTCCTCCAAAACTTTTCGTTGGATTTCAGGTTTATGCGCGATTTCATACAAAGCGTAAGCGATCGTTGAAGCTGGTGTATCTTGACCCTGATTAATAAAAAAATGAGACAGTATTAAAATTATTTTGTAGTAAGTACTTACAGCAACAATGAAAGTGTTAACGTGATCGATTAATCTATCACCATTTAAACCAGCTTCTGTGATAATTTCAAAAACATTTTTAGTATCGGCGTCATCGTTCGATCGATTTTTCGAGTTCTTCATGTATTCAGATATTAAAAACTTTGAAAAATCTCTTAATATTTTTTCGCATCGTTTACTTAATCGATATTCATCGGTAAATTTGAATAAGAAATTGTATCCTTTATACAAAGAGTACGTCCGGTTCATGACTATTGTTAAAAATTCCGATCTTGCGTTTAAATATTCCATGTCACCAGTTTTTAAGATGTATGTTCTTACGCCCATCATTGTTTCTAGATAATACAGAAATTGATTCATTAATTAACGCTTTAGTTAGGGCTAGAAACAGCTTTTTCAGCAATTTTTGATGAAGACAAGGACCCAACCCAACCCAATACTATTTGGTCGCCCAACAATTCAAGCCAGATGTATATTTGCAGATTTTCCCAGAGTTTGTTATAAAAAATGGATTGGAAAAGGTTGGGTTGGATTAGAAGGGGTTGCAAGGCTGTCTCTTGGGAAAAAACAGAAATAATATAAAACTGATATCATAAAAGACTCGTTTTGTATAGGAAAAGAAAAGATAACTACTTAGAGATGTACAAATTACGTGAGTCACGCCGGGTGACGATTTTGTATATAAAATATTGTTATTAAATTAAAAAATTGATTACGTATTAGAAACTAAATGTTGAGGTCAACATTCTACCAATATTTAAATAACTATGATTTTAGCGAAGTGCATATTTATTGTAAAAACCTTCTATAAACTAATGACATAGAATAAGATTTAATTTAAATTTCTGAAGAATGGTGGAAAATCTTTCAAGTGTTAAAGAAAGTATTATCAATAAGAATATATCAGCCTTTATTATTTATTTTAAGTTTATTACTGTCTCATTTATTTCAGAACATAATAAAACTAAACTCCCTGGTAATTCTGCCATTCAGTTCACGATTAATTAAAAATCAAATGAACAAATAATTAAACATGATTCATATATTTGATTATCTGATCATGCATGAGTCACGTGAATTGACGTGAATGACGCGTGAGTATCACCCTCGATTTAATCACTTACGCGCACATCTCTAACTACGATGTAACACATTTATGGAAAACTGGAAGAGTTTTTTTTTAATAGAGAAACAACCTGGAGCAGGCAAATATCAATCTCTATGCCTATTAAATTATTATGGTAAACTGTATAAGGCTGTTATTAAAAGCAAAGTAGAGGAGGGCACAAAAGGACCCTCTAAAAACCAGTATGGATTCACGTATATAATAGATTCTGGCAGGGAAAGAAGAGGAATTGTATGTTGTTTAACGTAGACGTCAAGAATGTTTTTGCCACTGCCCCATGGCAAAAGTTGATACAACAACTAGGAAAGAAAGAAATTTCAGAATACCTTCTGAATATAACTGAAGACTATCTATCAGATAGAAATATCGAATATGGTGGGGTAACGAATGAGATTATCAGAGGAATGTTTTCTTTGATCATTTACTACAACAATAAAGAGATAAAGAGGTAGTTAAGGGAAAGTCACGTGATAGTAACGAATGAATGAGACATCGAGAGGATAGAACAAATAGCGCAGATGATATTAGACGATATAACATGAAAGATGGAAGAAATGGGCGTGAAAAGAACACCGATCAGACTATGGCTGTAATGCTAAAAAGAGAAAATGTTAAAAGAGACATCCCAAATCAGATGTATATTTGCAGATATTCCCAGTAAGTATAAAAGCTTGGAAAATATTGGGTAGGATTAGGGGGAGTTGAAAGGCTGTCTATTGGGAAAATCAGAAATAAAACAAAATATAAATCGCGAAAGATACTTTTTGTACAGGAAAAGAAAAGGTAAGTAAGATGTATAATAGCCTTATGAGAGATAACGCATTTTTAGATGTATGGAAATCTAGAAGAATTTTTTAATAGAGAAACAATCTGGAGCAAACAAATTTCGACCTCTGCGTCTATCAAATTGTTATGGTATACTAGTAGCTATCATTAAAAGTAGATTATGGAAGGAACTTGATGAAAGAGGACTCTCTGAAAATCAATATGGATTCACAAATGGAAGGTTATACTATTGAAGCAGTCTTTGGGGAAGTCAAGAGGATTGATGGGTTGACCATAGACGTCACGAATATTTTTGGTACTGCCCCATGGCAAAAGATACAACAACTAGGAAAAACAGAATTTCAGAATGCCTCATGAATATAATTAAGGTCTATCTATCATTTAGAAATATCGAATATGGTGGAGTAATGAATGAGATTACCAGAGGGGTATCACAAGGATTAATACTAGGCCTAATATTATGGAATGTTTTCTTTGAACAATTACTACAACAACAAAGAGATGAAGTATGATAAGAGAGGATAGAACGAATAGAACAGATGACATTACACCAGCAATTCTCAACCGCTGCCCTGGCAGACACCGGTGTGTACCGAAATTTAACCGGTCCTTGGATAATTTTTATCATGATCAGATCTATCCCTCAGGTGGCACTGAATTCTAAGAGGTCCAAAACCACAAACGTCATTACCAACCATATTTATGGTATAAAAATGAATAGTCTTCCCATGGCTGCTCTGATCTCTTGTCTCAAAGCGAAAACGGGACTCTTGTTAAAACAAAGCAGACCATATCCTCTCATTGTGGTTCCTGTTGATAAAAGACAAGTGACATTGATTCTTAACCAGACCCAGTATATTGATGAGTCCTTGGCTTTGTTAAATGATTTGATCACCTACGAAGCAGTGAAGACAGATTCTATACTGTCTATACAAAGAAAATAAAACAAGTTTTGTATCCTTATTTGACAGGGAATACATTTCTAGAAAGGTTTTAGGAAAGTTTTCGGGTCTCCCTAAGATGCACAAGGTCGGAAACTACATAGACCGATCATTTCGTTTATTGCTCCCCTACTTACCGGTTGTCTTTGGTCCTCGTGGTCCTTCGTTTTTGCAGAATATATGAGGAATGTGACATTACCTCCTGATTTTGTTCGATATTGTGCTGTTTTTACCACTACTTCTACTTACAATTCGTATCGAAAAGGATGTCAGTAGACTGGAACCTGATATAACCTTACACGAGTATTGTTAAAGATTTGTTTCTTGTCTGTAGTATTCTCCTTCCAGAACATGTTTTATAAACAGAAGTTTGGAACCCCAAGGGTAGTCCTATTAGTCTTACACTGGTGTATCTTTCAACTCCCCTTTTTTTTGACAGATTACTATACGTTCAGCTGGAGTTCAAATCTGTTGATCGTCACGTTCAATTTACGATGGAAACAGAATCCAACAATAGTGTGCCCTTTCTGGATTCACTTGTCATCAGAAAAACTGATCAACACATCGGTTTGGATTGGAGTAGGAAGCCCACCTTTACATATCGTTTTATCTACTTATTTTGTCATTACATTCACCTCAAGGTTAACACCGTCAAGTGCATGAAAATTAGGGTCATTCGCATTTCCGGCCATGAATTTAGAGAAATGAATCTTAGGTTTTTAGAGGATGTCTTCTGCAATAATGGGTTTTCTCGCTCACTGGCAACACAATTTTCCACTCGCCAGATACTCAGTCACATTTTGGCCCCAACCGCACTGCCTTGTCTCAACTTGATGGGTTCTTGACAAGTCCCCCTTATGATGAGCAGCCTTTAACATCCTTCAAGTTTGTCAAGGCCCCCTTCACTATCCTGAGTTTACTAACTGTAGCGTTACCGTCACAGAACCGTTTATTTTATGAATAAAACACTACTTACTGTTAATTTCATATGAGGTAGTCCTCACTAACGATCTGGTAAAAATTGTTAGTGATTGTTCTTTAAAGTTTGCAATGTACACCTACAAACCGTTGAAAAGATTTTTCGCTGGGTTAAAAGATGCCCCTCCTTTTCTCCGCCAGTCTAACCTGGTGTATAACATCGAATGTATGGGTTGTGATAGTGGCTATGTAGGTACCACTTCTCAGTACCTCAAATACAGAGTTGGACAGCATGCGAGGGATTGTGCCATGATGAAATCGGGAGGGACTGCTGATTTTAATCTGACTAAAATTCTTTGTAGGAAGGAAATATATAGTAGGAAAGTTTTCGTGGAGAGATTCCATATTTCTTCCATTCCTAACACGGCCAAATGTTGAATTGACATCCAGGATCTTACTGAAATTTATCGACATCTGAATAACTAACAAACCGTATACTGATTCACTCATGTCTAATCTGCATGGGTTCAATGTTGGTTCTAGTTGAGAGTTGATGTTCTCTTCTTTCATGATTGTTTCGTTAACACCGTGAACACATAACAGAGTTGAAAAGGCGTTGATTAGCTAGGAATGATGATACAGAACGATGCTAAGTGGGATCAACACATCGAGTATATCACGATCTAGACAAAGAGAACGGATAACACTCTTCATGGAGTGATGGGTTCAACATATGAACCAAATGTGGAGAAACGAAAGCTAATTGGATTAGTTATATAGTACATTCCGCTCGAGTAAAAATTTACTCGAGCGGTTTTTTTTTTTTCATTTAGTTTGGTATGAAAAATAGGTTGTAAAGCAAACCGAGATTCAAAGACTGGTTCACGGAGTTTGTCGTTTTAGGACTCTTCTTGAAAAACTCACCGGATAACTCTCGACTCCAGACTTAACATTCTTTCGGGAGATGATTGCCAAGTCAAATGAAAATTTCACGCTTTAATTGTGGTACAAAAAGGGGCTTCCTATCTTAATTTTTATATTACAAAAGGGGTTTCTTCACGCTTTAATTGATTAACAGAAGAAATCTTTACAGTATAATTAGTGTTTGTAATCAAAACTGACGGATGATTATTAATAGGCGAATTGTGATAGAGTGTTGAAAAGAGTGTTTGCAAGGAAGAAAATCTGTTGAGGTTCACGTATGACCATCATGACCCGGCGTGACACACGAAAATTGGACATCTCTAATTGAAAGCCTTTGTACTTTTATAAATTAAGTAATCTTATAAATACGAAGGCTTTCACGACCGGTGTTAATTGACCTAAAATTACAACTAATACTAGCAATAACACTACAACTATCACTAGGACTAACACTAGATCTAACACTAGAAACTTTCGGGTTTTACCGTGCGTTTTCGAAGTGACTTCGAACCAGTTTCTGAAGAAGTTGCAACCTTCATTAAACATTTTTTAAAAAAACACACGGTAACACCTGAAAGTTTCTAGTTTTAGATCTAGTATTACTCCTAGTGATATTTCTAGTGTTAGTGCTACTGTTAGTTCTAATTTTAGTTTAATTAAGAAATCTTAAGTATAACTAATAAAAAAAAATATTTCACATACCACATATTACATCAAGAGCATATAAATCTACAAAGGGTACAATGTTCACGGAGTTTAACCCAGTTTTCTCATGCAACACTGACACCAATTGGTTACCATGGTATTCAAAAGCGACATTGTAAGGATCCATTAGCTTCGTGTTAAACGCGAGGTTCGTTAATTTTCTATCTTTTCTCCACAAATCAACTGAAATTTATTAATAATAATATTAAAGCGAATAAAGATTTAAATAGGTCAGAATTTTAATGATGTTATTAAATACCAGGTGACGTCACTAAACCGTTGCCCAAAAAAGGAAACATATGGTTATAAAGCGACGATTTACTCAGTGAAGAATTTAGTACTTTTTGAGCCACCCCTGGATCGGCTATCACTATTTTTGGCGTCATCGGGCTAACCCATATTTTTACGAATTTCCCGTATGCTTTGTTCAAGGAAATGATGTTATGAAACATATCTAAAAAATATAAAGAAATTAATTTTTTTTAAATAAATTAATTTAAAATAAATTTACCTTCTATTTTTCCTTTCATAAGCCCCATATTTCCTATTAAAATATTGGGTGGTGGTCCAGGAATATTCTCCATTGATTTGTACTTCCATTTTTTTGCATACAAAAGTTGTAAGCAAAAAATGACAAGAAGAATTAATATGAAATACATTTCAACTGCAGATGGATTAAATTAACACAAACTTTCTCTAAATGTTAAATATTGCGATGTTTTCTTTTAATACTACTCATCCGTAACTATTGTAAACGGCAAATGAGATTTCGTGTCGATTTGGCCTTCAAAAGAATATTTATGACTGTGTTTTAATATTTGATTAGTGTTACTTATCAAGAATTTTTATGTCTTTGCATAATTTTATCGGTTACAACATATTTATTCAATATTCCGGACTTATCTACTCGACAGTTGTTCTTGTTGTGTAATATAATGTTATAAATTAGAAAAAGTGTAATAGCAGTAAAAGATGTTAATAAAATATACTAAAAATAAAATATGATGAAATGGAAAATAACGCACAATGTAAGGCGATTAACTTGGTCAGTCTTGTGATACCGAGATGGAATGAGAAAATGTTAACTTATCATGATTAATAAAAAAAAATAAAAATTAATTAATTTCGTTGTTTATTATAAGATAAATGTTTATAATGACTATTTTCTAAATTGTCAATCTAACCGTTCTACAAAAAAAGTTTCCGAATAAGTTATTTTAAATTTAATTTAAAATAATATAGCTATCGAGAAAAATACGACAATGTGAAAATTTGATGAACTTGGTTGTTATAACAAGATAATAATTATGCTCAGGAATCTAACATGTTAAAAAAAATGTTTGAACCAAAAGTTGTAGTAAACTTAATTTGAAACAATGTTACTCGGATGGTTTTGCTATTAGATGCGTCAATATCGAGAAAATAAACAATATGATGAAAATATGAAAATTCTATTAATTTTGTTCTGTTATAAAATGATATCTATACTCGAGAATCAAAACGTTCATCGTAAAAAATTGTTTGATTTATAAAAAATAGGAATTTAAATTTGTAAATTATTAAAATAAATTTAATTTTAAAATGAAATTATATTTTAAAATAATGTAAAGTGCGCCATCTGTTGAAGAAACGACTAACTTTTAATGTGGTTGTTTAGAATTATATAAGTATTTACAAAATTCTGTAATATAAGAATTAATCGTTAATACTAAATTTCTTTCTGCAGCTATTTTAACATTAATAATTAAATTAAAATGACTATTCTAAATTCATAAATGCTTTAGTGTTAGGATAAATAATTAATAGAATTTATACTTATGGTACTTTAATATAGATGGCGGCGTCATTAATATTATACATTTTTTTTATTTTATAAATTATTCACTTCTGTTAAGTAGTTATTAATTTTAATCAAAAACAATTTCACTGTCGCATCAATAAACAATTTCCAATCTTGATTTAAAATGTATGTGATACATCAGCTCAAGAATACCTTACCAGAAAAAAAAAACAATAATATTGAAATAAACAAGATCTCTTTCTTTGTATTTTCTCTTTGTATATTCTCCAGCTTAAACTATTCTCCAGCTTCAACTATTCTCATTCCTTAATCGTAATACATACTAAATTCATCTCTTGGACTTCCTTCTGTTCTTTCCAACCAAATATTTCCGCTCCATACATTCTCATAATGAGACTATACCATAACAACCTATAAAAAAATCTGTAAACTGTTTCTTACCAAGGTTGCCAGGTCTCACGATTTATTGTGAGATCTCATGATATTACCTTTAATTTCACGATCTCATGATTTGACTAAATTGATGATTTGACAACTAAGTAATTTTGGTTTTAATAACTTTAAGACAGATGTCAATTCCGTAAAAATTTGGGATACATACAATTCTTATCATAAGTTGGTTGTTTGTGGGGATTTGAAAGTAATCTTTATGTTACTAGGTCAACAAAGATGCTTATGAGCTGTGGGTTGCAACATGAGTGTTAAAGTTCATTTGTTTCATTCTCATTTATAATATTTTCCAGGAAATCTTGTACGTAGGAACGAGGAGGACGTTTCAACAAAGGAGGAAACGTACCAAATGACGTTTTGAATGTAAAAAAAACATTATATCAAAGGCTTGTAAATGTAAGTAAAAATGTAAGTAATTTTGGTTTTAATAACTTTAAGACAGATGTCGATTCCGTAAAAATTTGGGATACATACAAGTTTAAAATATTAAAGCTTTTCAGACCAATTTTAAGCAGGCATTTTGTTTTTGTCAATGTAGTTCAAAATGGCAGATTATTCTTTCGAGTACATGTCTGACTTGCAATTAATGCATAGTTTGGCACATTGTAACAGAATAGAAGCAACAAGACTTTACGAAGACCATTTTACAAGCTGACGTTTATTAAATGAAAAACATTCCAAAGGTTTTATACTACATAAAAGGAAGCAGGGTCCTTCAAACCATTAGTCCGAGATAGCAGCAGACGACGAACTAAAAGAACTTTGGAGTTGGAAGAAGGTGTGTTAGATCGTGTTGAAGAAAATGCAGGTGCTAGTACTCGTAAAACCGTATTGGCGAAAGTTGTAGATCAGATGAGTGTGTGGTGGATTCTAAGAACTAATCAGATTTATCCGTAACTTCCGCAAAGAGTACAGATACTTAGTGAGAATCTGTCTCTTATTATTAGTGTGAAATCGTCTCTTTCTGACATGTGTGCACTTTAATGATGAATCTGGCTTTACAAGAGATGGTATCATCAATTTTCATCATTTACACCAGTGTCAAGAAGAAAAACCGCATACTATTATTCAATCCAAACATCAAGTGCAGGTTTCGCTAAATGTTTGGGTAGGATTTATCAACGACTTGTTGATTGGTCTTGCCGCACTTCCCTGATCGTTATTTTACTTTTTTTTATTGTACTTTTTAATTAAAATTTAATTTAATTTTTAATTTTAATAACTTTATTTTATTATACCTCCATGGGCGAGGAGGTCATTTTGAATATTTGTTATGATTTACATTCAAAACACGCGATTTTTGTAACCTTTTTTAAATAAAGAAATGTAAAAACTTTAAATAGCTGTAACTCAGTAACTATCATTTTAACAGATTTTAAGATAGGTTCATGTAAACATGCTTGCGTATTTTTAGTTGTAGAAACTGTCTATATATAGCCAGCCCAACATTTTTGTAACATCCTCTGTATATTAACGACTTAATACTAAAATTCTAGAAGGTCTGTTGAGAAGTTAAGTGGCAAATCCTGGTGGAGACTGTTGTTTACCTGTACCTTTTTTTTTGTTCTCCATGTACATTTGGAAATATTTTAGATGATTATCAGTTGTTTCTAGGCAGTGATAACAATGATGGTACTTACGTATCCACCTACAATTCTTATCATAAGTGGGTTGTTTGTGGGGATTTGAAAGTAATCTCTATGTTACTAGGTCAACAAAGATGCTTATGAGCTGTGGGTTGCAACATGAGTGTTAAAGTTCATTTGTTTCATTCTCATTTATAATATTTTCCAGGAAATCTTGTACGTAGGAACGAGGAGGACGTTTCAACAAAGGAGGAAACGTACCAAATGACGTTTTGAATGTAAAAAAAACGTTATATCAAAGACTTGTAAAGGTGTTGTAATAATGCCTTATCTATTCTCAAAACATGTGCCCATTTTATGATAAAGTGAGTTTACCTTATTTTCAAACACAACATGCTAAACTTTACATGATAGAAAAAAACAATCCTATTTTTGAAGTTAGCACAAAAAGCTACATAAAAGTCAGATATTAAAACTTAAACAATTTTTGAAAATATTTTTGCAGGCCTTTGTTATTGCCATGTAAGCCCATTCGGCTATTTCAGGTGAAAGACACCAGCTTCTTCCAAGAAACCTGTAGCATATCTGGTTACTGTATTTTTTTGTATCATTCTATTAACAACCAAATTTTTACCATTTAATTCTTTTCTGAAAATCCTAAAGATGTCTCTTGCATACTTCGATTTTAATTCAATGGTCTAGAGATGTTTTTATTAAGAAAAACCATTTTGACGCACATCAAGTACCTTCAACTATTTTCTAACACTATTGGGAAAAGCCCAAAATGTTTTTTTTTGCATATATCGATTTTAATTAAATGTTCTAAATATGTTTCTAGTTTAAGAAGGAAACAATATGACACGCATCAAGTACCTTTATCTATTTTCTAACACTTTTGGGATAAGCTCAAATCTTTTTTCTTCGTACATATTTAATTTTAATTAAGTGTCCTTGATATGTTATTCTTTGCAATAATTATATATACAGTATATTTTTGGATCGAGTTATAAAGAAGAAAAATATTATTACTGATTTTTTAAAGTAATCTAAAAATAAATAGTGCGTCGGATATGTTCAAATCACTAAATCACACGAATTGTATACTTTAACTACAGAGGTTAACTAATTATTCTCACTTATATGTAAAAAGTTGAGCTTCAAAATTGAAAACTTCTAGTTCACTCCATGATATGTAACCATAGAAACCTTCATAGCTCTATAGCTCTCCACTGTATCTTTTCTTCCGTTTTTGTACAAGGGACTTATTATTGCCGTTCTCCACCTGTCAAGAAACCCTTCTGCCTACCATACCCTGTTCAATGCTATCCAGAAACTCTTCCTCACTTCCATCGTTGCCTCCAACCATGCGTCGTTCTGGGCCCCTTCTGTGCGAATACCTTCTCCACCTCCTCCTATGTTATACCATCTTCTCTTTGTTCCTCTCTTACTAACTCCTCTGCTCGCCGTTGATCATACCACTCAGTAACCCCATGAAGTACTCCCTCCACTTCATCATGGTTATCTGACCGGTAATCTCCTCTCTCATTCTTCTTATTTATGTATTTGCAGACATCTCTCTCCCGTTTCGCCGACGTAATTTCGTCCGCCTTCCTCTCTTTAAGTTCCTTCTTCTTTCTCTTGTAAGTATCCTTATACCTTCTTCTTGCTATGTTTTCCTTTAAAACTGCTTCTTCGACCACGTTCACCAAATCGTGTATCTCCCTCGCCATCCCTACCTTCTATTGTTAATCCTGCAATTTTCTACGGTAACAGTTTAGCCCTCTTTCTGACCAGATTGATCTGTGAATTCTTTTCTATTGTAAACATACAGTTCTCTTCGCCCCTCTTATCACGACCGCCAACGGTTGGCGATCCAAAACGAACCCTTTCACCCTAAATTCTTCCACTCACACCCACATCTCATTCACTACCACATAATCAATTAGTGGACACATAGGTGTCCTTCTCTGCCACCCACCTTAACAACTCTCTCCGCACGCTGTTTTGTATCCCCCCCCTCTTCCCTCACTCTTGCCTTTTACTCTTCTTCTCTCCCTTCCACATAATAATCCATAATCCATATTCTCTCTAATTCCTTTGCTCTTTGTGGGCACTTCTTACTCACTGCTTCGTGGTCCTCCGCTCATTCCTACCTCCATGAAGTTCGTGCACGTCGCTCCACTTCCCCTCCTTTTGTACTCCTTAAGCTCGTGTCCCTCCTTGCCGCAATTGTCGCAACGCTTCTCATTTTTACATTTCGCCTGCAGATGCCCGAAACGCTGGCATTTGTGATTTTAACCCTATACTCTTTATGGGGTTAAGGGCTCTTCTTCTTTTCAACAACTCCTTTCTGATCCCTGCCTTCACCGCCACCACATAGTTTACTGTACCCTCCTATCGCTTTCCCATTATAAACTTTATCCTCACCTCCCTAATAAACTCCTCATCACCATTCCCACAGCCATGTATTCCAAGTTCTTCTCCCAGATCTGTTTCATCATCTTCTCTTCCTCCATTTCTCGCAGTACGCCAAAAAGCATTATTTTTGGGTCTACCCTCTTCGCTCTTATCATACCCGCATCGCGCTACAATCCCCTCTCTACTATCACCTTATTTCCTTTGGTTCTTAATATCGTCCTTCAAATTTCCTTTCTTTCCTTTCAGCCTTTCCTTTCCGCTCCTTTCAGCAGCGTTTCTATCTTTTTCAGCCACCCCCGCATAAGTCCTATTCGGCGATTCGTCCTCACTCCGTTTTTCCCTTCCGGTTATCATACTTTTGATCTCCTTCATCATCTTCCTAATTTCCAATTCTAGATTCTCCCATCTACCTTTAATGCTCTGACTTTCTTCCAGTTCCCTAATCTTGATCTCCATGTCTATTAAAATTTCCTCCATTCTACAGAATACTCCCATCACACTTTACCTTAACCCTTACTGTCCCTCTCTCAGCTCCGCTCCCAAGATACTTTTCACCCTTCTCCTCTCCTCTCTTGCCAGCTCCAATAACGAAAGTATAACTAATATTAGACCTACAAACTAGCTTTAAAACTAACACTAGACGTAGAATTAAAAAAATTTTGGATTTAGCCGTGTGTTGTTAAATGTTTGTAGTTATAGGTCTAGCATGAGTTTTGAAGCTAGGTTGAGTTGGGTTCGGTTTAACACCAATATCAAATTTCAACGACAAAGGTTTCTCACGATTTTTTATGACATGGCGCACGACATTCTATGTGTGTAATCTGGAAAACCTGTTTCTTAACCTACCCCATTCCTTGCCCTATCTATCCCCTTTCTCATTTCTCTTTTTTCGATGTTCGCCAATAAATAATTTTATAATCTTAATGCTTACAAGCAGCATTCGCGTAGAAATCTTTGTTCGCTAAGTTTGTGCCTATAAATCTCGTCACCCGTTTCAAGTTTTATTGCAAATTTGGTAGGATTTGCATCTGTTTGTATGAAAGAATGTTTGTTAATACATTTTTATGATCAATAGATACGTCAAATATTGATTATTTATTGTAACAAAAAAGATATAGTTATATAATCGAGTAGTCATAGATAATAAACAAAAATAGATATTCTTTTATTACTTGTAAGTAAAAAAAGCGTACGCCATCAGACCCCACTATTTTTGGCGAAAAAATGGTTTTGTATATAATAGCAGATAACCTCAACTATTTTTTTAAGATTTCAGAAAATACTTTCATTTTAGTATATAAAATACCTTTTTATGTATTTCATCTGCGGAAAATTCGAATTTTCTGAACTCTCGGATAAAGTTATACGCGATCGTGTATAGGGTATCAAGTAGTTTTGCTTAAGGCTTTTTTTCGTTAAAACGCATGACGATGTCATGGTAACGAATTCTTCCGCGGATTCGGGATCGGTTGACGTCGTCGACGTCGTTGTTCCGGTGTTTACTTTACGTTCCGCATATTTGTCAACCCTCACCCATATTACATCACATCCACACACATGCAGCAAAACCCACGTGTGAATAACCATTGTAATTCACGACCTTAACCCGATATTGAATTTAAAACATTTTCAAATCATCTTTATTATGGAAACAAACATTTTAGATTTGATCAGTACGAATTTTATCTAGTAGAATTCATATAATTGGTATAATTATGTGAACGCATTGGTGCGTGGATTTTTCCGAATAAACGACCGGTTAATAAATTGGGCAATGGAAATGTACCGGGGAATCTATTGAAACCAGCTAGTGGCTTTATTGATATTTCATCTGGTGTACTCTAATAACGACACGCCACGAAATCAAAACCGCGAAACCATAAAATATAAACAAACGTGATGTATTGCCGTTCATCACTTTAAATGATACGAGATAATACACGAATAAATTTCATACATTTCAAATGCTCGTTATGCAAGTTTAAATGATAGATACTAAATTATTAGGGACACATCTTGATTTTCCATCGTCTGATCCGATTTAGTTCGAGAAATTAATACGAAATTAGTGGTTATAATCGAGTTAACATCAAACTCGACGTAGATTAGCTGACACCGAAGATATCCCCGAAGTCGCGATGACATATCCAGCGTTCTGCTATATTAGTTTAGGAATGTGTGCAATGCTGTGGTGGCATGCTTTCGGGTTTCGAATTAATTAGGTTAAGGTGAATGAGAAAATTTGATTTCAAACCTGTTTTGACGTATATTGTATCATTGTGTGTATCCCACATTGTTATAAAATTGTATTAGTATATCTAATTTATTGATTTATTATTAGAAGCAAAACAATCTTTACAATATATGTAAAAGATTACGTATATAGTAATAAAATGTTTATCCGTTATGGTGTGGGTTCAATTTGGAATAGTTTGTTGTCATATGTTCTTCACTACCACATCATATATTCTAAAGATTGTATTGCCATAATTTCGCTCTACTGAGAGATGGGTCACATTTCATTCAATTTTTACCCTCTTTCGATAAGTTCTTGTTATAACGTTTTTACTATTGTTTATCATATTGAAACGTCACAATGAGCATAAACGATGACATATGATACATATCTAATTTTTGTATCTAAGTCTGACAAATTCTTTTATTTCGTATATTTTATTCTGACATATTGATATACAAAATTATCATCGGTTATCTTATGACGTCTATCTAATCGCATTATCCAATTTCAATTCTGTCTACTCCCATTTTTCCCTTCGTCTCTTGACTTCATAACAACGAACAGCAGATCTTTACTGATACATATTTTATACAATTTTCTTGCATCTTCATAAACAACCACAATCTCCTCTACATTTGTTCTCATTTTAATAATTCCTAAGTTTATCAATATTTTCTGTTTCTGCTTTGGTTAATCAGAAAAAGATCACATCACAAACTTAATTATTTGAGTTACATAAGAATTGGGCTATTGTAGCTTCAGCAATTTAGCAAGAAAGATGGCAAGAATATACAGGTTGGATCTCCACCTTTATTAAGGACAATAGGGGTGGAAGGAAGCTGAGATGACTACAGAATATTATGCAACATTGATTATAATTGGACTCGGCATATTAGGTGACTATCTCAAAAATTTTGGGGAAGTTGGATGGTGTCAGAGTTATATTGGTTTGAATGGAAGAAACTCGGTACGCCAAGACATATCGTTTATGAATATGAAAAATTTCAACAGGATAGAAGAGTTGTAGAGAAATTCATGGGGAAAGATATCAACGAAGAAAATATCCCCATTCCGATTGTATGGAGAAAGAAAGACATAGTAATCATGAATTTATTGCCATCATTAGTAAGAAAAAAAAAGGTAAAGGAACAACAACGATAGTCTGGAGATTAGGAAAAATGACAACAGTGGAGGGATGGATGGAGGAAGAAAGGATGGAGTTTCTACTCTTTCATTCACAAGTTAGGTATGCATCGAACAATTAATACAATGGACTCCGCTTAATTGGGACACTTTGAACCTCGTCTCCTTTGAGCTTTTATTTGTTGTGGCCATAAAGAAGTATCTAACTCTTATGTATAGGGTTTAGCATCCTGAGGAGATAAAAGGTGTCTTAATAGAAACGTCTGACTTAATTTAACAATAAAACGGTAAGTTTCTGAGCAAGAGGTGCATTATAAAGCAGACATGTTCTGATTAAGTATGAAATAAAATATTAGGCAAATGACTGCCGTTTCTCTGTATACAGTTCTGTTCTTTTCATTAAATTTTCATTGTCGTTTCTGCCAGAGTTGCAGCTCTGATCTTACTCATCATTGACGCGTTGAGTCTCGTATTTGAGCTTATTGGGAATAGTCTGTGGTGCATTGGCACAGTCATCAGATTTTACAAAACCCCCAGGAAGAAGTCTATCAGAACCATTTAATACCGGAATTTCGCGATATGTTTTGACCTGGAAAGCCAAAATATGCAAATATCCATCCGGTCGCGCCATCCTGCTAAAGCAATATGCCTGCCAGAACCATACCATCCAGATGAAGTCACAAGAAAATTCATGACTCAAAATGTCGCAATGCTTGCAGGTGGATTCAGATTTTCACAATGATAACGCATTATTCTTTTGTATTGCGCTTCATAATTAGTAATCGGAACAATCGTAGAAAACATCTGTCAAATTTCAGATCAATCAGTTGTACATAAAGCAGAATGACGATAAAATTAAGTTGGGTGCTCTTCTTGGGACACCTTCATATGAGTAGTATCAGATGTGTTCGATGTTACTATCTTACTGGCTTCTAGACGTAATATCTTCCTCGAAATCACAATCTGAATCTTAGACATTACTATAAATCTCAAGATTATCGTCAATTTTTAAATTTTTAAAAATCGCTAACATTTGTAATTCGTTTAAGTTATATATCACTTGGAGTAAAAATGTCTTTCAATGGTGGCATGTCACTATTTTCATCTTTGCAGCCACAGTAACTAGCACAATTTCGTATCCAGCCATCAAGAATATTTTTTTATCTGCTACAAATTGTCCTCTTTAGCACTCGACCACGGTTTCTTCAACAAGCTTTTCTTCTCATGACTATTGATTGCGTCATTTTCAGATGTTTTTTAGTTATAAGTACGAAGGCTTTCAGGACCGGTGTTAATTGAACTAAAATTAGAACGAACACTTGCACTAGCACTAGAACTATCACTAGGATTACTACTAGATGTTTGACGTTTCGGATGCCATGTTGCAACCTTCTTCAGAAACTGACTTCGTACTTGATAACTAGGTTCTGCTTGGTTCTTCTAGAGTTTGTTGAGGATGAATAGGTTGAAATTCGATTCTTTTTTAATATATTACATAAACCAGTGATACTATTAACATAACAATCGTGCTTTATACAGAAAATTAAATACTGTTACCAAAAGGATAAATACTTCTTGAGGAACCTTTGTGTAAAAGTTCAAATACTATTTGCGGAATGATTGGATTTATTTTGCAAATGACCATATTTTCATGTTAGAAGACTGAAAACTGTTAGGAAGAGTCTTACTATGTGTTGAATATAAGATACTGCTTCCAAAATACTAAATTCTTCCTGATTTGGCTTCAATACAGTTTGCAAAAGACAAATACTGTTTACAAAATGTTAGACCCCCTTAGAAGAAATTAGAGATCATTTGATAATGATCATGATTAGTTTTATTTCACAAAAGTCCATATTTTATCAGTAGAAGACTAGAACTGTTAACAAGAGTGATGTTTTGTGCACAATATTAAATACTGGTTCGAAAATACTAATTACTTCATTAATTGGATTAAGTACTGTTTCAAGCAAGCCAAATACTATTTATACGCAAAAATAGATATCATGATACCGGGAATCTGCAGGTAAGCGCATCTTTAAGATAGCAGACAATGGATGTGTGACGTCACAAAAATCGTATGAAAACAAACTTTACATTAAACTAAAACTTAAACTAACACCCAAACTAAAGCTTGGAGCTTTCGGGTTTTGCCTTTTGGCTGACATTTCGGACACCATGTTGTAATCTTCTTGAGAAGCTGATTCGATGTGATTTCGAAGCAAAACTGGTTTTGTTAAGTAGTATAGTGCTTGGATTGAGCTGAGTTGAGTTGTGCTTTTAAAGGCGATAATTAAAAAGGGTTAACACAGAAAACTATCTTGAGGCCCATATTGTGGAATATCTTTTTCGGTCAAATGCTGGAACAAGCGAGATTATGAAGATATAAATTGGTTGGGATATTGAAGATATTGAACGGTACTTCAGCATTCAGCAGTTAGTATTAATAATATAGTAAGATAGAGAAAGTGAATCTAGAAGTTGCTCCTGAAAAGACTGAGACAGTCTTAATAAGAAACAGAAAGTACGGTAAAGAAGCTTAAAGTAGAGGAAACAGATAGAATATATAGAAAATAGTACGCATAGAATTGTCAATGCCTTAAATACAATCATGGGTTCAACATACAGACTGAGGGCAGAAAAAGAACTGATGTGTGGAGATCGGAGGAACACAGAAGATCAAACCGTTGAGGAGGGAGACTACTATAGCTTCTCACAAAGAACTGGGACTGTATGACGAATTGATAGATATACGACAACTGGATAACACGTTCAGTTTTCTAGTCAAGTATGCCATTGTAAAGATACCTTTAAAAGATTGAAAAATGTGTTTTTTGTTGCTGATTTTCTTGAACCGTGTATGATGCGAGGCAACCCTCTCCTTGAGAAAACAGACTAATGAAAGGAAGATAACAATGGACAGGCTAGATATGATAGAGTAGAGTCAACTGAGATGAAGACTCCGAAAAAAGCCTGGAATGGTGTTTCCGAAGAAGACGAGGAAAGGAGTTTTTAATGCGTCGAGGTGCAGCACCCCAAGCTCGTACTATCCGACCGCTCAAGATCCCAGGCTGGATGACTGTGATCTGACACATACTATTTTTTTTGTAATTAGTTTAGAAATAGTACTAATATAGAAATACCTTTATTTCTAGAACAATACCGGTCATAATTCGTCGGGAATCCCGGTATTTGAAATAGCTGAATCGGTATTAAAAGCTCTAGGGGGATGGTTACCATTAATCGATTTCAAACAACAAGGTCGATTGCTGTGTATTGGACGAGAGCTTTGAACTGACACTTGTCGTTGGCAACTGATTACAGAAGAGTTTCTTCCTTTGGGCTTACCTTTCCATAAAGCAGCCAGACTTGCTTGATGTGCAGTGATGAATCAAAGTCTTGTTTATGGATAAATGATAGTCATGGAAGAGTACGGCGATATTTTGGAGAAAAACTATGTTTAGAATTCGTTCAAAGACGACATACAGCCTTAACACCTGGGATAATCGCTTGTGGGTACATTATGTCAAAGGTCATTCTTTACGTTAATTTCAGGTACATTAAATGCCTTTCATGCAGATGTTACAGAATGTCGCTTTGCAACAGGAAAATGCAAGACCCTACACCGTTTTGGTTAGAAGAAAGTTCCTGATGCAGGTTGGGTTGCAGATTTTGCCCTGATCGCACGGTCGGACTTATTGCCAATTGAACATGTCTATTATATGATAGGTCAGCGACTAAAACAAGTAGAATCTGCAGAATCTGGATGCACTTCAACACCATCTAAAGGGTGCATGAAACGAGATAACTAATGGATGGTGTATTTCGTGTGAAAGTATGTGTATGTATTCATTTGGGGATGAAACAAAAAGTGGTCTTAATAGTGTTATCAATATCATTAGCAAAAAAGAATTGTCAGTCAAGAAAAAATATGTGTATTGACTGTGTGTAATGTATTATTACTTCCATAATTATGTTAAAATTTGTGTAATGAGCAGCTTAATTGGCAACTGGAAGCAACCAATTTTCCTTGATGATGATTATAATTTAACACAAAGTAGAGTAAATAATATAAGGACAACATAAGGACTTGCAGAAAAGAACGTCAATATTTGGTTGATCACTAGAAAATCATAAGGCCATTCTTTCAGAAATATTACAAACATTGAAGACATGTCTGATTACATGACTGGTTAAATGTATGTGTTGTCATACAGATTAAACCAAGACATTTTGGAAACTTTCTTTGGTTTAATGTGACTAAAAGACAGTTTTCATGACCACTTAGACCCTTTAGAATTTAAATACAAACTACGAAACTTTTTGCTAGAAAAAGATTATGATGCACCTTTTCAAACTTGCAATATTCAAGAAGACTCGACTTCAACATTGGAAATTGCTGCGAATACTCTTTCAGGTACTCTCTCGACTAGTGACGAAAGAAAGTGAAGATATCTATTAATAACGCGTTACTTTACAGTATTTGCTGGATATATGTGTCGTAAGTAGAATAAAATCTTACTTTTACATGAACAGATCAAATTTCAAAAGCTAGTTATATTTATCAACATTTCGTAATTGGCGCCAAAACTACTCTCGTTGTGTCGTCATGTGCAAAACAATCGCATTTTCGAATGGTAGAATATCCTATCTTATATATTTCAAGTATCATAGTTAGATATCATTTAGAAGAGATGAAATATTATTTGATAATAAACATGATCAGTTTTATGCTATAAAAGGCAAAAGTAATGTTATTTATTTCGATCTTGGAAAATTGGAACGTATAAAATCATTAAAAGTGTATCTGAAATGGCTGCATTATAAAAACGGAAGTTAAATAAATAACGCCGCGGGTACACACAGCGCGACAACCGGAAAATATATTATTTAATAAGCCTGATAGGAATTTAACGAGTTATCATGAACCGTAAAATTTTCTCTTCCACAAATAAAAATATTTTATAAACTTTGATATTTCGCTTTTTAAAATTAATATTTTTTAGTAATGTCATTTGTACCTAAAAAAATAATAAAAGCAATTTCAATTAATTTGAAAAATTATTTTCTTTCACCATAATGAAGTGAATCCTTCTAAAATGATAATGGAAAGCAAAGCAAACGGGCCGTGAATTTATGTACGCGATCTGCCTTTTTCCGAAAAAAAGCTTACTAGTGGATAGGAAGCTCTTTTAGTTCGGTTGGATATTTATGGCAAAGAACGGTATCGGTTCCCAGCATTTGGGATTTTTCCTGAAAATATGGCTCTTGTTACGTGTTCAGTTGGAATATTTCGAAAAGGGGACCCATTTGTTTTCGTTAAAAATTTCCCAGTTCACCGGATACAACATCAAAAGCACGCACAATAACGGATTCTTTTAACTGAAACAAAAACTTCAAACAATTGAATAATTTAAATTATTATTATGTTACTAAATTTGGTGAGTGCTTAAACGTTCATAACTCGCACATTACAGTTTACGGTAAACTTCAATGTTAATCAAGTTTCGGTTGATTGAACATGGATTGTTAATGTCTCTTAACTTGAGTGCATTTCCATTATAATTTGAAACATCAATTATAATCAACATTTCCATTCAAACACAATTAAGACGATCGTTAATTCTTGTTTAACTTTTGAAAGTTTTAAAGGTCTAATCTTCAATCGTGTGTAGCATCTTTAACAGCTTTTCCTCTTGCGTGGAGAATGCAATAAGACCATCAAAAAATACCTAAAGATTATTTGTCTAGGAGGGAAAACCTCGATGCTAACGAAGAAAACAGTCCGTGAGCTTTCGGTCGACGTCGGGCTGAAAGCCCAAAGCTTTCGACGCCGCTACCCGAAGTCAGTAGCGTCGTCGAAAGCTCGGTGCGATGACGACGAGTGAGTAAAACCTCGGTTTCTCACCTGTTACACAACGCGGTGCCGGTGTAGGAGATACCGGAAGTGAACGATCATGCAAACGAACGTGCACATCGATACTAAGAACTTTAAAAGCTCTCCTGAACATAGAATTAAAGGTTCTGGGTATTCACAGAGAAACATCGAGGTAAGAATTTTTGTTTTCGTTTAGTTAATTTCATTTAAATATTAATAAAACCAAACGATGTAAGTGGGAGTAAAATATGGTCTAGATGCAAATATGTTAGTGAAATGAGCAACAGGTTTGAGAACTTAATTACCCCTTCGAGACTCCTTAATAAAAGGATTATTAGGTTAATGCATTCATATGATGGTAAAGATAAGAAAAATAATTTTATAAATTATAATTTTTATTCCATCACGAATTAGTTTCAATTTCGCACGCTTTTGTATTCTTGTTTATTGTATCGAATTGAAAGCTGCGCGTAGTGTTTTCGACAACATTTTGCTTTTCACGATTGGAAAATGAATTTAATTTTGGACGATTGCCAAGACGGGGGCGTAATTAGATTTTAACTTTTTATCGGTGTACATCTAACTGTAAATGCACGGTGAATTTGCGTGCATATTTTCAGGTCCATTTTTTGTATGAATTTACTCGTGAAATTGTTCTAAATCATGGAACTCGTGCAAAAATTATAATTGCATGTAAATTATTTATTTATAAAAAGTACCTCCATAATACAGTTTAAAAGGGAAAATTTTTAAGTTGGTGGTGGACAAATTAAATTATTGGGAAACTAACTTAGAAATATCTCAGTTTTCTTCAGTAAATTTCACTGCAAACATTTTCATTGCAAGTGATTGTCTCATTTTTATTAAAACAATAAAGGTAAGGTTTGTCTAAAACAAATTGATAGGACATTCTCTATGCATTTATTCCGGTGATTTATAAAGTCATTAATTCAAGAAGCCACACAGTCTGGAACCTTGAAGTTTGGAAGTTTTATATCTTTAAATATCATTTTATAGCTGTAAATATTTCATTTTTTGCCAAACTCGTCTTAGTAATGGATTAACAGAAAAAACGACTTTTAATTTATATCAATTAAATTGGTTTAGGTTAGATTGAGTTGGGTTAGATTGACTTGATTTGGATTGGGTTGAATTGGGTTGGGTTGGGTTGGGTTGTAATCGTTTGGAATGGATTGAGTTGGGTTGCGATAAACTGGAATGGATTGTGTTGGGTTTGTGTAGGGTTGGGTTAGGTTAGTTATATAGAATGATGGTTACGGATTCAGAACCCAACGAAAAATTACTTATCCAATGGAGTTGGGTTGGGTTTTGCTAAGTTGGGTTGCGATCGAGTGGAATGGATTAAGTTGATTTTGAGTAGTGTTCCATTGAGTTTGGTTGTGATGGATTGGAATGGAGTGAGTTGGGTTTGATTGTGTTGGGTTGGTTATATAGAATGATTGCTACGGTTCCAGATAATTAATATATAATTTATATTTGTAAGATCAATAGATTATTATTATTATTAGAACCCAACGAAAAAATACTTATTCAATTGAAGTTATGTTGCTTGCCAATTAAACTGATAATAAAAAAACACGAAATCTGTTTGCAACCGTGTTACTTGATAAAGGCTAAAAATAGAATATGATTCATCAAAATGGCATATAGTCATTGATTCGTCTATAACCAACTTTCCTAAACAGTCTTTCTGCATAATGGAAATGCACTTGCATACTGGGTTCATATGAAACAAAAAAATGGAATAACTTAGATATTCTTAACAGATTAGCTATCTGAAGTAACATGGTATTTTAAATGAATCACAACATGGCTATAAAGAGGGACGATCTACAATCACAGCCATTTTAAATGTTATTGAAGAGATCACGGCAACCCACGATCATGACGAAAAGACTAGTATGACCTGCTATGACCTGAGTCGTGCATTCAACACCGTTAACCACGAAATATTGTTAACCAAGATGTCAGCAAATGGAATACGATGAATTTCACTTGAATTAATGAAATCATGTCTTAACAATAGAAGCCAAACTGTGCATTGGCGTGGTAAAAATCAGAAATGAGACCATGCAAACATGGGTTTTGAGATTTAGGAATCTTTCTAGTATGTAGTAGGTCTAGCGTAAGTTCTAATTTTAATTGCTATTCTGTGCTTGATTATTGTAAATTCTTCTGGAACTAAGATATAACTGACCTACAACCTAGCTTTAGTAGGAACAGTAGACCTAGAACTAGAAACATTACGATTTAGCCGCACGTCTCTTTAAACGGCTAAACAATAATGTTTCTATGATGTAAATCGAAAAAAATATTTATTAAAAAAGTTTAATGCATTAGATGTTATATGTTAAATGGGGATTTCAGATTTTTATATAATGGTGTTTTTTGGAGTTCGACATTGTCGTTCAGGATTAAAATAAATAAATATTAAATTTTTCAATTACGTCGTTTTAATAATAAATACTTTTTCGATTTACATCATTAAAACTATACGACGAAAACAATGGATCACAAAACCGTTCAAAATAATGTTTCTAGTTCTAAGTTTAATGTTGATTCTGAAAATAAGTTGGGTTGGGTTGGATTAGGTGCTGTCTTAAGAGAGATACGGCTCGTGAGACTAGGAATCTACAGGTAAGCTATTGCGCATCTTTAAGATGGCGAATAATGTATTCGGGACATCACTAAGAGAGTGACGATTAAAAAAATCGAATAAAAATATCACTCCAGTTGTACAGCTATAATCAAAGTACTAGTGTAATGTTTAATATGAACGACTAATAGGCCCAGTTTATCAAGGATTCTATTGCTCTCACCAACACTCCTTGAGATGAGCAACTTTTTGAGGCTTCCTTTATTTAAAGAAAGCATAATCTGTGCTTTCTTTATTCATTTAAAGACTATGCTAAGCTTAGGCTTCATTACAACAAGAAACCACTGATGTCTGTGAGGATCATTGGAGGATGCAATATCGAATCAATTTCAGCTCCAAGCAAATTTTATTAATCAGGATGAGTATACTCACAACGAGGAATTGAAAGTTCAAGGGGCAAGCTCAATCAACGATGTCGTATTGGACGAAGTGCATTATACTGATTTGTTGAGTTATGGGAAGTCCCTAATGGAATTAAGACCAAATGTAGGAGAGAAAGAATCAAACTGTTCTTGGGTTAGAATACATGTATATCAATTTGTTAAGATTCATGATAAGAACCGAAGAAGAAATAAAAAGCCACTCTTATTCATACCTGGGACTAAGAATTAGGTAGTTTTTCTGCCAGCTTTCCTTTTAAGCAGCAATTCCACCATCTAACAAACACTTTTATGACGTTATAGCATTGACAAGGTTTTCTGAAAATGCCAAGACCTTCATGCTATGAATCCTGGACGTATATAAAAATCGCAATGCGGATCCTGACATGACCAACATTCTGAGATTGGTCTGCTTACTTTCTTTTTTAGAAATACGACTTGGGGCATTCAGTTGGTTCAACAAGGCCAAAAAGTACATAAGTATGGCAACTGGATTTTTTAAACTTGCTTACCTGGCTTTTGAGAATATGGCCAGGTATAATATTAATAATATATAATATATTAGAACATATCAAAGCATTTTTAATAGATATAGCGTAGTTTCGCACATTTTGCGAAGGTTGTAAAACGTTAAAATAAAAACGAAACAAATTTTTTTGTCAAAAATTATAAGCTATAGTGACAATTTATAATTTTTTCAAGTAAAAGTTATGCAATATTATGTTGTTTAAAACGTTTAGATAAAAAAAGTTGCGAAATGAGTACTCCTGTCTCTCTAGATTTCCGGTAAAATGGATTATTATGAATGATTTCATGTCATAAAAATCCATTTTAACTGCTTAATTATGCAATTCTAACGGTTTTCTTATATTACTAATAATAGAACAAGGTATGGGAGGGACACGCGATATATTGAAATATAGTTATAGTCATCATAGTTTCGTAATCGCCGCCAAAACTCTTCTCTTTGTGACCTTATGTTCGTAGTATCATGGGTACGGCTAAACCTAAAAACCGGTATTAATGACAAAATAACGGTATTTCAGTCATTATTACTAAACTAAAAGCAGAAAAAATAAAAAAGCGTCAAATACAACACAGTACCTGTTCACTCTGTATTTATTGCCACAACAGAATTTAGCCACCTTCACCTTCATCTTTCTTCATTCCATTCCTTCACAAGATATTTCCAAAATCACTCTGTAATTATGTCCACATACCTTTCATTGTAACTTCCGTATCTTATTGCAAGACGTCGTACATTTCTATCTATGGTTGTTTCTATCCCAGTCGCTTACCTTCCCCCAATAATTAATAATATAACCCAACACAACCTTTTGTTACAAGGGAGTCCTCTCTCCTTCCCGCTTCATCATCCACTATACTTACATACTGTTCTGTTACGCTTTCTCATCTGCTTCTGTACGCTTTCTGTATTTCATCTTACATATTCAGATAAGGTGTGGTCCACATCGTCTATGCTATGTTGTGTTTAAAGATGTAGTCTCTGAAACCGTACCTACTCACAGTTGACTGATAAAGTGGTTTGCTTCTTCCTTCGTCGAGATAGCTATGTTTTCAATGCAAGTATTATCCGTTTTGTCCACAGTTTCCCAAACTTTTCTTTTAACTAACTTTCGCAGACTACTTGCCTTGTTTTTCGGTAGACCCCCTACTTTGTGTAGATCCCTACTACTACCGTTAAAAGTGAATAGTCTAGAATAATAAAAATATAACATTGAAGAATGTTAGTTTGTCTTCTGGTGGTTGATATACACCACATTGGGAATTACTGGTTTAGTCTATCTGGCCTTTTCATCGGTTGTTCCAATCTAGAACTATTTCCCCCTCCAGGAACTTCGATCTTCGATCGGTTTATTGTTAGTTCTAGTTTTAATTGTCATTCAGTGCTCGATTGTTGTAAATTCTTTTAGAACTAAGACTATGACTAATACCTGAGCTACAGTCTAGCTTTAATATTAATACTAAACCTAAAACTAGAAATATTAGGATTTAGCCGTAAGACTCTTTTGACGGCTAAACACAAATGTTTCTAGTTCTAAGTCTAGTGTTATTCTAAAGCTAGGTTGGGTTGGATTGGATTCCGTCTTAAGAGACGTAGGGCTAAACCCGAGTGATTCTAGTTCTAAATTTAGTATTAGTTCAAGTTTTAGTATTAGCTCCACTTCTCGTTGTTATTCAGTCTTAGATTATTGTATACATGTATCGACCTGAAACTAGAACTAACACTAGACCTAGAAAGTTTCAGTTAACAGAACTGCCAATTTGTACCTCTCCACCATAAAAGTGGTAGTATGGAATCGTGTCTGTCCCATGAAATAGTTTTCTACGATATCGTTTTATAGAGAAAGAACCGATGACATTTATATATCGTTTTATGTCTAAAAATTGATAATTCAGGTTTAAACTTTATTTTATTTATATAAGAATGCCTTTCCATACTATAAAGTATAGACATCATTCCGTCTAACAATTACATAGTTGTTAACAATATTTGTTTAATGTTCTGGGTATTTCAAACAGTTTTTAACACAGCTTTGAGTGCAATGTTTGCAGATCACCCACAACTTTTAGCACTTTTACACTTTTCTTTACGAGTTACACACACTGATATGTTTAATTCTTTATGAATAAATTAATACATTCGAATTAAGAAATATGTTTATGTATTACTCTAAAATTTCAATTGGTCAAGTACCCACTCTTTGGGGGTTTGCACTACCTAGCATAAATACCTAAATAACTAGTACAATTTTCACATATTTTTGTTTATAACATTTTACATTAAATCACCCTGTATATAACTTTAAACCCAACTAAACATTCTATCGTTTCGTGTTCGTCTCGGTTTCCTATTAACTTTTTAGTAAAAGAAAATACTTCTAAGAAGTTTATTAGCATTGCTAATAATCTTTTTTATTGATAAATTGTATGTGTAACATTTACATATTAATTTTACAAGACTTAGTACTTCATCACGCACATAAATACGAAAGTTTCCTTAAATTTACACGGCATAAACGAATACTAATTCGTTATCAACCCTAAATCGCCGCTCTAAACCTTTCTAAATCTTTTTATTGTGTCGGTAAAGCGTTGAGGTTTAAATTTTAACTGAAATCCTTTTTTAATTTCGTTGAAGCTTATTCTAACATCTGTACGGTTCCTCAGCACTTTACGATTGCCGTGCAAGTGAATTAAAGTGAATTAGTGTTGCCTTTCGAAATTACCGTGTTTTGCAGCTTGTCATTGGATTACGCTACTGCAAGCGACACTGCAAATTGCAATTAAGCGAATAAAACCCGGGCAAAGCTTCGAAGCAATGATTAAACCATCCTTGTCTTTTTCACTTTTTTAAAAGAACGATTTTTTAATTTTTATTTCGCTAATAAAATTGTCGATTAGCGTAGCAAACTTTTTTAATACTCCTTTACACCTTTATGACGTGGTTTATGACTTTAATGACAGACGATAATTTTGAAAATGATTTTTTTTAACTTTATAAAATAAAGTTTGGAAATAAATTAAAATAAGACGTTTACTTTATTTTGAATCGAAATTCGATTTGTTTTCGTTAAATCAGCATGACAAGGGTATATAAAGCAGATTTCTTTGTAACGCGAATTTTGTGGGGTTTTCCCCTATCTAGCTGTAAAGATTGATTTATTCTTCCAGATTTCGTAACGTTTGTTGCGTGGGTCGTTAAGTGGTCGTAAACGATAAATTTCTTGTTACTAAATGTAGGTCTGAACAGATTTTGATTGTCGTTTATAACAGATTAGACTAGATTAATAATTTGTAGTTTTCATTTTTGGCTAAATCGTATTCCTTTTATGAAATAAAACGAAGAAGTGGTCCACTTTTAAAGGCCACTCTTGTTTACAATCCTTTTTTGGCAAGCACACAAAATTTTCGATGAAACCGCTCAAATTTATGTTCTCGTTTGGATATTTTACATTTTAAATCTTTTCATGCAGTTTGATTTCGAAGCTGTTTTTGCACAAATCTCAGGGGTCAACAAATTTCCGGCATAATCACTTCATCGTTGACAAACGACTCCAAATCGATCGGCTCAACAATTTTCCGGTCAATTTCCGTTCCGGAATAGAAAAGTCAAAGATGGAAGATCGCTTCAGCGTGCGCGGTCTACCGGAATTCAATACTCTCGCGAATATATGAATACAAATGGGTCGATTTCATTTAAATTAATCGTCGCGTTATACGCAATCGAGTGTCTAGTACTTGCAATGGAATTCAGATGAAATCTGAAATGAAAAGAAGTCTTGTAGGAGTTGTAGCCCTCGAAACGTCTAGTTCCGTTTTAAAACGAGAACTTTTTATCTCGTTCCTCTGTGTCTATTTGATACTGTTAGATTTCCTCCCATTTGCAAAGGAGGTGATATTGGGTGAAATACGGGTGGCAATTCATTATGGAGGTTTGAATGTCAAAAATGGTAATACCAGAAAATCGCCGTGACCTTAGCTCAAGAAATGTGTCCCCTTTAAATAGGTATAAGAAATTTGTAAGGATTTATATAAAATTTGTATTTTAAACTTTTATACTGCTACTTTTTGTACTTTACCTGAACATAATTGAACTCTTTTTACAGAAAAATCAATACCTATGATTGAAATTTTCTATTTTAACGTTGATTTCATGTTTTTATTATCTTAAACTTATCCATTATGAGTGGTTAAGAAACCTCTTCCTCTTTTACTTTTCAACAAATTTGAAATTCCATTCCCTGTTTAAATCATGTTCGTAATAGACAAAAAAACTATTTTATATCAATAATTATTTTATTTTTGAATTTTCCAATTTAATCAAAATTAACAATTAGAGTGATCAACTGGGAATAAATAATCATCACCAACCAACAACCCAGCATTTAAAAGAGCATCTTTTGCCTTCTTTAAAACTTCGTTACTTGGTTTCTCATCTCTGGTACATATAAAAATGATTCCTACAAAAAAAATTATAATAACATCAAAATAAGATTAAACATTATTACCATCTTGTTTATGCCCGTTTTTGCATAAGAACCAAGCTGCATACGATGAGTAATCGGTTGAAACGACCCAAACATTGCTTAAAGCTAAAAATTAATTTGCATATTGATTAATAATTTTTTGGAATTAAAATATTCTTACGAAATTCATTCGATTCAGCTACGAATTCGGATGTAGATCCTATTTGGGTTACAGTAATCACGAGATTTTCATGTTTGCTACCAAAGTATATATAAAATAATTTTTATCTCAATACAAATAAAAAATTCTTTACCCTTCAACAAATCCAACTTCTTCAACTATTAATTTACCAACTTGAGCATCATTTGTTGTTTTCATGCAGGATTTTTTACTTTTTTGCTCATTTCCTGTAAATACAATGTTCCATTTACCCCCCATCTAAAATTTTATCCAAACAAAACAAATTATTTATTAATTTATTAACTATAAAAGTATTAAAAATTACTTTCATGATATCAAAATCATCTATTAACGATATTTCGCGATTACATTTCGGAACATCACCAAATACCGAAATTATTATCGTTAAGATACAAGAAATAGATAACGGGATACGTTTTGAACCCATTTTTACTGTAACAGTAGCAAAGAGATAAAAACCAAGTTTGATTTTGCGATTCGAGTTTAAATAGGAATAATAATTGTAATGGATTTTATTTAATTGTTCTGTTTATGTCTGTAAAGATTTTTTTTTAATTTGTGGTTTCCTTTATTTACAAATTCCCGTCATTAATATAATAAGTGTTTTTAAAAATAATAAAAAGGTAACACGGCAATTATCATTTGCATGTAAACTTGATTCGATTTGGTTTAAAAATATAATATTATAAATAAATATTATAACCTTGTATATCCGCTTTAACAACTTCTAAGACAAATACGAGAAATTTGATACGTTTTGTTGATGAATGATATAAGAAATTTGAGACAAGAATTCTATAATGAGATGTGTAAAGCCGAAGAGAAGATTTAACACGCATAAAGCAACACGATATAGTAAAAGGGATTAAGTTGAAAAAAGGTTACAAGGTAAGCCAAAAGATGAAAACAGGAACTCGTCCATTATGAGTTGTTAAGTAACTTACAACACTTTATTGGTACATATCATCAAGCTTAGCTCTTTTTCGGTTGGATTGGCTTGGTTTGGGATGCGTTGGATTGGGTTGAGATGTATTAAGTTGATTATTATTTAGACTCGTTATGTTGGGTTGGATTGGATTGAATTGAGTTGGCTTGCACTGTTTTGTTAATAGCACAAAAAAATCGAAACTAGAATGGATACAGGGGAAATGTAAAGGTGAAGTTAAGATTTAATGTGCTGTAAGGAGCGGCTCTTACGTTGCGGGTGGGCGTATGCAACAAATTAAAATTTGTCACGCAGATGTTTATTTGGTCAAAAAGGATAAAAAAATAAGAATAAAATTTAATATAATAAACTTTAATGAATAGAATTATCAAACAAATTATAAAGGATATAAAAGGAAAATGTTATGAATTAAAACTTTTAATTAAACAAAATTGTAAGTAAACTAATATTTTCGATCAAAAATTATTAAATGATTAAAAATTACTGAACAAAAAGTTATCAATTGAATTTATTGAATATAATTTTCCTAACGAAAGTTACCAAATAATTTCACGTTAATAGACATACCAAACTAATAGAACGAAAGCTGTTAGTAAATTTAGAGAAAGCATTTAGAGAGGGTTAAAAATCTCATCGTGGTAACGGTTAATGATCGACTCTCGTTCTTGGTCCCAACGCCACCCCTGGTATTTAGTTTACCCCCGAAGATGAATCTCTGCTGCCGGATTTAGAACTCTTCTCAAAGCTCTCCGGATTGGTGAGGGATTCTTGTTCTTCTTGGCTTCTTTGGAACTGGACCTTGAGACTGACCACGGCTTGAGATTCCTTGGGGACTCACTGAAGACTCACTAAAGACTAACTTTTCTTTAATAAGTCTGCGATTTTTATAACCCTTCTTTTCCGAGCGCTCTTAATCTAAACAATCAATTTCATTGGTCCTACAACTCGCTCTTAAACTAAATGTAAAGGAAGAAATCATATAGGGAATCTTTTGTTTAAATTAACTAATTAAAATTGAAAACTAATTCTAAAATCTATCAATAAATTTAATAGAACCCGCGGTTCACTACAGTGCATAAAGTAAGGAGAAGAAGGGGAGTGAAGGGAGTGAAAGGAGAAATGTTTAGAAAGCAAAGCCAAAAGATATAGAAGGAACTCAACCACTATAAGTGGACTTAGTGAGTAACTTACACCTCTTTCTTAGTATACTTCATCAAGCTTAGCTCTTTCGATTAGGTTGGCATGGTTTAGGATAGGTTGGTTGACTTTATATATAAATAAAGTAGTGATAAGCAACAGGTTAAACGGGCTAGGTTTGCTGACTAGTAATCCATAGAAAATTCTGGAGGAGACGAGGAATGGGGTTGGGTTGGGTTAGGTTGTCAACAAGTAAGAAGACAAAAAAAGACAGTCATTCATTATGAGTGGTTAAGTGACATGCAATTCTTTCTTAGTACATATTATCAAGCTGAGTTCTTTTTGGGTTGGATTTGCTTGGTTTAGGGTAGGTGGGCTGGCTTGGGTTGCGTTAAGATTTTTTAAGTTGAATAATGTTTAAACTTGTATTGGGTTGGGTTGTTAATGTTAATCGCTACGATGACTACATAAATTGTAGAAATGGGTGCGATCAAAACAACAAATCAAGTGAGCAACCTGAAACAATTAAAGAAATTTATTTAATCAAAAATAGAATTTGCAGTAAAAACCATAACTATCAGATGGTCAATAAATTTTCAAGCAGAAATAAACAAATTGGTTATTGAAAATAGGATACTAGCGAGGCAAATTGCGAATATAAAAACCACAAAGTTTTCAACACATAAAACAAAGGGCAATACATTACGAGTTTGTGAGAAAGACGATTGGGATGAAGGTCAACAATTTCGGGCTGTTCAAATCTAAGCGGACGAGGTTCACGACATAAAAAAAGTCGATTTACACAAGAACTAAACCGTTTGCTGAAAAAATAAAAGTAAAGTCATAAAATAATACAAGAACGAATAACGATAAAAAAAGTTACAAGATAAAACTGATATTCTTCAAACAGTTCAACGTATTAAAAATAAAAAGATTATTTATGATTTTGCTACAAATATATCACTACTGAAAGCTGTAGAGAAGCTTGTTCAATCACATTATCAGTTGTTTGGAAGTTGAAACACAAGAGAAAGAGGTGAGAATGCTTTCGCATCTGCAAGCAAATAGAATATTCACTTTTTTTTGTTGGGTTTTAATCTTTCTGATTTGGTTGATCTGATTGGGTTCATGAATTTGTTATATCATAAAAGAATTCAAAATTCATAAATATAGTACCATATATATTACAAGTACAACAATTCACCATATATCACCAAAACTAAGTACGGAAAACTGTTAGAATGACCCCCAGGAAACACTAAGAAGATTCGAACATCGTCTAGTATGCAGTTTTTCTGATCATTGATAAACAGTTCAACAGCTTGATATTTTCAAGTTTAAAGATCTAAAACTCGTATTATCATCTTGTAGCGTGTTTTATACGCTCGTGCACAACTCCTTACATACCGAGTTCTAGAAATCAATAACTTGACTGAAATGATATGAATTTAATATAGCTATTTTAGATTATAAAGACAAAATCATAGATTTTGAACATATCTTAAACGAATATGGTTTATCATATATGATTACTGTTCCTACAAAAATGACAAATTAAATGTATAGATAATATTCTAAGCAATGTAGGTTCTAATAAACTTTTTCTAAGTTTTTCAGATCATAAAACTCAACCAATATGTTTGATTCTTACCTCTAACATGCAACAATATTATTATGTTTTCAAATGTGATTTTTTGTGATGATAACATTAAACGTTTTAATCAGTCCCTATCTACTCAGACCTATCAGAATGTATTGGAAACAGGTGATGCTAATGATAAGTACAAACATTTTACAAATATTTTTCTGCATTATTTCAATCAGCATTTTCCTAAACAACTAATTCAAAACTGCATCAATAAAAGAAGTAGAAATATGAAATGTAGTGAGGCTTATAGAGATTATGTATGCTATAGGAGCTTTCTCAAATCGACAAAAAATGTATACCAGATTATCAACGGAGACAAAGAGTATACAATTAATATTTAATAAAATCAGCAAATGGAAGAGCAGCTATTAATAACTGCTAATATATCAATATATTTCTGAAATATAATTAAATTCTATAAACCACAAACATAAAAACTTTAGAAGAATTGATCACCCAAACAAAATGACGGAACCTTTTAACAACTTCTTTGCGTCTGTTGCAAGCAACTTCTGTCTAAAATAAATAATAATTCACCAGCTGATCTGGGTAAATTACCTATACAAGGTCAATCAATCTATATGATGCCTGCAAAGGGGAGTGAACTTTTTAATATAGTGCACAGTTTTAAAGACAAACGAAGCTACAGTTGTGATGAAATCCCATTAAAAAATGAAGTATTTTATATTTTGTAGCCCATTTATGCTCTAATGTAAGCAACTGCCTTGCATAAAAAATATTTTCAAACTCACTGAAACACTCAATTATAACGCCCACATACAAAAGAGTTGACCTATTAGAACCTGCTAGCTATAGACCCATTAGTATGCTCTCTTGTCTATCCAAAATTATCGAGAAAGTTATTTAAGGACGCTTTTGGGGTATACAAAAAGTAATTTCTTATGAAAGACAGAATGGGTTCGTTCCTAAGTGCGGAATTGATACTGCTGTTTTCGAATTCTTTACGAATATTCTAGATGCCTACGAAAAATATGAACATGTTTGTACTATAAATCTGGATCTGTCTAAGGCTTTTGGTTGAATAGATAGACAGTTGTTGGTGGCCAAACTTGTAGTATACAAGGTATGGAGTACCCTGTATTAGTATACTGAGAACTCAGTATACTAGTACACTGTAATACTAGTATACTGAGTTCTCTGCTGTTCATTATTAAAAAGCGCCAAAATAACGATGAAAAATAATTTTATTAAATCAGTGTTACTGGTTTTGAGATCAACTTATCTTTTCATTGGGCACGAGTGAAAATGTACCAAATATAAATTAGAAAAAAAATATAAAACATAACAAAAAAAAATAAGTTACCCTCCATTGATAAGAGTACCATACAGTAAAAAATATAAAACATAAAAAATCAGTCATAACGGATAAAAAAACTGAATGGAAACTATTGGACGAAGAGCTCTTTCTTAATGTTATCGTTAAAACTCTAAAAAGCAAAAAGTATAAAAAAGACAATCAAAAGGTAATCGATTATAAGGGTAAAAAACTTACATATTTGTAAATACAAAAATTAAATAAATAATAACTTAAGACATGAACAATAAAAACATTTAAATACACATTCGAACATTTCTGAAACGGTTTACACATTAAAACGAGAAACTAACCACAAAAACTTGTATTCAGCGCTTCCGTTATACAAAACGATTTTTATTGAACTGAATTCAACTACATATGGCATTAACGTACTACGAAGAAAGAGGAGATATTTTTTCAAAAAATTACTTGATAAGCCACGAAATATGAAAGTTAAAAATGTTTAAACTTCAACAAGGAATAGATTTAGATGAATTTGGAAAAATGTTTGTGGTTATTAAACTGTTATGTCGTTCAATAATATGTCACCGTTAACATGAATGTTAATAAAATACTCCTCATAGATATCAAGATCTTTAGATTTTTCTGTATTGTGTAATAATTCGATGTTATTTATTGTGATGTTATGTTTGCTGCTTAGTTTTGTGTTCTTTAAAGCGTGTAGCCAAATTGCGACCAGTTTGTCCAATATAGATTTTTTTCACATTCTGGACATCTGATCTTCTATACATCTTTTAGTTGTAATTTATTAACTTTAGATTTAGTATTAATGATATGTCCTTGAATCGTGTTATTTAATACAGAAGCTGGAACGATGTAGTATTTCTTTAGATTGTGCATCAGTGGTTTAGTAATTTTTTCAACATATGGTAAAACTATAAATTGTGATTTGGATTTAATAAATTAAATTATTAATATAAGTACTGTGAACTTTATAGTAAATATTTTGGATTTCATTAAGAGAGAAATAATTGTTTAAACCGATCTTTATGATATTATTCGTTTCAGTAATCAGATCACTATTTTTTAAGGGTATTTATTTAAGGGTACATTATATAGACGATTAAAATAAAAACGAAAACTAGTTTGTTTGTGCTGTTTACAGGAGTAAGAGTATATTTATATTTATTTATCAGTCATTGTAAGCTTTCTATATACATTATATTATAAAGTATTATAGATGCTTTCTCTGGTATTCTGCAAATCGAGAAAGTTGAGAGTTTGGTTCTTTTCTAGCTCTGTTGTAAAGCTTAATTTATTAATATTATTGAAAATGTTGAAAAGTGTTTTAAGTTTAGCATTGTTACCCTCATATATTATAAAAATATCATACACATATCTAGCATATAATTTTATATTGTTGGTAAAAGGTTTATGTTTTTCAGCGAAAAGTTTACATTCAAAATAGTTCACAAAAATATCAGCTAGGATTCCCGAAATAGCTCATTGGCAATCCATCTTTCATTCATAGAATCGATAACCTTTTAATTGCCTTTTTTACATTTTTTCGCTTTTTAGAGTTTTAACAATAATTTTAAGGAAGTACTATTCGTCCAATAAATTCCATTCAGTTTCTTTATCCGTTATGACTGGTTTGTTATGTTTTTGGTACTTTTAACTATTGACGGTAACTTATTTTTTCTTTGTTCTGTTTTATCAATTTTTGTAAATTATATTTGGTAGATTTTCTGTCGTACCTGATGAAGAGATAAGTTGATCTCGAAACTAATAGCACTGATTTAATAAAATTATTTTTCATCATTATTTTGGATTTTTTTTTTATTATTGACACTTGAGATGAACTTGGAATCAAAAATTGTCAAATTTTCCTAAGAAGATACTAACGCATCGGTCATGCTTTAAAAAGGTGGTCGGATAGTAATAATCTAATAATGAACGAAGATAAAAGTGATAGCCTGTGATAACAAACCTTCTACAATCCACCATATTGAGGGACGATAGAAGATCAAGATTTTGGATGTTCATCTTGATAGTTCTATGAAGTTTAAGTGTCACATCGAACAACTCTGTTGTAAACTATCAAAACCGATATTTGGTTTTAGAGTGTATTTTTAATACAACTAAAACAAAGGCTTTTACCGGTGTTAATTGAATTAAAATTAGAACTAATACTAATACTAACATTAGAACTATCACTAGGACTATTATTAGGACTATTACTAGGACTTATACTAGATCTAAAACCAGATAATTTCGAGTTTTGCCGTATGCTTTTTGAAAAAAAAAGTGTTATGTTTCGGATGCCATGTTGCAGTCACTTCGAAGTGACAATCACTTCATACCAGTTTCTGAACAACGCTGCAACATGGCATCCGAAACATCAAAGATGTTTTCAAAAGATACACGGTAAAACCCGAAAGTTTCTAGTTTTAGATCTAGTATTTGTCTTAGTGATAGTTGTATAGTTAGTGCTAGTGTTAGTTCTAATTTTAGTTCAGTTAACATGGAATCACATTTATGATATTTAATAATTACTTGGGGAGCAGTTGTATAGTTCGACAATGTCTTCAAACTTCAGAAAAAAGCGATAAGAGCAAGTTGTTGAAAAAAAATATTTTCAACAACTTGTTAAGACAAACCAATATGTTAGTAGACATAAGCATATTTTCTTGCTGCTTAAGCATAGGTTAAATTTGTTTGAAAATTGTCTCTTGTATTCATGTGCAAAAATCCGTATAAAAATAATATATAACTTCTGGATCCCTGTAGAAATTAAATCAATAACTACGTTAAACTTATTTAAGACAAATATGCGATATTTACTGTGTACCTTAACATTTTATTCGCTGGACGAATTTTATAATAACCATTGAATTTTGTTTTCTTTTTTGACGCTGTGTGAGTATGAGTAGTAATGAGATCTGACCGCTCGACATCCAATATCTAAACCAGATTGGTTGGGTAAGTTTGGATTAGGTTGCGTTGCGATTAGATGATTGAGATTTAATTGGAGGGATAGCCCTTTTCTTTTTGTATCTTGTTTTGATCTCTTTGATTGTGTCTAATAAAGCGGCTTCTATTCCTTCATCCACTGCTTTTACTTCCTTAGTTAATTTCTTTATATTCTTTACTTCCACTTTTTCATAGCTTTTCCACTCTTTCCTCCTATCCTAATTTTATGCTTCGAATACAATTTTGACTATTGTGTCATGTTCCACTCCAATTATTGGCATCAATTTAATTGCTGTCTCTCTATTTTGTTGATTATTTCCTGTTGGCCCTGTCCTTGTTCAACTTCCTCATTTCTTATCCTACTGCTTTATCTTCCCCACTATCTTCTGCAAAAATTTCATTTCCACTATTAAACAAGATCATTCCTTCTTGTTTGCCTTGTGTCCATGACTCAATGGCACTGGAAAGCAAAGTCAAAAAATGAAAAGACTCAATAATGTCATAAAACAAAGCATAACAAGGTAGTTGAAAAAGGAACGTCTGTTAGATAGAGAATGTAGTTGAAAAAATTAAGTTATATAATGGCAATTTTAGGCACATTTTTATATGGAAGGTCAGCAAAAATTAGAAAAAAGTCGAGAGATAAAGGAAGCTGCAATGAAAACTACAGCGCTAACAGTACTCTATTTCGAAGATTGATAGAAAAAGTCATCAATACCGATATAAAAGTCTTATTCAATTATTTGATTCAATTGTTAAAGTACTTTATAAGAAGATTTAATTGAATATTATAAAACTTTATACAAATAATCTGTTATACTACTCAACTTGATTTGTGGCTACTTCATTAATCATCTCAAATTTTTTCAAATTTTTATTCTAAAATGAAATCCTTTGGAATGTTGTATTCTTTATGTTTGACAAAAAAACTTCATCGAAAAAAGTTTCAATAAAGACGTCTAGAATATGTAGGACACGCATTTAACAGAAAATCAATGAGTTCAAAAGGCACATCGCTTAATGTGTTTAACGAAAGATATGAGATTTAATCGCAAAAATGGTCGTATCGTTACGACAGCGTTACAAATACTTGTAAATTGCGAATTCTTATTGGAAGTAAGAATGTTCGATGCAATTCGTGGAAATTGAAAAAAGTTGCTAACTAAAAAAAAGAGGTTGATATCTACTCAATAAAGGGCTCGAACGACGATAGAATCTACACGAAAGGATACGATCTTCTACAACGCTTTTACTGGAAATTCCTGACATTTTAGCTAAATCTTTGTTGTATCTTTTTCCTTGTTAATATTTAAAGCATTTGAAATTCCGCCTTTAAGATTTTTCGATTTAAAATATATACATATAAATCTAAGTTCACAAAAACAAGAAAATTGTATTCAATCGGGAGCATTAAAACATAGTACAAGGTTAGGGTGTTCCCTAGAGGATACTTTGATTTATCTACATCAGCTCGAACGGGAGTTCTAGAGATAGATAGCGCGAGTTTTTGAGTTGAACTCCTATTAGTTTTCGACTTGCGAGATGTTTAGAACGCGCAGAACTATTAGTCGTTATCAATCATGAAAAGTCGTTCAAAAGTTTTGCAAGTAAGATTTTTAGTACGTAATTTGCCTTTTTCGAGGTAGTCCCGACCATTGTTTGTCGTGATAAATGGCCTTATGCAGAATACAATGCAGGAAGTGCTTATTATCCTACTACCGGGATGCAGATTGAATTATTAGCTTTTCAAAAACTATGCAACCTTTACAGTCATGCAGATGTTACTAAAATGATTCCACGTTTCGATAATTTACTTGTTTGGTACAAGTTAAATTACAAATTTACTAGAACTCGATTTATTTTGGTTGTTTTCACACAATATTTAATTACACACAAGCAAAGCTTAATAAGCCGAATAACTGTAACCTTAGATAGAACATTTACAGCGTTGTAGTTTAATGGGAAACTGAATACGGTTCTAATTTGTAAGGTCACGCTTTATGCCTCGATGGGTACTCTTAGAAGAGGTGGAAAGGTCAATACGGACCCGGTTTAGGGTGCATTTTATCATCCTACAAAGCTTCGCTGAAAAAAGGCCAGTACACTCGAATCGTTTTGTCGAACTCTCGTGATTGATTGATTTCTGAAAGCTCGTTAAAACCCATACGGGTTTGGAAGCAAAAACAGAAAATAACGTTATCTATAGAGTCGAAAAAACAAAAAAGTTTTAGCATAATAAATTTTTAACACATCGTAAAACTTTTTGAAAAACTTCTCAAGGGTTAAGAACTTTCATAGGTCGCGTTTCAACCGTATTACCTGAAATTCCACACTGGATAGCCGCTCCCGATGGACTCGAGCTTTAATTGAACGCCCTACCTTCGACCATTCATGGATCTCACGTTCCAAGAAGCTATAACAAGAAACGTCTTTTCACGTAAAGTCTTATTCCCACGACATCTCTCGGTTAAGTGCGAATCAATTTAAAAAATAGACAGATTTCTTATCTATCGAAGCAATTTTCTTTATTTAATTTTATGGGGAAGAGATACGAGTCAGCGTCCATAAAATATTTAAATTACATCGACCTGTTTATTTATAAACGACGAACGCATAGTTAGAAATGCTTTTAAATGGCGTGTTTATTTCATCCTACGGTGATAACATCATAGGAAATATGTGTACGCCAACATACGCAAACTGTTTCATAACAATGAAAAAACCTTCTTAATAACTTTATATGAATTAATTATTTATACAAATTAAGATTTCTATTTTCTTTGCAGAAAGCGAAACACTTGGTAAACATAATTTTACCTAGTTACACAGAGCCATTAATTACGTCAAAATTCTGTAGCAACTTCGACAACAAACTTAGTTACTACTAACTGATGTTAAATGTTAATGTTAACGGCCGTCGCAGACAAACTTATTAAAACAACATAACCCAACTTCAATTAATTAAGTTAAATCGTTTACTAAAAAGTTAAATCCTCAAATTATTCGGTAGCAGTAATTGGGTGCTGATTCATGCTGATTAAGAGATGTCGCAGTTCAAGTTTACATCAATGGAAATTGGTCGAATCCAACAGTTTAATATGTAGGTTAGTTCAAAGTGATTAGGGAACTAATTGCTCTAACGAATAGGAATCGAGATTATTGATCAACTAGATACATCGCATAAATATAAAAACTATGCATATTGCAAATATTATTTATTCCTATAAAACTTATCATTTATTTAGGAACTTGTTAGTCGCAAAAGTTTAAATAATTAATCTTTCCAATTAATTGATATCGATCCGTTTATCTCATCTAAGAAAATATATTTATCATTCATATAATGGTGGTAGTTTCAACTAGTCTATTTCGGCAAAACCAATCGTGTTACATTGAGACCAAATATTTGCATCTAAATATATTCGAAGTTCGGTTTGACTTTCAAAGTAACTTCGACAACACTCCAGTTATATCCAATATTCATAGCAAATCGATAACTTTCGCATTAATTTAGTTGCGTTGCGAAATCATTGATGTCGTTTAATTATCAAAAGTTTGCCTTGATATTAATTAACGTTTTAAAATGAGTAGTTTAAATTTGTGTTAATAAATCAAGTATCAATCAATAAAATAATAAGATTTAACTTTTAACAAATTTATCTTTAACATGTAAGTATTTGTCTTGCATAAGTATAAATAAATATAAATTCAATAATAAAATTAATAAATTTAAGGAAGTAGCAGTAATAATTTATAATACCATAACACTTAAATGAATAGCGATCGATGTAAACCGATTGATACAGCTACAAGAAATCTACGTACTGGTGGAAATAAATTTTATATTGCTTATGGGCGACATAGATGAGTAGAGTTGTTGAAAGATGCCTTACACTGCTTCTAGATGATTATATATTAGTAAATACAGCTGATTTAAATCTAAACTATAAAAATTTGATACTGCATATAGAAGATTTATTACTATTAATGCAACGGCCGTTGTATATAAAGTTGTTAAAACAACATTAGTAAATTCGTTTTCTAAAAAGTTAAATCTCTACATTATTCGATAGCTGTAATTGGGTGCTAATTCATGCTGATTAAGAGATGTTTGATAGTGATTATGATAGTTCAAGTTGATATTAGCAGAAATTGGTGGAACCCAACTAAAATAGACTAAATTGCTTACTACTAACAAATGACCAAATACCACATGTAGATAATTAGACACCGTTAACGGAAATATGGAAAATGTTGGGAGTTAAGTACATATTGATAATCGAAGCAATAATAAGAAGTAATAAAATAAATAACTTTTGTCTGATATAGAACTAAGCATCGGCATATAGAAGACAGATGACAAAATGCTGTTTATGTTAGATTAGAAGACAGCAGGCCAGATACTGTTGGCAGAAAATCAATATTGTGATTTGAGGAATGGCTACCGTTGATTTTAGACTTGAAGGCAGAAGGCTAGATCTTGCGAGTGGAAAAGTCAATAATGTATATTTAGGGCTAGATATCGATGATGTAGGATTAGAAGGTAGAATTTGTGGCCAAATTTTTATCCCTTAGGGGCTACATATTCTTATAATTCATATAATTATATTTTTTTTTGTTAAGATGAAACAGTAAATTTAAAAATACACTACATTGGTAAATAAATAAAAATGTTTAATTAGTCGAAACCTCATGTTAAATTATTCCAATAAGTTTTCCAAAATTAGGCTCATATGAACTTAAGGCAATTCGCAAAAACAATTCCAAATGTTAATCTGTGAATTGTAACTAATGCTTTGTTTCTATCTAAAGAAGGCATTGAAACATGCAACAATTCTCCAAATATTTGAATACTTTTCTTTATTAAGCAGTTTCCAAAATTTACAATCTGGAACTAGTGTCTTAAGATTTATGTCACATTTAATATTTATTATTTCTTCTTCCATGCCTGCTAAATTTGTAGTTTCCAGAAAGTTGTTTAGTTTCTGAGCTATACTTTCAACTCTGATAGTGTCATTACATGAGCAAGACAAAAAAACTCGCAATATCTTCTGGTTCACTTAATGTTTGAAATCTTCATTAAAATTTTCTTAGAAGCAGTGTAATAATATCGACATATTTATTTATAATTAAGATTCTTTTTACTTTCAGACTCATCAGCCAGATTATGATAATGCTTTAAATCATGACACACACTGGGCAAAAGCAAAAAGTCATTAAAAAAAATTAAGGTTTTCGGCCCAGGAAAGGAAACATTTCTCAAAGCTTCAGCAAACCTAATTCTACAAAAATGTATTAGAGTAGCAAATAATTGTTTGTAAGAAGTTTCTTTGAAAACGTTTAAACACAAATTGTCAAACGCTTTCGTTATATATTAATATGATCATCTTTTATATTATCTGTTCGGCGATATGATTGTCGATTTTTGTTTTTTGTGTTAAACTAATTTGTTTAGATAGCTTTCAGTAAGAAGTTTCAAGTACTGAAATTGTCAGGTTGAAGAAGAGAAGTTCAAACCCTTGAAATACGAGACAGGGTGATTTTTCATCAAGGAAATTAATTTTGTTTTTACATTTTAACGCATGACTTTTTTTCATTTTTTTTAGATGATATTGTCTTCAAATTTTGAGAATTTATTTATTATGATATAATTATTGATATACTCCAAACAGGAGCGCCATAATGAACTATAAATTGAGATATAACAAAAATTCTATTAAAACTAATAACACTTTTTCATTTTTTCTTGAATTTTTTTTACATTTGAAATTGGTGATATCTTTTGTTGAGCTGATTTCGAATCTGAAGTCAGAATTATAATTTTTTCAAAAATGGAGAACTTGATTGTTTACGCAAAGCTTGGTATCCCGGGGGTTTTGTGATCATTTATAGTTGCTATGGGAAGCCTTCCAATGCAGACTAGGCTGCATTGGAATTCTGATTCTAGTTGAAAAAAAGTCAAGACAGTGTCAGAAGTTAGGGTATGCAAACCATAGGAAATTTTCCTAAGGCAGGGATCAGGAAATCTGATTCGACAGAAAATTTATTTTTATAGCAATCAGTAGTACACAAGAAGTTACTGTACAGCGTTTGGAGGGGCACAGCAGACAAGCAATAAGGACATGAGGGATTCAGAGCCCAGACTACTAGAAATTCCTTATATAAAAGGTTTCCATTAATTTTTATAACAAGACGAGACTTTTTAAGATTTTTAACAATACCCCTAGAGTTTTAAGATGTAGGTTGTGTCGGATTATGGACTAAGCATTTATTAACCATAAACGCTAATTATTGCCAACAATAATCATGCAAAAAGTATTTGTCTGTCTGTTTTAGTTTTTGCGTTGTGATTGATTTTTGGCGTAAAAACTCAAAATTATGATATGCAATTTTCTCATATCTGGATTGTAAATGGATCTGGATTATGTTTTTACACATCATTATGGACAATCTTAGTGATTGAGGTATTCGATATTTTATGATAGTTATTACAACAAAACTGTAATAGCAAAATTCGAATGAGTTATGGATTATAAATCCATTTTATTAATTTCTATAATTTCATTCAATAATTATTAAGTTCCATTATTTTTTATAGTAAAACAGAAAATGATGACATTTTGAGGGTTTATGACAGAGTCCTCATATCTAGTTGATTGTGTCTGGTTATGGATTAGTATATACATTTCATTACAAACTATTTGCGTTTATGTAAAAAGAATCTCTTTGTCTGTTTTTGCTTGGTTTTTGAGTTGTGGTTGATTTTTGTGCTGAAACATTGTGATATTTTGAAGATTTTTGCTATTAGATATTCACAACATGATTACAACGTGTTAATCATGGTTACTATTTTTAAGTTTTTATTATTTTTTACTTAAAATGGAAGTAATTCTCAACTATCGCTTCAAAACTCCTCATTTCGAACGTAATATTCCCCACACCATGGAGAATTTAGCCACATTTAGTGATTTTCCCCACATCTGACAACTCTACACTTTATTGTCTGACACATCATATTGCGCCAATTTGTGCGATTGCCATGTATACGCGCATGCGTAAGTATGCGTTGCAACCAAGGTTGCAACTTCAATTAATTTAAAAGTTGCAGAATCTATTGTTCAACAAAATTATATAAACATGTACACCTATAGTAGATATAGCAGTTTATAGTATAAACTGAAGGCTGTCAAAAAATACAGTAAAAAAATACAGTTAATTGAAGGTGAAATTCACTTGCAAGTTAGATATTGTTAATGTAAGACTAGATGTTATGAGTAGATGGTATTAAATACTACTAACAGAACAAAATACTGACGGCAAAAGACTAGATACTGATGTGTGAAAGCTAAACATTACTGATTGAAGCTTATACACTGACAACAGAAGACTAAATTCCATTTGTAAATTAGATAGTGTTAATATAAGACTAGATGTTATCAATACATGATATTAGATACCACTGATCGAATAAAATATTGTCGACAGACGATTAGATATTATTACATGAGTATTAAATATTTCAGATAGGAGTTTATACATTAATAGAAACAGATGCAACTCGACTTGCAAGCTAGGTGTTATTAATGTAGGACTAGATCTTATTAATGATGTTAGAAACTACTATTAACAGACCAAAATACTATAATGTTGATAATAGATAAGAGACTGTATTATACAGGGTGTGTCAAATGACTGGAATATAGCAAATAACTTCACTATTCGTGGTTTCACAGAAAAACGTTTCAAATAAAAGTTTCTTTATTACTAGTGGCGCATTTTTAGACGATGTTTGATAGTTTGTGGTGTTTTTGGGTTGCTATGACAAGCAATACTGTTATTACGGAATGCATATTCTATATTTATTATTAATATTTTAATAGAGGATAACCACTAGGTGAAGGTGTGGCTGCTTCATAGAGTTTTTACATTTCGTTTTATAGAACTCCTTTGGGTGTTGGCCGTTATCTCGATGCACCAAAAGTTAATAGTTCAACAATCTGTCTTTATAATAAAGACATAATATTTGTCTAAATTTACTTGTATGGCTTTTTGTAACACTTTTTTTACAAAAATGAAAAGTGTATGAAAGTACACCATATGCGGGGCACTTTCACATAGGTATGAAGCAGATTTATACATATGAAAAACTACAAAAGTTGTACATCAACTGTTTAGTTTACTTATCAAAAGTAAGGTATGGAAATTGATTCGTATACATTTTCAAGGTTCAAAAAGAAGTCATTCACTGAATTAGAATTAGAACTAACACTAGTACTATTATTTGGACTAACACTAGAATTATTTTTGATAAGCTTGGCCAGTAAGGTTTTAATCACTCGACGGTACGCGAACCTGTTCAGGACATCACTTTAGCAATGTTTGAACTTAAACCGTTGCCTTGTTGGAACAACCAATCCTATACTATGCTTTTGCAATTTGTATTTGGTTTGCGGATAAATATCTTTTTGTGACATATTATATCTCTTCCAAAACAGATAAAATACGATTTAACGTCAAATCGTTGAGATCACCTGCAGGTAAAAGTATTTGAAAGCATGTTTATCAGTCTTAATGATGTTGAACCATCCTACATTATAATGGTTAACAAAACATCAAACTTGGCCTCGTTGCATCATATAATTTGCTCCATTAGCTGTTTAGTCAAGTTGGGAGAAGCATTGGTTCATTTGATCTAGTTTCTGAAGAAGGTTGTGGAACATGGCATCCGAAATCTCTAACATTATTCAAAAAAGTTTTAGTCCTAGCGATAGATGTACAGTATTACACTGCTGTGTTGTGAAAGCTGAAGATCTGCCAATTCTTTTTTTGGAATTTCTGACCATAATCATTCAGTAAAACTTAATTATTGCATCGTTCCAACAGCAGAAACTAAAATAGATAAATGGGGCACATCCATACAGTTTGAATGTGCCACATCCACTTGAGTATTAACCTACTCCATTACAAGAGAACGAAATTTAAGATTTGCTAGAAAGCTGTCAGTCATATGTTGTATTGTTTACAGATCAATTCACAAATTTAATCTCTCTATCTATTAAGTAAAATAATATTGATTAATCTAGAATGAATCATTTAGTAAAAGAGTCGTTCAAAGTGAAACTAGAAATTTACTAACGAGTGGCTGAATCACGTTTGGTATCACATATGCATTTCACAATGACTGCTGTTAAACTCCATCAGCAATTACATACATAAGATAGCTATGTACACACGCAAACCTTATTCTATTTACATGCACCTAACATAAGACATATTTAGTATGTGATGGTGCCCCTTATATAAATCTGCCCCTCTTTCCCATATGCGATGAACCCATCCCATCATAAGGTAGTATAAAACAAAAATTGAGAAAAATATGCGATTTCTGAAAATATTAAATTAACAAATTATAATCAATATAGGTGTTGAAAAGCTTTCGCGAATAGCTTTAAATATATTATGTGGTAGCAGGTGTCCCGTCATAAACAAATAATATTAAGAAGATGTAGGTTAGTCTTTAATTTATAAACAAACTTATTTCCTATTGTATTAAATTACGTAGTTTTCTAGAACATTTCGGTAGAGATAAGAAATAGTATAAATAGGGAATAAAATAAATCTTAGTCTTAATTAAGATTCAGAATGGTAACTATGTTTGAATGTTTTTAAATGTACGTGATCGAATCTACAAAACAAATAAATAGGGTATTTGTTACCTATCTTGTAACTAGTGACTTATATGAAGTTTGTATGCTATTCAGTAACATTTACACGGATACACAGACTACATAAATAGTGGACCATCGATCAAATTATAATTCTTTAAAAATTAACCCCATAATGTCAAACCCGTAAAAAAGGTTGAAAAGCGATGAATTACGTGATTTATGACATTTCAGACATTAACTATCTTTCTAAATTAAATTTTTTTCAAGTGATATGTAACCATGGAATGCATAGAGACAAATTAAAATATAGCTAAATAATTGAACAAAATGTTTTAAATGTAAATTTATGTAATAACATACTATGTAAGTAATAAAAATAAATATTATTTATTTGTAAGTGAACATATTTGAAGAAGAGTTCTAAATTCTTTATAACAATTACGAATTTCCACCAGTGGTAGAAATTCTATCGCATTAATTATTCTTAATGTTTCTAGTTCTAGGGTTAGTGTTAGTTCTGAAGCTAGGTTGTCAAAATTAAGTGGACTGCCATTTGAGAATAGTGCGATTCAAATTTAAACTTTAAGTTAATTTTATTAGATTTAAAAACTAAGTTAATTTTTTTCATTAATTTTTAAGTTCATTTCTCGTTATTTTTGCAAATTTAACTGAATTTCATACATTTAATTTTTTAAAAATATTCTCTTGATTGTTTGAACTTACAAAAAACGTGTTTTCGATATAATTGAAAAAGTTTTTACTATACCTGGACGAACGATGGGTTCTTTATGGTGATTTTAGAAGTTTTTTTGATATGTTTAATTTTATAACCAAGTTTACAAACAATACCTAATTATTATTGGATGTCGGCTGGCTTATGTCGATTCTTTGAATAAGTTTTCCTCTACTTTTCCTCAGTTTCTTGTGCCATCGTTATGTTTTTCGATTTTTCTAGAGCAAACAACAAGAACGGTTTAATTGTTAAATAGAAGTGTAAAGAGACATGATACTTCACATCAACCAAACGCTCTCTTGTGAATTTAATCTATAGCCTCCTGAGGTCGTGCCCAAGAGAGGGCAAAACACGTGTAGCAAAGAATTTAAAATAAAAAACATCGTTTTGTCAATACTGACTTTTTATTAATTTTTATAAAGCGATGTTACTGGAAAAACCCTAGCGACATTTATTATAGTCTAAAAGGAGATTATTATTAGTGTAGTTGTTTTACAAGCGATTAAGGTTCATTTGACATCAATGAAAACAGTCATATATAACTCTATAGAAGTCGTTTATGAAAGCCACAAACCGAATCGGACTCAAGTGACTATGGTGGGGCACTTCTGAAGTAACCGGGAAAAAGTTAAATACAGAATTTTTAATTTTTACGGCCTGGCATTTATCAGAGATATAAGATGCTAACCACATCAAAGGCCCATCAGTTAAGATAAATTTTTGTAATTTGGTCAGGAGTACTTCATAATGCAGCATGTCAAATGGCTTACTGAAATCGGTGTAAACCGCGTCAACCTGGTGATTTTTATTCAGACAAGCTTGAATGTAATTTATATAAGTTACAAGATTGGATTCTGCACGGAACGATATATTTTATCATAAACAATTTTTTCAAAAACTTTAGATAAAGTATGGCAGTAATTTGAAACACGATTTCTATTTCTACTCTTATAGATAGTGTAGTTCCTATCTACGCTTTTTTCCACTCTAATGGGAATTTTGTTTGAGTCAAAGAACGACTGAAGATGATGAAGAGTGATTTAGCAAGTTCAAAAGCGTATGTCTTTTAGAAAATACCCGGTAATTCATAAAAACCTGAGCTCATCTTATTGCTAATTCGAGTGAGACTCTGCGCTACATCCTCGATTGAGAATCAAGGTTGGAAACTGGACTTTACAATAGAAGTTGAGAATTCCTGGGGTTTTCTCTCGATAAATTGGTTATACCTTTAGTTTCAGGAGAATTTAAAACAATCTATAGTTAAACCAATATTAAAGGCAGTAGCCGTGCGTCTGAAGAAACGGCTAAACGGCTAAACCTAAATCTTTCTAATTATAGGTTTAGTGTTAGTTCCAGTTTTTCTTTGATACAATTATACAACAATCTAAGAATGAATACTACCGAGAAGTAGAGCTAATACTAAAGCTAGAAGCAACACTAAATCCAGAACTAGAATTATTTGGGTTTAATCGTAGGGGAAACTGAGGCATATTTATACAAGGAGCACCAACCCAACCTAATATACATCTTCTCATTTATTATTACTACATTCCAATCCAATAGCCAATCCTGTCCAAACTAACTAACCTAGTTAATTGTTATTTCGATCCATCGTATGTCATTTTAACCCATTTCGAGCCAATCCAAGCTAATTAACTATTATCAGATACCACAGCTTCAAGTACTTCTCAAATATGATGCTAAGTCTTACTCTACTTATGCTAGCTAATATTTCGTTAATAATCTTCTTAAGACTAAGTTGTGCTTCATCACTCCTCTCCAACTTGATTCCACACTTGCCCAAATTAGATTAGAATTGCATTTTAGAAACTCCCCTTTTTCTAAACTGCAGCCAATTTACAATTTTCAGCTTAATTCCTAATTCCAACCGCGACTAGATACTGTAGAAGATAATGTTTTCAGAATGCAAATTGTACACCAACATTGTTCAATGTAACTTAAAGGTCATCACATCATTAATTTCAACCTGCTTAAGTTGTCAAAAATGTTAAGTAATAGAAAAAAGGGTTAAAGCCTTGCTTTTGTACCCCAATTAAATCGTGAGCTGTCAATTATCATCGCAAGAATTTTGAGTAGGTCAGTTTTGTTTACAAACATTAGTTATAAGGTGAAGATCTCTCTTGTAACTAAATTAAAGAGCAAAGTTTCATCCCAGAGGAATGTTAAGTAGGTCAGTTTTCTTTACAAACATTAACTATACCGTGAAGATTTCTTTTGTACTCCAATTAAAGCGTGAAGATTTCATTTTGACCTATCAATCATCCCGGAAGAATGATATGTAGGTCAGTTTTGTTTACAAACATTAATTATACCATGAAGAGTTCTTTTGTAGTCGATTTAAAGCGTGAAGTTTTTATTTTGACCTGTCAATCATTTTTCGAAAGAATGCTAACTCGATTCAGTCTGTGGGTCGAGAACAGTACCAAAACAGGAATCTCGTTTCCTAAGGAACCTAAGGAAATGTGAACCTTATACCACCCTATACATAGATCACGCGTGATTCACGTGACTTATGTCTGATATTTAAGTGAATGATGCGTGACCCATGATACTAGGAATTTACACAAGATGATGGGAGGGGTGGTGATCGGAAGGAGGAAGGTGCACGTACTGGCATACGTTGATGACTTGATGGTGATTATGAGCGACGCGGTTAAAATGAGGGCAATGATACGGTCACTGGAAGGGTATTTTGACAGGAAGAATTTGAGGGTTAACGTGGATAAAATGAAAATGATGAACTTTTGGAAGGGGGGTCAAAGAAAAACTGAAATTTGGAGATGCAAGGGCAACGTAATCGAGGAAGTGTGGAAGTACACATAGATGGAGTATAGATTTAAGGAGAACAACAACGAGGAAAGACATATTAGAATGTTGACAACGAGGGCAAATAGAGTAATGGGAGAGGTTTGAGGATGGGGTGAGAGGATTTTTGGGAGAGATGTGGTAGAAAGAAATTGAATGTTTGAGAACTTTGTAAAAATCTAGTAATTATGTATGGGGTGGAGATATGGCGATGAAAAAACAAGGACCCTTCGAGAATGTGAGAATCAGGTGCTGAAGGTGGGTGTGGGACATGAAGCTAGATAAGTTGAGGCGGTGAGGAGGCGGTTTGTAAGAACCTGGGAGAGTGCTGCAGGCAAATTGAAGCAGGCGATGGACGTTATGGACAGCAAGGAGTGACTAAGAAAAACAACAATGAATTGATATGAGCAAAGCGCAAAACTTTATAATTAAAGTAAAAATTTTATTAAAGGTTTGTAATTTTTAGAGGAAGGATGTAATCTTATGAAATATATAAAAAGAATCGTTGATATTAGAAGTTGAAAACACCTCTATTCAAAAAAACATAATCTTTGTCACTTTCTGAATTAAGACCTAACCTCCTGCTCTAAATGAAATTTAACAAATATAATTATAACTGAGTACATTTCTACAGCAGGAAATATTTGGATATCCAACTATCCAATTATCAAAGAGGTTTTCCTACTTTAAGTTAACCTGGTTTAATACCAGACATCATTATGACTTTTTTACTTAAATAAATAGATATTTGCAAGTATTTATCTTAATCAAAAAACAGTTTTAAATGATCGTTTAAAACTTCAAATTAATCATCTTACTAAACTCTAAACAAATATTTACATCTAAATAAATTCGGGCTTCCGAACCAACGTTGAAACCTCCCTTTTTTACCAAAAATCCTTACCAAATCAATAACTTCCTCTTATTTTCAAGTGATTCTTCGCTATTATTCTTTTCCATTTCTTTAGAGGGAGCTTTTTGTTATTGTTTATTAATAGATATATCCTTGAAGGTTGTTATTGTCGTGGATCGTTGGAGAAACTTTCTGCGCAATCAAGTTTCGCCAATATACCCAGCAAACAACTTTCATTAGATTGAGTTCGTATAATTTTCGCGTATTTTCTCGTTCCGTTTGTTTTCTCACTGAATCGGTGGGATATCTTCGTGTACATAAAAATAAAGTATTCGAATTGAGCGATCAATGATTTATTGTGATTTTTATTGTTAAACATTGGAATTGTCGTCGCGACAAGTTACGCATTAACGTAAAATATTGCTCCTTATACGTTGAAGATTTATAAGCAATATTCGCCCGATGGTGTGAACCACAAATCATTTTACAAATTTAAAATCCACCTTGAAAATCAATAAATTTTTCGGGATTACAAAAAAATATTTTATTTTTCGTCAATTTTAAGGAAAATTTAAATTCTGTACGTATCTGGTAATTTTCCAAATCTCGTTGGGTGACTTGCAAATAAACGGGCTTATCAGACCTTTACCCTTTTGTACAGGGTTACAAAAACTGTTTTTTTTTCTCCGACCGGGTTGGTTAACAAAATTCGGTTTATCTCACAATGTCATTTACTTTTATTCCTCGCATTTAATACTATGTAGCGGGAAATGGTGGTTTTGGGAAAAGCATTAGAGGGCGGCGTGTAACATTAATTCTCATTTATTACGTTCTAGACTGAAATTTCGGTCGCGCACAGATAGCGATCGCATTTGCATACTGTTATGCGGCCAATAATGCGAGGCGATAAGACGAATTATCGATAGTTTATGCAAAGAACCGATGGATATTCAAAAAAGAAATGATAAGCTCATTAAGAGTTTCTTATAAATCTTCAAGGTTTCATCTTAAAAATATTGAGAAAGTTGGTAAAATCTGCAAACGCACAAAGTTTTTCGTAAGATAAAGACTCAATTTCAGACAGACATTACTCTTCTTAGTTTATTACTTCAACCTTTTCCTTTATATTCCCTTGGAGAAGACGAGATCGTTTCCGTCCTTCCACCTTTTAAGACATTGTGCGTAATTGTCCCTTCCCTTGTTTTATTTCTCGTAAAATACAAGTTTACGCTTTTCTCTGTATTACGCACTAGATGTAACGATTAAATGATAACATTTAAGAGTCTTTGTCAGAGACGCTGTAAAAATGGCTATTCTCTTGTTGTATCAAAATTCTATTAATGCTGCAACGTTGCAGCGGTCAGGAAAATTGAAAAACGAATCTGATTAAACCGGGATAAAAAGGGTGGTCGATCACCAATGAACGCCGTGGCAGTGTAAAATTGGATTATTTCGTGCCCTTTTTTCAATTATAAAAGTCATTCTTTGGGTAGAGAAATCTCACAGAGGAGATTTTTAGAGGAAATGGGTAACTATATGTCTGCGGAGAACGATTTATGTTTTTAATTCCTCATTTGTCGGACTTTCACCGGCTGATTACACAATGGTATATAAATTCTCACGTTTCCGAGGTTAAATTTACGGTGAAGTTATATTTTAAATCTTCTAGTTATCTGTCTTTATTTTCCCAGACAAAATTTATTAGTGGGAGGTAATAAAAAGTTTATTTTTAATATAAACTTAGCTTATTACCAGAAGTTTTCGTTATTTGATAGTTTAAAAGTAATTGAGACATTTTTTCGTTTATGAATGACGGTAGAAGATTGCTTTTTGCATTAAACCTACTTTGAATTAAAATATTCTGCTTCAAGAAGTTGCTCCAGCGATTGAAAATAATTTATTTGAAATTATTTGTACCCCCATCTTAATTGGTGGGGTTGTTTACCGATTTCCCTTTAGGTTTCGTATTTCAAGAACAAATTGACTTATCACGAGGAAATAAGAAGAATTTTAATATAAATTTACTTAGTAGTCACCATCAAATTTTGAAGATATGATCTATTGATTGCAAGCTTGCATAACCCTAAAAGTAAAAATTAGGGTACTTAATCTCAATTTATCTCAAAAACTACTTTAGATAGCATTATGAAACAAATTTGCTTAAAGCAAATTTAATGAAAATTTTATGTATCATAAATGATCTATTTTTTTCTGTAAATACCAATGCTATGATTTTTTGAATCAATGTCTACATATTTAATTGTTAAGCATGTGAATATAGAATTTAAAAAAATGTATCTTACGTACGTATTGAGATATCACGATGAAATAAGAAGTAATTTAAAGCAAATTTAATGAAGAATTTATGGACCATAAATAATTTCTTATTATTCATTAATTCCAATGATATGATTATTTCATCAAACTTTGCATTTTTAGTTGTCATAAATGTAAACTTAAAAAAATCATATTTTAAGAAAGTAAATTTGAAATATCCTGATGGAATGAGAAGCAGTTTAAAGCAAATTTACTTAGTAATCAAGGTTTATAATATCATTTCTTCAAACCTTCAAATTTCGAAGATTGGGCTTTGATTAACGTATCTTAAAAACTAATTGGGATATTGTTATGAAATAGAAAGCAGCTTAAAGCAAATTTAATGGAGATTTTATGAGCCACAAACAATTTCTTATTTTGTATAAAAACCAACATTTTGATTTTTGAATTCACAGGCTGTATTTTTATTTGTTACAAATGTTAATATAAACTTTAAAACATCGTATCTCTAAAACGAATTAAGATATCTCGCTGAAATAAGAGGTAAATTAAAACAAATTTAAGAAAGATATTGTAGACCGTAATTAATTTAGTATTTTCCATAAATATTAATGATATGATTTTGTAGATCAAACTGTGTATATTTAATTGTTATAAATGTGACTATAAACTTTTAAAATTATATCTTAAGAACGTTAATTAGAGATATCAGGACAATATGTCTAGATATCAGCAATTTAAAGTAAATGTACTTAGTAACGAAGGTTTAGAATATCATTTCTTCAAACCTTCAAATTTCGAAGAAATCGGCTTTGATTGCACCTTGCATAACCGTAAAAATAAATGTTAGGGTAATTAATTTAAGCGTATCTCAAAAATTAATTGAGATATTGTTATGAAATATAAAGCAGCTTAAAGCAAATTTAATGAACATTTTATGAGCCACAAATAATTTCTTATTTTCTATAAACACCAACGTTATGATCTTTTAATTCACATGCTGCATTTTTAATTGTTACGAATGTTAATATAAACTTTAACATCGTATCTCCAGAATGAATTAAGATATCTCAATGAAATAAGATCAACTTAAAACAAATTTAAGAAAGATTTTATGGACCAGAAATAATTTCGTATTTTCCATAAATATCAGTGATATGATTTTGTAGATGTGCATATTTAATTGTTATAAATGTGATAACCTTAACAGTAAATGTTAGGGTAATTAATCTTAACGTATTACGAAAACTAAATGAGACATTGTTATGAAATATAAAGCAGCATAAAACAAATTGAATGAAGATTTTATGTACCATAAATGATTAACTATTTTCTATAAACACGGATGCTATGATTTTTTAAATCAAAGTCTATATATTTAATTCAACATATTTAATTGTTAAAGATGTGCATACAAATTTAAAAAATGTATCTCAAGAAAAAATTGAGATATCACGATGAACTAAGAAGTAATTTAAAGCAAATTTAATGGAGAATTTTCCAAAAGCACCTATGTTATGAGTTTTTAAATAAAGTCTACATATTTAATTGTTATATATACGAATATATATTTTACAGGATTGTATCTCAACATCAACATGAGATATCACGATAAAATAAGAAGCATTTTAAAGCAAATTTGAGATAGATTTTTTGGACCACAAATAATTTTTTATTTTTCATAAATAACAATAATATGATTTTGTAGATCAAACTGTGCTATTTAATTGCTATAAATATGGCTATAAACTTTAAAAAATCATATCTTAAGAATGCGAACCTAAGATATCATGAAATCAAAAGCAATTTAAAGCAAATTTACTTGGTAATGAAGATTTAGAATATCATTTCTTCAAAAGCCTTCAAATTACGAAGATACGGGCTTCGATTACACCATGCATAACCTTAAAAGTTAATGTTAGAGTAATTAATCTAAAGGTATTTCAAAAACTAATTGAGATATTGTTATGAAATACAAAGCAGCTTAAAGTAAATTTAATGAACATTTTATGTGTCATAAATAATTTCTTATTTTCCATGAATACCAATGTTATGGTTTTTTAATTCAACATCGTATCTCCAGAACGAATTAAGATATCTCGATGAAATAAGAAACAGATTTAAGAATCATATTGTAGATCGTAAATAATTTCGTATTTTCCATAATTGATATGATTTTATAGTTTAAACTGTGCATATTTAATTGTTATAAATGTAACGCTAAACTTTAAAAATCATATCTTAAGAATGTGAAAACGAGATATCACGATAAAATGAGAAGCAATTTAAATCAAATTTACTTATTAGAATATCATTTCTCTAACCTTCAAATTTTGAAGATATGGGTTTTTATTGCACCTTGCATAACCTTAAAAGCGAATGTTAGTGTGATTAATCTAAACGTATCTCAAAAACTAACTAAGACATTGTTATGAAATATAAAGCAGCTTAAAGCAAATTTAATGAAGATTTTATGAGTCATAAATAACTTTTTATTTTACATAAACACCGATACTTTTTTAAAGAATCCTACTTCATATTTAATTGTTTAGATACGAATACAAACTTTAAAAGATTGTATCTCAACAACGACTTGAGATATCACGATGAAGTCAGATGCAATTAAAGTAATCAAGGGTTGGCTTGGGTTGGGTCATATCTTCACAAATCTTCAAATTTCGAAGTTATGAATTTTTTGTTTGAACTTGCATTACCTTAAACGTATATGTTATAGTTTTGGCACTTCCCTGAATTAAAGAATTACATTTTTAAATATGTCATAGAGAAATTTAAGCATTTTTAACATTTTACCCTGATGGTATTTTTGATAACATCACAATTCACATATTATTGTAAATTAAGCATCGCATAACGAACCCAATGTAACGATGGGGATATACCGAGCCAGGACAGAAAAACACAATAGATTTCGCTGTGAGAATCAGGAATGAGTAAATACGTATTAGCAGGTTGTGGCCGAAAAGTGAAGGTAGAAAGTCGAAATGTTGGACCACATGTTGGACCATGAGTTATGTTGAGATTTTGGATTGAATGGGTTGGATTGGAATAGGTTGGGTTGGGTTGGGTTGGGTTGGATCTGGATTCTAAAGTAGGATATGGGGGTAATGAAAAAGGGTAAACCCTTCCTATATTGTGCTTATTGTGGAGGTGGTACAAAACTGTAACCTTTGTTGTATGTAATAAGATTCTAACCCAACCCAACTCAACCCTTACAATAATGCACAAAAATGTTGAGTAAGATTTCTTGTTGTCAAGATTTTTTTATCAATGATACAATATGTGAAAAAATTTTTATGACATCTAATGATGGTGCGAGTTAAGCAGCCTCTTGTGTGATGGATATATCGGTATTTGTGTATCGGGTATTTCGTCTGGCTTGGCTGATGACGAAGTTTCTGATGTCACGTGACCGCGATCAGCAAATTCGAACGAAATACCTGAAACAGAAATACCCATATCTCCCGCGCACAAAAGGCATCCGTAGAGGTTATATAAAGAAAAATTAGAATGTAACAAGTAATTAATGGTTAGTAATAAATCAATTTTGATACAAATACATAGAAAAAAGCTGTCTATCTTTTGTTTAGTAGATATAATGAAAACTGTAAAAGCTGTCCTCTAACGGCGAAGCTTTAATACTGTTTCAGAAAATCAATACGTTCAGTAGATTCATCTATTTTCCGTTTGGAGCGTTTGCGTCAACACTTCACGCTGGTAAAAGTGCTACCGACCAAGAACAACCCACTTAAAGCCGAGCTTTCGGGCAAGTCACATGTCTCCGCTGTAAACAATCCATCGCTTCGAATTGATTCGACGATGTTTATTTAAAAGTTTCGTGCGCGGGAAAAAATAAAATACTCGTCTAAAACAAAAGAAAAAAATAAAAAAAAAACGAATTATTAAGGGCGAATTTTAAACAAAACTGTTGTTTTGGAATTTATAACCGATAAATTTATACAAATCGAATATTTTTTAATGTTGATCTCGAGAGTGCACGCCGCGGAATCGCAAGAACTCCACCGGCCGACACCGAAACATATCCAAAAAGGGCGGATTAAGATGTAAAAAGTTTATTTTGTCTATCTTCTACACAACTTTTCTTACTGTTTCTGTAATGTTTTTCGAATTTCTCGGTAACAAACTCTTTTTAGAAAAATCAATGTGCTCAATAATTAGAGTTTAGGGGAATAACCGTTCATAATCTCACACTTCTTAAGTGTTGCATCTATGGGTCCACGTGATTAGTACCAAAAAAGAAAACAAAATAATTCAAAACTTACAAAATACAGATAAGTAATAAACAGGAAAGTAGTTACAAATTAGTGCCAAAAATATTAAAATTAATAAAATATATTTAAACAAAAAAAAGTAAGATATCAAGTAGAGAACAACATATTTTTCGTATTAGTATACCCTGTATTTATATATACACATTTAAAACCATATATTTTAATAGAAAATTCTATGTCTATTATACACGTTAAAACATGATTATAATAATTGTTAGCCAAATTTAAATTTAAACGATCGTTAATGTAATAGTATTAAAAATAACATAAAATTAAAAAAAAAATTAATTGAATTGTTAACGGATGTAAAATTCAAACCGGAAAAACGGCGACGGCAAATATTTTCTTTTGGCTTTTGGAAAAATAAATGGCCACAGCGGACGTTAAACCAATTGCAACTGTAAGTGGTGCTCAAGCTAATCCTGAGGGAGAAATGGACGCTTTGCTACTAGGAAGAACCAGGGTATGTGTTATTTTTATTATTGGTATACTTATATACTAAAAATAATATTAAGTTGTTCAAATTAAGCTAAAATTAACACTTATTGTTTGAAATGACTTAATCTGAAATTAGAAATATTAAGTTTAATTGTCTTAAGTAATAAATACGTAACTTTTTGGTTCTAGATCGAATGATAGTTCAATGTAAAATATTTAATAACCTTTATGTTAATTATTAACTAATCATTTTATTTTATTTTTAATTCAGAATTTCGGATGGTTATATGTTTCGGCTGAGAGTGTAAGAGAGTGGCCGTCTCCTTGCGCTACCCACTAAAATCTCTCCCTCTCACTGAATTACCCCTCAGGGTGTATCTTCGTGATTTCAGCACATTCCTCATCTACCACGGACGTTTCTATCAACTCTTGTTCAATCGACTTTTCCTCTCTCTTTTTTTGTTCTTTGTTCTATCTCTCCATCTCTATTGTATTTTGTGTTTTACATTTTTAGACCTTTCTCTTTAATGCTTCAATCTGGTATCTCTTCCATGACACTTATGGATATCTTATGCGATCACTCAGCTTCGGATAACATTGTTTTTTGTTAGTTTATTATTATATTTCACACATGGATAAGAGGGGATCTTTCCATTTTGTTCATCTCTTTCCATTAGATTATCGCTCTTCTTCTAATCCTGTTCTCACAGTTTTTATGCAGTATGTCCCCGGATCGAGTTATAAAGAAGGAAAAAAAATTATTACTGATTTTTCAAACTTGTCTCAGCATAAATAATGCGTCGGATATATTCAAATCACAAAAATTTTATACTCTAACTGTAGAAGATAACTAATATTTCCCATTTTTATGTAAAAATGAGACATTTTTTAAATTGAAAATTTATTCAAGTTCAATTTATGATATGTAACCATAAAAACCACAAAATTAAGTTTTTCCATACATCAGACTTGCATTAGATTTGGAACTGAAACCATTTGGGTGTAACCATCCTAAGAGAAGTGCGGCTAAACCCAAATGTTTTTAGTTCTAGGTCTAATGTTAGCTTTAGTATTGATATAACCTCTACTTTTTGTTATTTTTCAGATATGGATTATTGTGTACTTGTATCAAACTAACACTAGGCCTAGAACTAGAAAGATTCAGGTCTAGTGTTATTTCTAGTTCTGTTTCTTGTATAACTCTACATTATTTTAAATGCCTCTATAACTGAAAGTATAACAAAGGCTAGAGCTACAACCCAGCTTCAGAACTAACACTATAAGGAACTAGAAACATAAGGGTTTAGTGATGTGCGGCTAAACCGTAATGTTTCTAGTTCTAATTTAAGTATTAATTCTGAAGCTAGGTTGAATTAGGGTCGGTTACGTTTTGAAGAAGAATCTGTTTCAAGTTTTCAAGCTGAATTGAAACGACTCTGTACAAGTCGCAATTTCGTGTGCGAACATTCTGTTTACAATGTTCTGAATGTTCTGTCAACAATTCATTCTATCAACGATGCCAACCGATTAATACTCATTTAGAAACTCAATTTATTAAAGGTATTCTCGATTGAGATACAAGAGAGAAACTTTTACAAATCGTCGATTTAAACTTTGACAAAGCTGTTAAATTAGCTTTATCGATTGAAGCAACCACATCAGAAAATAGAGAATTACATTACATTAATAAAACAAACAATTACAAGACAAATAAAAGAGATTATACACAGAATAGGAGTGGAGAAAAGAAGAAATGTTTCCCACGTATTAAATCTAGTTATATCGCTGCAGCGTGCAAGGAGAAGAACTTAAAATGTAAACCATATGGTAAAGATGATCTTGTCGAGATGATATGCTTCAAGAAACAGCAAGATGTTAAACAAGTAAAAACCGGAGAAGAAACAGAAGAAGAAATTACAGATAAAGATGAAGGATCGGATATAAACTATTTAAATACAGTCAATTTATTATTTTTTAAGACTTGTTTCTGATTTTTATTTAAAATAAATCAAATTTAAATTAAAACAAATCAAACTTCGAGAAATCAACATAACGTGGTTTTCTGATGATGGCAAAAAGCCGAAACCGGTAGTAATCGAAAAATAAAAATAAAATTTATTTCACCGTTAAATACGAAACATTTCTTTTGCAACTCCCTCCTTAACAAACACGATGATAACAAAAAGTCAAAAAAAAAACAACGCGCTCAATTTAATTCAGGGAAGTAACCATTCTGATTAATTCAAGATTACAGTACAAATTAAAGAGAAGCAATGCACTATGGAGGTGGATACGGGGGCAGAATTATCCATAGTTTCTTATTCAACATTCAAGAAGCTTTGCCGACATTTACAATTACAAAAGACATCTACGGAATTGGAGACCTATACGGGGAAAATTATCAAACCGCACTGTGAAAGTAACATACCATGGACAAAATATTACCGAATCACGTTGTGTTTTAGACAAAAGCGTCGACAACATTTTGGGAAGAGATTGGTTGAGAAAGCTTAAATCAAATTGGTCTGAAATAAACCAATTAGTTGTTGATAAAAAGTTTATATCAAATGTTAATACTCTTATTTCGAAATATAATGAGATTTTCCAACCACATTTGGGTGAGATATCTAACATGTTAGTATCTCAGTCAGTAGTATGCGCGACTTTAAAATAGCATAACAAGTTTCACCTATTTTTCTCAAACCAAGACCGATACTATACGCCCTTCATGAAATTATAAAAGGTGAATTAAAGCGGTTTAAGGACACAGGAATAATTGAAAAAATAAAGTACTTAGTTTCAGACTACAAGGTAACAATAAGAAATATCTAAATAATGATAATTATCATATACCAAGAAACGATTTATTTGACAAGATGAGTGGAGGGAAATTCTTTAGCACAGTATATATTAGTCAAGCTTATTTGCCCATGCTAGCTAGTAACCAAAGTGCAGCTTTGCAGACAATAAGTACTCATTTACATTTATCCACAATGTAGTGGAGTAAAAACAGCTCCGAACGTGTGGCTACGATTTATGGATCAGACTACAATGTGATCAGAAATTGATTAATGGATCTACAAGAGCTGAAAGAGATCGTGTGTTTGACTATACAGGGTGATTCATTAGCTCTATGATAAACTTTGGCAGATGAGAGGTGATGCGATTCTAAGGAAAAGATGTTATATTAACATGGGTCCGATTCATTTTGGTTAAAGAGTTACAAGCCTTTGAAAATTTTACACTGTTAATAGGCAAATGAAAATGTAACATAAAAAATAAGTTTAAAAATTACAAAAATTGTTCGAAATTCAATTCTAGTTCAGCTTGAATGCACGGCTCACATCGATGAAGTAAAGATTCTGTCATACGACGTATGATATTTGGATCATTCCATATGCTATTAGCTGCATCTTGAATTCTGTCCAGTAGTTGCTGGCGGGTAGTACACAAGCTGTTTCATGTGTCCCCAGAAATAATAATCCAGCAGATTTAGATCTGGGGATCGTGGTGGCCAGACTACTAGACTTCCATTGCCAATTCATTTGTTTGCAAAATGTTCATGTAACCAAGCGATGACTATTCCTCCTCGATGTAGTGATGCACCATCGTGCTGATACCACTGGCTACCAGATTGAACGATGTTAAGTGGTACGTCGTCGATAGAACCGAAAACGTCATTTTCCAAGAAATTTCAGGGAAAATACAGGTAGCAATGAATCGTTAAAAATGCTACCCCAAATGTTTACACTAAACCGTTACTGAAATCTTCCTGGTCTAATGCATGTGGATTTTGCAAGGACCACACATGTTCGTTATGATAATTATTTGTGCCGTCCCTAGTGAAACACGCTTCATCAGTCCACAGAACTTGGGAAATGAAGTTATTATTTTGAGTATGGTGCTGAATAATCCAGTGGCAAAATGCTAAGCGTTGCTCAGTATCTCCAGGACGTAATGCTTGAACATTTTGGCGAAGAAACGGATGTAACATTTCCCGATTCAGTACACGCCATACAAAAATTTGGGATATTTGTAACATGCTCGCTATACGCCGAGTACAAATTGAAGGGTCGTCAAGTACTAAATCAATTACACGTTCTTCATTTTGTACATTCACATGGGTACGAACGGAATGTGGTGGAGCAGGGTTACCTGTTTCTCTCAGTTTGCGAAATGGTGCACTAAACACTGTATGGGCAGGTTAAGAAGGTATTCTCTTGCTGCTTGCCGAGCGTTTCCGTTACAAAGCCCGTATACAAAAATAATATCTGCATATAAATCTTCAGTCGTAAATACATGCATTTCCGTTTTCGATCAAAACTCTGACAATTATAAACTTTGAAACACATAGAATAGAGTAAATTGAAATGTTTGACATAAAGAACTCAGTTTTGTTATCACAGCTAACTTTGTATTTGTGTTTCATAATTGTTGTTGCGATTGTTGCGAATCTTTCCTATTAAACTGTGTTAAGTTTTCAAAGGCTTGTAACTCTAGCCAAAATGAATCGGACCCATATTCATATAACATCTTTTCCTTAGAATCGCATCACCTTTCATCTACCAAAGTTTGTCATAGTGTTGATGAATCACCCTGTATATTAGTCCAAGAAAATACTAAAGACGAATTTCTTCATTATTTAGAAATTGTATTAAAAATGTTAAAAGTAAACAGACTACATTTGAAAAAGGAGAAATGTCAATTTCTTGTAGATTGCATTGCTTACTTGGGACATAAAATTGATAGAACTGGACTTCATGAATGTGTCTAGCAAATTGGCACCTATTTATATTCTCCTCAGGGAATATAAATCCCACTTAATATCCCACTTAATTCTATTGGTCATCGAGATGTGACAAGGTATTCAAACAATTGACAGAAGCATTTGCAAGTGCAACTGATGCTATTCGAATGACCGATTGCGTTCGCGTCAAGGTCTCTAAGTAAAGCAGAAGCAAATTATAGCCAGACCGATAATACTGATAACTGATTATAAGCCCTTAATAAGAATTTTTCATCCAATAAAGGACTTGCCAGCAATATTTGCGATACGTTTGTTGCATTATGGATATATTCAATTGAATTTTTGGCCACCTGTATAAGATAGAGCAATACAACTAAATACCTTTCATTTTAGACCATTTGAAGTGTAATTACAAAAATCTTCAATTTTGTTACATTATGTTAACAATGTAATTATATTACAATGTTATTAATTTTGTTATATTTTTTTTAATTGGCCAATAATGTATACGTAGCGACATTTTCGTTCAATTCTAAAGCGAAAATGTTAATTGCATATGCAAATTTTCTGGCAAGAAAAAAGCATGCAAATGCTGATTACTTATCTCGATTTTCAAGCTCAAATGACGGGAAGGACGAACATTTGAATATGGATTCAATGTATGCCTTAAATCATTTAGATACTTTACAAATTGGCCGAGAATAAATTTAGAAGGAAACTCTTAAGGATCCTGAAACTGCAAGTCTTTATAAGAATATCCAAAATGGATCTGAAATGGAAAGGGGTGAATTTTTGAGGTACTCCATAAAAAATGGACGCATCTTGAAAAGTATCCGTGTTGTTATTCCTAAAAAGTTACAAAACGGGATTTTGGATGAGTTTCATATTGGATAGTAGTGAATAGTGGATACAAGTACAGTAAGAATGAAGAACTTAGCAACAAGCTATGTGTGTTGGAAAGGGGTAGATAAGAATACTGATAACTTAGTAAAGTGTTGCAGGAAATGTTGTTTATATAAGAATAAAATTTTTATATAAGAAAATCATTATCTTTGGGAGTATCCAACGCAGGTAGTCCGTTACAAGAACAGTATTTTCTAATAATAGTCGATGCTCATTCGAAATATCCTAAAGTGTTTATTATAACCAAAACGGATTTGAAAACTACTATAAGGTTTGCATATAACATTTGTACATTTTGGCATTCCAACAACTTTGTTGAGTGAACATGTTTTACATCTCAAAAATTTCAGATCTTTTTACAACTTAATAGAGTCAAACACAAACTGACAGCACCTTATCATCCGGCTGCAAATGGCCAAGCTGAAAGATTCGTACAAACTGTCAAACAAGGATTAAGAAATAAGTCAGGTAAAGAAGACTTGTCTATAAGGTAGACACGTTAATTAATGCAATACAGGCGAATTCCACATTACAAAACGAAATAATAACCGGCAGAGTTGTTATTTAAAAATAATCACCGAATCGAGTAGGACTTGCCGAGAAGACACTTTCCTGAAAAAAAAAATGAAACAATTCTTGATAGAACTTCGAGAGATTTCCAAGAGGGTTACTATAGATAGGCGAGATTTTATGCTAACAAAGATGAGAAGTGGAAGTTCGGAGAGGTATCGCAAAAACTTGAAAAACTTCACTATGAGGTCAATATCGAGAGACAGCCGCACCGACGACTCCAGGACCAACTGACAAGTTGTGGAAAAACCAATGAGGAAACTGAACTGACTATTGAACAAACGCCAAAACCAGAAAATACACAGAAAAATGATTCAAATCCGATCTCGGAAGTAATGCAATAGAATGTTTCAGCAACAAAGAAATTATCTAGAATTAGGAAACTTCCAAATAGGTTAAATCTTTGATTACTTCATTTACATTGATTAAAAAGGGTAGGAGAAAGGTGTTATATGTTTAAGGAGTTTTCAGTTTCGTGGGTTGGTATTAAGGGGAAAAGGGAGGTGTAAGACAGTTAACAATTCGCAATGTAAAAAAACGATTATTCGTTGTATGTGAAAATGTCGAAATAAATAGTTAAATACATCTATTTGAGTTTATATACACAACATGACTAGTGTCAATTCTATTTTAATTTATGATTCAGTGTAAGCACTAATTACTACTACTGAATTCAGTTTTGCTTTGGGTTGGGGTGGGTTAGATCTCTTAAGACAGTTAAACCTAAATATTTCTAATTCTAGGTTTAGAATTTTAGTTCTAGCACTATAATTAAATTAATCCGCATATTTCTAGGCTTAAATTAACCATAAATCCTAGTTTTAGTTCAACAGAAATAAATCAATATTTCATAGATACATTATTCAACTAAATGTTGAATTAACACTTACACACCATTACAATTAACACTAATCCAGTTTCTAGTTCAAAGTTTCCTATTAGTTCCGGTAATGGTGCTTTTGTTAACTCTGGTTTTAGCTCAATTAAAATCGGCGGTAAAAACGTAATTACACTAACTTAAATAATTTAAATTTAACATATAAAAATATAATAAAACGCTGATGAAATGAAAAGACATAAAATTATCCGCCCTTACCTGTGAATAATTCTTTTTGTTCGACACGCCTTTCACGGAAATCAAGTGTCAAGTACCGTGACTGAACGATTTCGAAAATTGCGCGCTTTTTTAACGATTCAATCTAAAGCTAAAAGGCCTTTATGTAATAGCGAGACGTTTTTATAGCTTTAATATAAGAAAAGTTTAAGCTAATCTTGAAGGTGGTTTCAAAATTCCTCTTAAGCAACTGCTTTTACTTCAAAACAGAATTATAAATTAATTAATGCTGCCACCTTCATTAAATATTGTTCGAAATTGAATATTCACATATCGTCCTAGTTTTACAATCCCTCTCGTACAATTCGTGAGCCTTCCGGCAACGTCGCCCTCTCCAAATATAATTCCGGATCGATCGAAAATATCATGCGACCACCGACACTCGGTGGCGGACCGTTTGAAATCGAAAAAGAGCCTGGAAAATCCGCTCTCTCACGCGGTGGCGTTAAATTAACAAGACAGCCGATCCCTTGAGGTTATACGATCCAACGAACGTTACTCCCATCGCTGTTCTGTTGCACGTTAATTTTCTTAAGAGGCTTCCTTTTCCACGCTTCCTGGTATACTCAGCTTAATGACACCGCACGGTTCTATGTCTTCATAACACTGAATTAAAACCGCGACGCTTCAAGTTTAACGTTTTTAATTTTATTTAGCTTTTCGTTAAATTGATTTATGGTTAAAGTGGCTATGGTAAAATTTCATCCCCGTCGGGGATGTGAATGAAAAGCTGTTAATAAGATTTATTTCGCTTTTAATTGGTGAATTTACAACACACAGAGTGGTTGTTAAAAATTCTGTCGTTACAAAAAAGTGAATGAAAATATTTTGAAATTCTTACTAAAATTAGTCTATCTTGAGTTTTCAGCCTTACCTTTGTTTGAAAACGTAACACCCAAGATTTCATAACAACACTCCCCTTAAGTGTGAACGTAAAATATGTTATATACTTAAAGCCTTAAAAAACCCGAAAATGTGTTTCGGAAACGTGAAGCGAAATCATTTAAGAAGTAAATTAAGGAATTACTTCAATTTGATAATTTGGTTGGTTGCGGTGAGACACGATGCGGTTTTGATGCTTGTCGTTGGACCATTTTAGTGTGAGAAGAGTTGCAGGAAACGATAAAATGGCTCGATACATACGGTTGATGTAAAAGAAAATGAGGACATTGCGATAAAATATCGTATGTTAGTGCTTTCTGTCAATAAAGAGAAACTGTCGTGGTTATGTAAATCAATATTATTACCTTTACGGTGGTTAAAATATAGATATTAAAAGAGTTCACGTACGAAATTCAAACGAAATATGGATAATAAATATTGACATCATCACACAATGGTTCTTCAAAAAATCGATTAACAATATAAATTTTGTATTTTTGTTTAGGTTGCTAATATTTTCGGAACCTAAAATTGTTAAATTTTAGCAAATGTTAATGTTAAAATTCAAAATCTTATAAAAACTTTGGTGACCATCTACAAGTTCGTGGAATAATATACAGAATGTAATAATAATGAAAATATGTGTAAGTTAAAAAAATACATAAATTAAACTAAACTTGCAAATTAATAGGTTGTTGGGTCAGACGACACCACAAAGTAATGAGGTTTGCTCGTCCCACAGTTCCCATAAACATATCATATACTAGGATTTAAGTAGTAAAAAAACGTGCAGCGCTTATAGCGCTTATAACAAAAAAAAAACATGAATCAAGTGAAAGATTGAAGAAATTAATTAGTATTAAATGTTGTTTCTGAAGATCTAAATTGATATTCCATCGGTCGCTCATAAAACTCGATAAAATTCTTCCTAAAACTCGACAGCTCTGATATTTTTAATGAGCGAGGAAGGTTATTCCAAACATTTGTTACACTTTAAGTGAAAAAATTCCGAAATGCAGTCGACGCATGACGAGGAATTGGAAGTGTATCTTTTAGATGAACATTGATATTGTGTATTTAAAGATAAACTGCTCCCCTGTGCAAAATGATATAATTATACATATTTAGCAACCCTCACTAATGATGATAATAATGTCATTTATTTTTCTCTCATTTTTTCTTTTATAAAATTCTTCACAAATATACATATAATAAAATCAAATGAACAGTTCAGCTAACAATAAGTGTACACACTCTGTTCTTACACTGATCATGCATATCTGGAAAACTAGAATTATCCTTCTGCCTATAACTAAGACTTAAACTAAAAATATGTACCCGTCTTCGATTGTCCTTTGTTATATAAAGTCTCGGTATGAAGAAATAAGTTATTAATGATAACTGAGAATCATCAGCATACACATAATATTTACAATACTTCAAATACTTGAAGAATATACTAGTATAGATGATAAACAATAATAGATCACATATACTGCCCTGAAGCACTCCTTTAGAGACCAATTCTGGTTTACATAATAAACTATTAACTTTATTTTATTATTATAGTTCCTTATTTTGTTTATTATTGTCTTCTACCCAAAAGATAATGTTTAAAAAATTCAATTATTATCCGACCTAGACAAATGGAGTACATAATGCTCAACAACAAACCTTTTTGGCGACCTTTCGGTACACAACATCAGCACAGTATTACAACTATGACCCGGAGTAAACCCTGACTTATACTTTTAATAAATAAACTTATTTACTTTTTTTTGTAAACCCTTCATATAACTGAGACACACTATTTTTTCTAGTACTTTAGAAAGAGCAGGTAATATACTTATAGGTCTAAAATCAGTATAATATTTTAAAAGGTATATTTTTGGCAATTGAGTGACAATCACTATCAATATCTGGCTCATAAGATTCTCGTGAGTTCTCACACATAGACCTTTTATTAATTTTTATTTTACGCCAATAGGATGCGAAATTATGGTGAGGTTACCAAAGTATTAACAAATTTTCAAATAGAAGTTTTCAATTTTGCTAAACTATCGTAGAAGCCAACATAAGAATGTGTAATGTACACATTCAATAAGGGTGTAATTGAATGTGTATTACACCCTTATTGAAGTGTAATACACTTCATTTATTGGTATTACATATACCAATGTAATACCAATAAATGATGTATTACACATTTATTGGTTTAAGAATTACCAATGGGTTGTAGAAGATACTATAGCTACAGATACTGTGCTATCATATTATATTACATACCAGATTAAACTGCTTGAGCGGCAGTCCTGGATTGAAGATGAAGATTTTTTGGGCCTTATTGTATTTATTTAAGATTCTCATGGGTACTTATTGTATTGTATTCCAGACTATGTATTTGCTATTAATATGGGAGCTAAAATCCATCTAGAGAGAGGGATGAAGAACATGGTAATACGAGTTTTCTCAGACAGTCAAGGTCCTCTCCAGGCGCTGCAAGCTGTGTAAATACTATTATTGGTTCTGGTTAATGACTGTAAGAGAAGTTTAAACACTGAGTTGGGATAACAGAATCTCTCTGACCTAGATCTCAGGTTACTCTGGAGATGCTGGTAATGAAGCGACAGATGAGTAAGCACGAAAAGGCAGCGCTAATACGTTTATGGGACCAGAGCCATAACAATTGGAACAATTGGAACAATTGGGACAATTGGCGATGATGGTCAAACACAGCAATGTGCTGTGGGCTGTGGAAAGACTTCATGGTAGATCAGCTCTCTTTGAGTTATTTGTTGATATTGCCATTGCCAAATCCGGGAATATTCTTGGACATGCTCATAGAAGTATTAGAGTTCTAATGGGTGTCTTTACTGGGCACTGTCGACTAAAGGCTTATCTCAACTTGTAGGGTATAGTCAACGATATTGAATGCTGTCTATATGCGAAGCACGAGGAGACTTTTGAGCATGTCTTATGACACTAGCCTGCTGAAAATCGCATCAGATTCACGAATTTTAGGTCGCAGTTTATCCCTCCTAAAGATCTGAAAAAGTTTTCACTGGACAAGGTATTAAGTAATTTATATAATGCAATGTAATTGATTTAAGAAATAGATGTAAGTGGTCGCAATAAGCAGATTTCATAAACTATATAGAGCTCTTTACCGAACTTGGTTGTTAGGCAACCACTTCTCTTATCTTTCCAAAGAGACATTAGATTAAACTGTCCAAAATAGCTTCACTTTACTCTCATTGCCATAATAATGAAGTAGCACATAGATTTATGATTTCTTAGATCTTGGAAAAGAACTACGCTTATAAATCTTTACGAACCAACTCATCGCAAGATCTTTCACAGTTGACTAGTGTAGACTTCTTTATGTATATGCAGTTTTTTCCAAACTAAAGAAACATATACGGCAATTGAAAGACCTCTCAAAGATGAGAAAGAACTCATATAATAAAAAAATTCAGTACAGAATAGTATAATAAACTCTATCTTGTAGCATACGTTTTTATTAATGGCAATTAGTTTATAACTTCTCTCCCAAAAGACTATAATACCTGGGTGCTCTGGGTGCTGAATCACTGACAAAATTTTTAATGAGTACAGAGCACCCATACGGATAGGTGCTAAATGCGTGAGTTCTGTGGGTGTACAAATATTCATACAAATTTCTTAATAATTTTACCTGATACTGGTTCTAGAATACTTGACGTTGCTTGCAGAAGACTTAAAATGCTTCTAGAAAACTTGAAATGCTTCCAGAAGACCTGATACTGTCTCTAGAAGACTTGATACTGTGTCTAGTAGATTTGATACTACATCCAACAAACCTCATATTGCTTCCAAAGGATATTGCTTCAAGTACACTTGAAATGTCTTTCAGAAGACTTAATACTACTTCTAGATGATTTGAAATGCTTTCAGAAAGAAGTGATATTGCCTCTGGAAGACATGAAATGCTTCCAGAAGACTAGAATAACTTTATCTGGATTGCAGTTATCATTTTCAATTATTTTTTAATTTTAGTATACTATTGAGTTTATTTTATCCAATTCAGTACCAGCATTTACTGCGAATACTTTTTTAGATCGCACGCATTTTGAATTAATCTAAAATTAAAAACAATGTTCTAAATTTATATGAAATGCAAGGTTGCTTATCGTTGTTTAAACAAAAGATTTTGAAGATCATCTTTATTCTGATTAAAATATTCTTTTAATGATTCTTAATTCGTAATAATTGCAAAATGTCGTGAACAACAGCTATATCTCAGCTTAAGAGCTTGGAAAGTTATTGATTTATTAAATTCAAAATTAATAAAAAATAGTAAATTAATAAAATTAAATTTATTTGTTTTTGTCGCGGGTTACGAAAATTATGTATTAACAATCTACACCAATACCTACTACCTTTCTGTAAAATACATAACTTTTTATAAAGATATTTTACATTTTATAAATATATTATAAAAATTATATATATAAAGATTTTATATTGATCAATTTTCTAATCTTAACATTTAAAATTAAACATTTGGTTGTAAAAATGTTTGTGTTTTAATCAACAATTAAAAACGTGGCTTTTTAATTTATTATTTCGGTTTTTCCAACAGCAAAAATATGCAAAATAAGCATAGTTTATACTACGAAAATTTTCTGGAATGTGGACGTACTTTGCCATGTGGTTATTTATTTCTCGAACTGAAAGTAAAAACATGTTCATTTTAATTGCCAATAATAGATTATCGATGAAAATTTTCAATCTTATTTTTAATAGAAGTGCAAACACTGGTTGATACTGGCATTCCAAAACTTTAAAAGCAGATTTCTTGCCCTAACCAAGACCTTACAATCCTAGGTAAATATGTCAGATGTCTATAATACGTTTTATACAAAGTTCAATACATCCTGTGCGTTTCCAGAACCAGAGTTATTAAATACCCAGGTATTTATTTTCAAGAGAATATACCCTGGGGGTTTTCACACTTATAATCCGTTGGTATTTACCCGGCTAAGATGGGTATTTCGAGGTATTGATAAAATTTTAAAAAAAGTACTACAAAGACAAAGACTACCAAAAAAGTAACCATCTTTAATCCAAAAATACCAGTTCTTTTTTAATAAAAAGCAATAACAATAATTATTTACACATAAACTCAAAAATAATATAATAATCTCCAAATCACTAGTTCCCAATCTTCTTCGGTTTGCGGTTTCTTAAATAATGGGGTTTGTTTTCCACGGTGTCCTACATTCGATTCTTTTTAAATTGTTGATTTTCTTGAAAACCTGGGAAGCTTTCCCAATTTTTCCATTTTAAGAGAGGTACGGCTAAACCTGAATCTTTCTAGTACTAGGTTAGTACTAGATTTATCTGTCATTCGGTGGTTGATTGTTGTAAATTCTTCTGGGAAGTATAACTAATACTAGACCTAGGGACTTTTGGCATTTCTATACTTTTTTTACTAACTTCATAAACTGGTATTTTTATGTTTTTGTGAATAAATTAATACTTTCGAATTAAATATAATATTGTTTGGGTATTTACCCTAGGCCGAATTAAATACCCGGATACCCAATTTATAAATTCCTAACCACTGGGTATTTGCCTGTCACTCATTACTGATAAGAATTGAAGTTATAGAAGCAATGAAATTATAGAAAATATCAACATTCTTTCTTCTGCACAACATAAAGTAGCGCTGTGATTACATATGTATCATGACTCAATGACAGTGATTGCGTAATGATCGGTCTGTAATGGTCATGATTACAGAACGATAGCGAAATTGTATGAACTCTGATTTTTTTTCCATACAAAAAAGGTTTAAATGACTCTTTTCGTACACAAAGAACCAAATTGGAAAAATTGAATGTTGTAAATTTACCCTTTGACCTTTCAGTTAATTTATATTCATTCGGTGGTGACAGCATTCTCCAGTGATCTATTATGAATCAATGTACTTCTTTGATGTGTCGAACGCAGTGGCTAAAATTACAGCCCGTAGGCTAACCAGTAAATCTACGCTTATGGCGTTATTGATCGGCATTAAAGCGAGTGTGATTACAACCAGATACAAATTGATGCGTTAAAATCAGTTATTTTGATTTGTCTCTCTTAAAAAGTCGATTAATAATATACGGTTTAACTTTGTGTTCGGTAGAAACTTCGAGGGACCCATTAAAATCGAGAGTGGGGGGAAGACAAATATTTGCTGTGGCATGTCTTTGGCAGAGAGCAGTTGTATTTTCTTAGGTAAAAGGACTTCTATTTCCTTCGGGAACTGCTAACGTAATAGTGATCGATCCAAGCGAACAAGAAATATGAAAGAATTTTCTGTAAATATCAAAATTGCCGTTGTTTAATCCCATCAGCGAGTAAAATTGTTAATAAATAAAAGTGATATAAAGGGTGAAATATCCCGCCGTAAGTGAACTGCGACGACCATAATTTACTTACCTTGGTTTTGCGGTAAGCTCGCCGCCGCGCAATAAATTCTTGTCCAAAAGCTGACCCCAAACAGATTCGGTTTTGACATAGAAACCGTATTTCGTATCCGAACACCGGATAAATACATAAATGCCAAGATCGGTTATAACAAAGCTCCAAAAATATATTCGAACATTTGAAATGAATAATGGCCCCTATAAAATATTTCCGGAGAATCGAGAATCAAAGGAACCATTTGTTGATTCACAAAATACGACAAAATTGTAAGTTAAGTGTTTCGTATCTTAAGATTAACGGAAAATCGACGCTTAAAGAAAAGTTGCGACAGCTAAATTGAACTTGTAACTACTGTCACTACATAGAATGGCCCTCAGACGTTCCCAGAATAATGATTAGGCTTCTTGGGATGTCGATTAAATTACACGACACAGAATTGATCTGGGATAATCGAATTCTGCGGAGTGCTGTGAAATTCACAGCGACGTTTACTTATTTGATCAGTATCAATTTTGATTATCTTTGCGATCTAATTCGTAGTTAAACACAAAATTAATAGCGTGTTAAAAGCGTTGTATAATTTTAATTTAACACAACAACGCGAACCTTATAATCCTCGCAAAAATGGGGCACGAAACGAAAACACTTTTACATGAATATTCATACAATTGTTTTGTTTCGTCCTAGTTGAATGTTTTATACAAAAAATAATTTCCAAAAAAATAGATAAAATTTTCTCTTTGGGTAACTTAGCCTGATTAAGCTATTAGATTAAAACGAAAGTTCTACCATAAAAAATTGCAGGGTAAAAACAAAAAAAGCGAGAAAAAGCTTCTCTAAACGCTCAAATATCGAACCTTCACACTGATGGACTGACGCTCTCTAATGCGAGTAACCGTCGAAGGCAATATTATGTTGGCAGTTTTGGGGTTGTGGTTCGTGATGGATTTACCTTCCTTTTTACACATCGAAAAATTTCCAATACGTGACTTTCTTTCAACTAATATTACTTCAAAAACTAAATTAATTAAACTTTTTTGATAAAAAAAATTTCTTTTCTGTTTCAGGTGAGTAATCTCGAATTAAAAAAAGAAAACCATCTCTATCTTTCGTAAGTATTTTATTAAATTAATTGGCTACAATTAGATACATTGAATCAATCTAACCTAAAATGCAATTAGTTAATTAACGTTTGTGTTTAATGATCTGCGAAGCCGTTCCAATTAAGCACTTCCCATCCAAGTTAACCAAAGAATTTTACGTTTGACTATTGATTGCGTTAAATTGAAATTTACTCTTGGAATATTACGTAATTCGTAGTCGTCCTCGCTAACAAGAAGGGGGAATGTGAATATTCGAGACCGCAAACGTAGTTTAGAGGATACGTCGTCCAACTTTACACAGTAATTACGTTGTTACCCGGTTTATGATACGTTTACTCTGTACATACAAGTTCTAAAAGTCAGTTTAAGCTCAAAGCGACTTTTAGAGGTAGACATAAAATCGTTTCGTTTTTTTTTCCGGAGATTACAAAAAAGTAATTCAAATTTCTCTTGCTTTTTATTATCTATTCAGTCATTACGTTGGAATGTTGGGGTATTATGATAAGATATCAAGCAGATTTTAAATGAAACATTAAGATTTTTGTTCATTAAAGAATTTGTTTTAATTGTTTAATGCCAATATCTGTATAGAGAAGGTTGGGAATTTTTGAACTATCACTGTTTATTCAGATGTAGATAAACTGAAAATTTAGTAATAGTGGAAAAAAATGCTTTATCACTAAACATTACAGGTCTATTTACGCACATCAGTGACGTGTCAGTTCCTTTTTTTCAGTGTCAGTAAAAACCGTTAATATAAATGTACGTCGGCAACGATATTATTCAAATTTCACTGACGTAGTTTTTCAGAGCTGGGCAATTGTTAACTACAAAAGTAGTTAACTCTTTTTTGTGTTAAAGTAATTGAAAAAAATATGATAAATCAAAAAAAAAACATCCGAGTCAGAAAAGATTTAGTAAAAAGTAAATGACAGAGCTATTACAGTACTTACAAGAGAGAAAAATTAGTAAAGAAATACCCCATGATTATAAGTTAATTATCATTAGCTATAGTTGAACTGATGTTCAATTTTTCAACCTTGCTTAATTCATCAAGAACAATGCTATCTCTGACTGTCTTCTTGAGCAGTTGGTAGTAGCTTTCAAAGTTGCAAGATTCCTTTACTTATAAACTTTACTTATAGCTTTACCTATAAAAACAGGTTTAGAACTGTACTTGTCTTCTTGAGGTAATTTTTAATTTGAATCTTGTTTTATACTACAATTGTCTTGCAATAACTTTACTTATTAGTCTAGATTTTTTTAACCGGGAACTTACAATTTATTTTACTCCGATACATGAACGTATTTTACAAGATTTATATTTTCTAACTCGTCTATGATTTTTTTTCAATAACTGACAGTTCTTGAATCAATTTATTAACCATTTGGCGGTAAATATCATTCTCCTTTCTTCCTCATAATTATAATCGCATTTAAAATAATTTTGTAACATATTCTTAACTTATTAATCTTATTCTTAACATATTCTGTTATTACTATCTTGTAGTAGTGCCTGTCGATGCCTAATAAGTCAAAACACGTGTCGCACTGATCTTTATAAATAAATATCGTTTAAGCCAATACTTGATAAATCTGGAAAAATCCTTGCCTTAGAAACGTTAGGATTTAGCCATCTTAAGAGAAGGAATTGATTGAAAACTGTTGGTCCCCTACCGCGACCTATAACTTTGTGGAAGATACAAAACATTTAAAGAGAAAATTTAATTATTCTTGGTTGGAAACATACTCTCCATAGTTGGTATTTTCCAGGCGCCGAAAAGGAACATTTTGTAAACATTGTACGTTGTTCCCACCAAATCCACATTCATTTAGATGCATATTGGGATCATATTGGAACACATAAGGCCCTTTTGTAAGTTCAAAGATATTCACGAACAGCGCAAACAGCTCATTGAACCCCACTTAAATAAGGAGGCATTGAAACCTGCAAAATCTTTTCTCGAAGGTACACCTGTCGATTTGTAACTGAACAAATATTCCCAGGGAATTATTGAAGAAAATCGGAAGGGTTACACGATTTAGCACTGAGAGATAAACATTATGATGGAGGTATTCTCGACGATTTGTACAGGCTGCGAATTGACGCGGAAGATTTGATTTTAAGGAAACACATTGAGCAAGGGAAAAAGAATGTAAGCTACCGTTCATTGGATATTCAAAATGCAATTATTGGTATTTGTGGAAACGTTATTAACGCTGATATTATGAAAAAAGTGAAAAAAGCAGCAGCATATATTGTGCTAGCAGATGAAACAGCTGATATTTCTGACACTGAACAACTATCACCATTGAGCTACAAGATTTGGATGCGATATCTATTGCACAATATAAATAAATGCGTTGATTTTGGTTTTGATAGTTGTTCAACGATGTCAGGAAAAGACGGAGGGGTCAAACAATCTTACGCAAAAAGTAGTCTTCTACAAAACCCTCTACAAAGCCCTCAACTTTCATTGCTCGTCCCCCAAACTGAATCCAGTTATCAATGATCTAAATTCACTTCCTAAAATTAGCAATGCCATGGGAACCACCAAATATACTATAAACTTTTTTGGGGAATCAGTTTTGAGGAGGAAGTTGATACCTAATATTTCCAGACTTTGCGAGACAATATGCAGTGAGAAACACAAAACCATCAGAGTTTTTAAAGAAAATCTTCTAGTCATTCTAGAAGCCTAACAAACATTATCTTAGGAAGGAAATGGTGCAACTCGGAGAAGTGCTTTCCAACTGCATGCGGCTACTTAAAGAATTTCTTTCATTCTCGAGATTATGTTGGTAGCCAAATACTCGGCTTTAATGGAACCTGTTGTCAACGTATTCCAATCTGTATCTGACGTGATCAAAGCCTCGGAATACGTTAAAAGGATTTTACTTTTAATTAAAAACCACCGTGGAAATCCGGAAAAAGTGACAGACGAAATTATAAAGGAAGCTACTGCTGTTGCGGAGAAAGTCGGACTGGAGAAGGACATTACATCAATAACGCATATTACGGGGAAACAACGTCATAGAAACAATCAGCCAATAGAAAGTCCTTCAGAATAATGGAAGAGGTCTTTAGTAATACCATACTTGGATTCAATTATCACCTCCCTTGAACTACGTTTTGCTGAATAATACACGCCATCATTCGCATTATGTAGGTTACACCCGGCGCCACGCAGAAGATGACAACTGAAAACCTGAAACAAACTTGTGAATCTATTGCCCAGTTTTATGATTTATCGAACATAAAGAATGAAATCGAACATTGGCAGCAATTGTGGCACAATAGGCTTAATCTAACAAATCTTGCAGTTGTTGATGTCCTAAAAGAATAAATTCCGTTTTTCCCGAAACGGAAAATGCATTGAAAATTTTGATCGCTTTTCCATGCACGACCTGTACAGTAGAACGATCCTTTAGCAGCCTCAGAAGACTAAAAACAAGGCTAAGAAGCACCACGGCAGAAGATTGCCTTAATGGTCTGGCCATGACACACAGAGCTATAATAAATAAAAACCTAAATAATTTTGATGATAAAGTGGTTGAAAGTTTTGTAAAAATCCCCGCATGTTATATTTTAATTAAACATTATTTTTGTTAAAATAAATAATTATTACTAGTTTTAAAAGTTTGATTCAGTTATTGTGCTGTCGAGGGCTTGTGAAGTATTATACATTGATATCAGAACCATTCTTATTACAATGGTCATCGAGGCAAAGACTTCCAAGGTGTTATACATATTTTTTATCCTCCATAATATTGGCTCAGTTATTAATTATACTCCACTACTATTTTCAAGTAGTTAGCCCAGCTCCGGTATTTTTGTACGCGTTTTGACGTGTAATGTAAACGTAACTATTTAACCTAGTACAAGAATAATTAAACCATATAAATATGTGTCTCAATAATGTGTTTTAATTAAAAAATTTTTCGCAGGAAGAAGAACTAAACAGAATATTAAAATTCTAAATAAGAAATTGTAGATGAAGAAAATGAATAATATGCCCAAATAGGATACAGTCGAAAGGAATCTCTTATTTCTGTATCAGAAACTTGTGTTGAAAACCACATATCGATATCGCTTATGGTTTCAGAGATACAAGATTTTCATCAAGAAGGTGCAATTTGACAAACCATCTCTTGTTGTATTGCCACTTTATTCAAAAAATTCTTGTTATATCATACACCAATTCTATATATAAAGTTGCAAATTCTCCTTCAGTTCTTCTTCGTCTTCTTGCAACTTTTTCTCGTCCTTATCCAAAATTATAACCATTCTTCCATTGATAACTATGTCTTTAAACATCTTCACCAATAGCATCAAAAAACGAAACGTATGTAATACTGATGGACTGAACTAATAGGGAACTGGTACGGAACTGACACATCACTGATATGTGGAAATGGAACTTTGCACTGACACTGATGCAATACTGATAGCAAAAATCGCCACTGTGCCGGACATGTGTGTATAGGCTCACTTAAAATAAAGACGATATTATTCACTGGTGTGTGTAAATGAATCTTTAGTGGTTGTGTAAAAAAAGTACTCTTATTAAATTTGTAATAAAACATGTTTTTTAACTAAACACATTTGAATTTATATTTTATTAGCATTAATGTTTTACACTGCTTTCTTATCAATAATAATAGAATAATAAAAATATTTTTAAAATACAACACATGCCTTCGTTCGTTTGTGATATTGTAAAGACTATTTACAAAATGAATATTGATTTCTTACTTTCGGTACGGTATAATTAGAAATCTCTACTTAAAAATATGGTTTGTTGAAATCATATCCTCATATGGCTTCAGTTGTCAACGATAAATGTTAATATCACTGAAGGTTTTCAAAATCACTAAATATGATGTGTTAACAGGATATAAATATTGATGTATTAAATGTAACACCTCGCCTCGAAGCAACCTCGGCATACTAAGGACAAATATTTTCTTATAAAAATGTTGACTGTCCGAAGTATGTGTTGAATCTGAACCAAATGCTCAACTATGTCTATATACTAAGATATTCATTATACGATTTATATCAAGTTAACGTAATTTTAGGCATTTATTTTTAATCAGTCAATGTTTTAAAAGATAAAACATCATTAAACATTTTTTGCTCTCTTATTCTCTCTACTATTCTACTACGCTCTTCTATGATTTAGTTATTTTTTATTTTTTAAAATTTTTTTATAAAAGTGTTGAATATTGTGTATCTTTATCAAAATATTACAGAAACGGTTTCTTTTTAAATCTTTTCAATTTCTTTTCAATCCTACAAAACTGAAGATAATGTGGTAGTATATCAAATTGTATCAATAGTAAATCTCGCCCGCAATCGATCTCGATGGGGGCAAGGTAAATATTTTCCTATAAATCTTCTGAATACGCTGTATCTGTGATGCGGTATTTATTAAACGATTATTAACTGACGATCTTGTTGATATATCAAATATAGCGCTTCGCCATTCTATGCATTTTTGCAGTTGTAGATACTAGTAACTACTTGGTAGTTAATAATCAAAGCATCATATTCTTAGAGTAGTTTAAAGTGCTTAGTAGTTACATTATACTACTATTTTCAAGTAGTTAGCCCAGCTTTGTTATTTTTGTACGCGTTTTGACGTACAAAACTTCAATCAACCAAAACTGACGATTTCTTGTTGATATATCAAATATAACGCAAGTGACCTCGGCAAAATGGGGATAAAATTTTTTTATAAACCTGCTATATATTGTGTATCTGTGTGGTCGCTTGCGAGACACTGTTAATATATCAAGTATAGAGGTATAGAGTAAGGACAATATTTTTTTATAAAAGTGCTGAATATTGTGTATCTTTACTAACATATTCAAGACACGATTTCTTCTTTTATTAGCGAGGTCGCTTACGAGGCGCTACAATCCTTTCCAACTTCGTGTTAATATATCAAACATTGCGCCTCACCCGCAAGCGACCTCGGCGAAGTGAGGACAAAATTTACTTAAATTATATTAAATTAAATTACTTATAAACCTGCTAAATATTGTGAGAAATGATTTGTTCTCATATATTGTGTAAAATTGAAAAAAAAAATTGTTTCAAATTTTCGTGCGTTGTTAGGTGTTTTACGGAGAGGAGGCGCTCGCTTCGAATAACGTATCCAGTTTTCACATTGTATCGTTTCACTGCGTTTTTCATTTTGTTCGGTTTTGAAAAAATTTGTTTTCAAATTTTCGTGCGTTGTTAGGTATTTTACGGAGAGGAGGCGCTCGCTTCGAATAACGTATTCACTTTTTACTTTGTATCGTTTCTACGTTTTTCATTTTATTCGGTTTTGGTTTTTAATTTGTAATTCTTACAACAAGTCAACATAAATACATATAACACAATAATACCTTTGTGATAATATTTTGATTTCTCCACTTTGTATGACGAAGTAAGTTCCCTTTTAATTTTATTGGAATATAGACAAAACCTCGATTATTGTCCATTTTAAAATGTGTTTACTGTTTTAATTTCTTTCTATATAACGTAATTTAGGTTTATTTATATAATTTTTTTTATATAAGGAATTTGGTTTTAGAAACCCTTTGATGATGGTAACTTGCCGAAACATGTAAGGAAAGGATAAATCAATAAATTTAACATCGATCACAAGTTAAAAAGAAAATTTCATTTTCACCTGATTTTTCTAAATAACCTTAATCGATGAAAAAAATGTATTAAATGTAGTTTTAAATAATAGTTAGTTTAAACAACAAATTTTTGTGCAGGAGCATTTTCATTTCTAAGTAACTTTTTAAATGATACATAATAAATATTAATGTACCGTGTCAATTCTAATGCAGTTTCACAACCAATTTGTCGGTGTTTTCAGTCTTACATAATATGTCATGATTTAAAGAAAGGGTCTGTATTCTTTTCCATTTATAAAGTTTTCTTGTAAGACTAGTAATTTTCTTTGAAATTTCCAGGTTCATGCTCTCAATAATATCCCTCGTTTACTAAAGAAAATTTAATATGCGGCCTTATTATCAAGAAAATCGATGAACTATTTTGTTAATCTTTTTCAAACATTGCCAAGCTTCATTATAGCAAAATCAATATTCCTGATACAAATGAATGTAACATGAAAAATAAGTACTAATTGTAGATTCTAAGATTTAAAGGACTCTTTTTTGGTGAAATTAAAACCATTCGAGCATTCATTTTATTTAGGGTTAGTGGGTTGGTATGTTTTAATAAACCCGGTATAAAATACGGTGCTTAATTCTGAATGGAATATCTCATTAGCTCCTGCTTACAACCGAAAATATATTTTTAGAATTTGATTTAAAAGGAAATGCTTTTACGACATTTCTGAAGAGATATTTTTTGTTTATTGGATTGAAATTGAAACAGAGGTCGTTGTTAAACGCAACTAATCTCGGCTCGTGTAGCGAAATCACTACGGTTTATGTTCCTGCTAGTTAATCGCTATCGTAAACCTAATAGTAGGAGCATGTGTTCGCAAACATATCCAACACTATCTAGGGTATTAGCTAAATTAGCGCGACGTAGGATTCGATATTTTGTAAAGTGACTATTGTATAAATGACGTTCTCGAGTTGATTTGACTAACAGATACGTTCAAAGTTTTAGTTAATATATTCGGAGATTGTTATTCGCTGTATCTGCAGTTTCCGTGACGTACTATACTCGAGGGTTCTGCGAATTGACACGAGGCCCAGAGTCCTAAAGGGATTATCAGCGAATTTCACCACTCCCAGTTTTCCCCGAAGCGAAATTTATTCTGCATAATTCAGCGATAATTTTCCAGTGGTAGCCCTGTCAATTGGTTATACACTCCCCGAACATATTCAACCAACAACACTGGGGGGGCACATATAATTTACAAAAGGTCTTTGTGCGTGCTCTCGAGGGCTCATATAATTAAGATTCCGGATCGTGACGTTAAATTAACTTCTCTGCCATTTTTCTAATATGGGCAACACGGTTCCCCCAAAATTTAATTAAGCCCAAACCAGTTTATGATGTTGACGATACCCAAAGTGACAAGTTAACTTCATTTTGGCATATAATAAATTAATGAAGTTAGATGGAGAAAATTTTTTTAAAGTTATTTGTAAACCAGAAATGGTGAGATTTGATATCGATTTATCAGTTCAGTGAATGGGAATGGTAAATTTAGACCACCAACGGAAACTATCTAAGCAGATTACCGGTTTCGTGCATGTCAAAGCTTCAAGTTTAATGTGATTAACAAGATTGAACTAAATGCACTATGAAGTTTAACGTTAAATACTTAATAGTATAAAGCCGACTTAACTTAATCATCTAAATTGAAAGTTCTATATAAATGAATTCTGTATAAATAAATTCCTAACTTCATATCATCAAAGGAATTTTAATACTAAAAAAAAGACTTGACAATGGAAGCGTAATAAAGGATTCCTTACTCATTCTCGTCGCCACAATGCAAAGCGTATAAATGCCACAAACGATTCCGCTGTTATTCACTCTTGAAGATACACCATTGTGCTTTACAGTTTCTTTTTATGACGACGTTTATATTTCTTCCTTTTTTGTTATAACGATTCGGAAAATTAGGTCATTATACGATTTTATTTGAACTTTAGTTTTTTAAAAAGTTAAAAGAAAAATTAAAGCAAAATTAGGGGTAATAACCAAGAAAGGAAATGAAAGATGAGTTCGTTCATGAGTAGGTATAAATCAAAAAAATGTCCGGCGAACAAGAAAATATTAGATTTTCTAACAGAGAAAAATGCGAGAAAACTCCATAAATAATTTCAGTTATTAGTTTTGATTTTGTAATCATATTTCAAAATCAAAGGACTTCAGTGAACTATTATCGTGATGACCTGACCTGGATCTGTTTATTTACCCTCAATGAAGCCGGCAAAGCGCAAACTGTACCAGACGTCGTTAACTCGGTTTATTGGAAATTCCGTCGTAAAGCGAACCGCTTTATTCCAGAGATTGGTAACCGGAACGTTATTGTTTGGACAAAACTTTATTTCGCAGTCGTTGCGTGTATCTTTTAATTATCCCGCAAACAACAAATTTTGGTATACTTTTTCATCGCGGACAATTTTATTATTCCCCTTCCTGTCCCGAATCGCACAACATTTCACCAAATTTCCACGGGAACTTCCAAACAAAACGAATCAAAGTTACGATGCCGATACCGTCATTCTTATCGGCAACTCCATAAGTCCTTTGACTTCTTGAGGGAAACTCAATACTCCGATAACAAGGAATACGCAAACTGTGTCTTCGTAACTGACAACTTGAGCCATGAAAATTTGTGGGTATCCAAGAGTTTAATAAGTTGAAATTTAAGGATTTAACATGATATAACTTTTCTTTCTTTTCTTTACCTAATATAAGTTTTGTTGATATTAAACTTGGGAAAATACTAAAAAACTTAGAAAAATATGCTCTTTTGTCTTTATCAAAATCGTCTTGTTGCACTTTTAGCACAACAGTCTTTTATGGACATTGGTTTTCTTCACAACACTTATTCATACTGAATAGCTCGTTAGATTGTATGCCGCATGGGATACTGTATGATTCATCATATTATCATGGTTTCTTTGAAGTTCCTGTAGCTCTTTATCTCTAATGATGTCTCTCTCCTTCATTATTTCCTGATATCCTACCGTACTATCTATTTATCTCTTGATGTAATCTATCTCCCATTATGTGTCGTATTATGTTTAAAAGTAGTGATGTTATGGATGTTGATTTAGTCGATGCGGACGCGAAATCGGATTTTTTAATTCTAATTTCGCGGATTGGGATGCGTAAACGGATGCGGATTTAACCGATGCGGAATTACAAGAAAACCTTAAGCAGGAGATTTATTTTATTCTTTAGTCCCGTTATAAAAAGAATTATATACTAATATTTTAATGAAAATTATATATCAATTGCAATTTTCATATTTCTATATATCTATATATTACCGGTAATCCGTATAATCCAGTATTCCACCTAGGAAATTTACAGAATACCTAAAACGTTTAGGTAATATATGAAATGTTATTAATTTTATTCTATGCCTAGGTATTCTATGAAACACCAAATGCCAAGCCGGCAATGTATATAAAAGACGCAAACATGAAACCCGGATAAGATTTTTTTATTACAATTGGCAATTATTATTATTACAACAGGCTTTTAATGAAGTATAATTAACTTGACCATTTTAATGATAATTAAATTGAATGAAATTATACAATTTGTGAAGAAATTGAAATAAATCAGTCTGGTATGATGGCATCAGGTTGCGTTGGGTAGAGCTTCAACTTCATACCATCTCTCATATTGAGTTGAACTTCGAAGTTTTGTTATTTTGGATTTGATTTTTTGTTATATGAGGGATGGTACGGAGTTGAAGCTTCGTATCAGAAAAGAAGTTCGAAGTTGAAGCAAAAATTAAAAACTATTCCAAATTTTAGGTATGATATGTTATGGTTGGGTTAAGTTGTGCTTCAACTTCATACCATCCCTCATATTGAATGGTATGAAGTTGAACTCAACTCAACCCAACCCAACCAAAGAAAAATTTTGGATCTGATTTTTGGTTATATGAGGAATGGCATGAAGTTGAAAGTTAACACAACTCAACTATAGAAGAATAAATCAAAATATTCCGTAATTTTTCTTCAATAGTTGGATTTGGTTGAGATCCAATATTCTTCATACCTTATTCATATTTATTTATACCATATTCATACTTAATATTTTTAACTGTAGAAGAAAAAATCACAGAATATTTCCAAAAAACTTAGAAGATTCGTTAGATTGGGTTAAGCTCCAATCTTAATTTCACATTATTGAACATGAACAATGTTATGAGTTGGCTTAGGTTGGTTGCATTTGATTTGGTTAAATTGGGTTGGGTTTGGTTGATTGGGTTGAACTCCAACTTTTTACCATTCAATATGTAGGATAGTATGAAGTTGGATTTCAACACAACCCAACCTAGTTCATAACATTCTTCAAAAATCATGGACCAATACAACTTTTGGAAATAATCTTTGTGTCCAAAGCGTAAAGTTAAAGCAAAAATTATGTTAAACGCAGACATTTTCTGGACATAGTTCGGGATATCGTTCGTTATAACCGGGTGCGTTATAACCGACTTACAGTGTAGTTCCTCATGTAAGAATAAGTAAATATATTTTTTGACAATATGTTAGTTAACCCAGAAAAACTTTAACTTTTATGCAATTTAATTGTGATTTTACTATAGTTACAGAGAGATACTAGGCGCCTTTACTTCTGAGGTACTTAATCAATGTTGCAAAATTTAAAACAATTGATTTTGAGATTTTTGAAAGAGCTTTTAGGATGTCAAAAGCTAAAAAAGGCCTCTTAGAGTGTGTCAAAATGATAGCAATTGGGTCTATACCTCCTTCGATTGTTTAATCGACACAAAACAATTAAAAAAACAAACAAATGAGATGTTTTTCAAAAACAAAATACAAAATTTGATTACAAAATGTATTAACCAAAATGGTTCTAGTGAACCAAAAATAGTTTTCTGATGCACAGCTAAACCCGGATGTTTCTAGTTCTATGTCTAGGTTAGTTCAAATAATCGTGCTTCTCAAACGATTTAAAAAATTTATTTATTAATGCCGAACGCTAAATGTGGATCCTCTAAATACTGCGGATTATTCGTATTTGCTGATGCAGATTCGTTACATCACTATTTAAAATATCGATGTGTTTATCTAGACCGTGTTTCATGTGTTATAGTTGGGTTGGGTTTCTTCGTTCTTCCTCTAGTGTTCTGTCCTTCTAATTATGGATCTTTCCTACATTCTTTCAAGACTGTGATTCAGTGTAGTTGGATTGGGTTGTGTTTGATTGAGTTAGGTTATGTTTGGTTTCTTCGGTCATCATCTAGCTCCCTGTTCCTCTAATATGGCTCTCTCCTATATCTTTTTCTTATATCCTATTAAACTATTCTCTCTGCTTTTATTGAGCATATCACGTTAAGACATCCATTTGTTGAACCAGATCATGGTTGATTATGGTTAGGTAATGTTGGATTGGCTCGGGTTTCTTCGATCTTCCTCCAGCTCTCTATTCCTCTCATGATGTTGTTATGTATGTTCATATTTTACATCATGTTTAAAATATCCATGTGGTAATCTAGACCGTGTTTCATATATTATGTTTGTTGGTTGTTGGTTATTATGTCCTGTTATGTATCATATTATGTTTAAAGAGTAATGTGTTAATCGAGACTGAATAATTATGGTTGGGTTGTGTGGCATTAATCCGGTTGAGTTGGATATCCTCTGTCATCTTCTAGTTCTCCACCTCTAATGATGACTCTCTCTTACCTCTTTTCCTAATATAATATACATAATCAAACTATTCCCTCTCCTGTTATGTATTGTGTCATATTTAAAAATCCATGTGCTGATCCAGACCGTGGTTCATTATAGTTGGGTTGTATTAGATTGAGTTGGGCTGGGTTTACGTAGTATTATCATATCATGTTTAAAATGGTCCAGCCAGTCGTTCTTTATGGTTTTGTTGGATTGGGTTGCATGGTGTTCGGTTAGGTCTTCCAATTATCTATCTTTGAGGAGTACTTTACTCTTAATCAGACATTTCCTAAGTGACATAACTTTTTTCATGTATTCTGTCAACCTAAAACATATGAAGCTTTGTACACATTCAAATGACTAATTTCCCATATTAAGATGGTTTAAGCGTTTTCGGTATCTTTTAGCCATTTATTTTATTTATTTTTCTTATAACTTCATTGATGTGACTTAACTCTTTGCCTACCTAATAGCGGTACTTAGAAGTCTTCCACATTTTAAATATAACTGTTAATAAAAGTTTATAAATTATGTACTATTTTTTTCACTCAATGTAAAAAATCCAAAACAGTTATTGTTATTAGAATTTAAATGAGACTTAAAACTACCACTATGGTACAAATGATGTTTGGACCAGGTTATGGTGGAATATGGTTAAGGACCGAGACCGCAATCCAACCACCGATATCCAAAACTAGGTTCATTTCCTCTCCTTTGTTAAATCTTTCTCATCTCTCGTTTTCTTTTCACCCATCATTATTATAAATTGTCTTGGATGAAGGTTGGTTGGGCTGAGTTGGGTTGTCATCCATTACAGGTTTTCTTGTTTCTTGTACTTTATGTATTACCTTCAATTGGTTTGTGCCTTTTTTCGTCATCATCATGGTTTCGGGTCTGTGCGTTGTCACTGGTAGTATGCATGAATTGTCTTGTTTAAAAGTAAGAAAGTAAAATTCGTAATAGTTTATAAGATGAAGTTTAGTTTATTATAAATGGATATTCGGTGCTTCACAAGCACCGAACTAAACTAAACTTCATCGTATAAACTATATGTTCAAGCAATTTTCTTTGATTAAATAGTTTGCCAATATCTCTTCACCTTCGCTTTAGGTATCAAGATCAAAATATTTCATGTTAAAGAAAGATTTCGCATCTCATCTCCATCTTCGTGTCACTGTCGTTGTCCTTTCAATCATCATTTGTTCACTTCTGGAGGAAGGCCTATTTAATATGCTTCCATGTTTTTCTGTCTTGGACCACCTCAACTCATCTGCTTCTCGTAATTACATTTATGTCATCTACCCATCTTCTTGGAGGTTTATCCGTATTGAACTTTGTTATTCTTAATAGCCAGCTAGTCACATTTAACGCAGCCTTGTCAGTCTAGGAAATGGATAATCCATTACAAATCCAGCTCTTTATTGTGCTTTCTGCATGATCTTTAACTAGTTGGTAGTAAGGCATCAAATGTAATATATGTAAAATAGTGAGAGCTGTTAAAACGACATTTAATAAAATTTAAGTTTGGTAAGGAAGTGATTAAAATTACTGTGTCATTCATGTAATTTGTTCGTATTATTTCATCGTCCCTTCTAAAATTATCATAAGAATAATAAAATATATGGTTTCATGTAGTACCAAACATGAAGGCTCCATTAATTTGAGTTTTTCCACATAGTTTTGCTTTAGTTATTGATGAAGTCGATTCATTTTTTATACAAATTATAAAGGGTATGCAAGTCATATAAAATAACTACAAGTTACATTATACTTGGAAAAAAAAATTATGGTAGGGTTGCTGTCTCTAGTTTCAGCCTACGGACGACCTTTAGGTGATTTTCCTTGTAAGAAAACGACGAAGGCGAGCAATAAAACTTCGTGGGACGCCAAATCGCGTTTTCCGTCTTTATTGCTGTCGACAAAAGAAAATCTCTTCGGGAAATCCGCGAACCCGCGCTGGTGGCCTTCTTCACCTGCCCCTTATATTAGATTGGAATTTTATACGCCTCTCCCAGAGGTATCAAAGTTTCTAGACGAAACCTCCCCGAAACGTCATTTCCGAGAACTTAGAGCTAATAGTTTCAGAACTAAACCTAAAATTAGATTGCATTTTTTTTTATTTTTGCTATTATTCCAATAAATCCAATGTTATTTCGCTTTATTTGTTAATTGTAAATACATTTGAAACGAATCTTAAATTGTAACATCTTCCGCTCTAATAAGAATTTCATTACACCCAAGGTAAGGTAGATGTCTGAGTTTCACGTAATAATTTAGAACTTCAGTTTCAAGGTACATTAAATGTTATACCGGCTCACAGACCGTGGAGAAAAGCAGTAGAGTATTAGAACTTGACCCTCGTTTTAATGGTTATACGCCATTGGATACCGAGGGGCTAAAAATGTTTTATTAAAAATTATATAAAAAAATAAATTATTACGCTACGAACTAAATAACCTTTTCTTGAGAAAATAACCGAGAGGAGTTTGCTTAAAATCAGAACAGAAAGGAACGAAAGGAATTTAATAGGTTCGAAGCTTGGCAAAAAGGCAAACTACGGTGAAACCGGTGCAGCTGCCGTGCATATTAAAAAATTCGAATCTTCCGCTTTCCATTTGACTTAAACGGATTAATTTGGTTTTCTAATATCGCAATTCAAACAACTTAATAAAATCGTTGATGAAAATTATTAAAATTTTATATGCTTAAAATTAAAATACAAAACAGGTAAAAATCTCCATGCAGCTTTTTCTGCATTAAAAATGAATTTTAAACGTATTTATTAGGAAGGCGTAATTTGAATTGAAAATTTCGTTAAAACAATACACTTAAAATATGTAAATTTTAAAATAGATAGCAATTCGAGATCAAATAAGTCTTTAAAAATAAATTTTGCATTTATTTGAATTTAATGAATATTTCTTTTTTCGGTTATATCATTTTTCACCCTCAACCTCCTCATAAATTTCACCCCGATTTACATGCATGCATAATCTCGAAATTAAACATAACCATTGAATATTCATAACAATTCCGAAATCGCCAACATCGCAATGAAATCTCATCAACAGATTATTTCACCCCCCATTGATTAAAACTTAAATCAATGATCGTGTTGGTTTTGATAAAGTTCACTAACCCATTAGTATTGTGACCTAGATAATCTCGGGTTTTATTGGATTTACGTTTAAATAGTGACACGTTCAACCCCAATCGTTCCTAAATCTTCTGTCATTTTGGAGTAATCAATATATGGCGTTAAGTGAAAATACATTTTGCATTCGGATTCTGTTATAATTTGTGCGAAATTAATTATCGTTGTTAATTAATAATCAAATTACATTAAATGTAAGTAGATTTTCATGAAGTAATTTAATCTGATAAGTCGCTAGTTAATGAGTAAAGTTAATTATTTTTGGGATGTAATCAAATTGTGTTGGAGGAATATTAATCAGATATTAAGGGAGTTATATTAAGTTTAGCTGTTGAGCTCTCTTTAAAAAAAATATTTACAAGTTTTTAAATAAGCCAGCTATTATTTAGGTTTTAATTGTTCCAATTTTTTGAACTCAATTTGGAATAAATTTAATACTCGTATATCAAAAACTAATTGAGATATATGAAATAAAAAGCAATATAAAGCAAATTTATATAGATTTTAACATTTTAAGAATTACCTCTTGAAATTTTAAATCCTTGGAGTTACGATAGGATTAATGTTTGCATATCTCAAACACTAATTGAGATATCGTTCTGGAATAAAAACGATTTTAGGCAAATTTATACGGTATTAAACATTTTAAGATCATTACTTAAAATTTTGAATCTTTACGGTTATGATGTTTTTAATGCAACTTTGCATAATCATGTACATAAATGTTAGAGCGATTAATCTTTGTGTATTTCAAAAATTAATTGAGATTCGCTATATAATAATATAATAATAGGGTTAAGGGTATTAAACATTTTAAAGATCATTACTTAAAATTTTGAATCTTTACGGTTATGATATTTTGAATGCAACTTTGAATAATCCTGTTGATGAATGTTAGAGCTATTAATCTTTGTGTACCTCAAAAATTAATTGAGATATCACTATGAAATAAAAAGCAATTTAAAGTAAATTTATATAGATTTTAAGATTTTAAAGATTACTTCTTAAAATTTTAAATCTTTGGAGTTATGATGTTTTGAATACAATTGTGAGTAATCGTAAATATAAATGTTAGGACGATTAATCTTTACATATCTCAAAAACTAATTGAGATATCGTTATGGCATACAAAGCAATTTTAAGCAAATTTATAAGGTATTAAACATTTTAAAGATCATTACTTAAAATTTTAAATTTTTACAGTTAAAATGTTTTGAATACAACTTTGAATAATCATGTACATAAATGTTAGAGCAATTAATCTTTGAGTATCTCAAAAATTAATTAAGATATCGTTATGGAATAAAAACTAATTTAAAGCAACTTTATACAGATTTTAACATTTTAAAGATTACTCCTTGAAATTTTAAATCTTTGGAGGTATGATGTTTTGAATACAATTGTGAGTAATAGTGAATATAAATGTTAGGATGATTAATGTTTGCATATATCAAACACTAATTGAGATATCGTTCTGGAATAACAACGATTTTAAGCAAATTTGTACGGTATTAAACATTTTAAAGATCATTACTTAAAATTTTGAATCTTTACGGTTATGATGTTTTGAATGCAACTTTGCATAATCATGTACATAAATGTTAGAGCGATTAATCTTTGTGTATATCAAAAATTAATTGAGATATCGCTATATAATATAATAATAAGGTTAAGGATATTAAACATTTTAAAGATCATTACTTAAAATTTTGAATCTTTACGATTATGATGTTTTGAATGCAACTTTGAATAATCCTGTTCATGAATGTTAGAGCTACTAACCTTTGTGTATCTCAAAAATTAATTGATATATCACTATCAAATAAAAACTAATTTAAAGCAACTTTATATGGATTTTAACATTTTAAAGATTACTCCTTAAAATTTTAAATCTTTGGAGGTATGATGTTTTGAATACAATTGTGAGTAATCGTGAATATAAATGTTAGGATGATTAATCTTTGCATATCTCAAAAACTAATTGAGATATCGATATGGAATAAAAAGCAATCTTAAGCAAATTTGTGTGGTATTAAACATTTTAAAAATCATTACTTAAAATTTTGAATCTTTACAGTTATGATATTTTGAATGCAACTTTGAATAATCATGTATATAAATGTTAGAGGGATTAATCTTTATGTATCACAAAAATTAATTAAGATATCGTTATGGAATAAAAACTAATTTAAAGCAACTTTATATAGATTTTAACATTTTAAAGATTACTCCTTGAAATTTTAAATCTTTGGAGTTATGATGTTCTGAATACAATTGTGAGTAATTGTGAATATAAATATTATTACGATTAATTTTTGCATATCTCAAAAATTAATTGAGATATCGATATGGAATAAAAAGCAATCTTAAGCAAATTTATGTGGTATTAAACATTTTAAAGATCATTACTTAAAATTTTGAATCTTTATGGTTATGATGTTTTGAATGCAACTTTGCATAATCATGTATATAAATGTTAAAGCGATTAATCTTTGTGTATCTCAAAAATTAATTGAGATATCGCTTTGAAATAAAAACTAATTTAATGCAACTTTATATAGATTTTAACATTTTAAAGATTACTTCTTGAAATTTTAAATCTTTGGAGATATGATGTTTTGAATACGATTGTGAGTAATCGTGAATATAAATGTTAGGATGATTAATGTTTGCATATCTCAAACACTAACTGAGATATCGTTCTGGAATAAAAACGATTTTAAACAAATTTATACGGTATTAAACATTTTAAAGATCATCACTTAAAATTTTGAATCTTTACGGTTATGATGTTTTGAATGCAACTTTGCATAATCATGTATATAAATGTTAAAGCGATTAACCTTTGTGTATCTCAAAAATTAATTGAGATATCGCTATGAAATAAAAACTAATTTAAAGCAATTTTATATAGATTTTAACATTTTAAAGATTACTTCTTGAAATTTTAAATCTTTGGAGGTATGATGTTTTGAATACAATTATGAGTAATCGTGAATATAAATGTTAGGATGATTAATCTTTGCATATCTCAAAAACTAATTGAGATATCGATATGGAATAAAAAGCAATCTTAAGCAAATTTGTGTGGTATTAAACATTTTAAAAATCATTACTTAAAATTTTGAATTTTTGCAGTTATGATATCTTGAATGCAACTTTGAATAATCATGTATATAAATATTAGAGGGATTAATCTTTATGTATCTAAAAAATTAACTGAGATATCGTTATGAAATAAAAAGCAATTTAAAACAAATTTATAGAGATTTTGGAATTATGATGTTTTGAATGCAACTTCGAATAATCACGTACATAAACATTAGGGCAATCTTTTCCTATCTTAAAAATTTAAAACATTAATCGAGATATCGTTGTGTAATTAAAACCAATTTAAAGCAAATTTATATAGTACTTAACATTCTTAAGATCAATCAAGTTAAGATGTTTTGAATAAAACTTTGAATAGGTATATCACTATTCATTCATGTTAAGACGATTAATCTTTGCCTATCTCAAAACCTAATATCCAAATTTCGAGGTTATTATTTTTTGAACGGAATCTTTTATAACTTTAAACATAAATATTAGGTTAATTAATTAATACGTAACTCACAAATTAATTGAGATATCGTTATGAAGTAAAAAGTAATTTAAACTTATTAATTAATGCATATTTTCATCATCATTTCTCATCAAGATCACTTCTTGGAATCTTAAAATTTCGAAGTTAAAAATTACTACGATAATAAATCTAAGCGTATCTCAAAAACTAATTAAGATATTATTATAAAATAAAATGGAATTTAAAGCAAATTTGTATGGAATATGGCATTTTGAATATCAATTGTTGTAATCTTCAAATTTCGGAGTTTTTCGTAATTTTTAAATACCACTTTGCAAAAGTTTGAACATAAATGTTAGGGTAGATAATCTTCGCGTATCTCAAAAAATAATTGAGATATTGTTATTGAATAAAATCAACTTAAAGAAAATTTATACAGCATTTAGTGTTTTGTAGATTATGCTTGAAATCTTTAAATTTTGTAGTTACATTTTCTTGAACGCAACAATGAAAATAATTAATGGATTAATTAATCTTTGTGTATCTTAAAACGTAATTGAGATATCGCCATAAAATATGAAGCAATTTATTGCAAATTTAATAAATACTTAATAGTTTCAATTTTTGTAATACGAATTTTTAATCAAAATTTATAATAGCTTAATAAAAAGTATTTAATTCAAACTATCATTTACTTTTAATCCAGTGTAAATACGCGGTAATTATATAATAATTGAATCGTTCGACCTCAACGAAGCTTAAGTAAATTACGACCGAAGCGGCGAATTCATTACCGTCCTTAAGGGGCTTATTTAGACTCTCTTCGCCGCTTTTACAGCTAGATAAGTTAACCTCGATGGTGTTAAAATAATAACCACGGAAGTGCTTAAAACCGCATTAATTACTTTTTCCCATAAATCTATACAAACCTAATCCAAAACAATAAAATATTCGATAATTTTCAATGAATAATTTAAATCCTACAATTTAAATTCTACTCTTGAAAAGAGTCGTGATCAGAAATAATTAAAACCATCCTCTTCAACAGGTATTTTAAATTCGCTTATCGTTTAACACGATAATCTCTAAATTTTAATCGGAAAATCGTTTAAGTGGTGCTCTAGTGAACGAAACGTGAACTTTTCGTTGACTTTACAGGATTTTTGGTTGGCGAAAAGTCTGAAAGGAATGTTTGGGCGTTTCGCCGGTAGAGTACGCGAAAATCGGAAAGGTTTTTCGCGTTGTTATGGAAACCCGGACCTTGCAGCATTGCGCAGGACGTTTTCGGGATCAACAGGCTCGTGCAGGAGTTCGGAGGCGTGTCGTGTCGAGGCCCCTCTTTAATTAACATCAAGTAGCGTGAACCACTCTTCATTTTCATGCGGGCTAATGACACATTTTGCCTCGTCGTTATACGCCACCACGCGTGGGATTACCGCATTAATATTAAGTCGTTATTAAAGCCTGAGGATGGAATTTGAAAGAAATTTTGAATGAAAATTTAGTATAATGCTAAAAAAATTGTGTAGGCACCTCCGCCAATAGTTAATCGTTAAAATAATAGTTAACTTTAATAGGTTGTGGGATTAACACAATCTTTTTTTACGAAAATCACTTAGATTCTGTGGACCATTACGATCAGCGCTCGATTTCCAATTAACCCTGACTAATTAGTACCGGTTGAAATTGCCCTTAATGAGCCAATTAACGCCCTTTTCAACATCACCTGGCTGGAAATGGCGCCTCAATTCGAATAATTACCCGATTCAAACGACTTTGTACTACTACATACTCTCCAAATTTGCTTGTTACAGTCACACAAATAATGTATACGTCTTCTGAGGGATTTTAAAGATGATTTAACTACCAAATCGTTCGAAAATGAAAACTAATCGTCTCTTATAAATCCGTTCTTTTCCCCATCCTTAGAAATCGGGTCAAACTAATAACTCTTAATTATTTATTAATCTTTTAGTAAGAGGGTTTGAAAAGTAGAACAATATATTTAACTGTAGACTTATCGTCGATTTTTGTTATTTTTTTGACTCTGATTTCAGATCTTCAATCTTGAAAGGGACATTATAAATGCGAAATCGAAATTTTTGTAAATTCGCTGCATATTTGTGGTGATCAGAGATTTTACTGATGATGATGTCTGTAGCAGTATATGTCATCTTTATCTCTGTGAATTTGTAAGTCTAAGAAATTTAAGGACTAATTTATTTCTAACTCATATAATAACTAAAAATATTATAATTAATGGAGACTAACAGAAAGCAGGAAATGTATGATGTGTATAAGGTTCAATGTCGAGATTGCGTTATGTTATATATAGGTCAAACTGGTCAACATTTGGCCATTAGAAAAGCTGTTTGTAAACACATCAAAGTCACTATCCATAAGATAACAATAAATAATTTATCGGTTTTGTGATCCATTGTTTTCGTCGTATAGTTTTTATAGTTAATAACATACTAATGTGTTTCATTTCATTTTTGATAATTGTTTATAATTGTTAATGAACCGTACCTCGAGATTGAAATTTACTTTTAGAATTTATCAATTTTTATTTGACAACGTAAGTAAAGTCATATTTTGAACATGTTTTTAACATAACCTCATTATAAAGTAAATATCATTTCACTGTTATTTTAGAATCCTCCGAAGAAGACTGATAAGGTCGAAACATGCCAGGATTGAAATAAATAAATATTAAATTTACCAATTACGTCGTTTTAATAATTAATACTTTTTTCGATTTACATCAACAAATAATTTAGTATTACTAAAAAATCTTAAAAAATCAAAAGAACTTGACCTACACGAAGAATATTATATGTGTTTTTGTATTTTGTAAGTTTTCGAGAAAACAGCTATTGAAGATATATTGGCCGTCTTTTTCATAATGACATCTCATGTAATTGTTTCTGCTGGTCTTCTGCATTACAAAAATAATAAAAAATGAATCTTGATTAGGAGCTTATAGACAATATTTTAATGAAAATGATGAGGACAGTATACAAGACAATGACTCATCCAACTACGATGAGGTTGAACTAAATAAAGTTTCGTTAGGTTGGAGTTATCTGCCGTTGATAAAGAGGAAAAGGAGGGGGTGGTAAACTTTATTTTAAAAAGTTGTTGATTGATTTTCGGTTTTTGAAGATACGTATATACAGGTGCTGAATACTAAAAGAAACTGAATTGGAAACAGATACATACGACGAATAACAATATTTTTTTGACAAGAAAATGGCAGAGAGAAAAATGGCAGTGTTTAAACTACTGGCATGGAGATTTTGTACTTTGCCGACAGTACTTAGTATTTGGAAAGCAAAATCAAATTTCATTAACAGTTAATTTATGCAATAAAAATAGTTATCTGGATGCAATTTAACTCTTTCGGAGACAATATCCAGTATTCTGGAGGCATTTCAATTCCTCTAGTAGCAGTGTCAAGCCTTTTAGTTTCACTATCAAGTTTGCTCGAATTAAATCAACCCTTCAAAGATCAGTACCAAATCAAGTAATGCAAGTTTTTTGGAAACATTTAAAGTCTTTTGGAAGCAGTTCAAGTCTTCTGGAAGTATTTCATGTCTATTGAAAGCAGTTTCAAGTCTTCCAAAAGCAGTATAATGAACCACCCGAATTAGAAATCCTTATCGTGCATTTATTGTAGAAGCCAAAAATCACGTCTCAAGTTTACGACGTCCGGTACAGAGACCGGTTTGCAATGATTTTGGAAAAAATTATGTATTTACAGTTTGATGGGGGAGATGCAGATCAACGCGAAGAAGTCGCTAAAATTTTAGACGTTAGATCACGTTTAAGATTCGAAGACGTCTGCGAATTACGTGACGATTGTTGGAATTAGTTAATGGCGGATGTTATCTTCTGATCTTGTGGCCGAGGAATTCTTTCCTTCCACAAACTCCCTCATTGGCTCAGAAAATTATTGTAGAATATCCACCCCGTATTTCGGATTGTCCCAGGTGTCGGGAATGTTCAGACGTTACTTACGCCTCAAGAAGGTTTTGCACCCCTCCAACACCTGAGGTTATTTAAGACCTTGCAGACGTCAGAGAAGGGGAATTGAGAATTCAAGTCAATTTCATACTATATCTTCTTAGCAAGATTTCGAAACGAAACTCTATCAGCGCTTCGTTAAACAGCAACTTAGATTTCGCTTCCACACCAACTCTTTGTTCCATTAGAATCGAGAACTGTGACAACGTTTCATTTGCAATATTCTTCCTATTCGGTCATCCACGTCGTGTCAAAAATTGTGTTCTACTTGGGGATTGGTGTGTGTGTGGCGGAGAAGCCTTCCCGAATTATCCCCAGAAGATTCCAATATGGTCCAGGTTGTGATCTGAACTGTTTGCCAGTTCTCCCTATCACTTATCGCTCAATGAGAGTTAGGTGTAGGGTTTAGATTCAGAATTGTAATTTTTTTCCTCTTAAGTAACGTCAGGTAGCAATAAATCACGCAACTAGTTTTCTTAAGATTAACTTTATATCATATTAATTTCGTTATCTTTGTAAATATAGATTAAGTGTGGTTAGAACACTTGTCGTTTAATTTAACTTTTTCTGAGAGCCTTAGTGCAAGAACCCACGATTCTGATATAGAGACCGCACGCTTGCAATTTAATGTTGTTTGAATCAATAGGATGAGGTAGGAGTCCTTCAGACCAAGAATTAGGAAGCGCGAAATACTGTTTCTGGTGGTAGCGCTAATTACCAGAGGTTCAAGTCGTTTCAGTGACGGCCTCACCGACACGGACAGTATGACCACTTAAAAGTCACTGATTGGTATAACATCATTTCATCTCATTTTATGAGCGTCAGTATATCTATCACAATCTTAACAACTAAGCTTCAGATACAAGTAAAGCAGATATGATAACAACATTACCGAAGAAAGAGTTGATATCGATGAAAAGCAAAAGTTAGTGATATACACGGCTCAAGAACGGAACAAGGCCTGTCTTTTCACTATCTACACGTAAAATGATTTCAAGAAAGACTACTACGAAGAAAAACACAATAGTAGCATATCTTAGCATTCTTAAACTGTATCTTTTGCGAAGAATATGTTTTTTGGGCCTAGAATAAGTTTCTCTGAAATATAATCATGTCAAAATATTACAAAAATACAAAACATAGAATACAAAAATATCCTATTTCTTTTCGTATTTCAGCTTTTTTCTCTTCATTTTTAGTAACCTATTAAATAACTTTTTAGCTTTTACCATGTGAAAGAGAGACTTAAAGTCAGTCCGAATTGTTAAAAAAGTGAAAAATGATTTTTTCACACATAAGCTCCCTATTTGTAGACCAGGTCATATACAGATGTCCCACGTAAGCGGCAAAGTACATAAAGGGCATTAAGAAGACGAAATACTTTACCGGAAATTTACCCCATTATAAACGGAAAATATTTAAAATTTTATACATTGTTTTAAATGGAATAATATAGTTTTTATTGCATATTCTGATTATACGCACCAAAATATGCTTGCAGGTTTTGAGTTATTTTAGTTAGAATCTTTTTTAGAAATAAACACTTTGTGCTTTAAATCTGAATTTATCGGGGACTGATCGAGCTAGAAGGCTGCTTCAATGTCCTTAAATAAAATGACATTGGCATCAACGGTTTATCTTATACAGAATGTTCAAAAATATAACTGCTATTTTACCATGTTCAATTGCAAAAAAAAAAACGAAAATTTTAAATGGAACACCTTATATCTGATATGCTTATCCGATACAATTTAATTCTCCACAAATCATTACTACATGTTCCTTATCTATTAATTACAGTCGTTGAAATATGATGGAATTAATCAAAGTCATGTAATAAATGGCAGATCTTTGGTAGGTCATGAAATAATTTATAAAAAGAAACCGTAAATAATTCTCAATCAAACTTTGTAAGTGTTCAAATATCTGCTGTGTGACCTCTATGTATAGATGAAACCGATTTACGAAAAATGATATTTCAACACGACTGGACTCCTATACAGAGTGGGCCAAATTGGATCCTTTTAAAGGGAGACAACTCATTTTATAAAATGAAGAATGATATCAATGTCTGATGCTCGACTTTTATAAGAAACTTAATATCGGAAACCGCATTTTGATATCTCTTACGGTTTCAGAGGTAGGTGTTAAAAAACAAATTCTTATTTATGTGTTTATGGTTAAAGTATTTCATAGTTGCCATCAATTTCCATTATAATATTGTATGAAAATGATGAAAAATGGGACATGATATTAGTTTAATACAATGTGAGGAAAATGCTGATGTTGCAGGAAATTTAGATCCTGAACAATATCCAAGAAGGCGGCAATCTTTTAATGATTTATTTTGTAGAAACGTTTTAGTAGAATCTTAAAAAAATGATAAAATTTGAAAGATTCTTTGAAAATGAAGAAATGACTTGCATATCAAATTGCAGGTTAAAGCTTTCTCTTTAAAAGGATATGTTACTCATTTTTCTTTAATTTCATATCGATTCCACGTAGGAAATGTTAGAGGATGATGTGTTTTTGACGTTTTAGTAGAATCATATAAGAAAATGATAAAGATTAAAGGATCGTGGAAGTCTCTTATTTTTGAAAATGAAGAAATGAGTTGTATATCAAATTGAACCTTCAACCTTCGTCTTTCAAATGACGAATAACTCGTTTCCATTTGAAATCGATTTCACGTAAGAAATGTTAAAGGATTATATGTTGGCATATATGTAATTATTATTCTTTTATAATAAGTTTTATTAATCCATCTAACTTGATACTAGTTGTAAATATAATATAAATATAATATCGCTTTTGTTTTATTTCCAAAGTCTACTTTTTCAAACTCCACGTATAAGTTTTAAAGTTGTATATATCAGAGAAAACCAGAGCGAAATATCAAGTGTGCTATGTTTTTGGAAAGGAAAGTTTATGCACTCCTGGAGTTTGCAAAAATATAGCTACGTATAGAAAAATATCTCAACGTTTATTTTCTTCTTCGACCTCTATGACGGTAGTTATCTTTTTAATTTGATTTTATAATATTCAATTTAAAGTTTCTCACTCTGTACCTTTTATATCTTACGCTTTCATTCGTGCCTGATGATGTGAACCTCACGAAACTGGTCACACCGAATTTAATAAAATAAAGTAATTTTTATAATTTTTTTAAAATTATTTTATAAAGTAAATTTATACAACATTTGATGTTTTGACGATCAGATCTTGGAATCTTCAAATTTTCGGAATTATAATTAAAAAAAAAATCAAAAAATTTGCAAAAAAAATTCTTAGAATCTCAAAATTTTGTAATTACGATTTCTTGAACGTAATCTATGCGTCTCTCAGGAATTAATTAAGATATCGCTGTAATGTAGAAAGCAATTTATAACAAAACATTTGGCTTTTTGAAGATCAGTTCTTGGAAACTTCTAGATTAAGAAAACAAGAATTAAAATAAAGTTACTAAGGGATAGTTTAAAAAGAAATGCTTCATAAATAACCGCTGACATTATAAATGAAAACAATCAACTAATTCCACTGTAGGAAGTATAAACTTTTAATTTAGGCATGTCGTAGCTTGCGTTGCAAAGCTAAATTATTACCGCCTAGTTTCGCAAGATAAATCACGCTCCAACAGTCTCTGCAAGCTAAGGACGGTAAAGGCACAGCTTTATCGTTTGAAAAAATAATGGCCGGTGAACTTTAAATGTTGCACGAGGTTGGTAAAGAACTAACTTGATTACCTTGAAATTGGAATGTTTCTTTTAATTTAAAATTTATGAGAAATCAACAACCACATGATGTATCCTCTCCGATATGCTTCAGAGGACTACGATGCTGTGTATTTGCCATCCATTTCATCGACGTTGATATTCCAACAACGTTGACATTTCGTTAATAAAATGGTCTATGATAGCTCATGTTTACCCCTTCGGTATGATTAATGATTTCGAGGTAATAAAGCGACCTTTTAAAATCAGTTTATTTATATTTCGTTTTTATCGATGCTTTCAATTCGGTACGCTTCCAAATACGAATTTTGGAAAGTTTATTTTAAATAAATAGAACCGAACGATACTGTATTAATTAACAAAATAAATGTTTGATTTTATTTGAAAAAAATACCTGACGAAATGTAATGTTTCAAGTTCTAAACTTTCAGTATTTGATCTCTCAACTGCCAATACTCCAACACACGAGATCAACGAGAGAGGCCACTTTGCGTTTACTTCGAAATTTCAGGAATTCACTGAAATATCCGTTTGGGGGAGTAGAATGTTCTTCGTTGAAAGACAAACTTGTACCTTCAGAGAATCGAACAGATATTAAAGTTTAATGAAAAATTTACAATAAAATTACTGAGGACTTTTAACTTTTTTTATTTAAAATGTATTTAAGGAAGCCATAAAACTAAGACTTTAACGAGCTAACAAACAAAGTTATTGGACTATCCTCCAAGAAAGTAACCGAAGCTGTAACTTTAATGTTACAGCCGTGAAGTACAAAACCTTTTTAAGGTAAAATGTGCTACCCTTAACTTGACTGGGTGAAATAAATGATTTTTTACACTCGATGTAATAACAAAAAAAAATTATTAATATTAGTGATGTGAAAATGAAACTGAAAATTTAATATTTCCATCATCAATGAAAGCAATACAGCCCATAACCGAAACAAGATCAAAGTGAGATTTATCTTTTTAGTATGCTTTTCCAATCAACGAGTTCGTTCCGAAAAATGTGGAGTTGTTATTCGTTTCAAGTTTACCAGCGAACAACAACATGAAGAGCCGATATGAATACGATGATAAAAAAATTCATGAAAAGTTTAACCTTTCTTTTTTTCATCAAGCCCGGTTTGTAGCGCACAAAGTTTTTTCAACGAGTAATTTACTTTTTATAAACTTTTAATTTTGTCCAAATACAAATTATCGAAGTCATTTAAAAGTTTGACCCAGTTTCTGGGAACAAGCAGAGGAGCGGGTTTGTAAGGGACGATTTGTTTTCATTTTCAAACGATGTAATGTGAGAAAATTATGGGTTTTATAGTTTAATTATCTATAAAATGACTTGGAAGATATATATCTTGTTGTGTTGTAATTATTCGAATTATTTATTATTAATTGGCTCATTGAGGGTAACATTCCAAAAATTGATTTTCAAAATACCACATATTGCTTTTTATTTCATATCTTTAATTAATTAGTTTATATTAGTTCTTATTTATGTTCAAAATTATGTGCCTATCTAACATTCTAACTTTCAAGAAATTGTAACTCCGAAATTTGATTGATTTATGCATTTGCCAACAAAATTATAAAAGATGAAAATTGTTAAGAACAAAATTTGCATCAACTTTTATTCTAAAAGTTTTGTTTTTGATATATTTCCAATTGTGTGTGATACCACTAATATAATGTATAATCACGATTTCAATGAAAGTGTATCGTTTTAAATATTAGTAACTTTAGAATATTAACTTATGCTTGCAGAGATAGTTAAAATACACAAAAACTCCCGTTTAAAACAACTAAATAAGTGTATGATAGTACTTTAATTTGATTGGACTGCAAATTTTAATGAAAACGCAATTTTAATCGAAATGCAATTTTAGTGGAAAAAAATTTATCGAGCTATATGCGCAAAGAGGTCTACATAGCGAGATTTTGAAGATAATTAAATTCAGTTGTTAAAATTGAAAAATTGTTCAAATTTTTTTTCAAAGTTTGCTTATTTGTGGCGATATACAGACATTATAAGAACTAAACAAATTTATAACTTCTTTCGGATAGCGCTATGTGTATAATGATATAATGTTATACAAACATAATAACTATTCTTCTAAGTATTAATTTAGATTAAACATTATTTTTATTGGAATCCAATGAAATCAAACAGACACGTCTTTGGAAACAATCCCAGATTTGTATCCATATTAGAGATGAGCAATCCGATGATTTTTAAGGAACGTAATGATCTTCAACCGTTTTTTCTCAATAATCGTGATTTAAAACGTTGACAGTGATCATCGTTTACCTTTTATAAACAGAGGGCAACCAGATTTCTCCAGATGTATGACTAAACACCATTATAGAAGTAGCTAACTCAGAATCAGTGGTAAGAGGATAATTGAACATATTTTTTAGAGCTGGTTTTCATTCAGATATACAAAAAGATTATAGGAGAGTGTTTCTTGGTCACCTAACTAAAAAATTTTTCATTAAATGCAGTAGAAAGATTTCATGAAGTGTTTAAGAAAATATTCAAAGCTTTCAATCACGAACATGGAACAGAGTGGGACCAGTAGATTAATCAAGTAATATTTGCCATAAAAATTTCACCACTTCTTGCATATGGTTTCTTGGAAACAAATTAGATCTCCGTAGAGTATATTAAAAGATTTATGGAAAGGTTTGAAATTACTAGAACGATTGAAAAATATGCAAGAAATTATAGAAATTAGTATGAAAGAAGCACAGAACACATTCAAGAAATATTATGATAAAAACAAAAGAAGTAAGTTACAAAGGAGATAAGATAATGATGTGTGAATCAACTATAACGAATAAGTTACAAATGCAATGGATAGGTTAACAAAATTCAAAGGCTAAGATTTCTAAAAAAAGTAGTTAAGAAAATTGAGATACCAACTACAAACCAAAAGAACTAGCTGGAAGAAGAAAAATACTTGCGTATGTAAATTTGTTGAAATCTTATTTTAAGAAACATGAAATAGTTAAATTGTATGTATCATCTTCTGGAGAACAAGAGATAGGAATGAATATATGTATATGAATTGGAAAAGGAACAGAAAGAAACTTTAATTTCTACAAAAGTTTTACAACAAGCAAAGGAAATATGACAATTTAGAGAACAAAGGAGGAATTTAAAGAATTTAATTGGAAAATTTCCTGGATTATTGTCAAATTAACCTAGAACCTGGTTCAACATGATATTGCTCTGAAAGAAGAAAGGATTTCCCGATCATAGGCTTAATTCACGCCCAAAATTACAGTCAAAAAATAAAATCGAATGTCTGTTTTAGTAACGGTAAAGAAATCACTGTTACTAAAACATCACTCATCTCTAATCGATATAGTATCGACGTAGTCCCTCAGCTACCAACAACTTCGACTTAGGGTCGATTTATCTATGTCGAGTTAAATCTGTTAACCTCAGTGAACCGTTTATCCAGCAACTATCTACCCGATAGGCAACAAACTATAAGATAGAGAAAAAATCGTACCCCCGATTCTTAATTTTAGAAATGGAAGGAAAGGTGATTGATCAAATTTGAATAATTAACGTTAGTTTGTGAGTTTGATATAAAAAGTTAATCATGTTTTAAAGATTGTCATTCCCATGTGTTTCGATATTGTACGTTGTTTAGCAAAACCTTTTATAATGGAAGCCTTACATTAATATTTTATTAGATAACAATAAAGACGGGGATATTGTCCAACTCTTAAATTATAAACGACGACCATATACTAATGTATTATTTGCATTATTTTATTACATAAAATATTAACAGTGTCCTAAGATATTTGGGTTGATGAACGAAACGAGTGAGCCCCTTTTCATACAAAGTCGACAAAGAAGAGTCTAGTTCTGGGTCCAGTGTCAGTTCTAGTTTTACTTCAATTCAAAAATGCAGGGTTGCCAAATCAGTTTGTAAAGTACTCTATTTCATTATATCGTATTGATCAGTTTTAGATCACTAAATCTATCTGTAGATCTATTATCAGATTCAAAAGCTTTTACCCCGCACTTTGAAGGCGAATAACAAACTACTCCATAATGAAATTCAATGTCACACATTATAATGAATTAAATTACGCGTCAAACAAAGTTAGTCCCAATTTTTTCTATGGAGTAGGTTCTTTGTTATTCCTCTTCAAAGTTAGGGGTATAATCTTTTGAATCTGGTAATAAATCTGCAGATAGATTTAATAGTCCAAAACTGATCAAAACTTTCCACTTCTAGGTCTAGTTTTAGTTCTAGTTTTACTGTACCTCTTCGTTAGAAAAAATGTTTTCAGATGCATGACTACACTCAACCCAATTCAACACTTGTATTTGAATCAGACCCGTCCTAATATATTCAGTGTCCCAGGGATGGGTTGGATGAATGAAACGAGTGCGCTCCTTTTCATTCAAAATGCAATGCACCTCAGAGGGGACACTGAGTACATATATGATGGGGACGCCATGCATTTCATTGCAAAGTTGAACCCCCCAGGAGTTAGCACCCCTGGGCTGTAGCTCTATTAGCCCTTAGGTTTAGGACTGCGCTGTACTTTAATATGATATACAAATATTAAAAATATAATAAAAAATGCATTCAAAAAATAATAATTTTCCTTATTGAAACCTTGATGAAATTTTAAAATCGTGTTATATCAAAATAATGTTGTGTACCTTATTGTAGGAGTTGGACGACCATGGTTCTCTCTTTTTCTATAACATATTAATATTTGTTTGCTAAAACTATCAGCGAGTCATTTCTGCTGTAAATATAAGAAATACTTGAACTAGGTATTAAAATAATTATAAGATTTATTTTAAGTTATATTTAGATTTTTTGTCATTTTATTTTTTCACACTTTTTTTAATCTCCCACACTATCTAATTGGTAATCCTTTAATCAGTACTTGAAACTGGTAGGTATCTAAATGACAGATTTACCTATAAGATAACCCTAACCTATGTGTGGATAAGCGATTCGTCGAGGTTAACTATCACCTACAATTTTAACTGACAAATAAATCTATTAACTAACTAGAGGGAGTTACAGCGAATTTAAGCGCTCTCATTTACTATGAGTCGATTTTTATGTATTAGATAAATTTATCAAGAGTTGGCAAAAGCAATCCTTAATTAAACAAAAATGGATGTGACACCTAAATCAAAATTAACTTTGTTTTGTTCTGAACATAATTTGAATATTTTTTTAATAACAGTCCGACTTCACCATAAAACTAACTTTATGTATAAATGAGTATATTCATATATGTAAATATTAATTGCTCCCTCCTCCAACGCGTTCATTCTCGTATCCTGGAATGTGATATACGTATTGCTTTTACAGCTATGAGTCAATAACATGTTTTAACTGCGCCAAATTTAACTTTATAACGTAAAAAAAGCTCTCATTTTTTCACATTCAAAACCTATTTGAACTAATATCTATTTCACCTGTAACAACGAAATTATCCGAAAAGATTTTTATTTAACGAAACGCATTTGGCTTAAATGAAATTTTTTAAAGTAATTAGGTTTTATATTTCATATCTAAAATAGTCAAATATGCAGAGTTGAATTTAGAAATATTTATGGCATATTCAGTCTTCATCAAAATTGCACTACAATTGTTGCGATTTCATGTTGATATCTCAATTCCAAATTATTAGAGTCGTTTATTCATACAGCGGTATGATGAGTTCAAATATGCTGAAATATTAATATTGATTTATTAATCCTAGTCGCGATCAAGGTTACAAGACTATGACAACTATGACAAGTATCGTGTTACAAGATACTTAAAGGTTATGGTTTGTAGTAGCTTGTTAATGAAACAAATTACATTACACCTGCTACTGAGACACTTATTGATGTTGTGGTTACATTTTGTGTTAATGTTTCTGTTTTATCATATGTTTCTGTGTTAATGTATTAAGTCTCTTGATGACCTTACTGATCATAATATATATGTTGCCTTATGCTGATATATATGTTTGCTTTAGTATGTCGGATGAGCGCGGTAATCAGAATCTACAGAGATTTTACTATAATTTTTAACTTCAATTTTTTCACGTTGGATTGAGTCGCAGCCGTGTGACCTTGTGTATGGGATTGTTGATGTTAAAGTGAAATCACAGTACTTTAACAGCTATCTTATGCTTTATTGGGTTTGTGGTGAAGCTGTTACTGAAACGATTTCAACGCCACACACTTACCAAATCTTCAAGTAGAACACAATTACCGCCACGACACGAATGCTCGAATAGAAGAAACGTACGAAAAGATTCGCCACTAACTAATCCGAAAAATTGTCGTCTAATTCCCAGACAGTGGGAAAAATCATATTCTACATGATCTAACGTATGTTTTTAACGGCTTCTTCACGTCGATCTGCATCTCCCCGGCAAACTGCGGATATATAACTTTTTCCAAACTCATTGCGAAGTCTGGTCTTTATACCGGACGTCGTAAACTTGAGACGTGACGTTTGGCTTATAAAATAAAAAGGTTCCCAAAAACCATTAAAAAGTTTCCGAGTTAGTACAGGTTCAATGATTCTGCTATAAGCAGGTTTGATAGTTACAGTTTGTACCACAAGAAGTGATAGCGATTTATAATAAAAGTGAAGGAAACAGATATACTCGCTAGAAACCATTTAACTCTAACACACGTCAACTTACGGGCGTAATATATGTATCGTATAACGAAAATAATAACGAAAATCGATGAATCACTATCACTTCTCGTGGTACAGACTTTATGTGTCTGACAGACAGCAAGCAGTTAAATTGGGTAATCCGAGGTCAAAACTGCGAAACTTAAAGTCAGGAGTGCCATAGGGTTTTAGTTTGAGGTCTCTTCTACTTTGTATCTACACATCTAATCTTTCGACAGTTTTGAAATATTCAGAGTCACATTTTTATGGAGACGATTCCCAAATCTCTTTATCGTTCTTATCTGTGGATATGGCCACTGCTCAAGTTAAATTAAGTGAGGACATAAATAATCTGATAAATCACGCGTGTCACGCACGTCACGTTACTTCAGTTATGATATCCACTGACGTGAATATCTATAATTTGGTTAATAATTAATCGTGCTTGACAGAATAGCAGAATTAACAGTGTTTAGTTTTATTTATCATGTTCTGAAATAAATGAGACTGTTATAAAAATAAAATAAACAATAAAAGCATAAGAATTAATATTCTTAACATTTCCTTTAATATTTTGAAGATCTTCCTCCATTCATTATAAATTTAAATTAAATTTTGCTCTATTCCATTAGTTTATAGAATGTTTTTAACACTAATATTTACATCGCTAACTTAAATTTTGACGAAATTGATGAAAACGAAATTAATTGAAATTGATTAGAATTATGACCTCAACATTTAGTTACTGAAATGTAATTATGTGATATCTAGCATTACTTTCTAAAAACAAACCACAAAAACAAAGAAAATCTGAAAAAAAATTTTAAAAGTAGGAGGTTATTTTTGATTCTAGATATTCTATTGTATATCTAGAAGCACTCCAAAAAAACTCCATTTTTAGTTATTCCTCAGTCTTAAATTGTTGTATACCAGTATCAAAGTAAAACTAGAACTAACAGTAGACCTAATACTAGAAAGTTTCAAAAAAGTTAAGTTAAGAAGGCTAAACTTGAATCTTTCTAGTACTAGGTCTAGTGTTAGTTCTAGTTTTAATTGCCACTCAGCGCTGGATTGATGTAAATACTTCTGAAACTAAAAATATAATTAATACTGTTATCAGATTAGCTGTATATCATATCATTATCTAGAGAATTAGGCTACAATTTGACATGTATATTATATCATAATTCCTATGAACATGTAAGATGTGATTTTTTGAAAATTTCGTCGTTGATTTATAAATTTAATAATATTTTTAATAATTTGATCTTGAAAATTTCTATTATATTATCATGTTAGCTGTATATCATATCATTAACTAGAAGAATTAAGTTACAATTTGACATATATATCATATCATAATTCTTAAGAACATGCAAGATATGACTTTCTAGTATATCGTCTTTGATTTATAAATTGAAAATATTCAATATCAGGTCTTCTAAAAATATTTTAAATCTTCTAGAAGCAGTATCAACTCTTCCGAAAGTAATAGATTCAAAAGTAAAAGCACTTCAAGTCTCTGGAAGCATTTCAAGATTCCCAGGAATAGTGTTAACTAAATTTAACGTCTTTATGTAGTTCGAATAAGAACAGTGTAGAATAAGAACAATAATAAATATCTAGTAGCACAGAATACCCAACATAATAGCAATAACAAAACATAACAGACAAACTACCAGATACAAAGTTTTCTGGAAGAAGACCAAGGCTTCTGGAAGCAATATCAATATGCTTATGCACTCAGAGAAACCGCATTTTGAAGAAGGTATATATTCTATACCTCTGTTCAAAATGCATGAATGTGCATTGATAACTTTTTTAAAGTCAATGTGGGATTATGCTGTCAACTGCTTCTTCTTCCGCCTAAAGTATTTCGTTCTCAGCAAGTTTAATTAATTCATCATGTGAAAATTGCTACCGATTAGCATCCAACAAATTCACGACATCATATCCAAGACCTCAAAACTAACTTCTTTTACTAACCGTAATATGTTTTCTAATGCAAATGTTAAAATAGAAAGATTTAATATTATAAATTTTTATAATAACTCCCGGAAGTAAAAGTTTTGTATAATATTAAATCTTTCTTTTTTAACATTGCATTATTAAACACTTCCGAATGTGAAAATTGCTACCGATTAGCATCCAACAAATTCACGACATCATATCCAAGACCTCAAAACTAACTTCTTTTACTAACCGTAATATGATTTCTAATGCAAATGTTAAAATAGAAAGATTTAATATTATAAATTTTTATAATAACTTTCGGAAGTAAAAAGTTTTGTATAATACTAAATCTTTCTTTTTTAACATTGCATTATTAAACACTTCCGAAATATGGACCTACTCGATAATATTTTGTGTCTGATTGGAAGCAGATCAGGGCTATTGCTAGGAATTTTTTCTCCATGCGCAGTTCAATATTGTTGATTTCAGCTCATCCTATGATTCGCCAATATTGTTTACATCATCTATTATTATTTTTTCTTTTTCCTAATTGACAACTTGTTATGAATGTTTTTAGCCTGATCCATTGGCTGAATCAGGATAGTTGTATATTTAGGCAAATATTTACTTTTCACATGTTCAGACAGGACCAATATAATGGTGGGATGAGGTAAGAGTGTAATGGAAGATATGGTATTTTTCGTTTCAAGACAAAAGTAGTTAAAGTTGTTAGAGTGTATAGTATCACTGAGGTTAAGCCGTAAATCGATACATCGTAGACTGCAAAGCGAAATAGAGGCATATTTTGAGAAGGCTGTTATAACCAATCACCGTATAAGGAGGGGCCGTAAAGGGAGGTATGAGTGTAATCTAAATAATAATAATATATCTTTATTGTGCCTTCCAGAAAAACAAGTAAGATACTATTACATAATATAAACTTGAGAAGGAACACAAAGGGCGGGTTCCAGACAATGTCTGCTCAAACCAACCCAGTTGATTACAAAAAAAACATGATAAAAAAAAACAAGTAAAAAAAAAGAGAAAAAAAAATTAAATATAAAGTATTTAATGAAAAACTAAATCTACACCAAATTTATGCTAAACTACCCTCACAGATATGTATATACAGACATCAGACGTTACTATCCATCTTGTTGCTGTAACCTTAACTGTACCAAACGTTTCCTGAAAGCGCATAAACCAAGAGTTCGCAAGTCATTTGGTAGTTTACTATAAGACTTGTAAACATGGTAACAGAAGCTCCTTTCAAATAGAGACTTTCGATGTTTTGGTGGATATAAAGGATTGCACAATCTCGTAACATATGGATTTGTTGCCGGTCTGAACTTAATTTTCTTATACAAGTATTCGGGCTTAGATGAGATTATAATTTTATGAAAGAGACATAAGCTATGAACATATCTTCTCTGTTTCATTGACAACCATTTTACATCTTTCAGTTTATGAGTAATTCTATCATATTTTCTGATACCATAAATATATCTCAAACAACTATTTTGCACTCTTTGTATTCGGTTAGAAGTTACCACATCAACTGCCGGGTGGTAGAGTGGCACCATAAAATTAAACTGGGATAGAACAATAGACTCACATAGTTGCCTTTTTAGATCCACCGTTAAATAGGTACGATGAGGATACAGGTCACGCAAATAAGAATAAGCATTTTTGATATAACAACCAATCTGCGATCTGTACCTAAAAGTATTGTCTATTCTTAACCCTAAGCATTTGGATTCCTGAACCAAACTGACTATTTCACCATTCATTTGTATATTCAATACAGGCCTGCTACTAGCCCTGGCATTACCCAGACAAATCTACATGGATTTGCATTTTTAATAAGAGACCTACAACCTATCTACAGGACTAAGACTAAACCAGACACTAGATCTAGAACTAGAAACATTAGGATTTAGCCGCACGTCTCTTTAAACGGCTAAACTCTAATGTTTCTAGTACTAAGTATAGGGTTAGTTCTGAAGGTAGGTTGGGTTGGATTGGGTTCCGTCTTAGGTGAGATACGACTAAACCTAAATGTTTATTAGTTCTAGCGTTAGTATTGCCTCTATTTACAGTTGTTATTCGGTATTAAATTGTGATATACTTGTACCAAAGTAAAACTAGAACTAACACTAGACCTAGTACCAGAAAGATTCAGCTTTAGCCGTGCGTCTGAAGATGACGACTAAAGCTTTCTAGTTTTAATTGCTGCTCGATTGTTGTAATTTCTGGTAAAACTAATACTAGACTTAGGAACTTTTGGCATTTCTATACTTTTCTTTACTAACTACACAAATTAATATTTTTGTTACTTTGTGAATAAATTAATTCATTCGAATCAAAAAATATATTCATGTATTACTATAAATTTTTGAAATTGATTAAGTCCCACTGTTTGGGTATTTACCGTAGGCCGGGGTAAATACCCGTATAAATACCGAATTTATAAAAACCTAACCACCGCGTATTTACCTATTGCTCATCACTGATCGTATGCATTCGAGAAATACAATTTTAAATAAACTGTTGTAAATATTGTATTTTTCGTTAATGCGGACCTCAACAAATTCAATATTATTATTTCCACCGAAACCAAAGATGTTCACGATCACGCACGTTCACGTAAGTAGTACAACAATTGATGACCCATGACCCATCGTGATCCGGCGTGACTCACGTAATTTACACATCTCTAATTTGTACCCATAACCATTAAAATGAAAAGTTGGGTTTAAGAAATCATGAAAGCGATATTTATGGAAAACTAAGAATTATTTGGTACATTAACTCTTCATTAAACTTGCTCTAATTGTAAAACGTTCTTTATTTCATGCTAATTATGTCTTGAGATATCATTTCTTAAAATTTATATTTCGTACCAATAATGATTAAGTAAAGAAAGAAAGCTCTCATTTTTTCACATTTAAAACGATTTGAATTGATTTCTATTTTACATGTAACAATGAAATTAAGTGAAAAAGATCATACAAGTATTCATTTCATCTTAGGATTTTAAAAACGTCTCGAAGCAAGTTGGTGAAAAATATACTCTGATACCATCAAAATAAGTAAACTGAAATAAACCGAAAGAAAATTTAATTTAAAAATTACTTGAACATATAGCTTTGTGATGGTTGTTAAATTGCTCCTTGAAGAACATTTCATATAAAAAACATTGCAGGATTTCCCGGAAACTCAACAAAGTTGAAACAACACAACAAAATCTAATTATACCTATTCAACTAATGAAACTAATTAGGTTTTATAACTTGTCTGATTAAAACGGAGCGACGCCTTATTGTTAATTTTTGTTTACAGGTGGGCTTATTAAATTTTTGTTGTTATTAAATAAGTATTTTTTGAGAATATGCGGAAAATAATATCTCATGTAACAAAAACTTCCCTTGTTGTTTTTTATCCCTCTTCACGTAACCTTTCATCTGCAACCTGACGTGGAAAACGCGTTGCGTAATCGGCTTCAGCTTCACCTACACACCAAACCTACCACACCTTCGTTTTCCCGCATCGCGATCCAAGTGACCGCAGAGCAGCGTCGAGTCCATGCGTCGCGACGCCGCCGCTTCCACTGCTTTAGCCGGCGCGTCGGTTGCCGTCAGCTCAGTAGCTTTTCGCGACGCACGGGCGAAAGCTTTCGCAAACTTGGATCCTCGGGGTGCCGCGATTCAACAATTTTCGCTCCATTTAACATTTTTTGTGATATAAAAAAGTGTACCGGTTCTTCCTTCAATTTACATCCAATAATATGGCTAATTTCCGGTACGTATTTAATTTAATAATATCTTCCAGATCCTTATTTCCGAGAAACGGAGCTTTGACACTGTTTTTCATATCGCATTGAATATGATAAGAAAAAACACTTACTTTTTTATTCTTATTAATGAAATTTTTTTGGTTATTTCCGGTAATGAAATATCTCCACGATATCTCTTTATGAGGGTGTAAAAATTTGTGGCAAAGATAAACAAGGTTTGTTGCTAGCGGTCAGGGTTGAAATGGGAGCTTTGCCCTTTAAATTTGTCTTGGAAAACCGCCGTAAACAAGGATACGGTTTTGGTAAATCTATTTAATACCTCGGTTTATATAAATTAAATTACACTTTATGTAAGCTTATTTGAAACAAAATTGTTTAATTAAAGTTTACATAAGATGAGTTAAGAATGTTTTTGCTGAAGATCGTGTTATAAAGATTTTAAACCTATCTAATCTGATAAACACTTCGATGTTATCATACACTATCTGAAAGAATTTGCAATTTCTACTTCTATCTACATCGTCATTCATTATTTTATAGTGATATCTTCATTCATTCTTGAAATACGATTTTCGATCGTTTATATTTCATATCTAAAACAATCAACATGCAGAATTGGATTTAAAAAATCGATGTTTACGAGAAACAAAAAATATTTATGGCATCTTCATCTAATTTCCATTAAAACGTTCTCTATTTCATGTTGATATCTTAATTCGTTCTTGAGATACTATTTCTTAAAATTTATATTTCGTGCCCACAACAATTAAAATGCAGATTTGGGTTTAAACTATAACAACGTTGTTAATGGAAAAGTGTGCTTTAAAATGTTTTTAATTTCATGCAGATATCTCATTTCATTCTTGAGATATCATTTTGCAACATTTATACTTGGCGCCCATAATAATTAAATAAAATACTAATGTTTTTGCACACAAAATGGATCTTTATTTTATTTCTTCTCTACCGGTTTCGCCATATTTTACACGGCATCATCAGGAAAATACGTCAGAATTCACAAAAGAATCGCATCTTAAAATATAAATTAAACATTTAGTAAAATGTGGCGAAACCGGTAGAGAAAAAATAAAATAAAGATCCATTTGAACTGCAAAATCGTTAGTATTTTATTTAATATAAAATGGAAAGGGATATATTAATTAACATAATAATTCAAACGCAGAATTTCACGTTGATAGCTTAATTCTTTCTTGAGATACGATTTTTGAAAGTTTGAATTCCATTAAAGCCTATTATATGCACTAATCGAAACGCTTAATTACTTCCTCATGTTCAACATTTACCTCTTCCCTTGTTTGATATTATTACCTCCTTCAACATAGCACCCATTCAGGAACTTCAAGTTCATCAGGTTAATAGTTGTCGTAGTTAATTTATGGAAAATTTAATATTCATTTCTGTGCGCATTGAATAGTGACGATGTTTAGTCTGCTTTATTGATTCTGAAGTTGTTATCTCGATGAAAAAATGAGAGATGCTTTTAAAAATGGTGCTGGGATGAAAGCCATCGTGTTGCGCGCGTGTTAGCTGGTAAAAGATGCAACTTTTACACGAGTTTTTGAAGAGAGTATTACCAAGGATGTTGCAAGCGCCTTTGATGATGAAATTGTTAAACGACAAGAGCTGGATGGTAAGTTAAAACTAAAAAAATCGTTATTCAGAACTAAATGTTATTACTTCATGAGTTTTAAAAAGGATTCTCTCCATTAACTTTTAAACTGTATATTTTTTAATGGAATAATTAATGAGCCAGCGTTGAGAGACTAAAGATCGAAGATATAGGTGAAATTATTCAATTTAAAATTTGAACCTACTAATTTTTATTTATGAACTCGAGTTAAATCCTTGAAGTCTATAAGTTAAAAATTTCTCTTATAAAGTTTAAATAACACCAGATGTAGCACTGAATTAAAAATCTATAACGATTGTGATCGCGTATTCGGCAATAAGATACATCTTTAATAGTGTTACTAAATATTAAATGACTGTTGTATTTTCAGGTTTAATCGATTTCATATAATATTTAATCACCGTAAAAGTTTCCAAGAAAATTTTACGACTCTTAAATAGGGTAAACTAGAAAGTTATCGAACAGTTCTTCTTTGTATTCAGTTAACTGCCTAAATATTTCTATTCAATATTTCATTATCAACGATTAAATTTGTATTTGACCTAAATATACACGAACTTTTATCAACTTTCATTAATTCTCCAAGCTTCGTCTTCTATGAAGGTAATAAAGACGTTAAACTCTTTGAAAAGCTTCGAAATGTTATCTTATAATGAAGCTTACAGAATTATATTTAAAAGCTTATAACAGTAGAGTGAGTTTCTTGTACACTAAATTCCTTCTTAAAGTGCTTTAAATTACATTAAAACGCTTCTTAATTTATTGTTGATTTAATTTCTAAAATAGATTTTTGAAACATTTCAGATTTATTTCCAAAAGCGAATTTCAAAAAGCGATCTCTGAAAATAAACCGTTTCATATATCAATTCATATTAAATGACGTGAAAACTGATTGACGTTCAAACGTTCTGAACGCAACTATAATTGATTTATGAAGACATGTCCTTTTCAATGAATGAACCCGTTTCATAATACTGACATTAACGCGTAATAAGCTGAAGAGTATAATCTAATTAGTGTATAAATTTTAATTTTGCCTTTGTTTTTTTGATAAATTTGTTTAGGCGTTAATTGCTTTGATTGGATATTTTTTTAACGTTTACGATACATTGTGTGGAGATACCAAAGAATTCAGCGGGTTTTATGTAATTTTTGTTGTTGGGTTATTTACTAAATGGATTTACGTGCAGAGAAAGAAGATTTATAAGAAAATCTTTTAAACGAATTTTCGCAACAATCGGTTTATAATTTGAAAGGAATTGAATCACATAATTATTTATTACTACACAACAAAGAATTCACCGAGTTTTTCAATTTATTTTATTAGTTTTTGTCGTTTCTTTTAATAAAGTGGTTTTCTCCGAACTTCAAATTAATACCTAATAGAAGTTTTAAAATAGGCTAAATCCGATTGTTACTAATTCTAGTTCTAATTTTACTTTTGGTGTTAGTTCAAAATTTGAAACAAACTGACGCTGAATAACAGCTAAAGCTGACGCTAGCGCTATTTATATTAGGCTCGTTACTACCATCTTCTGGTTAAACTATCTAAGGGATATTTATGATTAAATAGTCATGGTTACGGCTATTTTACGCGTTCTGTTTGGCTTAAAGATGGGTTTATCTATAAGATAAATTTAACTTAAAGGTGGTAGTAATGCGCCTTAGATAGATTACTAGAAATATTTGTGTTTAGCCGACCAAAAGTCGGATTCTCATTAGTAGGGTAACTAGAGCACTTTTATGCCGATCTGGGTGTGGTAGTCTACCACTTACGTTTACATTAGGTGAGCTCACAAGACAGTTGGTACTTACCCAATATACTCTACCGCACCCAGAATCTACTAATGAAAACTTGAATAGAAAACGAGGCGGGGCAAAACTCGAATGTGTCTAGTTCTAGGAGTAATGATAGTTTGAATGAAATAGAATTTATTAACAAACTAATACTAAAACCAGAATTGACATTAGCCTTACAACTAGGAACATTTCAGAGGGGCGGTTAAACCCAAATGTTTTTAGTTCTAGATCTAGTGTTATCTTTAGTGTTGATATTAGGTTAGCAAGTTAGCTGTTATTTGGTTTTAGACTATTGTATACTTGTATTGAACTAAAACTAGAACTAACACTAGACCTAGAACTAGAAAAACTCGGTCATCTTCAGACGTACGGGTAAACCCAAACTTTGTAGTCCTCGGTCTAGTGTTAGTTCTAGTTTTAATAGCCATTCAGTACTTGAGCTAGCTTTAGTATTAACACTAGACCTAGAACCTAAACGATTAAACCTTAATGTTTCTAGTTCTAAGACTGGTGTTAATTTTAATTTTAATTCTTGTTTAACTCTATATTGTTTTAATTTCTTCTGGAACTAAAAGTATAACAAATATTAGACCTACAACCCAGCTTCATAACTAACACTAGACCGAGAACTAGAAACATACTGGTTAGTCCTACGTCTTTAAAAGCGGCAATGTTATTAAAAGATGTACAAATATATAGGAAGAAATATTTACAACAAAATTTAGAATTGTGTTCGTTTGATTTGAGCTATGGAGGGTTTCAGTTGGGTTGGATTGAGTTGAAAGGACACAAAATGATACATTTTTGTATCATTTTGATACAAAAGGTTTCTTCCATATCCGCCCATTTTCGATTAATGCTCGAATTTCTTATAGAAAACCATCAACTTCTTGATTTGCAACTTAAGAACATCAAATTCTGAAATTTTAATATTAACGGCTTGAAAGTTGGCATCAATGAATGACAAGATGCAATAATTAATGAAAGATGCTTTCCAGATCAATACAGAACATTTTTCGTACAAGTTTTTTCCATATTTATTCGCTTTTGTATTATGCCCACTTTTACAATTTGTTTGTTGCCTATTTTCGACAAGATTCTTGACACTTTAATCTACAAGTCAACATGGATTTTTTGCTGGTCGTTCGTTGGGGATCATTTTCGATTACACAAATTACATTTTGCATTCCTTTGATGACTTTCCTTTGACAACTTTCGGATGGGCTTTATATATACTGACTTCAGTAAAGCTATTGATAAAGTTGATCATCTGCTCCTGCTTGGAAAAATTACACATGTTGGTTTGCACTAAAGCGTTCAACAGTGGCTCCTGTGTAGCTGATAGAACGCATCGGTTAGAGTTAGAGGTATTTCCTCGCAAATTATATCAGTCTCATCCGGCATTGCTCGGAGAAGCATTCTTGGACCTTTGTTTTTTAATATTCATATTAATGTGTTAGTAGTGTTAGTGTTATTAATAGTGTTTTAAACACGCTGTTTAAAGTATGTAGACGATCTATAGATCTCCTGCCGAGTAACTAATCCTAGACACTGTTATGCTCTTCAGCAAGTTTTAAATGAACTAGCTCAATATAGTTGCATTAACTTTATCACCATATATGTTATTACAACAAATGCACTTCAATAGGGTTACTTCTATAAGAGATTTGGGAGTGACGTTTGATAGTAAGCTATTATTCAGTGACCACGTCGATCTGGTGGTTGGCAAGGCTTTCCGTATGCCCGGTTTCATCATGACATCAGCTGCTAATTACATCGACACTAATTCATTACTGACATTCTATTATACGTACGTAAGTAATATTTTGAATTATTATACTGTTGTATGGAATTCACAATATCAAATATTTTGAAACGACTAGAGCGTGTGCAATAGAAATTCCTTCGTTTTTTTATGATGGAAATCTCATACACCTTATATTAACAACGACTCGGCTTGCCAATCTTTCCACTTTTTACGACCCAGTCAGCGACGACTTCCTAATGATATAATACTTTTATATAAAGTAATTCACAACATTTATAATTGATCCTCGCTTACATAACTGATTAACTTCCATGTCCCGCGCAGATTTCTTCGCTTTGATTTTTTGTTTGTCACTACAATTTCGCGCATTAACGCCTATCAACATTCACCATTGATATATTCGCCTACCAATCCTTAATTTCACTTAAAAGAGAGACCCTCGCTACCATTGGGAACACGCCGTATACTGATTATTAATTACTTTTTTTTCTATTTATTATAAAAATTTTCTATAATTATTACTTATTTTTGAATTATTGTATTTTGTTGATTTAAGTTTTTTGTGTCCTTTTCTTCTCTTCTTATTGTATCTTTTTAGTGACAAAGCTTGAATTGGGTTTGTCTTAAACTATGTCCGGTAAGTGTTAAATAAATAAATGGGCAAGAACTTCTGATAAGATAAAAGTGATTAGCCACGATGTATTGTTTTTGTACGTTGCTAACTATAGCTGATGAGTTAAAACAATTAATTGGAGATACTCTACGAGCTAATATGGATCATTTTTGATACAATTAGTTTTTTTCCACATCCGTCCATTCTTAATTTATGTCCGAATTTCTTATAAAAAAAATTTTATTATATAAAAAACCACCAACAATCTTTATATAAAAAACCACCAAGTTCTCGATTTGCAACTTGAAAACGTCAAATGTTGGAATTTTAACATTCACAGTTTGTAAGTTGGCAACTGTTCAAACTGGGGGCAGGCCAGACATTTGAAATGTTTTGTTGAGGAAAAATAAACTCCGGATAAGCCAGATATTTATTTTGGAATAAACTCCAGACCGGCCAGATATTTAACCTAGGAAGGAGATGAGCATTACGAAGATATCAAAAATCCTAGTTTATTCTGGAAAATTTTGGGTCTATATACAATTCTTAATGCTCACTTCACAATTAATGAAGGAATTAATTTAGGTCGAATAGTTTCGCGCGTAATTACTTGTTTATATAATTAAGGCTAACATTGCATAATTATGCGATATGAGCGATGATTCTTGATCAGCGACGTTTGGCAATTTGTCTGAAGTTATTTAAGAAAAAGAATATTAATAAAAATTAAAGTTAATGTTTAATTGAGATTGTAATTGGGATATTATGCCCATCTTTAAAAAAAGATATAAAAATTATACTAGTAATAGTTTGGATTGTCTTATGCTGTGTCAGTCTAGCATGAATCTCTCATTCAATTCTTGAATGTCTTTTCTATGCAATATCAATATTGGATGTATCTTTGGGTTTTAGGTGTTTCTGACATTTTATTTTACAAAATTGATATATCCTCCATGTGATATATGCTTATGATGCTGGTCAATGCCGAGAAACTTCATCTCCTGTTTTAATCACTTTTTCTTAGATATTTTTGGAATAATCCATGGTCTTTTCATAGAGATATTAATTGGAAGTAAGACTGTGTCCTTGGGAGCTAATATGATTTGATTAGTTTTATAACGCAGTCATGGGATATCTGAAGTACCTCAGTTGAATTCAGTAGCACATCTTCTCATGTACCAGAACAAGCTATAGTGACTTTCTCTACTTTTGGTGTTATGAATATCCAGATGGTCTTCATTTACAGGGTAATTCAAAAAGCCGCTGACAGACTTCTAGGGCAGATAATACATGAAAAATTAAGATGAATAGGCTTTATATACATGGGAACGTAAATACGTCTTTACCAAGATATAGAGTGTTAAAGTTTCGTTAAAATTGAACATTATCTGCAATAAAAATTCTTTTTTAAGAATAGTCTCTATGCTACTGCTAATATTCTCAAACAGACAGAATTTTTGGATAAAGTGACATCAATTATCTCTCCATTCTCTTACAAATGTTTAATTAAAGCAATAGTTTTTGAGTAATTTACTGTTTTCCAAATATATAACATATATACTCTATTCTTGGTGGGTATTTTTGCGGTAATAAATATTGGACAGGTTGAAAATGATGCAAATGTTATTTTTGCAGAATTGTCCATACTTGTTAGACTGTAATGTTTAAATTTATAGAAATGTAATTAACAAATTTTCTTCAATCCTGTTTTTCTTAAAAATTATTGTTTTAATCTAAGTTCTGTAAGACCTAATTTGATAAATAATTGATCACATTACGCAAAAATACTTCCTGTTCAACCAAATTAACAGTGGCGTAGAAAAAGTTTTTAAAAAAGGCTTTTTAATTATAGATAATGTTTAATTTTAAAGAACCTTTGACGTTCTATATATCGTTAAGGAGGCATTTGCGAGCCCATGTATATTAAGACTATTCACCTTGGTCTTTCATATATTACCTGCTGTAGAAGATTATGGTTTTTTGAATCATCCTGTATAATTCTCTCCATATAATCGATCTAATGGAGAATTCTTGTATTCCACATGGTGACTCATCTGAAAGTTATGAGTTAAAATTTGGAACTATAATTGATTGTTATAATCAACTACAAAAATCTCAGTTCTCTCTTCGAAACATCTAGGACAAAGCATGTGGGAGTAGTGACCTTCAGCGGTATAGTATTGAACTTAATAATTTCGAATTCAATTACTTCTGCCATTGAAAAATAATTAAAAATTGTAACAAACTCCTCATCTTGTTCCAATGTAAGTTTAATGATAGGAATTTGGCATAATAAAAATGTCATACAGATCGCCTCGACTTAGATGCAGATGCATGACGGTGATGTAAACTTGACTTATTTCGGATATGACCTGTACAGCTATGTGGTATGAATTAAATACATCGATGTTCAATTGATTCACGTCAACTTTAGCCAATTATTAACCAATTATTTCGTTTTCGATTTATTTCGTTTAAGACAGAAAGTCCTTGGTTTAGCTTCTCACGAAGCTTTTCTAATTGCCATGAAAGTGCGGCCATCATAAAATTATTTAGATGATTTTATACTTTTATAAATATTTGTTGATTCTTCTCTAATGCCTCGATATCTTGATATACTTCGTCATTGACGCCAAAAGTTCCTAATTTTAATCATCCCAACCGTCTTCTTCGCATAGTATTTTGTAAAACACCATGAACCCATTCACATTTTTTCCATGTTTATTCACTTTTGAATAATGTCCATTTTTTGTCGAAAGCAACAAACCCTTGATTTGCAAATTTTGAGTCTCCTAAGATAGCAAGAACTAGTGTTGAGCTAAAAGTGATTAGCCAAGATGTATTTCGTGTTAATCTAATTTGCTCCCGTATATAAAGTTTTCTTTCATATATTTTGGATTTAATATGTTAAATAATCAATACTAACAATATCAAATTTGGGAATTGTAACCTTAACACCGTGTCCATTAGTAACTATGATTGATGAGATAAAATAATTGATTGAAGATGCTCTTCGAGCCAATATTTTCGTATCATTTTGATACAAAATGTTTCTTCCATATCCGCCCATTTTCGATTAATGCTCGAATTTCTTATAGAAAACCATCAACTTCATGATTTGCAACTTAAGAACATCAAATTCTGAAATTTTAATATTAACGGCTTGGAAGTTGGCATCAATGAATGACAAGATGCAATAATTAATGAAAGATGCTTTCCAGATCAATACAGAACATTTTTCGTGCAAGTATTTTCCATATTTATTCGCTTTTGAATGATGCTCATATTTCTGTTGAAAGCAACAACTAGTGTTGAGCTAAAAGTGATTAGCCAAGATGTATTTCATGTTAATGTAAAATGTTCCCGTATATAAAGTTTTCCTTCATTCATTTTTGAGCTATCCCCAAATTTTTTGTCAATCAAAATCATGAAAACATGATTTACATATTTTAAGTCTTTTAAATTGGCAAGAACTAATGATGTTACAAAAGGAAAATCATGATATATTTTGTGTTACTGTAGAATGTTTTTATAGATAGTTTTCTTTCATTTAGTTTGGATTTTATGATACCAAAAGCATCAAAAACGATAAATTTGAAATTTTTCTATTTTCTAACCACAAATTAAAAATTGATGCAAATTAATCGAGTTCTATAATTGAGCAGAATGTTCGATAAGTTCGATACGATCTTTAAAGACACAGTAAAGAATAACGTCTAATTTTAAAAACGGTAATTCAATTGTCTCGTATTTGAAGGAAAAATATGTTTACTTCATGTAATTATTCATGCAGCTGATGCATTTTTCAAGGAATATTAACAAAGGGTGGCGTTTTTATAAGCACTTTCAACCACGCATATAACCATACCCTATCCTGTTAATTAAAGCGCTTGTTTCCCAAATGCAGAGTCTCCGTGAGGGTGAAGTATCTGTTTTAATTGGCTTTTTCATCAAACGATCTTTGTTCTCTTAAATAAACGGGACGATTTTTTTACAAAAATATTACGGACAATTTTAATTTAGATTCTTTTTTTGCTAATTTTCTTTTTCCCCGGGTTTTAGTTTTGAGAGGTTCCCGTGGAATAATAAAATTCAATAAAGGGCAGTTTACAGGGAAATTTAATCAACGATAGTACGGATTGAACCACCGCAAAACGTGCACAGATTGTTCTTCCTTTTTCTTCGACTCGACGTTAAGGAAATGAAACGGTAGGGAAGAATTTAAATCTAAAGGTCAATTTTAGTTTAAGTGGATAACCTAGAAAAGAGAAAAGTCAATAACCCAAGTTGAAGTGTTTAAAGGATAATCTTTTTCTGTCGTTTTCTTATAGGTAGGGGTGGAACATTGTTCGTTTTTTTACCTTCTATTTTATTTCTCTTTGAGACGTTCTCGAGCACGTACGCGCTGTTTACAAGAACCGGATGAGGTCGGGCTTTTGTTTCCTTACACCCCAAGGGGAAAGAGATCCTTAGGAGTTGGTCGTAATTAATTTTCCTTATCGCCATTATCGCGCGTAGGCCGTTAATCGCCCGAGATCTAATAACCTTCCAAAATGAGGCTTCTTCTGGAACCCTTCTGTTTTTGGCATGTTATGAAATCTTTCGGGGGTATCAAATGTGTTTTTAATTTTTATCATTTATCAGATCAGCGATCGATTAAATTGATTAAAAATGTTCCAAAAATTATAATTGACTTAACATCTATTTATAACTTTATAATTTTATCTTCAAGTTGAAACTCAGGCTGTCGCAAAGTACTTTGCAACACAAAACATTAAATAACTCGATCCCACGGGTGCTTATTGTCCTCGAAAGCCAGACTATTAATGGTTTTATACGCCAAAGAGACCTTCATTAATTAAAGTCCACCAAATCCACCTCTTCTTCCACCCCCTGAAAACGTTATGCCATCAACAACGTCGCTGTTGTCAAATTAATCTTGGAATTCGTTGTGACACTGAACGTATGATATTGCTCCTCATAACTTCGAACCCGGAATAAATTTCATATCTTGTCGATAGTGATTCGGCGACATCGATTATTCAAAATGACACAAATAGGTTAATCTCAAGGTCCGGATTAAGATCGTTTGAGTCGATTCGCAAGAACGATTGTATTAAATGAAATGGGAATATTATACCTTTTTACCTGTACTGTTCACATAGGCAAGACGTATTGCAAGCACAACACGGTACAATAAACTTTTATAGCTTTCTATAAACTTTGTCTTTATCCCCGTTTCTCAGGACTGCCACTTCCGGGCTTACGACAAATTTACGTTTGCGACCTTCTTTGACTTCGAGACTCCACGATACACTTCATTTATTTCATACCAAATTTCACTTTGTAAAAAAATCAATTGATTTCTAGTCATTTCTAGTTAAGAAATATTTAATAAATAAAATGTTGTTTGTGGTGATTCATAAAGAATTAAATTCGTGTATTGACTTGGTGTCAAATTAAGTTATAAATTGCAGCGAATAATTTATTCATTTTGGCCACTTTCATGATATATAATTATGTTCCACCATAACCGTCGAAATGGGTATAAATTCCGCGTTACGATATTTTTATTGGATAAATTTGCAAATAAACGTCTGTTTGGGTTATAAATTAACATTGCTGAAATTCCATTTCCGACTTATGTTTTATAATAACTAAAATATTTACTAAATTAGTTTAATTTATTTTTTTTGTAAGTTGGCAACAACCCGATGAAATTACAGGGATAGGCGAAATGTACTTCGTGTTTATTTAGAATATTTTTGTACATAAAGTTTTCTTCTACCCATTTTGGATTTTAAGATGTACTAACTTTGCCTTAACGCCTTGTACGTTGGTAACTATGAATGGTAAGCCGGGATCATTCATGGAACGTGCTTTACGAGTTAATATGAAATATTTTCCGTACGAAATTGTTTTTTATAATCGCCCATTTTCGAATTATGACCGAATATGTTGTGAAATGTATCAAGTTTTCATTTGAAAAATTGGTTTGCAAATTTATATCATCTAAGATTTTTCTAAGATGGCAAACACCAGTGAAGGTATAAAAGTGATTAGGCGAGATGTATTTCGTTATAATGAGGAATGTTTTCGGTATATAAAACGTTCCTTTATTACGTACCTATTTTGGATTTTTTGATATAATTACTAAAAAATTACTTTTGAAAACATCAAATTTAGGAAGGTTATTGTTAGCAGCTTGTATGTTGGTAACAATGACTGTTGAGATAAAACCATTAATGAAAAATGTATTCACTTTCAATTTAATATACAAATCATTTCTTCATTTTCAAAAATAAGACTCCACGATTTTTAAAATTTTATAATTTTTTCGTGATTTTGAAACAGCGCGTTATACATCATTTTAAAGAGGAAGGCTTAACCTTCAATTTGCTATGCAAGAGATTTCTTCATTTTCAAAAATTAGATCTTCACGATATTTTTTATCATATTTTTCGTGATTCTACTAAAATGTCAAAATCACATCATCCTTTAACATTTCTAAGGTGAAATTGATTTCAAATTGAAACAACGAGTCACACATCACTTTAAAGAAGAAGATTCAAACTACATTTTGGTATGCAGATCATTTCTTTATTTTCAAAAATAAGATCTCTACGATCTTTTTCAAATTTTATCATTTTTGTTCATGATTCTATTAAAACGTCAAAACTACATCATCTTTTAACATTTCATAGATCGAATAAATTTCAAATGGAAACAACGAGTTATACATCATTTTAAAGGGGAAAGTTCAATCTTCAATTTGGTATGCAAGTGATTTCTTCATTTTGAAAAATAAAACCTCCATGATCTTTCAAATTTTATCATTTTTGTCGTTGTTCTACTAGAACATCAAAACCACATAATCCTTTAACATTTCTTAGGTAGAATCGATTTCAAATTGAAACAACGAGTCACACATCATTTTAAAGAAGGAGATTCAACCTACACTTTGGTATGTATGTCATTTCTTTATTTTCTAAAATAAGATCTCTACGATCTTTTTTCCACATCATTTTGTCACGTTTTGACGAAAACGTCAAAACTACATCATCTTTTGACATTTCATAGATGGAATAAATTTTAAATGAAAACAATGAGTTATACGACATTTTAAAAGTGAAGGTTCAACCTCCAATTTTATATGCAGTCCGTTTCTTCATTTTCAAAAATAACCCCTCCACGATCTTTCAAATGTTATCATACTTTTTTTGTGATTCTACTAAAACGTCAAAAACACATCAACCTTTAACATTTCTTAAGTGGAGTCGATCTCAAATTGAAACAAGAAGATATACAAATTGAACATCACTTGAAAGAGGAAGGTTCAGCATTCAATTTGATATACAAGCCGTTTCTTCATTTTCAAAAATAAGAGCTCCACGATCTTTGAAATTTTATCATTTTCTTTGTGATTCTACTAATTATAAACGTCAAAAACACATCATCCTTTAACATAACATAAGTGGAATAGACTTCAAATGGAAACAATGACATATACATCATTTTAACCGCTCATCAACGTGATTATACACGCATAATCGCATACGCATATTGTATTTATACCTGCAGAACGTTTCAGCGAAACAATAGGTCTCGATTTACTTATTTACATAAGAAAATTGATTACGAACAGTAAGTATGTTCACAAATTGATTGTGAACAGACTTAAAGTCTAGACTATGTTCATTTTTGTTCATAAAAGTTAATCAACAGTTATATATTTTATTAAGTAATGTTTATAAAATGCTTAATAATTTTTGCAAGACAATAATATAAGTTTATTGAGCAAAATATTTAAAAAAAATTTCATCAAAATAAAAAACATATCTTATAACCAATACAAAAAGGAATAAAACTACGATAAAAATAAAACAAAAGTAGGAAATAATACATTATTATTATTCAAAGCCGATTTATCGGTAAGAGATATTTTTGTTATATTTCTTATTATTTATATATTTTTTATTTAAAGTTATTTTTATATTTTTAGTGTAACCATTAAAAATGAACGATTCTGACGATTTTGATTATGAGTACGCTAACTTATCAGATAGCGTAAATGATGAAAGTGATACAGATTTTGAAGAAAATGAAGTTAATTATGATTATAGTGACACAATAGTCATTAGTTATTTTTGATACTGATTACAGTAAATGAAATGAAATTTTTTATTTATAAATATTTTGCAAGGAATAGCAAAAGAACCTAATGAATGAATGTTTTGGTCAACTAACGAAATTCTGTTAACCTCTATATTTACGAATCTTTTGAGCAACCGACGATATTTTTATATAAAAAAGGATCTACATTTTAGCCATAATGAAACATACAATCCAAGATATACCTAAATCCTGAATTGAATAAAATATGGCCAATGATTTGAATAAAATTTTTTCAAAATTCTCTATCATTGAAAGAGAGATAAGTGTCGATGAGAGCCTGCTATTGTATAAAGGACAACTAAAATGGAAAGCAATATTTACTTTTGAAATGATCACGTTTAGCGATTAAGTTGTATATGTTATGTGAATCAGGCTATTTATATTCTTTTATAATTTAAACAAGAAGAGTACTGTAATAAGTAACATATACATATAAATATAAATACATATAAATACATATAAATGTACAACCTATAAATGCATGTCACAAGTCATTTTATCTTTAGCAGATAGTTTAATGGGTATGGGATACTGTATTTAGGGAAAATTGTATAACTACAATTTTCACACATCGCCGCCGTTAGCAGATTATCTTGTTACTAAACAAACTGATTTATATGGACCATTACACTCAAATAGGAAGGATATGCTGCCTGAAATAATAATGAAAAAAATGAAAAAAGGGGAAATTATAGCTTACAGACGACGTAAAGTAATCATTTACTGTCAACAGTGCATAACCCAGAACTGACAGAGACTAATAAAAAAAGACGAAGAGGGTAAGTTTATAAAAAACCTAAAATTGGTAGTTGATTCTAATAATACCATGAGCGATTACACGAAAAAGAGGGAAGAAATTGTATAAAAAATATGCATTTGTTAGATAAATCTAACAGTTCAACTCTTTTATTTTATATAAAAAATGATGGTCAAATTGATAATTTAAAATTTAGAATAAAATTAGTTGAATAGATTTTTAAAAACATTATTCAAGTGCTTATACTAAAAAGGTAGGACGTCAAAAGAAACCGGGGCCTGAAGATTGACGGAAAGACATTTTCCGGACTTCAACCCCCCACAAAAAGTAACAAGATTCCATATAAACGATATGTGTTATGTTCCAAAAAAAAGATGAGATGGGAAAAAATAAGAAAGAAAGCAAAATATTGTTGTAAAGAGTGAAAAGAATAACCAATAACCAAACACCGTTCCTAAACAATATCTCCGATTTTAATAATCAAAGGATGTTTCTGAAATACATATAAAAAATAACATTACAATATTAATTTAAGAAGGAGAATTTTTTGAATCAATTTTGTAATGATTTGTAATAATTTTTAATCTTTTAATTTGTTCCTCTTTTGTTTATCTTCTTCTTTAACATTTTTTATAAGAACAGAATATTTGTTTGCACCGTCATTTATAATATATATTTAAATTTTTTTTTTTGAATAATCCCCCTACAACGAGTTATACATCATTTGAAAGAGGAAGGTTTAACCTTCAGTTTGATCTTCCTTTTATCATTTTTTTTTTCATGATTTTACTAAAACATCAAAAACACGGCAACTTTTAACATTTCTTCAGTGGAATCGACTTTAAATTGAAACAACAAGTTATTCATCATTTCAAAGTGAAAGGTTCAACCTTCTATTTGGTATATAACTTATTTCTTCATTTTCAAAAACAAGCCGTCGTCAATTTTTCAAATTTTATCATATTTTTTGTGATTTCACGACATGTCAAAAACACACCATCCTTTAACATTTCTTAGGTGAAATCGATTTCAAATTGAAACAACGAGTTATTCATCATATGCAAGAGGAAGATTCAACCTTCAATTTGATATACAAGTCATTTTTTCATTTTCAAAGCTAAGCCGTTCACGATTTTTTAAAATTTTGTCATTTTTGTCGTGATTTCAGTACATGACAGAAATACATCATCCCTTAACATCTCTTATGTGGAATCAATTTCAAATTGAAACGGGTTATTCATCATATAAAATAGGAAGGTTCAACCTTCATTCCTTTCCATTTTCTTCATTTTCCTTTCATTTGATATACAAGTCATTTCTTCATTATCAAAGCTAAGCCGTTCGCAATTTTTAAAATTTTATCATTTTTTCGTGATTTAACTACATGACAAAAACACATCATCCTTTAACATTTCTTAGGTGAAATCAATTTCAAATTGAAACAACGAGTTATTCATCATTTGAAAGATGAAGGTTCAATCTTCAATTTGATATACAAGTCGTTTTATCATTTTTAGAAATAAGCTGTCCACGATTTTTCAAATTTTATAATTTCGCGATTTCACTAAATGTTAAGAATATATCACCTTTTATTTATTTATTTATTTATTACCATTTATTGCCACAAATAAAATACAAAACTACATAAAATACACAAGAAGAGAAAAAAAAAATAAGAACAAAATATATGTATGCATAATCCCATTGTCGATTGTTAGTCGAGCAATGAATAAACTTAAACTTAAATAGTATAAACAAATGGATCATTTTATCGCACAAGCGATATCTGCCAAATGACCCAACAGAACAAACAAAAATAGTATTTACTAAAGCAAAATTATCCTAGGATTAATATGGCAAGTAGTGATAATTAGATATCATTAACATTTATCACCAAATAAGATTAATCAAGAAGAAAAGTAAAGAAAAAGATACGACAAGAGAGACAGAAGCTAAAAAAAACCAAAAGAATTTGCCGGATATCAGTTGCCAACAAGTGAAAGCAGTTGAAGAGAGGAAAAAGAGAAAGACAAAGAACAAAGAATCAGGAAAGAGACAATTGAAGGGCAAGCAAGTGGCTCTTTAAAACACATCTAAAATTAGCAATATTAGAAATATTACGAATTTCAGAAGGCAGTCCATTCCACAGCGCAATCGACCGTACTGTAAATGATCTGTGATAAATTTCAGTGCTATGAACGGGAAATGTAAGAATAGCATCAGAACACGAACGAGTAGCAAACTCATGAGATGATAATTGCTGAAACCTATCTGATAAGTACATTGGGGTGCAGTTATGAAGAATTTTAAATAAAATGGTTAATAAACGAAAGGATCTACGTCTCTCACAAGTTAACATCTGAATGTAATTGCGATACGGCGTTACATGCTCAAATCTATTTATGTCAAATATGAACCGGATGCAATTATTCTGTAGCCGCTGCAATTTATCCAGGAGAGTTACCGAGAGATCGGGATAAACCGCGTCCGCATAGTCGAAGTGAGGAAATATAAGTGAATAGCAAAGATTACGACGGACCAAAGGAGGAAGAGAGCAACGAAGTCTCTTTAAAGAGTGGAAGCAAGCATAAACTTTTCTGCAAACATGTTGAATTTGCGGCTTCCAAGACAGTGAAGAATCCATAAAGACTCCGAGATTCTTAACTGTGTCAGAAAACCGTATGACAGTACCATCCAGCATCAGATCACTGCAGCTAGATGGACTGATCTTACCAAGTAATTGACTGGTACCAAACACAATAGCTTGCGTTTTAACTGCGTTCAACTTAAGTCCGTATCTCCGAGACCAATTCAAGACGTTAGATATATCATTATTAAGTCGCACAATAGCTTCCGGAAATTCAGCAACCGTTGTAGTAGTGTATATTTGAAGGTCGTCAGCATACAAATGATAATTACACGAGATATGATCAGTAACACTATTAACGAACAAAGAAAAAAGTAACGGTCCCAATACACTGCCCTGAGGAACACCACATTTGATTGCACAAGCAGAAGAAACTGAAGAATTAGCGCGTACGCACAAGGAGCGATGGGAAAGATAGGAATGAAACCAAGAAACACAGGAAGGAGTGAATCCGTAGGCAGAAAGAGATGCTAAAAGTAGGTTGTGGTCGACAGAATCAAAGGCCTTGCTGAAATCGAGTAGAACTAGCACAGTAACACATCTGTTGTCACAGGCATACCTAATATCATCAGTAACTTTAATGAGGGCAGTAGTCGTACTATGCCCACTGCGAAAACCCGATTGGAACTCATTGTGTAAATTAAACCTCTCGAGATATCCTTGGACTTGTAAATAAACTAAACGTTCAAGAGCTTTTGATAGTACGGATAAAATTGAAATCGGACGAAAATCAGTGTTACATGAAGGGGACTTGGATTTAGGTATGGGGACGACATGAGCTACTTTCCAGACAGAGGGAAATAAAGACTGTTCAAAAGAAAAGTTGAAGATATGTGTTAATGGTGGAAGCACTATATCCAATATAGGACGAAGAAGGTTGAGACCGATACCATCAGAACCCACGCAAGGGGACTTTGAATATGCCATAGCATCACCCACTTCGGTCGCGGTTACAAGCGTAAAAGAGAAGAAACACGATTTAGGAGCAGTAAGAATTTCATTAATTGTAGCCGCCTTAGTTACGTCATCAATGATCAGAGGAGGCTCTGCAAAAAAGTTTGCCAGCGACTCACAATCAAGATCCATCTGGTCAGACGGAGAGTTTATCGCTCCAGAGACCTCATAGTCCTCCAAAATGTTCTCGGCGCGACTCCAGACAGCCTCTGGTAGAAATAAGATCTCTTAGCATACTTGCACTTATGATTACAGCGGTTGCGTAGAATTCGATAGTTTTCCCAATTAGTACTAGAGGGTGTACGTTTAAATACCAACTTTGCAAGGTTACGCAGTCGCATAAGAGATCTTATCTCATCACTCAGCCAAGGTGCAGGCGGATGCCTCATCTTGCGTTGTATAAGCGGGGCATGTCTATCATAGAGCTTAATAATTTTAGAATTAAAGTAGTCCACTTTAGCATCAATATCTGCTAAACGATATAGTGGAAGCCAATCAATCATCAGCGCATCTGACAAGAGCAAATTAGTATCAACTCGCCCTAGATCACGGTAAGTCACAACACGCCGAGAACGACTCAGATGCTGCACCTGTAGAGCACAATAGATTAAATCATGGTTGGAAAATTGGAAGGCAGGTAGCTGACAGTGTGCAAGTATCCTGTCTGGACAGGATGTAATAATAAGATCAAGAAGAGAATGTGAGGTAGGACCTTTTAGGTAGTACCTTTTAACATTTCTTAGGTAGGTTCAGCCTTCAATTTGATATACAAGTTACTTCATCATTTTCATAAATAAGACCTCCACGATCTTTCAAATTTTATCATTTGTTTTCGTAATTCCACTAATGATAAAAACTAAATACCTTTGTATAAAAGGTATCATTAAAAGGTTACTGTCTCTCTGGATATCATTCGTGATATAAACTTCTTACACAGCCTCCGCATTCTCTCCAGATTGTATAAAACAAACTATCATGTCCCATTTTTTCATAATTTTCATGACTTTATTATGAAAGTTGATGACAACTCAGAAATAACCTAACAATAAGCACTTAATAATATATAGGGTGTTCGATTTAAAGAAATCAATTTTATATCTGTAACTACTAACACATAGCTTTGAGGAGATGTAATATGTTAATTTCACTGAATTTTCTATAAAAAGTTGCTATGGAAATGTTTTCCCGGAAAACAAGATTTTTCAATAAGAAACAAATTATGACAACTTTTCGAAATTACACTTTTTTGAAAAACACCTCCTATTTTATTTTATTGAAATATAGGTTTCCCTATTTACATATTTCAACTATAATTATTATTATTATTTATTATAATTATACCCAACTAAATTAAATCAATAAAACAAAACTAAATCAGATTATGCGAAATTAAGGCAAAGCAAAGCGAATAGGACCAACATCACTAAATCACAAATATATCAGGCTGAAAATTATAGTAATTTATAGTAATTACAATGTTGCACTAAGTGCTATTAGACATTTTCTTTTAAATACTCTATAGGACACTGAAAATATTGGCAAAGAGAACCCAGTACTTACTAAGAGCTTGGTATTCTTATCAATGTAGAATTTCTTCTCAATTCTGTGTAAAACTTATCTATGTTAAAGATTGTATCTGTAAAGTCGTATCGAAATGCAGAGTTCTTATAAAAGTCGAGTTCAGACACTGATATCATTTTTCCTATATCTCCTATAGAAAGATTAATATCCATTTAAATGGGTCCAACTTGGCCCATCCTGTACATTGGTAACATTGAATCGTGAAGTGAGACAATTAATGAAACATGATTTCTGACTTAATATATAACATTTTTCGTAAAACGTTTTCTCAATGTCCATCCGTTTTTGAGTTCTGTCAAAATTTCTGGTCGAAATCATCAAATTCTTGATGTTTGCATTTTTTTATTTTTCCTCAGTTGGCAAGAACTACCAATGACATAAAAATGATTAGACAAGATAACTTGAAGAATGCTTTTTGTACATGAAGTTTCCTTTTGTTCGTTTTGAATTTTACCTTAAAAATAAAAAGTAATACTAAAAAAATTCAATTTGAAAATTTTATCATTAAAGCCTTGCATGTTGGTAATATTAAATAATGAGACGGAATCAATTTTTAAGATGTTTTCTTAGTCAATATGAACCCTATTTCGTACAATCTTTTTTTCATTATTCATTGATTTTGAAGTTTCATGCAGAAATATTTTCAGCATTAATCTAATTTATTCATAGTATTATAGTGTTCAACTTCAGAATCGCTATCTAAGACTATAAACTAGTTTCATGATGCAAATATTTAGCATGATATAAAAGTAAAGTGGTAAAGCTTTTTTGTTATATAATACAGACGAGAAATATCGTTAAAGTTTCTTGCTTGAGTCTAAACTTTTATCACACCCTCAATTTCGACGAACAGGTTTTACAACTGCGAAGCAATCTAATTTGTACTAAATGATTATCCATGTTTCATCTATCATTCCAATGCTTCATACTAAACCCGATTCTTTACAGTTTCGTTTTTAGTGTTAGCGTATCGATTCCAATCTAAAGATTTACTTTAGAATTAGATCTGTTTGCTCAGTAAACAGATGTTCATTGTATATCGATCGCAAAGTTGTCGCAACGCTTAATAAAAAAAGAGAGATTGTTTGGTCGTAATAACTTTATAAGAAAGAAATCTTGTTGACCAGACTTTTCAATAAGGTTACGTCCAATTCCAGCTACTTACATCATTTCTAAAAATCCGTACAAATACACAATACAAACAATTTTATCAAATATATAGTAGTTGAAAATATAGACATATAATTTTTTAAATTATATTTATATTGTTGAGATTTCATGACAAATATCGCTGGGATTTGTGTTACAATTTTATCGCATTAATGAAATTCCATGTCCGTTTTACATTCAATAATAATTAAAATATTTCGCAAATTAAATTAATTCTGTTTTATGACATCATCCTATATTTTGGACAACCTCAATTTCCAATTTCCGTTCAAATTTAGATGTGACCTTAATTTATATAAACTGTTTAAGATTTATGCCGAGCACAAATTTACGATAATTCGCGAAATCGGAAAACGCTCCTGTTTAAACACAAACGAGTGTATTTAAAACATCTAAAGTAAATATTAGAGAATCGAATGTTCCTTTGGATTACAAAATAATAGCTTGCGGGTCTCATACGGTGTTTTAGCGGTTGTTGTTGCTATACACACAGAAAACGTTCGCCTCAAACAAAGAGATTGGTTAATTGGGCACTTACGTTGCGGTTTCTGCGGTTTTATCTGTTTTACTTCAAGCGTTACGGAGTAAGCCGCAATATTAATGCAAATTGTAACTTTAGCCTTTCACACGAGCTTTAGAAATTAATAGTTTCGCTGAAATAAATTCGCCCCCTTTTGAAAATGTTGTTTCATATTTGGAGCGTTGCATATAATGCTTTGTTAGGTAGTATAAATCATGTGGGACTTAAATAAAGTTTTTCGTTTATCACACTTTTGAGTTTGATCGGTCAAATAAATTGAGAGTTCGATTTAATATGTTGAAATCGCAAATATGTTTGCTCATTGAAAGCTATGGATAGAAAAGGAGTACGATTGCACTTGGAGAGGGCGTCTATTTACCGAAAACAGACAACCTACTATCGATGCGGATTTTCTATCCGTGGTAAACCGCATGTTCAATCCTGTTCGAACACGTTCGACGACCGGTTATTCCGTATGGAAGCTCTAAATCCACAACCTGCCCGATTTCTCATATATGCACGTGAACTATTCGAATAACCTTCCATGTCACGTACAAACTACACCACGATCTCTTTCTCTCTCTCTCGTTTTGTATTATATTGCGAATGAACAAAGCTTATTTCGACCGTGTATCCTATTCAATTGTAAATTCCATTTTTCTCACAAATTATCGATGTTTTAAACGCGATGTAAAATATCTTGTAAATGGAAGCTGTTTTAAACACTCCATTAAGTAAGTATTAAATTTCAATTCGGAGAAAATCAAACAAAACTGCTACAAATACACAAATCCTGTTAAAATATAAACATCTCGATTTTCACCTTTTTCCTCGAACTGTTTCAAATTAAGCAATTAATAGTCCGCTAACTTTTGTTAATATCTTCAGATTTTCTTGCAAATTGCACTGGGAGTTTTGGGTTTTGTAAACGAAGCCTTTGCTGTAGTAGACATTCATTTAAACTCGTGTTAAGGTTTTAATAAGAAGTTATGCTCTCCTAGATATTCCAAAGCAAGCGTCATTGAAAGCTTTTACAAATTTTAAAAGGAATTTGATTTTGCGGGGATTGTAAGAAATTTTTAGACAGTTCTAACCATCAATCTCCGAGGCTATATTTCTCATCGCCGGAGATATTTTAGATCGCATTCAACGAAGTCTGTACTCGAAGTTAAAGAAGAAATTAGCATAATATAAAATGGGCTGTTCAACTTCGGTTATTTATGGAGAAACGAATTTTTTTACAACATTCAGAGATGAAATCTCCCAGAAAAGTTAAAACAAATTGATTTTACCGTAAAAAAGTTAAGTGCAATAGAACCTCGATAATCCGAACTAATGAAGACCGAAGGTGATTTGAATTATCAAATATTACTCCTAAATATTACAAATAATGATTACATATTGAATATATAGTATAAGTAGAAACATTAGGATTTAGCCGTCTAAAGAGATGTAACGGCTGAATTTAAAACAATCTAGAGCTAAACAAAAATAAAAACTAGAACTAACACTAGACGCGTGTGTCTTCAGTCTAGTGTTAGTTCTAGTTTTACTTCAATGCAAGTATATCCAACTCTTCTTTTACACGGTGCACAGTGGGACCAGGCAAAGAAAAATTTGGAAAAAATTATACTTGTTGATCTCCTGGCGGGTGGGTCTAAATAGGATTTTTTAGTATTGAGTGTAACTGATTTTGCTGTATTTGAAATATTAAATTTATTGTGCAATACAACAATCTTTCCAATCCACCACTACCATTGTTTTAAAAATAATTCTATATTTTTGTAGTGGATAGTTCTCATTTTGTACTAATAGAATTTCTCTATAAGATGGAAACTGGTATGGATCTCTCTGATCTATCTAAGGATGGCTCAATAAATAAAGAAATTAGTTTGCTTCACGCAAGTTTTTGAGCAATTACATCTTTTAGATATTTTCATTAAATGAATAGCAAACCTTGTGGAAATATCTATCATTTTTCCTTTTCTTTCAAAAACATATCTTTGTTTCTTTGAGATTTTAACCATCTATTTTTTAAATTTGATGCAAAATGAGAAAGGGTCTTTCCATTTCTGTAGTAATACCCATATCTATTTAGGATATTTAGGATATTCCCATATCTTTTGATGTAGTGTTTCACTGAGTAAAGTTTATCATCAAAATTTTTCTCATGAAAATCCCCCATTTTGAAAAGAGATCACATTGGAGCAGACAGATAATCGTTTTATAGTGTACTGGCATGTTATGTTGTAGAAGAATCATTTTGAGCCGATTTCATCCCGCAGGTTATCAAAAGCTAAACTTTACATGTTCTTATACGTTGAATCTTACAAAATTCAAATTATAGTAAACAGGTACAGAACTAACCTTTTAATCGCTGCACAAAGAAATACTATACAAATATTTTCATAATTTTTATAATGACCTGTAAGTCCAGTTTTAAATATTTACCTGGAGAGTCAGCAGTCTTCCCTTTTTTATTTTTATCGATGTGTAGTAGTCGATAGTAGGGATATGTGCATACATGTTATTATTATTCCACTCCATTGTCCAGATTTAATTGAATTATCCCATACATGTTATTATTTCAGGTTGTTCTAGTTGTTCCAGAAAATAAAATTATGGGATTCAGCATTACATTTAGTCTAGTTGATTGCTGTAATCATAAATTTTCTATTTTCAATTCCATATTACAAATATATAATTGTTATACCTAAATCAATCTGGAACAATTAAACCCTTGAAAAACCTTAGAAATAGACCTTGAAAAATTGAAGTTTTGGTTTTTTTTCAGTCAGAGTACTTATGCTTAAAAGAAAAATAGATATCAGCTATATTTTTTAAAAAAAGGTTAAGAATTGCTGTAAAAGTTGGAAAAAAAAGAAAAGTATTTTCGATATTACCTCAAAGCGCTATCGTCTTTTATTTTTCCCCAAAAGGCAAAATTGAAAATATCGTATGGCAATTTTCGTTTTTTTCGCTGATTTTTAGCTTATTAAAGACGTTATTTTTCTTATTTCTAAAATATAGAGGTTTATAGGTCTATTTCTTATTGCTTTAGAATAAAGTTAAAATAAACCTTTTCTCTAACATCATTTTATTAAGGCTAAAAATAGTAATTTAACTACAAAAACTAATAACTTTATATCTCGACCCTATTAAAACAATGCCACAAAGAATGTTCAAATTGAACACGTCAAAATTATTAGATTTCGTTGTTAAATAGCTATTTTTTACGTTAATAAAAGATTTATATCAGATGACACTAAAGTCTGTGCAAAATGTCAAGGTCCCGTGTATTAAAGATCGATATCTTCGTAACCGCTCAAGGAAAAAGAATCCGTAAAGGTGGTTATAAATTAAGTGTAGTAATAGTTATTTACGTAACCAGTTATGAAAAGACTAATTTTGTTTAACTAACGCAATATTTGCCAAAATGAGCGAGCGAGTTTTGTAAATTGCATGAGTTAAACAAAATTAACAGTTCCTTAACGTGTTAAATACAAAATTTTATCTAACCCCGCTTTAAAATTGGATGAGGTCTTTGGTTTTATAGGTTGAAAAGTTAAAAAAATATCCACTCTACCAATATGTCAAATTAAAAAAAAAATAGTTCGTTCAGTACTTTTAACTAGTTATATTGGTTATATTAGTCTGACTAGTTATTTTACTACCTAAAATTTTTTATTTTACTACCTATTCTACTACCTATTAGACTGAAAAGTTAAAATTTATAAAATATAAAATCTTTACATCACATTAATACGTTAAAATTATGAATGTCGAGAAAAATTACAGTTTATTAAATGTGAAAACTTGAGAACTTAAGCTGAAGTTTATTTCCACATAGGATAAAATTATTTCGAAAACGATCTGGGGGATTTCAACGCATTTTTTATCAAAATATATATGTCAAATACTGACCTTTGTCGAATTCCGTCATCAGTTTTTCAAAATTAGGGCTCCCTAATGAGCACTCCTCCCGAAGGGCTTATTTTTGTTTCTCCATTTTTATAATTCCATTAAATCGTACTTAAAAAATAAAAACACCCAATTTTGAAAATCTAATTGCGGAATTTGAAACGTGACATTAATTAACATATTTTTGTGAAAACCACTTTGTCACGTAATCTGCCCGGTCATTTTCGAAATAACCGCATCCTACTAAATTGCGATTTTCGCAAAATTATCTATAAAATAAAACATGCCCTTCACTAGGGGCCACTTTTACCACCACTTAATAAATTTATGTAACAGTTATAAACCGGCTTATAACCAATGGGAGCTCTTAAAATCGATATAACCACCGCTAGTTTAACTGGAGGTTGATAAAAGTGAACCTAAGAATACATACATTGGTTTACCACCAATTCAAATTTGAAACTTTTTGATCAAATAGTTTTTAGAAAAGAAATCGCAAAGTAGACAAAGTTGCTGGCACTTTCAAGAAACCGGGTACTTTTTCACTTAACTCGCGATAAAAGAAAAAACAAAGACCCAACAATTTCAAAATTAATATATGATACACAGAAATGTTCACCAATTATAGCAAATTTTACTGCAATTGTTACGAAGATATTGAAGTCTAATGTCAGGGTCTTGACTTTTTGCACAGACTTTAGATGACGGTGTTTGGAAATTTTATAAAAAGATTTATTTTTAGCTTTATTTTAAAACCATAATTAATCTATCAAACTTGAAATCAGAAAATAAAAGCGAATTTTATAAGCTACAAACCGGCTATGGTTTCCATTAAAAAATTACTAATTTGTTATAATATCTCAAAATCTAAAACCGAAAAAAAATGATTCCGAAAAAATCGCTGTGTGAACCACTTAACAGAAAGTATGGAATCAAAATTATAAATGTTATATTTTGTAACGCGCATTTTGTAACGTACATTTGAATTTTTTCTCCAAAAATGCACGTGGAAAAATGTAAATCAATGTTACAACTAGTATTTTTCTTTCTATGAACAAAGAACAAACCAGAACAACAAAGAAAATCAGAAATACTTATTATTAATTCTAGTTAAAAAATGAAAAAGTTGAAAGAGAACAAAAACGTATCATTTTTACACTTGCTAAGACTACGTAAACATCAACTTTTAATTTCAGTTTTCAAAAAAACCGTATTTTTTTATTTTCTCGCCGAGGTATTATTTTTTTTATTTCCCGCTCTGGATCAATGTAGAACGACTTCAGAACAACAATGAAAAATCTAAAATGACGGCTTTCAAAGAGTAATGTGCCCTTTAGAGAGTTGTTTTAGTGAAAATAATAGGCGTTTCAGACTGCTTTAGGTATAATAAGTATATATTTGTCATATGCAATTCAAAATTATTAAAAAGCTATGTTGTAGCTAAACTTATTTTTTATTATAACTTCGTAATGCCGAATTCCAAGATTTTAAACAGCAAAGACATTCTATTTTTGTCAACAATGAGGGGCTAGCCAAATAACCGTATTTTTCTGTTTTTTTCACTCAAATTTTATTTTTTCTATTTATTTGTCGCTTTGAAACCCAACCCAACCCAACAATTTCCAAATTAATATATGATACATAGAAATGTTCACCAATTATAGCAAATTTTACTGCAATTGTTACGAAGATATTGAAGTCTAATGTCAGGGGTCTTGACTTTTTGCACAGACTTTAGATGACGGTGTTTGGAAATTTTATAAAAAGATTTATTTTTAGCTTTATTTTAAAACCATAATTAATCTATCAAATTTAAAATCAGAAAATAAAAGCGAATTTTATAAGCTACAAACCGGCTATGGTTTCCATTAAAAAATTACTAATTTGTTATAATATCTCAAAATCTAAAACCGAAAAAGAATGATTCCGAAAAAATCGCTGTGTGAACCACTTAACAGAAAGTATGGAATCAAATCGATAAAAATTCGAAGCAATCACCAATGTTATATTTTGTAACGCGCATTTTATAACTTACATTTGAATTTTTTCTCCAAAAATGGACGTGGAAAAATGTAACATTGATAACTAGCATTTGTCTTTCTATGAACAAAGAACAAACCAGAACAACAAAGAAAATCAGAAATACTTATTATTAATTCTAGTTAAAAAATGAAAAAGTTGAAAGAGAACAAAAACGTATCGTTTTTGCACTTGCTAAGACTACGTAAACATCAACTTTTAATAACAGTTTTTCGAAAAAAACGTATTTTTTTATTTTCTCGCCGAGGTATTATTTTTTTTATTTCCCGCTCTGGATCAATGTAGAACGACTTTAGAACAACAATGAAAAATCTAAAATGAGGGCTTTCAAAGTGTGCCCTTTAGAGAGTTGTTTTAGTGAAAATAATAGGCGTTTCAGATTGCTTTAGGAATAATAAGTATATATTTGTAATATGCAATTCAAAATTATTAAAAAGCTATGTTGTAGCTAAACTTATTTTTTATTATAACTTCGTAATGCCGAATCCCAAGATTTTAAACAGCAAAGACATTCTATTTTTGTCAAAAATGAGGGGCTAGCCAAATAACCGTATTTTTCTGTTTTTTTCACTCAAATTTTATTTTTTCTATCTATTTGTCGCTTTGTAACAATGTAGCTCTAGAATAACCTCGAACAACAATGAAAAATTTAAAAATAAAAAATGGGGGGCTAACTTGCCGCACCCTAGATTAGAGCTAATACCAATATTAAAGCTAGCACTAGAAATAGAACTGGAAATATTTGTGTTTAGCAGTACGTCTCTAAAGACGGAATCGAACAATCTTCCGTCCACAGACACAGTGATGAGTCTAAAGATAATATCAAATTTGAGAATTACAAACTCATTAAAAACTTTAAAAAATTCAAAGTTATTGACCTCTTTGAAGAATTTTGTATAAAATCTTTTAACACCAATCTCATTAATGAAACCTTAGGCTATAACATTCATAAATTTTTCACCAAATTTAAGTAACTCGACATACAATAGAAATCTTTTTCAAATTTCACGTTTTCGTTTTCCTTCTCCCCTCCCTATCCCGTCGATGTGATAAAAAATTCATACAAAATTCTTCATACAATTCGGTTATGCTTGTTCCGACAACGCTTTCTTTCTTCCTTGTCGTCTTATAACTCCACGGTAATTTTTAATTTGTTAATTTTAATTTAGTTAATTTTATCTATAATTTTAATAATTCTATCTCGTATATTGTACCTTTCAGTTGTGCCTAAAGTAGGGGAATGTTTTACCCCGAAACATGTAGCACGGATTAATAAATTTTTATCATCGTTTCTTCTTTTCTATTCTAATGTTTCTAGTTCTAGGTTTATTGTTAGTTCTGAAGCTGGGTTGTACGTCTAGTATTAGTTCTACTTATAGTCCCAGAATTTTCTAGTTCTAGGTCTAGTGTTAGTTTTAGTTTGATACAAGTATACAATAATTTAAAACCGAATAATAACTAAAACCAACACTAAAGCTAACAATAGATCTAGAACTAAAAATATCTGTGTTTAGTAGCATGTCTCTTAGGTTGGTTAATCCTAAATGTTTCTAGTTCCAAGTTTAATGGACGTGTAATGTACGGAAAAACTTAATTTTATACTTTTTTTGATTACATATCATAAATTGAACTTGAATAAATTTTCAATTTAGAAAATAGTCCAATTTTACATAAAAATGGGAAAAATTACTTAACTTCTATAGTTAAAGTATAAAATTCGTGTTGCTTTGATGTTAAAGCTTGAAAATCAATAATAAATTTATTTTTCATGTAACTGAGGTGATCATTCGCTCCAAATTTCTTGTAAAAGTCCCGAATTTTTAACCTCTGTCCCGATTTTTTTGCAACTAGTTTTTTGGTGCAGAATTTATAGCATTTGTCCCGAATTGTTCCGAAAAGCAACAATGTAAAAATTTAAAAGTTTAAAATGCCTGAAGTTTAAGAAGGAAAAACTACCTTATCGTCTGTTAAATATAAGGTGTACCTTCGTCTTCTGTATACTAGGCTCGTAAGAAAAACATGAAGTAAATACGTTAGATGGGTATATGCGATTTTAGAATTATTATTTAGTTTTTCATACAATGAATCGAATATCTTTTTTTCGCCTGATTTCTAACGGTAAAGTATTATATATTCAAATTATCAACAGTGAATTTAAAAAGAAACGAAAATGAAGTAACTTCGAACCAGTTTCTGAAGAAGGTTGCAGCATGGTATCCGAAACGTCAAACATTTTATCAAAAAACGCACGACAAAACTTTAAACTAGTCTCTAGTTTTAGATCTAGTATTACTCCTAGTGATAGTTCTACTGTAAATGCTACTGTTAGTTCTAATTTTAGTCCAATGTGCATAAACTGCTGTCGCAACCTTTTTCTTTTTTTCTTCGTCTTTTTTTTCTGCAAGATGCCGGATTCGTTTATAAAAATTTCATTCTCAAGGAGTAAGAAGTCTTTATAATATTCTTTTAAACTAACAATTACAGCTTGTAACATTAATTCATTGAAATTAAGTAATAAAAAAAAATTCTCTTAATTTTATTTTTGATTTTTGGGCGTTCGACTTACTTTGGTTCGCATTATTGAAGTTCTACTGTAACATACTTATTTACAAAATTAAACCGTTTTCGCCTAAATTTCCTTATCTACAGTTTGGTATTGAATATTCATGAAATTATTTCGGTCACAATGTGTTGACACGTTCCAAAACGTGTTTCAAAATGTCCGCTTGATAACGCAAGATGTATTGAATTCGCATTCTATATTCAATAGGGTATAGTTACCCTTGTTACCGTAAGTTAAAGATCATTTCACTTGAATTGTTATTTTCTCGTTAAATAGCGTTATATATATATCTGAATTAATTGAATCCTTGAAGTAGGTTATTTCAAGTAACATAATGCCCTATACTTTAGCTTTTATAGTAATAAGGGGCCGATGTAGTTTCCTATAACCGTATCAAATTGTTAAAACTCGCCATCGACGTGACTTTATGATCTAGGCACCACTTAAAGATCACATTGCAGTTCGAGGCGATGCAGTTGTAACGTCTTAGACGTCATCAATATTTCGAACCAGCTATAAAGCTTTACCAATAGCCGCAAATTCGTGCTTGAAGCTGCTGGATGCTGACGCCTCTTGAATGGTTATAGGAAACCCGTATTGAAAGGTCAGATAGCTGTAAATTCCCCTTCAGTTATCCACAACCCATTTTCACGGGTTTTCTTTAGTCTCATGGGGACCTATATTCTTAACTTATTTTTTAAATCGATATCCTTAACTCAATTGTATCATTTGCTTCAATTTTCCTGGTCATTATTATCGTGTACTTTATTATAGGTGGTGTGAAATGGATGAGATAACAAAGAAAAAAATAAAATTTGATGTAAAGCAAAGGAAATTTATTTTTTAATATCATTTCATGTAGTATCGCTGGTGTTATTTGAATGAATCCCCACTTTTAAGCCTTGTATTATTATCGGTGACCCTTACAGGATTTAAACTTGAAATATCCTCATAAAAAATATATTCACACGAGTTTACGTCTGGCGATCGTGGAGGCGAATATTCCTCCTTTTCTCGACGAGATGGTTCGGTTATAATTCTCTAACAAACGAAGTTCATTGAGACACAAGCTGTGCTATAAGTTCTTTGTTCTTGTTGAAGACGAGTATTCTCATTCATAGACACTCGTGAGATATTTCATATCACTTTGATATGAAAGTTCGATGGATCGCACCCCAGTAACTTTGGATGTTCGTGGAGTTGGTGAGAGTTTTCAGCCGAGAGTTATCTTTATTAACATATTTTGAAATAAGGCTGAAACAAGTTTTATTACAAAACCATAAACAGTCGTGAAGTTGTCTTTAATATTCAAAATGTGAAACTTTTTCTATTAACACAAGATCTAAAACTAACAACATTCGGATTTATATTTTAATTGATCTAAAAGAAGGTCTAGATAGAAATGAAACTTGCCATATTTCGCTTTAGTTAATTCTTGTTTTATTTATTTTCCTTGTGTGAAAATAAATGTGAAAGTTTAGCCACACATTTCTTAAGATGTAAATCCCAAATGTGCATCATAATGATTAAATATTTGAACCCAAAGATGATATCTTTTTCTCTGGTCGCCTAAAAAATTTATTAATCATTTCTATAGAAAAATGTAAATGGATTAACGAAGTTTTTTATTTCGTCTGTAAAAATTTTAATTTTAAAAATGCAGTCCTGATGGTTTGCTGAAGAGAAAATGTGATTAGTTTTAGATCCAATTATTCAACCTTTAAATAGTTTTAGTGATAGATTGGAACAGAACAGGCCATTATTTCATAGAAAAGGAACGGCAAAACCTGGTCAAATATATATCATCGTGACTTGCCACGAAATTCTCGTTGGAATCGTGCCAAATATCCCGATAAAGTTGGCGCCTTTACGTTTACCAGGGTTGGTAATCCCTTACTTAAACGAAGAGAACCCAATTATCGCCCTTGTTTGAAAATATCCAACCAAATCTTATTTATTTTAATTTAAATAAATACATAAATACGAAAAATTTTTTTTCCTAATTAATTTAACAATTAAAAATTTCCTCTTCACTTAAAATGGATTTATTGATTGGTTTGCATTTTCTTTTATTTCAATCCCATTCATTCTTATCCGCAATATAGGTATCCTAAACAAAACTTATTTCTTGAAAGCACGGTGCTGGAGCATACATTCCTTCATATTAAATGAACGGGAAATCTTGATATATAGACGTGGAGCACGTAAAGTTAAATGAAGAGAGATAAAAGGAAATGGAGAGAAACAATTTATTATTTATTTCTTTATCTAAGCGTAATAGAATTTTCTAATATTCAGTGATATATGCATTAAATCCGAATAAATAATTTATTGATCATAATTCTAGTATACGTGCAATAAATTATTTCCACAAATCAAAACAAACTCTATCATAATACCCCAATTAATTGGAGTATGAAATTACGGACGATGAATTTATACCAACGAAATATATATGTATATATTCATGTTTTATTTATAATCCTAATAAATACCTCTAGAAACGCTATTTTCAACTAATAACACCTTTAAAAATAAATATTACAAAGAAGCCCCTTTGTCTCTACTTTATTTTCATTCTTAAACACAACATTTCGGGTTTATTTGCAAAGTTGTATCGAGAACTATTAAAAACTTTATAGTCACGAAACCTGATAATAACGTATCTAAATTTATTCCGATTTACACCGCTTCAAATTCTAATTTTAATGGCTGTGTATTTCATTTCGATTAAAATCGACTCGAAATTTAATCAATCATTTCATAACGACTTTCGAACAATATTAAACCACGAACGCTCGTAGGTGTAGGCATTAAACACGTCTTCCCATCCGCAAATTAATCGCATACGGTTAATTTATCCTCGGATATAATAGTACCGTTAAGCCACCTGTGCTTTACCCCATTGAACGTTTAGAGGGGAAGCTAAAGTCCCCTAATCTAAAGCGCACACACCCGGATGAACCGACTCCAAGCTTAAATTCTTGGTGACGACGCGAATTTCGTGTCGACAAAACACCAATTCTAACTTTACGTCGTAAATCTTCAACGTAACTAATGAGTAATTGGTAGAGTCACGGGAAACTAAATTTATCGCCAAACTCAAACTCTGCAATGTGTATACTTTTATTAATATATATATTTTTTTCGTAATGTAGCTAATATATCTAATTAAGTAGATAAAGATTTTTTATGGTTTTGCTCATATCCAACCTAACTAAACATTACGCAATCACAAACCACGCCAACCCAACCCATAATGATTCTTATCCTGGCAGGAGTATTGACCTTTTCTCTTTATTCAATCTCTCTCGAGCGAATATAACGCATCAGGCTTTATCCATCATACGAGTAATGGAAACACTTTCTTTGTCTTTGCTTCCACTGCAAAATTTTACTATACGTATCATATCACGTCACATACTCTACATCAGTGACTATGTGACGTGATATAGTGGCGGGACGTCTCCGAAACCAAAATATATCATTTGCGGAGAACAGCTAGTAAATAACGTAATGATACCCAGAATAAATGGTAAACAGAGGCGATTGATGTCTTAATCAACCGTAATGGTTTCAGGAAAGCCTTAGAAGCTAGTTATCATGTTGCAAAGCTAATTGCACGTCAGAAGAGCCATGTGCAATTGATGAAGTACTTGCATAGAATTTATACGTTTGATGTTTGGACCCAATGAAGTTAATGGGTAAAGTTTTGCTGTCGGCTAATATTAAAAGACATATTGAGGATATATCGAGGAATATTTTGGAACATTTATTTCCAAATTGGTAACAGTTAAATTTCCCTTCAATTGACGAATCAACTAATATCAAAAATCAAGCACAATTGATAACTATTGTACATTTTAGTAACCAGGATTGCATAAAAGATCACTTTTTTATTTTGTAAAAGCCTTCCGAAACCAACTATTGGGGAGGCCATTTTCCGACTAACAAATGATATCTGCAAAATTTATAACATTAAAACACAGCAACATTATTTCAAATAATGAATGAGAGCTTTAAATACACGAATTTTTGGATTACTCTGGGATGAAATGAGATCGGAATATAAATCCCTACTCTTTTACACTTTAGTGCGTTGGTTATATCGAGGTAAAGTTTTGGCTAGATTGTTTGAACCTCAATCTTTGTTTGATCAAAATATGCTTGAGTTATATCAACATCTCGAAAATAATGGCTTTATGACTAAACTTGTATACATGACCGCTATATTCGCACATATGAATGAACTTAATAATAAATGCAAGGACGGAACGAAAATATATTAACATGTTCTGAAAAAATACTCGAACTTTGGTGGCAGAAGTTACAACAAAGTTCTTTAGAAATGTTTCGAATGACCCAACAGATAACAATTGAAAATAGGAAAATTGAACTATAACATTTATCTTTGCTGAAGAATAAATTTGATCACTATTTTTACTTCATTAAAAAGGAACAGTATGATTCAATTCGAAATCCTTTTGCAACCAATAATAAATCCTGCAAATGCGATTTCTCTACAGTTTCGGAAAGAATTTATTGAATTAAGAAATGACTAAACACTAAAACTTCACATTTCCGAAGTTTTCTGGATTTCGGTTAAAGAATAAAACCGATACCGAATAAACCGAATAAAGGATATTGTCACCATTGTCGACGACATGTTTATACAAGCAAAGTTTTTCAACTTTGATACTAACTAAAAATGATAAATGGTCGTGTTTAAAAGATGTTGATCATGAACTTGGGTTGTACGGGTTGTACTTTACATCACTTACACAAATCGCTCTTTTCCTCGTTCTCTTTCCCAGATTTCTCTTCATCATATTTGATGGCGATTTTGTTTCGTATATTTGGTCTATTAGCACTTGCTTTTCGCTGGTCCATCTTGAGCGTTAAAGTACAGTGTGTTACACTTTGTGATACTACCTTGTCGGTTTCGTTGCAGTATGAAAAGCGATCACTTTCACTACGTTCCTTTCGAACCTTTTTCCTCGTCTTCCTGTCTACTGCCAGAAAACATTTCATCAGAGTTCTATCCGACTTTTCTTCTTTCACCCCTCTTTTAAGCGAGGCTGCCTAAGAAATTGCGTTATGATTTAGAATGTGCACTTTTGGTCATCATCAACATCAATAAAAAATAGAACAAAACAGAAAAGTGATCACAGACGAGAGTACAAACTCTTTATATTTAAAATTTAACTCTTATGTCGGTGCACTTCGGAGCAAACCTCAAAGTGAAGGAAGAAAACACGATTAGCGTTATTCACCATTGCTGAAATTGAAGAAATACACCTACAGAAATATTCGCACAGGGTAGACGTTTCAAATACAAAAACCTTATTCAAATCGAGCAATATCGGTTAGGTTATACTTTAAGTGATGATCGATTTTTATTTGCTACTTTGAGTATTTTTATAAAAATTCAAAATCCGAATCATCCTTCTGATCGTTTGAAGAATCCTTTTCGCTTCGCTATGTTGTTTATCAACCATATCTTCTTCCACCGAATCCGTGGGTCAGCTCCTTAAATGGACTTTCTGGATCTTTTAAAGCATGTAAACTAAGCCTACAGGTTTTTATACAGGTGTCTCAGATATGCATGTACAACGGAAAACTACAGATTTCTTACCTCGAAATGGATCGAAGTTAAGACTTAGCAAAGAAAATTCTTTTATTCTTCTGAAAGTGGTGCAAAGATGACACTATCACTTAAAGGTAAATCTCTTCACCTTATATTAAGGTGCCAAATATCAAATTCATAGCATTTTCAGTAGGGTGTCTAGCCCCAGGTCCTTCTGAGATTTAATGAAAGAAATGATATGACCTATCATTAGGACCATTAAGAAGTCTCGGAATTTTAAAAGTCTCTGTTTGGTAGACAATTTGGTAGTGTAAAAACAAAACAATAACCTTTTTTTCTTTTTGTATACTTAAACCTTTTATTCATACCTAGTTGAGGAAAGGTAGGCGCTCCCCTCTGATGATTCATTCTCGATACAACATTCCACTTCTTCTTAGTGCATCTCCTGTATTATATTCATCAGTGTTTCAAATTATACCAACCCAATCTTTTTTTAATGAGCTCGTGGAAAATCTATTAGACAGACATTTGGTCTGTGGTGTTAGTCGACCAGCTAGTATTGGGTTGGACCCAGAAGCCCACCAAAAACCACTTTCATCGCCTTCTCTGGAACCGCCAGAGAGGCATAACTTCAGAGATCTCTTCCATCCATCCATTCTTCGGCATTCGTTCGTTTTTTCAATTCGTGATGTGTCGGGCGAAAGGGATTAAACCAAAAGAATTGTATATATAGAAGTCGCATCGTCTACGGTCGTCCGTATACTGTACGGTTTGAAGCCAACGCAAGAGCATTCAGTTGGCAACAAACTGGTCCCTGGTCCTAACGATAGTGACGTGTACCATTTACATGAAATGAATCAGACTTTATTCAGATTCGTATCTAGAAACAATGTACTTGGTAAATAATACAAGTGTGTAGTATTGTGATGTTTCTTACTTACTAAAAGTAATAGCTTACTCTATATACAAAGTGTTTATAAAAAACACAAAATAAAAACGAAATAATATTCAGTATTAAATACTATAATTAAATACTGAATATTATTTTGTTCTGAATGTTATTTTGTTGTTTTAGTATTTAGTTAGTAAACAAGCCTTTGCGTTGGCTCTATTTTTTAATGTTTACGACCGCTTCATAAATACAATTTTTTTGGTATAAGAAGGCTTTCACCACCGGTGTTAATTGAACTAAAATTAAAACTAACACTAGCACTAATAAAGAAGAAAGAGGAACAGTTTCTGCACGTCGTATTGCAGAAGAATGGGTATACTTTGAGGGGCTTTAACAAAGTCACCAAGCAGCGGAAGCAGGGAGAAGCTACAGCAAATATAGAACTAGCTGGATTTATCTGTCTATGTTTCCGGTGTAACGGAACGAATTGCAAAACACCTCAAGAAAAACGACATCTTGGTGCGATAAGGAACGGTCACCAAAATTCGGAATACAGTTACAGTTCTACTGTTAGTGCTAGCGTTAGTTCTAATTTTAGTTTAATTTATTTGGTTTAAACCGGGGTTGTTTTTACACGTCAAGAAAAATTATCGACACTTTAGCGTAAACCACTCGTAGACAATATAGACTATATAATCTATGTTGACAATTAGTATACTAAATACAAAACACGTAAAAACGGCGCGCCCTCTAGATACCATGACTACCAAGCTGTTATAATACTATAAGTGCCGGTTTATCCACCTTTGGTTAAATTTAACTACTGGACACTTTCCATGGTTACTGTAATTTCAGCGGCCATGATTGGCTGTTTAACCAGTAACCATGGTAAATATCCAATAGTTAAATTTAACGAAAGGTGAATAAACCGGCCCTTAATTGTCTACATTTTTACATTGTTTACTATTTATATAAAAAAGGTTACTAGCAAGCAACATGTATATTAATTGTAGACAAGGGGAGTAAAGAAAACTTCATAGTCTAGGGCACATACCTACTTTAAATCACTCTCCTCCCATCCTTTTCCTTTAACAATTTCACTTACTAACCCTTTGCCTCTCCAGTTCTCCCTCACATTCCTCCTTTCTCCTCATTACCCCCGTCACAATACTCCCCACAGCATCCCACATCACCATGGAGAGCGTCCACCATGTACGTCACCATATTAGTCGTGTTTATCCCTTTTCCACATTGTCTTTCGCAGTCTTCTCTTATTAATAAAAGCAAAAGAAACGTGTGTGATCCGAAGAGTCTTCCTGACCGCAAAACCAGCACTCACACAATTCCGTCTTCTCGATCTTATGAAGGTACGTTAAAAAGATTCCGTGTCCTGTCAGAACTCTCTACCTTTTCATTTCGCTATGTTTGGGATCACTGTCCTCCTCCAGACCCCATACTTGTTTCACATCTCTTGCCAAATCTCAACAGATCTTTTCTTCAGGTGTGAGGCGGACTTCGTCCCTGTTTCATATAGCAGGTAGTAATGAGACGGTATTTGAGAAACGGTATTTTGGAGCGACACTTTTGAGGAGCGTTCCGATTCCATGCAATTTTAAAATACCCGTTACAAACCGTAACAAGGTACATATATACTATCACTACAAGATGGTACGGTATTTCAGGAACGATATTTTGAAGCATTATTTTAATGGAACATCCAGCACGATTTTTAAAACACCCAATTCTGATCGTTACCAATATACCCTACATATTTGTAGAGATGGTATGCTGTTTGAGGAATGAGGAACGGATTGTTGCAATTCTGAAGGTTTATAATCTTTTTTCAAATTTTGGGTAAAGTGTAACGTTTAAAATTATAATAATTAACGGTACAGAATATGAAGTCTTCTAATTTACTACGAAACTAGCTGTGTTTTTGATTTGAGAAAAACTGACGGCATATTCTATTGATTTATTAGGTGATTTACGTACCTATGATTTATGTACGGTTTCATACGCGACAATTTCCTATGAGCCGGTCCTTTCTATTCATATTGGTACATTACATTGGAACTATTGCAACTTATTCAAGGTCACGGTATTTTGGAGCTATATTTTGGACGGTTTCCCATCACAAATAGCAAGTATCTCTCCTCCACTAACAGGTCCATAGATGGCTTCCCTGCAATCACTTCCGCTCCTTCGGCAAACACCGTACGATATGTGGATATAATCCTCAATGCGAGATTTCTATTCAGGGCTATTAGAAATGCTACGTATATTTTATATCTGAGGACCTGCCTCCATATGGGCGCTGTGTACAGCATCACTGACACGGCTGCCGAGGAAATCCGCCTTTTCCTTGCTCTTGGTCTCCGCAAATGTTGCATCAGTCTCCTTAGTAAATTTGACATGTAGGACGCTTTATGTCTCTAACATGGTGTAGTATTGTCATGTCTTTATTGTTTTACCCCATATCTGGCATATGGTATACTTTGAATCATTTGGCCTTCTATGTGCAGTGATAAGTATGAGAGTTTCCTTCTGCCTTGCAGGAGAACCATTTCCGTTTTGGCTTCTAATAATTTCTAATATCTTCTAATAACCCAACCCAACCCAACCTAACCCTTTCATCAATCGTGTACGTCATATCTTTAGGTATTATGAATAGAAATGTTCCCAATTACGGTACGTTGGCATTTAAAAGGCACCTTCTTAAAAAAATCATACTTTCGTATGGTAGTCGTATTTCCTCTTTATTTTTACATTATTCGGATATTTATCTTTTTTAGAATACAATGTGTTTTCAACAAGACTAGTTGGCCAGCTCATTATGCGCCTGTACAGGATTTTTTGAGAGTGTTTTTCGTGAACTACTCATTCCCTTGATTATTTTATTGATATTGCATAAAATAAGAAATTTATTGAAAACCGACTGAAAGTCTTGTAGAATAGCTTCTACAAGAAAGTACAATGCAAGAAATTTTGTAAAGAGAGTTGGGTTGCTTAGAGATTACGTTGATGTTTAATTGAGTTGGGTTAGTTTGATTTGAGATTTTGTTGGCGTTTGGTTGGGTTTGATTGGGTTAATATGGGATTGTGTTGGCATTTGATTAGATAAGGTTGGGTTGGTTAAAGATTGCGTTGAAGTTTGATTGGGTTGGTTGCAGATTGAGTTGGGATTTGGTTGAGTTGGTTAGAGATTGCGTTGATGTTTGATTTAGTGGGGTTGGATAGAGATTGCGTTGGCGTTTGATTGAGTTGGGTTAGTTTGATTTGAGTTTGTGTTGGCGTTTGGTTTGGTTGGATTGGGTTAATTTGGGATTGTGTTGGTGTTTGATTGGGTAAGGTTGGGCTTGGTTAGACATTGCGTTTTAGTTTGGTTGGGTTGGGTTGGTTGCAGATTTCATTGACGTTTGACCTGGTTGGGTTGGATTGGTCAGAGGTTGTGTTGGCGTCTAGTTTGATTGGGTTGGGTTGTGTTGATTTAAGTATAAACAAAAACAATACAAAAATTATACGTAACTCAATCTTCGAGGGCAAATGTATCTGTTACCAGTTAATAGAGCATACAATCCCATAGCAAAATCAAAATCCCGCGATTTTGGGATTGAATTTTCGAAGATACAAAGCGAAGATACAAATCAAAGTACACTTATTTAATGTTTTTTTCTTGCTTAAAATAATGAATGCATAATTACAAGATTGTCAATTGTTGTATCAGAAATAGCGAAGATCTAAATTTTCTGCACAGTGGTCCAGAGGTAGAGAATGTTGCAACGCTGGTGAGAGTGAGAGACATGATAAATTGGTAGACCAATAGTAGATATCTTCCAGGCTTCTGTTTCAAAAATTGTTAACTCACCTTAAATTACCATGCGTTTTCGAAGAATTCTCTTTAATTCTTCTTCTGATGATATATTTTCATTGCTATCATAAACCTTCTTTGGCGTTGGCTGTAACTCCAACACATCGTCATCAGCATCATCACCATCATCTTGAGCTCAACAATTTCTTGACTGATCTCAGAGTGTATTAGCCGTGCTGCCAACGATATTAAAGTTTTATGTATTGAGAACTTGTTGAGAATTTATATAAATTATTATTTACTCCATTTTTGGGATTGTGAAGGTATTTTAAAACTCCAGAAAGGTCTTTATTACGCCGCTATTCAGCTGTGAGTTTTAGTAATTTAACTGATCTAATACCGAAAATCCAAAAAAAAATCATACATAAAATCCATGGAATCATTGAAGATCAAGAAATATGAGAAAGCCATGAAGAGAAACATAGCTTACTCATATTTACCAGAACAGGTATGAGTTAACCTCTTCCCGGTACCAACTTGACGTAGAATTTCATAACACTCTGTATAAGTAAACAACGTTTTAAATTAAACCAAATATATTTACGTATAATATAATAAATATTTGTTGTTAATTTACTTTCCACATTTTAAATTGGAATCAATAATTTGATTATGTAAATAAATTAGTTCTGTTCCAAAAATTGAAATTTTGTTACATACCCACAGGAATTGCTTCAATTTAGGACTTACTACGAACCACTTGCCTCTTATTATATGATTAAATCCAAAATTCTAAAAAATATTCTTAATCTAATTCTCATTTTTAATCAGTTGCATGTTAGCTGTAAGTTCAAAATAGGTTTAATTCTGTTTTTACACGGTAGCAACGTTCATGAATAATGAGGAAAAAAAATCGTGTAAAAAAGGTATTAATAAAAGTTGTTTATTATAGCATTTCCTGTCGCTGCTTTCGAGGTTTTACAACGGTTCTAAAACAATTTATAACTTGTGAGAAATTAATAATAATAATAATTTAAAAAACTAATAGAGTTTTGTTTAATACTAAGAAAAAATTCCACGTTTAACATATGTATATTATTCTTCTGATTTAAATTCTGATTCGTCTTATTAGCAGAAAAATAATTTCTCTGCTTGAGTGATTGGAAAATGAACGATTTCTATTCATATTCTTTAATCTCTCTACAAAAAGATTTAAAAGTATAATAACTTCGCTGAATTAGCCTGAAAATGTACACCATTTTGCAGAAGTACCACACATGGAATTGCATTCATGTAAAAAACTATAATTGTATAAATTCAATCTTCCTGCAAAAACTAAATAAAGTTTTCCCAACAGTTTCAATACGTACTCACTCAATCATTTGCACCTGTGTTCGACAAATTTCAAATAACAATTTGTCTGTTACGAATTGATTGCACGTATTGATTTAAAAAATACTTCGATGATTTGGTTTTTGTTATTTTTTGATATAATATTACATTAAAAATATATATGTGTAACGTCTTTGCTTTGCTTTTATCTAGCAAAGCAAGATGTCATTATCCTTTCTGCTCGGTTCTCGGCGTCCTTAATGTACAAAGCAAACACGTTACTGAATAAATTTACTTATGTATGCAAAGCGTCGCGTCCTCTAACCTCGTGCATCGCGACATCGCTAGAAATCCCGAAAAGACGAAACGCGGCTTTAGCCTCACAGATGAAACCGTAAATGTCATCAAGAGGAAAGGACGAAGATTCTTCTTCTCTCTGTGAACACCAGAGAATGGGAATGTGAATGCGTTGTTTGCGCGTCCATCCGAATTTAATGGTTGAACGAAAACTATTTCCCAAACTCGACAACACTTAACGTTATTTCCATTTGGGGGTAAAGAAAACTAGTTGTTCCTGTGGTTATGTGGCGATGCATCAACTGAAATTCCTTTCGTCGTCGTTGTCGTTGTCGAAAAGAACTTTAAAGGAAAGAGATGGGAATGTGTATACGAGACGGGTATCATTTTGGCAAGATCCCAAGAAGGCAAAACGTCTACTAAAAAGGAGGGCCGAATCGCCACCGGCTCGTACTTGCAAAAGAATAAGCGCACTTGGTGGCGTCGCGACAGCAGATGAGATATGAAGTTTACGAAAGACGACGATTTCAAGTGAGAAGTCTGGGAAAAATCAATCTTTTCTGTGGTTCTACTTCCATTTGAAAAGATTGTGACATTTTTATGTTATTACTTTTTTACAATCATAATCGTATTTTGAATTATAGTTGATTTAATTTTAATCATATATTAATAAATGCTTAACGACGTCGTAACAAATTTAATTAAACAACTTTATGGGAGGACATTAAAATTGTTCATTAAGTGCTTACCTACAGAACATAAACTTCAATAAACCAATTTAAAGGTTATTATCTTTAATCCCCAAGAAAACCCCTATTTTATTTTCGTCTTTGTTCACATTGAATTTAATCGGTTGTACTCAAAAGAAAATCGATAAACTGTAGCAACTATTAAACTAAAACAATTAATAAACTTTATTAACTTGGCTAAACTTTATATGAGCATTAAAATAAACACTTCTTGTAATAATTTCTTTTGGAATAGGTTTAGTTTCTAAACAATTTCGATAATAAATTTTAGACGCATAAACTGAATAGTTAATTATCAAAGCTCTATGTTGGAGTGTAATAATTATAATAATGGAGAGAATGCATCACCACATACACGGCGAATGCAAATTATTGTTAATAGAACCGTTAGAGGTAATTTCATATGGATCAATTGAAACTGAGCTGCATAATTATCAATCTCAACACAAAGGGGTTCTAAATAAGGTTTAAAGCATTTTTTTGAGGTTATTACCAAGTCTTATGTATGCAAATAAGGTTATTTGCGATAATAAAATCACGCAATAGGGGAAGTAATATGTTTTGAAGTACAGTGACGTTCCGGGCAATTTTCCCTCTTCAATAATGTTCTAAACGACACAGTTTTCCATTTTATAACATCCTGAGGCATTACAGAAACACCCGTATTGCGTCGTTCATTTTTAACAACTTACGTAGGGGATTTTATATGCATAAAATGTAAATAAAACAACGACATCTGTGCGCATTTGCGTTATCGTAAATGTACACTGTGGTTGTTGGAAAGATTACTCATCATAAATCCCATACATACTAGAAATTGCAGTTTTGACAAATGTGTAGTATGTGATAATGTCCTCGTTCATCACCGAGAAGATCTGAGAGATTAAATTAATTTGGATGTAGGTATATAAATTAGTTAAAAATAGGATGGTTTGCATATTAAATAATTCATTACGTTAGAAGAAAAATCCCCTCGGTGAATATTCAAATGGGCGTTAAAAAAGGACCAAGCTGAACCGAAGTAACAGAAGGGAAGGAGAGAAGGAAATAAAAAGAACTTATTGGATTGTTACACTCCTTTAATGAGAATTCCTATAATAAACTTGAAAGTAAACCCATTGATTTTCCCTTCAATGCCGATGCCCAGAGAGGGAAAGTTTAGATGAAATATCTGGTTTAAAAACTTTACCATCAACAACCTAAAAATAATGCAAAAGTTCTTTGGAGCTTTTTTTTCAGGGATTTTTTCTAAAAATAATACCAACCCGTCGTTGTCGCATTAATTCGGGCAGGTACCGAAGAAAAAACGCTACCAAAATATTACGTGCTGGCAATAAATTACCCTCGCCCAGAAAATTTATCGGGCGATTAAGCGAAAAGTGAGAACAAAATGAGCACCGACGCCGTTCCACACTTCGTGGCTACATCGTATTCGATTCGATCAGAAGAACCAACTTTGCATATTATTCATTTTTGATGTAAATATTCATGAGCTGATTTAAATCCCAGGCGACGCCGCTGGCGACAAACCGCGACGAGTACCTGCAGTATCTGCATGTGAACTGCGCTTGAGGTTACTTCCGGTTTCGAGAGAATTAACTTCGTAATAAGAGAGTTTGACAATTATCATACTCTGTTTTAATAAAGTTGTCTTCATTAAATGTTTGTAGACTGTTTTTGTCCCTCTCATAACCCGGACCTATAAGATCTATTTTAATTTTAGCCCTTCAAAGGTTTAGGATAAGTGAACCTTAATATTACTTCAAGATCTTGTTACTCTATGTCGGTGGGTGTCTTCCAGAAATTTTGTGCCTTAGGCTGCCTCTGGCAACGTAATAAAATAAGTTCAGCTTGTCCAATATGGTAGAAGTGATTTTGGAGAGGAGCACAGTCACATCCCAACTATTGTTTACCTATTTTATGTGGCTTTTTCTTTCTGTAGTCCATAACCGCGTTATGAGTCTACGACCCAAGATAGGTCCTGGTACTTCTGAATCTTAACTTATTTGACATTGTTACTTGTTAATTGAGGTTAAGACGAACAACATAATTTTGCTGTATTCTACCTATTTCATCATACAGTACTATCTTCACCCTTCAAAATGTGCTCTTAGGTTGTACTATACGATTTTACTATTAAAACTTATGGATCAGCACTATCAGCTGCTAGAGGCATGCTAGTCCGAATTTTGAATTGTTTTTTATGAAAATTCTATTGCTTATGTTTCATCTTACCACATTGAAATTATTTGCATAGATGTGATTCATTTTCCGCAATGCTATTCTTTCATTCCTTTTATATTCTGATGAAGACATTCTCCTTACTCTTCGCTATAGGTAACTCTAAGCGTTTGGTGAGAATGCCCTTAGATTTAGACTCATCTCTCTTTACCTAATCCATTCTTCATTTCCTCCTTACTTCTTAATTCCCCTCATTATGAAAAAAATAATGTCAGATGGATGGATAAACCCAACCCAACCCTGTATGATTGAATTGAAATAAAACTAAAACTAATACTAGATCTAGAACAAGAATCAGTCAGGTTTAGCCGTCTTGAAAGATGTACGGCTAACCAAAACGTTTCCAGTTCTAGATCTAGAGTAAAATCTGATGAACTAGCACTAGACCTAGAAGTGAAAAGTTTTCGGTTTAGCCGTGCGTCTGAAGATAGACAGTTTTCGATACGTCGACACTTTCCATACTTTCATACACTTTTCTTTCACTTTCCACATACCGAAGTAGGTATAGATATCTTGTACCTGCAGCACTTCCTATGTGCAAACTGTTTTTCTTTTATCGAGCAAACATGTTGCCCATATTGAGCTTTTCTTTAATAATTTACATCGTAATTCAACGATTCTGCATACATTTCAAAGCGGCTCTAAGTTCCGTATGATTTTTATATCGTAGTGATTTTATATGCCACAAACATTACTCTTTACTGTACAGGGTTAGTCAATAGTCCGCGGACAGAATAGTGGCTTTACTGTTGAAAACAAAAAAAGAAGTTTTCATGTCATCATATTACATACAATCAAAGTTGCATCGATTAAAATTATTCTCTAATGCCCTTTCTTTTACCAAATAATCTGTCATGCATTTGTTTAAAATTGTCTTTTTCATAGCCCATTTCATAGCCCATAGAAACAGTCTAATTATTACGAAAAGTACAGGTGTTAGTTACACCACATCATTAACAAAACTGAAAGGTAATAAAAGAAAGCCTTCCGAAACTTTAGAAAAACACAGGGTGTTCCACTGCAATAACAAAGTTATGCTTCCTCAAATCTTGCGTAAATTAACCGCTTCTGGTAAACAACCTGTACCATATTATCCAATAGTAGTTGAAAGTCCAATGTTTTGTTATCAATATACCAAGTTTCAATCTTCAATATTTAATATTTATTTTTTTATATATAATTTAATATATTATATATATATATATATATTTAATATAAAAAATTTCAAAATAATACTTGGTTAAATAATAAGATATGCAGTTATATATTTAAGACAGCTAATCAGCATATGGAAAGATACATTAAAACAAAATTGTGTTGAATACGGTCCTGGAATGATGTAATATCCTGTATAACTGAAAATAATTTTAATCGTTACAGCTTTGATAGCAACATACGATGACAAAACCTCTTTTTATTTCCAACCAATTTCCAACAGTAAAGCGACTATCTTACTTCCGCACAGTATATTATACTCTACAAAAGCTTCTCTTCTATTTACCCTATATAGTGGCCGATGAGATATCGTTTTAAGTAATTATCCAGTTAGTGTTTAAAAGGAAATGATGATTAATCCTGGAGTTTAGTTGAAAATTTGTGCTTTAGCAAACGCAATTTGTATGACTTTTTCGGCATTTTGTTCAATTTGGTTTCGTTACTGATATTTCAAAAGTGGAAAATATTCTGGCAATGGCAATAGCTCTGATGGTAGTCCATTACTATGGTAATAGACATATTACACCACAAGTTGACGCTAACAGTCATATCACGTCATTATCACGCCCGCCGTATTTGGTGCCATAGTAGTGGACTGCTTCATGTAATGCTAATTTTGAGTACTATTATCGAAGTAATGGTGTTTCCCATCATGAATATTCAATTTTGATAGCAGTCGATTGCTACGTGTAACGTAGGCTTTATAGGGGAATAGCAGCGGAGTACCGGTCAATACGCATTTTGAAGGGCAAGGGTAGTGCTGAATGGTGAATTAGATGGAATAGAGCACTAAAATGGATTATTCACATTCAGTTCTAAAGCAGCAAAAAATTCCTATTTCTTACAGAAAATGTAAAAATATCTATTCAATTATTGAAATAAACAGGTTACCTTGATTACATGTTTCAACTAGCTTAATAGTAAAACAATTAAAATCTCTAGAACAATATCTACTATCATTAGGCTAAAATATAAAATAGTAATTAACAACCAACACTTAATCAGTTGAATTCCATAAAACATTTAGTCCTGAATTTCTTATATGATATAGAGAAAAGTGGTAGTGAATTTCCTGCTGACTGTTTATTATCCCAGCATAATAAAGTGTTTCACCTAACTCATAATATGTGAATTTTAGTTTTAGTAATAACCGTAATTACGATACTACCATGCGCTTGTACTCCACATAATATGCAATATAGCTTGTATCCTAAAAATTGGGTATCCGTACAGAATATCGTCAAAGTTAAAAGTGGAGGAAATAAAGAAGCTATACATATCAAGTCCTTTTTTTAAGATAAGTTAGAAATTAGAAATAATAAGTTAGAAATTTACTATAAAAGAAAAAAATTGCAGATGAAAGACGCATTCTTTCACGTTATAAAGATTCTATTATATGATGATTGACAGGTGTAAACCAAATGCTGTTCATGCTTTAATTAAGATACAAACGAAGGCGGTCTTTACGGTATAATTGGTGAACAAAACAAACTACCTGTCTAAACATTCCTATTTATAATAATAGTAGTTTCTTCACGCTTTAATTGGGGTACAAAAGAAGGCGGTCTTCACGGTATAATCGGAGAACAATAGAAACAAGCTACCTGTGTTAACATTCTTTCTTATGATAATACTTGGATTTTTCATGCTTAAATTAGAGTACAAAAGAAAACCGCATTCTTTCTTGCTGCAAAGAACCTCTTATACGATGATTGACAGGTGTAAACAAAAGGTCCTTCAGGCTTTAATTGGGGTGCAAAAGAACGCAGCCTTCACGGTATAATTCCGGAACAAAAACAAGATACCGATCTTAATATTTTTTCGTATTGTAATACGATTTTCCAACCTTATTTTCTCTCCAAGATGACTGTAACTAGGTAACTAGTATTTTATGTGGGACAGTGCAAGTGTATACAGGATGTACAAAAAGTACGGAAAAATGGCGGCAATTTAAGTTACGACTAGTAACTGATACCTATCTCGGTATCGATACTCGATACTAGCATAATGTATCGGTATCGAAGCATCGACAGTATCGAAGGAATCAAAAGTATCGAAAGTGTCGAAGTATCGAAGTATTGAAAGTATGGAAGGTATCGAAGAATCGGAACTATGGAATTTGTCGAAGTATCGAAAATTGCTTTTTTATACAGGAAATTGTATTTACAGTATATTTAAAGGAGTGATCCTACATAAAAAATATCAAGAAAGGTTCACATAGAGATGTGACCTAAAATGCTTCAAGGAAGCTAAGATAATTTGAAGATGACATTCAATATCTGGTTGTTCCTCATTATTTCAAAACCTGTTACAGTTAAAAGCACGAAATTTTACGTATCTACTTGGTTTTACGCGATGAGTACGATAATTTTTGAAAATTAACAAGAACGTATGGGGAAATAAGGGTTAGGGTGCTTCCGCTATTTCTCTTTATTTTTATCTTTATCTTTTCACCATTTTAACCCCAAAATTAAAATCTAGGAAGAAAGAAACATAAAATATTTACTTATTATACACTTACTGTGTTATTAACATATTATTTCCAATACTTCGATACTTTCAATACTTTTAATTTTTTGAATAGCTCTAGATACTCATTTAAAGTATCGCCCAGCCTTAGTTACGACTTGTTGAGAATGTTTAAATAGTACATTCTGTATATTTTAGGTTTTTGGATTCCTTTTGACAAGGTGTTGTAAAATCTCATGAGGTTTTAATTCTTTAAACTGCATAGTTTTTAATAATATTGAAACTTTTATTTAGAGAGATTTGACATAGAAACAACCAAATTATGGCGTCATTAGGGATTGTTATGTGTGTTACTATACTAACGGAGACAGCTTAAATAAGTAATAGGGCATTTAACGAAACAGAACGAATTATTGTTTTAACAATGGTTCGATTTGGAGATTGTACGAAAATTCAACATGAACTATGTGTTTTATTTAGTGAAACACATCCAAATCGATACCAAATAGTCAATCGGTTATTAGTAAAACTCTACTAAAAAGGTTTTAAGGACACGCATCATGTAAAGGATGGAAGAAGATGATTTTAAAAGTACATTTTTATGAAGAAATTATGATTTCAGAACTAGAACAATCTCTGGCTCCGACAAGACGGGGTACCACGCACTATCAACAAATGTATGCAAGCATTAAGATGAAGTATTTTTGAATCGTTTGTACGTTGGATAGGCCTTGAGGTCTTCTAGAATAGCCACTACGATCTCCAGACATGACACCATGCGACTTTTTCTTATGGGGTCACCTTAAGAAAGGTATACTACCTTTCTTTCGGATCGCGGTGTCCCTAAGATCATTTCTTCCTAAGATAGTATACCTTAGAAACTGTACCAAAACAGTCCTGATAATTTAACAGAATTAAAACAGTGAATACGGTACGAAGTAGCTCAAATATTGCCTAATCATTTAAGAAATACAATTTGTACCTTCGGTGATCATTTAGGCCACTGCCTAAACACTGCACGTAATTGTTCGTCACAAAATTTCATTATTTAAGTATTAATCGGTACAATTAAATGTAGTTATCACCCATGCTGTTATTTATTTAATATTTACAATTAAGGCCTTTTCAAAATCAACTTAAAATTTGAGCGGAAACTATCTCCGTTACCCTAGTAACATACATAATAATCTCATAATGACGCCTTAATTTGGTCATCACTGTGTCAAATCTTATTAAATAAAAGTTTCAATATCTCGAAAACTATGCAGATTAAAACATTAGAACTTTATGACATTTTCAAACACTTTATTAAAAGGAATTCAAACATCTTAAAATATACAGTCAGAGTTACATTATGTCGTAACTCAAAATGCTGGCATCATTTTTATTTAATTTCTACTCCAAAATGTAACGAAAATAGTTTCAAGTAACTTTTATTTAAAACTTCTTTAAACATAAGCTGAAGTGAAGACTGTAGAACACAACATACCTTTTATCGCCCTGTATACAACGAGTTATATGACATCCCCGGTATAATGTTACAATTTGATTTAATGATAAGATCCTTCTCAGTTCCGTTTACATGAAACGAAGCCCTAAGAATTAAACTAAACAAAACCCTTTAAAAATTGATAGAGCATCCACTTTAATGTTTAGTGTCTTATACAGATAACTATGACTTAACACCTCCCGCCTAACCGACAATGTTGTCATATGAATAACGTTGAACGTAATGGTCCAATTCTAACCATCTATTATAAATCTAAGCAAAATTTACTTTGGAAATAACTCTCAGCTAATCGAAAACATCTTGCATATTTGTATTAAACATAACGAAAAGTCTCACTTATATTTTACGCGGAAATCTCGTTTTTTATGATTCAAACTAAAATCTTTTGACATGCTTGATTCCAACACAAAAAAGTAATTAACCTCAAAGTATTTAAAAGTGAATTTGGGCCTGTCAATACTTCGTATTTTTAATCTCCCCATCGCAATACACGATTGTTTCGAACGTAATGTAAACATTCACGCCAGTATTTTCCGATTGTTTGGATGTGGATGACTCCGTACGTTCTGTAATTTCGCGCTGCCATTTGGTTTTTGATGTCGTGCCAGACCGGAGTTTGAATGGACTCCCGTGTTTACGCCACTTTGATTTACAACTGAACGTTCATGGCACTATGTGTTTTAAATTCGCGACTATTACTTTCGTTTTACTGGCTGTACGGTTTTATTTCAGGTGATATTAAACGCTGAGAACGACTACAACTTCCTTTCTATGAAATTTTAATGAATTCGCCTACGTTGGAATAAATTTTTTCTTCGCTTTTTAGCGAAGTGAGTACTTGAAGGTACAAGATTGTAGATGTCTAAACTGACCTCACAGATAGTTGAGCTATTGAATTATGGAAGCAGCCGGAGTGAGGTGAGCTCCAAAATTTTGCAACATCTGCATCGAAGTTCGGGTTAAGGTTGCGGGTATCGGGGCATCTACAACAGGTTCGAAAACCCGATATAACGCCGAGCTGCGAATTGATACCGGAAGCGCCGTGCTGGATAAATGAGGGCAATTTTCTTCTGAACCATTAAGCCGCGTCAGTCCCAAAAAAAGTGGCGGCAATTAAAGTGATGCCAAGCATTGGTCTTTAATTATCGTTAGTTGAGTGGAAAATTGTTGGTGGAGATGAGATTTTCTCTTGTTGTGATACCACTGCTTTAATTTGTGGTGTTTAAATTAAAATTTAATTAAGTTTAATGAATTAAAAAAACTATATTGAGTTATTGACGGGGTTATGGAGTGAGCTAAGAAATTAATCAAAAACGTTGAAGGTGGATTTAATAAAATTTCTCAACGTTCACCTTCACTGGAAGACAAATGAATTTAATGGGAGTTTTTGATGAGATTCTACTACGTCGGCGAGTTATTAAAGTTATTGATTATTGTGCAATTTTTCACCGGGAAAATAAAAAGCTTGTCATCACATCTTTAACAAACGAAACTTTCTCACAATTTCAATCCCCGTCCTTTACAAATCGATGTAACTCCGAGTGTACCACGTCGGCTTTTGCAATTTTCCGCTAATTTTCCGTCACGATAAATTTCTCGCCTTGCGACCCTTCCTTGATATATATCACGGTTTAATCCTCTCCCGGAGATTTCTACAAGGATCTAAAGATTTTCCTGTTTTTACACATTTTCGGATTTATCTTTTATTATTTCTTTTTAAACAATGATCGTTAACTCATATCATCATAAAACCGGCGCCATAAAAAAGTAATAAACGCCGATCCATGAACGATGATTTATAGGCTTAGGGAAAACTATTTTTGTCACCCCATCAATATTCTCCGCCGGATATCGACTATATATATTTATTTATCGGATTACGAATGAGTGTATCCTAGAGGAGCGAGTGACTTTTATGTTCGAGATAGTGCTTCTGATTCTTATAAATCATTTACAAAAGCTTCGAAAACTAGGAAAGCTATCAATCTTTATCGGTGTGTTATTTATTACGATAAAAGTATTGAACTGATGTCTGAAATAATTTTAGTTAGAACAGTAGGTTTATCTTCATCAATGCCGTTGTAGTTGTACATAAATAGTGAGATAGACAACGATGTAAGAGCTATCACAATGTAGTTGATGTTTGGAAAGCAGCCCGCGATCGTTCCATATGCAATCAGGCCTGAATATACAACGATTACTACTGCAAACACCGATTTGGCGTCCCTTGTTTATCTTTCGTTCTGTGTTCTCCTGAAAAGCAGTGTCACATAGTTTCCGTAATAAGGGCTATTTAAGCGGGTAAAGTTTTATAAAGGTGTTTTTCAGTAAGAAGAAATGAAACGTAAAATTATTCATCCCCCAAAATGAATCAGTAAATTCGAAACGATTAAATCACCAAACGAAGAATGAACACCGTTCAAAGCACAGGAACTGGACATGGAGGTGTTGGGAAGAAGGACCAAAGACAAGAGGTAAATATTTTCCTTTAAACGATGATTCCTTTGTGTGATTGCTTTGATTTGACCGTGTGAATATGGCGAATTACGACGGCTTAGATTTGAAATCCTTCCAATTCAAATCCCATTGCAAAGTTCAATTTCCTGAAATTGCTTTGGGATGTGAAGATTGCAACAGATCCCATTGCAAATTCTGCGGGAAAGGTATTTTGAAATGAATTCACGAACACTCTCTCAACGTGATTGTTTTGATTTTAAAATAAAATTACTTATGGTTATCTGTAAAACCTGTTGCTGCGTTTAATATTAAACGACACAAAAATGTTATCTTTAAAATAATTAATATAACTTTAATCTTGATTTTCATTTCGTATAATATAAAACTTAAACTGTATAAATCATAAAAAAAGTTCGTAAAAGTAAATCGATACAAATTAAATTCGGCGAAAACACCCAGCTGGATTTCAAAAAGTTTATATTCGTGAATTTTTCGACAACTTTTACACCTCATAAAAAGTTGGAACGATGAAAATATTATTCAAATTTTTCCACGAAAAATTTAACGCTTTTAAAATGTAGCAAATATGTTTCAAGCTAAATTACCATGTTGGATTTAAAATCATCTCCAAAGCATATGTCAGATTAACATCATACCGACAAGATTCTTGTTCTCGTCCCATCTTTGCCGTCACACTGTCTAATTTGCATTTTCTCTTTACACTTATATTTCTGAGATGTATCCTGCCCGGAATTACTTCCTATTGCTCTTGTTATTTCCCATTTTAAATTAAATTTCTCACCTCGTCATGTAAAACATCTTGATGGGATGAGATGTTTAATGAGAAAGGAGCTTTTATACGTTGTAATTCAAGAATAGCAATATCAACAAAGACTGCCTTATAATGATTTTTGATAAGAGAAAACCCTTATAAACTTAAAATAATAATTGAGGAGTCAAAATTTACCCAAATCCGACGAAAATCAAGTTATTAGAATTAAAACGAGTACGTTAAAGATATTGTAAACTTTTGTTCGGGTTGGTAGCCGATATGTTAATATTTTGAAGGGAATCGTGTGAAAATTCTAATTAATAACGTTTTTGTTGTATACTAAATTTTATAATTTTTACCAATTAAGGTTAAGGATTTTTTAACGTCAGTGTTTGACCAAGTCATATTATTTCTCTTGTAGATTCCTGAATCTTTAAATTAAATAATCAAAATATGATCAAATACACATCTGATTCATTTAAAGTTACTTAGGGTCTATTTACACACATCTAAATTAAAGCACGTCGACATTGATATTTTTATAGATGTTTAATGTAAACGTAACTATTATGCAAAAAGAATTAAATCATGTAAATATAAAAAGAGCTAAAAGAAATATTAAAATTGTAAGTAAAGAAATTGTAGATTAAGAAAATGAACAGGGTGGGCCAAATTGGATACATTTGGAGGAAAACTCTTGTTTTTATAAGAGATAGGGCAAAATGATATTAGTGTTTGAACCTGGATTTGTATAAGAACAGTGCTTTCTTAAAATATTTTGCGCTTCAGGGTTGGGTTGGACGAATAAAACGAGATCGCCCTTTTCAATACAAAATTTAAAAAAAAAAATAAAAAAAAGAGAAAAAAATGTGAGAAAAGAGAAAAAAATGGGTTGCCAAATCAGTTTGTAAAGTACTCTATTTCAGGAACTAATATATCTTTAGATGCATGCCTAAACCCAACCCAACGTAAGCCTGTATATTTGAGCCAGAGCTTTTCATACAAAATTCAATGCTAAAGAAAAAGTTCCACACCTCAGAGAGGATACTGGGTACATATATAATGTTAAACGCAGGTTCCCCACTTTAATGAGAAGTGAATGAAGTATGGTCCATTTCAGAAACTAAAATCTCTACAGATGTACAGCCAAACGCAATCCTATATATGAACCAGACCCGTCCTAAGGTATTCGACGTCCCAGGGCTGGGTTAGGCGAAACAAGTGCAGAACAGCGCTATATAAGAAACTTAATGGTGAAAACCGCATATCAATATTTCTTATGGTTTCAGAGAAAAAATGCAATTTAAGCATCTCTTGTTGTATTGCTACCTTATTTAAATAATTTTGTTCCTTCATCTACTTTTATACAATGTTGTAAATTCTCCCTCATTGTCTCTTTCCCATTGTCTCTTTTTCTTCCATACTTCATATATCCACTGTCGCTTCTTCGCCTGGTACAATTCTTGCTCTTCCTTATTAAAAATTATTGCTAACTGTGTTGGTAACCATCTTGAGTCCCTGAGAAATCACGAGTATCAGTATGAGTAGTTCAGTATGAGTGATTCATACTGAACCAATGTGGAGTTACTGCAGAACTAAAACGTCAATAATGTGTGTAAATGGAAATTTGCACTGACACTGATGCAACACTAACGGCAAAATTTGTCATTGTGCCGGACGTGTGTGCATGTGTTCATATAAAGCAAAGGCGACGATATTATTTATCACTGACACAGAAGCACGGATACAGTACGGAACTCGTACAGCACTGATGTTTGTAAATGGACCTTTGCCCTACGTATAAAGTATAACATCGTGTCTTAATATTTCCTTAAAATTAAAAAGTCTTTATCTAGTCTTTAACCTTAAAACCCAATTCTTAATAAAATATTCACTTTCTTTATTTTCCGTAGTTTTATTCATAAAAAATGTTTGCAGTTACAATGCAATTGCAATTGCTGTGTTGTGTTTGTAGTTGCCAGTTTTGAAACCATTTTCTTAAATTCTTTTTCATTTTCTCTCTTCTTTTGCTTTTTCAAACTTTCGGAATATTTTCTTTATGGTTTCGTTTAACAGTTTCTCTGTAAACTTTATCAGGCCAAAATAATGTTTTTTAAACGGTGTAGGAATGTTTTTTTTGTTTCCCCTTTTCTTTCTGCTACAGAACATTGTTACCCATGTTCCTTCGAGCGTGATGGTGCCTTTATAGTATCTTTATCTAAATTTGACACATCTATTATTTGAGATTGGTCAACCAACTTTCACGAGTTTTTTCTTGCGACTTCTCGATAAGTACTTGATAGTCATGTTCATCTCAAGATGTTATCATATCAGATTTTTCTAATAACGCAATGTTCAGATTTTATATAGCATTATTAAAATTCTCTAGTTTTTCATTGATATATAGATAGATGATTATCTGATGCTAATGCAGATTTATTAGTCACATTTGTGTGATATGTTTTAGCAGTAGTGTCCCCATATAGTGACATTTCTTGTTCGTGCATTATTACCCTTATAGTTGCATTATGATTATTCATTTGTTCAATTTGTTGTTCTGTGAAGCTAATTTCAAAACTTTAGAGAAGTAACATAAATTTGTGTCTTTTGAGCATCCTACCTACATATCTCTGCTTACTTTAAGCTACTCAGTTTCTCTGATCTCATTTCTTTATCCATATAACGTAGAAGATCGAAAGATTTGTTTTGAACTGGACTATTTTCTATAAAGAAGATATTACAAGAACAGAGTGTTGTTGGTTTAATTTTTCACCCAAATTTTATCCATTTCAATTTTAATGGAAAGAAAACACCGGCATCTAATGGTAATAAAATATGTGTTGCATTTCTCTGCAAGGAAACCACAAATAATTTGGTTTTGACTGCAAAATTGGCTCAGGGCTAGTATAAGACGTAACACATGCCCAGTTACAAGTAAAATTATAGATAATTCTGTATTTCACTTAAATACATATTAAAAAAATATTTACAATATATTCAAAAAATATAAATACGAAGGCCGGTGTTAATTGAACTACCAGGTTCTGAAGAAGGTTGTAACATAGCATCCGAAACGTCAAAGAGTTTATCAAAAGACGCATGACCTAGTGTTAATTTTAATTTTAGTTCCATATTCAAAAATAATAGCCTTGTCATCCAACCACTATCCGTTCTAATTACTTCCCAATCTTAGGGCATTTTATGAACTTTTTTTTATTTTTATCAACTAAATAAGATTTAACTTCTGCAAACCAACGTTTTAATGAAGATTTTGAAACACGAGCTCTGGACGCAGTAAGATTTTAAGACTTCTGAATGTCGCGATAAAAATCCCTTAAAGAATGTGTTTTCTAGCCTTCCGTCCTTGAAATTATAAATGTTATCCTGTTTTAAGTATTTGACAACATTTGAACACTATCCAAATTCTATTCTGCTGAATAAAATAACCATTCAAGTAGTACTTTTTCTTCATCGGGATTTAAAAACGCTGGTGGGTCCATTTTCTTCTGCACTGGTGTTTTTCCTTTTTTTTATAAATGAGAGTAGACTTAGGTACATTAAACATCTTGTCCGCTTTTTCATAAGATATACCTCTACTTTTTGCATCAAGAACCTTTTCTTATTTTATTAATTTTTTTCTTATTTATTTTCTTATTCAGATCTTATTCAGTATATCTAAACTTGGGCTTTCTTGCCATATTGGCACTGAAAAAAGTTAAGCTAAGTCATATTTGCTTAATTTGCCATATAGAATTTCCATTTTTTGATAGTTGACTACTATAGGAGCCAGTGTTTGACCTATTTATGTTCTATAAATGACCCAAAGAAGAACCACTAATTGAACGCATATTTAATATAAATAATATAAACTACTCTGTTCCACCACCACCACACCCTCAACTTCTCACCACCTTCATCATCTCCTGCCCTCACTCCCCTTTTACAAAATCTGACACACCAAGTCTTCTCCACATAGCCTACACCATCTGGCTAGTTCGACCACAGCGAAATGTGGTGATTATTTTTTTTCCCTTCTTATCCTTTTCTATCAGCAGTTATTTTAAATATTCCTTCGATACTATCTCACTATACCTCAGATTGTATCTCCCTTCCCTTATACGCGAATACTTGATATTGCTTCCACAACTCTAGATACTGCTTCTAGAAGACTTCTAGGAGATTGGATACTGATTCCAGAAGACTTAAAATGCATTCAGAAGAGTTAAACTACTACCAAACGACTGGATATTGCTTCCACAAATCTTGATACTGCTTCCAGAAGACTTAATACTGCCCTTGAGCACTTGATATTGCTTCTAGATAACTTGGTATTGCTTTCGCAACGCTAGATATTGCTTCTACTAGACTTGATACTGCGTCCAGAAGACTTAAGAAGCTTTCTGACGATTTGAAATGCTTTCAAAAGACTTAAACTGCTTCCAGGAAATTCGATACTACCTGGAAGACCTGATTTTAAAAGACTTGAAATGCTTTCCAAAGACCTATAATGCTTCAAAGTGGCTTGAACTGCTTCCAGAAGACTTGATACTGTCCGTGGATAACTTGATACTGCTCCTAGAACAGTTGATATTGCTTCTAGAAGATTTGAAATGCCTCCAGAAGACTTGAAAAGCGTCTAGAAGACTTGGCACCGCTTCTAAATGACTTGATATTGTTTCTAGAAGACTTTAAATGGTTCTAAACGACTTGATACTATTTCCAGAAGACTTGAGTTGCTTCCAAAAGTCTTGAAATGCTTCCAAAGACATGATGTTGCTTCTACAAGATTTGAAACGCTTCCAAAAGACTTTACATATCTGGGTGATTTTCAGAACTTATTTAAATAATTTCACTTTTTCATTGTTAAATAATAACATCCAAACTTTACTTTTTTATAAATATTTTTTTTTCAAAAGCATTTCTTCAATGATTCCAATCTGCCCCCTATCGCAACAATCCCTATGAAAAATTGTTGTTCTTCGTCGCGTCAGCTTCATCTATTGCTGATGAAACCACTTCATAAACGCATTTATTTTTTTTTCCATCTTCTGCTTACAAACATTTGCGAAATGGTTTTGCTTTCTACATTTTCTTCATTCTTTGCCATAAGCAGAACACCTTCCATTAGTATGTTTTAATCCACAGTACGAGTATTGTTTGACAACTACTGTACTTCTTGCCAGTTTTTGCTTCCATAATCACCTCAGTTTGACTTTTCGTTGACTTTTAATTATTTCTATAGATCTACAAAGCTGTGTAGCCTTATTACATGAAGTAATTTTTTGCAAGTATCTTTGTTACAAATACCCATTATAATGATTGGCCTTCTTTTTTGGATATACTGTTAAATACTTTTCAAAGATTATGCTTGATAATCCAAAAGTATTAAACAATTCCATTTCATCATCATCAACCGAGCTTAAGAAAACAGCAATTTGTTTTACTTCATCCTTTTCATTTAACTGTATTTGACAATTTTTTGAAGACTTCTTTCGATAAAATTTGTACAAACTTATTTTTTATGTGGATGTATTGATAGAAAGTATATATTTAAGAATAAGCTATAATTTTGCTAAAAAGTGAAATATGAAATCATGAATTGTTCTTGAGTTATCACTAAAAGACTAGACAAACAAACAGCCAAACAAGAATATTTGGCCTAAGGATGCCAAACCTTTTGGAGGTTTTACTGACCTAGACTTTCATCATAACTTGGAATTGCTCACCACCCAGACAGTGACTACATAATTACGTGCATAATTAAAGTTGAGGAACGGCATTTTTCGTGATCTGGGAAATTTTGAAGTTATTCTTGACTACAAAATATAAATTCTGGAGGTTGCATATTGATGTGTAAAGTGGACCATCTAACGATTGAAGATCGATTCTAATTTTGAAAGATTGAGAAAACTTTGAAAATGAGCGTTTGAAAATCTTGCCCAAACTGAAATTTTTTAATTCAGTTCGTGTATCAAAACTGAATCATTGCTAGACATAAACATTACTTCTGCTGCTCAGAATGAGCGTTAAAAAAATCCAGCATCACTCGTCATCGTTTTGAGGAACTGAATGTTTCTCATATTTCTCTAACGAAATTTTTTCATAAATGAAGGGTACTAAAGTTCAGTTTATGCAATAAATAACAGTATCGATGCGTAACCATGGCAACCATTATTTCAGATATCAAAAATGAATCGTTGTTTTAATAAAATATCTGAACTACTATTCGTGAGATACAATAATATAAATTTTTATAATATTTTCTTGCAACGTATTATTACGTTCAGAAACTAAAAAGTTCGCCCGAGTATATGTAATAGGAATGATGTGGAAAACGATAACAAAACAGACGTCAGCAATAACTTTGCATGAAAAAGCTGTAAATCGTCGAAATTAATCCGGAAGTAATTATTTTAAACGCGACATCGAAATTACATTTCCCTACCATAAACTTTATCCGGGCATAAACCGTTTTTTTTTTCAGAGAGTGCTAATTAGTGCAAGGGTAAATAAAACTTTAGACTGCGGAGTCGCCCTCTGGCGCGGAGTTTCAAAACTTTGCAGCGGAGTTTCAATGTTTTTCCGTAGATGGCGGGGGAACTCGGAAAATCGATTTTCCCAGCATCCAGGTATAAGTAGGAAACTTTCAAAAGTTGCTCCCGGGAAACTGTTACCTATACAGGACTCTGTGTATATCTTACCCGAGTCAACTTCCTTTTTTTGTTCGGTTCTCATAAAAAATTTATTAATTTAATCGCTTCAATAATTCATGTTTCTGGGAAATTAGTTAATTAGCTAACCTAATTATGTTAGCTTATTACTTTATTGATAAAGTTCAATAACAGATTTATTCAAAGAAAATTGCGCGTAATTAATTTCATTTAATTCATCCTAATTAGATAATTCTGTTTGAATATCTTCCGATAAACCTCTAATGTTCAACATTCGATGTTTGCATTTTGTATAAAAAAAACAACGTGTATTCAAAGAGATGAGTTTGAAATAAAGTCATCCTTTATCGGATTAAATACCATGTTTTTTTCTAAGTACTTTTGAAAGCTTTTTAATGTTAATAACTAAAATAAAAGTGAACAACTTATCTGCGTAATAATAAAGAGGAAAATAAAAGCAAGTGGAGGGCAAATTCTCGACCGTTGAATAACGCAAAATAAGACGTAGTTGTGAATAAAGCACAAATTGTAATAAGATTTTTCTCGGGAGGTCTCTAATTTATTCACGTGTCTGGGTCGTCATCTTTACGACTCTCGTAACCGGGCAATATTCTTAAAATCGCCCTTCGATATTCATAACAGCCATGCACCGGAAGGCGTTGCCCTAACAAATAATCCAATTACGGCCCTGAAAACGATTCGCGGAGGGAAGCTACAAGACCCGCGCTTCAAAGCTTCAGCTTTCAGCGTTCAGTGTGTCTCGGGCTGTCTCTGTAGAAGGGCTGGTGTCGATCTCGATATTTATTGCAAGCCAACCAACACACAACGTGATTGATAAACGCGAAAAACTTTCAGTAAACATTTGCTATTTAAAATGTAATGTTGTAATTTTATTAACAACCCTCTGTGATCATCTCCATCCGGATAGGAATTGCAATTCAACATGTAAACGATCCAAGAATTAGGCTATTTAATCAAAGGGCTATATCAAAATATTTTACTAGTGATAAAAAATTTCTTTAAACTTATTTTGTATACATCACTATACAAAAATGATTAGACTTATGCTCAAATTTATTTTTTAATTACAACACGAAAAATAATTTTGTATAACCTTTCCGACAATAAAAAGTTAATAATTCTATTATGGATGTGGAACAAAATAACATCAATAAGGCGCAACCGAAGAATGGTAATAAGACATCGGGAAAAAACTCGATTAATCGAGTGAAAATCGTTGCCCCATATGCGTACGTTGAGGTAAGATTTTGTTTATTAATTAAAAACAAATTATTCCCATAACTTAAAAAAAATGATAGGCTAAAACAAACATTTTAAATCATGATCCAAACTTTAGTAGTTTACTCGCTAACAGGCAAAAAGATGGATCATATAAACAATCCAGGTTTGTTTATTAATTTATTCTCCTCTTAAAGCACATGAACATCACGATGAAAGATGAACTCGTAATTATGAAAAGGTTGTTAATCAAGTTTGCTTACTTAAAATCTTCTTAGAATCTCTCTTTGAAAATTAACTTTAAGCAGACATATTTATGGCTATACATAGATTTTTCTAAAATCATCTCAATAAAACACAAATAAAATCTGCATTTCTATTTAAAACAATATTTTTGTTCATATAATGTAACGGTTTCATTACAGAATTTACCTTGTGTTTGCAAAATCAACACGAAACGTTTAACAAAGTTTGTTACACCAAATATGCGTGTTACACCGTTCATATGCATACATAGGAACAGTTTCCGCTTTATTACACAACGCTTCCTGTGAATCTCGCCCGTTCAATATTTCATTTTCGCGTCAATTTATGCCGGAAGCCGACGTAAAACTGCTCGGTAATCGGTAAATTACGACCCTCCTAATGTAAATCGCGTGGAAATCGAAGTGAGAGTAACCGAGAATGTTTGTTGCAGGAATTAGTCGTTAGTTCACCAAACGAGCGAAATTGGCGAGGAATTTTCATCGCGTTACTAGTGATTGTGGCAGTTTTGGGACTGATCGTATTCAGTATAGTGCTGGTTTCGCCGCCTGAAGAAGGTCCTAGAGTGAGAGGGGAAAAGCCAACCCTGGAAGATATCTATTTGAAACTACCCGAACCAGCCAAATTCAATGGAACATGGATATCAGGTTAGAGTAACTTTCTTATTACTTTCCGATAATTACTGCGAAAGTTTCAAATTTATTATGTTCCAACTCTTTAAGATAAACCGTGTTATAGATGTAATTTTAGGACGAGAAAATGTTATAGTAAACTATTCCATTCTTGTTTTAATAATCATCTATATCAATTTTTTTAGCTGATATTTTCCTTATTATTCGGGATAATAAAAAACTGAAAGCACCACATGAAAGCATGATTTTTCTTTAGTATTAGGGATATTTCAAACTGTTTAGATTGTGTTGGGGTGGGTTGGATTGGTCTGGGATGAGTTGGGTTGGGTTGCATAGGTCTGGGATGAGTTAGGTTGGGTTGGATTGGTCTGGGATGAAATGGGTTGTGTTTCGCCTGCCTATAAATTGATGGTAAGATTTAGATTAAGATTGACTTACATATGACACTGAGAGGTATTAACCGATCATATGACACCGATATACGAAACAACATATGTTCAAACCATTAAATCGTACGAATTTTCTGAAACTTTCTAGTTCTAGGTCTAGTGTAACCGAATAACAGCTAAATTAGAGTCAATACCAACACTAAAGCTAACTTTTTTAGTGCTACATATGTTTCGGAAATTTCTCTCCTTCATTAGGTACTCAGAAGACTTCAGAAGAACTCATTCATATGACTGTAATTCATTGGTTAATAAATTAAGCGATTTGGTCTATGATTTTTTGAACATTTCACTTAATTTATTCACCAATATAATGATGAATTTCAGTCATTTGAATGAGTTTTTCTGAAGTCCGACGTCATTCCTAAAGAAAGAAAGAAATTTCTGAAACATATACAGCACTGCAAAATAAATAAAATTGCTTCATCGTTTAACATCGTTTATCTAATAAAATTTACGATGAACACCGAATCCACTTTATCTAAACAGATTAAGATAGTTTAGGAGTACTCTTTCTGACTGTGATAATAGATATTTAAAATTCATTTTGATAACCATTACACAAAGTCTTGAAGATTGGTAATTATTAACTACTTTAAGTACAGAGAAGTGTTCTTCATTTCTTATTGATTGTAATATCAACTTATCGGCAAGCTAAATTCAACCCAACCTCATCACTCAACCACTATTTTTTTCGTCTCCCGTATTTTTGGGTTGGGTTGGGTTGGGTTGCTTCAGGTTGAATTGTCATAATCTGTCATCTCTCTTTGTTTTTCCCTCTCTAAAGCCCTTCCATGTGTTTCTTTAAACTTAAACAACACATTCCCATTATTTTTAGTTTCTACTGTTTTTTTTAGTCTGCTGACATTTTCCTGCTTTAATGTCTGTCTCAACTTCCTTCACTTCGGCTGAAGAATCTTTCGCATACAAACCACATTCATAGAACCAGCAGTCTTCCGACTTTGCTTTTTTATATATTGAAATTTAAATTAAAATTGGTGAAAATCTATACTCCTTTACTGGTTTATTTTACAAAAATCTGCCTTACCATGATTCCACTATTAGTCATCTTCAGAGGCGCTATAAGATCAGATAATTATAGTTTAATCACAATGTAAAGGTTTTCCACGACAATCAGTTTTTAATATAAATTAAAATAAAAAAAATAATATAGACTTAATACCATAAAATTACGATTTAAAACTTTTAAGGATGTTACATTACAAAGTTAAAGTATAAAATGGATGAATTGCAAGAAGAAAATTTTTTTTGTATTGAAAAACAAGAAAACCAGTAATATAGAGCTTCGTAGGCGCATGTGTTAGACACAGAAGGAAGACGAGCAAAGTTTAAAATTATAAATGTTGTATAATTTGAAATTCAATTTGAAATTTAGAGTAGCTGAAGAAATTAAAGTAATTTTGGTAGTTAATATTTAAATTTGTAACATTTAATGATAATTAAGGAACTATTGTTTAAAAATATATTTACATTAGAATTTGGAGTTTAAATTATTTAGAAAATAAGGAATTAGGTAAATGAGATGAAAGGAATGTATTTATAAAGGAAGGAAAGAAAGTGGGGGGATAGGGAAAAGGTAAAATGGAGGAGTCATAGGGACCCCAAAATCAGCGACCAGCATATTTTTGTTATTAATTAAAATAATACTATTACATTGTAATCATCTTATAGCGCCTCTGAAGGTGACTAATAGTCGAAATATGTAAGGCAGATTTTTATAAAATAAACTAGTAAAAAAGTACAGATTTTCACCAATTTTAATTTAAATTTCAATATATATTACTATACTGGTAAAATGAATACTCTAATCAATATCGAACTTATTTGCTTTTTTAATTTTGTAGAAGTATTGCTCAAATACTCTATTATCAGTTAACATCTTTATCAGATTAACTTTTTCTAATCCATGATTCTATAGGATTCGTAGCCATCTTGGTTGCCAAGCAGCATCATCCTTTTCCTGAGGCATACAATTTCATTCTTTACTGAATCAGTAAATTCATTTCAGCAGGAGGCACTTCAGCAATAACCTGTATATCCTTTATTGGGACTATCGGATATGCGCAAGTTTATATAATTTATTATCTAACTAATATTTTCAAGTTATCTCGAAAACTTTTATTCTTAAGGGTTCTTTCCCAGGTTTGTGCTGCATACACAAACGTCAGCATTACTGACGTCACTGATATCGACGATATATATCGCCTTCTCATTGAATTTGTTCCGTCGAGTTTAGCATCAATCTATAAATCAGATTGCACATGTACGTAGTCCTGCTTGTCACTTCCTCCACATATCTAGTGGATGAATTACCTTTCTTAATGAATACTCCAAGATACCTTATCCACACTCTAAGTTGCCGTTCCATTAACCTCCAAGTTTAGTCCACTCAACCCAACCCAATCCTTTTTTTTATTGTTATAGAGGGGATTAGACAGTGGCGGGTTGAAAAAACCTCTACCATCTAAAACTTTTTCCCCTCTTTTCCCGAAATCACCCCTCAGGGCGTTACTTCGGGGAATAAAACACAAATTTATATGTTATCCAGTGTCTCATTTTCACCATTTCCAACTGTTTCTAAGAGCCTTTCATAGCTTTCTTTAAACTTAATTATTTCTATCAGCATGTCTTCCACCAATCTCATCTCAACACCACTTCAATTATATTCTTTCGGTTTAACAACAACATTTCCTTTCAGTAATACTTCCTTCACTACTAAACTTTTCACACACAAATAATGTATGTTCTACAGTGTCTATGTTCAACACTCCGTGACCAGTAAAAGTCGACCTCTCCCCACTTTCTATCGAAGCACGGTTCTATTTCCAGGATAAGAATCCTTATCCATCCTTCATATAAATTCCAGGCTTTCAATAACTTCGCTCAGCTTCCACGTTTTGCTTCTTTACCTTTCCTATACAACAATGTTTTTTCTTCAGCAAGCAAGTCCAGCGGAGACAAACAAGCAATAACTTGAATCCGTTCTGCAGAAACCGTTCCATAAGCTGAACTTATTCATATAGCGAGTTTTTGATTGACTCTTGTCAACATTTCACGGTAACATTTAAATTTAAGGGGTCTTTACGATATAGGTGCAGCGTATAGAATAACCAATTTAATCGCCGATGCTAAAAGTTTCCTACACCTTCATCTTGGACCACCTAAGTTTTGTATCAACCTTAAAATAAAAGAACACATGTATGCCGCCTTACTTGTTACCTCCTCAATATGTTTAGTCATGATCACGTCTTTATTAATAAACACACTGAGATACTTGACCTTTTCTGCAAAAGAGATCTTATTTTTCTTCTGCTTCGAAGTAAAACCATTTCTGTTGTTTGTGCAGCGATATCAAGACCCATCTCTTTTAGTTTATTAATAATTCGTTGAAGCATATACGACGTCTTATCCTGCAATTCACTCTCGTTTCTACGTATAGCCAAAGATTAATGAGTAAACTTAAGTTAAAAAGTAAGTTTACTGTTTAATCTTTGGTATAACTAACAATTCCAGGTCGTCTGGAATTGTTAGTTATACGTAGAAACTTTGGCCCCTAAGTCCACTCTCAAAATTTTATCTAATATAAATCCCATAAAAATGGACTGAAAAAGGATCCTTGTAGCACTCCACAAGCCATACCATAAATTTTCCCATAATGTTTCTTTCAAACAAGCAGCTCTGAATCATTTCCACTAGATAAGGGCTAATGTTTCCATTTATCAGTAATCTAACTCTTCTACGGTGCAGAATTAAAAGCGTTGATAACTAAAAGAATTAAAGCGCAGAATTTCCTGTTGCTTAAAGTTTTTCTTTGATCTTATCAATACTTGCCTGTACCTTTTCAATTGCTTGTACAATGGATCTTCCCTTCCTAACACCATATTGGTTTTCATGTAGAATATTGTTTTCGTCCGCTTCTATAAACAGTCGCAGTTTTAGCAAATCTTCCAAAAGATACCCCGCAGCATCCAACATACAAAGAGGCCTGCCTGTATGCCAAGTCTTGTCCTACTTTTTTCGGTTTCTCAATCAAAACCAGCCTTACATTTTTTCAGATTTTCGGAAAAACACCCTTTGATACACAGTCATTATACACCTCTAAGAAATCACTTAAATGCTGCTATATCAACAAACCAACTATTTTTGATCGAATGGCATACGGCCCTGGAGCTTTATTTTTTCCTTAAGTCACCTCCTACAACTAAAGTAGGAGGTGCTACAACTAAATGTTCCTCCACTGTAAAAGAAATTGCATTGTATGGAGTGGTTTTTGTGCTCTAACTTCAAATTTTCAATTAATTCCAAATCAAAATCCAAACCATTCCCTCCCTTTCTTCAGCTATTTCTTCATTCCACCAATAAACCGGTTTATGACTAAAAATTTTACTATTTCTTTGATAGTATTCATTATAATCCCTATGTATATTTTTTATCAAATTTTCCTCTGAGAGTTCTGGATTTACCTTTACTAAAAAAAGGAGTTTGATCGTTTATCATCTTTTCCAACTTTTTTCCGAAGCTACCAAAAGTTATTTCGCTACCTACATTCACTTCATACTGTTCAATTTGAAATATAATAGACCGATGATCACTTAAATTATCGTTATCTTCATCATGGGTCAAGTTGGCGATTCAAATACTCTAAGAGCGCTGTTTATGGCATTGATCGTATCTCGACTTCAATACGCTTCAGTGATATGGTACCCTATTTATACGTCACATCAGCTGATGATTGAAAAAATTCAACGCCGCTTTTTGAAGTTTCTATCTTATCGCATGGATGGTCAGTATCCGCCAAGAGGGGTGAACTACATGGACCTGCTACATCGCCATGAATTTTCTTCGTTGCAGACCAGAAGAATGGACCAGAGTGCATCGTACTTGCAAAAGTTGTGGTGTTATGAGACCGATTGTGCGTGGTTATTGTCGCGAGTTAATTTGGTGGTTCCACGATTAAACTCTCGAACCCGTATGTGTTTTTATCCACCCGTTTGTAGGACTAATGTTTTAAAAAAGGCGCCGATATCTCATATGATAGACAACGTAAACGAGCGTTTCATTTATTAGTTATTAATACCAATTTCAAATTGATTTCATGTATTCATTCATTCGAGAGTTTTGATTTTGATTTAGTTATTATTTTACTTTGTTTTGTGCTAGTGCATTAAGTTTATGTTTTGTAATGCATATAAATATGCAAGATTTGTGTATTTTGCCCTTAATTTGGTAAACTGTTGGGCAATAAAGTATAAAATAAATAAAAAATAAAAATAAAAATAAATAAAAAAAATAAATAAAAAAAAAATAAAAATAAATCTGCATGACAATTATTTACTTTTCTGCATAGAGTAATAAAAGTAGCCGTAAAACCTACTAACTGGATCAGAAAAAGAATATTACCTTGATTTAAAATTTTCAGATCATTTGAAGATCAACCATAATTGTTCAAATTCTTCTATCAACCTATTTCACAAATATTCATAATTTATAAATACTTCATAATCTAATTTAACATTACATCACAAAAATCACAAACTCAACCCAATCTAAACGGTTGAATTAGTTAAGTTTTTCGCTATCTCTAGTAATAAGAAAGATATTAGTTACGAAAGTGAACAGGAAATTAGGGGTAAATGTTTGTTGATGGGAAGTTTGTTGAAATCGTCGCTCGGATAATTATCTTAATTCCGATTTCTGTGCTCTTAGAAATAATTATCCAAATTGTTCCCTCGACTGTTCATTAATATGCTGCTTTAATCCCTTAACCCTCGCAAGTACTCATTCGGAATTCTGTGATTAGAGAACCATTTTAATTAAGAAATTAAATGAAACAATAAAGATATGTTTAAACATTCCTATAGGATTTCCTTTCACAATCAACTAGCCCATTTATATTTCTGGCAAGTAACAACGTTTGCTTTGATTTCCATTGAGTTTCTAGGAGGATTAATTATCCAAATTGTTCGCAGGCACTATTCATTATTATGCTGTTTTCGACCCTCGACCCTTGTAAGTGCTTATTTGGAATTCGGTACTTAAGCAAACGTTTTAATTAAGAAAAGGAATTGTGTCCTATTGTATAGAAACATCAACATAGTCCCGAACATAAATAAGGATGCTATTTAAATTGTTTCAACCGAGTACAAGCAGATTATATTAAATTTTTGGATAGAATCATCATACTGAACATACATGTAAGTGCATAAATCGTCGTCGGTTTTAATACCGAGCATTTCTCTTCATTTATGATATCGCCCGGCAAAGGACGGAATTTATTATTTAATATTTCACGAATGCTGCTCAATTCTCTTAACGCGGTTAACGTTGCAAGCATACCACAGAACAGAGCTAAAATATGCTGGAGATATACCTACGCATAATATTAAATTAAAATTGCTTTGAAAGGTTTTAAAGTTAAAACTTAAAATAAAGTTTTAAAAAATGTTTTTGTTTTGGAAATACCAAACTGGTCATGTTCGAATTTAGGCTGACAACTTGTAATTAAGTTACGCAGTTTGCATCATAACAAATGCAGAGTAGTTTAATAAACGAATTACAGAGGAGCAGTGTCCAGTTCGTACCAATCAAGGCTTCATTACGAGAGATATAATTGCATCGTTTATAATTCGACAAAGAATCTTTTTTGCAAACAGCGATTTAATTGGATCATTATTGTCTACGGGGATTGAAAGGTTTCTCTCAAATGTAACATTAAATTGGATGCTTTACCGTTATTATCCAAATTGATGAAAAATTGAATCAAACCTGAAATTCAAACCAGTGCAAATAAAAAAAACAATGTATTGGCAAGGGAAATTCGTATTTAAACAAAAACAATTATAAAACTTGGAATAACGTATAAATTATTTTAATATTTATGGTGCTTATGTGGTTGATTTGGGTTGCGTTTGCTTTCGTTTAGTTTGGGTTGGGTTGGATTAAGTTGATTTGGGTTAAGTTGAATTCAAATTCAAAGCAATCACAGCAAGCTAACTCAACTATAAATTAACCCAACCTGAAAAAAAATGCAGAATAATTCAGTTCCAAAAAAACTGATTTAAGCCCAACCAAGTAATCTCACCTTAAAGACTTTAATACCAAAATAGAAAACCTATTTTAATTTATGATTGACATAAAATAGACTGGTGTTTAATAATCCAATCCTAAAATGATGAACTTTAAAAGCAAGAATTTTGCCACCAAATAATCTAACTCCAAATGAAGCTAAGTATCCCAAATTAAAAACATTCTGACTCAAAGCGATGTAACTCCAAAATGAGTCAAAACTAATTGTAATTTAACATTCCTCACTGTGTGGAAAATTGAAGCCAATTTTATAACATAATCTAATGTTAGAGCAAATGAATGAATTATATGTAATATTATAAAGCATATCAATGCAATTCAAAGCATCTTGACTTCAAAATTATGAATCTTTAAAACACACCATCCCAACTATTTGTAATATGATTGTTGTTTAGGTTTGATTGCTGATTGTACCTATTTGAAAGATATTTGCTTATAGAAAGTTTTTGAGATATTTTAAAGTAGTTAATAAGCGTTTAGATATCATTTCAACAATTAAGGAAATTCTTAGTAATCTCTGGTTAACTGAGTAAATGCATACAACTACAAACTTCTTTCTGAACAAAGTTCTTGTCTAAAATCTTCTAGTTTAATTATTACCAGCAGGGTAAGTCATCATACTTATACGAAATTTTAAGTGTAGTCCATGATGATTAATTTGTTTGTTAAAATTTTTATGAAATTTTCGTCAAACAAATTTTTAATTCGTTATTGCAACATATGAAAGAAATTTTTACAACTATTTCTATAATATCGTATCTTTTGTATTCATTAAGAACAAATGAAAAAAATATATATATTCAAATATAAACAACGACATAAAGAACACTTATTTTTTGTTTATTATCATCGCGTATCGTTTCAACTAAAAGTATCGCACTCGAGGTTCGCTCATTATATTTAAGTTATGCGCCAGTTCATCATAAAACCCTTTGCCGGTTTACCACGAATCCGGCTCACTTTGAGAAATCTTTTTGCTGTATATTATTCCGGAAACCTGTTTAACATTCTACAATTTTAAATTTATCTATCCAACCAATAACAAACCTTCGAAATTCAAAAGAAAATTTATATTCGCATCGGATAGTAAGTACGTTTATCAAATGAGTATGGAAATTCTCCAACATTTATCAACACTAATATATATTTATATCTATTAATGATTTTTCAAACTTATCTAAGCATAAATATATATATCTAACTATAAAAGTTAACTAATTAGTTCCATTTTTGTCTAAAAATTGGACTTTTTTCTAAGTTAACATTTTTCAAGTTCTAGTGTTAGCTTTAGGTATTTGTTCTAATTTAGCTGTTATTCGGTTTTAGATTATTGTATATTTGTATCGAACTAAAACTAGAACTAACACTAGACGTAGAACAAGAGACATTAGGGATTATCCGTACGTCTCTTGAGACGGCATCTGAATACGCATGGTTAAACCTGAAACATTTTTAAATGACAATTCGTTGCTAATACTGATAACAATCCACTAAAATTATACATATAATAACAATCCATTAAAGTAGTAACAATATCAGGACTATACCTTCCAAAAATCATTTAAAGACACAATAGATATATTAAAAATATCCATACGAGTAAGACTCGTGAGTGTTCATTATCCGGACTAAAAGAGAGTTAAGATGAATATTCGAAGATGAGTGACCAATCCTAAACAATAATCTCCCACGCGTTTTATAAGGAGAGACACGTAAACATAATACACTCACCGAATTCGAAGCATCCAAGAAGTTGTTGACCAATTTATACAAAAAGAAACTAAATCAGAGCTCAATATAAGCTGATGCAATGTATGGAATTCTAGTACTTCTAGTACCTTACAAATCGTCGACGCATACCCTTGGGCTAGAGATGTGCAAATTACGTGAATCTCGCCAGGTCACCACGGGCATCAATTTTTGTACCACTCACGTGAACATGCGTGATCGTGAACGACTTTGACACGTGTACGTTGTTATCTATACCAGCAATTCTCAACCGCTGGTCCGGCGGACTAAGATCAGTCCGCAAATTTTTACCGATCTCTGGGCAATTTTTATCCGTGCCAGTTAACATTTTTTTAAATATACAGTGTGTTCACGATGGAAGGAATAAATTTGGTAAATTTTTGGCAATTGCTCTTGCACAAACATAATGCACCAGACCAATTGAAACGTTTGATTTGTGATTTATTTACGAATTTTACGTTAACACTAGATATTAGTTGAAAACTTTAACCCAACCCAACTAGCTAGTTAGCATAAAAAATTAGTTGGGTTGGATTGCGCTATCAACCTTATCTGAATCCAACCCAACCCAACCCAACCCAACGAACTACTTAGCGCTGGATATTAATTGGGTTTGGCTGAGTCATTAAATTTAATCCAACACAATCCAACCTAGGGAATGCTGTGTAAGTGGTTGGCTAATGTTTTCTAAAAGCATGATAGAGATAGCCACAGTTTTCCCATAGCTTCATCCATTAGATCGGATCTTCAATTTAACCAATAACGCAATTAAGGAGATTATTTTGCATCCTGAAGAGTATCAAAAATATTTTCCATTATGCAGTTGAGCGTCATGTAAAAAAATGAGAAAAAGACCAAATCTTTACTGAAAAATGGGAAGTGTTCATGTTTTTGCTAAAATAAAGCTATTCTAGTAATAAAATGATATTAATAACGAAGAAGAACAATCTCAGGATACGCTACAAAATTTTCAAGGATTTCAATAAAACAGCCTCCTTTTTTTCTATACCAAGCTTTCAGAATTGTTCTTATTCCTTCATCATGATTACTGAATGAAAGAAAACAAAGCATGAACAACAAATTGTAAAATAAATTAATCTACTTACAAATGGAAAGCGATGCCATTAGTTCAGACAACAGAGGCATTTAATAACATTTAAAAGCGTCCAACACGGATTTTTGTTAACAATAAATTAAACCTAACAAAATCTATAATGTTCTTCCTCATTGTTAACGTGTAACGACTGTTATTTTGTTTCAATTAACAGATATTAATAACATTATTTAGCCAAAATAATGGTAGGCATGCTGAATGCTATAAGTAATACAATAACATTGTACTGTTTAAAGTATCAAATTGAACAGCTGCTGAACAAATTCGCTACTAAAATATTTATTTTACCGATCAAGCTAATTTGACTAAATACGGAATTAATAAAAACTCAATTTTGCACTTAAAAGGAAAAAAAATAATATATAAAAAAATATAATCTTTATGTTCGGTTCTACCGGTTTTGATCACTCAGATTATCTTCAGGAACAACCTATTTATAAAAGTATAAAATATAGACAAATTAAAAAAATCACAAAAGATAATTTCATTTTATAAAAAAAATATGAGAATATTATGCTTAATGAAAAAGATATTTGTGTTTAAAAATTTTTTCTAAATCTTACGTCAAATTAAGAAAATAGGAATACCGTTGCGAATTGGATGAAAAATGTAAAAATGGAGTAGAAATTAGACGAATGAACACAAACAAATGATATTTTTAATATTTTTTTTAATAATTAATAATATTAATAATATTTTTATACCATTCTTATTATCATTATGTCAAACACTATTAGTTAATAATCACATTAATAGGTAATCAAACATGATTCACACATTTGATCACCTGATCGAGCGTGAGTCACGTGATTTTTCTATGATATTCACGTGAGTGGCGTGCGTGACCCGCGTGGGTCTAGATCGTGAGCGGGCATAAAAAGTCACTCACGCGCACATTTCTACCTTGGACACTGCTGACGAATGTTAGTTCTGCATTAAGAAGAGGATACTTCTCTATTAAGAAGAGGAGAAGAGTATACTTCTCTAATTCGAAGAAAAGCGTTATAGATTCAAATTAATAACTAAGGACGTCGGTTCAAACAGACTTTGGATGCAGGCCATGATGCCAAACATTTGGATTTCTGTCTTGTGATTGGTAATGAGTATAATGCGATGGGTCAAAGTTAGTGCTCGCGTTCTTAACATGGGGGGGGGGGGTTCACGTAGCTAGTTCGATTTAAGAAATTGGCTGTTTATGTTTAAATATATTATTGATTTAACAAGTAATAAATCATCGAGAAAAAAAAAACATATTAAAAGAGCCATCTTCAGGCGTTTTCTTCACCAAATCAAGTATAGGCGAAAAATGAAGTGGCGATTAGTTATCACACTAGAAATGACATTCATAAACGATATGCTTTTTATCCAAAAGACCTTTTACCGCAAAATAGATTCCATGTTGTTGCTAGCGATACCAACACCGATGATATCAATGATAATTCTATGGAAAATAGTTTCCAAGAAGGGCCCAAAGTAAGTCCCATATTTCTACATAATAAATCTAATCGTAAAGAATTTATTAATGATATCAAAGTAATTCAATAAATTATATATCAAAAATAATTCATTAAAAATTCACCTTATGTCAATTAACAATTATGGACATTGAAATAAAAGATGAATTAACCACTTACACTTCACCTATAATTAGTGTTACAAGACTACTAAAGAATGCTATATTTCCGATGTCGTTATGTGCGGTTGAATTAACTCACGCTGAAAAAGCCAAAGATATTTTCAATGTCAAAGAAATATGTAATGTTTTAATTATAGTAGAGCCAAGGAAAAATCTCAAAATATACCACAGTGTTTTAAATGTCAACGATTTGGCTGTACCAAAAATTATTGCTAGATGAGCATAATCATAAAGACGGAAAAAGAAAGAGAGAGATCCGTCTAAATGCGCAAATTGTGGTGAAGCTCATCCATCCAATTACAGAGGCTGTCGAGCCCACACTGAACTACAACGTCATCCACGTCAAGTTAGAAGAACAACCACGAACTCAATTTCATACATCTACCTTCCGAACATCACATCCAAATATGTCATTTGCTAATATTATTCAACAAAATCTACAATCCCTAGCACTTCTAATCCACCTCTGTAAACATCAAACAATCCTGAAATGTCTACCATTGTCACTTTAGTTATGAACATCTTAAAACAATGTTATCACACCATTAATTTCGTAAATCAAAAATTACATACTGAATTAATTGCTCCCTTCCTTCCCACATAACTAATATCCTTACAAATTAAATTAGAAACATCATCATTTTAAACTTTAATGCGAATGGTCTGAAGAAGCTGAAAGATGTAATATCAGCGTTTTTGACTCGTTACAAAATTGATTTGGTATGTATAACTGAAACTCATCTATTATCCGTGCCAGATATCAAGGCCCCTCACTTTAGAAATCGATATCTTCGAAATCGCTTGATGAAAGAAATTGCGGTAAAGTTTATTGTAAAGTGAACATTTCTGTTTATCACAGTTTAATTTGGGAACGTTCGGATCTGCGGTTTTTCTTTTATTGCGAGTTAATTGAAAAAAGTACCCGATTTTTGAGAGTGAAAACTATTTGACGAAAAATTTTCAAATTTGAACTGATGGTAACCCAATGTGTTCTTAATACGGGATATGCTTTAGTTTATCGATGTTCCCTGTATTTTCGCGGAAAATCGCAGTTTCGTAAAATGTGCTTATTTCAAAAACGACCAGTCGGATTCAACGCGATTTTTACCAAAATGTGTTTAATAATGTTGTATGTTGGAGTCCGTTACCAGCTTTTTTTAAATAAGGGCTCCCTAATTTTTTAAGAGCAATTTAATGGGTATACAAGTTAAAGAGAAACAGAAATAACACTCCGAGGTAAGATGCTCATGAGGGAGACCTCATTTTGAAAAACTGATTACGAAATCCGACAAACGACATTTTTTAACATATTTTTTAACATATGCGATTATTTAAAATCGTATTAAAATATGTACGGTCCTTTTCGAAATAATCGAATCTTACTAAACCACGATTTTCCACGAAACTGTATGGAATACCGTTAACATAAAATATGTCCCTCATTAAGGACACATTGGGTTACCACCAATTTAAATTTGAAAATTTTCGTCAAATAGTTTTTGAGAAAAAAAATCGCAAAGCAGACAAAGTTGTCGCCACCCTCGAAAATCGTAAACTTTTTTAATTAACTCGCGATAGAACAAAACCGCGGATCTGAAAATTTCCAAATTAACTAATGATACACAGAAATGTTCATTGGTTACAATAAACTTTACCGCAATTGTTTTTATCGAGCGATTCCGAAGAACTAAAAACTTCTCTCTCTTAGTTCGAACGGTTATTGAAACACTAATCTCTGATATCTGATATTAAGTTTAAACCCCTCATTCCTAAATACTCAATTTGTGGATTGAATATGAAATGGGGATGAGTCGTATTGATTTACCAAATACGTATCCCAGTTCTATCTCTATAGATGGATCTATCTCACTGCTTACCTTGACAATCGGCCTAGGTATGGCTAGAAAGTCTATTAACCTAATAGAACCATTCGCACCTTGGGTGGTAATTATAACTTATCACCCAAGTATATTCTGGATTTGATCAAGAAAACAAGAGGAACAGCTCCTTCGATAGGATTCCAGATCCTTAGAATCCTATCGAATTGTTAGTTATCAGAATCTCCTCAGTAATATGGATAATAAACATCCTGGAATGTGAATAACAACTAAAGGAATTCTGAAAAAACATGAAGTAATTCCTACAATTACTCATGAAGGAATTCAGTTGTCTATTAGCGAAGAAAAAAGTCGTGCATTTGCCAATTATCTTGAAGTAACCTTTATTCCTCATATATCCCAGAAAACACGTCTTTTGCGCAGAATTGTATCTAATTACCGTCCTATTAGCGTCTATCTAAATTATTTGAAAAAGTTATTGGGAAGGTTCTGCAATTAATGCGGGTTATAGAATTTATTGAGAACGGATTTGAAAATAAGCAATTAACATCCATTGCTTTTTTAGACATAACTAATGCCTTTGACACAGTTTAGGCGGAGGGTTTAAGCTTAGATGACTACATTACCGCAATGCTTCTGTCATATCTTCAAGAATGAACATTTTATATAAGAATAAATGAGTCCTATTCAGATTCACATTGTACCAGAGCAGAAGTTCCTCAAAGGGGTATGTTATCATCAACCTTATGCAATATATTTATGCATGATATACCATGCCAAAGATCCTATGAAAAAAACGCTGTATTTGCTGACGATTTGTTGATTATGACTCAAGATAGTGATTTAGAGGAAACTATAGAAAACCTTTGAGATGCTATTTCTAACGTACAGACATTGCTTACTAAATGGCTCGTACACGATCATTACAATCAATAACTCAGGATATCAGTGGAATCCAAAAGGCAAAGCTATCAAATATTTAATGTTATTCGTCGTTATATAGCTGTAAATATGAAATCTAGCATGATCTAACATATTATATTGTATGTAACTGCTTTTCATATTAAAATAACGAAATTAGTAAAGGAATATTAAATTACCAAAATTTTCATATTATTGCATTTTATGATGAAAGTAACTTTTCAACCTATAGTAATACTTCATCCCAGCATTATCTTTATTCGAATGATGTAAATCCAAATTTTACACTCTAGACGAAGTTAACATTTCAAATAAGCTATAACATATTAGATGGTAATTGGGCGTACAAAACCGGTCAGAAAAAAAAGAGTGTCAGAACATGGAAAAAACTTGTCAGTTTGCCTTTAATGATATAGCCGTCTTAAAAAACGTACGGCTAATATTTCTAGTTTTAGGTGTAGTGTTAGTTCTGAAACTAGGCTGGGTTGAGTTCGGTTCCGACTAAAGCGACGTACGGCTAAACCCAACTGTTTCTAGTTCTAGGTCTAGTATTAGCTTTAGTGTTAGTATTAACTCTAATTTAGCTGTTATTCGGCTTCAGATTTTTGTATACTTGGATCGAACTAAAACTAGAACTAACATTAGACCTAGAACTAGAATGTTTTGGTTTAGCCGTGCGTCTGAAGACTTCTTTTCACCAACATAAGTTGTAACTTTTATAGTTTTCATGGTTACACATCACTTGAAAAATGTTTAATAGAAAAAATAGTAAAATTTTTGCATAAACAACACGAATAAGTAGTTAATTTCCACATTTAGAGTATAAAATTCGTAAAAGTATAAAATAAATTATAATATAAGATAGATAAATTATAAAATTTCAGCAATAAAGTATTTTTCCTCTTTGTGGTGATTCAAACCACCCGTACCATGGATTTTTCTCAAAAACGTGCACCTAATTACCATTTTAACAACAAAAACAGACGTAAAGAAAATTTAACGTTCAAAAACATTGCCACCAACAGCTACACACCTTCTTGCTCGCCTCCTTACAGCATTAACTGCACGACGGATTTCGTTAGCGCTAGTGGCCCGGCATGCTCGACTAATTTGGAGTTTCATATTCTTCCTTGTTGTAGGCGATTCCATGTATACTATTTCTTTAATTCGGTTCCACAGGAAATAGTGTCGTGGAGTTAAATCTGGTGTTCGAGGTGGCTATTCTCTAGTAGTAGTCAATTACCCTACATGCAACTGTAAAATATGAAGGGCACATCGCTCACAAAAGTGGGTGGTTTTTTTTTTCATTTTCGTACAAAGTGGGTGTATCTTTCTCCATTTAGAGCAGTATCAAAAAAATTTTACCAATTATTTGCTTTCCTATAATACCACATCACGTGTTGAGGGTCCAAGTGATGATTGTCAACATACCTCACCCAGTGCTGATTTTCCCTTGCCCAGTTGTGAATGTTATGAAGATTTACCTCTTCATTACTTTGAAAAAGAGATTCATCGGTCCAAAGAATACGTGTACAAAAATCGTCATCTTGATCCAAAATACAATCACAAAAAGGCAATTTTTCAAAATTTCGTTCACCAAAAGCCTGATGGACACTAAGATGGTATGGATACAAACGATTTTCCTTTAATATCCTCCATACTGTTGATTGGGTTAATGTAAAGTGTATCGAAAATCTACCTTTAGCTTTTATTCGGTTCGCCAAACGTTTAAAAACATGCCGTGATTGTTGTGGACAATTGGGAAATCTTACTGCATATCTTCGCGCTGTCTTTCAAACAAGAAACATTTGACAAACATACCAAATGCTTCTTCGTTGGTAAACATATTTTTTAATTATAAAATAATAAATGTGGAAGTTATAGCTCACGTAATCATAAATTAATGAAAAATAATTTCAGATGGTCCCTTAAGATTTTCATCAATAACACTTAAACGGTGAATTAAATCAAAGACGAGTCAAAGCAAAAGTCGTTTATATTTAAAATGTTTATTCTACGATAAAACTTCATTCATATGACAACTTGGAAAATTGGTTGGTGTCATTACCACTAATTTCCGATGTTACCAACGTGATAAAAACTGCTGCATTGAATTCTTCACATACGATTTTATTATCATATTTTTTATTCCAACTTCTTAGGTATTTGCGTTTTTGAGAAAAATCCCTCGTATGAGTGGTCTGAATCACCCGATTTCTATATATATACGAAAACAAAAGCAATAAATCGCAAATTCAATTGTCGATAGACGCCGGTCTCAACTTAATTAAAATCTCTAAGCGAACAGGCTTCGACGGTTGATGATAATGATGATTAGGATGACGCTAATCCATTACGTGAGGTCCTTTCCAAGTCCCTCGGATAAACATAATCAAATTCTCGACCACTTGTGGTGACGCGTTACCATGGAAACTGTTTCTGCGAATGGTTATCGATCATGGTGAGTTGGTGATTTGTGAACGGATTCGCGACACATGTTCTTGGTGGCGTTCTGACAGGGTTAAACTGTTAATTATTGAATTATCAGCTCATGTTATGAACCTAAATAATTATGGATGATTTATTTCCGCTATATCTTGTTAGAAAATGTGTATAACATGAAATATTGAGCGGATTAAGTTACTTTATTGTATAAATAATTCACATTTAAATAATGAATAGCTAATTGAAATTCAGTACTCCATGATAAAATTTATTTAAAATGATAAATATTTAATATTTTGCAAATAAGCTCAACGTTAATTAATTACATCATTATTCTATAAACATTTACATTGTTTAAATTATGACCTATAATAAATCTGAAAATGGTAATAATAATTTAAATAAGAAGAAATCTTCAATTAGAGTTTCCGAAAGCTACATTAACTTCGTTTCGGCAATTATTCAAAATGTCCCCCCGGATCTCGTCCCTATTTCTACATCACCTGACAATCTTAATTGGATTTTGATGTGGGATTTTAATTAAAGGATTAATATTAATTGTAATCTAGAATTTCACCTTGGAAATTACGAAAGTATCAAACTATTTTATCAATTTCAGTTTTAACTCTAATTTGTACAATTTCAAAACTCCCTTTTCGCCCCAAAGCTTGTCGAAACCCTTTGAAGTGGCGATAAAAGCTCTGTCTATAGCGCCCACTTTATGTATACTCAACGACTTTCCACCCAAAAAAAAGGCGCCCCTTCCATCTATTCCAAAAGACTTAGGGAATTTAATTCCGGTCAAACCCGCTTTTAAAACCGTGCAAAATCGGTCCCGGTAAATCCATCAAATCAGTCTTCTATTACTAATTGCAAGCTACGTCGTTTATACGGGCCAACGGAGGAGTCTCCTGGGAGACACTAACCTCCTTTTGCGCCGCGCCGGATTCGGATTACTATTTACTCTGATGTCTAAGAGAAAATTTCAACCGCAAAAACAACGTCTCCCATAATGATAATAAACTTTTCTCGACCGAAATGGTACCAGTTTTCGCATTTCGAGATTTTAATTTTTCGTGTTATCGTCAGGTACGGAATAACACCGAAAATTACCGTGCTTTTAATAGGAGTTATTAATGATTCAATTCTAAGAACAGATTCAACCGCTTTGGTCGTCCCATTAAAACACGAGGGTGCGGCTCAACCGTGGGTCCATTAGACGGGTTTCAAATTATGTTCGGGACAAAAGCGGCGTCGACGTCGTTTCCCCAATCGATGTAGTATACCACGTCCATAATAATAAAGGCGACATGTTCAAAAGATTTAAATTGAAAACCAATTTCTTAAATGTAAAATGTTTTCTTTGTAAATATTTTTCATACACGGGATTTTTAAAGATTTAAACTTTATTAATTTTGCAAAAAAAATTATTTTAAGTGTTTAATGATAGAGAGGTCTAAAAATAGGACGGGAATGTTTATAAACTTTTTTTTTAATGTTTCGCAGTTGGTTTATAATCCGATCTTGAAATCTTTTAATTAGCAAATTTTTTTTTACAATTTCTCATAATTGCAACAAAATATTTCATTTCCTAACTACGCTATTTCTATGGGGTTGCAAAAAACTTAATCTTTTTTATTACATAAATAATTAAGAGAGAGCATCTTTGCGGTTATAATAAATGTCTCATCACATTTAAATTTAAACTCACTGTGAACTATTTTTGAGTAATACACTCAGTAACAATGAATGAATTAATGGTCTTTGGTGTTGTTTGACAGCCAACTTATATTTAACTTACAGCTGGAGTTCACAATCGCCAAGGCTTTAGAGAGGTTGAATTGTACGTAGCTTGAATCAACAGTGTCTTTAGTTACGACTCTACTATATGAAACTCTTAGTGTGTTATTGACATTAACCGCAATAAATTCAATGCCGATTTCGATTCAGTACTTTTAATTTTGCTCTTTGCTATTGAAGCTGTCTTTTCGGTGAAATAATAGTGCTTTTTCATTGTGATGGAGGATTCGAAGCCAAGATTTGTTATTTTCATTATATGATGCTTTTTACTCCCTATTACCCCCCTTACTTCGTCTATACCACCTTCCTAATCCATCTCCTATCTTCCCCCTTCTTCCAAAATCTGCCTGATTTCTCAACATATGTTCCAGCTCTCCAGCCTCTTCGAATTGCTACAAAGGAATTTAGGTATCAAACTTATGCTTTCTATTTAGAGTAAGCAAAAATCTTAACTATCACAAGTGACTAGGGTGGGTCAAGTAAACAGCCACTTATTCCCGAAATTTACTTAAATAATTGGAAGATGTATTAACTCTGTACAATGTACATCATAATATCAACGATTATAGAATGTTATTGATGTTGAATTGCACCCTCAATTTTCAACCGAATACACCGTGCTACATTGCATGGCGTGCAAAAATTGACGTTATGGGAAAAACATACATTCAAAGTTTTTTCAAGAAACATAGTTACGACTAATAAAACCATTGCAACGATGCCAGGGCCGTATAACACACCTTTCTCTTCTACAAATTAATACATTTTTGACATATAATTCTTTTATTCGATTTGTCCTTGACTTTCTTAATGTTCTGTGGGTGCTGTGGTTCTGTTTATTCACGCACTCTTTGTCATACGCATTAGAAAATTGTTTCTAATATGGACCGATTAGTAGTTCCATACCATTCATCATTTCTAAAATGAATGTATAGCCATCATTGAAGATACTTTCGGCCAACTAAGCAGAAATATGAATAATTTTAGACATACAGTTTAGTTGCTTAGGGGGCAAACGTCATAGCGTAATATTGAAGTTTCATTTATGTTCTGGGTATATCCATCAAATCCATGCAAGCATTTCTGAAGTAAATCATCCCAAAACAAATCTTTGTAATCGGCAATATGTACTTGCATGATGTAATGGAAGAGAATGAGTATAATAAGTTGTATTACCTAAGATTCATGTCGAATTTGACGAATTACGACTTAAGACTTGGGGAACACATTTTTCAGATGATAATTAAATATTCTAAGCAAACAGATCAGAATAAACAAAAATCACAATTTACTTGACTTTCCCCCTTAAGTGAAATATACAGTTATTTGGTTACCATTGTCGAGAAGTTCCCCTGAAGAGTAGGTTACAGTTGTGATACCTGGAATTTAAAAGTATATATGAGAAAAGAAAATATTCTAAAAATTCTAAAATATTCTAAGAAAATATGTCCCTTTCTTCGTTGCTACACCTAAACCTGACAATCATCCACTTTTCCTCCTCGCTCCGCTCCCTTATTAGTTATTTTGGTATCCCCTCCTTTAGAATTTTCCTGTATTTTGGGTTGTACCTACTTTTCTCTATTGCTGTCCCTCCCTCTTGCATCTGTGATTCCCTATCTTTGTCGCTCATCTTCCCTATCACTGTCCCCTCCCTTCTTCTATTGTTTATATCTACCACCGATTAACCCGTTTTTTTGTAATATTCTCTATCTTACCAATTCCAATCCTCCCCTCCCTAACTTCCTTCGAACACTAGCCCAACATCTTGCAGTATAATCTTCTATCTATACTCTCTTCATGCTTAGTTCTTTTTATCCAGCCTCCATCCTTATTCCATCTAGCTTCAATTTCTATCTCAGAATACAATATATCCCGGTGTTTCCTCGCCAGACCCAGAATCTTCTTCGGTACTTCCAATACCGATTCTGTACGTCCTCTAGAATATCCTGCCTCTTCCACCCCGTACATCACTGTACTCACCAACCCATCAAACATGATCTTTCTGTTTCTGGTATCCTTGCCAAACATTCCATCACTCTATCCCCAGACCTGACCCATCACTCTATTCGCCCTTTTAACCATATCCCTCATCTGGGCCGCGTCCTCGCCATGCTTCCTGAACCCGTATTCCAGATATGTGTATTCTCTCATCCCCTCAACGTCCCTCCCTTCCCACATAATAGCAATAATAACTTTATTTATTACTTTATTTCACCACAGACTCAATAAAATATTAACAAAACTCAAATTAACTAAAATTAAAAATACAAAAGAAGAAAAATAAAGAATATATAGTTTTTAGATGGTAAAAAAGGCGAAGTTCAGATCTCAAAGATTATGCTAAGGTTTAACCTGTTTAATAATAAGAGAATATGTATAACAATGTATCTCAAGAAAACCAACGGAAAAGAAAATTATCGTATGTTATCACGAATACATGGACAAACATCACGGCTCACGTGAAAACATCAGATGGCATCCGCACAGACCAAAACCATCCAACAGGGCTTTTGAGCGGTATCAAACAAGTACATAAGATTTAATATTAAAACAAGAACATGATAAAAATACTCTTAATAAGAAATAAGAAGACACAGAGAAAGGGAACGACACTGGGAGCGCCTACTGGGACTCCTGACGCAGCAAATCTTTTATTTATATAGGAGGAAAAAAAGCATAATAGTTAAATTAAGTATATTTTGGCAATCTGGTAACTAAAGCATCTTTTGAATATTTCTGTTTTATGTGTCGGAGAGGTGAGGAGACTCTTAAACCTCAAATTTAAAAAGTGAACGTCAGTTCGATAGCATATTAAGATTTTGCGATAGAAAGAAGCGCAATGCAATTGCCGTCTTCTGTCCTTATTTAAGCAACTAGCTATGCCAGTTTATGTGCATGTGATCATACTTTCTAATATCAAAAATAAACCTTAAGCAGGCATTCTGTACTCGTTGTACACGCATCGGCGATAGTTAGATGCTGTCCATAAACTACATCGGCGTAGTTGAAACGGGACAATACCATTGATTGACACAAGATGGCTTTGATGTGTGCATTTAATAAATGCCTAGAGGGATAAAAAATATTCAGTTTTGCATAAGCCGATTGGAGAACACGAGAAATGTGCCTGTGAAATCTCAACACAGTATGAAGGGTGTCACTCCATCATCACCGGAAGTACCTGCCTAACAATAAATAATATATATTGAATAAAAAATATATATTGACATTATTTGAGTGTCTTTGAACGACATTCCTTGGAATGGACACCATAATCCTAGACTTTCCCGGATACAATCTAAGGTTATATTTTTCCGCTATCTGAGAGGATGCTGCTAATTAATTGTTTATCACTGCAAAACTTCTATCTAAATTTTCTGGAGAATTCACCGCATTGGATTGTAAACCACCGAGAGTTGCTACCATCACAGTGCTAAAAGAAAAACCAGAAACATTTGGAACTAGAATAGAATCAGAAAAGTCCTCGAAGGAATCACGATCCAAATACCAAATTCAAATCTTCAGCTTCTGGAATATAGTAAAATTTAGATCCACATAAATCAACAGTGCGAAATGCCCTCCACGTCGCAGATGGTTAACATTTACTCAATTCAGAGTCGATATATATATGGTAATTCGTAATGCTTCACGGATGGAGAAGTATGTGTTTTGGTTGATCCGAGGTATCATCTTCTTGGTTGTTCCCTGTGGACACGGGTAGACGTTTCGCCAAGATCTCACTTGGCATCTTCAATGCTTTGTCGTAGTCTCCTGTTGACAGACTGAGGTACTGCGGTGCTCTGGCTCCTTTTTATAGTAGGTTGTCTTGGTCGTAGGTGATAGCGATTGGTCGGGGATGGGGTGGTGTTGGTGTTTATGTCCGACGTGACGTGAGTCGTGGGTGGTGGGGGGAGGTCATTGACCTGTCGTACGGCAATTAATGGTCCTGGGGATTTTCCACCGGATATGGCTTTGGTGACGTCATCCATGGGCGAGAAGGGGCCACTGACCCGCCGTCCGGTGATTGCTGGATCTGGGCCGCTCCCACTAGACGCTTCAGGCATGATACGCAGCTCGGCGTCCTGCCGTTCCGATCTGGATGGTCCCTGCCTCAGGAAAGAAGCCCTGGGAATGGAGCGCTCTAGGACCGTCCTCCACGCTGCCGACTAGTGCAGGGCATCATCCCTCTTGTTGAGGGTGCCGTTCTTCGCTATTTCAATGGATTCCCGGATCAATCTGGTTCTCCAATGCGGAACGTTGGCTACCTGCTTGCAACCCTCGAAATTGATGGTATGGCCTGTGTCCAGATGGTGGCGGAAGAGAGCAGAAGTGAGCTATTTGTTTCGGATGCTCAGCTTGTGTTCTTCTACTCTGGCATCTATTCTTCTGTTGGTCTGTCCCACGTAGCTCTTGTCGCATGAGCCCATGAGAGAGTGGATGGAATAAACTCCTAGATTTTCCCATTTTATTTGGTCTTTTGGATTCCTGAGAGAAGCTCCTATAGTCTTGCCGGGTCTGTAGGTGGTACTGATATCGTGTTTCCGTAGAAGTCTTCCTATGCGATCAGTTGTTCCTTTGATGTAGGGTAGTACGACGTTGGGTCTTCTGGTCTCTTCTTGTGGATGTGGGTCCTTCGGCTTAAATTGTCGATCGATGGCTTTCTTCACCATGTATTTAGAGTAGCCGTTTTGAGCAAGAGCCAAGGTGACTTTCGTCATTTCTTCTGATCTGTTATCGTTATCTGTAAGTCGAATGGATCTTGAGATTAGTGAGTTGGCGACTGATTGGATCTGTGAAGGATGATGATGAGAAGATGCATTTAAGTATCGATTCGTGTGGGTAGGTTTTCTGTATACAGTATGCTGCAGGCTGTTAAGAGATTTCTTTACTAATACGTCGAGAAAAGGTCCGTTTTCTTCTATTTCCGTGGTGAACTGGATCTTTGGATGAATGGTATTCAAATATTCTTGGAATTCCTGGAGCTTTTCTTTTCCAAAGGACAAAATGACGAAGATGTCATCAACGTACCGGATCCATAACTTCGGTTTGTAATTGGCCTCCCTTAACGCTTTCTTTTCGTGGTAAATCATGAACAGGTTGGCGATGACCGGGGACAGTGAAGAACCCATAGCTGCTCCTTCTACCTGCTTGTAAATCTGACCGTCAAACAGAAAATAAGCATTGTTGAGACAGTGTTTGGCGAGGTCTACGATGTGGTTGGGTAAGTCTTAGTTTTCTCTGATCTGCTTGAGGGCCTCTTCGATCGGGATACTAGGATAGAGAGACTTGAGATCGAAGCTCGCCAAGATGTCACTGTCTTCAATTTGGACGTTGTCCAGAATTTGAACGAAATGTTCAGAATTTCGCACGTAGGAGTCGGTTTGTTGTGTAATAGGCTGCATGATCTTCGCCAGGTACTTTTCAAGTTTTTGTACCGGTGAGTTGAAGGCACTCACAATGGGTCTAAGTGGATCATCCGGCTTGTGTATCTTGGGAAGACCATAAAGTTTAGGGCACTTGTTTGATTTCTCTCAAGGGATTAAAGTTTTTTTTATCTCCGGATCTATTGGAGATGCCTCTATTTTCGACTTGGTTGTCTTTTCTAGGTAAGTTGTAGGGTCTCTTGCTGCTGGTTTGTAGGCCGTATCTTTGAGCAAGTCCATGATCTTCTGCTTGTAATCCACCGAGTCCATAACCACTGTGGCATTACCCTTGTCCGCCGGAAGTATGATGATATTGTGGTTGTTTTTAAGTTGCTTCAGGGCCTGGATTTCACTAGGATGTAAATTCGACTTCGGTGGTTTAGCTAAACGTAAAATCCTGGAGATGTCCATTCTTAAAATTTCGGCTTTTTATTTCTCCATTGATGTTTAGCTGGATTCCAAGTTAAACGCCGTACGACAGGTCAATGACCTCCCCCCACCACCCACGACTCACGTCACGTCGGACATAAACACCCCCACCACCCCACCCCCGACCAATCGCTATCACCTACGACCAAGACGACCTACTATAAAAAGGAGCCAGAGCACCGCAGTACCTCAGTCTGTCAACAGGAGACTACGACAAAGCACTGAAGATGCCAAGTGAGATCTTGACGAAACGTCTGCCCCTGTCCACAGGGAACAATCAAGAAGATGAACGGATGATACCTCGGATCAACCAAAACACACATATATAAATATATATATATATTGTTTTGTATATTGTTTTTGGTTGTTTAACCCGAGATGTAATCAAATTTGAAGTCTTGTAGGCAAACCAAACAGCAGGAGTGAGATGTTTATTTTTATTATTTGTATTTATTCAAGGCTGAATCACGACTTTTCATTAAGACCTTGATTTCTGGAGATAATTATGGGCGACGACATTTTGTAATACGCGCAGTTACATCAATTCCTCCCTCCTTCTTCTCCCCCCTTTGGAGAACTTCATCATTTTGATCTTATACACGTTCACTTGTAAACAATTTGCTCTAAAGTATTTCTCCAAACATCTTGCCATCCCTCTCATTTCCACTGCATCCTTCGCCACAACCGTGATGTAATCCGCGTACGCCAGCACCTAACCTTTCTCCCTCCTACCACCATCAATTCCATCAACTCGTTGTTGGGAGAAAGACACAGTACGTCTTCTGTATAGCTAATTTTTGAATTGGTTCATAAGCTAATTTTATCTTGTTCCAATGTCTTTCGCCTTTCCGTTCTGATTCAAGACATTCTTCTCCAATTGACTATGCCAAGGGATTTTAGGATGGCGCGTCCTGTCAATGAAAGAACATCCAAACTTAAGACCATCCAACAAACCCAACCCAAACTTAATTCACCAAGGCAACCCAACCCAATCTTTTTTTTAATATAGAGGGGATTAATAAATCTGCTTAACAGATACCTGATCTGAGTTATTGTGTGGTTAAATAGTGTCGGGTTGATTCCCTTCTTAGGACCTGACCAACTAAAACCTTTCGCCCTCTCTTCCGGAATCTTCAGAAAAAGCATTACTTCGGAGTGATACATTCTTCCAGATTATTTAATCGTACAACTGCCTCTTTTTTATGAGGTTGAGAAAATCTGCAAATCGACATCCGATCTGTGAGTTAATCGGAATTGAATACTGTGCGGTTGAGAACTAGCCGCAACCCACTAAAAAGCCTCTGATCTCGTTTTCTTTCGGAACTGACAACAAATTCTACTTCGAAGATCCACTGTTATCTTCTTCTTTCCTTCTCCTCACGAACTATCTCTATCTTATCTCTCTTATTTTCTTCTTTTCCTCTGAACCTTTTCCCTCTGAACTTTTTTCATTTTTCTCACGGATTATCTTCGCCTTCCTTCCCTCTTCGTTCTTCGTACCTCCGATCGTATCTCGAATGGTTTGTTATTATAGGAAACAAGCAATTTCATAAACTTTTTGAATTAATAATTAATTCCCTCCTCTGTTACTATTACTCTTCGATTCTCTCCTTCCAAAGTTCGTTCCTTACAACTCCATTTCCCACTCAACCCCCTCCTGTACATATTGCACTCTATTTTTCTCTTAAAGGTATCGAGTACCCTTTCATCTCTATATGGTAAGACTAACATTTGAAATCCATGTGTTAAAACTAGTTATATTTGACTACATAAAACAAAATTCTCTCAAATACCGATATTAATCTTAATCCAAACAACTGACTAACTTGGGCGAATTAGTTGAGAAACATGATTATTACTTTTAACCCCACAACCACAAATGGCTACAAAAACGCAAGATATACCTGGAAGAAACACTAAAACGAAAAGCAGTATGAATATAATTAGAGATAGTGTGTTATCCAATCAGTTAGTCTCAATTAAAAAGAATTATTAATTATGCTTCAACAAAGAATTATTAATTATTAAAATAAGATTGATTAAAGTTGCTTCAATAATGATAGACATATAAGTTAATTTCAAATAATTAATTAAAACGTTAATTTATGTTAAATTATTTGTTTCAGATACAGAATTTGTGTACAGAGATGTACTTGGCGGCATCAGCATTTACAATGCGGAGAACCTCACGACATCGATGTTTCTGACAAATACAACCTTCGTGAGTTTCAATAATGTAGGCGCTAACAACTTGTTTTGCCCTGTCTCAGTGCCACGAAAATACGTCCGCCGTAATCGTTAGAATTAGAACCAAATTTCGGTTTTCTATTTCAGAGACAATACAACGTGGTCGATTTCAGAACGTCCAGGGACTTAAAATTTGTTCTATTAATAACCGATCTAAGGCACAACTTCGATTATTCAACGTTGGCCCAATATTACATTTTAGAAGTATCTTCCGGGTAAGTTACGGATCGCTTTGTTTAAACATCGCGAATACGATTAATCTTTAGGAGTCGAAATAAATTTTCTTTGATCTAAGATAATAAATTTGAATTAAAGTATTTCATTGCCAAACGATTGTGGATAAGTAGTTTAAACTATAAAAAAGGGAGATTTGGGAAATTTCCAAAGTTTCAAGTATCTAAATTATTCGAGCCAAATTTATAATAAATAATCTGTTGATATCCGTGAAAATAAGGGTGCATTTAGGTACCATAATTCAGTTGAAGGGAGTTATGTCAAAAGTTTAGTTTGTTCCGATTTAACACTTTTGGGCTTCCCTCACTAAGCCACTAATCCAGTTGCGGTACATTTTGACTGTGGTTTGGTGTAGTTTCGCGTTTAGGGTTTCCATATGCAGCTAATTGCAGTACTTTATATAGCTTTACCTACACAATGCTTAGTATACTCAAACACTTCTCGCGTTTAGAAATTATTGCTATAATTCTTTTAAAACTAAACTAAATTTATGAATTTAAACTCAAACGTTTAAATTTATTCTATGTATTCTGTTTTTATTGCACCATTAAGACGTTTAGAATGTCCAGATAAAACTATACTCGTATATAAATATTTCTCTCTAGATTTACGACGATGATTACACATAAACCAGCCTAAATGAATTTCGTAGTTTACTTTGGTATACAAATCTTAAAACGTACGTCGCATATCCCACAACTTTATATCTGTCTCTTTATATCACTCATGATATATTCGTATTTGTACGTTATATTTGATGTGATATGCTTTTGAAGTCAACTCTCTGGTTATATTAGATTCTTTTGGCCGAAAATGCGCCCGGTGACATTACGCAATATTAAAACTTAATGAAATGGTGATTGTAGAAGATCGTGCACATAAGATGAAAAGTGCATTTTTTACGATTGGAAGATTTACGATGTCGCGTCGTTAAATTGATTTTAAGTTTACGTCTGGTACATAAACTATGGCGCCAATTTCGTTACGCAAAATAATTCAGTCTGAACTCGAACACGATTAATATAAATGAAGTATGTAAAAAAGAGGTTTAATCACACAACGAATTCACGTCAAGGGGAATTCGTGTCAGCGACTTGCCTACAAGCAAAAGCTGTCTAAAGCTCAATAGAATTAATTAATGATTTCCTTTTCTTTCTTGATAGTTATACAAAACCGCTTTCACCCAAGGAATTGGACGATAGCGCGCCATTTCTAAAATACGCAACATGGTCCACTAATGGAACTTCCATAGCCTTCGTTCATAACAACGACATTTACTACAAACCTAAAGTTCAAAAAGACTTGGTTTGTAGGATAACATCAACCGGAGGGGACGATATTTTTAATGGTGTACCTGATTGGATTTACGAAACGGAGATTTTAAAAACTGACCACACATTATGGTTTTCACCTGATGGATTATATTTAATGTACGCTACTTTTAATGATAGTAAAGTTGGAGAATACACTTACACTTGGTATGATAGTGGGAATCCTAAGGCTAAGTACCCGGAAGTTAAAAGCATCAAATATCCCAAGGTAAATGTTTTATGTTGTTTAAACCTCTAAAAAATTAAGGTAAATCATAAATGTATTATATATTATTAATGCAAAATAATTGAGATCAATATTTCACCATTTCAATAATATGTCGCGCATAAAATTGTAATCAAGGTTGTCATTAATACCGCAGTGCATTTCTACCTGTAATGGGTACTCGAAAATCTAATCTTCCGATAATGGGGTGCGTTAATGACGATTAAATGGATTTGTTCATTAATGCAGCAATAATATTACAACAACGTTTTATAATCGGATTACAACATCCGAATCGCGATCATAAGCTGATTGCAACTCGGCATAGTGTAGTGTCTATGGATTGCCGTGTCATGTTTTATTGAGTTCGATATTTTTAGTACAGGAAATGATTCGATGTAAATGTTGAGTTTGATAATGACTTTGCAGTTCAAATAATGTTGGATTAAACGTATAATTCTTTTTGCTTGTAAATTAAATCAAATATGATTTTATAAGTCATATTTTATAAGTAAAAGGTGGTTTGGGATGAAAAAGAAACACATTGAAATGAAAAAGTTGATATAATACCAGCCTTTAAGCCTGATTTAATACCAATTGTCTCATTTACGAGTTCATCTCTTAGCAACCCTATTCTTGAAAGAGATTCAACATCTTGCTCTATAAAGTTTGTTTCCCGATGTAGTAACTGTGCAATTGAGAACCCGGTGTAGTATACCATTTTTGTATCTTCACCTTCCGCTTGGATACATCTATCGTTCTCTATTTTATATAAGTTTAAATAATCCTTTCTAGTAGCTGTTTTACCACCATTTCTACTTACACACCCATCTTGGGGAAGCGGATAACCTCACATTCTTCCTCTTCACCTCTCTCCATCTAGCCTCTTTTTCATGAATTCACCTCCCATTTAGCACAACCCGTAAATTAGAGACAAATAAAAACACTACATAATCTAACTTGGATACTTTCCTCCCCTCTCAAGCAAACCTTTTACTCTATGTAACCATCATAGGGGAGAAGATCTGACCTCCTTTACAAACTTCTCTCCGTCCACCCATCATCACTTTCCAACATAACTTTAATGTAATTGCTTCGGATTGATACAATTCTTAATTTCTGTCAAATTTCCCCTCTTTAATCTTCACATCTTGCAAATTCATAAAAGATGTGCTCCATATCGTCTATTTTATTCTTATAATAGACTCATATTTCGTCATTGGTTTTGTTTAAAGATATAGACTATCTCGACGTCTCATACGCCCCTCCCCATGTATTGCAAATAAACAATATCAGAAAGAAGACAACCGAGCCATCATACTTGGTCTGTACGTCCATCCCATTAATCTTCGAAGCTAGCACACTTCGACTTCGGTCTCTTTCGCTTTATTATATACGTATTCTATTTGTTTGTTCCACCGAAAATCTTTTTCCATCACCACACCTGAGAGTTTGTCCCGTTTCAATCGCATATTTCTGCATCTGCAACCCAATCCGCCCTAAACCAACCCAACTAAACCTTTTTTTAACGAGATCGGGGAAAATCTGCAAACAGACATCCGGCCTGCAGGTCTTGAGCGGCTGAATAGCGTAGGGTTTGAGCCGAAAGCTCCGAGTCACTAATAACTCCTTTCCTCGTCTTCTCTGGAACCGCCGGGGAAGCATTACTCAGATATGTGTCCTTCTGTCCAACCTTCGGTCCTCGTTCATTTTCTCCATTGTCAGTCCCGTCCCACAGCATTGTGTGTCGGTGTTTTCAGATAATAGGAGTATTTTATTACTTTTTGAAACTTTATATTTCCAACACATACTGGTGGAGGGAAATGATCCCCTTCCCTGCGTTGTTGCTCCTCTTGAACCTATAGGTTTCCAATCCTGCTTCCGCGTCATTTCAGGATATGTCGGCCGAAAAGGGTATAAACAACAAACATCACTTTTTATTCCTTATATCTACATTATCATTACTTAACCTACCCAATCAAGGGGGAGGTATACTACTCTCCTCCTTTCCCCTCTAAGACATTCACTAACTAATCCCCTTCCTCTCCAGCTTTTCTCATACTCCTCCTTTCACCTTTTTTTCTATCACCATTCTCCTCACAGCGTCCCACTTCTCCACATTTTCAAGCACTTTTATTACTAAAACCTCTTCACAATGGAAAAGTGTGTGATCCGAAGTGTCTGTCTGACCGCAGAACCAGCACTCGACCAATTCCGCCTCCCCAATCTTATGGAGGTACGTTTTGAAGTTTCCATATCTTATTAATGCCTGCGTTAAGTAAAAGTCCGTCTCTCCCCCTTTTCTACTAATCCAATTCCCTATGTTTGGGATCGGTGTCCTTGTCCAGCCCCCATATTTGTTCCACCTCTCCTGCCAAATCTCCACATCTTTTCTTGAGGTTCCAAATGAAATGCAGGACGCATTATTTGTAATTTCTGTGACTTAATTTTTGCAGTGATAAGCATAGAAACTTCCTTTTACCTCACAAGAGAACCATCTCCGTATTGGCTGCCGCGATTTTCAATCCCATTTTTGACAGCTTAAGTGTTATTCGTTGCAGCATAGGTTATCATATCTTCTAAATGCTGTCCATCTCTAGTTTTAACTACTATAGCCAGATCATCGGCATACGCTATCAGTTGCACTCCATCCTCAACCTCAGTATTAAGCACCTCATTACAGAATAGATTCTACAGTGTGGGGTCCCAGATGAACCCCTGCGGAACTGCACTCATCACCTTTATTTTACCTCTGATTGTCGCAATTGTAAATCTACTCGTGAGGTACGACTTAACTATGTTCACCAACTAGCAGAATTAAGCGCATTTTCCACGTCCAGCATCACCCTCACATAGCTATCCTGATGTTAATACGCCTTCGACTTGATCTTCACAATGCTCTGTATTTTCAGCATCGCCTGTACTGTCTATCTTCCCTTCCTGAACCCGTGCTGTTCGTCATGCAGTAGTATCTTCTGATCAACTTTATTATTATTTTCTCTCTAATAATAACTTCGAACAGTTTTCCCAACGTATTGCACATACAGATATAAGACGCCTCTTCTACTGCGTTCTTCTTTGGTTCTTCGATTAACCAACTTTGCAACCTGCCAAGATGCTAGGAAATAATGTTTTTTTATACACCCGTTATACAAAGCAAAAAAAGCTTCTGTGCTTCCGACAACTGTCGCGATTAGGATCTCTGGTGTTATACCACTGGGTTCGGGTGCTTTCTTTCTTCTGATGCAACTTAGTACCTTAGTCAGCTCCTCTGTATCTAATGGCGCCACTTCATCATTTTCTACCATCTCTTCCTCATATCACCCTGTTATGCCTTGGAAAAAATTTTTCTAATTGTCTCAATACTGCTCTTTCCCCAATTTTATTACTTCCCCTCAATTTCAGTCTATTTGTTATTATTTTACACGCTTTACCAAATACGTCCTCATCCAATTCTTTTGTTCAGTCGTTCCACTTCTCCCTTTTGCTTTTCTTAATTTCTTTGTACAAATCGTGTTTACATGCTTTTTTAATTCCTCCAACGAAGCATCCTGGTTATTTCTCTTTCTTCCCTGAGTTAGATTTCAATTAAATTTTTTTGCATTGTCTATGAAGCTCTATAATCCTTCAATTCCACCAATACAGTGGTCGTCTATTGTTTTGAATGGCATATTTTTTGTTAAAAACGAAATCGCATTTCTCTTTAATTTTATTTTTCACGTTTTCCGGTGTCACCTCTACATTTTTCAAGAAATCCTGAGCATATCTTTGCGCGCCTGGGATAGCGCAACAATGTTCACATTAGCCTGTGCCTCTTCTGACAGAAGCAACCGTAAGGTTTGCAGGCACTCCCCAACTCATCCTCGTTATGTTGTCTAGACTACACTCAACACACAAAACGTTACATTCCAAGTGCCGTGCCGGTCCTGGCAAAATCTATCTTCTTTTCCTGTACCCTAGGGAAAGCCATCCATACCCTTTTTTTATTATAGAGGGGATTAGGACATCTGTAAACAGACACCTGACCGAAGATATCATGCGGCCAGATGGTGACGGGTTGAAGCAAACTTCAAGTAAACTTCGACCGTCTAAAACCCTTCCCCCTCTATTACCGGAACCACCTGTAAAGGTACTAGCTTCAGGGAATATTAATAGTAAACAATTTATTATTTTTCAATGTTATTTTCCACAACATTCTCCAAGTTCTCATCTTCACCATTTCCAACTCATTCAGGAGTCTTTCACGGCTTTCGTTTACTTTCATTATTGTCATTACCATTTCTTGCACTATGTACCACAATTCTTCAGTTTCTAACATCACTTTCACTATGTTTTCTCGATTTAATAATCGACCACATTTCCTTTCACAAATATGCCTTTCACCACTAAACTTTTCACAAACAAATAATGTATGTTCCACTGTGTCTATACTATCACAGAACCAACACACCTTACTTTCCGATTTTTTTAATTTTAAAAAGATACTTTTTAAAAACTGCATGACCCGACAAAACCTGAGATAAATAGAAATCTACCTCGCCCCACTTCCTATCAAACCATGGTTCTATTTCCGGGATAAGGATTTTTGTCCATCCCTCGTATAGATCCCATCTTTCCTGCCAGGCCTTCAATAAACTTACTCTACATTCACGTTTTGCGTCTTTGCCTCTCCTATATAACGCTGTTCTTTCTTCAGCAAGTAAGTCCAGCGGAGGCATACAAGTAATAACCTGAGTAGAATTTGAGTAGAATGTTGCCTTACTTGATACCTCTTCAATATATTTCGTCATGGTCATGTCTTTATTGATAAACACTCCGAGATACTTGACCCTTTCAGCACTTTGAATTACAGACCCATTTACTTCAAGGTTAAGAGATCTTATCTTTCTTCTCCCTTGAAGTAAAACCATTTCTATGTCAAGACCCATCTCCTCCAGTTTATCAATAATCTGTTGAACCGCATACGACGCCTTGTCTTGCAGTTCACACTCATCCCGACCAATGATATATAATATATTGGTAATGCCAATAATGCCAAACCCATCCAAACCCAATTCACCCCAACCCAACCCAACCTAACCAAATCCGAAAGCTTCTAGCTCTAGTATTAATTCCAGTTTTAATTCAATAGAAATGTTGCGTAATATTAGCACCAAAACTAACACTTTATATATATATATCTTGTCTTGTATCAATCGAGTTGTAGTCGAATTGTAGGTTTAGTGATACTGCTAGTTTTAGTTATTATTGAGCGCCGGGTTATGAACAACGTATAATTACAACCGGTTACAGGTATATAAACCTACATGTTGTGATTTAAAAAAATAAAAGTAAGCAACCATAAAGAATCTGTCATAAACATTCAACTGAATATTCCATTTTGTCCTGAAAAGACACATTTCTTAGATAATCTTATCCAACTCATCATCTTAAAATCCTTCCGGACGTAATAAATACAACAATAACCCCGAGAACTTCGTCATTATAAGCTAAGGGAAGTGGAAGTAGAAAACGAAATAACACAGACGTTGTCGTATAAATTGAAGTCCTGGTAAAGTGCCAACAAATGAAACGAAACCGTTTCAGTAAAGTCTTAATTTCGCAGCGAGTCGTTAAGTTTCACAACATGTTCTTGCGTTGGAAAGAAACGCACCCTTTATTACAAAAAAGAACTTTTGTCGAGGATGTCATAGCGTGTATTGTTAAAGTATGGTCGCAAAAAAGATTATATTACATATTTAAGGAATAATCGATGCGGGATTTGAAGGGCTTAAGAAAAAAATGGGCCAAGTAATAATTGCCTTTTGGGCCGTTCGAGTGCGAAAACGTGCCTACACTGCTTTATACCGCATTAACCGCGTTTTGTGGTGCTGGGAGAAACTTTGAAATTACGTCAGGTGGTGTTGGCGGCAACGTGAAAGTGGTGGAGGACTTAACATTGTTGTCGATAAATGGAAACTGTTAGAATTTACTGTATCGAAAGCGTTAAAATTTTTTTATAGAAATTTGTTTGAAATGGAGCAAAAAAAATTAGTTGTGTAAAGCAACAAAAAATTATGATCTAAACGACGTAAAGTAATTCACTAAAAGTTTCAACGTACAAATATTTTGGGAATATTGTATTTCTCAAACTGAACAGCGTTCGTATTTTTAGCTTACTTTTCAGTATTTATTAATCTATAAATTTACATAAGATACCGATGATTTACATAAACGAAACAAAACTCGACTTTTTTTTTAAGAATTCAATCTTAAAAATGATTTTGTTACGTAAATATTTATTAAGAATTTACCACAAAATAAGAACGAATTTATTTATAAAAAGAGTAAGGTATAAACAACAAACTCAATCTTCGTATCACTGGTAGAGAAAGTATCTCGATCACTTCTTTTTCAACTTAATAAATCGCTGTGTATATTGGCTTCCGAAAAAGGCGGCATTTGCCAAAAGAAAATCAATAAAGGCAACGAAGGGATGTCGCGAATCTAGTGAGAAAATCCTTTTACGGCGATTTTCGTGTCGTTAGGACTTTGAATGAGACCCGATATATTGGTCCAGATCTATATGTTTCATATATTTATTAATATCACGTTCTCACGTCAACTTTGCCACTACTCTTTTATTGTTATTTTTTTGGGTCTTTTATAACCTACCTATTTTATAGACCACGTAATCTCGTGCAATCGCACCTTTTAAAACCGATCTATCTACCTCAAAAGCACGTGACGAGCTTACTCAATCCGTTAGTAAAAGGATCTTTCGTGAAAGTAATAAATTTGGCGCTAACGTGCCTGTTTTGGTTTGTATCTTGTACTTAAATCGATTTTTTAATTTAACAACTTTAAAGTTGTTTAAAGGTGATAAACGTTTTTTTCGATTTGTTTTGAATTTTCTTTATTTTTTGTTATAGGTGGAAAGTAATAATCCCGAGGTGACCGTTTGGATCGTTAACTTGAGCACCCCGAAATATTTGTTTCCCGTACAGCTGAAACCGACGTCGAGCGTCGAAAATGGAAGTTATCTAACAAGCGCGAGTTTCTATGGAGATCACGATGTTGCTTTGGTGTGGCTCAATCGGAGACAGAATGTTTCGGTGATCCTCAGCTGTCGGGCACAGAACAATTTCAATTGTACCGATGTGAGTATACGTACGAAGTTTCCAATTCGGAGTTTCCTTTGTCGCATTTCCAAGGAGAAATGGGAATTTCCTTTCTCGATCGATTCTTTTCTCGCAGATTTTCTTGTAAAACGCACCCAGAAATAACTTTCCCTCATAAAATATTTCTATAAATACAAAAGCCGCTTCGGTGTTATCACAGGAGCACACTCCTCCCCAGACATGCATACGACGTAGGCCAATTTTTACGACGGCGGGAGTCGTAAATTTAACGTCGATTCACTACCGTTGCTTTCGTAAACAAAATAGGTTTTTCAAGGAGAAAATATTTGCCGATATATTGGTATATACCTATATAAGATTTTTTTATTTTTCTTAATCTGGCTTTTTTTGATAAAAAATTGCCGTCTTCATTTTTAAAACCAAACCCCTGTTTCTCGTAAATTTCTTAAACGTCACCATTTACCACTTCGTGACACAAGCAAATTTAGCACAAAATAAAAGACTCTCCTTGGAATTCACGGCACAGTCGTTCTTACTCCTTCATTCTCCCGGTAAAAGCGAACATTTTTCCCCCAAGGATCGCATCCTTTTCTCCTCTCCAATAAGATTGCCACGCCATAACGTATACGAACCAGAACTTCGTTCGAGGTCACAGAAAAACGAACTTTATGTGTGTTTCAGTTTCACATGGAAAAAGGAACTTGCGGATGGACGGAACCTATATTCCATCCGGTGTTTTCAAACAACGGCACCCAAGCTTTAGCCAGATTTCCGGTTCGCGACGGCAACAATGGTCATTACATGCACGTTTGTCAAATATACGACCACAATGTTCTTCCTTTAACTCATGGAGCTTTCGAAATTACGAAAATTTTAGCGTGGGACGAAGAAACGCATATTATGTAATAAACGCAATTTAGTGTCTCATTTTTCGTTTTAATAAACATTTAAATTTTTAGTTATGCAATAGCCACGAATGAGAAAGAACCCGCAGTTCGCCATTTATTCAAAGTTGGGGATTACAATTCAACCCAACCGTGGACATGTCTTACATGCCGACCTCAAATCGATTTTAACAAAACCTTCGATTCCGATTACTTTAACGCGACGATGTATAATAATTCATTAATGGCTCACTACAAATGTGACTACAACAACGTGATATTTAGCCACGCGTATAAATATTACGTACAAGAATGTCTTGGGCCGAACGTCCCAGTTGTCTTCCTAGTAGAAACTTCCACAAATTTCAGAATAGCCGTATTAAATTTCGGTACAAATTTACAAAACGAAGTAATACAATACGCGGCACCCCAAATAAAAAGGATTTCCGTGATCTTAGAGGATGAGTATCAAGCCCAAGTGAAGTTGTTTTTACCTCCAGCGCTTCGAGAATACGAAGAAGTAGTTTTCCCGACGATTCTATATATGTAAGAAAAGTTTTTGCCATCAAACTCAATTCGTTTTTAACTTTTAGAGTTTTGTAGTGATTCAAAACCTGGAGCTCAGTCTGTTACAGAAAAATGGGATGCATCTTGGGCGTGGTTCTTAGCGAGCACAAGAAATTATATTGTCGCTTACATCGATGTAAGAGGATCGGGTTATCAAGGCGAAAAAATGAAGCGGGAGATATTAAACAAGTAAGGATCGTTTTTGTTATTATAGTTCCTTTTATGATTCGCATTAAGTCACGTCCTGAAATGGTTCGGGGTGCTAAATGACTTTATTACAAAGAAGCCATATTCCTTTTATGTCTCTATAAAGTAGAAATCATTATGTAATAATTTATTGGGGCTATTCTTTATTAAGAAATTTTTATTCTTTATGGAGATAATCAAAAAAATCGTTGTAGAATTAGTCGAATCAAATAATAACTATCAAATCAATTAAAACTAGGGATTTAATTTGCAGGATTGGATCAACAGACGTTCAAGATCAACTAGCGGTTTTAGGCTATTTAAGAAACGAATTAAAATATGTAGATAAAACGAAAATTTGCGTCGTTGGTCGAGGATATGGTGGTTATATCTCTGCGATGATGTTAATGGTTGATATACATCAAATTATTAACTGTTCTGTTAGTATATCACCAATTACAGATTGGTATTTGTACAGTAAGTACATAATCTTTAAAATTAAGGCCGTCGATGAAGCAAATTTGTTTTAGATTCGTACTTCACAGAAAGATATTTAGGAATACCGTCTGAGCAATTCTTGGAATACGAAAAAGCAGATTTAACGAAAAGAGCAAGTAATATGCGAGGAAAACATTTCCTTTTAATTCACGGTACAGCGGACACGACGGTAAAACCACAACATTCCATGAGGCTTGCGAGATCTTTAATAGATTACGATATCTTATTTCGACAGTTGGTAATTTACATCAAATGGTTATTCAAATATAAACGAGAAATTCGCCCCGTTTTATATTTGAATGACTCAACACCAACATAATTAATAATAACATTAACATTTTCTAGGTATATCCAGATGAAAGCCATACATTTAGTAAGAAAGGTTTGATGCATATGTACAAAGAAATCGACCAGTTTTTCAACGAATCGTTTGGTCCAAGTTTGGACGATTGGGAAGAAAATACGGGTTTTTTTATGCAATGATTTGCCAAGGATTATTGTTAAAGTTGTACCTAAGATTTCCGACTTTTACCTCCCCTTTCCAGTTAACGATTCGGATTCTCTTATGAAGAAAATTTAAATAGAATCAAAAGCTAGACCAATTTCACAAACACATCATTGTATATATAAAAAAAAAGCGAGTTCGACTCGAAAATATGAAGAGAAGAAAAATTCGTCCAAAAAGGTCCCCAAGACAGGATGCTAGAATGTAAACTTTTTTGTTGTCTCAAAGAATTTATCGATCGCGCAACGATTTGAACGATTAGTTACGACTATGTTAACGTGAAACAATTATTAATAAAATAGTGAATAGGTTCGACTTTTGCAATGTGATAATTAATTTATTTTTTAACTACCAATGTGTTAATGAAAATAAATTGAGATACCCCGAAATCCCCCAAATTAATTGTTTGTAAATAAATATATGTAAAAGCTTACATTCCGATTTTATACACGTGTGTATATATTATATGTGCCTGACCTAATAGCTTTATTAAACGAGACCGATATTATGAATTAAAAATTAAGCGTGAAAAGAGACGAAAATTAAAAGAGAAACAAAAATGAAGCTAGTCTAAACGCTAAAAAAATGATACAAGAAATTTGGAAACGACACCCAAAGAGACATAAATATGACACATTATATCATACTTATTGTTAATAATGTTATATTTGTATAAAATATTATACTGATAAAAGAAAAATAAATGTGACACCAAAACTAAATAAATTTTATTCCAAAAGATCCATGTTGCAAGTAATTATTAAATAAATAAAATTGTGTTTTCAACTTGGTTTATTTAATTTTTTTCCAATTTCTTAGTACATGTTTCGGACTTTATAAGTCCATCTTCAGCTGAACCTATCGTACGCTTTAATTAATATCATAGATATACAAAATGAAAAACTTACGTCAATATAAGCTACGCGAAAAACACGTGGAATTCGACAAAACATGTCAATGCTTCCCATTGATGCATGATACAAGTATAAAAGAAAGTTAGAAGACATAATCGTATAAAATATTTAAAGAAAAATTTATTTAATATGAGAAAACTTACATAGGACGAAGAACTTTTAAAAAACTCAATTACAAAAAGACAGGAGACGATAGCGATAGAAAAGAAGAGAAAACTGTTCATATTATCAGAAAGCAGGTTACAAAACCAGAAAAGAAAGGGTAACAATATGAAAAATATTGGAAAGAGATGTGAGATGCAAAAATTGTAATGAAAACCAAAAACACCAGAAGAATGAAATAAAATAAAGAGTAAGAAAATCATGCGACTAAATTTTTTAAAAAAAGAAAGCGGTTTGTATTGTGGTTGAATTTGGTCGTTAAGCAAATTAACATTTTTTGACTTATGTTTTAGAATCACGAAAATTTCAAGCAGATTAAGTTTATAGCTCTTATTACATCTGTATAATAAAGAAATATCATTATAATTAATTTTATGACCGCTCTCAATTGCATGTTTATAAACATTTGAAGTTTAATTATCAATAAAACAAAAACACAGGCTTTTCTCCACAAACAAGAAGATCTGAGAAAAAAGAACAGGAAATTTGAAAATCTTTTAAATAATAAACCAACATCTAATTCAACCAACAATAAAAATGTATACACCCAATACAGAAATTACATAAACATCGTTTTTAACCAAGAAGAAACAAATCTTCTAAATAAAGGTTATAAATTCGCGTTATTCTCAAGGATTAATCTTCCCCTTTTAACTATTGACTTCGACGTAGCAATAAAAAATGTTCCAGAACACGAAAATTTAAAAAATGATCTTATACCTTTCATAAAAAAGACTGAAAAGGATGAATCCATCAATAACACCAACAAAACTCACTTAACGTATTGGAAAACAATAAAATCAATCCGCGAAAAACTTAAAAAAGAAAACGCCGTTTTTGTAAAAGCAGATAAGGGAGCTGGTATTGTCATTATCAATAGAGAAGAATATAATCAAAAAACTAAAGAATATATGAAACAAAATAATTATGTAAAACTAAACAAAAATCCATTAGATACAATCATCAGAAAAACAAAAAATTTAATCAATCAATATAAAGAGACTAATCGAATTTTCCCCTAATTTAAATCAATCACATGGCAATAATAATTTTTTCAGCAACAAGTTTATACACATGAACCCAACAATTCCCAAATTATATTCATTACCAAAATTACATAAAGAAAATATGCCTATACGACCCATTACAGCCTTCCAAAACTCTCCTACTTCTAAATTAGCTAACTTTATGCTGAATGTATTACGTATAATAAATTTTGAACCATTATTTACCACTTCAAACTCCATTGATTTTATAAAAGCAACAAGTAACATTGAACTAAATAACAATTCTTTACTGGTATCTTTTGATATTACTAATTTATACTCAAATGTTCCAACAGATTTAACACTAAATTTAATATCAACAATGTTTAAGAATACATTTAGAAATAAAAATAACAACATAATTGAAGGTCTTAATAAAATAACTAAACATATTATTGAACAGAATTACTGTACATTTGACGATGATTACTATAAAATTGCTCAAGGACTACCTATGGGAATGCCTTTATCAGGTATCATATCAGACATATATCTAAATCATATAGAAACACAATTCATAATCAATAATACAAATCCTTATAGAAAATACATTGTAAAATGGATACGATACGTTGATGATGTTTTTTGTATTTGGGAAGGGGGTGTCGAAACTTTAAACAAATTTCTTGAATATATAAATGAAATACATAATAATTTAAAATTTACCTTAGAAACAGAAAAAAACAATAAATTAAATTTTTTGGATCTAACCTTAACAAGACGTAACAAATGCATCGAGTATGATATATATCGAAAACCTACAGTAGTCCCTACTATTATTCCCTATGACTCCGCACATGCATTTTCGCACAAAATGGCAGGATTTCACTATCTGATAAATAGAGTTCTTAAATATCCATTATCGAACATTAACAAAGATAAAGAATTAAAATATATACTTAAAATCGCAGATCAAAATAAATACCCACACAAATTAATTAATAATCTATATCAAAAATTACAAAAACAACAAGACCCAATATATACAAAAAACCCAAATAAAAATTTATATAAACCAATACCCTTTAATACACTAAGTTTCAAATTTAAAAAAATATTTTCTAACAATAACATCACACTGGCTTTTTCAAATCAAAATTCAATTTTGAAACTATTAACAAATTGTCATAGTAAAACTAATTATCTTCAAAAGAGTGGGGTTTATTCCATTGAATGTACAAACTGTAATTCTATATATGTAGGACAAACGGGTCGAAAACTAGAGACTAGAATATATGAACATCAAACAAAAGAAAATTCTAATGTATATAGGCATGCCATTGAAACAGGGCATAAAATAAATTATAAAAATGCTAAATTGATACACCATTGCAACAAAGGTTTTAAAATGGATTTATTAGAAATGTACGAAATCGACAAACATAAAAAAGACATACATTTCAATTTATTAAATGATCAAGTAACACACGTCTACAATCCTTTATTTACGTTTCTCAAAACATTATAAATTTCAAAACTTAATTTGTATCTTCTCTTCTTCTCTAAATCAATCCCTCTTACTTTGCTCAAAGAAGATACACCTACAATTTTTAGCATACAATAAAACCTGTCCATTTCAAGTTTTCTTCTGTATTTGTGTAGTGCGTGTAAATTGTTCTGTGTAAATGTTTTATATATTTATTACCATTTTGTAGTATTTTAATATTTTGACGTAAGTTTTTAATTTTAATTTTATTATTTATTAAATTTTAAACAAATATTTTGCAAAAAACACATATAATTGAATAAACAAAATATCGACGATTATATTTGATTTCCAATTTTAATTTGTAGATTCGGCTGATGATGAGATTGTAAAACTCGAAACCGGTACCGAACAAATAAACAATAGCAAGTAAAGAAGTTGTGTTACTCTATATTTTAAATATTTAATAAACTTGATCCATGTTGGATTCAAACAAACATTTGAAGTATTTTTAATTTTATGTTCCTGAATCCTTGATTCAAGTTTTCTACCAGTTTGTCCAATATGTTTATAGTCACAATTAGAGCAACTAATCGAATGCACACCACTATCTTTCATTCTATTGTTATGTTTAAAATAGTACAGTAAAACCTCTTAATAGCGGTCATAAAAATTTATTGAAAAAATGGCCGTTAAATGGAGGTGGTCGTTATTGAAAGGTAATAAATAAGTAAATTAATCATGTTGATCATTTCATTTAATGCAAAATTATAAGTATAATGAAATTACATTTTCCTGAAATATTGTTCAATACAGGTTTGTTTTAAGCTTTGAATTTTCGTTTGTAACACCTGAGATTCACATTTAGCTAAAATGTTAACAACTTCTACAGCTAGTTCACCTTTGTTGTTATAAAATAAAAAACTTTGTACATCCCTTAGTTTTGCACATACTTCAGTCATGTTTTTAATATTTGACGTACAACTTTCAGATACTTCAACATCACTTTCACTGTTTGAATTATTGCCTTTATCGTCACTTAATTCGTTGATTATTTCTTGTATGTCTATATTGGGATTTTCAGTTAATACATTAGAATCAATAGACGCATAATTTTCCAGGTTTATATTTGGCATATTATTTAAACCTGAAAAAAGCTGGGCCAGTGGAATTTCATCCTCTTCCTCAAAATCGCCTTCTTGTTCAAGATTCTCGAAGAATCCGGCTTTTGCAAAGCATTTTGAAATGGTTGTTGGAGAAATATTTTTCCAAGCTGTTATTGTCCAAACTAAGGCACTGGTCAAATTGATACTTTTTTCGGCATCTTCGAAACAACTTTCGTTGTTTGTAAATATCAAAAGCCTTTTAATTAAGGATTTTCTGTAAGTAACCTTAAAGCTATTGATGATCCCTTGATCTAATAGCTGGCAATGTGAGGTAGTGTTTCGAGGTAGAAACACTATTTTTACATGTTCTAATGCAAGCTTGGGATTGGGACGTGGCGTTATCCAGAAATAAGAGTATTTTTCTATTTTGCTTTTTCATTTTTCATCAAATTGTTTTAGCCACGAAGTCATACTCTCTGTTGTCATCCAGGCCTTTTTATTACACTCCCATTTTAAAGGAAGTTTGTTGATATGCAATCCTTTAAAGCAACGAGGGTTTTTACTTTTTCCGATGATTAATGGATTCTCCTTGTCTCCTTCCATGTTTGTGTAAAATAAAATTGTCAATCTCTGTTTGGTTTTACATTTATCGCCTTTTAGAGCAAACGTTTTGTTCGGCCTTGCAAGATAAAACAGTCCAGTTTCATCAGCATTGTACACATCTTTTGGTAAGTAGTTCTTCAATATCAATTTTAACTTTGTTTTCCATGCTTCAACACTGATCAGGTCGACATCAGCCGATTCACACCAAACGGTTTTAAAGCTTATTTCATGTCTTCGACAAAATTTTTCAAGCCATCCATTTGAAGCTTTAAAACTCAAATGTTTCAAATATTGGGCTGCTTCCATGGCTTTTTCTTTTAATAAAGGTCCAGATATGGTAATGCTTCTATTTCTCGCTTTACAGAACCAGTTGTAAACTATTTGATCAATAGCCAGTCCTTCGGGTTTAGGAAATTTTCTCTTTTGCTCTAGATTGGAATTTTCTTCAAACAGCTTTTTAAAGTGGGATTTATTTTTTAAAACGTCGTTCACTTGTGTTCTTCCAACTCCAAAATTTTCAGCCAACTTTCTAGCACTATGACTGAACTTTTCACTTTCTGCAATAATGTCAATTTTGTCTTTAAGAGATAAACGTTTTCTTTTTAGCGACATGTTGATACACTGTAGAGCGTCGACTCATTCAAAATCCACCCGGGATTCGCTTTTTAAACATAAATGACAGGTTATAACCTCTATACAAAACAAAGGTTATTAAAAACAATTTATGACCGGTATTGAGAGGTAAAAGTGCAAGTAATTTATGCCGAAATTTTTTCTCAGGGTGGTCGTGACCATTATTGGGAAGGTTATTAGAACGGGATTTCGTCCGTAATTGTTCCAGGAATTTGAAAGTTGGCCGTTTCTAGAGGTGACCGTTTTTTAGAGGTGGTCGAAAACAGAGGATTTACTGTAATTGGAAAAGATATTTAGTATATTATTATTATTGGAAAAGGTCAATCAGATATAATATTTCAAAAAAATTGATCTAGATTGTGTTATAATTTAGTTGTAATTAATAGGTTTATAAATGTAATTTTGTTTTAAGTGTTTAACATATAAAGGATCCATTTATAATAATAATAACAATAAATCATTTATTTATCTCACCAGCAAATACAAAAAAAATACATTATTAGTATATATAAATAAAAAGGCAAAGGATGAAATAAATGTATAATCGAGATCGAAAATCACAATAGTTTACTGCTAGATCTAAGTTTTTTTTTGAATCTGGACTTTATAGAAAAGCTTATTAATAATGTGCAAAGGAAATTTGTTACTAATAGCAAGTTTTTGTATGTAATTAAATTCATATATTCTGTTTCCATGAGGATGTGGATATTTTAGGGCTCTATTCATCAAGAATTATCATCAAGAATTAAAAATTGGCTAGTTTCTGACTAAGGGGGTGTGAGGAATCGTAAGGTATTGTGGTGGGTATCATGGAAGGTCTTCTGTATATATTATAGGCTAACTTGTTATTATTTAAATGATTGACGGTCATATCAAGAAAATTCAAAGTTTTATTTTGTTCGATCTCGATAGTAAATTTAAGGGTTTTATAAAGGTTATTCAAATATTCAAGAAATTTATGAAGTAGAGATTATTTTTGAAAGGATCAACACTATTAATAATTTTATTTTCTTCTATGTTATCGAAATAAATATCGACAAGAATGCCAGATAAAAGCATTCCCATAGGAAGATCTTCGGTGACTATAATGTGATAGAATGAGATTGAGGTTATTTACTTTGTCGTTATATTTAAAGTATTCTAGGAATAGTTTAATAGTTAAATCCATAGTAAGTTCAATAGGAATCTTCGAGTACAAATTAGTAATATCAAATGAGACAACAATTTTACCATCAAAGTCAATTCTTTTTTGCTATAGCTTTTTCAATGCCCGGCGTCATATTATTAATAAATAAATAAAAGAAAAAATTTAACGATGATATTGTTTTATTATTTAAAATCGGTGCGACACTGTTTCGATTGCCCAGCAATCTTCGACGGGAACAACTAAAAGTACAAACATGTAATTAACACATACACACAATATGAGCAACGCGTGTGCGCAGGGCTGTTTAAAATAATACGGGTGGAAGTGGTCAAGTTAAAGCAAAGTAAATCTAATAAAATTTTTCAATATTTCCTCTAGAGGATCTAGTTCTTTTGTTTTTTTTTACCTGTCTTAGTGAAATTATTTCATTATCAATCTTATGTCTATATATTGCTGAATTTTCTTTTGATAAATATTCTTTCAATCTGGTTTTTAAATTACGACCAGTCTGAGCTATATAGAAAGAATCAGTCATTGCAGTTGATTCTGTATACACCACTTAATTCGTCTTTAATAAACCTTTGTTTATTATTTAAGATATATGCACTTATTCTAATGTTTGAGGTATATGTGGGGATGATGTTAAATTTATTGAGATTTTGTTTGAGTTTGTATTGAATTGAAGCTACGAAAGGAACCGCTAGATATCTGAATTTGCTTGTATAGTGTGGGAAGATAACTTTGCTAATGTGAGAGGTATGAGTTTTTTTGTAAATCCTCTGTATGTCTGAAATGTTGTCTTTATTGTTTAAACCCATCTTTATGATTATTCCCATTTCGTTAATGTAATCATTTTCTTGTAAGGGGACGTTAAATATTCTATTAAAGAGAAATCTAAAGGATGCTTCTTTATGTTGCAAGCAGTTATATGAGTGTTTTGGAATAATGGTGTCAGTAGTTGTTGGTTTTCTGTAGATTTTATATGACAGAGAATAATCAACAATTTTTCTTTTGATGGTTAAGTTTAGGAAATTCAGGCTATAGTCATGTTCGATTTCTGTCGTAAATTTTAAGTTCGATATATTATCAAAAATGTTGGAAAGAGCTACTAACTTAGCGTTGTTATCCTTATACAGGATGATAATGTCATTTACGTATCGGCTATAGAATAATATATCTGATACAAAAAGATTGTATTTATCGGAAAAAAGCAATTCTTCGAAGTGTTTAATATAGATGCCTGATAGAATTCCCGATATTGGGGAATCCATCGTTCATTTGGTAAATGTTTTTTTTTCCGAAAATTAAAAAGTTTTGATCGCAGATCAATTCTAAAATATTTATAAAATTATTGATTTCTATAATGTTTAAATTTAGTTCAGTTTGGTGTGCAATTAAATGTTTTTTAATTATGTTAATTGTAACTTTTATGGATACGTTAGCGTATAAATTTTTGATATCGAAAGATATTTATTTGTTAATTTCAGATTGCTAAGTTTGTGGATAAGTTCCAGAGAAATTTTTTATATTGTGTTTTAGATGTTTATGAAAAATACTGTAAAAATATTTTTGAATTATTTTAGCAATTTTGTTAGTGGGTGTGTTGTTATTACTTATAATCAGTGTTATGCTTTCTTTTCTTTCTTGTGTAGTTTAATAAGGGGTAAATGGGTGGTGTTTTGATAGGAGGAATAAAGGTGCACGCCTTGGCGTATGCGGACGATTTGGTGGTCGTGGCTAGAAAGGTGGTGGAGATGAAGGAGATGATGAGGTTCCTGGAAAGTTTTTTTAAGGCGAAGGGGTTCAATAATGATGTTCTGCAAAGGGGGGAGAAGAAGGAAGGAGGAGTGGAGGTGGCAGAGAAGTGAGATAGAGCAAGTGAATACGTACCTGGGATATGGCAAAAAGGGCGAACAAAGTGATGGGACAGGTTTGGGGATGGGGAGAACGAAGTTTTGGAAGGGACGTGGGAAAAAGAAAGGTGATGTTTGATGGCCTCGTAAGAAGTACAATTATGTATGGCGTAGAGGTATGGGGATGTAGAGAACAAGGTCTGCTGAAGGATATACAAACACGATATTGGAGATAGGTACTAGGGTTTGCAAGGAAGACCCCAGGGTATATTCAATATGGGAAGAGGTTAAGGTGGATGCAGTAAGGGTGGAGGCGGGGAGAAGAGCGGTGAAGTATGAGGAAATGATAGAAGCAAGACCGCAGTGCAAGATCCTGGGAGAGTGTTGGAGGGAAATTAAGGGGAGGAGGCCGATCTATGGGCAAAGAGACAGGGAAGAATATTATAGAAGGGTGCGATACTCACTAAACGGCATCAAAAACAGAAGAGCGGAAAAAGGCGAAATGTGGAGGGAACTGAGAGATATGGACAGGGATATACAAAGGCAGGAAAGAAGGTCGCAGATACGAGAAGGGAGATGCAATGAAAAGTATGGGGAGATAGTGACAGAGGAGCGGCCAAAGTATTTGTTGATGGAGGGGGATGATGAAGGGAAGAGATTGGTGACCAGATTCCGCTGTGGCAATGAAGGGAGGGGAAATAGATACTAGGCGGAAGATGTTGAGATGTGGTGTAGGCTGTATGGTGAAGATTGGGAGACGCTGGAACACATGCTGAAAGGATGTAGTGAGGTAAGGGAGGAGGCAATGGACAGGAAGCAAGTTTTGGGAGAGAGGCGCGAGGGTAAAAGATGAGGGTGAAGATGAGGGAGGTGATGGGGCGAGGAGGCGGAGATGTGGGAAGGGGGAAAGACGGTAGACAATTTGAACAATTGTATATTAAATAAACAATAAAATGCTTTAACTAATAACATAAATAACGATTTTCTTCTGAACGACCTCACATACTTTAACAACAACAGTTCCACCCGCTTTATTTTAAACAGCCCAGCGCATACGCGTTGCTCATATTTTTTGAAAATCTATCCAGTTTGTTGAAATCTGCAGGTGGTGTGAGTCTCTCAGTCGTTTAAGCTTTTCGATTCGTTGTCGCCATTTCTATACTTTATTTTGATATTTTATTGTATTTTTCATCATTTTGACGGTATTTATATACATAATTATATATTTTAATGTGTTAATTACTTTGTACTTTTAGTCGTGCCTGTCGAAGATTGCTAGGCAATCGAAAAAGCGTCGCACCGATTTTAAATAATAAAACAATATCATCCTTAATTTTTTTTTCTTTTATTTATTTATCAAAGTCAATGTTTCTTGTGTTCTGTATGAATTGATAAGAATTCAAGATTGAGAATTTAGTCTTAAAATCGATCGTTTTGAAAACATTCAACATGAACTTGGTGAGTTTATAGGTAGTCGATTTAATAAAGGATTTTGTTTTCTGGTTTTGTAACCTGCTTTCTGATAATATGAACAGTCTTCTCTTCTAACGCTATCGTCTCCTGTCTTTTAATAATTGAGTTTTTTCAAAGTTCTTCGTCCTATGTAAGTTTTCTTTAAATATTTTATGTGATTATGTCTTTTGACTCTCTTTTACAGTTGTATTTTCCCATTGACATGTTTTGTAGAATTCCACGTGTATTTCCCGCAGCTTATATTGACGTAAGTTTTTCATTTTGTATATCTTTTAAGTTATTTATTAAAGCGTATGATAGGTTCAGCTGAAGACGGACTTATAAAGTCCGAAACATGTACTGAGATATTGGAAAAAAAAAGAAAAAAAATAAACAAAACAAGTTGAAGACACAATTTTATTAAATAAATTTTACTTCTCAATATTTATTTTAAAAAAATCTATAAAACTTCATTAAAAAAAAATATGTTCCCTAATAATTAAACCTACTCTTTTTTTAATTTATTCTTTTCACTTTGTACGAGCGACAAAACATCCTCTTTAGTTGGACGAAAGAAAGATAAATGCCAAAACATAAACCACGTCGGAACAATGGTAACACAAACAACACTAAACAACCAATTTCCGTAAATAATACAATCAACAATACTATAAACCATCGCGTGCTGGATGGCCGCAAAAGCACGCGTTAAATTCTCCTTAAAATCGTCTCCTGGAAACATTAAGAAAGTGTACACCGTTACAATTATATTGACAAGAACGAAAGGGTGCAACATGATCCATAAAACTTTTTGGGTCCACCTGAAATATTTGCAACGCCCTGGAAACATAATAACGGTAAAAGGGACGTATAAAACGGCGCAAAACATCGCTAAAGATATGTTGTACATCGCGATACACAAAAATATCGTTCCTAATTCAATTAACGCGATGATCTCTAACATTATCATACAACGGTAGTTCGGTCGACTTAAAAACGGGGAAATAAAAATTGTTAAAAATGAAATAACCGCAAAACCGACATAAATCGATAACTCGGTCGAATAACCCCCGTCAATCCCCAATTTTGTAACATAATAAGGAAACAAATCCTTTAAGAAAAACCCTAAACCATGTATTGTAACTACAATTAAAGCTATGTGACCAAAATGCATCTTGGAGTCTTCCGGGATATCGGGAATATCTTTTAAAAGCTTATCCTCCCATTCTTTTATTGACAACTTTGATAATTTTACTTTCGATTCTCTCTTAAAAGCTAATTGTTCCTCTGTTAATTTGGTGTCTTCCGAATCGGCGTTTTTATCGTCATCCTTATTAAGTTGGGACCATTTCGCATGGGCCTTTACGAAAAGGACAGCCACTAAAGCACCAATAGCCGGCATATACAACCCAATTGAAATATATCTATCACTACTTGACAATAAATAGAAAAAGAAACTTTGATGGAAACGTTCCAACAAATTATTTAAACTCCTAAAGATATGTTCAATAATCCGGCCCATCCGAACAAATTTAACATCAGCTCTTTTATTTACAAATCCTTCCAGTGTTAAAGCTTGAATTCCAAAGCGGTAATAAAGACCGTGATTACCATTTGGGATCTAAAAATGAAATTTTTATTAAAATCGTAAAAAAATGGATAAATAAAATTATCGTACTCCTGTTGCTTGTGTAGAAGCCATTAACATCATTGTATGAAAAGCGTAACTCCAATCACTAAATTCATTTGTGAGATGTTGAGAACTACGACCTTTAAAAGTGTAAGGCACCCCTTCCCGCCAACACATTTTTGAGGCTAAATTAAATAAATCCAAATTGGGAAGTTGGCCGTTTAATCCTTCAATTTTAATATCAATGCGAGCTAAAAAAATTAAATAATAAAAAAATTGAAACGGTTGGGTTGGGTTATGTAAAAAAATATTTACTTACATATTTGTGGTGCATGAAATTCTAAATTTATTGCTGCTTGAATAGCTCCAGCTCTTCCTTTCATATCCCCGGCAATAAGAACGCCTTCTTTACCGCAACTAACACCGTGATAAGCCTCTAACCAAGCTTGCATTCCTAATTGTTCATGTTCGGTTACGAGAAATATGATGTCTTTAGCCCAATATTTTTCTTCTTAAATCATAAAGATAAGAATTAGTTTTTGATATAAATTTGAAAAAGGTGAAAAAGTGGTAAATAAAAATTTTGCAGAGATAACTTTTTATAATACAGAAGAAGTTAAAGAGAAATAAAAATAAAATATGAGCGACTTAAAGGAAGTTTGTGCAGATTTTGGAAAATTTAAAATTCTTAAAGAAACCCTGATACGCTCAAGAAAACTCGCGAATTTGTTGCGTTATATAAGGTTTATCAAATGTCTAGAATATAGCCATTAATTCGTCATTTTTTGCTTTAAAGAAAAATGTCTTAAATAAAAAAATTCTTTATTTATTTTGGCATAGTTTTTGGTGATATTTGTTTGTTTGCATCAGATTATTATCAGATGTTGTAAAGTCTGATGTTGTCATCATAATATCAGCCAAAGCATATGAAGGTAAGATCAGACAATACTTAAATTTCCCTTAAAACTTCCAAGTTAAGTATCCCTGGAATTACTTGAGGTATTTTAGTTTTATAAAAAGCCACATTATTTAGAGTATATAAGAGGTATCTGCATGACGTTCCCAAACTTCAGAAGGAACGTCATGCAGATATGTCGATAACGTCATTCTGATATAAACTTCTATGCCTGGTTTCTCGTACGTTATAGTATTGGGTAGATATCGGAGCGACAGTTATTGGATCGATATCTTTTATCGAGTCGATATCGCCTGTTGGTGTTCTGGTAGTAATTGATCAACAGATATTGCACACAATAGTTATCGAATGGTTTTTGACAGTTTTGTCAAAAAAATCGATTACTTATTTATATCCGTTGATGGGTGGCGGTAAAAATTTTGAATAACAATTTGACAAATTATTTGTTTATTATATTTGAGATGAAAACTGGACAAGCCCAGCGAAGCCATCCAGTAATAAATCACAATAAATAACATAAGAAAATTATTTCTTAACAAAAATAAAAAATTGCTGAACAAGAAATTAATAATAATGAAAATCAAGAAACGAAAATCAAATAATACCGAAAATTATTAGTAAAAAACATAATTAACAAATAAAAAAACTTTTTAAAGGCCCAATTACACAGAGAACAGTTGTAGGTAAATTATATTTATTATTAATTTCCAAAAATCATAAAAAAATCAGGTCAACTTAAATAATCTTTATCTCAAAAACGAATAAAGATTTTCTAATTTGGTTCTCACCATGACAAAATAGACACTAGCTTCTATAGAATTCAATTTTTGGTGATTTTTAATTAACTTGAGATAGCCATAAATGTTCACGTTTAATTTAATGATTTATATCGCAAAAACGAATAAATATTTTCAAGATCCGCTTTCATCGCAAGAAAATAGACACTTTCCTCTATAAATCATGAATAGCTCATTAAGGTATCTTAAGAATTCGATTTTTCGTGGCTTTTTAAAACAAGATTAATAATTTCAAAAAATCATAAAAAATTAGGTTAACTTAAATAATCTTTATCTCAAAAACGAATAAAGATTTTCTAATTTGGTTTTCACCATGACAAAATAAACACTAGCTTCTATAAATTTTGAATGTTTCATTAAAATATCTCAAGAATTCGATATTTGGTGATTTTTAATTATCTTGAGATAGCCATAAATGTTCACGTTGAATTTAATGATTTATATCTCAAAAACGAATATTTTCAAGATCCGCTTTGATCACAAGAAAATAGACACTTTCCTCTATAAATCATGAATAGTTCATTAAGATATCTTAAGAATTTGATTTTTCGTGGTTTTTTAAAACAAGACTATTAATTTCAAAAAATCATAAAAAATTAGGTTAACTTAAATAATCTTTATCTCAAAAACGAATAAAGATTTTCTAATTTGGTTCTCATCATGACAAAATAGACAAAATAGCTATTATTATAATGAACCATCATAGGTGAGTTTGGTTAATGTCTAAAATGTTTATAATATGGGTGTTTGGATGAACTTGAAATCGATAAAATCGACCTGAATTCTTTCGAAATACAATTCAGTGAGAAGATGTTCGAATTTTACCTAATACATGTAATTATATTTTTGCCAAATTTGATCTTCCTTCCATGATTTTTTGTTTCTTCCCGTGTTAGAAAGCAATCAAAACGCAGAAGTTCTAAAATGCCCGTGAATTTATCAAGACACATTTCCTCCCACAGATAATTCTTATTTTCTAATAATACCCGGAAACGTCCAGTCATTAGTAAAGTCCCAAAAAATTCCTTTAATTTTAAAAGATTCAAATGGATTTAATAAGGAATTCATTAATATTTTCCCCGATTCCTTTTTCAAACATGGCAACATTTTCAATATAGATATTGTATAAAACTGCACATGCAGAAATTGATGTAAAAGTAAAACGTCTTACGTTTTAATCGCATTCTCATCGATAGGCAAGGAAATCTCCGTTTCAAAATTTCAAAATAATGCACAATGTTTAATTAAGTAAATATTTATGTAAATATAAATTAGAAAATAGAAACTATCACTTTTAACATACATATACGTCACTGTCGTTAATCACACTTATCGAGTCGATATAGGTACTTGTTGCATGCGATATAGTTATCGAGTCGATATCGGTCCGATATCGCCTATTGGCCCTTTCAGAAACCCAATGGACGGATATCGCTCGAGTTATCGATCAACAGCACAATATCGGTTCGATATCGACATGTGAATACGTACGAGAAACCGGCCATTAGTGACTTTGACTCCCCTGGGAAGCTGTGACCCTCCAAAAATGGAGGAAAAGTTTAGTTTGTTTTATTTATCTCGAAAACTATAATCAGAAGACTTAAATTTAGGCTATAAGCTCACTCCATGAAATTTGAGAATCAGATCACTTCATGTTTAGGTCATTCAGATACACCTGTATAATGAAAATAATTCGAGTTGTGCGTGCATGAAAATGAAAGTAATTTTGAACAATTAGCATAAGTATTTTTCGTTGTACCAATTGCTATTATGGCGAAAATATTATTTGATGGAAGTGTCTAGGTACACGCTAACATGCACACGCAAATTTATGATTTGCGTGTGCACCTACACGTCATCACCGTTATGACATTTAGCGTGTGCATACGGAATATTTTTTGGTGCACGTTAGAACTTTATAACTTTGAGAAAGGTAATGCGACTTCAGTCTACAAACAACCAACAAGAGAGTAATTGTATTACTCTGGAACAACTTAAGGTGCATACCTATTTACTTGCCAATAATTATTAAAAATTAGGTGTACTTACCAACTACTGTCATTCTTTTAATGAGTTCATTAAACGATTGAGACAATATGAAATAGATAAAAAATAAAAATATGAGGTAGTACAATAAATATTAAAGTGCAAATTAATTATTGCAAAACAACATAAAATAGATATACCGTATTTCATATTTTTGATATCAGAAAAAGTAATGAACTTAAAAATTTGTGATATTTCAAAATCGAAAAGAAAAAAAAAATAATACGTCATCATATTCCGTGTAATAAAAGTGTCCAAATAATGTCTTATTGTTAGTTATAATACTCCACCTATGCTAATAACCAAATTAATTACATTTCCAAATTTTTACAACACTTTGAAGTTCTAACTTCTTTTTCAACTGTTGTAGTGTCCAAGATAGCCTATTCGGGGCTATCGAATTTGAACTACCGTATGCATTAAAATATTTGTCAAATGTTACAAATATATAAGTTTTTGAAACATAGAAACACATCGCTTAATTAATTACAATGACATTTAGGTGAGGTGGGATAACCGGGTTATGTGGAATTTCTCTATTTGACCAGTTGAATACATTGACATATGAAGTAAAGAATCTTAAAAATAACTTACAAAATAGCATTTAATAGCGCTCTATCGGCGATGGTATTTGAATTTTGTATTATAAAATGGGAGAGACCATAAGTTAAAAGCAAATTCATTGACTTGGGCAAGTAACATTCTAACTTTTGAATGTTTTACAACGTAAATAACATGTAAGGAGGGCATGTATGTGTTGTTCAGAGTAATTTAATTGAAGTCATTGAAACCTTTTAACAGTTAAACAGCCTACAACAGCTAAAGCAAACTTGATTTTGGTGGAGTTCATTTGCAGTGTCAAAGTTTTTGGTCAATTATTGGTTCAAAGCAGCAGCAAGAAGCAATTGTTTTAAAAGAAATCAAAAATAATTAAGATTAGTTAATTCAACATTAGAATAATTAATTAACAATAACTCGATTGGTTGGTCGGTACATAGCCGAAATTTCGGAGAACAACATTGTTTACAAATATGGAATTGTTTTTAATTCTACAGTGGTGTTACCCCTCAAGTACAAAAAAATAAAAAACTAATTAATTTATTATACTCTGAACTTTAACTCGCAAAATAGATCACAGCTTTCAGCATATTCATGTGTTTTTTTCTTATAATTCAATGTATTTGGCTTCATTTTTAGTCAACTTTTTAATAAGTTAGAACTTCTCGGTTTTCTCTGTGTGAAACTCTCAAAATCAGTCTAAATCAATAAAAGAGTAGAAAGCGATTTTTTTCACGCATAAGCTTCCTATTCGTAGGTCAGTAACATATATGTTTTTCTTCATTCTTTAGGAATGTAAGAATCGACGCAGTGTACATTACTTTATGTGGGAAATATAAAAGGAAGTTTCAGTTACCCCTTTCCTGGTGTAATTGGATTTTCCAACTCAATTATTTTGAATTAATTGTTTAATAAATGTTAACCATTGAATTCAGATTTGTCACTAATTTTCTCTTTGGAGTAAAGATACTTGAATTGATATGCAGCATAAGCTAAGTAGTTGAATTAAATACTTAATAATTATGAAGTTTTTTATTTGAATTTTTCGAATTTTTCCAAGTAACTGGTTCTCAGTTACCCCACGTCACCTTACCTTATGCTCACAATACCAATCTCAAAATTATGAAGTTCTAACGTGCGTCGAAAAATTTTCCTTATGTGCATGTTAAATGTGATGTCATCACTGTGATCACTGTGCAACCGAAGTTTCACTTCGAACCAGTTTCTGAAGAACGTTGCAACATGGCATCGAAACGTCAAACATTTTTTTCAAAAAACGCATGGCAAAACCCGAAAGTTTCTAGTGTTAGTCCTAGTGAAATGGTGGGTTTAGAATGTCATACATAAAGGTTGTAACCATAACCATTGCGGTAGTTGTAGAAGTAAAAAAAAGGTTAAATCATATTTGTTCAGTTGTTCCGTTTAGGCAACCGTCTACAGCCGCTTAAGCAGAAAGTGTAAAACCTAAAGTTGACCAACTTTTAACTTCTTACGTTTAAGACAAAATTTGAGCATGCGCACTAATACGAACGGTTAATGTTAAACATGGCAACGTATAGCTGTTTTCTATTTACATGTTGAAATCACTTGTGGCTGTTTCAGTCGTCATTTATTTTACTGTAAAAAATATAATACAATGTCGAGTTTTGCCGAACAATTTGACGCAAAATTAATAGAACTTGTACAATGTAATGAGTGTCTGTATGACCCATTATCAGCAGACCACAAAAACAAGATAATTTTGCCAATTGATACTTCCATGTTATCTCTTGCATTGAACAACCTTCAGCTAGATAACTACAAACCAAACAAAATAAATAAATGAAACATACAATTATGTATAAGTTAAGAGCTCACATTTTAATCACACATACGTATTGTAAAGTAATTATCAGATGGTGAGCTGGAGACAAAACTTCTCTTTTTGGTTTTTTTGTCAAAGGACGTCCTGCTAATTCTAATAAATATTTAAATTCCTTGAAGAACATTCTGACGTATTTAAAAAAATTGTGCTTCATGTTTTTGTTTTCTTAGCATATCTGCTATTAATGTTGCAAAATGACCTTCCTTTTCACGATTTCCAATAATAGGCCTTTGTAAAAATCGTTGAAGAATTTTTAAATTTTTTTGCATGCCAACGGTAACTGCAGCTAGACATGACTACTGCTAAGGTTATGGTTACGTTTGACATCCTAAACCAGACATTAATTTGCTGCAGTATAATACCGATTTCTTTTAATTGTTAAATGGACAATGGAATGGAATCATCAGGTTCCTCTTCATTGCGTTTTTAAGATATTTGGTTCCCTAGGGCAGGGTTGAACGAACGAAACGAGTGCGCCCCACGTTACTCATACAAAATTTTAAAAAATATTCTAGTTCTAGGCCTATGATAGTTCTAGTTTTACTTCAATTGAAATATACAGGGTTGTCAAACCAATTTGTAAAGGTTACTCTATTCCAGAAACTATTCATTTTGTAGGCATTCATTTAAAAAAATTCATTCAGATGTACTGCTAAACACAACTCAACCCAAGCCTGTCTATGTGAATTGAAGTAGTAGAACTAACACTAGAACTAGAATCATTCGAGTTTAGCCGTCTTGAGAAGTGTATGGCTAAACCCGAATGTTTCTAATTCTAGATCTAGAGTTAGATCTAACGATATAAAACGAGAAGGATTTAGCATCTTCAGACGCACAGCTAAATCTAAAACTTTCCACTTCTAGATCTAGTGTCAGTTTTAGTTTTACTTCAATTGAAATATACAAGGTTGTCAAATCTGTTTGAAAAGTAACTTCTTCAAGAGAAACGAATAGTGAAAAATGTTTTCAAATGCATGGCTAAACCCAAGTCAACCCAGCCCTGTATATTTGAACCAGAACCGTCCTAAGATATTCAAGCATACCAGATCTGGATTATACGAATGAAACGAGTAGCCCCTTTCAGAGGGGACACCAGGTACATGTATAATGGGGATGCCATGCATTTCCATGCATAGCCCTATTATCCCTTAGTTGTTTAGGTTAGTTGGAGGTGGTTGGTTAGTTTAGGTTGGAGGTGAATTCCTCTTCCTCATCTCACTATTCAAATGCATTTCTCTAGCGTTTTACTAATAAATTGCAAGGTCTGGCAAATATTGGGAAGTACAAACTCAGCAATTTCAATAGAAACTCTTGAGTGTTTTCCAAATTTCGTCTTGTTCTACAGATAGAACGAAAAGTCTGTTAATTCCGTTTGGTGAATCCTTCACCAACTTGGATTACAAGGCAACAGCCCTACACAATGCAAATTTTAGAGTTTTTAATTTTGTTTGGATTAGAGGGGAATTTGGATTTGCGAGTGTACGAATTAGCGGAGCTTTACTGTGTCTCAATCTATTAAGCTGTAAATCAACGTTCTAAGTTTATAGAGTATTGATGCTTTAAGACAAAATGTATGATATAAATATCTGTAAACTTTGTTATTGCAACGAATGGTGAGAAAATTAAGGGATAACTTAGTAGTATGTCTGTTAATTTTGGATTATACAGTGCTTGACAAAAGTAAATTTCATAGTAGTATAAACATTAAAATTTTTTTAGCCCCTTTTAAAAGAAGTATGATAGCATTGGTGGTTTTGTTTAAATATGATATAACATATTTTCTTACAGAACTTGAAAGAGAATTGGTATTAGTTACACAAAAAAATTGCTTTAAAGATGCATTAGCAAGTTTTATGCATAACCATAGCACAGAATTCTGTGACCATAACGAAATGGTCAAACTTACAAAAAATAATGTAAGCAATAATAATTAACACGTTGAGTGCCATATGAGATCGCGTTGGTCTCATGTTGTATTGGAACGTAGAGACTGCGCGAGTCCACCCTGGTCTCATATTAAACAATTTTACATTTGGCCGTGTGTGACCACGGTGGTATCACGTAATGCATAGAAATACATGTGGTAGCAGAGTAGACGGCCAGAAGAAACGATTTATGTCATTGGCCTGTTATTGTGAGACCAATATGTCACCACGTGGCATAGGGAACTGTTATATGTAAATAATGCAATAAAGTTAGAAAAAAACAAATAGAAATAGAAAAATAAATAGATCAACTAGGCTATCTATCTAGTCTATCTATTTATTTTACCTTTTATAATAATACAAAAAAATATATAATTCTTAATACATTAATACAACATAGATATAATCCATAAGAAAACATAAATATCATTCGAAAACATGGAGACATGGACATTTTAGAAGCTGTATGTGCTTCAAAAAAACAGTTCAAACAAAAATATTGATCGCAAGCACTACATTTCAACGTGGTTTGGGGAGTTTTCCTCGATGCTTGTTCTCTTCCAGATTCGTTTGAAATTTTCTTGTAGCATATTACACACCGACGTCTTTTAGAACGACCAACATCTTCTAATTTATGCTCTATTTCGGTCATGTTTTCAGATATTTCTTCCTGTCTCGCTGTTTTCAACAGACCATTTATGACTTCTTCTTTGACCGCAGTTATTGATATTTTATTATTGGTTATTTCTTTATACGCAATGTAGGCATTTACTATTGCACTTCCAGTTAATAACTCGAACGCCAATTTCCTATACCATTTCATACTACGGCGAAGGCAGGTATTATAAGATTTTAACTGATCAGATATATCAATATATGATTTATATTTATTGTATTCAACCACATTTTTGGGCTTTTGTATTTCTTTACCTCTTTTGATTAAAGTAACCATTTCATTTCCATATCTAGTGCTCAATACTAATATGTCCCTTTTATCTCTCCATTTTTCAACTACTATTCCTTGCTTACATTCTTCAGCTATTACTTCTCCAACTTTCAACTTTTTATCTACAACCCTTTTGGGTTTATATTTTCTATTAGATCGTAATGTTCCAATAAGATGTGTTTTTCTATGTAATAGTGCATTAGCTAAACTCACTGATGTGTAATAGTTGTCAGTGCATAAAGTACGTCCGCTGTCTAAAAGATTTGTCATCAAATCCATTACAACTTTTGTAGACACTGACACATGACCATCCTTCGATTTGCCGCAGTATACTTGGAAATCATATGTGTACCCATATTTTAGGCACAGCTTAAATAAATTGATTCCGAACTTATGTCGCTTATTGGATATATATTGACGAAATTTCAGTCTTCCTCTAAAAGGTACAAGAGTCTCATCTATACAAACTTACTCGGAGGGTGTCATTTGGCACTGAAATGATGTCCGAAGCTTGTTCACAAGTGGTGTTATCTTGTGTAATTTATCATCACTAATTTCCTCATTATTACTAAAATGTATCATTTTCAGAAGTAACTGAAAACGATTTCTGGACATTACACTTGGGATTGCATTTTTGTACAATCGTTTCGTTGACCAGTATGAAAAAAGTTCTGGGAAAGAACACAACCCCATCCACAAAATAATACCAATGAAATGTTCTATTTCTGTAAGGTCTGTGGGAGTCCATTTCAGAATACGTGCGTTTGGTAGAATATTACTTCGTTTACACTATTCAGCGTATCTGTTTGTTTCTTCTACCTAAAATATATTTTATTATTATGTTATTTTAATAGAAGATTTTTTGACTCACGATTAAGCTTATGATGTCGTCATTCACAAAAACTTTGAAAAAATCATATGGCAGTTTGTCGTATTGTTCATACAGAGCAATACTAAAACCAGAGGTTGGGACACTAAACTGTAAGTTTTTTAGATTTTTCCCAGTTGCATGAGCCCACTCAAACTCATTACTCTGGTTATTTGCTTCTTTTTCAATATCATTATTATTTTCTTCATCACCCAAGTCGTCATAACGCATGTTTCTTATAACTTCTTCTATTATTTCATCCATGTAAATGGGGCTTTCTATAATTTTTTGTGAGGTAGACGGTTCTGGTTTTTGCGAAGATGGTGTACAATTATTTTTTTTGAACCGTTTAGATTTAGACCGATAATCGTCCTCGGATTCAGAACTTTCTGTAACCGGTTCGTATATTTTGTCGCCGTCAAAAATATTTGCCTCACTTTCTTCATCAGAAAGCAACTCTTTCCATAACTTCTTCAAACGTGCTTGTTCTTTTTCGTATGACATATTCACATTCACAATTACACTCACAACATCCAAACAAAGACTGCGAAAAGTAATACTCGATCGCCGTAAACACGTGTATGAGAGTTTTTATAAGTTCAGACAGGAATTACGTGATGACACATTGGACTCACATGGCTACTCGAGATGTACGCGTAAATTATAATAATAATTTATGTTAATTCCTGAATCTGTAGAGCAATAATTACAAGATTCTAAAATAAAAAACTGTTGGCCAGTGGGACCCCATTTGTCGAATATATGGTGGCATTCAACGTGTTAATCAATCTCTTTCTAAAATTTTCTCCTTTAGATCATAAAAATAATATTCATAAAAGCAATAATAATAAAAATAAAAACATTACTGTTGGCAAATCTAGCAAAAGCCATCATAATACTAATCGAGGCAGCGGTTGTTTCATGAACACTTGTAGGTGGTCTATACGGAACACTCAGAACCAACGCCTCCGTACTACCAGCTCTTGGGGCTCGTAGAATACCATAAACATTTTTACCCGTAAAAGACTAAAACGATTTAATTTAGTAACAAATAGGTAAATGAAAATAATATTACCTGTTGATTTCCCAATGGATAATTTAATGTGAAATTTTGCGTGTAAGCATCTAAACCGAGCTGTCGAAATTTAGCCAATAACCAGGAATAAGGAATTGAATTTTGATGCGTTTCCATCTCATCCAATAATTCACGGTGATATTGAAGGGCAAACGAATCATCGTGGAATTCCGACTTAACCAATCCGGGAAGTAGGGCATTTTCGGAGAAATAAGTACCCCCATTAAATTTCCTATGGGCGAGACACCCGAAATAAATTACACCTCCAATGTAGAGCATTACACATAATGCCGGATAAATTTTGGTCAATAATTTCACTATGGCGCTTTGCCCCGCACTGGGATCCGTTAATAACCCCATATTAACACCGAGTATTAATTATTTCAGTTAAAAACCATCATATTATTTACCGGTAAGAAATTTGAGGTTAACTGACAAAGTCAAATATTAACAGAGGAAAATGATGTTTGGGTTAAATCAAAGATGGCGCTAACGAGATTTAAATTTATTATTTATTAATAATTTATTATTATTAGGTTAAAGAATTCTTTTTAAGGGTTATTATCAAGAAATAGTTGTTTTATTAAATTGGTAAATAAAATAAAATCTTTTGATGGATGAAGTTGGGAATAGTGTATGTTGGGTTGCCTAAATGAGGGAAATAATGCCATTACCGAAGCACTTTCCCCATTATATCACTTTATCTGATTACATTCACCTTGATAAATATTCAACATGGCCGCTACGGTGACGTTTCTGTTTACATAATTTTATTGTATTCGTACAGTTACGATGTAACAAGAATTCGTCAGTTTTCAGGTGGGAACGCGGCCAGCGCAGTCCCACTGACACTTAGAACGTTTTGCTAAAAATAAATATACACAAATCGGTTGTCGGTGATATCAACGTCCGAATATATCCGCGAACCGATTCCTAAAACGCGCGATTAATATTCGACAGGATGGATTCGCCAAGTTAGTGGATACAAATGTAAAGAACTAGGACGTTAATTAAACCGTCACCGTCACCGCCACCACCAACACCCAGTAATAACAACCACCACATCTGCGTACAGAGTGTTTAGTGGCCCCGACGTTCATCATACACATTTTATTGTAAGTATCTTAAAGAATTGTGTATTGAAAAGAAAGAAATTTAAAAAAATGGTGTGACATTTTAATATAGAAAGTAGATCCGTTTTTGCGACCTAAATACCAAGCACAAATAGATAACATTCCTCTCAATATCATCTCAACACTCTGTTTCTTTATAAAAGTGCTGTGTCAAGTCTCTCTCTCTTGAAGGTATGTCTCATTGCAGTTTCGTTTTTTTTTTCTTCATGTGTGTTGTGTTTTGTTTCGAAGCTTTTGTTTTCAACACCTTACAGGTGACAAAACATTTTAAACATACCCACATTTAAATTTAATTACAACAATACTGTCAATTCGCTTTTATAGCAATCCATTTCGTTTAAAAAAATTTAATTAAGTACACTCAAAATTACTTAACAGATAAGGTATTTTTTCGCTTTACATGACAATTCATTCAAGGTCAATGTGATATATTTATCAATACACTGGGAGTTCATTAGGGCATCAATTAAATACTTTAGCTAACTTTCTTTTTTTCTTTGAATTCTAATTTCAATTGTTTCAAGATTTAAATTTAATTTTTAGTTATTTCCTTATTGATAAATGGGTATTACAAAAAAAATCAATAATAATATATCGAAAACGTCCACAACCTGTTAAATCTGAGCTGATAACATGTTAATTTTGTGTTGTGTTTGTGTGGTAACCAAGGGGAAAAGGATAATATCAAAATCCAAAGGTTATTTGTTGCTGATTATATCTTGCTAAACCTTCCATTAATGTTTATAATGATTGTATTAATGTAATTAACTTTTTCAAAGATAATTAACTTAATTTTATTGGCAATCAACTACTGATTTCTTCACATTCCAATGTAGGTACAGATACATAGTTATTACATAAAGATTATCTAACAAGATAAAATTAATTTCTTCTTGTAAGTTATTTACAAAATAGTTGTTGAGATGGATTAATGAATAAAAATAGATTTTTTAATGGTTATTTTTGATTGATTTTTATGTGTTTATAACTTTGTTTGTTAATATAAACGAGTCACAGACGTTTAAATGAAATTATGAGCGAAATTAAGGTAAGTTATATGATTATAAATATCTTATTTGCTTTGTTATTTTGTTTACAATGTATTTTTTGTTTATAGACATTATAAATGAGTTTCAATGTGGACAATGAGGAAATAAATGTTATTGGAGAAATGAATTCTTTTTGCTAATCTAAAAGTGATTGTACAACTACAGAGGAAGTTTTGATAATTAAGAGTAAAATTAATTTAGCTCAGAAAAGGAAAAAATGAAGGAAATTTAATCTGTCTGTTTTAAGTGTCTAATGTCCCAACAACACCATCTTTTGTTGGTCCTCTGTTTCAAACAATATTTAAATTCTACTATTTTTTAGATTTATTTATTTTAATCAATAATTTAAAGCAAAAATAAAACTGCGGTTTATTGCAAATGTTTACACTTTATATGGTCAAATGTTGAAAGTATTAAAAAAAACCGCACATAAAAATTGCTTTGATATTGGCACCTTCTCTACTTCAGCAACACCCACCCATCTCTCAAAACTATCAAAAACTGTCAATATACTAATAATAATTTTTCTTCAAGTAATTCTTTCCAAACTTTATCCACATCAATTTTTGAGGTTATTTCCTCTTTATTCTCACCACACACTTTTAATGTTTTTCCCCTTAAATTACATATACTTCTAAATAATCTTATATATTATGCATAGCACAATTGTATAACATCTAGTAAATATATAATAATTAGTTATTTGATTTTGATATTAAAGCTTAAAGAACTAATGTTTTGCACTTTCTCTCAGTGGTCCAGTCTGCTTCACAAATAAAATGGATAAATTCGACATGTGAAACACACATTTCGGTTACTATTGTTTTTATTATAATCGCAATATTGGTCGCATTTCAATCGATTAGGACACTAAGTTACTAAATCGAACGGCTTCGCCCTCTGAAGGCGATGCAGGACATCGTTGTCGAGAAGCTGGATGGCCTCAATGTTGGGATGATCATGCATTCTCTTCTCATGTTTACATGCGAATGATGTAATTTCTTATGACACTGATACTACTTCCAGGTCGCGATGGAAGTCAGTGTTTCTTATACAGGCTGTCTCACGTGACTGGTTCATTAGAACTTTTTTAGGTTCCATTATTCTCAGAGGCTTGAAATTTTGGTAACATGGGTTGTTCATTCCGATCTATTAATCTAAAATATTTTCAAGATGGCCACCACTTCCGGTCTACCGGAAGTAGACCTCAACTTCGTTATTTTAAATGGAATGCTATAGCTTTTATTACACCTTTCAATTATACATAAGAAAATATGTTAACTTTGATAACAGTTGTTGGTGCCTACCGTTTTTTGTTTTCGAGTTATTTTGATTTTAAGTGTTTTTTGTCAAATATGCACCATGCTCTTTACAAGCCCATATCTCAGCCAACGTTAACTCAAAAACGTTTTGCATTGGTACGATAACTCTTCATATGCTGCTAAATAGATTGTTATTTGTTGTATCAGTATATCTTATACAGGCTGGTAAAAATTGAGTTACCGTTTCTCTGTATTCAATTGCGTGAACGCCCCATATTTTCATACCCTATCAGAAAGGGAATTTAATTCTCTACAAATTATCTATAAATATTCCTATACCTATTTATTATAGTTTTCTTGCTATTGAGGAATTTATCAAAATCATAGGTAAAAGCTAGAAACTGTTTGTGTTTTTGTTAGAAGACCATGACATTTTGACAGTTTTTTGAATAAACTTTAGATTGCTAGCTGTTATTTAGCAAAAATAACCAAAAGAAAACGGAATAAATGAAACAAAGAAAAACTACAATTTAATGACAAAAATTAAAACCAATAACATAAAAGAATCAAAAATTTAAAATTATAAAAATAAATTAAGGGAATTTAATTCTCTATAAACTATTTAGATACTTTCCTGTGCCTATTTGTTGTAGTTGCTCTCATATTTGGAAATTAATGGACGCATGCAATGCTGGAAAGCTTCTTGTGTTTTCTTGAGTTTTCTTGATAGCTTTTCAACCATATTTATGTTATTGTTGTCATTACTTAGTTGTGTCATCACTTACTGCGGTTAATGTCTTTGAATATCATGGCGAATTATTCCCACGCCAACATTTTAAATTCGTCTTATATTCATGGCGGATGTAATAAAGTTTTGGATAGGATAAGAGACGTATCTCTTAGTTTTGGAAAGATCAAAATAACAAGAAACCATAAATTTCTATGCCCAGCAGCTTAAGATAATAGAATAAATGTTTTGTCATATTTTATTGCTTTACCAAATTCTTCGGTAAGAGGTGCTTCGGTCGATTTAGATGAATAATATTTTACAAGAAAGCACCGTAAATAAATAAATTGAACTCTCTAGGAATATCTCGCCCATCATTACGTCGAATATTACGTTATATTATTGTTTTTCATTGTTTCATTTATGCGTTTTTCTGCTGGTTATTTTTGGCAAATGGCAAATAAAAGCTAACAAACTAAAGTTTATTCAATCAATTTGTAGAGAATTAAATTCCCGTTTAGATAGGCTAAAAAGATATGGGGCATTCCATTTAAAATTTTCGACTTTCTTGCAATTGAATACAGCGAAACGGTAATTCAATTTTTGACCCCTGTATAAGGTGCGCTGATATAACAAGTGACATTCTGTTTAACAGCATATGACGAGTTATTGTAGTAATGCAAAACGGTTTTGAATTAACGTTGGCTGAGATATGGGCTTGTAAATACCCTGGTGATATTTGCCAAAAAACACTTAAAATTAAAATAACTCGAAAACAAAAAAGCGGTAGGTTCCAACAGCTGTTATCAAAGTCAACATATTTTCTTACGTATAATTGAATGGTGTAATAAAAACTATAGCATTCCATTTTAAATAACGAAGTTGAGGTCTACTTCTGGTAGACCGGAAGTGGTGGCCATCTTTAAAATATTTTAGATTAATAGATCGGAATGAACAACCCATGTTACCAAAATTTCAAGCCTCTACGAATAGTGTATCCCAAACAAGTTCTAATGAACCAGTTACGTGAGACAGCCTGTATAGCAAGGTGCATTCACATAGTAATTTATTTACACCTTTGTACTTTATTTTGGAATCTTTACATCAGAGCAACATTTGTCTTACGTTTACAACCCCACAGTTGGATCTGTATGTCCATTTTGGTTTTAATGTTTGCTTATATATTAGCAACTTGTTTCTTACTGATAACATAATATAGATGTCTAAATTTAATATCAAGGTTTTTTTCAACGTGAGTTTTCCATTTGAGTTTGAAATCTAGCGTCATACCAAGATATTGTGCGGTGTCGGCGTAAGGAACTGCATTGCCATTTATGTGTACTGACTAGTGATGTGCGCGTGAGTGAATTTTTATGTCCGCTCACGATGTAGACCCACGCGGGTCACGCATGCCACTCACGCGTGGGTCACGTCAATTCATGTGACTCACACTCGATCAGGTGATCAAATGTTTGAATCATGTTTGACTATTCATTAATCTTGTTTGATAGAATGACAGAATTAACAGTTTTATTTATCATGTTCTGAAATAAATGAGACTGTTAAAATTTTAAAATAAATAATAAAACCTGGAATATTCTTATGCGTAATACTTCCTTTAACGTTTTAAAGATCTTCCATTCATCATAAATTTGAATTAAATTTTGCACTTCGCTATAATCGTATTTACTTAAAAATTGATTACAATTTTGACCTCAACATTTAGATCAGCGTTTCTCAACCTTTTTTGACCTGCGGACCTATAGAATTTGTCCAAAAGTTGCGCGGACTGGTTAATTATTTTGAACAATGTTCTGTTAATTGCAAATTATGTAAAATGAAATAATATTAATTTTTGAACAATAATAATACAGTGTCTTTATGACGAAAGGAATAAATTCATTAAAATTTTGAATGCTCATCTAGTCAATTTTTAATTTTGATGGCTCAACCCAACCCGACTAATATCTAGTGATAAACAGCTAATTAGGATCTAGTTGATGGCTCAACCCAACTAATATTTAGTGCCAACAAGTTAGTTGGGTTAAGATTAATGGCTTAACACAGCCCATCTAATAAGTAGCACTAACTAGCTACTTAGGTTGGGTTGGGTTCAAATCAGGTTGATGGTTCAATCAATATTTAATGTTAAGTAGCTAGTTGGGTTAGCACTAATTGGTTAGGTGGGTTGGGTTAGAATCAGGTAAGGTTGATGGCTCAATGTAACTAATATTTGCTGCTAACTAGCTAGTTGGGTTAAGTTGGGTTAAGACTAATGGCTCAACACAATTAATATCTAGCTCTAACAAGCTAGTTGGGTTGGGTTGGATTGGGGTCAGACAATGTTTAGAAAAATTTTTTAATTACGCATAATCGCATATTTTTTATACTAAATGAAATTGTACTTTGTGATTTTTTTAAAAATTGTCTATATTTTATACTTTTATAAGTAGATGATTCCTGAAAATGTAAACTGTGAGTGATCGAAACCGATGAAAATAAAGATTATATTCATTGAAGTGCAAAATTGAGTTTTTATTAATTCTATATTTTGTCAAATCAACTTGATCATTAAAGTAGATATTTTAGCAGCGAACTTGGTCGTTCAACAGCTATTCAATTTGACACTTTAAGCTTAAGTACAATGTTATTGTATTACTTATAGCACTCTGCCCGCCTACCATAATCTTGGCCAAATGACGTTATTAATATCATGCTCAAGTATACTTAATAGTACTAGAAAAGCTTTATTTTAGCAAAACCACGAACACTTCCCGTTCTTCAGTAAAGGTTTGCTCTTTTCCAAATTCTTTTTCATGACGCTCAACTACATAATGGAAAATATTTTTTGATACACTTCAGGATGCAAAATAAGCTCCTTAATTTCGTTGTTTCGTCTCTTTCATGTTTTTAAAAAATCATTGGCCAACCACTTACATTGTATTCTCGAGGTTGATGAAGCCAACTCAACTAATATTTAATGTTACTTAACTCGTTGGGTTGGGTTGCATTCAGATAAGGTTCATGGATTTAAAAAGGTATTAAAAAAGGTATTAAAAAGGTATCAAGGATTTAACGCAACATTAATTATGTGTAATAGTTTTGTATTCGTCCGTTTTATTAGATGTTTCAATGTTTTTCCAACAATTAAGTCGTAGCCTCCTGTTTTTTTAATGTTTTTAGTAATTTTTTTACAAAAATTTTTATATTTCATAGTTCTTTCATTCTTACCCATGATATATTACACTGCTGATCGCTTTGGATTATATTAAGAACTCTGTTTGTTACGGTTGTTGGACTGTCTGATGTATTGCTTGCTCTTACAATTAGCACAATTTCCATTATTATTACGAAAAAAATAATCTCCATATTATTAATAGTATGGCAAATAATCTGCCACACTATTCCACCACACATCATTTTGTACCATTAATGGTTTTCAATCAAGCTCTTTGAATTTACTAATTGGTTATTTTATTATTTATGTAACATGCTTGTTGATAGTAGTCCCTTGAAACCTTTCCAAAGTAGGTTGATAAGTTGACCATCTAACACGAATATGAAATAAATACAAATTTTTGATGTTGCTGACCTTACAACTTACTTTTGGGATGGAGTGTTGTTGCTAGTTTTAGTTATTATTTGATGTCAAGTTGTTGGGTAATTTTATTAACTAATAGTAAATTATGAACTAGAAACAATCGGGTTGATTTAGGTTTGGTTGAGTGGTATACGTTAGAAGAAGAAATAAATTTTGATTGATTGATTGATTGATCTTATCTTTAATGCAACCAGACTCTACAACCTTAAAATCTTTTCACGTATCCTGTAATAATAATAAACTTGGAAATAATCGTGGCTCCAATCCAACCTAATCTTGCAGCCTTAAAATCTTTTCGTGTATTCTATGGTAACAATAAACCTAGTTCCAATCCAAACGAACCCAGCTTTACAGCCTGAAAATCTTTTCATGTATTCTTTGGTAACAATAAACTTGGAAATAATCTTAGCTCTAATCAAATCCAACCTTAACTTTAAGGTCTTAAAGGACTTTATACCTTTAAAATTTTTTCGTGCATCCTGTGGTAACACTAAAGTGAACTAAAATCCAATACTACCTTACAGTCTTAAATTATTTCCAACCCAACCCGACTTTAATTTTAGCATTACATTTTTCGGGTATTTTCATGTATTTTTATTAATAATCTTGGCTCTAATCCAATCCAACCTTACAGTCTTAAAATCTTTGCGTGTACTATATGCTAACAATGATCTTAGTTAATATCCAACCCAACCCGACTTCATAATAAATTTGGAAATAATCCTAGCTCCAATCCAACCCAACATTACAACCTTAAAATCTTTTCGTTTATTCTATGGTAATAATTAAGTTAGCTTCAATCCAATTCAACCCAACCCAAATTTACAGCTTTAAAACCTTTTCGTGTATCCTGTGGTGCCAATAAGTTTGTAAATTATCTGATGATATCATTTATTTGTTGTAAAGTACATAGTTCCTGTAACCAAATCTATGGCAGATTCTAAATTTTGCAATGACGTAATCGTGGTCCATGTTAATGAATTCAAATCTTTTTATACAGACTGTCCCGTAACAATTGTACAATAGTTTACCAGCGTATTCTCTGGTCGAAAATTGACAAAAAAATGTAAATAAAAATATATGTGCCCGAAAATGAACCATTGTTGAAATATTCCAAGTGTTGGTTTCATAGGGACTTTTTGATAATATCATTAATTATTTTTTTATAATATAACCTCTTCATGTACACACTATATAATTTGATCAACGAACACACAAACAAATTTTTAGTTTATTTGTAAATTTTCATTGTTTTTAGTCAAATAATTTCAAATAAATGGTTTTAATAATAAAAGCCGATTTTGTAATATATTAAAAAAATGTAGTTATTTTTCTTCTTCTTTCTTCTTTTTTTTTTTAAATGACACTGAATGATACTGTTACTTTATGCATGATGAAGCACCAGCATACTATGCTTCCGCTACTTGGAAGGATAATATGCTGGTGCATCATATTATTATATTATGTATATTATATTTGATATTTTTTTATTTGATATTTGGTTTTGGAGACTTCTAGGAGAAATGGTTTATTCTGAGGAAGTCCAAAATGTGCATGATTTGAAAAATCAAATTACTAACGCATTTATCGTAGTAAAATTAATGAATGAACGCATAGAAATTCATTTAAAAATCAAATCTGCTTATATTCAGAACTAAATTATGACATCATTCTTTTCCAATTTATTTGATTTTTTATGCTGGTTGAAGGATTTTCTTCAAGAATCTTTCTTTACTTGTTTTGTTAAATTATTAATAAACTGCAGAAGTTATTAGAAGAAACATATTAACTTTCATATTAACTTATTATATAACTCTTTGTTAACCGTTGTAATTTTGGATCTATGTTTATTAGGCTGTTTTGTTTATATTCGACCAGAGAATACTCTGGTATATTTTGATTGAAGTGTTATACAATCGTTGCGAGACTCTCTGTATACATATAAGCTTTCAATCAAGACAAATAAATACAATGGATTTGTCTATGGACAAAAAATTTTTTTGCGAAGACAATGTTGTATAGTATGTATTCTTAACCACAATTCAATTAAGGAAATGTTTTTTATACAGAAAACTTTAAAAGAATTCTCTACGCCTTGATGAAGAATTATTGCTTATTTAGTGTCTGATGATTAGAATAAAATAAATGAACAAATCAAGCAAGTTTGATACTATCATATAATCTTGATGAATAATGTACAATTTAAAATACATACAAAAAATTAAAGTGATTTAACGTGCATAGAGTGACAGTTTCACTTAAATTGATTTTATTTGCAGGATAGAATATTGGATAAATAAACGACAATCAATTCATAGATCCTAATATTTCGGTTCTAATTGAACCTTCTTCAGAGGATACCTTTAGATTGTTAAGAAGCTAGCTAATAATTTTAAATACTTCTATATTACGTCCAAATTTAATTTTAAATAACAGACCACGTTGTTACAACGTTGTAACAAAAGTTAGAACGTTAAAATTATTAGCTAGCTTCTTTACAATCTAAAGTTATCCTTTGAACAAGGCTCAATTAGAACCGAAATATTAGGATCTATGAATTGATTGTCGTTTATTTATCCAATATCCTATCCTGGAAATAAAACCAATTTACGTGTTACTAACGGGATAAAACTGTCTTTGTAAGAAGAAACAAAGTCATTTGATTTAGAGGTGCTCATATGTTGTAAATGATACCAGCATCAAGTATTGTTGTGCAACTAATTTTTGACACAATCTTTCGCTCCTCTTTAGTCATTCCCGTTGCAAAATATTCTTTACGAAAATGTTTAAAAGCGTTATTATTATCTATTTTTGTGGAACTGAAATTCTAAAATTCAAATAAAATATCTTTAATTAATTGATTTATTGTTTTGTCAACATATCCCTATTATCTCTAATATTGACTGAGTTTTCGTCCCATTTTTCTATTACTAAGTAATAATAATCTCACAATTTTATTTTTAATTTAAAGCTTTATCTTTTTATATTTATAGATGATGTTGGCCCGATTGTTATCGCCATGGGAACACCAGGCGATAAGGATAATGTGTGTAAGGTAGAATCAAACGATGAAAAAGAAACATCCGAAGAAAAAAAGGAGATTGAAAAAGTCACCATGACGGTTTTAACAAATCTACCAGAATATTCTTTAACGTCGTTTGCTGTAGGTTTGGAGCAGGCTCATGTGGAGGATTTTTATCCTCAGATAAAGTACTACGAAACGAGTGGTGCCGAACCAAAAGTTGGAGAGCCTTCGAAAACATTCCCAAATTTGGACGAACCCGGCCCGTCTGGTTTACAAACGCCGAAGACGCGCGCCAGTTCGAAAGTAAATTTGAAAAGAAAAAAGGTGACGTCGAATCCAAAAAAGTCTTTCTCCTGCCAACACTGCCAGAAGACGTTTCAAAATTCGGCGAGTCTAGCGAAACATCAGCAGATTCACGGTGGTTCTTCGCCGTTTAAATGCGAACATTGCAAGAAAAGTTTTTCGTCGCGATTCAAATTAGTACGGCACGTTCTTATTCATTCCGATCGAAAGCAGTTTAGTTGTACGGTTTGTGAACGAACGTTTCATCGAAAAGATCATTTAAAAAACCATATCAAAGTGCACAGTCCTAGTAAAAAAATTTACGTTTGCGATAAAACCGGTTGTAAAAAGGAATACACGTCGTTATTGAATTACAAGAAACATTTAGCGTTGCACGGAGCGGAAGAAGGAAATTTAAATTGTCTGATTTGTTCGCAAAAATTCGAAACGAAAGACGAAATTCTGTATCATCTAAAAATACACGCCGGATCGCGGACCGTGAAAAGTCCGAACGAAAAAAAATTTACTTGCGAGTATTGCGACCGACGATTTTTCACGCGAAAGGATGTCCGCCGACATCTCGTAGTTCATACAGGAATGAGAGATTTTTTGTGCCAATTTTGCCCGCAACGCTTCGGCAGGAAAGACCATCTCGTCCGTCACATTAAAAAATCTCACTCGAGAAATTGCCCGGTTGAAAATACGGAAGACTCCGCGAATCGAGACGTTGTTGTAAAATTCGAAATTGATGAGCCTAAATCCCCTGAAGACGAGGTACTTCATACGTTTCTTGGAGCCGATTCTGATCCGGTTTCATTTCTACCACAACAATCCGTTGAAGAAGTTTTAGGGGATTTGAACATCGCCGGAACCGCCGAACCTTCTTTTATGGTAGAAGATAGTGTTATTGGAATACCAGATATATTATCTTTACCTAACGAAGAATCCAGGGAAAATATGCCTTTACCCGCGTTTAGTAAGACTTTTCAGTCACCTCCACAACAATGACAATTTTTTTATCTTATTATTTATTATTAAATAATGAGGAGGTCAATAATACGAAAAATTATATCTTCAAATTAATCTTTTAATCAATTTCTTTTTTATTATTAATTTTGGCATTTTTATATCATTACGTTATCTCAAAATTGCATTTAAAAATCGTTTTTTTTTGTTGGTCATTTTGGATTTTAAACAACCGGTTCATATTCCAAAGTGGAATTTATTTGGATTGTTGATTATCAATGTGTAGTTAAAAAAATTGATAAGGTGTCCCAGAATTATACTAGTAACTTCACTTTTAATAAGTTGCTTAAAATTGTTGATATGAAGAGATTATTTTTTTAAATAATTATAATTATTGTTGTTGAATTTTTGTTATGGTTGGTGTAACAGAAAGGAAATGTTTCCACTACAAAAAATTAATGTTGAAATAAGAAAGATTTTGGGCTGTTAATTAGTTGTTAATTGTTAACATTGCATTGCAAATTAATCTTTGAATTTGGGAGGAAGCTCGAGAAACAATATTAAGATTAATTCATTATATAGAAAACTAAAGTATTTTATAGTAAACTCATCATTTTCTCTATTTAGGGTAATTTTCACCACTTCTAGATTAATTTATCCAATTTAAAAATCGTCTCATAGCTTATAGATCAGCGTTTCCCGACTTATGGGGCAAATTTAGAGAGGTACGTTTTCAAAAAATTTGAGTCTAATTGTTGACAAACATTTTTGAAAAATCATAAAAAATCGATTTCTTAAGATATCTTGATAATTTTTTCTTTTTATTTATAAAGTTTATATCGTTTGAGATATGACAAAAATTCGGTTTTGAGATACCAAGTTTTAAACTCAGAAAATTAAAAATTTCATAATCATTTTTAACAAATTGTAAAAAATATAATTCTCAAGATATCTTGATAATATTTATTGTGATTTATAAAAAAATTGCGCTTTTCAGAGAATGAATCCATCTAAATTCGTTTTCCAAATATCTTTTCAGATAAATTATATATTTAATTCATAAAGTTAAAAATTTTCATAATTATTTTTAAAATCATAACAAATCTAGTTCTTAAGATATCTTTATTAAATTTTTTGTGTTTTATAAAGAAAAGTGTGCACTTTTCCGAGGGAAAATCCATCTGCGAGTATCTCATTCGTTTTTGAGATATCAACATTTGAGCTCAACCAAAATTTGTGGCATTTCATAAAATTAAAAGTTACCTTAATTTTTTTTTGAAATATCCTAATAATTCAAACTCTTAAGATATCTTGATTTTTTTTTGTGATTCATAAAGGAAAGTGTGCACTTTTCCGATAACAAAACTATGCGTATCTCAATTCGTTTTTGAAATATCAAGTTTTGAACTTATTCTAAATTTGAGGCATTTCATAAAATTAAAAATTTCCTTAATCATTATTAAAACATTTTAAAAAATTTAATTCTTAAGATATCTTCATTACTATTTTGTTTTATAAAAGAAAATGTGCACTTTGCTGAGAACAAACCCATCCGCATCTCAATTCCTTTTTGAGATATCAACTTTTGAACTCGATCAAAATTTGAGGCATTTCATAAAATTAAAATCATTTTTGAAAAATCGTAAAAGCTCAAATTCTTAAGATGTCTTGGTATTTTTATTGTGATTTATAAAGGAAAGTGTGCACTTTTCTGAGAACAAATCCATGCTTGAGTATTTCAATTTGTTTTTGAGATATTAATTTTTGAGCTCAATCAAAATTTGTGTCATTTCATAAAATTAAAAGTGCTGTTAATCATTTTTGAAAAATCGCAAGAAATCGAATTCTTAACATATCTTGGTGATTTTTTTTTGAGCTTTATAAAGGGAAGTGTGCACTTTTCTGAGAACAAATCCATGCTTGAGTATCTCAATTTGTTTTAGAGATATTAATTTTTGAGCTCAATCAAAATTTGTGTCATTTCATAAAATTAAAAGTTCTCTTAATCATTTTTGAAAAATCGCAAGAAATCGAATTCTTAACATATCTTGGTGATTTTTTTGTGCTTTAGAAAGGGAAGTGTGCACTTTTCTGAAAACAAATCCATGCTTGAGTATCGCAATTTGTTTTTGAGATATTAATTTTTGAGCTCAATCAAAATTTGTGTCATTTCATAAAATTAAAAGTTCTCTTAATCATTTTTGAAAAATCGCAAGAAATTTAATTCTTAACATATCTTGGTGAATTTTTTTGTGCTTTATAAAGGGAACTGTGCACTTTTCTGCGAACAAAACTATGCGTGAGTATCTCAATTCGTTTTTGAGATATCAAGTTTTGAAGTTATCTTAAATTTGTGGCATTTCATAAAATTAAAAATTTCTTTGATTATATTTTTGTATTTTATAAAGGAGTGTGCACTTTTTCAAGAACAAATCCATCCGTGAGTATCTCAATTCGTTCTCTAGATATCTTTTGAGATAAATTATATATTTGATTCATAAAATGAAAAATTTCCTTACTTATTTTAAAAATTATAACAAGTCCAATTCTTAAGATATCTTGTATTTTTTTATTGTGATTTATAAAGGAAAGTGTGCACTTTTCCGTGAACAAATCCACGCTTGAGTATCTCAATTAGTTTTTGAGATATCAATTTTTGAGCTCAAGCAAAATTTGTGGCATTTTATAAAATTAAAAGTTCTCTTAATCATTTTTGAAAAACCACAAAACATCGAATTCTTGAGATATCTTTATGATTTATAAAGGAAAGTGTTCACTTTCCTGAGAACAAAACTCTGCGTAAGTATCTCAACTTGTTTTTGAGATATCAAGTTTTGAGCTTATCCTAAATTTGAGGCATTTCATAAAGTTAAAAATTTCCACGCTTGAATATCTCAATTAGTTTTTGAGATATCAATTTTTGAGCTCAACCAAAATTTGTGGCATTTCATAAAATTAAAAGTTCTCTTAATCATTTTTGAAAAACCGCAAAAAATCGAATTCTTAATATATCTTGATGATTTCTTTATGATTTATAAAGGAAAGTGTTCACTTTCCTGAGAATAAAACTATGCGTAAGTATCTCAACTTGTTTTTGAGATATCAAGTTTTGAACTTATCCTAAATTTGAGGCATTTCATAAAGTTAAAAATTTTCATAATCATTTTTAAAAAATCGCAAAAAACCGAATTCTTAAGATATCTTGGTGATATTTTTTGTGATTTATAAAGGGAAGTGTGTTCACTTTTCTGAGAACAAAATTATGCGTGAGTATCTCAATTCGTTTTTGAGGTATCAAGTTTTGAACTTATCTTAAATTTGTGATTTTCAAATTCTTAAGATATCTTGATGATTTTTTTGTGATTTATAAAGGAAAGTGTGCACTTTTCCGTGAGTAATTCTATACATGAGTATCTCAATTTATTTATGAGATATCAAGTTCTGAACTCACCTTAAACTTGTAGCATTTCATAAAATTGAAATTTTCTTTGAATTTTCTTAACCATTTTTGAAAAATTGACGGAATTCTTAAGATATCTTGACATTTTTTTATATTGTATAAAGGAAAGTATACACTCCTTTTAGCAAACAACACGATTTTTGAATATCTTAAATTATTTTGGAGATATCATGTTTTAGCCTAACCTAAATGCTACAGCATTTCATAAAATTAACATTTCTTGTAAAAATATGTTTTTTTTTCTTTTTATCTCGTGTAAAAACAGAATTTGATTTCGAATTATAAGTCATGCAACTTTTTTTTTTTTGGAGATTTATAGGTTCCAATATAAGAAAGGTTGGGAAACGCTGCTCAAGATAGTTTAATTGGAAGTTGATAAAAGTTGGACTTAATCATCAACCTTGATAAAATTGACAATATGTTGTCTTAAGAATCAGATTTTACAGTTTGTTGAAGAAAATGTTTTACAATAATTCTCTTTGGGAACTTAAAAATTAGAAAAAAGTAAGACTAAAGAATTTTTTCTCAAATGGAGAAAAAAATCTGCACGTGAAGATTGATAAATAATGTATGTGTTATTGTATGGAAGTAAATCTATGTGGAAAATGGAGAGTCAAACTATTCTTTGAGAAAGTTCTTAATGTGGTATTAATGTATTAATATCTATAAGTGTAAAAAACTTTGCCTACACCATACAGCAAGACATCTATATAATGAAGTTGGCGGTTTCAAAGAAAAAATTCGTTATAAAGAAACTGTCTTTCTGATTTTTTAAAACCTATAAAATAATCGTATTGAAAAATCAGACTAAGTACACGTCTGCGACTTTTCAAAAAAATGTTCATATTCATTTAATAGATCAAAAACATTAACTTGCACTTCTTCAATACATCAGAAGCTACACTTAATTTCAATTTCAAATCTGGCTTTTGTAGGTTTGGTAATTTAAATTGTTATCATTTATTTCAGGATTTCATTGAAGTCTATTTCAGCTGAAATCGATGCCTCGTAAATCATTCGCCTACTTCCTCTGTCAATTTTTCTGCATATCCAGTTTTGTTAAAATAATTTTTTATTGTTTTTTCTGTAATATGACTTTGCCAAACCTTTGCCAGATTCGTTATGAAAACACGGAGATCAATAACTTTATCAATGGATTGCTTTATTTTCAGATTTTTAATCACTACTTGATCCACTGGTTGTAACTCCAATGATCTATTTGGAGGAAAAAGTGGAAGTTTAAGATTTGTTGATTTTTCAGCTACGTGAGGATTGTGGGTAGGATACATTTTCACGAAAAGCACCTTTCTATTTTGTCGTAACATGTTTTTATCGAAATTTTTGAAAAAAGTTTTGAAAAGTTCGCTGGTCATCCAGGATTCTTTATTATAATCGTTGTCCAGTTCTAACGATTCTTAGTCCTTCAAAAGCATCTCAATTGCCTGCTTTACGCTATTACTATTATCTGCAGTTATCCATTCTTTGCTGTTTCTACCATCAAAACATCAAAGGTTGATATTCGTCCATATTAAATACATCATCAGACTAATCTTCCAAAATCGTTTTTGAAATTCAAAGAAAATCATCAAGACCCAACATTTTTGCATATTCAATTTCTGTTCAATAAATTGTCTTGAAACCGGTAAACCTATTTTTTTCTGCATTCCATTGTCGATATAATATTAATTTTGTCAACGATACTTAAAACGTTTCGTTTAGACAACGTGAAAAACGAATTCTATCTATTGATGCGAAATGAGCAAATGTAAAATGATCTTGTGGTGCCATGTCTAACAGCGCCTTTAATTTTGGAGCATAGACGATCCCATGTGCATTAACTCTGTGTGCGGATATGACAGTTTTGCATCACAGTGTATGGGCTGGTACACAAAAACGCATGACAAAGGCGCCAGATGCCACACATCTGAATAAAGAAGTCGAAATTTTTTCATTACGTAGAACGGTTTTGATTACGGTCTTAAAAAAAATCGTTATAGAGAAAATTCTTTATATAGAAGTTCGTTATTTAGAGGTCCTAATGTATTTGTGACTTTTAAACAATGCGTATACAAAGCTATATGCAACCACCATACAAAGATATATGAATTATTTTAATTTGTTGCAATAATATAATTCTGGGATATCGTATGTAAAGAAGTTATATAATTGGAAATTAAAAAATTGTTAAAATTTGAAATTTTAAAACTTAAAACGATTTTAAAAGAATGTTTTTTAAGTATTTATAAAACTTGAGCGTTACTTTTATCCCTTAGGGAGAGAAAATTGTTTTACGCTTTTTAATATTTAAGGACTTACTTTGCATTCGAAGATACATTTCTTTTTTTTTTTAATTAAATTTTACCCAATCTTGTCAACCATCTTTTTTTAGAATTTAATTTTTTATTGTATCGTGTACGTTTTAAGGTTTATTTTGCGTTGTTATTTTTATTAGGTTTTAAATTAATCTCTCTCCCTATAGGCATTAAAAAGTTTATTGGAAGTTTCTATAATGATCTGTTACCTTGATGATTTTAGGAGTTTATATGTACAGGGTTTTCTTTCATAAGATTCGACCACACACGACGAGTGTTTTCTTTTTAGATTTAATGGTGCTATACGAAATTATTTGTACGTTTACGCATAATCGTTAAGGACATACTTTAGCGTTAATATTTATTTTCGTAGAAATTAAATTTTTATTTAATAAATTCAGAAAACATTTTAAACTGATGAATCGATAAAAAAGTTGTGCCGCTGTTAGTACTTAACAAACCAATCCAATAATTTTTTCATTTTGATTTCGTTTTATTACTAATTCGTGTAAATAACTTTTAATAATATAAAATTAAAAACGCACAAATTAATAGGACTACGCGGTTTAAATTTAAATCACTTTAAACAACTCAGTGTTTAGTTTTGTTTATTTTTTGTAGTCGTATGCAAGAATCCTGTCGTCACCGAAGTACAAAGCTTTAAAAGTTAAAATAGAAAATGAAACAGGTCGGTTCGCGTACATTTCGTTCTTTTAGCTACTCGCAGGTGTGATATTATTATTTATGTGGCGAAGTGAACGCGACCAACGCCTTTCCATAATTATTGTTTGTTTATTATTATTATTTTTTTAATTATATGGTACATATTCCGTTGTTTATTGTCTATCTACCTCATTGCAAACAATCATTGCTGTACAATCAGCTAGTCATAGTTGTTAAGCGCAGTTTTTTATCGCAATATTTAAAAATATATATTTTTCAAAAACAGAAATGTAAATATTCTTATACTAAAAGTTAAAAAAGAATTATAAATTATGTACATTGATTATATTTTTATATAAAAAATATAGTATTATTTCTACTTCCTGGTGGAGATTTATTTTCACTTCTCTTGCTAGATTTATTTGGGATCCTTATCGATAATTTATCAAACAGCTGTTATAATTCAGAAATACTTTTGCGATAAGATAAATGTGTTACATAATGTATATTTACGTGGGTCGTTATCGGTCATTATAATTAAAAATAATTAACGTGGACATTAATTATCCATCTTGCAAAATACATTGAACATTAAAGTTAAATTATAACAGCGCCCGAAAACTTAGAAACTTTAGCTGAGGATGTGAAAACCCAAACTGCATTTAACAAGAAACTTTCGAAGAATTATGAACTATAACACTAACATTCGTATGTAGTTTTAATGGGAAAACGAATTGTTCTTTGGGGCTTCTTACTTTATATCTGCCCTTATTACTTTAAACTAAAACTTAAAATGAAGATAAATTGGTGTAGAAAAAGGACAACTTCCTTTTAAAAATGATAATGTACAAGAATCGCTTTACGTCTAGTTTCACAAAAAAGCCCTTTTCGTGGCTATCAAAAAGAGAAAAGACGAAACGAAAATAAAACAATCGCTTTATTAAAGGTGAACAAAAGAGGGAAGTTGCGGCCTTGTATTGTTACAACTATCGAAAGAGAGCTTTTGTCAGCGGGGGCTAATTAAACGCCTTGGCGTCCTTTGAATGCACCTAAATTTTCCGTATCTCGGAAAAATCGTCGGGAGAAAATTAAATTTTTTAATATGAGCTTTCCATTTTCAGCTTGGTCGAAATTTCGCCGAGTAGTTTTGACGAAATTTTCCTTTTCTTCGATATCCGCGTAGTTTTCCAATTCAAATGAAATGTTAATTCCGCCCGATTCCGGCGATTTATACAAATTGATGGCGCCGGGAACTTCACCTTCGTTCCTTTTCCCCAACGGCCAGATGAAGATGACGACTTTTTCTGGAACGAAAAACTTTTAATAACGCCGGTACCCTCATAGCCCCCCGGTACCATTCGCACCTAAAACCGTTAATGGCCACAGAAAAAAGGGGTGAAGGGACGTAGTTTGTATTCCCATCACGCGCCTCGTCCGCCTTTGATTGGCCCTCATTATAACAGGAAACGAGGTGAACAGGAACCGTAGGGTTTATCACGTGACGTGCGTTTCAAATTATAATTTTACCCTATATATAGGGTGTTTCTGTACGTCGTGACATAATTTTAATCAGTAATATTAGAATGAATACAATGACGGTTAGAATGAAAATTGTTGGTCTAAATCCATAAATGACTAAGATATGGGCCTATAAAGTTAAGAAATTTTGAAACTAGAAAAATAAAAAAATAAAATTTGAATGTTTGCAATGTTATGCGAAATCGTTTAAGATTATTTTCGAAATTAAGAAAGTACGGGACCAATACTATATATATGTATGGTGCCCAATTCCCGATACCAAAAATGCTTTCAAGGTTCAGGAGGCTAAACGTCCTGAAATACCCGAAATCATGATATGTTTACAAAGAAAACCTTTAAAAGCCCCCATTGGGTTTTTTACTTTAGTGTTACTCTAGGACTTGGTTCTAGGAGGTTTAATACTGCTTCCAGAATGAATCTATTGATGATTTGATATTGCTTATAAAAGACGTGATATGACTCCGTAAGGGTTTTTATTGTTTTCAGATAACTTCCAGAAAACTTGAAAAAAAGATTTGAAATGCTTCCAAAAGGCTTGATACTGCTTCTAGAAGACTTGATCTGCTTCTAGAAGACTTGAAGCTGCTTCTATATGATTTAATACTGTTTCCAGAAAACCTGATATTACTTGCAAAAATCTTGAAATACTTTCAAAACACTTACAATGCTTTTGATACTGCATCTAGAAGACTTGAAATGCATCCAGGAGACTTGATATTACCCTAAATGTTATTTTATGAAGTAGACTTGATGAGAATTTTAATGAAGAAACTACAAAATAAGAACAATAAAAAGGTAACCTAATCAAACAAAATATTAATTAAACTAAATATGGAGCTAAATTGGACCAAGTCAGTTAAGCGAGAATGTTAAACTGTATTTCATTGGCCCTTGAATATCAAAAATATATATGATACATTATAATAGTTAATCAAACCCCATTTCTGCACCAAATTGTCGAATTACTCCAACCTTTTTGTTGGAATGCAATAGCTTGAGGATTTTCAATTCAAGATCAGAATTAATTCGAAGTTCTGACATATCTAAGTATTTTCCAACAAAACTGAGGTATATTTGAGTATCGTCAGCATGCATGTGGATCTTGCAATGCTTTAGATTAGCTTTTTGTCTAAATTAAATATAATGATGGTTCTAAAATTGATCCTTGAGGTACTCCTGAAGTAATAAAACCTCTCTCCGACAAATTACCCTGAAATTTAACAATTTGAGAACAACGTAAAAATAGTTTTTGAAGAAATCGGTAGCCAACGGGGAGGAACCAACAGAATGAAACAGAGCAAGTAAAGTCAAATGACGGAGGGTGTCAAATGCCTTAGAAACATCAATTTTAAGGATGAGAGCCGTAACATTTCCCTTATCAAATCCACGCAAGATAACATCGGTCACATTTGGAAGAGCTGTAGTACAGCTGAAACCAGTATGAAAATCAGACTGAGTGGTCTTTACATACACAATCCTTCTACTAGCTTAGAGTAAATATTTAAGATGCTGATAGACCGAGATCTTTTAGTTTTGAGCGGTTCCTGCATTTTGGGATGAGAGACACTAAGGCAGTCATCTATTGATCAGGAAAGGTACCTAGCTCAAGACAAAGATTGACAATATGGTACAAAAATGGAACAACCACATGGTAATACAGAAGTAACATCTTTACGCTAATGCCATCACTTCTACCTGCTTTGGTTTTGATACATTGCAGCGGACGATAGATTTCGTCTTATATAAGGAAAAGAATAAAGTAGTACAGATCTAAGGCAGAATGTTATAGTTGTAGAATTTAATAATCTCTTAGACTTAATACCGTTAATGCCTGAAGACCGAAAATGGTACCCCAAAATTTCTTGGTCACTACCCCTGAATATGTGAGACAAAAAAGCTTTTCTTCATGTTGAAGTCCATTATTGATGAAATTACGTAGTTCTTTATTTTAGATAAAAACAGAGAATGATTTGGAAGCTTAAAATGACTTATAGTCTTTATGTATGTATAATAAATCAACTTTATTATTAATACCAGACATTTGCAAAAATTCCCACCAATGCATAGCACACAGGTGGTCTAATAAAGCTTCCGAGATGAAACCTTTAAAATCTTTATAAGTAATACTCTTTACAGGATTTAGACGTATTTCAAATGATAAAGTGACACAAACAAGTGAATGATCAGATATAGTGTGAATATCAGAATCTCCTAATTAATGACATAGAGCATCCATATTTAATATTATAAAGCTTAACTTCGTGAAGACTAAACTGCCAATGGTAGAAATAAATGGATTACCATAAAAGCCATCAATATTTAAACCATTGATGTTGAAATCATTCAAGCAGACAAATTCCTCAGAAGATCAAGCAAGATAGGATAGGACGTTTTTAAAACGCTTCCAAAATATTAAGAATTTGTTATGTTTCCAGTAGGCTTGATACTGCTTTCAAAACATTTACTACTGCCCCTACAAGACTTGATACAGCTTTCAGAAAACTTGGTATTGCTTGCAGAAAACACGAAATGCTTTCAGAAGACTAGCAATATTTCCAGAGGACTTGGTACTGCTTCTATAAGACTTGAAACACTTCCAGAAGGCTTGATAGTGCATTTAAAAGATTTGAAATGCTTTCAGAAGACTTGATATTGCCACTGAAAGATTTGATATGTTTCCAGAGGACTTGATACTGCTTCTAGAAGACTTGGAACGCTTTCAGAAGATTGCAGACTGCTTCCAAAAGACTTGATACTGCTTCTAGCAGATTTTACATGCTTTCAAAAGACTTGATATTGCCTCCAAAAGACTTAAGATGCTTCCAGAAGACTAGCAATGTTTCTAAAAGGCTTGATAGTGCATCCAAATGAGTTGAAATATTGGAAATATATGTTTTGACGTGATACTGCTTCTAGAAAACTTAAAACGCTTCTAGAAGACTTGAGATTGCTTCTAGAAGACAGGATATTGTTTCCAAAAGACTTGATATTGCCTCTAGAAGACTTAAGATGTTTCCAGAAGACTAGCAATGTTTCCAAAAGGCTTGATAGTGCATCCAAATGATTTGAAATGCTTCCAGAAGACGTGGTATTTCCACTGAAAGTGGAAATATACGTCTTGACGTGATATTGCTTCTAGAAAACTTGAAACACTTCCAGAAGACTTGAGATTGCTTCTAGAAGACAGGATATTGTTTCCAAAAGACTTGAAATGCTTCCAGAAGATTTGATACTGCTTCTAGAAGACTCGACATGCTTCCAAAAGACTTGATATTGTTTCTGGAAGATTTATAATGCTTCAAGAAGACTTGATACTGTATCTAAAAGACTTGAAATGCTTGTAAAAGACTTGATACTGCATTTAGAAGGCTTTAAATACTTGCAAAAGACTTGATACTGCTTCTAGAGGACTTGAAACGTTTCCAGAACACTTGAGACTGCTTCTAGAAGATGGGATATTGTTTTCAGAAGACTTGAAATGCTTTCAGAAGATTTGATACTGCTTCTAGAAAATTTTACGTGCTTCTAAAAGACTTGATATTGCCTCTGAAAGACTTGAAATACTTCCAAGACTAGCAATATTTCCAGAAGGGTTGATAGTGCATCTAAATAATTTGAAATGCTTATATATGTTATATATTGATATATGTCTTGACGTGATACTGCTTCTAGAAAACTTGAAACACTTCCAGAAGACTTGAGATTGCTTCCAGAAGACATGATATTGTTTCCAATAGACTTGAAATGCTTCCAGAAGATTTGATACTGCTTCTAGAAGACTCGACATGCTTCCAAAAGACTTGGTATTGTTTCTGAAAGATTTAGAATGCTTTAAGAAGACTTGATACTGCATCTAGAAGATTTCAAATGCTTGCAAAAGACTTGATACTGCTTGTAGAGAACTTGAAACACTTCCAGAACACTTGAGACTGCTTCTAGAAGATTTTATATTGTTTCCAGAGGACTTGAAATGCTTTCACAAGAGTTGATACTGCTTCTAGAAAATTTTACATGCTTCCAAAAGACTTGATATTGCCTCTGAAAGACTTGAAATACCTCCAGAAGACTAGCAATGTTTGCAGAAGGCTTGATAGTAATAATGATATAGCTTAATGATTTAAAAGATTTGAAATGTTTCTAGAGGACTTGATACTGCTGCTAGAAGACTTGATACTGCTGCTAGAAAGTTTGACATACTTCCAAAAGACTTGATATTGCCTCTGGAAGACTTGAATTGCTTCCAGGAGACTAAAAATTCTTAGTAAAGAGCATCATACTAAATTATTAATGGTGTTATCTGGATTAAAGTTATCATTTTCAATTAATTTTTTAACTATGTTGTACTCTTCAGCTTAGCGATAGCACCTATTACAAATTTTTTTTGGAGAGCATATGAGACATTTTGATTTTTTTCTGACCTTTTCAGACCCAATTCAAGCTGTTTTTTGAGAGCCGTCAATCGCCGTTTGAATCTATTCTCAATTCAGTTTTTTTTTAGAATTTAGTCAGAAATTCAAAAAAATAAATTGGGCATTTAAAAATTTTCCAAGCTGCTATTAAAGATTTATCTCGTAATATCAACCGTATTTTCATTGCAAAACGACGGGCGGTAGAAAAATCATTCCGCACATTTTAATTTTATCTTAATTTCGAGACATTGAAAATCCCGGCACTTCTTAGTGGTCTCGGGCCTATCATTTCTTTCATGAAATCCCGGGACCAAATACCAGGATTGGATACCCTACTACATAGGATGGTCACAAAGGTTATTAATTTAAAACGTTTTTATTACGTCGAAAACCTTTAAATTTTGTAACTCATCCGAAAAGCCCATTTCTTATTAAATTAATTAAAATAAATTATACATTTTCAGATTGGAACCATACATGAATATCTCATTTCGTTTTCGAGATATCAATTTTTGGGTTCAACCAAAATTTGTGGTATTTCCTAAAACAGAATTTCCTTAACTATTTTTGGGGAAATCATAGAAAATATAATTCTTAACGTATCTTGATGGTTTTTTTTTGTGGTTTATAAAGAAAAGCATGTATTTTCTTCAATAAAACCATAAATATATTAATAGATATCAGTATTAGAGTTTAACCTAAATTTCTTCTTAAGAATTCTTGAGTCTGTATAAATTTTCGACTTCCGATCAACATGAAATAAAATGACAAAAGAGTTAATAAAAGATAAATTTTACCCCACTTTCTAAAGGAAAGGGTTCTTGTTTTAGTTGCTATGGAAACACCTTTAGAACTCTTCTAAACTAATTAACACGTCAAGTGCAACCCCTTTTTCACATGTGACCCAGACAACGAGTTTTCAAGAGTACAAAAAGATGACTATTACAAGCACTTTTTAGGGGACAAGTGTATTCTAGTGGAAACGTCGCTTTAACCACTTCATTCGAACGGGTTAATTAAAGAAAACAAAGAAATTCATTGATTTTCCCGAACAAAAAGAAATCTACGTGGAAATTAAATAATTAAATTTTGAATTGCGTCGGATGCAAGGTGCGGAAAGTTGAATGCGACGAAATGAATAAATAACACTCGCGTTCTAACACCTTTTCATTAAACTCGTGAGACCGTTAAAATTTACGGTCAGATGTAATTAATTTAAGAAAATTAATAAGGCGCGGGCGTTGCCGAAGCTAATGGCTGGGGCGACGTAATTTAATAAACTGTTGCATTTGAAATTAGCACAGACAGACACCGCCAACTTTAAGTCACTTAACGATAATCTACTCACGTTCTTGAATTTAATTTCAAAAACGTGAAATATCTTTTCGGTCCGAATGGCAGCATCACGACGCCAACCGCTTGATTTTATGTGGACGTAAACGCGACGGCCCGATTTTCTTAAAATTTATTGATGAAGTTTACTAACTCATTGCTATGAAGTTTTAACATTTATGTCTCTCTTCGACTGGATTATGGACGTTAAGGGGGAAATATATGTCCAATTGGAATGAATTACGTTTCGAACATAGATTCGAATTGCCAAAATTACTTTATTTTCTAATTGTGCATAAATCTTTTTAAAACATCTTTTATTATGGCATCTTTATGAACGAACATTATTTTTATTATCATTTCAAAAACCAAGATGTCCAAAATGTCTTCAAAGGATTGATAAAAAATTTTGGTAACTTGATTAAAAAAGATAAATTGATTTATTAAATTTATTCATATTATTGTGAATGCAATTAATTCCCTTACAGTTTAAAAATTAAAATTTCATTTTGATTTAAAACACAAATAGGTAGTTCTATGATAATGAATTTAATCATTCAAATTTAATTAATAATCGCCGATAATGGGATTAACTCAAATGTCGTCATAAAATTATGCGCATATTTATTCGAGAGGGAATTATAAAATAATAAATTTAATTACTGCCAATATGAGAATACGTTTTATATCCCAACGCCATGTTAAAATTAATCGGCGAACATTAATGTTGTTTCTACCGAAACCGATAAATCATTTTTAACGTAAATCATGGGTATAACCATAAATGTTAATGTAATTCTATTTAACACCTGCACAGATCCGAAATGGGATCGTTTCTTGAGAGCGGTGCGCCATTGTAGAAAGGCGGAGGGTTAACGTCGCATCGCCCGTCCGAAATTGCGACGCCAAGTACCGCATCTATTGTAAACCGACGACGCCAAAGGGCGCTTAATGGCACGTGACGCAAAAGCTTCAGGCGAAAACCGACTTCTGAAACTTTGTGGGCTACTCGGGCAAAACGTGCGGGGTTGCAAAGTGAAGGAACTCATAGTTAGATTGGTTACGGACGATTTAGTCTCAATTTGCCACGGTCACATTCGCTTTTCCGTAGGTATATGGTAATGATGGTAAGAAGTTACTTCAATTTATGGAATGATATTAGTATTACATCTACATACTTTCAGATTTTCATTATGGGTGGTGTATACAGGGTGATATAGAAAAAAGTACATTGCATAGTGCCACACAATAGAGTACACTAAAATAAGAAAAAAGTTCCTTTGAACATGGGTCCACAAGGCCTTCGGTTAAAAGATACGGGGTGTTGAATTTTATTTTTTTTGAGTTTTTTTTTTTTAATGTCTAGCCAGAGACGCAAAAAATGGATAAAATGTGGTATACAGGGGTTTTTTATCACGCTAAATTCAAACATCATCTTAGTTTTGTGATTTCTGATGGAGAGCGCTACATACTAATGACACTTGTCAAACTGATGTAAGAATTGTTTGAGGTATTTTCTGTTCGTGATTAAGTTTTTCATTGGCTTTCACACTGATTATTCAAAATTGCTTTCAAAAATGGTTCCCTACACTTTTGAAGAATACAGGGACATGATGATGTGTTACGGCGAAGCTAGTTCAAATTCTTACGAAGCTCAACGTATCTATCGAGAAAGATATCGAGCAAACAAATTCAGGCGCAATGCGCCTGAGAGGCACAATCGCAACACATATTCTTAATTAGCACTTTAAAAGCATTTATTGATGTTCAATGGTAGTTTTAACCAAGAAAAAAAAAGTATATTGAAAAGAAACCGCATTTATTAAAGAAAATAATACATATAAAAAATTATAAAAAGAATTTATCTAAGAAAAAGAAAGAATATTAGAAAAAACGAATTTATTTTCAAAATAATATGTAAAATATATATTAAAAAATTATTGTTGTCTTGTAGAAACTGAATGAGTTTCTTCGCAGAGTCAGTTTCTTCGGCAGAAGACCGACATTGACATGCAGCATAACAGGTACCGCACACCATATTTACGTGAGACATGCAGAGTGCAGACCGTCATTGTTTACACTCATAATTTGTCATCCTTCTGAAATTCCTTTCATCTGTACAGGTTGAACACCTATGCCTTTTTGGAGGTGGAGGAGTTGAATTTTCTAAGTCATCAGCTTCAACGATGGGTTGGAACCGTTTTAGTCGCATTTGCAGCTGGGTATTGATTCCAACAGTCTTCATACTTATCCGAGTTAGCTGTTCCATCGTCAGCTGATGGGACAATATTTTTAGAAAAACTTGTCTTTTTAATGGTTCCGGTTGATTGCCGAGGTAAATTACTTGGGAGTTAATACCACATTCAACATTGTGAAGAATATTACCATGGGCCACCGGTTCACATTTCGGTTCACGCTGTAGGTTCACACATCTGATCTACAGTATCGACAGCGTCCTTGGTGGAATTATAAAAAGTGATTATCTCTGGCTTTTGTTTCTTTTCAGATTTAGGATCGATGGCGTTGTCGTCATGTAGTGTAGATACGAATTACATTCTTCTTTGCTCGTGGTATGTAAGATGCTAAAGTTTTTCCATTATTGAAACCAAACATGCTGGTGTATTGTTTCCTTCCTTTGGCTAAGACAAATGGTGGAAGCAACTGTCTTTTATTTTTTTCTCACAGTTCCAACGTATCATAAATTTCTCTGTTTCAAAAAATCAATGAGATCTATATCGATAATCCAATTATCGGCTGTAATGTTACGACATCTTCTAAATATCGGTTTAGCCATTCTTTTTACTACCTCACACGGCTTATTACTGACAGCAAAAACACCTTCAGGCTGTTTCCTAGCATAAATCTCCATATTAAACGTATAAATGGTCTTGGCATCAGCAAGGGCAAAACATTTTATGCCGTACTTGTTCGGTTTGGACGGTATGTACTGCTGAAATGCACACCATCCACGGAAACCTGGTAGCATCTCATTGATTGTCAAGTTTTCTCCGACGTTATAATTTTTTTGACAGTTTTCTACAAATTTTTCAAATACGTCCCGAATTGGAGCAAGATGATCGATTTACTCTGGTAGTAAAATCGTCAAGTCGAAGACAACACATCAGAGTTTTGAACCGTTTGATATTCATTACCAATCCAAATTTCTCGACACAGTCGCCTTCTTTTCTCCAAAGCTCCTCCAAACTTTGACGATTTCCTCTCAGTACTCCTGCCAAGTATAATAAACCAATAAAAGCCTTTAGTTCGATGACGTCTCTTTATCTGGAAAATTTATGCTTTATCGATTAAATATATTGGTTTGTATATCTAACTATTGTATCCAAAATGTCGTCAATGAACAAATTATGCCAACAATGAACCGCAATTTGAGCATTTTTAGCGTTTCCTTTGACACCAGAACGTTCAGTTATAACATTGTGACATCCTCTACGAACATTTCTTGTTGGTGGATTTTTATACCATTTGGTTGTTTTATCCTTTCCAAAAAACCAGTTGGCTTCAGTACCAGGTTCGCATTCATCTTGAAATTCCTCACCATCCTGCTCCGTTTCTGAATCGTCTTCACGTTTTTCAACGAAATCTTCCAAATTAATATCACTCACTTCTCGAAAATCCTCGTTCACTGAGGGATCTTCCTTGTCGTCTTCGAGAAGATTTGTTATATCATCAAAATGATTTGAAGAATTTTGGGACATTTTAGCGGAAATAAAGGACAGTCGGAACCACCAGCTATTTTGGAACTAATTTTACTTCAAGATTATGTCCTCCTTTTATATATACCTTTTACTATTGAGAACAGCAACTTTTGTAGTTGTGAGAATTCTTTATTTGGTTTAAAAAATATAAAACTTCGCGATGACTTTTTACTTCTAGTTAGGTTTCGAAGATAAGATTTGTTCTCATTTGTCTCTCAAAACTCGTCAATTATAATCTTCCATGGGAAGTAATGTAGTTATATTTCAACAAATTTATTTGCGGTGACATCAGTAATTGAGGGATCACGGACAAGTCTTAGCGTTGAGTGGAGAAAAATATTTATTTTAGAACTTAGTTCAGTAAATGTCCTTACTTTATACCTTTTTGACTGAGAATAACAACATTTGCAATTGTGGGAATTCTTTTCTATTTGGTTTGAGAGATATAAAACGTCGCAACAACTTTTACTATAACTAGGTTTTGCAGATAAAATATTTGTTCTCACAAATAACATATCAATAGAAGAAAAAATAATAAATAGAAATATTATAGAATATTACGTCATATGTGAAGAAACAACTAAAATAATCACATGATGAAAAAAATCGATTTATTGGCAAAAATATTTATGACGCATCTGGGCGCAATGAGCTTATGAAATCAAGGTAATAATAAATCCATTCTAAAAAACGTGCGAGCGGAATACTGTAATCAGTAGGTAAAGAAAGTAGACTATAAAGAAGTACAGATTTCTACACTTTTTATGATTCAATAGAGGAGCGAAAACATTCTACTTGTGCCTGTCAGGCCAGTTGCGCCCGACGGAGGGTTAAGACAAGTTCCTAACATTCGAACATTTATTGATGTGCATAGGCGTTTGAGAGAAGATGGTTGTTTAAAAAAAAACAAAAATTGAATAGTGGGGTTTCCAGAACTCGTCGCACTGTGCGAAACGGAGAAACTATTTTACGAATGGTAGAAAATAATCCGAGAACAAGCACCAGAAAAACAAGTTTAGCGGTGCGAAACCTGAACCGTGAATCAGTTAGACAAATTTTCAATAAACAACTTCTTCACCCATATCATTTCCAAAAAATTCATTCACTATTGGAACATGCCGTTTTGCCCGTGTACAATCTTGCGAATGGTTGCAAAACCAAAGACAAAACATTATTTCATCAATTTTCTTTACTGACGAAGCTGGTTCTAGTCGTGATGGTATTCTGAACCTACATAACATGCACCATTGGAGTGATGAAAAGCCTCATCTGACTGTAATTCGAAGTCACCAATATGGGTTTTCTATTAATGTGTGGGCAGGTATAATTGACAATTACTTAATACTGTATCGAAATTTCTTGAAGAATGATTTAAACACATTATTAGAGGATGTTCCATTGGCTATTATTGGAAGAATGTATTCCATGCATGATGGGGCGCCAGCTCACTTTTCTCGAGTGACAAGGGAATACTTGGATAGAAGATTTGGAAATACGTGGATTGGTCGAGGGAGACCTGTACCCTGGCATGCTCGTAGTCCCGACCTTAATCCCCTCGATTTTTCATTTTGGGGATTGATGAAAAATGAAGTTTATACTGTAGAAATACATAATGAAGAACAATTGTGGATAAGAATTATGGAATCGGCAGAAAGATTTCGTAATATCCCAGGAATATTTCAAAGATGCCGTCAATCATTGTAAAGAAGAATGGAAAAATGTATTGAAGTACAAAACAGTTTGAACATCCTCTAAAAACTTAATGTTTTGTTTTAATTAAACATATTTATCATCATATCATTAAAATTTAATTGTTGAAGTATTTATCATTGTTTTTGCAAATAAATAAGAAAAAAATAAAATTCAACACCCTGTATATTTTAAGCGAAGGCCTCGCGGACCCATGTTCATAGGAACTTTTTTTCTTATTTTAGTGTCCTCTATTGTGTGGCACTATGCAATGTACTTTTTTCTATATCATCCAGTATAACTCGGCTTATTATTTAGTTGGAAAATGAAAGAAAAATGTCGTCTAACAATAAGTTATAAAAGTAAAGTTTAATGGGCTATCAATCTTCTCCCGCCTAATTGATACGATGTCACCTTCATCACTCATTAATACTTTTTTCCGTTTTTGGGTTCGATCGTTGATGAATTATGAACGATAATGAAAGCTGTAATTAATAATTAGTCTCGGTTTTAGTGTTAAATTGCCACATATTGAGTTAAAACGTAAATTTAAGTATTCTTAGTTCAAAAGCTCAAAATATTTTCTTTTTTTGTATACGTCAACTTAGTATTTAGGAAGATTGAATGTTTTTTGTATTAAAAATTAAATATTCAAATAAATAAATTTCAATTTTCACGCAACCTTAATTACACCACCGTAAAATAAGTTGCCTAACGTAGGATTATTATTAAAGGTTTATATGTTTATAATTTACGGGTTTCTTATAAAAATCGAGCCTCACGTATTTTTCTCTATCTCTCATAGAAAAAGGAGTTTCCCTTTAAAAGTGTACTATTTGGCCTAAACTCTACATAGTTTAGTTTATGTACAGGGGCGGCTGTATATTTTCGGTTTTTTTATGTAGGCAACAAAGAAGAATTCAAGATATGGCCATGAAATAAAAAAAAAACGCTGATTTATAATAAGTTGCAAATCGCTTTTAATCGGTCTATGGCGAATATACGTATTAAGATTTCAACAATCTGAAAGTGTTTATTGTCTGATTACGATAAGCTCGAGAAGAAAAAGTGCAACGTTGTTGAAAATCTACCAAGCATTTTGTAATTAAGTAAATATTAAGTTCATTTTATCACACTTGCGCCCACTTTTACCAACCTCGAGTTAAACTAAGTAACGGTGGTTATAGCGATTTTAAGCGCTCCCATTGGATATGAGTCGGTTTTGAGGTGGTAAACTCTGTATCTCTTACAGATTCAGAAATACAGGGTGTTTTTCAAAAAAGTGCATATTTAAATATTTTTCTTATTGAAAAATATTTAAAATAATAATATCCTTTTATGTGAAAATATATCCAAAGTAACTTTCTATGCAAAATCCGATGGAATAAGTTAACTTTCCCTCAACGTTATATTTTAGTACTAATTAACAAAAAATGATTTTTTTTTTAATGGAACACCTATATATTTCTGCATATTCGCCGAGAGCATAAAATTTCCTTTCCAAAAATATAGCACACTTGGTATCTCGTTCAACGCTTCTTTGAAATATACAACTTTAATTTGAAACTTTTAATTTGCGTACTTAGTAGATTAGTGGACTTTGACGGCGCTTTGATATAAAAAATGCATTATTTATGAGTATCTATCTGATAGAACTGGGTAATTACATGTACGTTAAATATAATTACCGTTACAAAATACTGTTTCAAAAAAGGAATTAATTGCAAGTGCAAAGTACTATCTTATACTTAAAGGTGTTTAACTACCCAAATTAATTAAATCTTAGTACGAATATATCTGATATGATAATATTAGATACTTGAACTTGGTAAATTTTCAATTTGAAAGGAATGTATTTAGTAGTATATAAAAATAAAATCATCACGTGCTATTTGAGTTAGTGTGCAAAATCAATTGTGAGTATTTCTTGTTAGATAGGATCCTCAACTTATCCAAATTGCGTGGTTTATGAGTGTACACATGGTTCTGTAGAGACCTATTCGTATTCTGTAGAGAACTAATGTGTGAAAAAAATGAAGCCACGCATACGCCAAGCCATACTAACCACTCCATCAATGTGAACATCGAACTGTAGTTGTTCATCTATTATTATGCCAAGATCTCTAATATGTGCTCCGTTTAATGTGTAATTGAAACTAATGATATTATCTTTTCGCTTAAAAGTAATTACATTGCATTTCGAAAGGTTCAATTTTAAAAAATTAGACTGACAGTATCGTTCCAAGTTATCAATATCACGCTGCAACCTGGAGCAATCCGAGGGTGAAGATACACGAAAAAAGATTTTTAGGTCATCGGCATACATTAAACGTTAGACCAGTTAATGATATTGAAAATGTTCAGGTTAACAGCCGACCACCAATACCAAAGCCTGCCAACTTTCTCAATAATAAATTATGATCGAGGCGATCAAATGCCTTGCTGAAGTTAGTGTAAACTGCATCAACTTGATAAAAATCATGAAGAGATGTGGCGATGTAATGAGTGTACTCAAGCAAGTTAGTTTCAATGGATCGATCTGCAAAAAAACCGTGCTATCTTAGATCAATCTCATTCTTTACAGCAAAGAATATACGTTTATAAACTAGCTTTTCGAAAATTTTACTAAAAATTGACAGCAAAGATATTGGCCGATAATTGGTCACATCACTGCGATCTCCCTCCTTAAATATCGGCAGAACGCGAGCACACTTCTAGGCGGTTGCAAAAATACCCTGCTCTAAAGAGGCGTTATAGATCATATGTAGGGGTACAGAAAGAGCTGTACCACAATTTTTAATACATATTGCAGGTAAGCCATCATCCCCACTAGTCTTAACAATTGCCAACTCTGCCAAAGCTTCATCAACTTCAACCAAATTCAAGCGAACAGTACACATAAAACAGCACGCTACATTCGAAATAACATCAGTAGCACCGACTGATGGGGCCGCAAACACCGAACAGAAATACTGGGAGAAAAGCCCCAGTACCTAGCCCGGTACCCCAGTTGATCCCCTTCTACGTCTCATATACGACCAAAAATACTTTGGATTGACTGTGATACATGATTCAGTTCGCTGTATATATTGATTGTGATCGCGCTCAATAAGATATTTAGCCCGACCACGCAACAATGAAAATGTCAAATAATCAGCTCGATTACTAAAACGCTTCCATCTTCTGTGTGCTCTCTTTTTTTCTTTAAGAGTTTTAACCGTATTAAGGGAAAACCAAGTAGGATACCCGCTGACCGTTAGTCTGGTCTTTGGAACAAACATCAATTGCCGACCACAAAACAGAATAAAAAACGTCAGTGGCCTCATCAACTGTGCTTTTATTTAATACATCCACCCAAGAAATAGAATTTAAAAAGTTATTAATGTGGTTAAAGTGTGCTTTTTGAAAGTTGTAGTTTTGGAAGCTTCGCTCAGCTAAATTTCGGGCAACATTCAATGAAATCTGAAACTCAAGAGTGTTGTGACTGATATCCTCACGTACGAGAGGGAAGTTACTTAAATGAACGTTTGTGATCCCATTAAAGTTACAGAAAACCAGATCAAGCGTATTATTAAACGCGTTAGTAAAATAATTATGTTGAGTAAGGTTGCACAAGGAAATAGCGTCCAAGAAATCAGCTGAACGAGCAGAACTAGCTCGGGAAGCAGAGCAGGCAAAATTAGACGCGTCAAGATTCCATTGAATTTCGAGCAAGTTAAAGTCACCACATATGAGAAATTTGTCATCGGGATGACGTTCAATAAGGGATATCAGCTCATTAATGAAGTTATATAATGCTGTATTAATGCGATATAAATATACTATAAACGCTTCCACAAGATTTGATACAGCCTTGAGTTGCTTTCAAAAGACTTGATATTGCTTTTAGAAGACTTGAACTTTCCACAAGACTTAATACTCCTTGTAAAATACTTGAAATGCTTCTAGAAAACTTGATACTGCTTCTAGAGGACTTGATACTGCTTCCAGAATACTTAATATTCCTTTGAAAAAATATAAACTGTTGCTTCCAGAAGAATCGCGATATTATTTTGGGAAGACTTGATACTGATTCTAAAAGACCGAAATGCTTTCATAAGACTTGATACAGCTACTGGAAACCTTGAAATTCTTTCAGAAAACTTGATACTGCTTCTAGAAGACTTGCACTGCTTCTAGAAGATCCGATACTGCATAGGGAAGACTTGATATTACTTTTTAAAGGCTTAATCTGCTTCCAGAAGATGTGATACTGCCCCGAGGATATGAAGATGTGATACCGCTTCTAGAAAATACTTATTATTGCTTCCAGAAGCTTTTAATTACTTTCAGAAGACTTGAATTGCTTCTACAAGGCTCGATACTGCTTCTACAAGATTTGATACAGCTTCTAGAAGAACTGAAATTCTTTTAGAAGACTTGATAATGCTTCAAGAAGACTCGATACTGCATCGGGAAGACTTGATATTGCTTCTAAAATGCTTGAACTGTTTCCAGAAAACGTGATACTGCCCCGAGGACTTGATACCGTTTCAAGAGTACTTAATATTGCTCCCAGAAGCTTTGAATTGCTTTCAGAAGACTTGACTTGCTTCCACAAGACTCGATACTGCTTTTAAAAACTTGATACTGCTTCCAGAAAACTTAATATTAGTTCTAGAAAATGTAAACTGCTTCCAGAAGTTTTGATACTGTCACGGGAAGACTTGATACAGCATCCAAAAGCCTTGAAATTCTATCAGAAGATTTGATATTGCTGGACTACTTGCACTGCTTCCAGAAGACTTAATACTGCATCGAGAAGACTTGATATTGCTTTTAAAAGACTAGAAATGTTTTCAATAAAACTTGACATGTTTCCAAAAACCTTGAACTGCATCCAAAAGATTAGATCCTGCCCTTGAAAGACTTGATACTTGTTTCTATAAGAATTAATATTGCTTTCAGAAGACTTGGACTGTTTCCAGAAAACTTGCCATGCTTCAGAAGATGGACTTGATACTGTTTTTGGAAAAGTTGATAATTCTTCCAGAATATTTGAATGAAATGCAATACTGTCTCTAGAAGACTTGCAATGATTCCAAAAGTCTTAATATTGCTTGTAAAACTGCCTGCAGAAAATGTTCTTTATTGGACAAAATGCAACATCTTGAAAAAGACAAAAAACAAAATTTATTACAAAAGACAAGATACTATTAACAAGATATGATTTTGTTTATTAAATACCAAATTCTGTTGCTAAATAAAATGTTCATGTTTCATGTCAAAAGTTCAAAAAATGTCAATTAAAGATTAAACACTGCTTGTAGAATAATACACTGCTGACAGAAGGCATTTCCACTTTTCTCATCACTCTGTTTTTTGAGAACTGTCGCTCGCTATTTTAGTTTTTTCAGCACCCAGCACCCTTATTAAAACCTTTACTTTTCAAAAATTGTAGTATATAAAGCAGCGAAGCTGCTAGATTGTGTAAATTTTTCCAATACTCAATTCGGCCATCACATATGTTATACAAACTGCTGGCTTCAGCCCCAAAAGCGCTTTAGTGTTGTTCTATCTTCTTCTCCTTGTTTTCTCCCCATTTTAAACCAAGACACATGTCAGTCAAACTGACATCAAACTGACATGTCAGGTGACATTAGAAATCATGGGATATCGCCAAAATGAAAAATGAGATGAGGACTCTTCAGGAAGTTCACGAAATTTGGACGAGCTGAAAGATGTCATCTGGTAAGAAATGCTCATGACTGTAAATATTCAAGTAATGACTGTATCTTTGGGAATTGGTTCTCTATTATGGTAATAGACATATTACTTTTCAATTTTGACATTCCAATAGACCAATATGAACTTAGTTTTGCTCTCCATTAGAACCATTCTAAAACGAGATACTATTATCTTGATAAAAAATGTTGCTAGTTTTTAGAGTAAGATTGGGATTGAAACATTTAATTTGTACAAGAGTAAAGTATATTTTTTGAGAAGATAAGGAAATAAGTTACTAGGAAAAGTTGTTCAAAAGTAAGAAGTAGTCTAATACCAATTTTCGAAAAATCGGCCTACTTTTATTTAATTGTGAACATTTTTGTACTAGTAGACGTTGATAGTGACATTTCGCCTTTATACTTTATCAGCAATAGTTTTGTCAGCTATAAATGCTTACTTTACGGCAAAATAGTTATTTGAAGCAATATTGTGGGAAAAGCGAAAAATGTTATCGTCGAGTTATTCAGGATTTTAATGAATAATGTATACGTTTCTGAGACTTGTAAAATAATTTTGAAGTTTTTAAGCACTTCAACAGGTACGATGAAAATAATGCGCTTTGTGTGTATTACATAAAGTAGAGGAACATAAAATAATCATTCCGAATAAAGTTTTAAAATAAAATAAAAAAATAAAGTTTTTCGTATTCAACACCTTCTCCGTAGACATACTGTAACAAGACTCACCAGTACTGTTATTTCTGATTACATTACCGCCCTATTTGCGCATGATTTAAGTCTGTTTTTTCAGGTACCTTCTTAAGATGTACCATTTTTGGGTATTGTTAACAACAAACTTTCAAATTCCCATGTTTTATGTCGTATTGGAAAGATCATTTGAGTACAACTTTAATAATGGTTAAAAGAAAACATAAAAATTGTTAAGTTTTATTTTGAATAAAGGTGTATTTGCTCAACATGCATACGTAGCAAAAGATCGCGTTCATCCAACGTCCTTAACCAAGACAATTCCAATTTTGGTGGAGAAATTTAATTCGGGCAAAAAGTTCAAAAAAACTTTAGAGTCAAAAACTTAAGTCGAGAACTTAAGAGTCAAAAAAAGAGAAGAGAAGAATCTGGCAATTTTAAGTATTATTAATTTACTATGTATACTTTCTCTTCGTTTTTTTATTTAATCAAGATAATTTAATGCTAATTCGAGACAGGAAATACGATTGTAAATAACTGGATGCAAGGAATGGAAAGACTCCGCATGATACTCCTTTTGATCAGCGATCGACAGTGTCGCAATTTGAAAACGTTCACTCATAAATAGTGCTTACGCTGCTGATTTTGTGACAAATAATCAAAGGAAATCGCGAGCAATAACCCTTGATTCAATAGGGGGGAATGCTGCTAATTTTTATTGGTTAAAGTTTAATAAAGCAAAAACTTATTGAAGAGTACAGAAACGTAAGTGACTAAACAGATAATTAGTTTGTGCGGAAACTTAAAAGTGAACACTTCCAAACTATCTTAGAGTTTCTGAGTAAGTGTATCCACTTAACTAAATTTTAGGATAATTTTAATTAGTCAAAATGTTCAGTAATTCTATACTTAGTTATTTTTTTTCTCTTTTGTATTTGTAGCAATATGATTTTTCTATTTCTTTTTCAATATAATTTAGTTTAAAATTTCAATGAGTTTTTCATTACTTTTTTTAAATTCTAATTGTTCCTAACGCCTTTAATGAAGGATAAAAGCGCCTCTAGGGGAAATGATCAAATATATAGTTTATATCAAATTTAACTTCTGTTTCTGCCAACGACTTCTGGTCACTTCCCCGCCGGGTTTGTTACAACGTTGTACTATTTTTTGGAAACTGAACTCGAAAAACATGACATGGAGGATTACTGGTTTTAGTAACATGGTATAACAAACCATACTGCTCGATTAACAATGAATTTGCTGCGTACCATATTGCCAAATCGATATCGGAAAGTAGTGATTACAACTCACCGGCGCGTTCGCTTAATTTTGAAGACTTTTCACTTTTTCCTGTGACGATGCCTTCAAGGCAGGGTTTATGTCAATAAATCAGGCACTTTGGAGCAACTTAAGATCTAATATATACCGGAAAATAATATCGACTTTGTGGTGAAAGCTGAAGGAGGTTACCTACCAAACATCATTTTCAGACAAATTGTACAAGTTCAAATTTCAATCAAATAATCAAATCTAAATAATACAGTGTGTCTTCGAATTGTGTCTGAATGTCATAGAAGGAAATATAATAAAGTTTTATGCCAAATTAACGCAAGAAGTTTGTTAACCGTTGCAAATAAAGTAGTCTTTCTGCATGTCGTGTTATAAAAGTTGATTAAGAAGAATTTTATTAATTTAGCATATAAAAGAAAATGTGTTTTTTAAAAATTATTTTGTCTAATATTTCGTTTTACAATAGTAAAAATGATCAGAGTAAATAAAACTAACAATTATCATTTGATATATTGTCAAATATTAACTGATCATATTTACATTACAATAAAAAATATTTATAGTGCAGTGCTATGAATTGGGGAACATTAGGTACAAAACAGTTTTAAAGTAATTTGAGGAAAGTTTTAATTTTTAGTACATAAAAAAACAATTAACGTTGATAAAATTTTTTTGGAAACGGGCAATATGGAAAATAAAAGGAAGGAAACAAGCTTTTAGATGAACATGATGCAGGACCGAGTGTTGCAGTAACTAACGCAATGGATTAGGGTAAGGTGTTGTTAAGAAAAAGGGCAGGTTAGAAGTAAATCCGATTTACAAAGAATTTATAGAGATAATAAAATATTGCTGTATATACCGAAATTTAACAACACTATCGAATTAGGTGATGAAGCAAATGTTTAGGTTATGGTTCAAAATTCTCGGTTACAAAATTTTAAAAGAAAAAACATTTTTAAAAACCATGACATTTTCGGACAAAGCATCGTTCACCACTAGTGGTTATATCACAAAATTGTCGATTCTGGTCAAAGACTAATCCATATTATCACATAGCTTGTAAATGTCAGCATTCCCGGAAACTGAATGTGTGGTGTGCTGTTTCGTGGAACGATGTTATTGGACCGTACTTCATACACGGCAATTTGAATCAACACTGATATTTGCAAATACAAAAAATTGTTTATTTAATCATGTTTTTGGCGTGGATTTGGAAAAACACAATAAATTATATTTTAAAATAAAACACGACACACTCCTCCCAATATTTTCCTTGTTATTAATACAACGTTTCGGGATTTCCTCCCATCTTTAGGTTTACAATCTTTAACAATTATTTCAATAATTAAACATTACAATCCCGAAACGTTATTTCCCTTGTTATTAATACAAGGAAAATATTGGGACGAGTGTGTCGTTGTGTTTTATTTTAAACTAGTAATAAGCCTCCATTTTCAAAATAAGAAAAAATAAATTATATTTTCAACAAGATGGTTATGGCCCACATTCCATCATTTTAATTAGAAATTATTTAAATATGTTATTTAGATTATTGGTTTGTTTTTTGTTTGGGGTTATGTAAAACAAAAAGTGTACACTAAAAAATTTGAATAACAATTTAGACCGTTTAAAGCAAAAAATTTAAACTGTTATTCGAGAAATTCCGTTGAACCACATTAGAAAAAGTTATAAATAATGTCGGAAAAGGGCTGAATTATGTGTTAGTGTTGGTGATGGTGGTGTCATTGAATAAATATTTATGTTAATTTAATTTAGATCGAAAATGTTTTGTTATTTTTATTACAAATCGCTATAATTTAATATAACAAACATTTTGTCTCAATCCATTTTTGTTGCACAAAGTTCTTGCATTAATTTTGATACTTCGAGAACATTTGAGGTAAAACTTGGTTATATTTCGTTTTATGATATCCAGACATTAAATGCAAAAGATGGAATTGGGATTCAAAAATTTATAGTCAATTATACCTTATGGGAACACAATCCGGGGACACACTGCCTATTTAGTTGTTTTCAAGTTATTAAAAAAAGATCGCTTACAACAAACAAAGAAATTGGATTAAGCTCAAGGTCTTCAATGGCAATATTGATACAGTCTTTTAGCAAATTTTGTTCTTAATAATATTACTCAATATGCTAATAATATGAATTTGTTTCCGTTTTCCGTTAAAAGGTGCCGATCTTGCCATAAAACAGTTTAGATTCATGACGATATTTAGAATCGCTTCTTGACATCGACATAGATGAGCTGCGGATATAATGATAAATTATCATAGAAATGATTAAATTATATAGATATAAATTATATCTAATATGTTCCCTGGATATGTATAATTAGTATTATTATTACTACATTTAGGATGAATATGTGAATAAATAATATATGAGTTGTTCATTGGAGACGATTCAGACGTTGAAGAACCACATGCGCTAGAAGGTAACCCAGAAAATAGCGAAACTGACAATGAAAGTGATGAGATACAATGAGTATAAGGCGAAAGACGGAACAATTTGCACGGAAGAATATCTTTAAATTACCACGAACTGCTCCTACTATTAAAATACGTGGGTTAAATATCTTAAAATCGTCCAAAACATTTGTGATACTCTCTTACGTGAGATAAATTGAAAGAGTTCTGAAAGTAATAATATCTGGAATGCTGCAAACCCTATCTAAAACAGCATGTAGGGAAATCAATAAGTGCTTTCGAGTTAGATGCATATCTTGGAGTGTTTTTGTTCGCTGATGTTAGCCGTTCAAATTACGAACACACATGATATGTGGCAAGCGTCTACTTATCCACTTTACTCTGCTTCGATGAGTAGACAGTCTCTACTCATCGAAGACTCACTTATCAACAACGTTTAACTGTTGATAAAGCAGCAGTCATTTCAGATATATGGTTTAGGTTTAATCATAATCTCCAAGATTGCTATATACCTGGAGAAAATATTACAGTGGTTGAACAACTATATCTCTATCGTCGCGGCACTCATTTTGCACAGTACACCCCATCTAAACCTGCGAAATATGGGGTCAAAGTGTGGTGGGTTTGCGATAGTGCCACATTGTATCTAATAAAACGCGAGATATATTATTTAGCACCCTTCAGAACAACGAGACAAAAATCAAGGAGAACGTGTGGTGAAGGAATTGTATAACATTTTCAAAGGAAGTGGTCGCAATGTTACGTGTCGTAATTTTTTTACTAGCTACAATCTAGTGATTAGATTGATGTTAATACATTATTACATCAAAAAAAAAGATATTGAATATAATTATAAATGATCGGATAACATATATTCTTGGACTGAGTAGAACTCCTTTTCGAGTAACATATTCTTCACAGCAATTCGAAATTCCTTTACTTCCAGACTTCTCATTTCTAGTGGTAGTTTATTGTATAATTTTACGGCTGTATAATGGTAAGTCTTTTGTGATTTTACCACTCGGTGAAACGGAATTACAATATCATCCTTGTATCTGGTATTGTGATCATGATTATCTGTATTGTTTGGTAGCAAGTCTCTTTTATTGTGAATATACTCAAGGCAGGTAAGTATAAAACAACAAGGTAAGGTGAGTATTTTTAGTTTTTTTGAAGTGAGTTCTGCAGCTCTCATGATTTTTTAGATCAGCTATTATACGAAGTGCCTTTTTTTGCATTACAAAAATGGCTTCCATTTCTCTTGATGTACCCCACACAATAATCCCATACGTCGCTATGCTATACGTCGTATGCAAAGTATACGTTACGCAGTGTTTCTGGTGTAAGGTTACAACGTATAGTTTTAACACAATACAAAGCATTTGACAGTCGCTTCTTTAAGTTGGATATGTGTTGCGACCATTTAAGTGTTTTTGTGATGGTAACTCCAAGGAATTTTGTGGATTTGCCAGTTACCTCATCATTTTGTTTTGTGTAGAAGGGAGTATATTTGTTTTCTCTTTATTTAGTTCTAATGTATTAATGGAAAACCAGTGCTCTGCATTTTCAATGTTTTGTTTTGTTTTTTCTTTAAGCTCCTTGATGTCACCACTTCTTGCAACGAAAGATGTGTCATCCGCGTAAAGACAAGTTACCTCCGTTGAGATAGTGTTTGGCAAATCATTAATGTATACGAGGAAAAGTAACGGTCTCAAAATCGAACCCTGGGGCACTCCAGTCGTCACCTCTCTCCAAGTTGATTGTTGTCCTCGCCAAAAAACTGATTGTTTTCTTCCATGCAAATATGATGCTAAAAATTTTAATGCATTTTCTCTTATTCCATATCTCTCTAGTTTTGCTAATAATATTGGATGGTTCACCGAATCAAAGGCTTTTGTTAGGTCACAAAAAGCAATTTGAGTAAATTTTTGCTGATCAAAACCGTAGATAATTGCTTCTATTACGCTGAGTAGGGTACTTATGGAAGACCTTTGTTTTTGGTACCCGTGTTGACAGGTTGTAAGCAGTTTGTTGTCATTGAGATACTCTACTATTTATTTATTTACTATGGTTTCAAATATCTTTGATAAAGTTGGTAAAATAGATATTGGTCTGTAGTTACTATATGTACCTTTGTCTCCCTTCTTATGTATTGGAGTTACCTTCGCCAATTTGAGCTCATGTGGAAAGACTCCTTCCTCTAGACATTTGTTTATGATAAATATTGGATGTTTGCTAATAATTGGTGCAACTTCTTTTATTAGCTTGGTGGACAATCCGTATATATCTTGTATTTTTTGCTTTTAGATTCTTAATTGTATTTATGACCTGTAAAACTGTAACTTCTCCTAATGATTCTATCGCTGAGCTTGCCGCATTAACTAAACTGATTGCTTCGACACAGCTGGTCGAACTGTGTTTTGATACAGCCCCGATTTGAGAAAAGATTTAAAAAAAAATTTAAGTTTTCGACATTCAATGCTGGATCTTCTGCTGGTGTTTTCCTGGATTTTCTAATTTCCTGTTTGACAAGTTTCCAGGCAGCCAAAATTTTGTTATCAGACTCATGTATGTACTTGCTATAAGCATTCATCTTTGCTTGATTAATTTTTTTTATATACTCTGATTTTAATATTTTATATAGTTGTTTTAAATGTCCTTCGTGACTTCAATTGCTATATGTAAGGCGTCCAATTTATTTTCTAGTTCTTTTAAATTTTTGTTTTCCATTGTAGATTTGTACCCGAACCAATTTTTTTACATTTTTCTCGGGGAACGCATGCCGAAAGCAATTGATAACATGATTGTGGAATATTGTAAAACAAGTTTCCGCAGTATTTGTTTCTGAGTATATAGGTGTCCAGTTGATGTCTTCTAGTAAGGATTTGAATGTCTCCATGTTCACAGTGTTCATTTTTCTACATTTTATTTGTATATGCTTTTCTGTTGCAGACGATAGATGGAAAGTTGCAATTTGTGCCAAGTGGTCTCCAAGATGCAAGTTCACGGTATATGCTTCAATAGGATGGGTATATCTGTCTGTGAATACATTGTCCACGCAGCGCTTTTCATGAAGTCTGGAAGGAAGTCTGGATTGAAGATAGGACGCAATCCAAACTCGGCCATTCCCGCCAAGAAGTCATCTCTTGTAATACTTGTTTCATTAATACAAATGTTAATACAAATGTTATATGTTCATATATTCCAAAAAAAAAAACAAAACTGTTCATGTGCACTCCACAATGCACTATGACAAACGTGGTTCCGCATCAAATAATAAACCAGACTTATTAATATGGATAAGTTACTTGGACTATATATTATCCTTGTATATGAGCATTCATCATATACATGGATAATAATCCAAATCATAAAAAGATGACTACTCGTAGATTTAAATTTTTGCAATAATTAAGTGAACAATTGTTAATGGCAGAAATTCAGAGACGTTCTCAAATAGCACAAATAATGCGCCATTTTTCCACTAGGAATGGTGTTTAAAGCATTCTAGGTCGAGACTTGAAAAATTATAATGTTGGAGAAGGAAGTGCAGTTGGTCAAGAACGTGATGCTAGTGGAAAGTTAAATTTAAGTTGTCCCAAACGAAGATCAACTCGTAAAATTTGTAGAATCTGCACAAACCCCGTAATAAGTATTATATTTATTAATAATATATATTGTATACTTGTAATTTTTTCGGATTTATTTCAAATCTCGCGCGATAAGGAGTATTTTTAATATGCCAATAGCAGCAGCGGTCCATACTTTATGTCTATGCTTCTTGATACCTGTACAAATGATGCGCGACGTCCAGTCTGTATAGAACACCTCCCATCCTTACACTTACTTCTGTTTTTGTAGGTATTTTCAGCATTTTCGAAAAATGATTAAGAATCAATGTGAATCTGTGACTTCTTGCCACAAAAATAACATTATAACGCATCACTTTATGGTTTAGAGTTGAAATTAATTACGTAGTAAAATAAACGTAGTGAAAATTTTCGATGATATGTTACGTGAAAGAAGTAAAATGGAGTTTATAATGCAGTGAGTAAACGATAAAATATTTTATATGGTAATGTGTTAGAGGTCGAGGGCGCTTGAGAGTCACATATGGGCCATCAACGCGGAGCCCATCTATGAGGGCTATTCTAATAACAACTCCGCCGGCGCCTAATTTACAATTTTAATTAATAAGCACTCAGTAATTGGATTCCGGGTGATATTTATCCCTGTGTTGCGTTCTGCGGTGGAGGAAAATTGTTTGCTATTCAAATGCGTTCAGTTGCGGACGCGAAAAAGGAGAGTAACGTCACGGGGGACGTCCATTGTTCGAAATTATGCAGATTTTCAGTTTGCTTTATTCGGCCGGGCGAAGGGCGCTCGTATTTTTCTTTCATTTGCATCCGAAACGGCCGTTTACTACTAGATGTTTGCGGTGTGTGAGTACGTGATTATTTTGGGTACCGGATACGTTATGGAATAAAAGTTATTATTTATTATAGATAGACATTTTTATTCATTTTTATTTATACACATTATAAGTACATATAGTATTTAAAGTACACATGTTTAAGTTGACGAGTAGTTTTTCCTTTTTTTAATAGTTGCAACATTTAAATATCTAAGATTGATTGGTGCGGCACATGTCCAAATAAAGGAAATTCAAATGTTCGAATAATAGCGTCTTCTCCAAAATTATGCCATCAGAATAAACGGCGCCGTTTTAATATTTATTAATTACGTCTAAATTTACTTTAGTCGAAAACATGCTCGATTTATCTTTTATTACACATTAATATCGTTAAAAATTACACTGACTTATTTATTTAACGGTGGAGGTTACTTACTTTTATGTGTTTTAAGGTTTTGCAGCTCATCTCGTAGCAAGCGATTTTACGTCTTAATTTTATACCTCGTTTATCGATTATCGTTTATTAGTTATAGTGGTTAAACGCTAAATTGTACGTTTTCCTATTTTTAATCGTCACTACCGCTAGTTTGGCCTCTATGTCGAGTTATTAATAATAATTTATAAGTTCTTTTAATTACTTTAATTCAGCTATAACTTATTCATTACTTATACAAGAGTGGATAAAATAGAGTATTCTTTTAAACTTACTATTATATTCCACGTGTCTCGATATGTGCTATAAAATCAACGAGAAACGCAAACGTAACTTACATATAGGTATATAACACTTTAAATTGGCTAAAGTTTTTTTTCGCTTGATTTGTACTGAAAATATAAAATGCTCTTTATGTTTTTCTCTTTGTCATTTTATGAACGCATTAAAACATCTCGAACGCGCGATGAGCTTCGTTGTGAACACATACGAAAAATGTTACAGCTTGTTTTGTTTAAAATTATTAACTAGAGCAACATCGATTATAATATTGGGAATTCGAAACTTTTTTTAAATTTCCTACTCAATCTCTTTTGGTCCTTACTTGCTGTCGCCTGCAAATTTATTTATTTTTCTTATTAAAGCAGACACAAAATAAGTTATCAATATAATTAAAATACACTTTTGAATGTATTGTTCGATTTGAATAAAGTTTTTTTTATTTGAAAGGTCCAATATTTCTGTAGGTGATGATCGATGAATAACACTAATGCTTGTTTCCTGCACTTTGAAGCTTCCTCCTTGAGTATACCGAGATAAGAATTTAATTTTCAAGCTTCAAAGTGTAAGAAGAAAACACGTGTTAGGGTTATTCGCCATTCCTAAACACCTTCACAGATATTGGCAATGAAAAATCTTATTGAAATCTATACATTCAAATGTTATTGTAGTTTCAAATTAGTCATCATTTTAGTTGATGCGTTCTTTTATGCCGCTGAGTGCATGTTAAATTGTAATAATTCGTATAAGAGCCAACGATAATAATTGTTAAAACAATGATGGATGTGCAATTACACAACGAACATTGAAAAGTTTGAAATTGAATTATTCAATTTCGATGCTTCAATAGCCAAAACTTACCTAATCCATACTACTTTGCCAGTGTTCGTTAATTCACTTGGCATCTTACGGCCCCCATGGACGTAATCGAGTTAAACTAACCGCGAGAAAGAGAGAGGGGCATTAATACAGTCTTATCCAACGTAACGGAGATTGATGGTGAGTGGTTGGATCTCGGCCATGGAAAATATTAATTTCCGAACGAGGCTCAACTAATTGGCAAACTTTCGTACCGGTTTCGACGTGAAAAATTAATATACATCCGTTCGAGAGTTTCGTTTCGTAATTCCATCTCTTTCTTTATACTTCCTTTCTATTAAGGATACTCATTTAACGGAGAAAGGTTTCGTAATTAAACGAACATAACGGGTTTGCATGAAACTAAACTGACGGTTTCTGAGGGGATATTGTTCACCCCAGAATGTTTCGCTTTGAAACGGTAGAGTAATCGTGGTGCTTTCTTGTTGATTTTGTGCAAAATACATTCCAATTTAGTGGTGTTAAACAATTACACAACATTACTTCGTTTATCTAAAATTGTATTGAAATAAATAAAAAAAATGTTACTTAGAATATTGTTAAGATAAAATAGATTTTTAAAATAATTTATATCTCCCTAAGGTGGTGTGAAGTATGGATTATGTAAGAGGTGAACTAAAAACCATTAATTAAATTAAAGTCGCTTCTCTGATGATAGAGAAAAATGGATCAGACTACATTCTACTCTAATTAAGGATAAAAGAGCTGCGAGATCGCGATAATGGCTCTTATACAACGTAGTTTCCATGGGCGATAATAGGATTAATATCAGCAGTACCACTCTTTAATGAAACGTAGCGGAAACTTATTTTGCGTCTCTTTTACAGTAACATTAACAATTACATCTACAACATACAACTTTATATCGGTTCAAAACGACCGTTTCTCGATCAGATAACAAGACTCACTCGGTTTCTTTACGAATAAATTTATAATATCATATCGACTCATGTATTAAGGGATTGTTTCCATTCTTATATAAAAAACTAGACGAATTCGTGACGACTTTTGTTTTTAGAGCATTTTTTAAATGTTTTATTAAGTGTGAAAGAAAACGTTTCTTTTGGGGTGCTGTCTTTACATGCGCATTTAAGAGTGTATTTAATTTAATTTATTTTTCTTCTTATTTTTTTGTAAAATAGTTTTTCATAAAGTTGCGATGTATTTCTTAGGATTATTAAAATAAATTTAAATTAACGGTTCCCGTCAAATAGTCCTCCCTTAATAGTGGAACTAACGTAGTTGTACGTCTGTAACAAAGAAAGAAAAGAAAATGATATTAATATTATGATTTGTATTGATTTTGAGATGTATTTACGTTTAATTGATAATTTTAGTTTTGTTTATCAAATGTAAATAGCTATCTCGGAATTAATAACACAATTTACGCGTTTTTGATACGAGTTTACAAATATAGTAAAGTAATAATTATTATATTAATTTAATATTATAAATTATTCTGATGTTGGTTATCAACTTAAATTTGCGAGATAAATACTTTTGGTAAATATATTTCCTTTTAAATGAGTTGAATGAGGTTAATTTTATCATGGACGAAATAATTTTGGAAACACCACAATCAAAACGCTTCTCAGTAACATTGCGTTACAAAATTTTCGAGCAATTGCTAGCTACTTATTGCTACATCGCATAAAAATAGAAAATATCGGAGAAAATGTGGGACAAAGTTCGGTGGGACTGCGGCAGGGTGAGTAAATGAAGGAGGAAAAGTGCATGGGATCACTTCTGGATTGGGTTGTGAATCGTAGATCTGGTACAAAAGTTGTTAAAGAAGGAAACCGACATGGAATAAGCTCTCCTGGGATGTATTGTTCCTCGTAGAGCTGGTATAAAAATCGTCAAAGAAGGAAAAGGAAGGAAGATCGCGCCTGAAAAAGCAGAAACCGTGCTGCTCAAAAACAGAATATGCAAAAAGGAGGTGGAGCTAAAGATAAAACAACACACCGCTAAATAAAAGAATACAGTGAAATATCTCGGTGTTATGATAGGAAAGGGCTTAGAATGGTATAAACAAGTTAGCGACATCACAAACAAAACACAAAAAAACAGTGAATGCTTTGAATAAAGTTATGGGGTTAACCTACGTACCGGGTCTAGAAAAGAACAAGTTAATTGGCTCTGTTATGTACTTACAAATCTTATGTGAAGCCAAGGCATGGTGTGAAGCGTTTGAAACAAAAAAAACATTTTGGAAAGATCAATAAGATCCAAAGAAGAGTGATAAGAGTGATAAGCTCATACAGAACAACATCAACAGAAGCTTTGTAGGTGAAAGGACGCACAATACCCATACGCTTAATGGTAAAAAGAAGAAGTAGAATAATGGAAGTAACAATATGCGAGGTGAAATAAATGCGCAGATAATAAACGATTTTCCCGCGTAAGAAAAAGAACAAGAGAACAGGTTAGGAGGTTAGAAGTAAGTGTGACAGAGTTACGACGCGAAGGTTAAGTGTTTTGAGTAAAAGCGGAGACTAGTTGTATTATTTTGATATTATTAATGTACTAGATATTGTTGAATAAACCTTTTAATTTGTGTTAATTTTATATTGTGTGTATTTACTTTACTTCAAAAATGGGATAATACTAAATTTAACCACGTGTGATTCGAGTGAGTCGGTTTCTTTTGCGAGTTAAATTATGAGAATAAAATGAAAAACAACGATTCCACGGACGACAAGAGAACATCCAAGAACGGAGGCTCAAAGACGGGTCGGGGTGGATTTGCGTACAATTTTGAGGAAGGACAGAGCGGAGCCATGATGGCGACAATGATGTCAGCGATGACGGATTTGTTTAGAGAAATTAAACAAACGCAAAGAGAGGTAAAGTCTAATCAATTCAATGTAATGCTGGATTTGTCAAAATCGGTAAATTATTTTGACGGAGATAAAGATTTGCCGAAGGCGACTGAGTGGCTAGAAGGCTTAATCGTGAGTGCAAACAAAAGTACTTAAAACGTACAAAAGTACTTAAAACGTGTCTTGTTTAACGAAATTGAAAAGATTGCATTAATTGATCTGGGTAGTGCGATTTGTACGATTAAAGAGGGGATTCTAAACAATTCAGTAATTCGTGAAAAAGCCGCGATGCAGTTAACTGGTTTTGGAGGTGGCCAAAACAAGGTACTTTGTCACGAAAAGGTCTGCGTAAGACTTATGATAGACGAGGTTTTTGTAAATAACGTGGAAGTGTTTGTGATGTCGGGCAATGCACAAAATGTAGCGATGATAATCGGACGTTCATTTATAGAAAGACCAGAAATTGCTTACGCGCGCGTTGGGGACGAATTGGTTTTTGATTGAAAGGACACCTTGTTGTTAAAGGATTTCAAATTCCAGACTCAAGGAAAACCACCGTTATGGCCGAAACTGATGCGATTGTCGAAGCCAGAACAATGAACTTAATTATGGCGGAGACACAATGTGGAAAATCTCTTATTGTTCCCATGTTCAATCAGGAACAAAAGGATTTAGAGCTGAAGAAGGGTATTACTATTGCTGAAATTCGAGGTGAGAAAGTAGCTGAGGTCCGAATGATCAAGTATAGACCGGGTTCTAAGATGGAACATGGATAAAATTTTAGATAGAAGACAGGTGCTGAGTATCATGATTGAAGAGGAACACATCACTGCAGTACAACACGCAGATAAAGATCTACAAAGAAGACTCAAGATTTTACAAAAGAACGAACAGGACCTGACGAAAGAAGAAAAGCTATTAATGCATGGGTTTAAGGAAGTCAAACGCAGGTTAGCGTAATCTGTAAAAGTGAAAAATAAAAACATAGACTTGTTTGTACTCCCGAAATCCGTTCGGAAAAGTATAGCGGTAAAATATCACGATTTGCGAGGACATTATGGTTTAGAGAGAACCGTAAGTGCAAGTTTGAAAAATTATTGGTTTCCGGGATTAAGACGTTACGTGAGAAAACATATTCGGGCGTGTGCCGTGTGTATCCTAAGTAAGATACCAAGCGGACATAAAGCTGGGGAATTACATCCCATACCGAGCCCACAGAGACCTTTTGAACGTGTTCATGTAGATCATCTGGGACCTTTTGTGCGAAGCATGAGTGGTAACGTTCATTTATTGGTAGCAATCGACGCGTTGACTAAATTTGTTAAACTCTATCCAGTGCGAGATACGAAAACGAAAACAACTGTTCGGGCATTAGAAAAACTGATCAGTGATTTTGGGATTCCTAGACGAATAGTGTGCGACTAAGAAATGACTTTGACGTGGATTACTTCGGTCGGGAGTCCGAAGAGTTCAGGAGGGCCGGGTGTTAGGATATTTTATGTATAAGTCGGTGTTGCGTTGGTAGCGCGGAAGGTTAAGTGTTTTGAGTAAAAACGGAGACTAGTTGTATTATTTTGATATTATTAATGTACTAGATATTGTTGAATAAACCTTTTATTTTGTGTTAATTTTCTATTGGGTGTATTTACTTTAGAGTGGAAGACGAGATGGGCAAGGATATGGGAAAGGCCAGCTGGACAAAGAGGATAATTCCAAAGCTGATGCCATGGATTGATAAAAAGTGGGGAGAAGTAAATGACTTCCTGAACTAGTTCCTTAGCGGGCATGGGCGCTTTAGAGCTTACATCTACACCGTTGTCGAAATGTGCATATACTGCAAAGATAAGGTGGGTAATGTGGAGCACACGTTCTTCGAATGTATGAGATAGAAAGTGAATATTGAAGAACTCCATGAGGAATTGGAAACCGATCTAACGTCATAGAACTGTGTTGCCGCTATGTTGGAATGTGAAGAGATATGCAAAACCATCGAGGAATTCGTAGGGATTGTCGTCACGAAAGAAATAAAGGACAAAATTAACGTCGAATGGCTAAAAGGGTACGTGGACAATTTCGAAGAAGAAATGGGAGGAGTTCCTCAAAAGCTCCCCATAACTAGGTACGGTATAAATTACTATATATTGTAAAAAATAATGCAGTTGTCTTTTTGTTCCTATCTCCAAACACTTTAATTCAGAGTAAACCATAGAAAGAACGAGAATCAGGGGTGAAGAAAATGTGTGATGGGGTTCCTAGTGTAGAAGTGCAACGAAAGCCTACACAAAAGCCTCCTCCCTGGCCAGGTACGGTGTAGTGTGATAAAACTGATATAAATATAATGGGTATGTTCTGTTTGTTATGAAAATGGATCCAATACATGAGGATGTGAAACGGAGGGATGTAAGAACGATGAGGGAGCTAAATTCTGAAGCAACACTTCCCCGGCTGTTCCCGGAAGAAGACACGGAAAGAGGTTGCTGGTACTAAACTTGTCAAAGCAGAAAAACCACATGAAATCAGTGCTTCTGGGTTGGGTTGTACCTTATAGAGCTGGTACAAGTATTGAAAAACAATATCGTATCACTACAAGAAAATCTACATGGAATCAGTTCTGCTGGGTTAGGTTGCATCTTGTAGAGCTAGTACAAAAAGTGTTAATGAAGGAAAAGGGTTGGGTTATGTTGCCCGCGATAGAAACACAGTAAATACAATAATAACGAAGGAAGAAAAGGAAAGACGAAGACAGAAGAAAATGAACCAACTCGAAGAAAAGAAGGATAGAGAGTTCTTTCCGTTCTGGTATGCAATATATATGCATATAAGAATCGTTTGGAAAATAATGTTTTAGTTTTGTTGTTTCATGTCGTCAATTCAAATGACGACCGACCACCTGAGAGGAGTTCCCGGCCGAGCAGAAAAGAAGAAAAGTCTGAATGGAGACACTAGGAAGACTTCTCCACCTCATCCAGTTGAAATGTAATAGTGAAAGGAGAGGCAAAGATGAGTAAAAGTGTAAAAGAAATTACCTAAAGAGAGATGGAGAGTTCCAACGAAAAAAGGGTTAGATTAGATTTAGTTGTCCCTTGAAGAGGTGGTACAGACTTGAGCACTATAATAAGAGAAAAAGCCTGACTATTTCGACCTCAAAAATAAAATCTTTTACGTATGCAGTAAGCTTATAGACCGTATGAGTTGACTTTATAAAATGGTTCACAAATTACAACGTTATCATTTCTCAAAATAAATTATTTTGGTTTTGTCTACTTCTGGAATTTTGACCTATACACCTGCAAAAAATTTGAATATGATAATGACATTCTTCTGCACCATATTTCAGTGACTTAGCGTGCAAGATCCTTGGTGTAAAGATATAACAGTGCAATACAGCAAAGATAATGTATGATATCGGCTGACTTAGTTAAAACCATATCCACCAAAAATGGGTATTGTACATTAGGAATAAGTAACAAATAAGTAATAAGTAATTTGTTTTTCAAATGAACAAAACAGGGTACATTTGAATCATCAAAAAAGGGAAAAGAAATTCATGAAATTGACTTCAAGTTACTCTTCCTCTTCCTCTGCTAGGTAATACCAGGCATCTTACTTTCATAGTATTCTTGAATTGAATAAATTTCGCTTTTTGCTATGTGACTCTTTTGCTTTAAATTTCTTCTCGTCTAATTGTATTATTCTTTGACGGTAGACCATTAGATAATTTTATTGAAATATATTTGAAAATATTTCGTGACTTCTGTACTCAGTGTAAGGCATCCAGTAAATTGTTTCCATATCGTGTAATATAGTTGTGAGAGACTGTATTTTTTTCTTTACAAGAAAAAACATAACAGGATGTTATTGTCTGTATCTTCCAGTCCTCAAAGTAACCTCTGCAATTTTCTATCTCCATACTATGAAAGTACGCAAAACTTAATCCATTATTTTTTCCTTTGGTAACCTTTTTAATAACATTCTTCAACAATACAGTGCTATTGCCAATTTTTTCAATTTGTTATGTTATCCTTCATGATAGTTTCCGATAGTGTAACTCCTAGAAATATTGTAGTATTATCTCGGACTTCCTGGTTTTGCTTTGTGAAGAAGGTATGTATGTTTTTTTTTCTCTGTTTAGTTGTAGATTAAATAATCGAAGTAAATACTTCGAACCAATTTTCTACTTCACTTAATGTTATATTCAGGCCCAGTATATTCATCTTTGGTTAAATTTAACTGCTGGATATTTTCCATGGTTACTGTAATTTCAATTGCTTTGATTGGCTATTTGACCTGTAACTATGGTAAATATCCAGTAGTTAAATTTAACCAAAGGTGAATATACTCAGGTCATAGAAAACTACCTGTGTATAATTTAGCGTATCAAACCAGTTATTGTATATTAGGTTACACTAGCAGTGCTGTTGATTTTTCTTTTTGATGTGTATGTTGATATTGTATTATAAGTTTGTCTTTTTATGATCCATCCTGTCTTTATCGCAGTTTCAAAAACTTTGGATATTACGGATATTATTGATATCGTTCTATAATTACTTTTATTATTCGTGTCCCCTTGTTTATGAATTGGAGTTACCCGTACATATTTCAGTTCATTTGGAAAAACATTAATATTTCCCTTATTATAGGAAATATTCCGAAATAATTTTGTTGCCATTCCATACCCATTCTTAGTATTTGTCTTATTCAAGATCTATATTATCGCTTCAATTTGTTCTATTTATTTGCACTCCATTGGATCTTTGTTATCATCTTTGCTATCTGTTTTCGTTTGTGCTATTTGTGCATAGTAGTCCTTTAGGTCATTTGCCTTTATATGTGATTCTGTTACTTTCCGTATCATTAGTTTTCCGGTTTTCTGTTTCACAACATTCCATGCAGTAGCTATCTTATTTTCTGAATTTTTTATATAATCTTTGAAAGCTTCTTTTTTTGTTCCATCTATAAGTCTTCTGAGATCATTCTTTTTAGCCTCCCTCATTCTATCATAGATCCCTGAATTTACTATCCTTCGTAACTGCAGCTACAGTGAACATTACATCCAGATTATCCTTCATTCTTCTTAGTTCATCCGAATCTATTTTTGTATAAATTGTATTTGTTTTATTTTCTTTTATGATTTCATGAAAAGCCATCGCATACTACAATGTAACTATACTACGAAACTCAGTATAGCTGCTTTGTGCATGAACTGTTTGATATTTTATTCTTGTTCACTACTTTTTAATAGATTTTTGTACCGTTCTACTGTTGCCTTATTTATCAGTCTTGTTTTAATTTTATATTTAATTGTATCTTTATGCTCAAGAACGATGCTTGCTACTTGGGCCAGATGATCATCCAAAATTTTAATGTTTAATGTTCATTCCATTGTGATTGTTGTGATTTGTTTATGAAGATGTTATCTACACATCTGCTTCCATTTACCCATGATGGTTGATTAAAAATAGGTTAAGTCCATCTTATAACATAATAGCTAACAACTCCTCCTTATTTATTGATTTTTCATTGATACATATATATATATATCAATGCATATATTTATTTAATTTAGTTTTTCTAATACGAAATGTAAAATTTCTACCACTATTCTCAAAAATTCTCTATTATCTTCATCTGGCGAATGATGCACGACTTAAAAAATGAAATTCAGTACTGGGATTTTAACCGATCAAAATTCAATTTTTTTTCTTTAATGTATTGGTCTAAATCAATGAAGTCAGAAGAATATTCTTCATCTATCAATAAAACTATAGTAAAACTCCTCCGCTTGAAAAAACTTTCCTACAGTTACAAGATCGAACTTTATAATAAGGAAATCTTGGGTGTGATGAATCCTAGATAAGCCTGTCCTACTTGTTTTGTCGTACTCCGGATTCATAGGCTATGGCTTGAATCAATATAGATACTGTAGTTTCTACTGCTCCTTTACGAGGTTGCCAGGTACTTGCCAGGTACTTATATATTGTACTTGCCAGCCAATAAACAGGTTGGTATGGAGTACACCATGCATACCAATTTCTGCTCCACTAATCTACTCCATGAGCAGGGCATACGGCGGATCTTGGCTTAATTGCCTGGGTCGAGTGGAGAAAACCTCATTAAAAGCCAAAAAGTAAAAGTAGAACAGCTTATGCCGAAGACTTTTATCGTTTTACTGCATTGGCCAAAAGGAAAATACTTGGTTCCTAACAAGCGACCTATGGAGACCGGTTGATTTTATTGCTGTTACTTTGCAGGTAATTTTTTATATATACTTGGGTTGTGTTGGGCTGTAAACCGCAAACATGTAAGTGTAAATATTGCTCTACAGCCTTTAATGAAGTGTTTGTTGCAGTTCCTCTTATTGTATGTAATGACGACTTATGATTTTTATATGATACAAACGTAAAATTGATTTCTGTTTCTGACTTGATTTGTTTTTCTTCTCCATTATTTTCATTATTTTCTGCAGCTTGGGAATTACGAGATGTTGTATCAGAGTGCTAAGGTTTAATTATTTTATTCGTTGAACTTTCTCAGATTTTCATTTATTGTTATGTCAGGCTTTTGTTTTGTAGTACGTTCTGAGCTTTTTTTTTGTGCCAGGTGGTGCAGTTTGTAAATTGGTGTTTATCAGCCATATCTGTTCGATTTTTTTCGAACTTGATACAGTTTTCTGCCTTTCTATTTGTTCCTATGATAATTTTATCACATTTGATAAGATTTAGTTTTTAATTTGTATGGTTTCATTCCGTCTTTAAATGACGTAATTATTTTTTTTGTCATACGATTTATTCCTTTTTTTATATTTATATTTTTTATCAAAAATATAATCATTAAATTTAACCCCCTTCCATTTACCTTTGAGGTTAGTCTTCTTTGCAAACATTGCAGGTCCAGGGTTTGATAGATCCGTCTTCCCTCATCTTTGTGTAGTTATCCACGATAATATTCATACACATTATGTGGTAATTTTTAAGACACTTCCCTCTGCAAGCTATATAGTCGTCACGACGACCAATGATTTTGGAACATAGCAACATTCAATCGCCATTTTTCTTCTTCAGGACACAACACAATTCTGGGTATTCATTTTCAAAATCTAAGTGAGATGACGCTATTAAAAAATCACACAACAGCAAAGATGTCGTACACTAAAGTCATTCATTCAGAATATGATGTGAAGTTATCAGCATAATATATCATTGTGAGAGGGGCTTCTTAAGAAAGAAGGGAATAGAGAAAAAATGTTTTAAAAATGGACTCATAAGAACAAACTAAAGATCTTCTATACACTGATATGAATGTAGAAACTTAACTCAAATAGTTTAACAGATTATGAATTATTAAGTGACATGGCTTAATGTTAGAAGAAGAAGATGGGGGTGAAGAAGAATGAGATGAAAAAGAAGTTATGAGTGTGACGTTAACTGGGTAGATCTATTTCAGTTATTAATTAACAATCGACGATTTAATACTTTTTTTTTGTTTTTGTAATAAAACGCATATAGGTGCTCTGTTGTGCCAAAAACATTAATATATGAGACACCTCCAAGAAATCTGTCAAGTTTTTATTACAAAAACCACTACATCTTTCATATTTAATAATTCTTGGCAGAAAATCAGCCAAGATCTGTTTGATAGTGGCATTATGTAATAAATTAGAACTGTTTCAGAAAATCAACGCGTTATATTTTAAAAAATAATTGTAGGACCCACAAGTATTTATCTCGAAACTTTAATCGATATCGAAAAATTTACCGATAATAATAAAAACTTAATCCAAGAGGTCTTCTTTTTTCTGGTCGTAATAATATTTTCTAAACCTGCATCAATGGAAATATTGTTTTAATATAATAGAGTTTAAAAATTTGCATTCATTCTTAATTATATCCGTAATCATTTTTGTGCAAAATTGCAGGAAAAGCAATTATTTATTACCATTATTTACATATATCGGCTAGTGCGATTGAATTATTTAAAAACAATAATACAACCCAGAATCCAACATTAATTTTCGAATATTTTTATATCTATAATAAACAAACTAAATTTGATATACACATTATTTAATGAATTTAATATATGTATTTAATATAAATTTGAATTTAACATATAGAAATGAAAACAAAACCGTCAAAATTAAACTGTTTACTTACTGAAATTAAACATGTTTTATTCTTAATGTATAATTTTTTTTAAATACATGCAACAAAGTTTCATTTTGATTAAAGTTTAATCAAAAAAATCACTACTCAATCTTAATGAGGATCTTTTTCAATTGTAAAATTAAACACAAAATACGTAGACATATAGATAAAAGTAGGGGTGGGATGTAGATCGATGGGAGGTAACGAGCTTAGAGGTCAGAGTATAATCGGGCAGTGACTAACCTCTATCTGTAAAGACGGTCAAGAGAGGTATTCAAATCTTTCTAAAATGGACGTGCCTCCCGCCCTGCAAATAATTTTTGGTGGTGAACTCGCTTTTTCAAAATAGTTCCATTGCAATGGAAGTGCGTCAACTATACAACACCTAAAAACACATACATAACATAATTCGTCACTGTATTAACTCTGATCGGTATTCCGTAAATCATTTGGATTTCTAAGGAATTATTAGGAACATTTTGGGAAACACCGAAAATGTAAGTTAAACTATACATTTTCAATGATTTTTCAAAGAAATTCTTCTTTTTTTATTAAAATAATTATTTTAAGTTATTGTTTATTTGGTTTGACCAATTTTTAAGCATTGCATGTTGATGTTAATCAATAATCCTGCGAGATTCGAACAGCTACGGGGAAATAGGTTAGTTTTGTGGTTTTGCAGTGAGTAGAAGGAGGACACGAGATTTGGAGAAGATGGCAGCAAATCCAATTAGGGTCGTGATTTAACCAAATTTGATGTTCAACTGAGGTTACCTTCCCCGTTCTCGTTACCGATTTCAGCAATCGGCTGGTCAATTCTAATCCTAGCTACATGCATAGACAACGTTGTATCTATGTCATGAAAAGGCAAATCACGTTTCGGTTTCAATGCGATCTAGTATCAACTTAGATTAAATGATGTGAAGTTTGGGTACTTTAATTTATGATATAATAATCAAAATTATTGGTTAAATTAAAAATATGGGGTACGAAGCATTAAGTTTGGATGAATTTAATTAAAAGATTTACGGTTGGAAAATTCTCGGTAGTAATTACTGGAATTTCTTTTCAAGCCGTCCAGTTTCAAATTTGTCATAAAAGTTTAATGCGGCGAAGTGCTCCAATAATTCCCGGGCTTAACGGGCATCGCTTAATCTTCAGGTCGTGTACGTCCAAGAAGACTCCGTCAAGAGGAAAGCTTCCGGACAAATGTTGGTCGTTTATTGAACGTCTTAATTTAGAAGTTTCAAATATTATAACCACTATTCTTCATTTTATGGATTTATCCATAATAATAATCGATAGAAATTAATAACAAAATTTCGCGACGATTTTCAACTCTTAATGAATCTAATTTCCTGATTAAAACTGAGTTATTATCTAATTAATTGTACCATGATATCATTTTATCTTCCCCGAGTTAACATTAACTTGTTCAACTTTATAAACTGCGAACATAAGTTTGGGTAATTAATTAGTTTCGAATTTGCTGATCCGTATAGATAATCATCTAACTAAGAACTAATATTCTCTCTAACTACATTAATCATAATTTTAATTAATTTATTAAATAAGATGAACTTATATTTAATTAATCCTCAATTAGATAACATTTTATAAGCGTGTATGGTATTTTGATTCACATTTTAGAAACAAGTTTTAGTAGAGAAGTTGTAGCAAATTTCATTTTTTAAAATATTGCTGTTTTGCTTTGGTTTGAGACGCATAAATATCGAGAAAACATCGAAAAAGTAATAAGATAAAATTGTTATTTTTAGATCTTGATGTTGGTGGGTATTAGGAACGTTTTAAGAAAAAAATTTATGATAAAAGTTGAACCCATAAATTTCGGGAAAAGTTTGAAAATTAGACTAAATCGTGATTTTTACATCTTAATTCATGGGGCACGGGATTTGGAACATTATAGGAAAAAAGTTTTAGAATAAAAGTTATACTAAACTTTACGGTACACACGTAACTGCAAACTTGACAAGCATGCCTGATCGATCTTTTTGTACAAGCATGGAAAATTTTGCTTCGACACTACACAATATGTTTTTTGCCTTGTTCATAAGAGGGTATGGAATATATCGTGTCATAATATATGCTTTTAATAACAAAGAAGTTTTTTACATCAAAAATAAATATTTACATAGATACATAAAACATTTTACAAACAACGGTATCTGTAAATAATCAGAGATAATCAAATGTAAAACATTCAAAATAAACAGAAAGATGTAATTTTTTTTTACATTTTGTTTAATAATGTTTGATACATGTAACGTTTTATTTAACACAAATGCAGGTTGAAGGCTATCACACACATTCAATCGCAATTTTTCTTCTTCAGAACACAAGACAATTCTGGGTATTCATTTTTAAAATCTAAGTGAGATGATGCTATTAAAAAAATCACACAACAGCAAAGATGTCGTACACTAAAGTCATTCATTCAGAATGTGATGTGAAGTTATCAGCATAATATATCATTGTGAGAGGGGCTTCTTAAGAAAGAAGGGAATAGAGAAAAAATGTTTTAAAAATGGACTCATAAGAACAAACTAAAGATCTTCTATACACTGATGACCATATACAAGTTCGGCATAAGAGCATCCAAAATCTTCTTTGATAGCAGATCTGAGTTTAAGAACGACAAAATTTTGTCTAAAGATATATTTCTTTGTTCATTCGTGGCCACAAATAGCGTGTTTTGAGTGAATGTTGAGTTAGACGGATTCCTGGATATTTCGAATTTTATTTTTTTAGTTTGACGAAATTTTTCGTGAATGTAATTTCTAGTAGTAGTAGAAGAAGTATTATACCAAATTTTTAATTTAGAAAATGAAGTTTCTTCTTGTGAATTAATTCTTGTGGATAGAAAATTAGGATAGATGAAGCTAAAGAGTTTGTGATCATTGTAAACTATGAATAAGTGCCCGTGTAAAAAGTGTTTAAAAAATTTTATTACTGAATAAATTGATAATAGTTTTCTGTCAAATATAGAAAAATTCAATTGAGAATAGGAAAGTTTCTTAGAAAAAAATGCAATAGGTTGTTACACACAACCTATTTTATTATCTATGGTTTGGGAAAGAACCGCTCCAATGGCTGTGGATGAAGCATCAGTGGTTAATGATAATTTTGGTGAAGATGCAGAATGGGCTAAAATAGCTGATTGTTCAAAATGTGATTTGGCAGATAGAAATTGGATAGAAATAATAATAATAATAACTGCTTTTATTGACATTACTACAAAATAATAATGTATTATACATCATATATCAGATTATATTAAGTAGAATATATTATACAAAACAAATAGAAAAGAAATAAACTAAAAATACGTAGTAATGAGTCAATTGGCAAAGTTCAGACTACGACATTTCTGTCATCGTCCGTTCCACTTAACCAAAGAAGAGAGAAAGACAACTTAATAAACTCAGAAAGATAGCACAATTTAATCGAACATATTAGAATCATATCAATCATATCACATCAGATCACTGCAGCAGCATAAGGGTCAAATTGCGTATTCTGAACATGTTGCAAGACACGACAGAGGATCTCTTTGAATGCACTTGGCTTTTTCCGCTTTATATCTTCAGGACAAGAGTTATACAGCGATGCAGCATTGTATGAGAACGATCTTTTATAAAAAGAAGTACTGTGAGGAGGTATGGTAATCATATGTTTGCGCCTAATATATATACCAACCTTTCCAAAAGTTTTTCTATTTCAAAAAGTTGTTCTAAATGTGAAATATATGTATCTTCATCTTTACTCGTAATAAGTATATCATCTAAGTACACAAATATAAAATCTAAACCTCTAATAACTTCCTTACTGAAACGTTGGAAATCTGTCCCGCATTTGAGATGCCAAAAGGCATTCTAGTGAACTCGAAGAGTCCAAATGGGGTTGCGACAGTGGTCTTGAAAATATTTTCTTCTGCTATAGAAATGTGTTGGTTAGCCCGAACTAAATCAACTTTTGAAACAATTTTACATCCGTGAATATTTAAATTAAAATCTTGTATGTGTGGCAGCGGATAACGATCCGAAATGGTTATTGAATTTAACAGGTGATTCAGGTGATTAAATTCACAGTTTTTTTAGATACCATATATAATGGCGAGGTTACAGATGATGATGGAGGACGGCAAATTTGCAGAGAAATCATCTGATAGAATTATTTCTTGGCAATTACGAATTTTGTAGCATCTAAACGTCTTGGTCTACAGAATGGAAAATGAGACTTTGTAATAATGGTCTGGTATTGAAATTGAGTTTGGATATTTTTTTAAAAAGAAGTGAATATTTGGTTTCAATGGAAAATAGTTTAGGTGATGGTATATTTGTTTTAATTGAATAACCAGAAGAAGTTAATTTAGTTGTAGTATCGAATCAGTGATTTTTGATATCTACCAAAATTGCAAATTAGGAAAAAGTGTTTGAAGTCTGCAATATCAGCTCCAGTGTCTATTAAAAAAATGTAGGCCATCATGATCTTTCACACTTAAAAGCCTTGTTACCAACCACTGTGTGATATGAACATATTGATAAAAAATGTCCACGTGAACGAGGATTGGAATGTGAAATGTTATGACGATAAGTGCAACGAGAACAGCATTGTAAAGAATTAAAGTTATTGAACAGTTTTTGTAAATAATTGATCTGACCTGCTATTAACACTTGTTTTTGAGTGAAGTTATTAAGAATTGACTGACGTATCAAAGTGAAATCTGAAGCAGCTTTCAAAATATCCAAAAATTCAAAATTTTATTCGTTATGTTTAATAAATCATTAACATCACTTTTCCACACGCCAGAAGATCAATGGAAATTGTACTTGGTAACCTACGTTTTAAGAGTAGTAGTTAAAAAATTTAAAACTTAAATTTATTAAATTATTAATTTAAGAGATTAAAGATTTAAATTAATTTAAGAGATTAAAGATTTAAATTAATTTAAGAAATTAAAGATTTATCAGTAAATCTCGACTTACTACTTGTGAACCACCAGCAGCAGTAGTTAACATATTTCTAAAAAAATCAGATGGCTTTTGCGTCCCCATCTCAGAACCTGATAAAATATCGTCAAATCGACTTCATCACTTAGAGATAGTTGTTCAATTAATGTTTGTTTTAAAAAATGGTACATATCATTTTCAGAAGGATTATATCATAAATTTTGGAAATTTATAATAACTAAATTATATTTTAATTTATCACTAAATGACGAATTTTACCTCGACCTGAACGCACCAAATTTCTGATTTGTTGACCCAGAAAGGAGGTAATTTTAAGTATGAAATATTTTCTATTGAATTGTCGCCAATAGATTGATCATCTTGTTGCATTTTATACAAATAAATGTGGAAAATATATTAATTTTGAAAAATATTGATTTTTTAAACGTGATTACTCACCAACAAATTTTACACAAAAATAAATAGAACGGTGAAATGTTTAGTTTGTTGTCTAGTTTGTTGCTTAGACAATTTCTTTAAACAAATTTTGGAAAGATCTAAAATCTACTCGGAAGTCTTGTCATGTTTTAGAAATGACGAATATCTCGAAGAATTGTGCTTGTAGGCTAATGATGATATATCTAAGTTATATCGAATTAAAACGAGCACTAGCACTAGACCTACAATTAGAAAAATTCAGGCTAAATCGAAACTTTCTAGGCCTAGTGTTAGTTATAGTATTGATTTTTGTTTAACTCTAGATTGTTTTAAATTCTTCTGGAACTAAAAGTATAACAAATACTACACCTACAACCCAGCTTCAGAACTAACTCTAGACTTAGAACTAGAAACGTTAGGATTTAGCCGTACGCCTCTTAAGCCGGCTAAACCCTAATGTTTCTAGTTTTAGGTCTAGTATTAGCTCTAAAGCTAGTTTGTTGGGTTGAGAAATCCGAATGTTTCTAGTTTCATGGTTACAATAATTTCACTAGCATGATTGGCTATTTAACCAGTAATTATGGTAAACATTTAGTAATTAAATCTAATCAAAGGTGATTAAATATGCCTTAGAGTATAGAATTCGTGATAATTCGACTTAGTGATTTGAATATATCCATATAGAAGCATACTTTATGCCGAGAAAACTTTGAAAACTCAGTAATAATTCTTTTTTCCTATTTGTGTTTCGATTCGGGAACATACTGTATAAGTTAAATATTTTTGCAAAATTATCCTACAGTTTTGCTGTGTTGAATTGCCACCTTCTTGGTACACACGTACCGTTTCACTTGTGCAAGCACGGATAGCCCAAGCTTGCATGTTTCAAATTCAATCCATCATCAAGCGGTTTGTTCAAGCTAAATATTTATGCAAAAATGTCCTATAAGCGCTAAAGCCTACTTGTACAAAAAGATTGATAATGCATGCTTGTTAAGTTTGCAGTTACGTGTGTAACCACCTTTATTCTTAACAATATTGTTCTTTGTATTTTTGCTCTAAAACCCTTAAAAATTAATAAAAAATAAACATAAATATCGAGAAGAAGTCGAGAAAGTAAAAATCTGTATGCACAATTTTTTCGTTCTAATATCTGTACAAGGTTAACACAAAAGAATTGAAATCAGTGCATCTTGATAATCTACTGTATCGTTTACAAGTTATGACCACCAAAAAAAAGGTAATTTTTGTGTTATTTCTGTATGCTTTTGCATTATTTCTGCGTTTATCGGAGTTCAAAAGAGACTTCGAATTTCGGCATTTCCGCTTTTATAATAGCCAATTATTAAGTTTTCAAATGCCATATTGTTCATTAAAATTGATTGAAAAGATTTCGTGTTATAACCATTTTGATTAAATCCTATTCTACTCTACCTACATATAAATCCTATTTAATTGGAAGCTAGCAACAAATATTAAATAAAGATCATACATAATTTCAAAATTTGTTGTTTATTAAAAAATTTACAGTCGTACCGATTTCGGATCACTCAATTATCTGTGACAAAATCAATAAAGGTATACCTATACCAGGTAAAGCTGGAATAATTTGCAATTAATGCGTTATGAAATCCGATGGATTAACACAACAAAGATTTAAAAAATTAAAACGTGGTGAAAGATTTTGAAAATTTAAAGAAGATTATAATTAATTAAAGCTTGCGGAAAATTTATATATGTATGTTGGTAGCATATTTCCTTTTTATGTAAAATATATAATAAAACAACTTCTTTACTTGCTTTTGTTAATTTGTTCGGTACCGGTTTCGAGTTTTACAAACTCATCATCAGCCGAATCTACAAATTAAAAATGGAAATCAAATATAAACGTCGATCTTTTGTTTATTCAACTATATGTGTGTTTTTTTTTTGCAAAATATTTTTTTTTAAGTTAATAAATAATAAAATTAAATTAAAAACTTACGTCAAATTATTAAAAAATACTACAAAATGGTATTAAAAATATAAAACATTTCCACAGAACACGATCTACACAAATACAGAGAAAACTTGAAATGGACAGGTTTATTGTATGTTAAAATTGTAGGTGTATCTTCTTTGAGCAAAGTAAGAGGGATTGATTTAGAGAAGGATGATACAAAATTAAATTTTGAATTTTATAATGTTTTGAGAAACGTAAATAAAGGATTGTAGACGTATGCTACTTGATCATTTAATAAATTGAAATTTTTGTCATTTTTGTGTTTGTCGATTTCGTACATTTCCAACAAATCCATTTTAAAACCTTGCAATGGTGTATCAATTTAGCATTTTTATAATTTATTTTGTGCCCTGTTTCAACGGCATGCCTATATACATTAGAATTTTCTTTTATTTGATGTTCATGTATTCTAGTTTCTAGTTTTCGACCCATTTATCCTACATATATAGAATTATAGTTTGTACATTCAATAGAATAAACCCCACTCTTTTGAAGATAATTAGTTTTATTATGACAATTAGATAACAGTTTCAAAATTGAATTCTGATTTGAAAATGCCAGTGTGATGTTATTGTCAGAAAATATTTTCTTAGATTTGAAACTTAACGTATTAAAGGATATCGGTTTATATAAATTGTTATTTGGGTTTTTTGTATATATTGGGTCTTGTTGTTTTTGTAATTTTTGACATAATTTATTAATTAATTTGTGTGGGTATTTATTTTGATCTGCGATTTTAAATATATATTTTAATTCTTTATCTTTGTTATTGTTCAATAAAGGATATTTAAGGACTCTATTTATCAGAGAGTGAAGTGCCATTTTGTGTGAAAATGCATGTGCGGAGTCATAAGGAATAATAGTAGGGACTACTGTAGGTTTTCGATATATATCATACTCAATGCTTTTGTTACGTTTTGTTATGGTTAGATCTAAAAAATTTAATTTATTGTTTTTCTCTGTTTCTATGGTAAAGTTTCAACTATTATGTATTTTTTTTAGATATTCAAGAAATTTATTTATCCCAAATACAAAAAACATCATCAACGTATCGTATCCATTTTACAATGTATTTTCTATAAGGATTTGTATTATTGATTATGAATTGTGTTTCTATATGATCTAGATATATGTCTGACATGATACCTGATAAAGGCATTCCCATAGGTAATCCTTGAGCAATTTTATAATATTCATCGTCAAATGTACAGTAATTCTGTTCAATAATATGTTTAGTTATTTTATTAAGACCTTCAATTATGTTGTTATTTTTATTTCTAAATGTATTCTTGAACATTGTTGATATTAATTTGTGTGTTAAATCTGTCAGAACATTTGAGTATAAATTAGTAACATCAAAAGATTCCAGTAAAGAATTGTTTTTTAGTTCAATGTTACTTGTTGCCTTTATAAAATCAATACAGCTGATGTGGTAAATGATGGTTCAAAATTTATTATACGTAATGCATTCAGCATAAAGTTAGCTAATTTGGAAGTAGAATATTGGAAGGCTGTAGTGGGTCGTATAGGCATATTTTTTTTATATTTCCTTTTTAATTATTCTTTTTTCATATTTTGTTACTTTACATATTATGTTTGTGACGGCTTAGTGCCAAAAATTTTCTAAGATTATATGATACTATAATTCTAACGTCCCGTGCATTTCATACTTTAATCCATTAGGAATTATACTTCTTCAAAATACTCACTTCAAATGTTGATGATTTGTCAAGTGTTGATGTTAATTTCTGATTTCATTTGGGACTGACTCATTTACCAAATTATCTAAATCTAGTCTATTGAAAAATTGAAGAAACATTTTAAAAGATAAAATTAAAAAATGCAAGAAGGATAAAGACGGATCCTCCACAACACACAAAAATTTTAGAATGTGTATGAAATGAAATCTCTCGTCTATGAAAATTGTTCCCACAACGAAATAGGACCAGAAAATTATATTTGCAACAAATTCTTTATACCCTATTGGAAATAATTCACGAATACACCTTATATCGTCTGAATACGGGTGTCTAGTGCAATGAAACTTGGCATGGAAGTAGTACTAAGGTCATATAAATTACCCTCACATGGAGAGCGTGAGGATAACTTAAAGAGACAATGGAGGAAACAATCCCGTGAGCAGCCTGTACCATCGGTAGACGTTGTGGCATGAAGTCAATATGAAAATGAAAACGAGTTAGTTATTTTTATACAGTACTCTCCCACATAGGTCTCTACAACATGCCCGTTGTCTATGGCCTGCTCATTTTCAGGATCTGAATCCGATCGAATATGTTTGCGATATGACGGATATGATAGGTTTTAGATTTCAACCTTACGCAGCTTCCTCGATGAAAGTTGGGGAGCTATGAGGTTTACTTTTCCATAACTGTATTTTCATCCAACAGAGTATTGTCTTATTAGGAGCAAGTAAGGTAAATATTTTTTAATGTAATGTTATGATATTAAAAAAAGCCTGTTTTATTTCTTTTTCTGTGTGAATACGTTCGTTAAAAATTAAATTTAAACTAGAATGATATAATTTTGTTTTTAGATTAAAAACTTACAAACTGTGGTTTATTTGACCTAAATATGACTTACTTGCCCCGAAACGAATTTACTAAGCTATAAATCAATGACTTTCTATTTAATAAACGAGAATTGTCATAACATTCCAAAATCTGAACACGAAAAAAATTCTTACCTCCTCATCGAATTCTCCGTAAAAAAGTGTCTAAGTATAGAATGTCTTAGTTATAATACTCTACCAATAATAACAACTAAAGACCGGATTTATAGAAAATATGCTTATGCTCAAAAGGCATTACAAATATATTTAAATATCTTTACGAATCAATTAAAAATAAGTAAAATAAGACCAGGTTAGTTATGCTTTTTTTGACATTTTTTGATTTTTCATGCCCATTATTTTTTTTATGCCTATTTAAAGCCTTTTTCCAACTTTTTGGCGTCTTTTCCCCAAAAATTGGTTGAATTATGAAAAAATATTTCGCTGCGCCTTTGTACATTTCCTCGTTGTGCCGTCTGACGTAAGATCCGCGTTTTTCATCGATCCCAATTTAATTCCCCGTTGTGCCGTGTCGTCTTACACGGGATTCCCCGTATGTGGTTTGACTTCCGTCGAGTCTTCAATTCATTTAGTTGTATTAAAGTTACTCGAGTGACAGTGTGAAGTTCTTGCGTAGTACAATGCCGAAACAAAAGCCAACCGTAGAAGAATGGATTAAAGATTACAAGAAATTGAAATATGAACGCAATCGTTTATTTTGCCAAGCCTGTTCAAAAATCGTAAGTATTGATGGAGTTAATCGAGTAAAAACAATTAATTATATTAATTATATTTTTAAATAATGATTAAATTATGTATAATACAAAAGATTTTTAAATATTTAAAACCGAAATTTAAATCTTTTTACAGTAAAAATTGGAAATTATAAAGAATATGTCCCAAGCATGTCCCAAAATTCACTAGAAATAAAATTCACTATTGATTCAATGTAGTACTTCGATCACTAAAATTAATAGAACAATATATTGATTGTTTAATAATTATGGAAGATATTATAAAATACTGACGTTATTAAATTACTGTGAACAGATTAATTGTGACAAGAAATGCTACATAATTCAGCATGTCAAAACATCATTGCATCAGGAAAAATTAAAACTGACTAAAAATCAATCCAAAAAACAACAAACTATAGGTACAGCTATACAATCTGTGGCATCAACGTCCGGATACACTGAACAATCAAAATTCAATTTTGATCTTTGCAAAGCTTTGATAAAAGCAATCATACCAATCCATAAATATTATCCATATAATGCATATTCCCGATGAAAGCCATCTCCGCAAAAATTATATTACTTGAGTCTACAAATAAGTTATTCAAGAAATAAAAAATATTATTGGAAATAATTACATTTGGATAAGTGTAGACGAAACAACTGATGTATGTGGACGATACGTGGCAAATTTAATACTTGGAGTATTAAGTGATGAAAATTCGTCAAAAAGTTTTCTAATAAGTACCAAAGAATTAAGTAAAACAAATAATAATACGGTAACAACATTTATTCTCGACGAATTAACGCATTTTTTCTTACCGGAGCCGGTACCGAATGATAAAATTTTACTGATGGTGTCAGACGCAGCGGCATACATGGTAAAAGCTGCGTCTAATATGAAGATTTTTTACCCTAATTTAATTCATTGTACTTGCTTAGCACACGGGCTTAATCGAGTAGCAGAAACTATAAAGTTACAGTTCCCATTAGTTAATAAATTAATAAAAAGCGGTAAACAAATAACGGTAGAATTGTTTAGAGAAAGGTTACTAAATACAAATTGTGGTAATGGGGTATTTTAACCAGTTCTAACAAGATGGGGAACATGGCTGGATGCCGCTATATACTATACAAACGCCTTAGATCATTTTAAACAATTAATAAATGAATTTCTGGCTACAAGTAGTAAAGCAATACAAGATTGCCAGGCCGTCCTAAAAGAAGTGGAGCTACAAAATAATTTGGCACTTATAAAAAGCAATTACAGTTATATAAGTGAATCTATAAAATCACTTGAAAAACAGGATTTACCTTTAGTGACTGCAGTAAAAATGATTAAAAAGTTTCAAGACAGCACGTATAGCGTACCAGGACATATTGGTCAAATAATTACGAATAAATTTAATGACGTTCTGTGTAAAAATGAAGGATTTGCCACATTACAAAAAATTGCATCAATTTTAAGTGGTGAAATTGTTACTGGATTTATTATGGATCCCGCATTAACTACAAAGTTCAAGTATGCACCAATTACAAGTGTGGACATGGAGAGAAGTTTTTCGGCTTACAAGAATACGTTAAGTGAGAGAAGACACAACTTCACAATGGAACATTTAGAACAGCATTTAATAATTAGTTGTTTTCGTGATTAGTGGGATATGAATGTTTAGTTTAACGATGTATTTTTTAATGAAAACGTTATTAAATATATACATTATTAATTAAGTATAGCAATTTTTTCGATTTCTAATTTTTATGCCTTTTTAATGCTTTTGTTGCCAAAATTTCATGCCTTTTTAAGTGCCTTTTTCCGTCTTTTTTGTGCCTTTTAATCCGGTCTTTAATAATAACCAAGATGATCGCAGTTATTAGTTTTACGATATATTCATTTTTGGCGTCTAGGGAAAAAAAGACGATAACGCTTTGAGCTTTTCAGCATTGGACTTTTTTTTTAAGCAGATCATGATATACAGGTTACTTAATAATATGTTACAAAAAAGACGATGCAAAATTTCTTTTATTGGTTATAATCTATGCTACATATGCTTCGAATAATTTAAATTCTTCATCAGGCTCAACTGAAAAATGATAGAGGAATTGAAATAACATAAATTAAATGGTTGAAATAGAGATAAAATTAATGGAAAATTATTATTACCGTGAATGTGATTTTCTGTGTTGGTTTTTGAAATTGAATATTAATTTAATTAATTCTGTGAAATTAAAAATTATTATTATTGGTTTCGAAAATGTCGTTCATTAGCAGGTTGTTTTTATTGTTAACGTTGATATGCATCTCTTCATATAGGTCCATTTCTCTTGATTTTTTGAGATTTTTCAGAAGTTTTATGTTGATTCAGGAGATATTATGAGATGTTTCTATTTTGTGTTTAAGATGGCTGAATTCTGGGTAATAGGTTCCTACCGGTTTGGCCTATATATGTACTGGGGTTTGGCCTATATATTTTATCTTGTCTTGGTTTTTATTTATTATTCAGGAGTAGATTGCTGATTTTTTTGCCAGAAGAAAATGTTGCTGTGATGTTGAATTTTAGTGGATTTTTCTTTAGTTTATGTTCAAGAAGAGGATGGAAATACCGATGTGTTTGGCTTTTGTTTTGAAGTGAGGGTATATGATGTTATTGATTTTTGCAGTGTATATTATTGCAGATGTTTTGCATTTCTTCTAAATTGAAACCGTTATTAAGACCTGACACTGAGTGGGACGTCGTATATGCGGTTGAAAAGGAAACAGAAGTTGGCTTGTTTGTGCTGAATGCTGTTATAAGAGCTTTGTGCGATAATTATATCCGTGAAGGTTGCTTTTCTGCAGTTGTCGAATTCGAGGGAGTTTGTGATGTTATTTCTTTTTATCTTAAGGTCTAGGAAATTCAATATGCGTTTGTCTTTTCAAAGTAGCTTGTCTAAAAATACAAGCAATATTTTATTTAATTCTTATAGTGTTTAAAATAGTCTATTCGAACTTCGAACTTGAACCATCCCATTTAGTAGCCAACCCAACCTAGCTTTGAGACGTAGAACGTACGGCTTTAGAACGTACGTTTTTAGTGTTTTTAACATGTGTTTTTAGTTCTAGGTCTAGTGTTAGCATTAGTGTTAGTATTGGCTCTAGTTGTGCCTGTTATTCTTAACCTTGTTGTTATTCTTAACTTTTTTTATTGGTTTCAGATTATTGTATACTTGTATCGAAGTAAAGCTAGAACTAGCACTAGACTAGATGGTTACTGTATTCAGGGTGTCCAGTGTCTTCTGGATCAGAGATGTATAGCGATGTAGAGCACATTATTTACACATTATATACGGGATCTATTTAAAGTTGCCCACTAATGATTCTGGGAAACGACTGAGGGGTTGTAAATCAATCTCAGTTAATTGTCCCCACCCCAGCTTTATCACCCGTCTCTTACGTGTTTATTTTGCTCTTACATATTTATATATTATTGAATTATTGTAGTTAAAAAGTTTAAACATGTTCATTTTTTATTCTTTTAACCTTTAATGATTATACTTATACATATATTGTACTTATACAACAATTAAATTGTGAACGCCACAAAGGGAAAAATCAATAAACAAATTCTTATGAGAAATAAACCCGTATGAAACGGATGATAGGCGGGGGGGTGGATCGATTACCTGAGACTAATTTACGACATTCTCAGCCGTTCCAGAATCGCTATTGGACCACATTAAACAGTTTTCGTGAGGTTGTTATAAGCAATATGAGAAAAAATTATTAGAAAAGTTGTCTCAAAATAATGTGCTTTACAATGCTATATACCTCGGATACCTGTATAGCTTCATTGAGTTTGTCACTGATGATGGGGTTTAGAAATTTTTAATGAGTTTTATGTAATAGTAATTGAGCTTGTAAAACTTTACCTTCACATAGGTTTAAATATCTATACGAACTTTTGCCAGAACAATTTTAAAGGGGTAACCTCAGTTACGTAAACCAACAAAGATGTAAAAAAAAGCTAAAATGGGAAACCGTCAAATTCCGTGGGGAACCGACATCGTGGTTTATGGTTTTAGGTTAAAAGGAAATTCGCTGTTTCGAGTCCCACAGGCGTTGATTTCGAGCCGTGACTTACTCAGGTGCGCCTCTCTGGAACGTGGCCGGCAACTGCTTCGCTTGTGCTGCTCTTGCTCTAGCCAAGAGGCTCATCACGGTGCGCTTTGTAGGCGTCATCGAGGCTCGGGGACCACCAGCCAGCAGTGGCCTTTTGCGGCCACCGTTCGCTGCAGACATTCCGAGTGCTGCTGTCGCAGAAGCACCTCCCGACGTTGTTTGAATTTGGATCGGCTGAGTTGGGAGTCCATTGGTAGGCGACAGTTGACCATTGTTCGAACTCATTGAGCTTGGTGTTGCTGTATCTGCTGTCATTGGTGTTGAACCTAAAAGAATAAAAAGCATAGCATTACTTCCAAACAAAATAAACAAAATAAAAAGTAAACGAAATAAATGGTATCAATTCTTGATAGTCGAGGTGACAATGGCAAGCTGAGATTAAAATCGACAATGGGGGATGCTTCTGGACAATGGAAGGGAACAAATCGGGCGTGAAGCTACAAAAACTCGGTGCCACCCTTGAAGTCGGTGATTAATTCTCCGAATCGTCGTTTTGCCTTAATATCTGCGACCTCCGTCGTTTGAAGATTAAAAATGGAAATATCTCGCTGGTGGAGTAATTATGTTTAATTTTGCGGGCGGAGATTAAAAGCTTCGAACGTCGAGTACCAAGGCTCTTGATTTAATACTAAGATTTATGGCGAGACAAAGGGTATGAATTGAATTATTTATGATACTACAATAAATGTTAAAACAAAATTGCAATTTTAGAAAACACTCTAATTACCAGTATGGTGAAACAACACCGTACAAGGTCAATAAAACAAAGAATCGTTTTGAAATTATCTACCAAAGACGCAGTTTATTTCAAAGCGAGGAGATCGTTTTCGAGCAACTACAAGGACACTAATTGCGACGTTTCCATGTCTTTCGTTGCGCTCGTGTTTATTATCTTCAACTGAAAGAAAAACAGGAAACACAAGACGAAAAAAACCGGAACAAACTGAAAAGAACTTCCCCACTTTTTAAGAGCTACGCTCGCAGTTATTGTTACGACGTTTGACACTTGAGCTTTGAAAGAAAACTGGGTGTGCGCGTTGAACTTTTTGTTTGTGTTTGTTTGATAAACCATTTATTGATCCGACAATAGCGTTAATTAGTATGTGGGAGCAAACTGACTCAAAGAAATGTGGAAACAAAGAAAACGACTTCCTGGCTGGAAATATGGGGTAAAACAAACACAAGTTTCGAAAAAAGTCTCTTGGTATTTGAGAGTACAAATGGTACCGGGTTGAAATCGATTTCAAATAAATGGAACCGGTCGTGGCCGGCTTAATACCGCATTAATACCGGAATACATTAATAATTTGAACGGCGGGGCTTAGCGTTCTACGGAAGTAATGGCCATTAAATCGAGACTCCGTTAACCGGAAATTTCTCAATTAAAATGCGACCATCGTAAAAAGTTTATTATCGACACGGATTGCCTGCTGGAATATGATATTTTATACTGGTTTAAAGTCAATTTATACGTATTTACAATACCATAAATGATTATGTATCTGCTATTGACATATATGTTATAAACATTTCAATACGTCCAACTAATTATATGAAATATTAATTATTTTATAGTACGTTATAAATGCTACAAATTTATAGATACTATTTTTCATCTCCCACTTTCATCATCAAATACCGATAACTTTTTCATGTAAATAAACATTAGTTAGACATTTTTTCTGGGTTGGAGTAAAAATGCACCTTTAAAAAGTCAAGCTATTTATCAATTTTAAATGATAAAAGAGTGCACAAAATATTATAACCATTCATAGGAGCTCTGGCATCATATATTTGGGATTTGATCCAAATTTTAAAAAAGTTTAAAACTTTTTTAAATCATAATTTAAATTTTTGATTGCAAACTAACTTATCTAAAGATATCTACATCTTGACTATACGACTGTGAATTGATTCTAAGCAATTTTAGTTTATTGAAGAATGATTGGAATATATTTGCAAGCTTGTCTAAATATGTACAAACCTTTTCCAAATGATTGTGACCTTGTTCAGAACTATTCCAGATTATGACATTATTATGACAAGGTAGTTAAAACTGATTAGTAACTGATTCAAAGTTATCTTCAATTATTGGTAAAAGACTCGAAACTTCTTAGTTCTGAACTGGTTTATTACAATTGCTTCTAAAATTATTCCAATCACGTTCGGCGTATGGTAAAATTGTTCAAATTGATTAAAATTTGATGAAAATCTTGGAAACTTTGTTTGAAAAAACTTTGTTTGTTGGGTTGGTTCATTATGATAAATGGTATCAAATTGAATTGGGTTGAGCTCCAACTTCACACCATTCAATATAAGGGATCATTTTGAAGTTTGTATTGATTTTAGATGATTTGTTGTTTTGGGGATGTTTTTGTTTTTCCATGCATGGGTTGGGTTGACCTTCAACTTTATACCATTCAATATGAGTGATGGTATGAAGTTTTTCTTCTATGATTAGGTTGGGTTGGGTTGGGTTGAGTACCAATTTCATACCATTCAATATGAGGCATGATATGACGTTGAAGCTCAACCCAACCCAATCATAGAAAAACAAAATCAACCGCAAACCAACATCTTCTAAGTTCAATTCAACATGAGAGATGGTATCAACAACTTGATTTGAGTTAGACTCCAGCTTCATACCATTTAATATGAGGGATGGTATGAAGCTGGAGTCCAACTCAAATCAAGTTGTGGATACCATCTGTATCAAATTGAATTGGGTTGAGCTCCAACTTTACACCATTCAATATAAGGGATCATTTTGAAGTTTGTATTGATTTTAGATGATTTGTTGTTTTGGGGATGTTTTTGTTTTTCCATGCATGGGTTGGTTTGACCTTCAACTTTATACCATTCAATATGAGTGATGGTATAAAGTTTTTCTTCTATGATTAGGTTGGTTTGAGTACCAATTTCATACCATTCAATATGAGGCATGATATGACCTTGAAGCTCAACCCAACCCAATCATAGATAAACAAAATCAACCGCAAACCAACATCTTCTAAGTTCAATTCATACCAGCTTCATACCATTTAATATAAGGGATGGTATGAAGTTTTTCTTCTACGGTTGGGTTGGGTTGAGTACCAACTTCATACCTTGAGTGGTAATTCAAGCTTTACTTCTAAATGATCTTGAACTAGTTTATAACGATTACTTAACATCAAACATTTTGCAAAACATCTGTAAATTAATTAGTAGTAATTTTCAAGTTGTGCTTTGTAATTGTGAATAACCCAGTCCTCTATACAACAAAACTTTATATGCAACATTGATAGGTTTTAGACATTGTTCTCCTTCTGGTACAAAACTATCTTACAATTAATCTGCAAAAATATCGCCCTTTACCAAAGCTCGACTATTGAATCTGTAAAGCTCTGGTGATTTCTTTTTATCTGTATTTTTAGTATCTGGATTTACTAGTATATAAATCATTAGCGGTTTAATGATAACATCTCCTGAAGCATTTGAACAACACAGAATAATAAGACAGCCTTTAGCCATTTTAAATACAAAAGCGATTGTTTCATTTTTGGATGTATATGTTCTTTAATCCAAAGCCAATCTTATTATATAAATTACTGATACTCTTTGGAGATTCTGGATACCGCTTTGCTGCATCATAATCGACTGAAGCAGATTCTTCCATCAACTTAAAGTGCGGAATGCTGTAATAATTTTTAAATCTGTCAAATCAACCCTTATTGTTGGCAAATTGTTTTAGCTTAATGTTATCTAAAGATATCTAAGTCTTGTCCAAACAACTGTGAATTGGTTGAGAACTTGTAATATGACAAAATGGTTTAAACTGATTCTAAGCAATTTTAGCTTGTTAGAAAATGATTGGAATATATTTGAAAGTCTTTGAAAGCTTGTCTAAATATGTACAAAACTTTTCTAAATGATTGTGACCTGATTCACAACTATTCCAGGTTAGACATACACATTATCTGCTTCTAAAATTGATTACATCACATTTGCAATGAAAACGTTGTTCAAGTTGATTGGTAACTGATTCAAAATTATTTTAAATTATTCAGAACTATTCCAGGTTAGATTATCTACTTCTAAAATTGCAAATTACATTTGTAGTAATACAAAATTTTTCAAACTGATTCAAAGCTGTTATAGGCTGCAAAAAAATTATTGGAAACTGCTTTGCAGTAATTAAAAGCTTGCCTAAATATGTACAAAATTTTGGTGAATCATTTCAACTGCTTCTAAAATTATTGAAAGCACGTTTGGAGGATGGTGAAATTATCCGAATTGATTAAACATTTATGAAAGTAATTTTGTCTAAAAACGTCTAAATTCTGTCCAAGTGGTTTTGAGTTAGTTCAAAATTATTCCAGCTATTGGAAATGGGTGATACTTAAAACTTGTCTAAATCATTTTGAACTAGTTCATAACGATTACTTAACATTTAAAATTTTGAAAAACATCTTTAGAGTCTTTAAGCGTTTATGCCTTTAAGCTGTGTTGTGTTATAGGATCATTTTCAATCAATATATCTGTTAGTCTTTAATTCATTTCTAAACATTTATTAGCTATTTTGAAAGTTGATATAGGTAGAAAGTCTTTTCATTATTCTCATCACTGTCACTGCATTCATTCATTCTTCAATATCTGACAGTTGAATATCACTAAAATCTTAGGGTAACGATTGCTTTAAAGTAGCTCTAATCTGGATTGTTAACTATTTTATATACATCAGCAATGTTGCAATTTTTTTAAATTGTGGTACAGTTAGATTGGTATCACTTTCCAACTTATCTAGTAGCTTTTTGAACGTTTTTCTAGTATATATTTTGAATATAGCTATAATACATTTAATTTACAAAAAAATTACATTCAAAATACTGAACATAAATTCAATCTGCACGTTTCCATTTATGATGGATGTTGTAACAAAATTTTGTACTTAACACGTTTTGAAACAGCAAATTTTGTTTAACTGACGTAATTTACTCGCTCAAATATTACGTTCGTTAAACAGAATTAGTCTTTTCATAACTGGTTACGTAAATAACTGTAAATACTTAATTGCCTCTTTTATAATTCGCTCACATGGATTTTCCTGTGGATGTCGAATACTGCTGTAATATGTTTTAACTCCTATTTCATTTAAAGTTTGTCAATATCTTTCATTATCGAAATAGGTCGCGTTATCGGATATAGCTTTTGGTTTACCATATTTACTGAAAAATATATTTCATCCAATTAAAGACGTCTCTGCATCGTCGTTTTTGGCGGAAATAATTTTGTATAAAGGTCATAAATTACGAAAATGTATTTACAACTTAATTGGAAATAATTTCAATTCTCTTGAAGAAATTATGTTTTTGAAATCCGGTCGTAGTTAGAATTTTTTTTTTGATAATTGATAATTATGAAAAATATTGATAATTCCTTTGACAATTTTGACAATATTATAATAATGTTTTTCTAATAACGATATGGTGGTAATTTTTGTGTATTTTATTAAAAAGGTCACTAAAATAATCTTCAGTTATTACAAATACATTTTTCTGTCCAATCTTTTTTTCAAAACTTCCTCTTGTATGTATCCCTTTATTTCACCTTTGTCTAAAATTTCTTGTTTTAAATTTTGTATAGTTATATTTTCTTAATTTCTCTAATCATTTTTTATTGATTTTAAACCTTTTTCAAAATAAAACCTTTTTTCCTCTTATTTTGTTTGGTTTAGGAAAATTCTTAATCTGTTCTACCCACTTTGCATTTATGTTATTAATTTGTTCAATTCATAATGTGTCTCAAATAAGTTACTTCTGACTGAAAAAAATTGTTTTGTTTATATTAATTTTTATTCCGTTATAAGCTAATGTCGAAAATATAATTTTCTAAATGTTCTTCCTTAGTTTTAGAAAAAATCAAGATATCATCGTTGTAATAACTTAATGCACATAAAAATCTATCAAATCAATTAAATGTTAGGTGTAAAAATCTTAATGTCTAACTGATGGACTACATTTTACCCCAAAAAGGCTACTTTAAATTGATAAACATTTCCATCTATACTAAAAGCACAATACTTTTTTGATTCTTTAGAAAGCTTTATTAATCAGAGAGCTGCTTTCAAATCAGTTTTAGTGAAATACTTGCTCCTTACGCATTTTGACATTAAAATATCGAGAGTTTGTGGTGTTTCTAAACCTTGTTTCACTCTTATTTATCTCTCCTTCACTTAGGCAAATTTTCGGACTCGATAATTTGTTGATCTATTAATTTATTCATTATTCGTTAATTTATTCTCGGACACGAAAAGTTATCCCAGGCAGCAGTTCCAAGTTATTTTGACGCCTATTTTTAGTCATAATTTGTCAGCGACTTATGTTCAATAATACACGTTATAATTGACGTCATTTTTAAACCATTTTGAGACCGTTGATAAGTGCCGTGATTTAGACGTTCGAAATGAGGAGCTCGCGTACAAAACCGGTTATATCCACATTTTGACGAAATTTACTTGGCATATGAATTCGCAAGCGACATATGGCGTCTACCGCTTGGTAAATTCAATTACAGGAAGAAACGGATATATCACACTCTAATAACTAGTTAAAAATATGCATTGCTTATCTTTAAAGGCAAACTGTCAAAAGTTTTTCGCGTTTTCTGACACTTTTTTAAAAATGGATATATCCGGTTTTGCACGCGAGCTCCTCAAATGACGTCAAATTTTATACCACAGGTTTTATAAAAACCATTAGTTTTTGTATTACACTGTTTTGTAAATTATTGCAGGTCCTCAGGTATTTTTGTAAGAAGTTGTTTTGGCTCAGAATATTTCAAGAATGTTATGGATTGAATTGGGTTGAGCTCCAACTTCATACTATTCTTCATATTGATTGGTATAAAGTCGAAGTTCAATCCAACCTAACCAAACCAACTTAATCATACTGAACGCAACCAACTTAATCAAACCCGTAACATTCCTCAAATGATGTGAAATTGATATTCATTTAACATTCATCAAATGATGATATGAAGTTGCAGCTTAACACAACTAAACCCAACCCAATATAAAGAATCCTTTAAGTTTTTCAGAAATATTCCATGATTGTGTCTTCTATAGTAGGATTGGAATGAGCTCCTAATGCATACCATTCAATATGAAGGATAGTATGAAAGTTTTCTTCCATAATTAATTCTATGATGTTGGGTTAAGGTCCAATTTCAAATTATTAAGTATGAGGGATGGCGTGAAGTTAAGCTTCAAATTCATACGATCCCTCATATAACAAAAATTCAAATCGAAAACAACAAATCTTCTAAGTTCAATTCAATTTGAGAGATGAATTTTGGGTTTGATTTTTTCTTTTGCGGTTGAATTGGATTGGATTGAGGTTTTCTATGGTAGAGGTAGGTTGGTTCATTATGAGGAATGAAGTTGAAGCTCAACCCAATCATTGATAAACAAAATCAATATAATATAATTCAATATAAGGGATCATTTTGAAGTTTATGTTGATTTTAGATGATTTATTGTTTTGGGGTTGTTTTTGTTTTTCCATGCATGGGTTGGGTTGACCTTCAACTTTATACCATTCAATATGAGTGGTGGTATGAAGTTTTTCTTCTATGATTAGGTTGGGTTGGGTTGAGTACCAATTTCATACCATTCAATATGAGGCATGATATGACATTGAAGCTCAACCCAACCCAATCATAGAAAAACAAAATCAACCCCAAAAAAACATCTTCTAAGTTCAATTCAACATGAGAGATGGTATCAACTTGATTTGAGTTGGGCTCCAGCGTCATACCATTTAATATGAGGGATGGTATGAAGCTATTCTACTACGGTTGGGTTGGGTTGAGTAGCAACCCAACCCAACCGTTTCAATTCAAGGTATGAATAGTAATTCAGTTGATACCATGACATCAAACTGATTTCTTTCAATTTCTTCCCAAATTGCTTAATTTCATTCTATTTAATAACAATTAAAATAATTAAAAAATCTTGGGAATAGCAACCTATGGATAAGAAAACAACTTCCTTTTTTGCTATCCGAGCTTTCGCAATTATTGTATTGCTTCATCAGGGAAACACTACAATATTAAAATAGATTGGCAATGTTACAAAAAATCTTAAAATTAAAGTCGACTTACAATGGAAGTAAGAAGGTTGACTTCAAAATTAGGTAAAAAATTTTAAAAACTTATTTTTATAAAATTAAAAAGAAAATTTTCTTGACACATTAATCAATGTAGAGGACAATGACAAGGTTAAAAATAGAATGACTTTTTGTTTTTTTGTTTTTTAAAAAACAAGAACAAATCTGGTAAATTTTGAATTTTGTTAGAGAGGAACACTGAAGGGGCAAAAAGGAAAAACGCGGTTCAAAAAGTTAAGGACGTAACTCTCGTCGTGTAAAGTCGTTGTTAATTATAAAACTGTAGATTGAACTTATCCCTTCTGTATCCGTTCTAAAATTCACTGAATTTGCGTCTTTATTAATGTAAACCATTTCGAGAAAGAGACGTTTATTATAAACCGACTCTCTGTCTAAAATCTTAGCGTTGTTAAAATCAAAATGGTGTCCTTCCTTAACATGATGGTAAGCAAGAGTACTTCTATTCTCATTTCTACCCCTACAATCATTCCGATGTTGTTTAAGTCTATTACCGAAATACTGCGCTGTCGTACCAATGTACGTTCCTTCACAATTAACGCAAGGAATAGAGTAAATGATGTTAGATTGTTGTAAAATAGGAACGTTGTCCTTGGTTTTTGAAAAAACTCTATTAAGTGGTAAGTAATTATATTTAGCAACTTTAATATTGAACTGATCGAAAAAGGATATGAACCTAGATGTAAAGCCTTTGATGAAGGGTATTTTTACATATTTAAACTGTGTTGTTTCTTCAACAATATCAGACCTTTGGTCACCATCAAAAGGACTTATGGAAGTTACTAAAGAATGATTGAGAATTCCTTTCAAAAGACACGGAGGATAACTGTTATTAACAAAAACATTCATCAGTTTTTTTAGATTATGTTTATGAAAGGAAGGATGAGAGAGTTTCAGAACTCTATGCTTCATCCCCACAACAGTATTAATTTTTTGGTTCATTGGATGATTAGAAAAGAAGTTGATGTATCGACTCGTGTTAGTTGGTTTAGTATACCAATTTTTTTTTTTTTTTAATAAAAAAAAATCATTCTATTTTTAACCTTGTCATTGTCCTCTACATTGATTAATGTGTCAAGAAAATTTTCATTTTAATTTTATAAAAATAAGTTTTTAAAATTTTTTATCTAATTTTGAAGTCAACCTTCTTACTTCCATTGTAAGTCGACTTTAATTTTAAGATTTTTTGTAACATTGCCAATCTATTTTAATATTGTAGTGTTTCCCTGATGAAGCAATGAAATAATTGCGAAAGCTCGGATAGCGGAAAAGGAAGTTGTTTTCTTATCCATTGGTTGCTATTCCCAAGATTTTTTAATCTTTGTATAGATTATAACCGGTACTCCGTTTGGTTTTAAATTAAAATAATCTATTTAATTCATGATTTTTAAAAATTTTTGCATATTAGGATTTTAACACTGTAGTTCAATATTAAATTTAAGTTTTAATATACATGATATTCCTGTTTTCGGAGTAAAAATTTGCTACAGTTTTCTGTTGAGATTTTCTTTGGAGATTCAAAACCGTCATTGCTAGAACTTTATATGCGAGATTTTAGTTTTGATCTATCTAGATCTATCTCTCTATTTTCATAACAAAGAAAATATTTTGTATTGTGTATGATCTACCTGTCAAGACTTACATCAAATGTATAAAAACTTATACTGGATACCCTTGTTGTGAGAATCTGGCAAATGCATCATAATAGAATGATTTTGATAGGAACTTTGTCTTCAAATCAAACAGACACCGTTTGCGATGGATTGAGGCGTATCATGTGGGAAAATCACCTTTAGTTAATCTACCCATTCAATTTAATATCAACATTCTCAACTGATTGTATACATAATGGTTGCTCTTTATCAGAAGTCATTAATACGTCACAAATCATGTTTCAGTAACGTGAAAGTATGCCAATATTATGTAAGTCGACTTTTTAAATCACAACTAACTGACGTGATATTAACGAGTTTGCCTGGGATATGAAAAGGGATAATTTTTACAATTCAAAATTGAATGATCGTCTATTTATGTTTGATAGGAATTATAATTTTTAGTAAATGTAATTTTATCATCAAATGTTATCGAATTATTCAACAAAATATACTTCAATCTCTCTTTACTTTCTTCGTTTATCTGAATCTTCTTTACCAATTCTTCTATATACCACTCCTTATTTCCCTCAGTAATCATGATATCTTTTTCTTTATTTTCAATAATTTTATTATTTTTATTTTCATCATTCATATGTTAATAACTTATTTCATCCACATATTCATCTTATTTATTTTCTTCATAAATATCTTTATAATAATTTTAACCTTTAGTTACATTATTAATTCCTTTTTCATTTTCTTCAATCGTTTTCCTTTCAAAATACTCATTCGCTTCATTCTTAACACCATCTTTTTTATTCTCATTAAATCATTAAATGACAATATTCATTATCTGTTTCGGATTTTATAAAATTTTTAGCAATTCTTAACTCATTTTTCTTCAAAATCTAACAATAAAATCATCATTTATGTTTTCGGTTGTTTTCAATTCCTATCAAACACTCATTAATTTATATAAATGTTATCGGTTTTTTCTTCCATTTTCATTTTAGCGTTAAATAAATTATGTACTTTTAGAAAATAGATATCTTTTATTTATTTTCGAAACTCTACCGGTTTCGATTCGCTACATGAATCATCCTCAGGAGTCTCGTCAATGAATGCTTTAAGTTTCTTAAAATATGTTAAATAATTAACATTTTATTGTCACTATTGTAATGGCTTTTTTAATTATTTATGGACCTATGTGTTATGTTCTCAGAGAGATAAAATTTAATTAAATAAGTTTCATTATTAATTTCGGTTACCGAATATAATTTTTTACTGACTTGTCCGATTTTCTTTCGACGCTACATATATTTCTAAATTTTTTATGTTTTCAAAACAATTTTCTAAATTATCGATTGTTTTTGTTATGTCGGTATTAAATATTGATTTTCAGTGGCTATATATTTTAAGATATATTTTGAATCTTAATTTTAGTAACTGAAATATAATTATATTGTATTAAATTAGTTCCTTTATTAAAAAGTAAAAAAATTATGAGGATTATCGTAATATTTGGTATTAATTTTGAGGTGATTTATATTGCCTAAGTTTTTTTGTCATTGGACAAGGTCTTTTGTTGATGTATGTAATTAACGTTTTTTTTTCTTCATCGTCCACTTTTTGGTTATTCTGTCGATTCTCATTCCTTCTTGAATTTCCCGTTCCATTATTAGATCTTCAGAGTAATCTTTATAAGTCACGTGATTTATATACACATTTTTCTCGTTCTGGAAGGTGATTTCTTTGTATTAATAGTCATTATTTTGGAATCTTGGTTGAGAATTTTTATTCCCATAAATATCGTGTCCATTTCCGCTTCTATTTTGAGAATAATTATTATCATATCTATTATTATTACCGTAGTTTTCATCATTATCATAGTTCGTATATATTGATTCTAAATTGTTAATAATATGTAATTGTTCTAATAATTGTAACTTCTTTGATTTTGTTCTGATTTTGTATCGTAGCTGTAGTTATAGTTTAATTTAGTATGTCCATGGTTTATATTTTGATAATTTAAGTTTCTTTCTTTTCTTTGATTTTCCATAAAATCGTCGATCCTTCTTAAAGTCTCTATAAATACATTCATGATGGAAATATTCTCTGAATTGACGAAATGTTTGATTAAAATTTCTACTATTTCTTTTTTTCAAGACCCTGCATATATTTGCTACGATTATATACATCACACGCATAAATTTCCCTGGTTGGAAAATAACCATAATTAAACAATTCTCGTTGTATTTTCCATTTCATAGTTTTATTTTTTGTCGGTGTTGTTGGTTACTATTCCAAAACTGTTTTACAAATTCATTGTTAAAATAATCCATGTTGTTGCATTTGTCCGCTACATTTTGTACCATTCTAAGGCTTGTTCTTCTAAACTTAGTTGAATCAAATTCAAAATTAGTTTGGGATCATCAATATCGATGATTAGTATTATCAAGTTATTTCAGTACGTCATGGGATGTTTCTTGTAATTGGTACCCCTACATTTGGGCCACATTTCCGGTTTTATAAATGGTAAATTTGTGTTATTTTTTCTATTTATTATATTAATTCCCTTTTCTTTTATAATCTTGATCTCTTCGATCATCTTGTATTGACCCTTACTTTCAGTTCGATAATTTTCCATATTTCTAATTTCTTCTTTACTGAAGTTCAGTTTCTTTTCTAGCGCCATCCCAAAATATTCTACCTTGTCAATTTTATCAAAGTTAGTATTAGTTGATTTTCTATTACTTTTTGTTTATCATTATTCTCCAAACGTTGTATGTTTATAATTTAAATTTTCTCTTGTTGTTCTTCTAATATAATGTGATGTTTTACTTCCACTCTTTTCTTCACATATACTTACGTATTTTGACATTAAAATATCGAGAGTTTGTGGTGTTTCTAAACCTTGTTCCACTCTTTTATTTATCTCTCTTTAATTTAGGCAAATTTTCGGACTCGATAATTTGTTGATCTATTAATTTATTTATCTGTTCGTTAATTTATTCTCGGAAATGAAAAATTATCCCAGGCAGCAGTTCCAAGTAATTTTGACGCCTATTTTTAGTCGTAATTTGTCAGCAATGTCTTATACACGTCATAATTGACGTCATCTTTTAAACCATTTTGAGACCGTTGATAAGTGCCGTGATTTAGACGTTCGAAATGACGTCAAATTTTATACCACAATTTTTATAAAAACCATTAGTATTTGTATTATACTGTTTTGTAAATTACTGTAGGTCCTCAGGTATTTTTGTAAGAAGTTGTTTTGGCTCAGAATATTTCAAGAATGTTATGGATTGAATTGGGTTGGGTTCTTCAACCCAACACAACTTCATACTATTCTTCACATTGATTGGTATAAAGTCGAAGTTCAATCCAACCTAACCAAACCAACTAATCATACTGAACGCAACCAACTTAATCAACGCAATCATAATGTGATGTTTTACTTCCACTCTTTTCTCCACATATAACAGTATCTGGTTAACATTTTCGATCGGTATATTATATTTATCTTCAAAATTTGTATATTGTTTTTAATATTATTGATTTCGCAATGTAAAACGTCGCTACAATTGATAATTTCTTTTCAGCTGATTTCCAATCAGATTATATTCAAATTTTTCTTCAAAATTTTGATTCTTTTACATTTTACTTTGTTCCAATTTGTCATTCATATACATTTTATTTAGTTCCAATTTCTCTTCTAAATTTTGATTCTTTTCTCCTAAATTTTAATTCATCTCCTTCATATTTGTCAATAATTGTTTCATCAGGTTCATCATCCATATTTCTTCCTTTTTTTCCTCCCAAACCTAGTTGTAGCAATCAATCTTGATTTCATCTCCCAACTTCCTCCTTCAGCCAAAACTTTGGATCTGGTTTTACGTTCTGACATTTTATTCTGTCTTGTTGTTTGCTTTCCTATTTTTTTTATAAACATTTTTTTTAAGATTGAAAAATCTAGAGGACTGAATATTATTACAATACTTATTACAATACACTCTTTAGATTTTGGGTACTGCTTTGCTCTATGAACCCTTATTTGCGATAAATGGTTTTATCTCAATATTTAATGAAGAGGGTTCACTTTTAATAAAATTGTCGTATTATTTTATAGCTTGCTTTCTAAAGAATTCAAAGCTTAGAGTGGTTTTTTTTGGCATTTATAACTCAAACCATAAAATCAACGCGTTTTCAATTTTTTGTATACGTCCTATGCTAGTCAATATGACAAATTTTGAAGACGCTAACTAATTGACTGAGGACTATTTAAAAAAGATAAATTCGAAATGATTACAAGCTTAAAAAATTAAAATCGCTTTTTAATTCAAACAAAGCATTAACTATTATTTTAAAACGATTTTACAACAAGCATTTTAGAGAAATTCTCTCCACAAAGGCCCAAGTAAACGAGCAATTAGTATTCGCGATTTTTCATCAACTTTCCCCCTTTTTAATGTAACTTCGCAACTTTCGCGCCACAACGCAACTCGTGCCGACGAGCAAAACGACATCTCATTTGTACAATCTCGTTTTTACGTCGGCGGCGTGTTAATAGGAGGGTAAATCCTTTCGGGGGCCCTCCACTTCCGCGTAACGATCGCAATAAACCGTTGAAAGGTGGTTGCGTTCGTCCCTTATTTTTTCTCGAACCGCTTTAATCCCTTCACGACGGCGACCGCGTTCCATTACAGATGATGTTACGCCCGAGGATAAAACTGACACTTTTACGGCAAACCATTCGGTGCGTCGAAAGACGCGTGCCCATCAATCTCCCTTAAAAAAGACTTTACCTCATCCACAGGTTTTTTTCCCCCCAATTTACAAGACTTAAAATTACGACGGTAATAAAACACTTTGAAAGTTTTAGAACCATGTATCTGTTGCTGTAAAATAGGATGTGCAAGGTTGTAATTTTTTTCCCTTTTATGGCACAAATTCTTTAGAGATACGTGACTGGCAACGTATAATCTCGTCGGAATAGATCGTTTTCGACGTGGGCAAGATGAAGAGCTGACGGCGTAAAGGCGATAATGAACCCGGGCGTTGAATTCCTTAAATTTCCCAGACGCTGTTTCTGGAATGTGGTATACTATGCCGTACAACGTTTTTTTATCCTCCCGGTGTTTATTACGGTAGGGGGAAGTTAAGTGTATTGCATTGTTTCGGTTCTTAAATTTATCTTTAATGTAAGATATAATCAATGAAGTGGAAATCACCGCATTGATTTTATGCTCAATTAGATTATTGTAGCCATTATATTAAGCTCTCCCTCGGAAATTACAGTGTTGTGGTTTCTACGTGATTTCGAAAGATCAATTAGCTACTAGTATAACTAAGAAGTTGTTGGGTAAGTTTAGTGAGGAAGGTACATCAAAGATATCGGTTGTTTATTAAATTAATTCCGTTTAATTAAAACTGAACCTGTCTCGTAAACATTCATAATAGTTTCGATTAAAAATTTCAATATAACAAAATTATTGTCTTAATAACCGGCGCCTCCACCAGTATTAAAAATGTTAATTTTAGTCAACAAACTTTTATTATTTAAAATATAATAAATAATCTTACTTGGTTGTACTCCTCTAAGAGCAGGATGTTCCTCTTGAGGACTGTCAGGAGCTCCATCAGCCGTACCGGCGCTAAGACGATCCTCACCAAATTCCATTGCTGCACTTGATTCTCCACTCGCTTCAGGATCCCCCTTGGAGGCGCCTCCGTTGTTCCGTTGACTAGACAGCACCTGCATCTCCCACATTTGTTCCTGACGGATGTCGTCGTTGTAGTCCTGCGGAAAACCGAAATGGAACGAATGGATACGGTATTCAATTTGCACGGGAATGGCATCGCCGACGGGATTATGGAAAAGGGATGGGGGCGCCGCGGAATATTGATACCGAGCGTCGTGACGCCTCCGCACCGAGTAAATATGAGATGTACGTCGACGGGAAATGTGCGATTTTGTCGCGAGTAACGTCGCATGACATCGTTTCTCGTTGATTTCGTGCAAGATTTTGTCTGTAATGGAATATTTTTTGTGTTTATGCAATTCCCAATCCCCCCACAAAATATAATATATTTTTCTGGGAAAAAAAGCGAAGGAGAAAAGTAATGATACGCCGTAACTTTAGGTTTTTATAAAAGTAATCAAACGTGATCACATAATTCTCATAATAAAATACCCACGGGGGTTAAGTGGTAATAAAATTTTTATAGTGTTTCTCTTCCGGTAGAAGAAATCCACTTAAAGAACGTTGGGGTTTCGATTTTGCAGGGTACGCCCATCAGTATAAAATGCTATGCTCCGCATTATAGAGGAATAAAAAAATTATTCGAATTTTCGAACGTTGGAGCTCTGAAAGGGCTTAGAAATTTAATTAGAATCTTTTTTTTTGCGAAATTTTAATATACGGAACATTATTCATTTCTCGTCTCGTAAACATCCCTTGTACGTAACCTTAATGTCTTTTTTAGATATGCTTCGACTCACACGATGCGTATTATTTCGTCTCAAAAAAATTTCCAAAAAGATATTTTCACCGATATTAACTAAAACACGAATAAAATTTTTTATTCGAGACGTACTGTATTTTTCCTGATCTTTTCCTGCTTGCTTTACAATTCTGAGGAAATTGAAACGGAGGTAGTAAACATTTTATATCCTTGTTGATAGATGAAAACGAAAGACATGTTTTATATATTTCAAAGATCAAAGAAGTCCCATCTATTGTTATGGCAGATACAAAGATTCGTTAAAAAGAATTTTGTTTTGTTTATTTTTATTTTTAATTCCTTTTTTGTGGGAAATACCAATTAAAGTGACCAGCTTAATTAAAATTGCATTTCGCGGGACGAGTTTAGAAGTAGCGGCATCGATTTATCGCCGACGTCTTTGAAAGTAAATAGAGGTTGAGGAAAAGTCAGCGAAGTTTAATTAACCTCCTCTTCGGGGCAGGGTCTTGAATGGTAACAAATTGGAAATCGGTCAGCAGAATCGTTATTCGTTAACTCCTTTGTTAATCACTATTCTAAATGTGTTTCGCAAAAACCTAGTTAAGAACTAATTTATATTTATTACATTTATTTTTTCTATGTTATATTATCGAAAATCTTAATGTTAAAATATTCTATCATGCTTCGTTTGGTCTCAGGAAACACTTAAAGGTAGCGTACAAGTGTGGCAACATTGTATTTGTATACTACAGTACAAATACAAGGGACCTTAATAGTTTTATCAATTTCAATCTAGGAAAACAATTTACTCTTCATTTCATTATATTACAATATCAGATAAATGATTATTTATTGTTAAAATAATACCTATTAAAAATAACGCATAAATTACATATCTACCTAACAAAATTATTTTTTTACATTTAGCAACAAAATGATTCGAATTGAAACTGCAACATTTTAACATTTTTTCTTTTGAATTGAACAAAGTATGTCGCTATGTACAAATCCTTCAATTTCTGAACACTCTGTATATACACATATACTCCTTGCGTCTTCAGATGCACCGCTAACCGAAAATTTCTAGTTCTAGATTTAGTGTTAGTTCTAGTTTTAGTAGATACTAGTATAAAATAATCTAAAGCCGAGTAACAGGTAAAAGTAAAGCTAATACCAACACTTAAGCTAACACTAGACCGAGAACAAGAATCATTTAGACGCACGGCTAAACCGAAACTTTCTAGTTCTTATTAAAATAGTAAATCTATACAATGTATATCATAATATCTACGATTAAATTTTATTATAGAATGATTTTTATGTTGAAAATTTTCAGAATGGCAATCCAGCAACATAGCCATTCAACTCAGGTTGCTCTAATTAATTGAAATAAATTTATGCTTTACATAAACCTAAATTTGGAAAACTAAACCAACACTTAAGAATTCTTGGGCATTTAGAAAACTACATATCCCTAGAGATAAATAGTCGTAACTTGAGTTTTCGTCTATTTGGAGTTAAAGTTGTTTTGTATGAAAGTGAAGTGTACTTTTTCACGTGGTAAACGATTTCCATCTCTATTTTAAGCAAGTTGGAACTGTAAGAAACAGTCTATTTATCTTGTACTCCCATGTTGTATAAGGTAAATAGCCTTATCTCCTTTATAATTATGAGTAATATGGCATTGCATTGAAGTAAAAAGTGGTAACTCCACTTTACGCACATACTAATGGAGTGGTGCTCTCTGTACTCGCTAAATAAACATTGCAAAATGAATTCTAGAAACAAAAAAATACTAAAGTTTGCTTTAGAAAGAATAATTAGCAATGTTACATCAGCTGGTAAGTACAATAATAATTTTATTCTCGAATAGGAGTACAATAATTACCAAATTGTATAAAATATTGAGGTCTTAATTTAATAATATATTATTAAACATGTGACATTGATACATATGACATTTTAAAACGTCAAGAGACTACTAATGGACATAGACATGATTTGTAGCACCCATGCGGTCACATGCGGTGACGTTTTAGAATATAAGAAAGAGTCGCACCCAGAAGAAACGAAAATCACTGAAACAGTTTGCGGCATTGATATAGTAGAGTTTGTTGAATAAGTGCTGTGAAAAAATACTAAAATCTTCAAAATTGTGCGATCAAAATTCAAATGTAATTTTACGTTGCATTGTAAATGAGGGTTTGATGGTAGTGGAAGTCATGCTACTTATAAGCAAAAATTCCAATATAAACCTCAGGGGAGAGATGACCCCCTATTTCTGTCGTCGCTAGGTTAATTGCGCCTAGAAGATAGTAACCGCGAGATCATCCATATGGTTTTCATGGAGTTGCAGTGGTTAAAGAGTCGCTATTACCAATTGGAGAGTTATCTAAAGAGGCTCAAGAGGGGAAAATCAAGTAAGTGCGCAAGCTTAGAGAGTGTCCCTTAAGGAAATTTGATGGAACCCAAATAAATGACGACTTATTTAAAATATTTTTACTCAATTCCTAATCCATTTAATGGTAACTGCCGAAACAAAAAATAGAACATTTGAATCAAGAAGCTAAAAACTTATTTTGCTTATATTGGTCGAATTTCCTGAAGAAAATAGTAAAGAAGATGATGATGAAGAGAAAGTAAGGAAGAATATAATAATGATGAGAAAGAAACTGAAAAAGAAGAAAGCGAAGAAAATAAAGATGACTTCAAATGGAAATAAACTGTATTACATATACAATATATTATATTAATTCTAATTATTCTTGAATAATCTGAATGTTTGTGTACAAGTTAGTGCATTGGAAAAATTCTACTATGAATAAGCTTCACCTACGGACAATGACCACTTCAAATTAAGAGAGATGAGTATGACCTTAACCTCATCTGTGACCTTGTAAAATAATTATTCAACAGATCTTAGAATATTTATAGAAGAAGCTAGGTAAATCAAATTATCTAACCAACTATCGTAATTTTGCTATTACTTTAAAATAGCAAAGCTTCATTTTTTCTCAATTTTAATAGATTTTATTAGACTATAATATTCTGCGATATTTTTATATTTTTTCAGTTACTTCTATTCCGTAATTGTATTGAGTTATTGTTCTATTATTAATATTATTTGTAGGACGTTTTAAATTATTTTTCCTTAAAATTGTAAACAATACAACAGATTTTTTGCGTTAGACATCCATATTATTAATGAATCAAACAACTGATGCTGACATTTCCAGTATAACCGGAAGTGGTGTAATGCTACTACACTCAAAAGATTCTATTTTTACTTGGTATCGATTTGTCAAATATAGACAAAATTTTCGCTACTATTTAGTTCTCTACAAAATAATTTAAATATGTGTTAAAATAAAATACGATTTACATAACCCTTCCCCCTTAAGACGAAACAAAAGCCAACCCAATCTAGCTACAGAACTAAGACTATAAAACAGAACTACAAACATTAGGGTTTAGCCAACTCGTAGATCTACTATTAGTTATAATTCTACTATTAGTTCTAGAAGAATTTAAAGAGTTTAGTATGATAGTTCGATACAAGCAGGCAATAATCTAAAACCAAGTATCAGCTAAAAGTAGAGCAAATACCAACACTAACACTAGACCTAGAATTAGATACTTTTGGGTTTAGCCATACGTCTCTTAAGACGGAACCCAACCCAATCCAATTTAGCTTTATAACTAATAAACTAATACATTTCTCCATTGTCTTCAGGTAATATGATAATTGTTGAAAATAATACAAAATTGTATATCTGAAGATAAAATTAAAACCGTATTTACCGTCAATAATTTTTTTCAATATTTGGGAAAATGGAGGTATGTTGGTTGTCAAATTCCTTATCAGGTTATTTCGCGTTATTTTAATTAAAGAACACTATTAAAATTCACACAAATAATAAGATTTTACGCAGATTTAAAATACACACATACATCAGTTTTTTTTAATTAAAATAATCTTGTATACAATAATTAAAATAAAAATCTTCTATCAAGGACGTTATGTATATACATAAAATGTCAACCGGTATTCATTGGTTTTTAATTTATTGAAAACATCTATGAAAATATGATTTTAGTTGATTTCGGTGATTTCATCTAAAACTCAATCTTTTTCGTAGTATTTATGTCTGTAAACTTCCCATTCTGCATACAGATCCAAACTTTATGACTTTGGAATGTTGTGTAAAAGTATTATTGTGTTTGCGGAATGTGCTGTTGATTTATTACGTTTAAATACGGCTTAATTATTGTTATTTAGGTGTTCCTTTATTCTAGTTTTTAGGTTTCCTGTAGGTTAACTCTATAATAATTATTGCAATTATTATAGTTAATTTTATATACCCCGTTTTTTTGGTTATTGTCTATCTTTTGTCTTGAATTTATTATAATCTTTTAGTTTTGTGTTGTTTTTAAAGACAATACCCAGATAGAATTTGTTAAAGTTTAATGTTGTTCAGAGATATAGTTTTATTTTTTAAGTTGGCGTGGGTATATTTCCTTTATTACATTTTTGTAATGTATTTTTTTGTAAACTTTTTGTATAAATTCCATATTATGTCCTTCATTTAATGCGATCTTTATTATGTATCTTATTTCATCGTCAAAATCTTTCTTTAACATGGGAGTATTTATGGCTCTGTTAAATAGAAAACGAAAAACTACTTCTTTGTGTTGTAGAAAGTTGTACGAAGGTTTGGGTAAAATAATATCCATCGTCGATAAATGCCGAAGTGAATAAGGTTAGTGTGAAGGTCTTTCTCTATTTTCAAATTCAAAAAATTCAATCTGTTACTTTTTCTCTTTGTATTGTAAATTCCAAATTACCAAGATTGTTTGGTATATTATGTATTGTATATACAGGGTGAGTCAATAGTGCGAGGACGAAGGATTGTGGCTGTACTGTTGAAAATAAAGAAATGGTTTTTTTGTAATCATAGTTTACAATCAAAGCTGCATCGACTAAAATTATTTTTAACTATATAGGGTATTTCACAACTCCAGAACCCTACTCAATTTCATTTTTTTAAATGGAACCCTATACATCTTTTTAGATATGTTGATTACCTGTCTTAAGTGCTATAAATGCGTAACTAATTTTAAAATTTTGAATGCAAGGTTACCAAGTTATTAACCATTTTGTGAAAATTTTTGAAAAATCTTGTGGTGACTTAAAATTCATTATCTCCATTATTATTAAATATTGAAGATTGCAACTTATCATATCGATAAACAAAGCTTTGGTCTTTGAAACCCCACTAGTACTATTTGATAATATTATAGAGGAGAGTTACCAGAACCGGTTAATTTATGAAATGTTTGGGGGACCATAACTTTGTTATTTTAAATGGAACACCCTATATTTTTTCAATGTTTCGGAAGGCTTTATTAATTACCTTTCATTTTTGTCAAGCATATGTATATCTAACATGTGTATGTTTTGAGATAATGAGATTATTTCAAAAATGTCGTCATAAACTTGATTTTTTCACAAGAAATAAACTATGAAGAAGAAATTTTTAAGCAAATGTAAGTAAGTTTAGTTCATAAACGATGGAAAAGTATGGATCTGTGCATAGATAATAGTATTAAGAAAACAACTTTTCAACAATTCTATTTAAATATGTTGCAAAAATCCTATCATAGTGAGGAGGTATACCATCGTGCTGATACCACATTCTTTGTCAAACGCCTACAAAAGCGTTTGAAAACATCTTCTAAAAGGTTTGGCAATCGATTTTCTAAGAAAATCAAAAAGATCGTTCGTTAATAGTTGCCTCGAAAAAATACGATCTGATCAGAGAAGATTCTAGAATCCCTGCCCATATAGTTTAGGACCATCGATGTTAGTGGACTACGTTTCATATAAATTTACTGTTGACAATATCATAGTAATGAAGATTAAGGCGGTTAACATAGTTATTTTTAGCTAACATCGCTTATTCGCTGTATTAAAGATGTTCAAAAAAATTATATCGTTGTTGATCTTTTTCTAATACCCGTTTCGAAAATTCTAGTCTTTTTGTACTGAATATGTACACATGTATACTTCTTCATCTTTTACTAAGTAGACCCACTTGCATTTGTTTAAAAATGTCTTCATCATAGTTTATTTCCTGTGAAAAAAATCAGGTTTATACCAACAATTTTGAAATAGTCTGATTATCTCAAAAAGTACATGTGTTAGACATACCATATGCTTAATAAAAATGAAAGGTAATTAACAAAGCCTTTTGAGACATTGCAAATATATAAGGTGTTCCATTTAAAATAACAAAGTTATGGCCCCTCAAACATTCCATAAATCAACCGATTCTAGTAACCACCCATAATATTATCCAATACTATTACTGGTATTCGAAAGACCCAAGCTTTGTTTATTGATATGCCAAATTACATCCTTCAATATTTAATAATAATGCTGATAACGAATTTCAAGTGATCACATGATTTATACAAAAATTTCACAAAATGATTAACAACTTGGCAACCTTGCATTCAAAATTTGAAAACAAGATATGCACTTATAGCATTTAAGACAACTAATCAGCATATGTGCAAAGATACATAGGGTTCCATTTAAAAAAATGAAGTTGAGTACGGGCCTGAAACAGTGAACAACCCTGTATAGCAGAAAATAATTTTAATCGATGCAGCTGTGACAGCAATGTATCATGACATAAAAACATTTTTTAAATTTTCAACGGTAAAGCCACAATCTTCCATCCCCGCACTATTTACTCACCCTGTATAATGTACTAAGGACTAGAAACATCACTCATCTTAAGAGACGTACCACTACACCCTAATGTTTCTAATTCTTGGTCTAGTGTTAGTTTTGAAACTGGGTTATAGGCCTAGTGTTAGATATACTTTTAGTTACAAAATAATTTAAAACAATTTAGAGCTAAACAAGAATTAAAACTAAAACTAACGGTACATCCATAACTAGAAAGATTTAGGTTTAGCCGTGCGTCTGAAGCCCGCACCGAAACTTTTATTTCTAGGTCTAGTGTTAGTTCTAGTTTTAGTCCATACAAGTATACAGTAATTTAAAGCTGAATAACAGCTAAAAGTAGGTTAACACCAACACTAAAGCTGCCACTAGACAGAGCTAAAAACATTTGCGTTTAGCAGCATGTCTCTTAGGATGGTTAAACCGAAATGTTTCTAATTCCAGGTCTAATGTTAATTCTAGTGTTAGTGTTAGTTCTAGTGTTAATAAGTTCTCACTTTGATGGTCATTCACCGTTCACATCGTATGGAAAAACTTAATTTTATGATATCTATGGTTACGTACAAATTAAAGTTGAAGATGTTTTAATTTAGAAAAAGGCCAATTCTATAGTTAGAGTATAAAACTTGTGCGTTTTGGTGATTTGAACAAATTCTACACATTATATATGCTTAGATAAGTTTGAAAAAAACGTAACGATTAATCTTTTTCATCTTTGCAACTCGATCCCTGGACATACTGTATATAGTCTGTACCACGAGAAGTGATAGTGATTCATCGATTTTCGTAATTATTTTCATTTTACGGTACATATATTACACTCGTAAGTTGACGTGTGCTAGAGTGAAATGGTTTTTAGCGAGTACATCTGTTTCCACCACATTTATGCGATGAATCACTATCACTTCTCGTGGTACAGATTATATTACATTATGTTAATCTCGCTTCTATGCAATTTTAATCCTTATAAGTGTAAGAATCCTTACAACCAATCAAAATAATCCTTACATTTTTTTTCAAAGGGAATTAGCTCAAAGAACACCATTTCAATTTCGCATTTCCTTTGGACAATTTTCAAAGCTTCACCGAAGCCTACCGTCGTCCTTGTAACGAATCCGGCTCCAAGTATCGGAGAAGGAAGAGAACGCAATAGGGATAACATAAGAGGAAACGAATTCTGTGATATCGAGTATCCAAATCTTTTTCACACGTATGACATACATCTCAAATGTAAGGGCACACTTAGATATCATCGGTTGGAGCTTCTCTCGGCATGAAAAGCTCTGCAAGTTGTTCAATTGACATCATTTATCGCTGACTCCAAGACTCCACCTATAACGAAGGGTTTGGTTGAATCCGTCATCGTAGGAAAGGACACGAATTTCGATGGACACTCACAAATACTCAGAGTAACCTATATCATCGTCGAAAATTTTACCATTTGAAGCCATGGTGATGGATAATATTAACTTTGGATTAATGAATCCTTCATTTGCAGACTAATTATTTATACCATGTAAACAAAAATTGCGGTGATAAATTATAACAGTGGGGTCATACTAATCAGAGTTGCAATCCCACATGATTTATCCTTAATTGGTTTCTTTAATATCTGAGATCCATTAAGATACTAAATGTCATTTTGAAAACAGTTACAGTTGAAAAACAAAATTTTCAAAATGCGAAAAGTAGTCGTTCTTTCAATATGTTAGATACTGGCCATAGTCGCGTGTCCATTTAATATGCTGACATTTCACTTTTTGTCGAGTCACTAGAAGACACAATCAGGGAAATCTATTCTTTTGTAACTCCCTGAAGTACTTCATGTAATTAGAATAATGTAATTTATTTGTAGGGGTTACGTAATGATGATATAAAATGACATAGTAGTAGATCGAGATAACTTTGTTAACATTTCAATCAAAAGTCGAGACGGCAGTCTGCATTGAAATCGTTTCCTGTTTCTAAAAGGGTCATTGTTGCAACATATTTTATTGTATGTTAAAAATGTAAAAGAATCCACATTTTTTATGAAAAACTGTTTCAATACAAGTATTTTAAACAAAACTGCTTTTTTATGACCTTTCGAGATCACTTCAACGATACTAAAAGTTTTTAAGAGCTCGACGTTTTTAACGTTGAATAATGCAACCTAAAAACCTTTGGAAAATCCAGAAAAAAAGCGTTAGCACCACGAAGTTCCTCTTAATGAATACTTACTTTAAATTTACAACTGAAATAATACTTTATTATGTTCCTTATTTATATTCACAGCAAATGGAGTAATTACGTATTATGGTTCTAATTGTTGAAGAGGTGTTATTAAAAAAAATGTTTCATATAAAATTATTGGTAAAGGATTAAAATATTTTGATCGAATTAAAATTTTCGAATATGATAAGATAAATATTTAAATTTCAAGCTGAATAAGTTGAAATTTATCTCGTGGCGGTAGTTATAACGAATCCGGTTCGATCCTGCAAAGGACCGGGTCGCCATGGAGACGAGCAGCTTTGCAATGGAGCGGATGTGGAGCCTCCATCCTTCACACCTGACACCGCAGAACAACTGGGGGGACACATATTTCCTCCAAGCTCCCCCCAACGTGATTTATATTTACTTATTTGCTCCGAGGTCCACAACGTCGTTGTTTGCGGATCCCTGGAGTAATTGAGAGAGATAAACAATCCTTGGTAGGAACTGTTAATTCGATTTTAGGGAGCGCAAAAGTTTCAGATTCAATAATCTTTATAAAAGATTTTGATTTTTCTTGTTTTTCGATGAAACAAAATGTTTTTTTATCGGTTATCTTAAGGGTATTTCTTAGGTTTCCCATCAATTATGGTTTTGGAATTTCATCAAAGACGTATCGATCGCGAGGTTCGGATTCCAGCTAAACCCTAACGGGTTGATTAATAGGTTCAGTTTCGATTAAAAATTCGAAGGTAGCAGGTGAAAAATTGCATTCTCCGTCGTCATGGGAAGTTTCTTCGTCGGCGAACTCGGAGCGAGTAAGCTTTTTTGCGCGATTTCCGTAACGAACGCCTAGAAAAAGGCAATACCGCCTCACCAACCGGCGGTGTATAGCTTGCATTAGTTATTTAGACGGCGGAACGTGCAACGAATTCCGTGAATTCGCCCTCTGCAAACGCTGCGACCGCTCTAATAAGAAATAACGATTGAATTTTAAATTGGATAGTAAATTAAAGATTTTTCCCGCGAATTGAAAGTAGCGTGCTTGAAGAGGCGTTAATTCATTCTACGACAATCGCTGAAAGATTTTACCGAGAGCGAAATGGCCGCGTGTTCGCTTTATTTCGATTGGGGGCGCTTCGATCATTATTTAAATTGCAAATCGGAAAAGGGGTGATTGCTTGCGGATTGGAGTGATGGACGAAATCTTTCCGAATCAATCAGATAAAGGTATTTCATTAAACCTCTTCATTTACCTTGACTAAGAAATGTTGTAAGTTAGATTTTAGATTTAAGATGACTGGTTTTGCTTTGGTCGTTAAAATCGTTTAGATGTAATGTCAAATGCCAAGTGGGGAAACATAGACAGTTAGTTTTCATGACCTACAGTTGATATCCATTTCCGTTAGAGCCATCCGCCTTAATTCGTCCTTAATGTACAGTGTACTCTCTGGATGCATCATCATTCCATTATGTAAACTCGGATGCGCCACCTCGCAAGCTTACTATCTGTTGCACGTTGCCGCGTCATTTACCATAGGGTCGTAATCAGGGCGAAGTGCACCCCGTTCCAAAACGACCTCTGGCTGCTAAAATATGGCGCAGATCTCATCCTAGTTATCCTTTTCCACGTAGCGAAATGATGTTTTTCAAACAAAAAAAAAACATGAATAAAAAAATTGGGGAAATTCACCGAGCTCATGATAAATAATCGCATATTTACTTTAACTTGCCTGGATATCTACGGAGTTAGTACTGGCCGAAATGGTAGGACAAGTTGTTTACCGGTGGTGGGATTTATGGGAGTTGTTAGTTAAATATTGAAAGTTTGCTGATTTATACTGCCCCGTAGTAAGTTGCTGCTTTAATTTACGGACTAGTTATGAATAGACGGTTGTTTGTATCTGCAATCGTAATTTTAGTACTCGATTTGAAAACAGCTGACCTTATATCTAGATATTTACTCGAATTTATGTCTATCATACTTTATAAATCGGCTTTTCTGAATAATTCATGAGTTAAATTCTTCGCCTTTTTCAAGAATCTCATTAAATTTTTTAATGCATTCGAAAAAAATTTAATGTCGAATTGTTGAAACATTTCAGCGGAAACAGCTGGCGGAAGTAGATATGTGCCTTGTAGCTCTATGAGAGAATTTCTTTGACAAAACAACAAAACAGAAAAACCCATTCCGTTATTTGCCGGAGCCTCCTATGTCATAGAGACTCCGGTCTCGAGGAAGTTCCCGGTATGAACTGTCCACAACACCAGCCTTGTATTTGAGTTTAATAAACCGCATTCCTACGGACAAACAGCGGGCTGAAACGCTTCGCTGAAGAATATTACTTTCGGATATTAGTACATTTAAGAGCGGACGGATTTTGAAATATTGCCCTGGAATTTCAACGCTTTATTTTGTGTTAGTTTATTTTTAAGTCACTGACGACAAATTTATCGAGTTTCTATCAAGATATCTATAAGCATTTATTTCAAACACTTCGAAATTAATTAGGAAATTTTACTGAAAACCAATGAAAATTGCATGCACAAAATAAATTAAATTTAAAACTGGTAATTCGCAAACACAAAGTGGCCACTCGCACGTTAAATTATCCCGTGGTGGTATTCAATTTTCCTATGGTGAAAAAATATTAATTCGTGATGACAATGCAGAAAATTTATGTCCCGAAAAATAGTAAGCCGATAACGATAACAAATGGCGCACGCTGTTAAATATAAATTAAATACTCATTAAACATTTATTTAGCAAATTAATACCAAAAATTACAAATTAAACACGGTTTAAAATTTTCAAATCGATCCAAAAATAAAATTCAATTGAATCCGTAATAAGAGAAATAACACAAATATAACACAAGAACATTCTTACTCTACTATTGTTCGTCTTCTATTAGTATTGCTAGTTAAAGTACGTGTAACATTGCACCGAAGAGTTGGCTAAAATATTGGATCTGCAATTTCTCAGATAAAACTCATAAGTACTCATGGTTGTACATGTAGGCACCACGAAATTGATTCGTAATAACGACTAATCAATATCAATCAATTATTGATATTAGCTTGGTCTCGATGGGTATTTCTCATGAAGTCAACAACTGGAGAGTCTCTGATTTGCTTGCAAAGTAAGACCAAAGATGGATCACCTCTGGTTTTTAAGGATCATCATGGTTTACAAAAAGGTTAGGAAAAACCTGAAGCACATCCCTAAAAATGCGGATGTGGATAATATCAAGTCAGTGCTAGTCGGTGCTTAGATGAGGTAAGACTAATTAGACCTGAATCGAGCTATTATGTTGAGAAATGATCAATGGTTTTGAAGGACTTTTTGACAATTGTGTATAAAAGCCTGCCCCCTTCGTCTGGGACTGACTCAGGACGTGTCACTCTATGGTGGTACACTGAGCTTAGCGACTATAAGACCTCTCATCAGAGTAGCCTTTAACAGACCAAAGAAACTTAAGATTGAGTTCCAGTTGGATTTACTACAAAAGCAAACTTTCGGTCTTTAGAAAACTGTACATCGGACGAACAGAGAGGTTTGGACAAGGTATTGCGAAGAAGTCACTTCTGGTTTGAAAGTATAAGTTTGTTAAAGAAGGATGATGGTCTTTACATCAACAACCTTCTAGAAAGCCTGAATCGACAATCCTACCATTGCCCGTAGAGACATCAACCCCATGACCGAATATAGAAGACTGGCCACTTGCCGAGAGGATCTGCAGGCAGGAAAATATGAGCTTGGCACTAAATTGCTTTTCACCTTTTAAGGCTACTGAACCTGATGGTATCGTACCAGGGTTACCTGGCGTTTCGCTACATTCCCAGTTTTTGGCATGAGGTCATGGTAAATTTCATATCTAAACCGGGTAAGCAAGACAACTTCCATTCAGACCAATTACCCCGGTTTACTAGATGCCTACTGAGTTTGTTTAAAGAGGTTAAATATCTGGATATTACTCTGGATAGCAAACTATCGTGGAAATCACACAGAAAGTAGAGTTAATAAGGCTAGAGTCGCGTTTGATTAGTGCCGCAGCGTAATTGGGAAGATATGGGATTTGTTACCCAAATCTGTCCTCTGGATTTACATGGTGATAATAAAACCTATGCTCACTTATGATGCAGTAATTTGGTGGTCTAAAACCATACAAGTGACTGCCCAAACTGCACTAAACAAAATACAGAGACTTTGTGTATATACGTTACACGTGCCATAAGAACGTGTAACATAACCCCCACTGTGGCCATGGAAAATATGAAAAATCTACCATCCCTACACTTATATATCTAGGAGGTTGCGTTGATTACGATGTTATTACTACGGAAAGTTGGAATTTTGAAGGATGAGGAAGTAGGAGCAAGAGTAGCGCTCTAGAGGGAGGCGGTGTTGAACACACCTCTACTGCAACATGGATGACCCTCCGACGAAATTCATTTTTCAAAGAAATAACTCATAAATTACAGTTCCATAGAAGTAGAGGGAAATTACGCCTTTGTATAATCTAAATTGATAATTGTGTGCAGGAACATTCTGTAATGACTTACAACTCCGATTTCTCGTATCACTCTGAGAAGGCATTACTGTCATGCAGGTGGAATTAGTTTCCATAAAAATTGACTGTATTGTTAGCTGTAATTTCAGTGGTGAGATTTTTACAGTTTTTACCGAAAGCAGTCAATTAAGTACTATCACTTAGCGCTAAAGATGTGTTGAAGAATTCGGCTAATAAGCACGCTGACAGATTGGCGAATAGAGCTGCTAGTATAGTGCCTAACTCCCTTTTATCGACGATTGTCACTTCCTTGGGATCTCGTATTGAGTTAACTAAAAACCTAACCCGAAAAAGTTTGTGGATTGATAGGATAGAGTTAAAGGGTGCCATTTAGTTGAAAAGTTATTATTCTATCCCTCAGCTGACAAAGCACAGACATTTGTGAGATCTAGGTAAGACCGCCTGACGGGTAACTACAGGATAGCCCTCTCTGTTATATCTGTAAACAGGATGACGAGACGGTACATCACGTCTTGTGCGACTGTTCTGTCCTAGTAGATCTTAGATTGAGGGCATTTGGAGAAGAATGGCTTTGTACGGATGACTAGGACACACCTCTAAGCTGTGTACTAGCCTTTGGTGATTTACTAGGCTAGTTGATCCAGCAGGGAGGTTGTACAAGGGGGCCATTGGGGCCTAATAGCTACGTGGATTGCATGCCTTCCCCTTCTCATACATACATACAACTCGATCACCTTGCACCAACTTCTGTAAAAAGTTGAAACACTGGTCATCTCTTCTCACATCTACTGCAGAGTTGTACCGTTGCAGCAGGGATACGTAATATATTCCACGCCTGAGTAAGATACGTCCAGCATAGAAATTAATCTCTGAAAAATCTTTTGTAAATTCTTGAATTTTTCGGTAACTATGTCCAGTCGACCAGTTCAGTTATGTTACATTATTAACGAGCATTATTATGGTAATCCAAAGGCGCACGTTAGCAAGGATCGGTATTAACGATTAACGCTAAATAAGCAAGTAATTTTGCACTTATCATAACCTATCTCGACTTTCACTTCCTATTTGGATTTATTTACTTGAAAAAAGTAAATAAATATATTTCAAATGAATGATATAATTACAATACTATATCGGATGGCGCTGACAACGGTTACATTTTCATACATTAAAGATACTCTCCATGGTAATTATATTTAAATCGCATTCGTTTATAGAATAATTTTTGAATGAAAAAAGAACGAAATATTTTTAATATGCAATGGTGAAAGACCTGAGTGAAGGTGAATCGAACACTGAAGATCACATTTCCGACAGTGAGCATTGGACCACTCTTCAGAAGATTTAGTGTGCAGTGAGATGCTTTTTTACGTGAAAATGGTTTCTTATCCAAATAGAAAAAATGATGACGATAATGAAATATATAGATTATCTGATTATAAAACATATTTATTACTATTATCTATCTTAAAAATTATATAAACTATAAATTGCTCATAGGCGCCATCTGATATTTGACTTGCAGATGTGCTATGATCATACCCTATAGCTTTTATCTGGCGAAGCTACTAACAAGGTACTGAAATATTCGAGCTTTACCTATGACACACATATTATGTTCACTAAAGAACAGAGCTATTCCATTTTGGACAAAACAATAGCCTTGTACATACTGTTGTCGGAAAATGCACACGAGGTTCAAACAAAAGTACTAAGTTTCTGCAAGAGAATGTTATGAATCATATCAATTGCTTTAGAAAAATCAATGTGTATTATCAAGATTCACGAATCAGTTAACCACCGCAAGATGGGCAATCGTGTTTATAAGATGACACATATGATCGAACTTGTGAATAAATCATCATATAAATAATCTGCTCAAATACTTTAGCGAAATTATACAAGATCGTTATCACAATAACGATATTGGTCGATAATCAGTAATATAGTCCTACGTTTAGGAAACGAGGCGGTGTTGAGGGATTAATTATTAAATGAAGCAAATCTGCAAAACTGTACAGTATTCACGAATAAAAATGCAGGGAGATCATCATCACCAGTGGTAAATTTATTATGTAATTTCTTTAGAAAATCTATTCTTCAGCAACATCAGAAACAAATATTGGAAGATACATTGAATATAGATCAACTGCTTTATAATAAGACCAGAAACTCCAGTGTGAAGTTTCTGTATAATACATAAAATATATCCCAAATCTGTGAAAAGACGGACGCTATTATTTTATATCGATGGTTTGAGGCTTCCGGGAGCGATCTCCGTCTGATGGAATTTCCGTGCCTCTCGAACATTGTTTATTTTTACACCGACATTGAGATATTCTCGTATATTTTTATTACCTGCCGGCGCGGGTTTCGCGAAACCGAAAAAGCGCCACCGGAAAATTTTCGATTTAGTACATGAAACGACGTTGCGAAGGCGGTCGTGTTACGATATCGAATTTTCTTTGTTGTTTAATAAAATCTGAGCACGCCGCAAACGTCTATGTGTCGATAGAAAAGCGACTTCGACCTGGCTTTGTTCTTCCGTAACTTTGTTCAGATTTTCTGTTCGAGCATTAACCCATTTGTATCATAAGCTCAAATACACTATCAGATGTACATCTCGTCATTATTTACATGGGTATTTCGAGTTATCCAGATGAATGACAAATGAAATTAGATCTCTTGTATGTGGGAGGATTCAAAATTCTCTCCTGTCCATGACCATGTAGTCGTCAATGTTTGTTATTATAATTATTCCATAATTTATTATAATTTTACTTTGCGTTAATATCATAAGATGACACCATCCGCTTTTCAACATTAAATACTTTGAAATTGTAATAAATCATTACAGAAAAGGTCTTGAACGTAGCTTGATAATTCATGGTGTCCGTTTCCGATAAAAGCCGAGGTGGAGAACGTGGGGTTATCGGGACGACTACGATATTCTCTCGATTCGTGAATTAATTTTAAACAAATGGGTCTCAGAAGCAACTTGCCTCGGTCTTGGACTGTGCCTCGTGGAGAAGTTGGAATTAAACAGGGGGGTTTTGGTGGTTTCCAGTTTTCAACTACGCAGCGGGGGTGCGATGCCCTGTATCGCAACCCTTCCGTCTCCGACAAACTACGCTACAACTTGATAGCGGTGTTTTTCCGAGCGCTTAGTGAACCGCCATTGTAGTTCGTAACTGTCAAAGTAAGTTTATTTTGATTTCGTTCAGTTTAGTAAAGTTTCAAAACCATCCATTTTACTTTTCACTCCACAACTGTATGTATGTATTGTAATTTTATACAAGTGGGATATATTTAATTATTTCTACCTCTAAATTCATTAATTAAGCTCAAGTATTACAAAGCACTAACAAAAATTCTGATTTCTGTATTAACACCTCTTAAGTAGCTGAGACTCTAATAGAAGGTACTGATAAAAGCTTCCTCTTCTGTTTTAATATATCGTCACAAGCTGATGCATTAACTCAAGTACTGACAATATAAGTATGAAGGCTTTCAAGACCGGTGTTAACTAAACTAAAACCTTTTTTATTTAAAAATTAAATTAAAAAAGTTATGCGGTGTGGCTTTTGAAAAAATGTTTGACGTTTCGGAGGCCATGTTGCAACCTTCTTCAGAAAGTAGTCGAAGTCACTTCGAACCAGAAATACTACGTTATTACAATGTTTTTATAGTACTACGTTACTACAAAAATACTACGTTTGATAGTGTTTCAAGTTTTTGTAGTAGAACTTTAGCAGGTTCAGATATACAGGGTTGAGTTGGGTTGGGTTTAGCCGACCATTTGAACAGATAGAATACTTTACAAAGTGATTTGGCAATCTTGTATACTTCAAATGAAGTAAAACTGGAACTAACACTTGACCTAGAAGTGGAAAGATTTGGGTTTGGGGGAAACCCAAAGATTTCCACTTCTAGGTCTAGTGTTAGTTCTAGTTTTATATCATTAGATCTATATCTCGATCTAAAATTAGAAACATTCTAGTTTAGTCGTAGATCTATCAAGACGGCTAAACCCGAATGATTCTAGTTTTACTTCAGTTCAAATGTATAGGGTTGGGTTGGGTTGGATTGAGCTTATTAGTGAATCTGAAAGCATTTCTTTAACGAAGACCTCTAAAATGAATAGTTTCTGAAACAGAGTACTTTACACACTGATTTGGTAACCTTATATATTTCCATTGAAGTAAAACTAGAACTAACACTCGACCTGGAGATGGAAAGTTTTAGGTTTAGTCAAGCGTCTTCAGACGCACGGCTTTTTATAAACTATCCATTGTAGAAGGCCTCTCCAGTGAACAACAGGTAACACCTTCCACACGTTTCTCATGCACGCATCCGCAGCAGTATCATCCAAAATCTGTGATCGAACTTTTCATACATGTTTGTTATCGGCGATTGTTTGAAAACTTTAACACGAAATCCTCAAAGTTCATAATTATTTTCTACTTTAACAATGTGCAGAATAGGATTCTGGTTCTATAGGTAAATTTCTGTTTCACTGCAACATTCCTTTTTTCATTTTATTCTATTAATGTACATTTTTGATGATGTAAAGGTAACTCAATAATAAGGATAATTTTTTAGAGAAGTTTATGTTCATTCATGTATTAGTTATAGTATTCAGGTAGATCCGCTGTTCTATCTTATTAATATTACAACTTTAGAGCATTGAGCAGAAGACAATAAAAAAAATTTACTTAATTTTTATCCTAGGAAAATGTCTGAATATGCGAATAATGTTGAATTACTTATTATTTATTACTAACTACAAACCAACACTGCTTAGTTCAGGAGTATATAGTGGGCACTTTGAGAGTACGGATAGTGTCCTTAAACACTTATTCGATCTCAAGAAAACTTAAAGCATGTCAAATTTCTAACAAAAACTAAAGTAATTCTAAATACTACTACACGGAAAAATAATTTCAATTATTATTTGTTAAAAACTTAAATTATTTAAAAACCCAACATTTGTCGCACGAGGAACTCTTTGAAGACCAATCCTCAAAATAATTACTTCTGGTTAGAAAGAATGTTTGAAGTTCCCATGGCTACACATGTAGGCCAGATCAATCTCGAAAATTGTTTGGAGAGTTGACTGCAAGAAGTAAAAGAAGGAAAACAGACGAGCTTCTTCCACTTTAGAAGATGAAATTATTGTTAATCCACCATTTGAGTTGAGTAAATCTGTCAAAAGTGAAAATTTACTTCAAATGTACAAAAAGATATTACGTGCACTCCAACACAAGTGACAAATTACTAAAGAGTAAACGCCTACAAAAGTATAAACGCATTGCACCTATTACCGTGCCACGCTTTGAAAATGCTGATATATGCTGATTTAACATGAGGACAATATGAAATCATTCATGGTAGTAATAAAAAGTTCTTCTTGTGTTATGGTTTCTAATACGGCAAGCAGAAAAAGTGTTGTCATTTGCACATTTTGATCTTCATGGGGAAATCCAACTTCTTCTCTACAATTTTGTAATTCCATTAGACGTCGTTTCGGGAAAGAGAATACTAGTATCATCTATGAAGAGATGAAATGCCACAAAACTTTTATTATCAACTTAGGTTGGTGGAAAAAAGTTTTTCTTCAAACATCTGTTCATAATGGCAATGGTTGATGGAAAAGCCTGCAACGCAGCTACTCGTACGTTATTTCTGAAGAAAGATTAATTTGTAATGTTTTCCTTCCTCAACCATATTTTTCATAAAATAAACTGTATAGAAATAATCGCAAGCTATCTATGTAATAAAAAAAATTGGCTGCGTAGAATGTTCAAATACCCGTATGTGCATAATAGTTCATGTACTACAAAGCACTAACAAGAGTTTTATTTTGTGAATTAACACATCTTAAGAAACTGATATAGCCATTGTGGTGAGACATTTTGTGCTCTGTATTAACACATCTTCAAGAAGCCGAGGCAATCAAGCTGCAGAGGCAGTAGCTCATGTGTTACGATATATTTAGAAAACATAACTCTTCAATATTAATAAGTCATTACTCTGTGTTGCAGAGGCAATGCTTCAAGTATTACAAAACATCAATAAGCTAAAGCTAAGTTTCCAAATGCATGGATTACTGGTGCCAGCTTATTTGCATGTGGAAATATCAAAACACCACTGGCGCCAATAAATAATTGGCAGTAATCGTAGCGCCAATAAAGTTAACACTACTTCTACTTTTTGACGTCAGTAATAGTATTTATAAAGAAAACGTATAACTATTAACGTCTTCGATCAACTAAAATGAAGAAATTCGCTAATAAACTACCCAAAGAATTGACATTAGACGAAACAGTACTATTTTTAGAAATATAAAAATAATATCCTTATTTCTGGAATTAGAAAATTCCAATGAATTTGAAATGAAGCTGCCAGATGGCACAAACTGACAAATCATCGTCAAAAGAAAAAATACGAAGTATACGTGTGCGTATACAAAATATCTTAAAGATTTAAATTCATATACACTTCACATACAGTATGTCAAAATTAGTATTTATAACTGATTTGTCAAACTTATCTCAGCATAAGTAATGCGTCGGATATGCTCAAATCACTAAAGGATTTATTAATCCAATGTTAATATCATCCACCATCATGGCTTGAAATGGTAAAATTTTCGACGATGAATGTAGGTTACTCTAAGTAATTGCGAGTGTCCATCAAAGTGGTGTATTTGTGTCCTTTCCTACGAAGATAGATTCAACCAAACCCTTCGTTGTGGTGGAGTCTTGGAGTCGGCAATAAATGATGTCAATTGAACAACTTGCAGAGCTTTTCGTACCGAGAGAAACTCAAGCCGATGATATCTACGTGTTGTGTTCCATTATATTTGAGATCTATGTCATACGTATGAAAAAGATGTGGACACTCGATATCACAGGATTCATTTCCTATTATGTTATCGCCATTGCGTTCTCTTTCTCTTCCGATATTTGGACGCGGATTTGTTACAAAGACGATGGTAGGCTTCGGTAGCTTTTACCATTGTTCGAAGGAAATGTGGAATTGATGGCGTAGACCTAGTTCCCTTTGAACAAACATAACACTTATAAGGATTAAGTTAGTATAGAAACGAAGTTAATACAATGTAATATACGGTATGTCCCCGGATCGAGTTGCAAATATCGAAAAAGAAATTATTACGCATTTTTCAAACTTATCTCAGCATAAATATTATAATATTATATATTATAAGCGCGAATGCATGAACATTCGCGCCTTCAACAAACTAGTTATTTATACAAAAAACAATCAAACACAGGAAATAACTTAACAAACAATATCAGAAACAAATACAGAAAATAGTAATAATGATGGGAAAAGACAATGAAAATAAAATAAAATTCGAGAAATGTATATAACGTGGTTTCCTGACGGTGGCAAAGTTCCAGTTTTAATTCTTGGCTAATTCTACATTGTTGTAAATTCTTCTGGAACTAAAACTATAAATAAGACTAGACCTACAAGATAGCTTCAGAACTAACACTAGAACTAGAAACATTAGGGTTTAGCCGTACGTTTCTTAAGATGGCTAAATCCTAATGTTTTTAGATCTAGGGCTAGTGTTAATTCTGAAGCTAGGTTGGGTTGGTTCCGTCTAAGCACGTACGGCTCACGGCTACCCAACCCAACCCAATATAACTTAAATGGTTGTAGTTAGGTCTAGGTCTAGTGTTAGCTTTTTTCCTCTTTATAGCTAGATCCGCGGACATACTGTATATAATGCAGAAAGAAAGCAAACGATGCATATATTGCAAGGAGGTAAAAGAAGTTTCAGAAGCGAAAAATCTTAAAGTTGCATGCAGTTTTACGTGAGCTGATATCTCTTATATAAATATATTGCCTTTGCATTTTAGAGGATACTTGACTTGGCAAAAACTTGAAACACAACATGCTTCCTGATATTTCATGGCATAATTTTCTAATTAAAGTACTAGACACACATAGGTTATTTCCACATGCATCCACAATCTAATCCATTAATGTTTCTTAAGACACTTATCGAAGCAAATTCTTTGTTGTTTATTTTTTACATTTCCGTAATCATAACTTTGTCAACGATAAAAATTGTTTAATTTATTTTAAGAATATTTAAGCTTTTAATACATATTTATGACACATGTGTACTTTTCTAGTCTGTTATATTGCGAATACTTAAAACGAACGTTATTGTTTGAATATAAAAATTTTGTAAGAAAACGAAAATTGTATTGAACAAATGGGATAGGATGAAACCGCTGGGGGAGAACTTTCTAAGAGGAAATCTTGAATAAATAAAGTATAGCAACGTGAACGTGGAACAGAGCTTGCGGTTTGGCCGACCGCGAGTGCATAACGATAATCCTCCGAAACCGGTAATAGTGCCCTCAGCGGTGGTTTCGCGAAATACGTTTTCAGATAAACGGGTAATCTACGGCAGCGCCCTCACATCCGCCGTATCAGACTCGCAGAAGCTCTTTCCTTGTGAACTTACGAACTTGGACTTTACGGGAAAAAAAGACTACGGAAATGCATCTAGATTGTGAAATCTATTTGTTGGGTCGGTTAACATTAATTTAAGTTAAAAAAATGGTTATCCCTAAAAATTAATGTTTAAAATCATTAATCATTCAATTTATGGGGATGTTCTTTTCGTACGTGTGACACATATGTCATCGTGAGTTCCGATAATGGGTCCGTAACTAAATTACCATCGAAGCCATTAGCGTACTTTTTCTGGTTCCCCTTTCGTTTTGACCTTTTCTTAACGTGACGGTTGGAGTTCATTCAGCAGGATGATTGATGATTCCAACAGAGAAGAACAACTACGAAATTTTTTTGTACCCAACGTAAAAATCCCCATTGAGTTATTATCCTATTATATGATTATTCTCCCTCATATATAATAGATCAAATTTACGGAACCAATTTTAAGAGTTATTAAAACAAATCGCACGGGACTTTATATTTTTCCTTATATTCTTGATGGAGGCTGAAGTTTGAGAGGTTGAGAGGGTTCGAATTTCGTTTACGAAGCACTTAAGGATGACTTGATTGGGTAGTATCGATGGTTTTTGGGGGATGATTTCAAAATCTCTTCCTTCGTTTAATGTTGTAGCTCAGCGTGAAGAACTTTGTTATTATTACCGTTTTATAAATTTATGGAATGGAAGTGATTTGAAGTTCTCTCAGTTTAAACGTTAATTTCGTTCTCGTAAAGTTACGCGGTGTAGGAAGGAAGTTCGTGTTGAATAATTAAACTGTGTCTACAAAGTTTTATACGCTTGTTGCCACAGTGTGGCCAATCAAAAGCTTTACTAACAAAGCAACCGTAGATGTTACGCAAATCGTGCAATCGACGTTTAATTATAATAATTACTTTATTGTTAATTTTCGAATTACGGAAATATTTTATTGAACGGAAATTATAATTCGAAATTGAATGAAGGGTGGTAAATTGTTGTCATCGTGCGGTACAAAGGACATCGAACCAGTTCGGTGACATTAACATATGATTAGATTGCCTCAAGCTCTCTGCCATTGGATGGAACGCACATTAGGTGTTTACAAATTGATTCGGCCTCCGGATAGTTATTGGATACCATTAAGCTACGTACAACTATGTTCCATCAGCCGAATACTAAATGCATAAATTTATGTCTTAGAAAGATATGTTGATTACATAATTAAAAATAATTATGTGGTGATTAAATGTTTTGTAATATTATTTCTATTAAAAAATCATTAAATTTCTTTATTTTGATTTGTTAAAGGTCCTGAATGCAATTCAGGATGTATTCTGGGTAGGTTAATATATTTGGATTGCCACCTCACAACATCACATCTAGACCATAATCCTATATTGGCCAAACTTTACAGTAGACATAATGCTTTTGAATAGGATTGCTTTTGCTTTGAGTTGAAATTCACATAAAACTGGCTATGTATCAATAACCATGATATCATGTTTACATCACCATTAAGCAATGTTCCACCCCTCCGGAACACGGTAAGTGAAAACATTGAATTTTGCAAGCATTGGAAGCAATTTCAAGAGAATGCTCTGTACCTCTATGTTTTTCGATTGTCAGTCGCTTTCGACTTCTTTTTTACTACTCTTGATTATGTATGGTAAATTCCTTCTCTATGTGTAACTCTTCTCCCACACCTTCATTAGATTATGTTTTATATTATATTATGTTTTGTTATCAACTAATCTTCTACTTCCTTCGGAATGTTGGAAATGAAAACATTGAATTTTGCAAACAGTGCAAGCATTTGCATTGGAATATTCTGTAGCATAAAATTGAAACCTTAATTAAATCGGATGATGAATCGGACCTGCGCCTCTTTTGATGTAAACTTGCGGTTCTTCAGTTCCATACGAGAATTCAATCAGGATTGGGCGGAGTAGTTTGCACCCATTTGCAACTCAGATGGTCTTTCAACTTGTCTTTGCCACTAGAAAGTCCAAAGTTCCAGATTTGACAGATAAAATGTCAAATTTAGAAAGATAATTCATTACAAAACATACCCAGTTTGTTAATAAATATCCGATAGACCGATATCCGTTGACAACCAAAAGAAAAAAAAACGATGTTTCAATTCAATAACCCTGTCATGTCTCATTTTAAGCAAACTGGACGCAATCTTCCAATAACATAAATTTGGAAAGTTTTGCAGTATCAGTAGACATTGCAAAAAGAGGAAAGCCATTGTTAGTAACTACGTCAAAGATCGTTTTATACCTGCATGTGAAGAACTGTTTCGTTACTAAGAATAATCAAATCATAAACAAGATCAAAGATTTGCCATTACCCGCTCAAACAATACAATACCTTTAAAGAATCGTTATAATAACTTCAAATGTAACATATATGCAAGTGTTAGACATTAACCTGACTTCTGCCTTATCACTTGCTATAGTTATAAGTTACAACTTTTGTGACATAAAAGACACTGCACAAGTGACCTTCTTCGTCAGGTATATGTCATCTGAAGGTTCAAAAGAACTGCTAGGGTTACTCTCGCAGGTCCAAGGCGTGGAGAAGATATAACAAATGTGCAAAAATGCTTATATGACAGTTGAATTGAAAATTGGGAAAAATAAACTCGTTTCTATAGCAATTGATGGCGCCAGTAGTGTAACAGGATAGAGCTAATGTTTCACAGTATAATTCATCAAGAAACGCTTTGTGCCCAAACATTTCCAACCAAATTGGTTGAGTTCATGAACTTGGTAATTAAGAATATTAATAGTATCTTGGCAAAATATACTTATTATTAAAGATATTTATTAATAAATCAGATTTCCTTAAAGAAATAGATACGTATGATATATTTTCCAGGAATTTTGGAGGCAAGTATCCAGACAGAAGGCAAATACAACTCACCATCATTTGTTGACCGATTCACTGATTCTGTAGTATTCAATGTATTGATCCATTCTATCAGCTCTTCTGATATTTTTGTTGTACTGATAATATGAGATTGGGAAACATGCCTCTTCCTTCTCGCTTGGTATCTGTCTATTTGATTGTTAGATTGGGTTAACTGTGTAACAGGAACTTACAGTAAGAACTGTGCTGTTATCATTCCAAGCAGTCACAGTTATGTTTGTACTTTTATCTGTTTGGTACTCCTATGTGCGCTGTAGTTTCTTTTTTTAAGTTTTGCTTGTAACTATAGGGCATTTTCTAGTCCTTTTAGAATTGACGACTTCAGTGTATCCATACTCTAAATTTTGAAGAGAATACACCAGTTTCAAAGTTGAAAAATATTTATCACCGTAAATTTTAAACGACACGTGTTTTGATTGTTGAATTTGAGGTCTGTTCTCTTGTTTTCCCTGATATGGTTCAAATTGTATCAGGTATCTTAATGAATCACACAAGCTTCCTATCTTGTACCCATATCTTTTATAACTCTTGGGATTCATACACCAAAATAAGGAACCATGCTTTTGTCAATACTTACGTTTTCATTTAGGAATGCATGTCAAAAAGCAGACGCATTTTTGCTATTTTATCACTTTTAGGTAGATTAGTGTTCCCATTTGTTTCTCATCTCATTGCATTTGCGACCATTGAATTGTATGTATTACTACAGCGTTAAGTTTCTCCATTTTGAATCTTAACCTTTCCAATGCACTAGTTGTTTTCTTTCCTGAACGTATGACTTCAAGATTTCAATGCATCTCCACAACACCATATTTATCTAACTTATCTATCAATATGTTGTGGTCCACTAAAGCACAAGGACTACTTAAACTTGGACTTGGACTACTTAAATCGCAGATAGCAACCTGAGTATACTTTTATCATCATAACCTTTGACAATTTCATGTATGATGCTCCTTATAGCCGTCATAATAGATTTTTGTTCCTCAAAAACTTCAGATTTGGTTGGCAAAATCGACCTAGAATGTAATTCTTATATTCGTATTATCTTTATTATTCTTATTTCGTATGTCGTTTGATTGTTAGTTGCCCACGACGTCGTTTTTACCACTATTGACTATGTAGAGTAACTCCTCCTCTATGTGGAATTCTTCTCTCAGACCTTCATTATATCAAGGTTATACTACCATCAAACAATCTTCAACTTTCTCCGGAATGTTGGAAATGAAAACATTGTATTTTGCAAACAGTGGAAGTGATTGCGATAGAATATTTCATACCATTGGAATGAAATTTGAATTAAACTAGATGGTCATCTTTGTATTTTTTAATTAATGATGCGCTATTAGATGACCAAAGACAATTCTCGATGTCTTTCGGTTGTCAGTTGCCCTTTGCCAGATTGCACTCCGATATCTTTTTTGCTATTGTTGACTATGTGTTAAGTAAATTTCTCTTTTCGGCAGAGTTGTTCTCTTTCATAAAAAAACTAATCTTTAATCGAATTGGGCTGGCTTCATTTGGATAAATGAGATGGCAATGTCATCTCACAACATCAAATCTGGACCATAATCTTATATTCGCCAAACTTTGTTGTACATAATGCTTTTAAAAATTATTAATGTTGCAAATAAAAGACAGAATTAAACTATTATCTTGCAAAGTTTAATATACACTATATCTTTGAAATGCGTGTACAACGGAATACCACTGATTCCTTGGCTCAAAATAGACCGATTTAAGTTAATTTATCTATATCCAAAGTTGCTTCGTTTCGCCGCTAGAAGACTTCAAAGTTAGCAAAAAAAATTCATTTATTCATTATAACTCGAGAACACGTTAATGAATCTAAACCATTTTTGAGAGATGAGTTTTTAGGTTCAATCAACATTTTTTTATGGATTTGGGTAAAATTTTAAAAATACGGAAAGGATGGAATAGCCATGTGTTTGACGAATATAAGTAAATATTTTTTTCTGAGTAGACGGCGCTTACATAATTATAATTTCTAAATTGCTCATTTAGTTCTGAAACTTTTTTGTCTCTTATAAGGTTTTGTTTACGTAAGTAGTTAAGTCAGAAAAAAGGAATTTTTAAGTACCTGCAACCCTTATTTACGTCATTTTGACTATAAAATCATTATGTGTTTGGCACTTAAATAAGGAATTGAATACTAGGGAATTTTTTCCTCATAATTCTTGTTCATAATCAACTGTAGAGGCAAGGACTATTGATTTCAATGCCCCCTAGAGAAATCAGTACCAATTACGATAAGATTTTGTAATTGCAATGACGTAAAAAAGGCTTGCAGATTATCAAAAAATCCAATTTTCTGGCTTAACCATTAATGTAATCAAAATCTTATAAGGGACAAAAAAGTTCCAGAACTAAATGGGCAATTCAGAAATTTTAATTATATAGTCATCACCTACTCAGAAAAAACAATATGGAGTAACAACTGCTGAAGATAAGGGTTCTCGATCATTTCTGTGTTTTTAAAACTTCACCTAAAACCATAAAAAGACGTTAATTGAACCTAGGAACTTACATCTCAAAAACGGTTTTAATTGATTATCGCGTTTTCGAGTTATAAAAAAAAATTAATGAAACGAAGCAACTTTGGATATAGATAAGTTAACTTAAATCAGCCTATTTTTAACCAAGGAATCTGTGGTATTTCGTTGTATAAGTATTTCAGAAACTGCCTGTATATCGGTTCCGGTTTCGAAGTTACAACTTCATCTTCTGCCGATATTGTTAATTGGCAAAATTAACAGATAAAATTATAAATGAAACATTGAACATTTGTTCTTTTGAAAAAGCCAAAACTTTATATGTGGATTTATTGTTAGATTTATAAAATTTAAGAACTTGTCCTTTAGAAAATGGAGAAGATAAAGCGTGGTACGTTATAAAATATAATATGATAATTTAAAACATGATGGTTGACATTAGAGAATAGCGTCTTCTCGTTCTTAAATTTTAACAAATTCTTGAATTTTCTAAATCTAGATTCACATATCACGTTTTGTCTTCTTCAAAAATTTTAACAAATGTTCAATGTTTCATCTACGATTTTATCTATTAGCTTCGCTATCTTCGACATTTTCGGCCGAAGATGAAATTGTAACTTCGAAACCGGTTCCGATATACATTAAACTTTGCAAAGTTAGTTAATAGTTAATATTAATAGCAATTTTGTTTTTTATTTACTTATAATGCTCTTGGGTTGGGCTGCTTCAGGGAACCTTGCTTGATGCATAACAATATCTTTATCGCCTGAAGAGATTTACAAAATTCACATAAAGCTGGGTATGTATTAAAAACCTTGATATCACGATTAAATCACTATTAACTGAGCACATTAACTATACCATACTATTGATTATGAAGGATAAACTCCTTCATAATCAATAGTATGGTCCTCCTCTATATGGAGCTCTTCTCTCAGACCTTCATTATATCAGGATTATACCACCATCAACCAATCTTCACCACCAATCCAACCTAACCCAACCCATCCCTCCAGAGCACACTAACACCATTGAATTTTGCAAACATTAGAAGCGATTTCTGGAGAATATTCTGTACTTCCAAGTCTTTTGATTATCAGTTGCTCTCGACGTCTTTCTTTATTACTATTGATTATGTAGAATAAGTTCTACCTCTACTCTTCTCTCAGACCTTCATTATATCAGGATTATATCACCATCAACCCTTCTCATGAAACATTGGAAATGATAACATTGAATTTTGTAAACATTGGAAGTGAATACATTGGTTATTGCAGACATTGGAAGTAAAAACATTGAATTTTGCAAACATTGGAAGTGATTGGAGATCGGATCACCATCTCTGATTTTAGTAAAAAATCAATACTTACTTATATTTACTTAGTCCATTTTATCATGATTATAAATATTGAATATTCTGTACCATAAGAATGAAATCTTAATTAAACCGGATGATTATCTGTGAATTTTGTAAAAAATTAATGATGTGCTATTAGATGATGAAAAACAATCCTCGATGTCTTTTGGTTGCCAGTTGCCCTTGAGTAGGTTTCATTCCAACATCTTTTTTTGCTACTGTTGACTATGTGTTAAATAATATTCTCTTTTACGTGGAGCTACTCTCTTGGACCTTCATTGCTTCTTCCATTATATTATGCTCATACCATCATCAACCAATGTTTCGCTCTCTCCGAAACATTGAAAGTGAAAACATTGAATATTGCAAACATTGGAAGTGAAAACATTGAATACTGCAAATATTGGAAGTGATTGGAGTAACATATTCTATACTATAAGAATCAAATTTTAATTGAACTTGACCATCTCTGTATTTAGAAAAAAATCAATGATGAGCTATTAAATGACGAAAGACAAGCATCTATGTTTTTGGTTTCCAGTTGCCCTTGGGTAGTTTCCACTCAGACATCTTTTTGCTACTGTTGACTTTGCGTTAAGCAAAGTTCTCTTTTGCGTGGAGCTATTCTCTGATCTTTATTACTTCTTTCATTATATCATGATCATACTTTCATTAACCAATGTTGCACTCTCTCCAAAATATTGGAAATTATAAAATTGAATTTTTCAAGCATTGGGATGGATTGCAGTAGAATATTCTTTACCATAAGAATGAAATCTTAATTAAACTGGATGACCGTCTGTGACTTTATTAAAAAAATCAATGATTTGCTATTATAATATATATACATATTAAGTGATGAAAGACAATCCTCGATGTCTTGTGGTTGGTATAATGAAATAATTTGTACAATAAGAATGAAATCTTAATTAAAACGGGTGACGATTTCTAAATTTATTAAAAAATCAATAATGTGCGATTAGATGACGAGAGACAAACCTTGATGTCTTTCGGTTGCCAGTCGCCCTCGGGCAGGTTTCACTAACATATTTTTTGCTACTGTTGACTATGTGTTGAATAAACCCCTCTTTTTCGTGGAACTTTTCCCTCGGTTCTTCGTAATTTCCTCCAATACATATTTACTTCGTTTATTTTCAGTCCCCACCGCTTCCATTTTTATGTCAGCTTACTAAAGTTGTAACTTATATCTTGTCTAATTGGCCATTATTATCTGCTTATCTGCGCAATGTATACCATTGTGTTTCCTAGCCTATTCAGACCTATTATCTATTCCGGATCTACATAACAAGATTAAAGGATAAAGTCAATATAGAACACCAATTGTGGAAGATTACATTTCGAAAGGAAATTATCAGGAAATTATAAATGATATTTAAATTATTAAACAGATTAAATCAGAACTATTGTTTAGATTCGAATCTATCTCATTTCTAAAACAACTTAAACATGATACGCTATTTTGATGTAAGAAAATGAACAATAACAATGTGGGTAACTAATCGATATTTGACTTAACCGAGAAACAGCACAGACTGATTTCGAATTACAGATGTAAATTAGGTATCTCAATTCTCATGCATAATGATTTAGAACAGTAGCACTAATTCCGTACTAAATGCGAATACCTTCCAAGTTTGAAGTGTAGTCGAAATACGCTTTAGTTAGTTTGTGTTCTTTGTGTCGGCTGAGGCGTTGATTTAACTCAGTGTGTCTACGTAGAGCACTTTATGTGTGTGTGCACGTGTAAACTTGAAAGTTTCGTTTCAATTATGCTCAACTTAGAGACGTGAAACCTGTAAAGCAAGCAGATGGTTAAACGTTATTTAACGTGGTTGAATTGTCCTTCCTGGCGCTTCGCGAAAGTTTAAAATTAAAGAATAATTAATGGAAGAAATTAGGTGCCGTGACCCGTTCAAATTAAATCTTGAAACAGCTGCCATCTTCAGCGGTTCAGATTCAACAAGTCTCCCAACAATTACAGTAATTTTAATTAGCTTTCCAAGCAACTACTTCTGAGAGAGTTCCTTTGGTTTTTCTCTCCGTCGACGTACAATTGCTCGTTAAAAATTTAGATTTCATTTTTAATTTACGTTTCGTTTAAACGTGTCTCTGACAAGTTGCGTTACACTCAAACTCGAAAAACCATTGTTTCGATCTGCATACACCGACAAAATTACCGCCGGCCACATTGTAGTGATGGATAGTGTCCAATTTATGTGGCGTATCCAAAGTGTTTAATTGTGTTTTGGCCGCAACGTGTACACTTGTTAAGCCACAACTTCCATTTCCGATGTATTGTTCCTTTTTTTTTAATGCGCTAAGAAAAAAATTGTCTATAAATAATGATGAAATATTTGTTGACGTTAATAATTCGGTTGGACAAATTTTATTAAAAATGCTTTTTAACTTGAAAGTCCTTAAATGCTTAGACTATTGAACGTAGCAATGTCAACTAAACAATGTATTGCACTCCGAGCACATTAGGAATTCATGCTATGAGCATGCGATGCGTCCGGTCGCTTAGATGTTCTTGGAAATACTGTCAGCGGGAATAAAGAATCATCCTTTTTCGCCTCTATTTTTCGTTTTACATTTCCCTCTTTGTAATCAACTTAGATCTACAGCAGATCTCTATGCAGGGTTGGTTTAATTTATTTTATGGGGAGCAATTAGTATTTGCATATGCATGAGGGTGTTATGAAAATTTGACTCTATTACGCTTTGGAATCTCACTACAAAGTAGTCCTTTTTTTTAATTGCAGTTTTAAAAACAAGACCATTTTGGAGTTGTAAATGTAAACACATCTAAGGAAATGTAACCTAACCAAACGCGAGTTTGGAACTCGCATCGCATTTTCGCCGAATTGAATTAGGAAAGTCGCGAATGCGAAAGTTTACTTTTAATAAGGACATCGCGACGCGCCCCTCATCGTATAATTACCGGGATGTTTTCGTAAGAAGTACGTCTTGTTTAGGTTTGAAACGAACTGGAAACTTGCTTAGCGAAAACCTTCTTAATATCGTGGGAACGAAGTTAGTTATAACTTACCGGAACCAAAAATCGTCTCACTTCCGCCAACGCGTACGCAATTCGAGCGTGAGCTTCTGCGGGTGTCGCGAAAGCGCTAATTTCCACGTGAAGTTCTTCACTTAAATGTTGGAATTTGGGATCACCGCTTGCACGAAGTTCTTCTTCCTAAAAATATTAGAAAAATATTAGTTATTTTTGGACGTTTAAATAAGACAGGGATAAATTTAAGAATGAGGGAAAATTTTTGGCAAGGTACGATTGGTTTGAAAAATGCAAGAAACAGCATAACATGAATAACATTAAACTGAAGGAGAAGTTGCAGATACTCATGTAGTATTTAAACGTGTTGAAATCAATTATTGAATGAGGTGAATGTAATCCACTACAAATTTTTAATGTCTTTCAAGTTCTAAATCCAGTGTTAGTTCTAGTTTTAGTTCTTATTTAGGGCTAGATTGTTGCATAGTTTTTAGTGTTAATTACAAATCGAGTTTTCCTTCTTTTAACTCGTCAAATAGTCTTAATAATTATTAATATACTTTAGTACTAAAACATAAAAATTTTGTAATAAAATTGAAATGTAGTAAACCAACAACGTGTTGAAAATTAATTGTGGAACTTCTTAGATTGAACATCAAGTTCTCAATCCACCAAATCCGTTTGATAAACTTTTAATTCGACGTAAACGAAGGTAAATAAACTCGAAAAAGGCTGCGGTTTAATCAAGAAGATTTTCTGAAGTCCATTTACATCTAACATTCATGAGATGTGAAGTTACTGGCGTGAAATACCTTTTTGTGTTATTTGTTCGAGAACTTTTGTAGTCATCGGGATGATTCCAAGTAAGTTTAAGTGTGACATAGGAATAATTCAGAGTACCTTAATAAATTAAAAGAGAAAGTGTTTAATTGTTTAATAAAATTCTGTTAATAACTAATTTCTGGACTTTTTCGACTCTGTTTTGTCCGATAATACAAATACATTCCTATTTTACATTGTTCACTGTTTTTCAACGTTGGTGTAGTAAAGAAGTCAATAAACATGTATATTTTTACGTTGTTCCTGCTATTTTTGTAATCCGCGTTTTTTTTTTCCTTTTTTTAACAAAAATAAAATATATTTTGACAATATATGTGTAACGATCACGGTTGGACGTTTTTGCAAACACACAATCACTGAAAATTAAATGTTAGTCGAAAAAATTGCATTATCACTATATAACTTTTAGTGATAGTCACAAAAATGCATTATCACTAAACTTTTAGTGAAACATGATTTTTAACTAAACACATTAGAATTTATATTTTATTAACAATGATGCTTTGCACTGTTTTCTTATTACAGAAAAAATGTTTTTGAAATACAACACTCCCTTTCTTTCGTCTGCGCATAAGGTGAAATTTCACTGACCGTAATTTTGAAATGTTGATATTAACCCATTTATGGCTGTGACCAATAGGTTCCTGATGTTTAGTAGAGCTACAACCTAGCTGGAGATCGAACACTACGCCTCTTAAGACGGCTAAACCTTAATGTTTCTAGTTCTAGTTTACTGTTAGTTCTGACGCTAAGTTGGGTTGAGATAGCTTGGGATCCGTCTTAAGAGAGGTACAGCTCAACCCAAACGTTTTTCATTCTAGATCTAGTGTTACCCCTTGTGTTAATGTTGGCAATATTTTTAGTTGCTATTCTGTTTTAAATTGTTGTATACTTGTATCGAACTAAAACTAGAACTAACACTGGACCTAGAATTGGGAAGTTTCGGTTTAGCCGTTTAGGTTTAATTCTTATTTAGCTCTAGATTGTTATAAAATCTTCTGGAATTAAAAGTATATCTAATACTAGACCTACAGCCTAACCTTAACACTAACGCTGGACCTAGAACTAAAAACATTAAGCTTTAGCTGCACATCTCTTAAGGCGGCTAAACCCTAATGTTTTTAGTTCTAAATCAAGTGTTTGTTCTGAAGCTGGTGTTCAAGGGGAATGTGAATAATTGACATTGTCGTGGTGAGTCAACAGAAAGCTCAAAAAATCAGAAACTGGAAGGTAGAAACCAAAAAAGGTAAAAAGAACTTTTAAGCGACCACAACCTAATAAAGTAATCTAATCTATGAATTCCAAGATTATAAAATGACCATAAAAATGACCAACGAAACACGTCAAATTCTAATAACTAACGGAGGAAACCGAAAGAAGAATATATGAAGAATATAAGGTGGCAAATATGAAGCTGTATACAAATAAAGAGAAGTAAAGAGGGGAAATGGGGAGAATTGTATGAATAACTTGAGAAAAACATTTGGGGCACGGCCTATCAGGTAGTTACAAGGAAGCTAGATATGAAGAAGAGGTTACAACTCGACGCCAGCACTATCGACGACCAGCTTGTAAAACTGTTCCCACAACTACAGGATGAGTCAGAAGAAGTGAGTGAAAGCGGGGACGAGGAGAAATAAACGAAGCGTGATGCTGTGGTACTTATAAATCAAAAATTAAAAGACAGCCTGCAACAGCTAAAAGCCAGAAAAGCTCCCAAGTTTTTCTAAAAATATATATGAGATGCTTGGAAACGGGTGAGTTTACCAAAATATGGAGAAGAGCGTTACTTGTGCTTAGAGAAGCCAAAGAAACATGCCAACGACGGGGCCTATTAGAGACCCCTATGCCTCTTAAGCGCGGTGAATAAGCTCTTAAGAAGAGAAAAAAATCGTGTGTGCTGAATCTCTTAAAGCGAAATGATATTATCCCCGAGTCCCAATACGGATACAGAGAAGACAAGAGTACCGTATACGCCGTTATGAAAATCATAAATGAGGCACAGGAAATGGGGAAAATTTCTCTAACAAATCGAGGATATAAAATTATAATGATACTGGACGTCAAAATGCATATAATTAAGGTCATACCTATTGAAAGGAACTGCAGTTCTCTCCAACGGAAGAGAAAAGAAAGTTACCTGCGGCATTCCGCAAAGATTGGTGATGATCAGTACTAGGACCGTATGATAAGAATAAGAACCGAGAATGGAGTGAATTTAATTGGTTACGCAGACGATATCGCTGTGGTTATGGAATCGAAGAATCCTGACGAGATAAGAGAAATGGCGAAACATATCCTAGAGAACATTGGAAGATGATTGAATGAGATGAGCCTACAACTTGCTCCTCAACAAAACGGAGGTAGTCATTCTTAAAGAGAGATGCAAGTTCACAAACGTTGCAATAAACGTCCAGAATATAAAAATTAATAGTGCCATGTAGTTCTAGGTAAGGATCCGCGCATGAAAACGTGCCTGATTAGAATCGTAGTAAAAGCCGAAATTTATCAATTTGCTAATCTATCGAATAAAAAGCCGCAATTCAAGTGATATGAACGTACAGAACAGAATCCACAGATGCAGTAGGAGTCCTGGCTGGTATGGGAGGTATACCAGCCAGGACTCCCATCTATGACCTTTCAGTATGGGAGAGAGTCAGAAATTGGGGGACGAAGGGCTACAAAAAGAATGAGAATCACAGCGACATGAGATGGCAAGAAAGATGGGCAAAGTATACTAGGTAGGCCAGCACCTTTATAAAAGATGTACGGGTGTGGAAAGAGTCACAGACCAAACGCAGACCATAACCGGGCATGGTACTTTCGGTAGCTATCTCAAAAATATTGGGAAATAGATTCAGAGCTATGCTGGTTGGGATGGGACAAACCCAATACATTATTTACCGAGATATACTATTTTTGAATGTACACAATTCCAAGAAGATAGAAACATAGCAGAGGAATTTATGGGGGAAGAAATTAATAACGACAATATCTCCGGTTTTATGACATGGGGAGAAGAAGAAAGAGAGGTAATTATGAATCTGTACTGAAGAAGAAAGAAGTAGAGGGACAAAGACATAAGCCTGAATGAATAAGAGCGAGGAAAAATACCAGAAAAGTTTCTCCCCCCAGTATTATGAAACGTATAAAAATTGTTTCAAAAAGTTTAGTTTGTTTTTTGTTGTGTAAATGACCACGAACACCTGGAGGGAAAGAGAAGAAGAAGAAATGGAAACGGAGGGAAAGCAAAGAGGATGAAGACGAAAAAATAAAGGGGATCTATGCCTCCATGCAGGAATATAACATACAAATGTTTGTTCAAAAAGTTATCTGTTTGCTTTGTTTCATGTAAATGGGTGTAAGTCGAAACATCTGAAGGGAAAGAAAAGAAGAATGTCGAAGAGTGGAAACTAACAGGAAAGAGAAACAAAGATAAGAAGGGATCCAGAGTTCGCAAAGCATTTTTTCCTCCTCTCGGATAAAAAAGTTTCCGTCTTAAGAACGGTATAACTAAACCCAAATATTTTTCATTGTAGATCTAGTGTTAGTTTGGTTGTATTATCAGTGGTTATTCAGTCTTGAATTGTCTAACACTAGACCTAAAACTTGAAAGTTAACTTCAAAATACTAGACTTTTCTTCTAGACCTAACAAGAAAGATTCAGGTTTAACTAAATCAGAACTTCATAGTTCTAAATCTAGTGTTAGTTTCAGTTTAAATTCTGATTTAGCTCGAGATTGTTGTATTTTTTTTTCTGGAATTTAAAGTATAACTCAGGGGTTCAAAATCTTTTTCGGCTTGTGGCTCCCTAAATAATCTAATTTTTTTTCACGACATCCTTAATACATCTGACTTTTTAGTTGTTAACTTTTTTGAAAAATTGAAAAAATTACCTTTTTAAAACCGATTATAAGGACGCAGTGAACCCTTATAACCACATCGCGACGTCCCGGGGAGTCCGATTGTCAAATCGATCCAATTGTCGCCAATTTGAAGCGATTCCATAAAATGATAGTGAAATCTCATTACAGCATCGGATGCTTTAATAAGCTTCATTACAGCACCGTTTTGAGTACAGTAATAGCTTTCACTACCGTATCGAATTACAAAATATCTGTTACAATCTTTCAGAAAAACTTGTTTCAACAACTTGTTGTCGCACTAAGGTTAGTCTCCCAATTTTTCTTGATAGGGTTTAATATTAATAAGGTAAGATATTTGTATTAAATTTGTTACTGTTTCTAAAGTGTTATACATGACTCATTAATAAATTCTTCTAGCTTTATAAGTTTGGATTCGGATGAACACTAAACGTAGAGCTAGAAGTATTCGGATGGAGCATACATTTTGGCGTTATTTTACTTAGCTACTACCGAGTAGTCATCTTAGTATGCTTTGGAAGTTCTTGATCAAATTTTCTCTGACATTTAACTGTGAGTGCTTTTGTGTGGCTTGGAAACAGTTCGATCTTGTTGAGTATTTAATATATGCGGGTATAGGATTGTATCTTCTTAGGGGAGCCGTATCTCCTTAAGTCGCCCATGGTTTATAACATAAACTACCCCTAAAATTAACTAAAAGCTCACCCCTTGAAGTTTGTTGCAATCATTCATATACACCTGTATATTCGGTTCGTCTAAATAATTTCGATTTGACTTATATACAGTGTTTTTACATTTTGACAGATTTCTTTTTAAAGTTTAATTTTTTAATTTGTACTTGTCAAACACGTATTAATGTCGTTTGTTTTCTGTTGTAAGGTTTTATAAAGAAGATTTTTACATGTTATCAAATAATATTTGTGCAGTTCCTTATGCATAAGTGTTGTATGTTAAGTATTTAGAATTTCTTATCAATGGTTTTATCAAATATTTTTCCTTTGACGTAAGTAATACTACAATTTTTCACTTTACATAGGCCCACTTTTACCAATCTCTAGTTAAACTATCTAGCGGTGGTTATATCGACTTTACGCGCTCCCATTGGTTATGAGCCAGTTTTTAACTATTAGATAAATTTATCAAAAGGTCGTAAAAGTGGCCCATAGACAATTTGATTTATCTATTTAGGTGTTTCTTTTAGGATGGCCGAAACCGGTACGGAGAAATAAAATAAATTTATATCACTAAGCTCAAACGTTCTAGTTTGGGTCACTATAATATGTTGCTTATGATCTGGACTGTATACTATTATTGATATTTTACTTCTTTTTGGTAATTTTGCTTTATTTGAGAACAAACAATAACAAATTAAAATTTTACAATATGTCTGCCGTAGATGTTTGTAACGAACATATTTTGTCTTTTTTAGAAAACTTCTCGATGGAGAAGTTTTCAACATCTATCGACGATAGTTGCAACAATTTATAATTAAAGTAGTTTTTTTAATGATCTAAATTATATTGGAAAAATCCAGTCATATTTGAGCATATGATGTAAATGAGACATACTTGATATTACCACTCCATACTTGCTTGACCATTACCATTTAAAAGAAAATATCCCCTAGTCCTATTTACAAAAATTGTCTTCATCTTTTTATTCTTACCAACAACTTAATTTTGATTTTATTTTACCGTTACTAAGAAAACATTTTATGAGTAGAAAGAAAATTGAGTTGTATTTTTTATTATAAGTAAACTCTTGTAAGTAGACACAATAAACTCTTTGAATTTTATAGATTTAGTTCATACAGTTTTACGCCGAGTCTTTACGATCGAACTCGACGATGTATAAAGTCGGATTTTGTAAGGTACATTTTACTTTATGATTATAACAAGCGAAGGATACAGCATGCTGATTAGCGGAGGCAAACTTAATTATTACATATACAGGATAAACTTCATCACCGCATCCTGTTTGCAAAGTTTGCTTATAGTAAACAACGAGGAAGGATTTAATTAAAATCGATTGTTCTCGCGCGTCATTTCTTAAGTCTTACAAGTATTCACCCGCCTAATCTTGAGTGATTGTCATCGTAATGAAATCCGTTTTATTTGATTTTTACAAGTCAAACATTTAAGTCGGGCAGTATTTGCACGCCAAAGCTTTGCGGATTGTTTGCGCTTTGAATACGGAAACTGTCTGTTCCGTGCTTATTAAATTTTAATTAGCAATCGTTTTCATATTTCGTTCCCACCCGCTCAGAAATGACGAATTAAACTAATTAATTTGCGATCATGCGCATTTTTGTTTCTCATTTTAAGAAGATTTAACGAGCGCCTGCACTTGGCAGCCAACGAAAATCTTAATTACGACATTTTCCTCTAATAGAATCGATGACGTAACTTGAAACATTTTCAATAAAGCGGTCGAATAGATTTACTAATGTTATATCTCGCAACAAAAATTCGTTTTATTAAAGTGACTGACCGGTTGGGCCTCTGCAATCTACCAAATTGATTTTCGACATTTCCCCTTGCAAGGAGGACAAAGGCGGAAATGCGGAATTTCGAAAGGGCGAAACTCTGGAAATCTCTTAAGTAGATTTCGCGCTACCGTTGAGTCGTGTGCTTTAAGCTTTCGTTTCACGGAGAAATCCTACGTACCACGATGTAAATACTATTCCCCGTACAGGAAGTGCATCTTCAAGAGAATTTTCCAGTGTTATTAAGAGGGAAACAAAATTGCATATTGCGTTTCATTAACTTCAACGCGATATTATTTTATACCCTTGGAGAGGATTACATTTTTGAAACAATTTTGTTTAACTGCTGAATATACGGGAAATTTTAAATAGAAAAATAGAGGATTTGCCGGTTGCAACTCTGTATTATTTTCGAACTTCTCTATTTTCTGTTTAACAGGCTTCTAGATAAGCGTGGCGTTAAATTTAGTGCAATTGCTTCGGGGAAAACTGGCAAAGACAATAAATCTCGGAAGCTTTGCGTGTTCTTTTCCAAGCTGCAGCAATTAGCTCCGCATCGCCGAAGTAATTCGCAATATAAAACGCCCACACAACAACAACAAAATTAAATATAATTCTTGTTCTGGGTCCTATTTGAAATAACTATTAATTTAGGTCAATATAACGAAATTTAAATTAATTAGAGTTGCTTTATTAATATTTATTCAACACTTTGCATGTACATTTCACTTCGTGTAATTGAACCCTTGATTAGTTCTATTTACCGGAAATGCGAATTAACACAATTTTCAATTGCGTCATTTATTCACATTGTATAGTTGTCCAAACATGCATAATGTGTATCAGATTACTAAAGGTCACTTGTCTGGCAATGTAATCTCTTCTACCTAGTTAACTGAATAATATCATTTATTTTATGCTCCACATCGCGATTAATACGATTTAAGTGAAATAGGATAAAATTAACTTCGATTATACATTCGCGGAGTATGAGGAATTCATTCACATGGTAATCATTAATTAGTTTTTATAATGAGATCGTAGGTTTGGAATACATCAAAACTTTTTGAAAGATGAAAACTTTCGAAAACTGGCCGTAATCCAGTTGAAAGTCGGAATCAGATTAATTCAACGAACGTCGAGATGCCGAAACACTAATTTAATTACTACAGCCGCCTGGGAAACTCTAGCACGCCATCTGTGCTGCATTTCATTTATAATTCAGCACTCCAAAGAAGAAGTTGGTCCTTAAGAAGAAACACTTCAAGCACATTTTATGACACCCCTAAGGGTGATAATCGTAAAACACCGCCGCGCAATTAATTATCGGGGAAAAATGCGTTCGGTCTAAAACGTTAACTTTTAAAGAGAGTTTTAACTATAGGTATATATACAAGGGTCGTATTTCGTACATGTTGGGTCGGTTTACGGTTTTCTTTAATTTATCGCAACGGCGACGGCCGTAATTTACGGCAACCCCTAAGGGGACTAAACGCATCCACCTTCGCAACTGGGCGTATAAATAAAATTAGAATGGTACTTGTACGGTCTTACAACAAGCTTAAGGACCCGTCCAGAGTAAGAGCCCCTACGTACGTGACAAGAATTATATGTGTTGCCCGTATACTATTAGTACGTCAGCACGTGGAATCTTGAAATGGTAAGAAAGGAAAGTAATTGAAAACTCAAGGTATGCAAATAAAAAGGGCGTAATTAGGATTATAATTAACAAGATAAACTAATTGTGTTTAAGTAATCTCATTTAATAATAAGGTACAAGAATTTCAAAATATATGATATACCACCTCTAGATAAAACGATTGTTAATTTTCTCAAAAGACATTACTTTAATATCATTAATAGCATGTTATGACTAGAGACCGGATTTATATGCTTTTGCACGTTTTGAATATAACTTCATATTTTGCATTTTTATTTATTTTTATAAATTTAAGTATCCATATGCAGTGCTGTACTAAACTATTTGACGCACCAGTGCTAATTTAAAAAAAAGATTCTTGGTCTAGTGTTAGTTCTAGTCTTACTTCAGTTGATATATACAGGGTTGCTAAATCATTTTGTAAAGTACTCTATTTCCGAAATTAATGATTGTAGAGGCCTTTGTTAAAAAAATCTCTTCAGATGCACCAACCCAACCCAACTCAACCATATTTATTTGAACTGAAGTAAAACTAGGACTGACATTAGACCTAGAACTGGAATCATTCAGGTACCCGGGTTAAGAGATATATAGCAAAATCCGAATGTTTCTGGATTTAGAGTTAGAACCAATGATAGAGAACCAGAACCTTTGATTTTATACGTATAGTAAAAGTAGCCCACGTCAATAGTAAAAAGTGCAAGCGGTGTCGAGACCCAAATGGGACCATAAAATATCAGCTGATGGGATTCACCTCAACTCAGAACCTGCTAACGTTACTGCTAGATAACAAGAGACGACACTTTTCCAAACCAAGATTTATTGTTAACCTATTAGTAAAAAAATGATTACTAACGTCTATTGAAAATTAGACAATTCATTTAAAATAAACTATTTTAGATAGTTACGTTGTAAAATGATCTGCAGAAAGTTATTGAACCGAAAAATATTTCTGATTTGCAATCCACTGTATTGCTCCATTGACTTACAATTAGTAGACAATCCGTCGTAGCACGTTTGTAGAGACGGCGGGACAGCCGCACTGTAGCTATTAGGTATTATTATGAAACTTGGCATATGATTAAAAAACCAAAAGAGTAGTGTACTAAAATTTGAATTAAATTCGTCAACCGGAAGTAGCACTACGGATGTGATATCCAACTTAAATTATTATCTTAAGAACATATTCATTTTCTTTTCATATAAATTAGGGCTTCAAAGAAGAATACTATTTTAAAACTTTGTACAAAACATTAGACATATATTTTTTCACATTCTTTCGTGAATTTAGGTGACCGGAAGAAAGAAGAAGTATTTATTTACAATAACAATATAAGGTAAAAACAGAAGCCTCTCCTTTGAGTGTAACAATTTATCACTTCCGCTTATACCGGAAATGACTGGTTTACTAGTTAGATACATTAATTAAAAGATTTTGAAGGAAAAACAATTTGAAATGTCGAATCTATTTCTGTTTGATATGCTGATATTCTTTCTCACTTTCTTCATTCCAATATAATTTTTTGCATCTTGATGCAAATTGTGTATTTTTTTACATCCTTTATGAAAGTTGCTATTTTATGGAACCGAGCATCACTTGTTGTTGCCTCTTGAGCCCATTCAGATAACTCTCCAAATGATTATAACTAACAAACTTTACTACATTTTTTTTAATGGACCGTTACGAAGATATCAATCAGTAAAGTGACGGGCCTTAACGTTTTGAACGTACTGTAGCCGTAATGAAACTAGTAACTACAGAAATAAGGACTCATCTCTTTCCGCATTATTATTTTGGAATTTTTCTTATAAGTAGCATGATTTCCACTTCCATCAAACCTCCATTTACAATGTAACGTAAAATTACGTTAAATTTCATTCTATTTCTGATCGCACATTAGGACATTTTAATATTCTTATACAGGTGTTATTCAACAAACTCTGCAAACCAATTTCGCAAACTGCTTTGGTGATTTTTATTCCTTCTGGGTATGCTTCTTTTTTGCGTATTATAACGTCACCATATGAGGTTACATATTATATCCATGTTTATCGGCGGTCTCCCGAAGCTTTTAGTATTAGGTTTTAGTTAAATTAAGAATAAATGTAAAATTCACAATTATGTATTAATCTTTTACTGCCAAAAATGAAGACCTTTCTTTGCTTTATAAGCAACCATCGACAAAAAGTTTGAAATAGTGGTATACCATCTTTTCTTGTTATGAAAGTTGTACCATTTTGTAGAAAATTTTATCATATAAAATAAAGGTATTTTAACAGGAAGTTATTTCGAGATGTAGCTATTATAAAACACTCAAGTCTTCATAATAATCACTAAGAGTCTCTAAATAGCTGAAATATATGTAATATTAAAAAAACAACTCAAAACATTTTTTTAAAATTTATTCTCGATCAGATTTTGACCACTTTCGGAACACTGTGAGCCGTTGTGATAAATCAATAAATTCTCTAACTCAGCAGTACGGTATTATCTCCATTCACATCATACTTTAAAATTATCAAAGGTGCACCATCATTTTACGCACATGCTATAAAAGTATATAGTGTAACTTTTTAATAAGGATGTTATAAATTGATTGTGTTGATTCATCTAATTTACAGTCCATTTTAAGATTTATCAATCGATTCGCAACTTGGACTTGAAGTTTCTGCATTGTCTGAAGTTGAAGTCTTCAAAATCCCATTCACTATCGCTATTCGATGCAAAAACGTCCTGATTAATAATAATAATAATAATAATAATAATAAGTTTATTGCAAAACAAAATCTTCTACATGTCACTTAAAAAAATCAAATAAACAAATCAAAGTTTTATAATAAATTTATCATAATGAAATTAAAGATATTATTCTACACAGAAGATTTTCTCCAAATATTCTTGAATTGTATAGAAGGCGTTTTGACCAAGGTAGTTCTTTACAACGTTCCTCATTTTTGCGGAGGGTAAATCTCGTACCGACTTAGGTAGATGGTTGTAGAATTTAATGCCCCAATAGGTGTATAATTTCTGGTGAATATTCTTTATACAATTGAATATATATATTGAAGCTAAGGTAAGTATTTTATACTGAGCAAAGTAACTTCTGCAACTTTCTCTGCTTCCCAGTTTGATCAATGCCCTTATCGCTCGTTTCTGAAGTACAAATGGTCTTTCTGCTGCCGAAGAAGCTCCCCAAAACAGGATACCATAGGAGATTAAGCTATGGAAGTTGGTGTAATAGGTAAGTTTAGCAGCTTCTAAGGTACTAATACTACGTATTCTACGAATGCAGAAGATCGCGCCATTAAGTTTCTTCAACAGATGTTCAATATGTGATGACCACTTTAGTTCGCCGTCAAGATGAATCCCTAGAAATTTCAATAATCTGACATGTGAACTGCCTATTTCTTTGTGAAAAGTAATACATCGAGTCTTGTCCTCGTTTAGTAATAATCCATTGTGGCGAAACCATCGTTTCACTTTACACATCGATTCATTTGAAGAATTCTTCAAGTTCGTAGCACCCTCCGTAACTACGGTAGTATCATCGGCATACAGACAAAGTCTACTGTTAGGTACGTCGTTAGGCATGTCGTTAATGAAAATTATAAATAGCAGTGGGCCCATAATTGATCCCTGGGGAATCCCAGTATGAACTTCGACTTCTCGTGACTTTTTCTCATCGATTACCACTACTTGTTTTTTAAACTGCAAATAAGACTTTATATGCAATGACTTCATATGACTTCATATGCAATTCCGCGCACACCATAAAAAGCCAACTTGTTTAGTAAGAGATCATGATTTACATTATCAAATGCTCTGGACACATCCACACTCACTAGTTCCACAAATTTCCTTTGATCAAGTGCCTTCAGGATATCTTGAATTGTATTATCTAATGCAGTATTTACTGATCTACCTTTACGGTATCCATTTTGGTAGTCAGTGAAAAATTTATTTTTCCCAAAGAAATACGAGATTCTGTCTGTAATCAAGTAATCTAGTAGTTTTGAAATTGTAGGCAATATTGAGATAGGTCTGAAATTCTCCGGTTTGCTTATGTCCCCCTTTTTATAAACAGGAACTATTTTAGCAACTTTCAATTCTTTAGGGAATATTCCATGTTTAAGGCACATATTAAAGATGTATACTAAATTAACACATGAACACATAGGCTTGATATATTTTTTTAAGAAAGCCATAGACATTCCATATATATCCTCACTCCTTTTTGGTGCAAATTTCTTTACTATGGACATAATCTCTATAGTATCAGTGGGTCGCAGAAAACATGACGTATTATTTTGTATTGATAGAGTCTTCATATAGCTGTTTCTAAATCTGAGTTAACCTGATTTCCAATTGTTAGAATATATTCATTAAACTCTTCAGGTGTAACACCAATTTAGCCCTTCGTGTTCTTGCTTGCCTTTAATTCATTATTTATTGCCATACCTTCTTTTGTTTGTTTGATGCATTGTAGATCTCATTTTCGTTTTGCAATTGCTTTTCACGCTTTATTTCGTTTCGTACTTCATTTTTATATTTATTATAAATTCTATATGCCTCGTCTGTTTTCGTACATTGCGCAAGAATACTTAAAATCTCTATGGTATTTATTCTATCTTTTATTCTTGTTGGTAAATTTTGTTTGGTACGCCTACTGGATTTTAATGTAATTTCTCTTTTAGGACAGCATTCATTAAAGACGGATATCAAATGACTAAAGTAGTTCGATAACTGTATAGTAAATGAGATACAGTCATTTTCATTAAAGTAGTCACAGTTTAGCACAGTTTGTAAAATTCCAGTTGGGACAGTGTAAGATAGATGAGGTAATTGCAAAACTTACATTACCCATCATAAGCAGGTTTTGAAAAATTGTAATAAAATGTGTTAAAAGTATTTGAAGCAAACAAAATTTTATAATTTTAATTTTTTATTACGAGAATGTGAGCTTTGGGAATTTGCTTAGTATATGGTAATTCTATAGTACTCGTTCAAATGCGATGCAAAAAAGGTTTTTGAGAAGCCTTTAATTTTTTATCTAATTTGGTTAAAACTTTTCGATAAAAGAAAAAAATTACAAATCACATTCCTTCACACTATAAAGATCCTATTATATAATGATTGACAGGTGTAAACACGCTTTAATTGATAAACAAAGAAGGCGGCCTTCACGGTATAATTGGGGAACAAAAACAAGCTACCTGTTTTAACATTCCTTTGCATTACAATAGATGATTGACAGGTGCAAATAAAAGGTCCTTCATGGTATAATTGGGGAACAAAAGCAAGCTACTTGTCTTAACATTCCTTTGTATTACAATAGATGATTGACAGGTGTAACAAAAGGCTCTTCACGCTTTAATTGGAGGATAAAAGGCGGTGGCCTTCACGGTATAATTGGCGAACAAAACAAACTACCTGTCTTAACATTCCTTCGTATTACAATAGATGATTGACAGGTGTAAACAAAAGGACCGTCATGCTTTAATTGGGAAACAAAAATAAGCTACCTGTCTTAATATACCTTTATATTAGAATAGTTGATTGACATGTGTAAACAAACATTTGTTCGCTTAAGGTTCATATATTAGATCAAAAAATTTATGACGCAGCCCCAGACCGCCGAAATAGAGGCTAAAAGTTAAAAAATCGTTTAAAATTAAAAACTAAATGAGTATTTATACAAATATTATTAAATTATTCAAAAACAAATGTTTATTGTTGAGTTAATTGGCGTTTTTATGTTATTAAAATATTTTAAACATTTACGATCAATTGAAAGTGCAATGGTTCAAACAATTCCTACTTTAATAAAAAAAATTGATGAATAAGTTTATCGCAGACAGAGACAAGAATGGATTTTATCTTTAAAGCATAAATAGATGTGTAACAAGGTATATTAATAAAGTAATTTTCTTTATAAATAAATAATTCGTTTATATACCTAATTGAAATTATGACGTGCAAAGTACACTTGTTTGTGCGTGGCTTACCAAAAATCTTTGCGCTGATTTGAGCCCCCCCAGACATACTCACGAGCAAACATGAGCTGCCACTGAAAATAATGACAAGATTCAAACTACAATAATTTTTGAACATGTTTGCTCGATCTGAATAAGATCTTTTATATTTCAAATGTCAACTTTCTGCCAATATATCAATGGGGGTCTTCCCATTATGGCGCTCTTCAACTTCAGTAATGGTGAATTGTAATAATGGTAATTTGAAGCTTCCCAAGATGTGCACCCACATAATAATATAATTTTAAACAAAAGGAACTTGTAGCCTCGTCTATCCTAAACATTTCTATTTTTTGGTCATATTTCTATTATTATAAATACTCGAATCGTATCTATGTAAGTCGGATGAACATTTGCGTCAGTGGACCAATGCAAAAGGATAAAAGATACTGTTATATGAGTCAAAGTTGCACTTGTACTCCCCAGCAGAAGAGCGTATTCATAGTGATTTAATCACAGCTTCTGAAGTACGCGACGCCTTATTATACCCTAAATCCACTAGTGTGGGAGCGGATGGAATCGACCTTAAAACGCTCTTACCAATATTAGATATTATTACACCATTAATCCATATTTTCAATTTTTCTTTTGAACGGTCTATATTTCCCTCAAACTGGAGGATTGCTAATGTGATTCCTATCCCTAAAACTAAATATCCCTCTCATATTAGTGACTATCGTCCCATTTCCATTTTATCTACATTGTCAAAGGCAATTGAACGTTTAGCTTATTTACAAATTACCAGATATCTTGAGGAATTTAAATTAATCAATAAGATGCAATCTAGATTCCGTAAAGGACATAGCACAACTACAGCACTTATTAAAATTACCGATGACATTAGATCTGCTTGCGACGAATGTTGTGTTTCATTACTGGTTCTTCTGGATTTTAGTAAGGCCTTTGACTCTGTTGATCATACTATTTTATTATCCTTACTTAGATATTATATATACTATTGGATGTTCCCCTTCTTGCTTATCCTGATTCCAATCATATCTTTCTCTTCCAGTTATGAAATTAAATGTGGGGTTCCCCAGGGTAGTGTTTTAGGACCCTTGCTCTTTTCGATTTTTATAAATGGTATTACGGATAATATTTCATGTAATTATCATTTGTATGCTGATGATCTTCAAATTTACACTTCAACACCTATTGATAACCTTGAAGATGCTGTATTTCGTCTTAATAATGATCTTGCCAGTATTCTTGAATGGTCTAATCGTTATGGACTTAAATTAAATCCGTCAAAAACGCAAGCCATTGCTTTTGGTACTCGTCCTCTACTATCAAAGATTCACTCTCTAAACTCTTCCCCTCTTCACTCTTCCCCTCAAGTGATGCTTGATGGCAATGTTATTCAGTTTTCGGACACGGTTAAGAATCTTGGTTTGATTATGGATTCTACACTGTCGGAGGCCTCAGGTACAGAGTGTTTGTAAAAGGGTTTACTACTGCTTCCACACTTTGAGAAAACTTCGGTGTTTCCTCTCGCCGTTGTTCGTCGCAACCTTTGTTACTCTCTTATCTTGCCTCATATTGATTATGGTGATGTGGTATATCCTAATCTTTCTTTAACCCTCCAGAATAAATTGGAGAGACTTCAGAATAATTGTATTCGTTACATCTTTGATCTGGGGAGGTTTCAGCACATAACGCCATATCGTAATTATTTGCAGATGCTTACTCTACAGAATCGCAGGTCGTTTCGGATACTCTCTACTTTGTACAAGGTTCTGCAGAGCTGCACTCCTACATATTTATCTGACTCATTTAAGTTTTTATCCTCGCATGGTTTGTCCACCAGATCTAGTTCTGATACCACCTTAATGTTTCTGGTTCATGGTACTGAGATTTTTCACAGATCTTTTACAGTACAATCGATTGCGATCTACCTGTCGCTATTCGCAATGCAACAAGTTTTGTTTCTTTTAAAAAATTTTTGAAATGTCATCTTCTTACTCTTCAACTATGCTCTTGACTTCTTTGTGTTTGTTGTCTATCCTGTATGATGATAATTGATGCTTGCTCCATTTCTAATCCTGCAAAGGATATCATATTACCGTTGCTAGCCATAATCTCTGAGTTTAATTTTATACACAGTAGTAGTTGGGTCTCTTGGAAGATATCGCTTACAGCAATAAATTGATCCTTTTATCTTGATGTTTTTATGTTGCTAATGTATACTTTTCTTTTTTGCAATTTCTTTTTTGAGGCAATAAATGTATTATTAATAGTGCAACTTTCGAAGCACGTGCAAAGCTTCACTTTATCAACAACAATCCAGTCACAATTCGGTTTATTAAAGAAATTTTAGTTGAACATATATAGTTCCCTTTGACTCATTTATTGATGATAACTGTTGATTTATGGACGGTAATGCATGCTCCAATACAGGCCTACATAGTATCCCAAAGCTCGATATTGAGATATCGACAGAATGGACCAGACAAGTAGAGGCTGTGGTGCCGCTCTACAAGCGCTAGCAATCTGCGAAAGGCATTAAAAGAAGAGTGGAACCAGATTCTCCACAATTATATTCTTAACCTGATTCTATTGTGCTTGATTAAGTTGTGATATCAAATGTCTTCGACATTCACGACTTGCTGTAATTTCTGATGATGTTTTTGTAAGATTGTTACTTTGATGTTAAAAACAAAAACAGAAGTAAACAGATTTCTTTTAAAGTAACCTTGAATAAAAAACAAAAATCAAACGAGATTATAAGCTCCTTATGTTTAAAATTAGTTTCTCTAGTCGATACATCTCACAGAAAGCTCTAAACTGTAGGATAAAAATTTAAGAAACTAGAGACGCTTTCGTTAGTGTTAGAAACATGCGTATTGAAAGTCGTGGTTATTTTATTAATTTACTTATTAGAGTGAAATTGTATAAGTTGTGTAAGACACATAACGCAAAAAATAATGTAATCCACTAATCTCTCCAAAAATTACTAATAATAATAAGGTATTAAGATTTTATAATATGTTTTAATATACTTATATTACAAAGAAGATATATAGTTTTTATAATTACTATATTTTAAAAATTTGTAATTAAGCTTTTTTAATTATTGTTTATATTATTTCCTTTATATTATAGGAGAGCCTAGATAATCCAAATCCCAGTAATCCGAACATCATTATAATTTTACATAGATATTGTAAAATTATTATATTACAAATTCAAAAATTGTTTCATTTTTGTAGATAAGACATAATAATGTATATAAAATTAAACAAAATAGCATGGAACTACTGTCTTAAGAATTCTTAATTTTGTTTTTAATAATAATAAAAATTGATAATACAATTCTATTATAAATATTTTGATGTACTTGCGAAATCTATCCTGTATTTCCATGCTATTTTGTTTAAATTTATATCTGTTATGTAGGTTTTATATACTAAACTGAAACGTACTTATTGAATTTATAATAAAATAAGTTAATCTAAAATTCTAATAACGCTTTATCTAGGTAGATGGAAAGACGTCACGTTCCGTCTGAAACACGCCAGCACACATAAATCATCCAACCAATTCTGTTCCGATTGGATAGGAAAATAAGATTTTGTTTTTCAAGATTTTGTTTATATAGAATAGCTGGAAACTCATCCCAAATAGCGGGTTTAAGTATTTATTGATTTAATAATCCGAATTCCGTTGCTTTTTACATTTGTCTTTAATAAGTGGTAGTTTCAATTAACCGGTATTAAATAAGTAAATTAAGCGGAATTAACTTATCTTGATTTTTATCCATTAGCCCTCTATACGCGAAAATTCTAAAGCACCACTTTCTTCGATATTATTTAGGTTTGAGAACGAACTAAATGATAAAATTAAGGTACTTCTGTTAGCCTACCAACCATACAAAAGAAGCTCATATAAGCATGGGCTCTCTATATTATATATTATATATAAGCGCCGGCTTTTGACAATATATATTAGTGCTGGATGCTAAAAAAAATTAATTTTGAAAAAGACTCAAACTATGAATGTCAAAAATATACAACCTATAATTATTTAAAAACATTCATAAGTTGTTTAAAATCATTCAAAATTTATCTATAACATATCTCCAATAACTAATAATTATCTGAAGATGTCTAAAATGATCAAAAATGTCTAAAATATGTCTTTAATGGCCTATACTTGTCCATAAAATTAAAATCATCCAAAATTTGTCTAAAATATATTTGTAATAGTTAATAACTGTCTAAAGATGTTTGAAATTATTAATTACCGTCTTATGAATCAACTAAAATGAGTTTAGAATCATTCACAGAATTATCTAAATTAACCCAATTTTCTAAACTTGTCTAAAGTTGTTTACAATCTTCAAAATCTGTCTAAAATCATAAGAAACGGTGAAAAATAATGTAATAGCCTAATGTTCTCTAAAATTGTCTAAAATCATTTACAAGTTATTTAAAATCATCCAAAATTTGTCTAAAATATATCTCTAATAGCCGATAATTGTCTAAAGATATCTAAAATTACCAAAAACTGTCTAAAATATGTCCCTAATCGCCTTTAATTGTCTGAAGATGTTTAGAATCATTAATAACCATTTAGAATCAACTAAAATTAGTGTAGAATGTAACCCAGTCTTCTTAACTTGCCTAAAGTTGTTTAACCCTCCGTCTGTCGGATGTGGTCTACGAGTCCACGACAAAATGATTATGTGAAATATTTTTTAAATTATTTTGCTCAAAACTTCTACGGTCACAATACCTTTCAAGTATCTGAATATCAATTGTTTTCGCTATAAAAAACTGTTTTTCAAAATTCCAAATAGTCGCTACATAATATTTTGTCCTGACAGACCCTTCCCGATCAAATGTGTAATAATATTCGCAGATGTAATCTGTAAGAATCGTATTCCAGTTGGAACTCTATGCGTTCTTTTTGTGTTTGTTTACCGAGTTATAAAACTGTACCTCGGAGTGATCGCAATATAGTTCGGTAGTTCCCTTAATAATTACTATATATACGGTTACAGTATCGTTGACACGCCAGTTTACTACTGTACCCCATTTTGAGGCGTTGTGTTATGTGTTATTTATTTAACAAATATAGAGAATAGAAAAGTGCATAAAAAATTATTTATAACTAATATCAAATATCTAGTTAGCAATCTACAAATAGCATACTTACAAATAGGTAAGTAGTATCACACAATTTTCTGATATGATTTGATAAAATAATAAATGATTTATTATTTGATAGCATTGTGATATGGATCCTTATGAAAAGGAGAACACTTACGGAAACTGTATGAAGAAGTTAGCACGGGTAGTGAAATAGAAGAGTCTGACGATAGTTCGATATCAGATCCAGATTTTGTAAGTATCAGTGATCATGATACAGAAACCGAGCAGGAAAACGTAAATGAAGATGCAGATATTAAGCATCAGGATAACGGCGAGGATGATGAAGATGAACAACCCGTGATTCCTGATAGATGCTCGTATTTTGTTGGTAAAGATGGAACTAAATGGAAAAAGGCTGTCCCACATAGAAATATTAGAACTCGCAACGAAAACATAGTGTCTCACCTGCCGGGGGTCATCGGTGAAGCACGTGACGCATTATCTCCTATTCAATGCTGGATGTACATGTTCGGAAACTGCATTGATATTGTAGTTGAAAACACTAATTTATTTATTGATAAAATTTCTGTTAAATGCCAAGATAAGACTGAGTGTAGACCTACCGACTCTGTAGAAATCCAAGCGCTGATGGGTTTGCTTTATTTAGCTGGGCTCCATCATGGATCAGGAACATATCTAGCAGAGTATTGGTCATCAGACGGTATGGGATATGAGATATTTCCTGCTACAATGGCAAAACGGAGGTTCGTCTTCTTATTGAAATGCATACGCTTAGACGATACCACAACTAGAGGTTAAAGAAAAGAGATGGACAAACTAGCAGCAGTTCGTACTATTGTTGACAAGTTCAACGACAATTGTAAGAAAACTTATTCTATGGACGGGTATGTAACATTAGAGGAAATGCTGCTTGCCTTTAGGGGTAGGTGCAGTTTCCGAATGTACATCCGAATGTCTTCGCCGTTGTTGATCTCAAAACATTTTTCACTTCACACATAGAAATTTACGCTGGTGTTCAACCCAATGGTCCATATAAAACTGACAACTCTACCACTGCAGTAACTGAAAGAATGTGTTCACATTTATTAGGATCACGAAGAAATGTTACAATAGATCGTTGGTTCACAGGATATTCAATTGTAAAGAAACTGCTAAGAGAGTACCGCCTTACTGTGGTTGATACAATTAGAGCCAATAGAAGAGAACTATCTCTTGAAATAACACAAGTTAAAAACAGGAAAGTATATTCTTCGTTATTCGCATTTAGTAATGATATGACTGCAGTTTCATATATACCCAAAAAAGGAAAGAATGTGCTTGTAGTTTCAACAATGCACCGAGACGATCATATCGATGAAGCTACCGGTGATCGGAAAAAGCCCGAAATAATTACTTTCTATAATAGCACAAAATGTGGAGTAGATGATGTTGATCGAATGATCACATCATACAATGTTGTAAGAAACACAAAGCGTTGGCCAATGGCAATTTTCTATAACCTCCTCAATATAGCAGCAATTAACGCTTTTGTTATCTTCAAAGGCAACATACCAGATGGTGGATTTGCTAAAACTCGCAGACTGTTTCAAAAAAATCTTGGTATGGAGTTAGTGAAAAATAACATGCAAAGAAGAGCTGTTAATAAGCACTTGACCAAAAGTGTGCGGACTTCTGCCTTGAGGCTCTCAGGTATTGAAGAGGAGATTATTCCAGAGCCACAACCAGGGAAAAGAGGAAATTGTAAATATTGCAAAAGACGAAATACTTGTTATTTTTGCAAAATTTGTAAATGTTGGTTGTGCATGGAGCACATAACAGCGTGCTGCAACGATTGTTTGGGAAATATGGTACAATATGGTAAAATACATATTTATGAGAAATTAGCACTGGAGGACACGTTGGCGTCCTTTAGAGTTTTTTCTATTTTGGACTCCACAGACCACACCCAATCGAAAATGTTAAGAAAGCGCGCCCGACAGACGGAGGGTTAAAATCATCAAAAGCTATCTAAAATCATCAGATCCTGTCTAAGATATGTCTCTAATAGCCTACAATTGCTTAAAGTTGTCTAAAATCATCTACCAGTTGTTGATAGTTATGTAAACTTTGTCTAAAAAATTATCTTGAATAGCAAATAACTGTTTAAAGGTGTTTAAAATCAATAATCTCCATCTAATATCAACCAAAATGAGTTTAGAATCATCCACAGAATCAACTAAATTAAAATAGTTTTTTAAACTTGTCTAGAGTTGTTTACAATCATCAGAACCTGTGTAAAATATGTCTCTAACTTTAAAGAATTATAGGCTAAATTCTTTAAAGTTGTCTAAAATCATCCACAAGTTGTTTAAAATCATCCAAAATTTGTACAAAATACATCTATAATTGTTCAAAGTTATTTAAAATCAGAATTTGTTACATTATCGAAAACTGTCTAAAATATGTCTTAATCCAAAATTGATTAAAAAATATCTATGAACATTAAGGTCTATTAAATTGTTGAGAAGTATATCATTATTATTATATAACTCTTCATAAAGGGCAAATTCTTTGGATTTTTTAATATTTTTTAATAGTTCTAGGTTATCTATTGTAGTTTTGTGATTTAGATTATGAATATGTTTATAAACAGCGGATGAGTCTATGGTAAGGTGCTCTTTGAATCTAGTGGTGATATTTCTACCTGTTTGTCCAATATATATTTTATTACAATCATTACATGTTAATTTATAAACGCCACTTTGTTCACCCTTTTTAAATTTGTGTCCATTATTAATTCGTATGTGACCGAGTTTATTGCCTGAATTAAAAGCAGGGATAATGACAAAATTATCCAATATTTGTTTAAATTTATATTGCAGAGAAGGGTGGTAAGGAAGGGAAATATATTTATATTTTTTCTTAATGTGAGGGTAGATGGTGTTGTTCATACGTAAAGCGTGTATCTTGTTGTAAATTCGTTGTAGGTCACTCATATTATCGTAGGTCATCAGAAACTGTCTAAAATCATTAGAAAGTGTGTAAAATATCTCTCTAATAACCTATACTTATCTAAAGTTGTTTAAATCATTCACAAGTTATTTAAAATCATCCAAAATTTGTACAAAATACATCTATTTGTCCAAAATTATTTAAAATCAGAATTTGTTTTACATTATCAAAAACTGTCTAATATCATTAGAAAGTGTGTAAAATATGTCTCTAATAACCTATACTTGTCTAAAGTTGTCTAAATCATTCACAAGTTATTTAAAATCATCCAAAATTTGTACAAAATACATCTATAATTGTTCAAAGTTAGTTAAAATCAGAATTTGTTTTACATTATCGAAAACTGTCTAAAATGTCTTAATCCAAAATCGTTTAAAATTATTAAACTTCTAAAATCATTCAAAATTAGTTTAGAATCATCCATAAGTTGTCCAAAATCATTCAATATTATCTAAATTAACCTAGTTGATCAAGACTCGTCTACAGTTGTTTAAAATCATTAGAAAGTGTGTAAAATATGTCTCTAATAACCTATACTTGTCTAAAGTTATCTAAATCATTCACAAGTTGTTTAAAATCATCCAAAATTTGTCTAAAATCTAAAATGGTCATGACATCTAATTGTTAATAATTGTCTAACAATGTCTAAAAAATCAAAAACAGTCTATAATTTGTTTCTAACAATTTAAACATGGTTAGCACTATCTGGAATCTTTGAGAGTAGTCTAAAATTGTTATGAATTTTAGAATTTGGATGATAATAAAACACGAAACTTACACAGTCATTTACGATCATAAACGAAAATGATTGAGACATAAAATAATTGATCTTTGGCCTATTATCGACGTGTCAAATATCAAATCTATTGCAGCTCTAGCATCCATATAAAATTCTATGTTCGATTTCCAATAATATACTTATAACTACTGGAAACTAATGGTATTTATAACCAATAATATACTTATTGCAAGACAATAGAATTATTGATGCAACACCAACATATTCTAGTTTAAAGGTATTAATACACTTATTGCTAAAAATGGGATTGTTGACGCAGCATCAAGACAGTGAAGACAGCATCAAACAAGATGCTCTTGTTTCGATATAATTTATACAATGAAACAAATAAGTTTTTGATTCATTGTATAAATTACAATACAAGTTTGTACAAGTAAAAATTTTATTTTTTACTGATCCATTATTTTAAAAATATTATCTGACTAGGTTCGGCTAATCGACATCTTCAGAGATAGAGTCAATATAAGATTTAATTTGTTTATTTGAAAATTAATTCCTATATTGACTCTTAATTTCTTTACATAATTGTATCAATTAAATTAAAAGTTGAAATATAATAAAAACGTGGAACATAATTTTATGAAGTTGACGAACCTGTGTTGATGGACGAAGATCACGTTTAGCCGAAACGTAATGAAAAGTACAAAATAAAGTTTTTTATATTTGATTTATTACACGTTACTGGTAAAATGGATTTTCAAACTAATTTTAATCAATATTTTATACACTTAGATCATCAAGAATACTTATATACTTGCTTTGAGAATATGTGTTTTTTTCACTTAACAAAATGATCTTCTAGATATATACGAATATGATGAGCTTGAACCAAGAATAATAATCTTCGTTAAAGGATATTTTTCTTTCCGTGTGGATACTACCAAACAAGTGGCAATTAATAAAAAGATCTATCTCGTATCTCGGCTGAATCGAATACCATCGTTAACATCAAAGAATACGATGTCGGTATTTTCATAAAATATCATGATTATTAACATACCTTCAAAACTTCAATTATCTATGAAAACACTATCGTCTAGTATTGATCTAGCATCGCTAAGCAATCTCACCCAAAATCTATCTCGTTCAAAAATAGATTGGGTAAAATCCTTCAAAATGTAGCCAAAAACAACAAGTAAATACTGCAATAATGCATCAAGTATCTTGAAGACTGATAGAAGAGTGTCATCACCAATAGGAACTAACTTGTTTTGTTTAATCATGCAGACGAGCTGCACAATCGGTTGCATGCCTTCGGTTGAATTACAATCATACATACAATCTTACAGTTAATATTTCAGAACATGATGTCAGTATTTTAATAAGATACTCTTAATAGTGTCAGAAAACACATTAATTATCTATGGAAACTATGGAACCTCACCCGAAAGAGACCATGACAAAGGTGAATTGGTCAAAATATTACATTTTGTAGTCTAAATGAGCAAGTAAATACTCCAATGAGACATCATTATCCTGATTCTGTCAGAAAAGTAGCAATCACCTACATGAACTAGTTTGTTTTGTATAAGGATGGATTAAGCTGCAGCCATGACTGAATCAAATATTATTATACATTTAATATATTAAAATACAACGTCAGTACTATTGTTTAAAAATATTCCTTATTTATTGAAATAAATCTATTAATCTGAATATATCTGAATCATATATTCGCTAGCAAAATACAGCATGTTATCGGAAAAGTACGAATTGGATAGAGAAAGTGTATTGCTTAAAAATCGAAAACTCACATCTCTAACAATAAGGTATATGTCGTAAATGACACTGTTAGTTTATGGCGCAATTCAATGTTAAGCTAAATAGAATCCCTACACGCAACGTTGCTCCATAAATTAATGTTTCTGTTATTATTTATTTATCAATGTGAGATAGTATGGAATTGGAAAAATGAAATGAAACTAAAGATATTAAAAATAAATTAAATTTCACATAATGTTACCTTGTGTCTATCTTTCATTGATCCTCTACCAAGTACAGCCATTTTGCACATGGTATCCTCTTGAAGTCTCTTTAGGGAATTACCTTTGGGACCCAAAAGCTTTCCAACAAAGTTAAACTGAAAATAAAAGAAACAGACATAAAAGTTAATTCAGAAATTATTTATTTAAGAAAAAAGAGACGATTTTATTGCGATAACAAGATGTTACTGTCACGTTCTAAATAACAGTTGAAAATGTTCCAGGAAGCTAAAACAATGTCACGGTACCCATTCTTGTAAACAACTTTGTTTTCGTACCTCTACTAATTAACGTTGAATATAATTTACGTCAAAACCTTATTATGAAACAACTAGGTAAGGAATAATGATGTAAAGACAACATTTATAGTAGACTTATAATGAGATGACTAAGTTTAAGGAGATTAAAAAATGATATTTCTTTTAGCTTTCTTTTCCTATTGTTGGATTGTGCCAATTTGTTTTTCGCTTCGCGTTGATATATCCAAACACCTCTATAGGGTACGTATTGGAACGTTGCGAATACTGCTTTCGACGTTCACAAATCGACTGTCAGAGTCGAGCGAAGCCATTCGTCAAACCGTCGGTCGTAGATTTCAAACGCTAATCAATCTCTGCGGAAAAACCACAAGTTCTCTTCGCGAACTTCTGCTATCGCAACCGCGCCGCCGACGGACGGTGTAAAAGAAGGACTTGCGAGTCATCGATCTTCCGGGCGAGGTTACAAAGCTTGTGGATTCTTCGGGCCTTTACCTTACAACAACGCAACGATTTTCTTACGGATGGCTTCGCGTCTTTTATTTTCGCTTTTAATTTTGTAATCAAGGTTAAAATTATCTTTGTCGTGATGAAGACGAATGGATGCGGATATTTTACACAGGAGATTTCTGGAACGAAATTGAAATAGCGATTCGTATGATGTATGTGAGCATCCTGAGAGATCTTTGCGCATATAGGTCGAAACGCGAATAAAGATAGTTGTCGGCGGTTTCTGTAATGGTGATATATGCGCCACCTGGAAGTTCCAAGTCTTGAAATTGCTCCGGGAATTCGTCATCATTTGCCTAGAATCACTAAAGCTCGGATCGTGCACAAAATTTTCATATTTCCTTATAACGTCTTCCGCATCCAATTTTTACATATGTTTTTGTATTGTAATGCAAAAAAATAGGAACTAAAATTAAATCAGGTTACATATCGGAAAAGATGATTTATGTTCTGCGGAGAAATCGATATGGAAGGATTTCAACAAAGACCATCACAACGCCTTCTCAAATGGGAGTGTCTAAAGAACGGACCTTCTATGTATCACAATTCGACGTTTCACTACGTCGATTTTAGCTGGATTTCAGAGTTCAACCAGTGGATGAAGCCCTCGATTGACATGACATCTTCACCCGCATCACGCTCTATCGGTCTTTGGGAAAGGTCCCTACTCCTTCCTGCATACCAATGTGCTCGAGTTAACTCAACAACGAAACTTCAACCATTTCTACAAAAAAAGACATCACCTTCCAGTTCGATAATTTTAATAAAAATTTTCGATTAATTTGATTAAAAGGTTTCATTTACGGTGAGAACTTTTCGCGTAATTAAATAGTTGGCTCGCGAGTCTTGAAAATAAACACGTTTCAGCGTGCTCGTCGGAATTTGCATATCTACGGGATAAATTGCGAATCTCCAACGAAATTTTCTGGGCGTCCGCGTCGCGTGTGCGATTTATCATTGTCGGTGGACCGGGAGAACGCAGGATAAACCGATGGTAACCACGGGAATACCGGGACTCGTACCTACCCCCCAAGAATATGCTGCCAGGATGTTTTATGGACAGCTAGTGTCGAAACGTTAATCATTCGACGAGTTATTGCGAATAGATTACCGGGGCTTAGTATTGACCGGTGGCGTTCGTTTATAACTTCAACCTTACATTCCAATTGTAGGTCACAACATGGTTTGAATATTAAATATTTAAATTTATTGAACAGTTCTCTATTTAAATCGCTTACATCATTGGGCTCATTAATTTAATTTTATTAATAAACTTAATTGTTTCTGATTCTAGATCGAGTGTTAGATTTAAGTTAGAAGTAGGAGTAATACAAGATCTATAAGCTGAAGCATGCAAGATTGGTCTGAATCTTAACACGTTTGCTTTCAGTAGGTTACTGATAACCGAGTGGAAATTTTTCTGTCCTTTAATGTAATATGTTTGGCTTTAAAATAAAGTGTTGGATACATTACATTTTTGGCAATATCTCTTAGAAAAGATTCACCTTTCTGCATTTCTAGAATGGCCAAAATGTGTCTGAATCACTGATGATGTGAATTGAAATAGAAACCAAGTTAATTACGCAATAAATCTGAAAGATGTGCCAATTTCGAGGAATTACACCAAAACCGAAACAAAGTTAGTTCAGATGAATGCACTGAACGATAAATTTATTTCATTACACGCTAATCAAAGAATGATTGTGATATTTCCTCTTAATCTGCTCATGATGACTGAAGCTTACTGTATATGAAGTCTATATACAGGGTGATTCAAAAAAATCGATGACAGACTTGTAGGGCAGATAATACATGAAAAATTAGGATGAATGGTCTAAATGGGTTCACAAATGCTTCTTTAACGAGACATAGGGGATGAAAGTTGCTTTAAAAATAATCATTGTCTACACTAATAAACAAATTTTTTTTAATTTTCTGTCGGTCTCTGACGCGCCTCAATCACCCTAAACACAGAAGTTGACTGCGACAATCAAAACGAGGAGAACCTGGTCTGAACTCAGTTCGTGATTATTCAAGAACCATGGATCGCAAGATCTAAGGTGACTGGATTTAGCACTTAAAATGGGTCTATTTTTAGTAAACCATCAAATGACCGACGCAACCCAACCCAACCAAACCACGGTACAGCCGGAATGTACCATCCAATGAATTACAAAAACAATAGCAATAGCGTCTGTACACCAATTCGCTTGTCTACTACACCAATTCGTGATGGAATACTGACCTAGCATACCTTAAAAGGTAGGTAGTAAAAACATTTAACAAAGCAAAAAAATCCAGAAAAGAAGAAGACTGGGAACTTTATAAACTACATCAGTCCAATTATAAAAAAACTTTAGTACTTAAAAACCAAGTACTTTGGCTTCAGTACTTGGTGACTGAAACCAAAGTTGACTTGACCCTATAGTCCCTCTCACCGTTTAAATCTGCCGCTCCTGATGATATTCCTGCGCTACTACAGTGGTGTGTGGCAAATTTACTACCACATCTATTAAAAATATAGAAAGGTTGCTTAACATTCCGCTATGTTACCTTATCCTGGAGAAGAGATTATACTAATCCAAAATCATACAGACCTCTCTCTCTCTCTCTCTCGTCTTTGCTCGTTCATCGGGAAGGCATTTGAAAGGCTATGTGAAAGGTATATAGGAGAAACAACACTGGAAAAGTTTCTCCTACAGCTAAACCAGTATGCATGCAGTCCAGTACAATCAACAGAAACGGTCCTACAAGAAATTGTAGGAGCTATCGATCTTTTGAGTTCAAAGGTCCACTCTCGAAGTTTTTATAGATATCGAAGGAGCCTTTTAATAGAGAAGAGCGTTTCATATAATTAATAAAGACCTAAGACACAAAAGATTTTGACCTGCACTAGCGGACTGGATTCTGAATATGTTCTCAAAAAGAGCCATACATAGTGTAATTGATGCATGTTGAACGAGGATATCCGCAGGGAGGGGTGCTGTCACCCTTGCTGTGGAATCTCACCATGGACAGCCGTATTTGATAGATCTCAGCTGACAAAGTCAACGCCTGCGCTTATGATGACGACCGTTCCGGTCCACGGGAAGTGCGAAAATCAAGTGATCAAATTCAGGTTGGATTGAAAATAATTGAACATTGGTGTCGAGACAACTCTCTATCGGTTAACCTGAATAAAACAGAGATGGTGCTCTTCACAAGGAGAAGAAGGCTGGGAATCCTTAAATCATACAGTGGGGCTAAGCAAAGAAACATTTGGAAAAAAATTTAACCTGATTGATTTTGTGGCAGATAAGTCTAAATAGCCCACCAAAAACAACCCCTTTCTCGACATATTTTTTTAATGGAACCCTTTGTTCGGTAACACACCCAGATTTGATTTTAGGAATGGTACATCTCTGCCTTCGTTATACAACTCTATACAAGAGTATATCTGAATCAATATCTGAATACATCTACATTTCTCATAGAGATACGTTGTTGCGAAAGGCATCAATTCTTTTACCAATCCATTAATTTTATCCAAAATGGACCAATGCCATCATGTACAAAAGAAGAAGCTTCGTAGAAATCTAACATGTCTTTAATTTCTCATGAGATCGGCGTCGCGTTGCATTGACTCATGGAACCATAGACTCCGGATATACTGGGTACAAAATTTTTAATGAGTGCATGGGAGCAGAAAATCTGTATGGATAGGATTTTACACTGCTTCCAACAAAAAACATGATATGCTTCCAGAGCAGGTGCCATTTCATGTTGTTTTTAGCAGGCAGCACCCAGTGCATTTTTAAATTCCGGCGCCTATGCGTTTAACCCCTAAAACGTTTTAGTGGAGCACTAGAATTCTGCAGAACACAGGTTTTAAAAATAATTCTATATTCTTCTAATGGATAGTCTCATTTTGTGCTAATAGAATTTCTTTATAAGAAGAAAATCGCAACGGATCTGTCCGATCTTTCTGACGTATTTTATTATACTGCACTTTGAAAAAAATTTTACCCGATATCATCCGAAATTTTATTAAAATTTAACCTTTATAAGTTCTTAAACGTTGAAACCTATAAATTGAATTTTATAATAAACAGATGAAGATATAACTTTTAGGTTGATTTTTCATGACAAAATATCTTTACGAATTAATTGCTACACAAAATTATACTACACAAATATTTTTAAAATCACAATATGACAAATTCTAGCGTTTGTCTCCAGGGTAATATGGCTGGAAGGAACCTAAAGCTGAATCCAGACCTGCCCTAGAAGTATGTCAGGTTTCTTTAATCAACCTCTATAAGTATAAGAAGTGAATTATGTATAGGGTGGGTCAAATTGGACATATTTAAACGTAAACTCTATCTTCCTTACATTTCTTTCTATAAGAGATAGAGGGAAGATAATATCAATGTCTTTTTTTATAAGAAACCTAACGGTGAAAACCGCATATCGATATCTCTTACGGTTTCAGAGATGCAGGCTGCTTTTAAAAAAAGGTCGTTTTCGTCAAGTCGTCATAACTTTTTTCTTATTCAAAAATTTTCTTTTCAGTGAAAACATTCCTAAAGCACCTGCAAAGCTATATGTTCGTAATTATTAACATAAAAATGATATTTCTAAATGGAACACCCTATATATTACGCATATTCGGCGAGAGCATGAAATTTCCATTACAAAAATATAATACACTTGATATCTTGTCCAAGCACTCTTTGAAATACACAACTTGGAAGCTTTTAAGATTTTCAATTACGTCTTATTACTTATTATTACTTATGATGTTATATGACAATGATTAAAAATGGGACATGATAGTTTTTCATAACATGTTATACAATCTGGAGAGAATGTAGAGGATGCAGGAAATTTATGTCGCAAACGATATCCAGGAAGGTGGCAACCTTTTGATGATATTTTTATAGAAATGTTTTAGTAGAATCACGAATCAATTGATAAAATTTGAAAGATTCACGATCTGCCTTATTTTTGAAAGCGAAGTAATGACTTATACATCAAATTAAAGGGTGAACCTTTCTCTTTCAAATGATGTATAACTCGTTACAATTTGAAATTGAATCCACTGAAGAAATGTTAAAAGATGATGTGTTTTTGATATTTTAGTAAAATTATTAATAAAATGATGGCATTTGAAGAAGATCGTGTAGGTCTTGTTTTAAAAAATGAAGAAATGATTTATACATCAATTCTTCAATTCTTTATAACTCGTTCTTTCAATTCGAAATCGATTTCAACTACTAAAATATTGCTTTAAGGAAAAATTGTTACGGAAAGTTGCTTTGGATACATTTTTACAGAGCGGAAAATATTTCACTAAAAAGGACTATTATGACGACTTTTCTAATTGCACGTTTTTGAAAAACAAGTATCTCTGAAACCGTCAGAAATATTGATATGTGGTTTTCACCATTAAGTTTTTTGTAAAAATTAGGTCCCGGGCACTGACATCATTTTCCCTCAATGTCTTATAGAAACAGGAGTTTCCCTTTAAAGGTGTCCAATTTAGCCCATCCCGTACACTAAGAATACCTTTATTACTGTATCTCAAGATGGAACGGATATCCGGCGATTACCTATCCGGCATCCGGCACTTTTTAAAATCCTGTCGGTTACTGGATAATTTACTGAATATCCGACTTTGGTTGGATATTAAGAACTTTTATTTTCCTTATACAAGTGTTAATTAAGTATGGCACCGATTTGATATCTCCAAAGCATATTACAATGAAACTTATAGAACAAAAGTTTTAAACAAATTTTATTGAGAAAAATATGAAAATATGATCTGGCAGCACTTTAAATCAATCATCTAGCTGAAGATGACATCGAATAACCGATATCCGGCTTTTAGTAAAATCACTATTCGTTCCATCACTACTGCAATCTCTTTGATGCCTTTGAAAGTCGCTGAACCTACATAAAGATTTAGTAAAGTTTGATAGACTCAATTTATAAATCCGATATTTCAAACAATATTGATAAATTCCTTTTTATCCCATTAACTTTATGCTTCCTTTATATATTTTTAAATAATAATGCCGCATGAAGGATATAAATGAAAATTTAATGAGATACAATAAGTCCTTCCTGTTACCGTAATGGGAATAGTATCCGAATAGGCCGTAAAAAAAGAGAAAACTGTTTCCGAGAAAAGCGGATTCGATGACGGGATATAGAACCATGGAAATCGGTTGGAAATACGGTTTTTAGGCTCCTTCGAACTCAATATCGCCATGCTAGTCGTCGATTTACATTAAAGGGAATATTTTGCGAAAATAGTCTCAAATAGAATTTTTAATGGTTATATATTGTCCGTCTAAAAATAACATTGAATTGGCTTGAAGGAATATTACTGCATAACAGAGCGTAAAATATAATTGCTAGAAAAGGCTGCGTCATTTTTATTAACTCGTTTTGTTTATTAAAAAGTTATTTCAATGTTTTTACATTCGATATTGAAAGGTGAATAGAGTATGAAGCGTATTTTCATAACGAAGCTGAATTCAGTCAAACGTTATATAGCGTTTCCGGAAATTATTCATTTTCAAGAGAGAAATAGAAGTTTCACCACTGTGTGTATTTTATTAATTCGCAATTTCATATGTAAATAAGTCAAACTAAACATTACCTTTGGATGATCTCTTACTGGAACCACAACACGAACAGCGACTTTTATTGGTTTATCTCTTGTGATATCCACCATTCTTCTTTGTTCTCCTTTATTTTCTGAAATAAAGTTAACAAATTTTACCATGTTTTACTAAACATAAAATAGTATTACTGTTGTATATAATTATAAGCATAACATCCACTAATGGAAAAGTTTAAGTAGTAAATCCATGAATTTTACGCGAGTTTATTCGACTAACTAATTAATAAGTTACGATCTAATAAAACATCCCCGAAAGCTTAAACGTGTTCCTTGATAGCAATTTATACACAACCAAACGAGTTGAACTCCAGACGATATTTTATCGAGCTTGTCTATAAACTAAGACCGCGTTGAAAATGTGATTGTCATCTCGTATTGCCAAATAGGATGATAATGAAAGATTCTGGGTGGTAAACTATGCTATTAGCTCGTAAAATCTGTGTTTATGCACGAGTTCGTTGTTATATCTACAACGTTTATCAAAGCCGAGAGGGATAAAAGGGATGTTGCTTTGATGATATCTGAAGATGACGACAGTAGGGAGAAGTCATTAACAATGGGATCAGGGAAAAGATAAAGAAAAAAAAGTTTAGAATTTATAGTTTACGAGTTATTTCGATATAAGGGGTGAATATACAACAAAAGAATTCAAGGTTTATCGAAGAAAACCTGGGGAGAATATAAAATATTTGTATTTATATTTGGGGTATAAAAAAGAACAATAAATATATGCGGTGAAAAAAACGGGTATAATGCATACAAGAAAATGTGAAATAGTAAAAAAATTCTTTTAAAGGTAAGCTCAGTAATCATCTTAGCATATATGTTAGAGATTATGCAAAGTTGAGTCCAAAAAATTATAATTCCGAAATATAAAAATTCCAAGTAATGATTATTAAGACATGAAATACTAAAAAAAATTGTGTATTTTTTAAGATATGCAAAAATTATTTACCCTAACATTTATGATTGAGATTGCGATTGTGATTGAAAATTCAAAAACTGATCTTCAAAACGCCAAAAGCTATAAAACTTTGCTTCAAATTGCTTTTTATATCGTAGAGATATCTCAATTAGTTCCTGAAATAATAATATGGAATAATAAATGCTAATATAAATAATTTGCAAGATTGCGTTTATGAAATTGATTCCAAGAAATGGGCTTCAAAATATGAAATAATAACCAAATTTGCTTTAAATTGCTTTTTGATTCATATCAATGTATCAATTAGTTTTTAAGATATAAAGATTATTCTAACATTTTTGTTTAAGATTATGTAAGGTTGCATTCAAATAATTAAAACATCGAAAATTGAAGATTGTAAAAAATGGCCTTCAAACTATAAAACACTTGTAAAATAAGCTTTAATTTTCTTTTAATTTCAAATCGATATTTCAATTAGTTTTTGAGATAGGTTAATATTAATTATCCTATGTTTTATGTTTATGGATAAGCAAGATTGAGTTCAAATAAATTATAACCTCATAGTTTGAGGATTGAGGAAGGCAAGAAATGGTATTCATTGTACTAAAAAACTAATTAACTGATAAAATTTACTTTAATTTGCTTTTAATTTCAAATCGATATCTCAATTAGTTTTTAAGATAGGTTAGGATCCTATCTTTTATGTTTATGGATATGTAAGGTTGAGTTCAAAAAAATTATAACCTTGTAGTTTGAGGAATCCACGAAATGATATTCATAGTACTAAATACTAAAAAAATTGTTTGAAATTACTTTATGTTTCAAATCGACATCTCAATTAATTTTCGAGATACGTAGAGATTAATTAATCTACCATTTCTGTCAAGATTATGCAATGATTATGAATGTTGTATTCAAAAATCACAATTTCAAAATTTTAAAACTCCAAGAAATGATGTAAGTATTAAATATTAAATAAATTAGCTATAATATACCAATGTATCAATTAATATTTAAGATATAAAGATTAATTATCCTAACATTATTGTATAAGATTATGTAATCAAAACATCAAAATTTGACTATTGTAAGAAATGATCTTCAAACTATAAAACACCGATAAAATTTGCTTGAATTTGCTTTTAGTTTCAAATAAATATTTCAATTAGTTTTTGAGATAGGTTAAGATTAATTATCCTATGTTTTATATTTATGAATATGCAAGATTGAGTTCAAAAAAATTATATCCTCGTAGTTTGAGGAATCCAAGAAATGGTATTCATCGTACTAAATACTAAAAAAAATTGTTTGAAATTATTTTGTTTCAAATCGATATCTCAATTAATTTTTGAGATATGTAGAGATTAATTAATCTAACATCTCTATCAAGATTATGCAAGTTAGTATTCAAAAAATCACAATTTCAAAATTTTAAGGCTCCAAGATATGATGTGAGTTTTAAATATTAAATAAATTACACACAACTCTTTTTTTACACGGTCTTTTTTAACACGATTTTGACATAACACGGTTCACCAATAATTTTTTTTACTCGATTTTTTTTTGGGATTCGTGCTATAACAAAAAAATTCGCATTCATTACCGCTTATTATTGAACCGATTTGCTATGCTCTATCTACACGTAAAGTAATTATTGCTGTCAAATTTTTATATGGATTGTTGCATGGTACTATTGATTGCCCACAGATTTTATGTAAAATTAAATTTAACGTGCCCAGATTAAATAATAGGTCGTCGCGTGTGTTCTACTGTAATTTTAACTGAACAACGGTGAATTTCAAATTTCGGATCACTGCGATATTTTTGTTGATTCTTGGTCGTTTCTAGATTATCGCCTTATCAACCAATTTGAGATTTGACGACCAGTTTGTGGTTTGTATCATTTTTTTTTCTTGTAGGTCTCTATCATGTTTGCTGATTTCTCTTTTTATTTTTTGTTCTATTTGATACCGTTCAACCTTAATTTTAAGTTATTAATTTTTGTTTTCCTATAATTGGGTGTGAAACCTGTTGGAAATATTAGAAATAAAATTATTTAACTAACTTCTTAAATTTGCTTTATTTAATAATATTTATATCGGTACCGGTTTCGGAATAATAATTCCATCATCAGCCGAAAACTATAAAAAAGAGCGAATATAACAATTATTATTCATAACGAGGTAAAATGTTTTAATTTTAGGAATTTAACAAACTTACTGTCAATAAAGCTAAACAAGTAGAAAAGTCGAAATTGTAACATTTGTACTGAAGAAATTATGAACTTTTAATAAATCCTTGAAAATTTAATAAAATATGTTGAGAATCAAATTGTGAAAAAGTGGGAAATATCTAAATTATAAATAAAAAATCAATACATAGATTAATAAAAACCTCAAAAAACTTACATTCAAATGATGATGATGCAAACAAACATTGAAAAGTAAAATTAATTGAAAAACACAAAACGATCGACCATGTTGGCGAAATGAGAAAGGATATGGATATTAACGTTGATAACTGTATTTTGGTCTCATTTGACGTGACTAATCTCTACCCTAATGTGCCTTTAAAATATACACTGGAAATTGTTTCCAAACTCTTTGAGTCACACTTTAATAATAAAATAAATGTTAAGGATTTTAATACCATTTTGAATCATATAGTGTCTGAAAATTATTGTTGTTTTAATGATGAATTTTATGTACTATCAGACGGTCTACCTATGGGGATGCAGTTGTCAGGTTTGCTTGCTGAAATCTTTTTGGACAACATAGAGAATAACTTCACCATGAATACCGCAAATCCCTTTTCGAAATACATTACTTCATGGCACAGATATGTTTCACAGACGATGTTTTTTGCATATGGAGAGGTAACCAAACAATACTTAATAAATTTCATGAATATATTAATAAATTGAACAATAACCTTGAATTCACTTTAGAAATTGAAAAAGATACACAAATAAATTTTTTAGATTTACATCTAACACGAAATTCTAACAACTTCATAGACAATAACATCTACAGAAAACCCTCTACCATATGTACCACCATCCCTTATAATTCTTCACATCCTTATCAACACAAAGTAGCTAACTTTCGTTTTTTTATCAATAGATTTGGCTCAAGATAATGGCTTCTTCATACACAAAATTGATAAACTTTTCAAGGACTTAGTTATTTCTTGTAGGCCTCTTCCGTTTAATCATTTGACTACTAAATTCAGGAATATTTTTTATAAACACAACATTAATATTGCCTTTTCTAATCATAATACTATTTTAAATATTTTATCTAACCATACTAATAAAAAACTTTTAATAAATTTAATGAGAGTGGAGTATACTCAGTTAATTGTTGTAATTGTAATAGTGTTTATATCGGACAAACGGGTAGAAAATTAGAAACCAGGCTACAAGAACATAAATCTAAATCTAATTCAAACATATGTAAACATCACATTGAAACAGATCACAAAATTAATTACGATGAAGTTGAATTATTACATTCTATTAAAAAAAGTACAAAACTAGATCTTTTAGAAATCTTACAAATAGCTAAAGCTAAAAATAAAGTTAACTACAATCTACTTAATGCACAACTTCAGCTTTATCGAAAACCACTATTTTCATTTCTTAAAGATTACAACCTGAAAATTTAATTTTTTTATAATACCTGGTTCCGGTTTCTATCAGACATCCAATTTTTATTTCACTCTGTTTCCTTTTCTCATTTCGTCAACATGGTCGATCGTTTTGTGTTTTTCAATTAATTTTACTTTTCAATGTTTGTTTGCATCATCATCATTTGAATGTAAGTTTTTTGAGGTTTTTATTAATCTATGTATTGATTTTTTATTTATAATTTAAATATTTCCCACTTTTTCACAATTTGATTCTCAACATATTTTATTAAATTTTCAAGGATTTATTAAAAGTGCAAAATTTCTTGAGTACAAATGTTACAATTTCGACTTTTCTACTTGTTTAGCTTTATTGATAGTAAGTTTGTTAAATTCCTGAAATTCAAACATTTTACCTCGTTATGAATAATAATTGTTATATTCGCTCTTTTTTATAGTTTTCGGCTGATGATGGAATTGTTATTTCGAAATCGGTACCGATATAAATATTATTAAATGAAGCAAATTTAAGAAGTTATTTAAATAATTTTATTTCTAATGATTTTTTTTTGCAACATGGATAATTTTCTAAAGTCTGTTGGAAATAAATATATATTATAATTATTACTATTATTATTCGCAGAAATGTCGAGCATGTTGCAAAACAGGGCCTATCTACTTTCCTATTTACTACAGAACACCTATTTACTTTCCGCTTGCATCGATATGAACCACCCATCTTTACTAACATCGACATTGACTATGTTTTGTTATAAAATTATATGATGTTCGATTTCTTCTCAGAATTGGCAAAATCATTGATTTTTGGTCTCAATTCGAATAATCTAATGATAAGTCGAAAGCAACGTATACACAATTTTTACCTGAAATGTTTAAACTGCTTCCAGATGGCATGATACTGGCCCTGGAAGACTTAGAACTGCTTTTAGGAAACGTGACACTGCTTCCAGAAGACTTGAACTGTTTTCAGAAGATTCGGTATTGTATCTGGAAGACTTGACATTGTTTTAAAAAGACTGCAAATACTTCAAAAAAATGCTTCCAAAAAGCTTGGATTGCTTCCCCGAAACTTGATGCTGCTTCTAGGAGACTTGATATATTTTCAGAAGACTTGATATTGCCTTTGGAAGACTTAAAATACTTCTAGACGACTTGATACTGCTTCCAGATGACTTGATATGTTTCCGAAAGACTACTTGTAGGAAACTTGAAATACTTCTAGAACACTTGATATTATTGCTAGAAGTCTTGAAATGCTTCCAGAAGATTTGATACTGCTTCTAGAAGAAACTACTAGTCATTGTAAAGAAACAAGATACTGTTGATAAATCGTTTGAGTTTCTTCCAAAATATTAAATATTCGTGGACATTGAACTAAAATTATAGGACTACTACTAGATCTAAAACTAGAAACTTTCGGGTTTTGCCGTGTGGTTTTCGAAAAAATGTTTGACGTTTCGGATGCTATGTTGCACCCTTCTTCAGAAACTGGTTCGAAGTGATTCAAAGTCACTTAGAAGTAAGTAGTCTAAAAACTGTTAATTAAGGATTAAATACTGGTGGCAGAAGTAAATATAAAATTTGATTTGGCGATATCTTCATGCCGGAAGTTCAAAAATTGGCAATTAACGATTAGATAATGCTCTTACAAATGTTTTTTGATTCACATGCCAAACTATGTGATGAAAACAAATTAACACAAATGACATTTGTATCATTTGACATATAATAAAAGAACAAAAATCGTAAGGATCGTGTGGGATGAAGACCCATACCAATAGGTATTTAAAAGCAACATCACACCATCATCCCCAAGAGAAGAGGTTCGTGATCCGTACTTTGTTCTAGAGAGCAGGAAGAATATGTGAAGGAGACATCCTAAAGAAGGAAGGACGATTTCTATGGGAGATACTACAGAAGAATGGATATAGTTTGAAGGACATTAACCGGGCCACCAAGCAACTGAAGAAGCTGCAGCAAGTACGTAACCAGCTGGGTTTATCTGTCTTCCTTATGTCTCCGGTGTAACGGAACGAATTGCAAACGACATTGTGGTGCAATACGGAACGTTCGGATGTAACATCGAATGCCGTATCAAGTAGCAAGAGAGGGATGTGAGGCTGAGGAAGATTCAAAAATAATAAAATAAAAAGAATAGAGTTCTTCAACGTTTTTGAAGGTGAAGCACCACATCGACTCCGCTGCAGCTCGTAGAATCTTGATTAGGACAGAACAGGCATTACTACGAGAAAGGATATATAAGACATACAGTGATTTACAGAAGGTAAGTGAGAGGTTACTACGACTCCACCTCTCACTTTCCAATAGTATGTCCGGAGAAGACTGGGATAAAGTGGACAGACTAACAATGGTGAAAGCCGATCGTGAATTCAAGAAGACCCGCGACACACATATCAAGAAATTTGAAACATTGGAACGCCGGGTGCAGCAGAAAAGAAACAACAACAGTCTACCAGTAGAAACAATCGTCATCAAGAGATCTTGTATCCCACTAACGAAGGAAGAAACCATGGTATTGGCAAAAGGACTAAATTACGCAATCGCCCCAAAGAAGGTCCCGAAGGAAGAAATAATCTGCGAAGTGGAAGCAGCAGTTCGAGGGATGCCCACACTGAAAGCCGAAGAGATCCGACAACAAGTTGCCAGGGTATTGAAATCAGCAAAACCACCAAAATCCAACTTGACAGTTAGTGAGAAGAAGGCACTCCGATCTATTAAAGAAAAGTCAGAAATCGTCGTGTTACCAGCAGACAAGGGGAATGCCACCGTTGTGATGGACAAGGAAGAATATGACGCCAAAATGATAGACCTACTGGACCCGGCCACCTACAGGAAGATCAAGAAGGACCCTACAGACAAGATCGTAAGGAATATGAAGAGCCTTGTAAAATCCACAGCTATTCCACCAGAACATCAGAAAGGTTTGTTTGTGCAGGCTCCGGTACCACCAAGAATTTATGGACTACCGAAGATCCATAAACCAGACGTCCCCCTTTGTCCTATCGTCAGTGCCATCAATTCCCCAACGTACCTACTAGCCAAACATCTCGCTAAAATTCTCTCTCCTTTTATAGGCAACACGGAATCATATGTTAGGGACTCGACACATTTCGTGGAATCAGTGAAAAATGTAAAGTTAGATGCTGAGGATATTTTGGTTAGTTTCGATGTAGAATCTCTTTTTACTAGGGTACCAATTAAGGATGCGGTAGAGGGTCTTCGCCAAAAACTCATTCCGGAGGGTTTGCCAGAGTACGTGCCAGATTTAGTGGAATTTTGTTTATCGTCGACGTATTTCAGTTGGAAAGGAGAGTTTTACGAACAGTTTGAGGGGGCAGCCATGGGATCTCCTTTGTCGCCGGTGATAGCTAACTTTTATATGGAATTGTTCGAAGAAAATGCTCTGAAGAAGAGCCAATGGAAACCAAAGCTATGGCTGCGATATGTGGACGACACATTTGTGTTATGGCAACATGGTAGGGAACGCCTCTTTGAATTTCTAGAATTTCCCAACATTCCATGATAAAATTTACCATGGAGACAGAATCCGCCAAGCAGTTGCCCTTCTTAGATGTATTGGTCACTAGAACGACAAATGGTGATATGGAACTGGGGGTGTATCGAAAGAAAACCCACACCAACAGAAGAGGTCCGTAATTCGCACTTTGTTTCAGAGAGCAAGAATATGTAAAGGAGATAACCTAAAGAAGGAAGAACGGTTTCTACGAAACGTACTACAGAAAAATGGATATAGTTTAAAGGACATCAACCGAGCCACCAAGCAGCGGAAGCAGGGGGAAGAAGCTGCAGCAAGTACAGAACCAGCTGGTTTCATCTGTCTCCCTTACGTTTCCGGTGTAACGGAACGAATTGCAAGACACCTCAAGAAAACGACATCGTGGTGCGATACGGAATGGTCACCAAAATTCGGAATGCACTCTCGGTAGCCAAGGACAAGTATCAAGGAACACGAGAGGGATGTGAGGCTGAGGAAGATTCAACAGTTGGCGGTTGCGGAACATTGCCATTCGGAGGGACACCGAATAAACTTCGACAAAACAAAGGTTCTGGCTAGGAATAATAAATATCATCAACGGCTGACAAGAGAAGCCATAGAAATCCACCGACATAAAAACAACGTCAACAGAGAAGATGGCTGGGAACTCAGCAGAACATGGAAGATGGTGGTGAAGACGAACACGACTCCCAAACCGGACGCGACGCAGTAATTAGTTAGTAATTAGCTTGTAATTAATATAAATTAATTATTAATTAGTTTTTCGACCTATATATTGTTTTACGATCCCCGATTTTTGTCAGTTAGAACCAGTTTCTGAAGAAGGTTGCAACATGGCATCCGAAACGTCAAACATTTTTTCAAAAAACGCACGGCGAAACCCGAAAGTTTCTAGTTTTAGATCTAGTGTTAGTCCTAGTGATAGTGCTAGTGATAGTTCTAGTGTTAGTGCTAGTGTTAGTTCTAATTTTAGTTCAAAGAATAGACTTCGACAAAACATAGGTTCTGGTTAGGACTAATAAATCTCATTGACAGTAATAAAATCTATCGAAATATACAATTTATCAGTCGAAGTCTCTTGTTTCTTGTTTAATAAAGTCAATGTCAGAATCGACGGTATCATGTTCTTCTCTTCCTTCATTTTCGACTTTATTTTCAGGTGAAATGTAGTCGTCATCATCATCGGTATTAGTGTCATCACTACTAAACTGTCCAACCATGATTCATCCATTTGGTAAATATAGAATAATAAATTTAATAGTGTTTCATCAAAGTACAAATGTATGTGTTTCTGGGGGTTAAATTCTTACCAATATCTCGGTTCGTTCTTAGGACACAATTTTCTTAATTTCTGTTCTTAAAATTTTAAGAAATCAAACATGTCAAGTTAGGCTTAAAAAAATTATAACAATTAAGTCGTTATTAAATTTTCGTTAAAACGCCCTTAAATTCCCATTTATTTTTGAAATACGATTGTTTCAATCTGCATTACATTTATTTTAAAACGTGAGCTCGCTCAAGTCTTCTAAATGATTTTGTAATATAGCAGAGGTAATTTAATGCAGTTAATCTCTTTGTAAAAAAGTTTTTACAAATAACAACCTCAGGCTATACTTTGATGATGTAAATATTTTGGCATAGCAGATAAGCGAAAAGGGAATGGAATAAAAACATGCACAAACTATAAAATAATTGAATTTTAAAACCCTGTTTCAATTCTATTTAGTTTTATTTTATATTTGTTTGTCTATCGAAATTAAACTTTGTTGGTTCAGGTTTCAGTATAATTTGTTATCCGCCGTTAATTTGTGGATGTTTTGAAGAATAACAATTTTATACTATAAACAATAATATACAACGTACGACGTAGTTAATATGTAAATTCATACTAACTTAAAATGTGTTCGAAAACTGATTCGTTATCCATATTAAAATACCTCGAATTAATTTTCATGTATTAAAAACACCCCTATAAAAACATATTGTATTTTTATTTTGAATCATAATATTTACGTATATTAGTAAAAACTTATCTATTGTTACAAACCCAATAACATTTCCGCTGTGAGTATAAACCACTAAACATTGATTAAGCCCATTGTAACCGTATACAAAGGCCGATACGGCGTCGTTTAATGGATCCTATTTCGAATTACGCCTCCAAATTAAATTTTAAACCCATCGTTAGCTACGTGTGATGCCTCATTTATATTCCTTCTGTTATTCAATCGAAACTTTATCGTTAATGCCCTTGTATCTTTTTTAGACAGCAATAAAATTAAAATTTGAAACACATTAGTAAAGTTAAATGAACCGAGAGGTTGCGAGAGAAAATTTAAAAAAAAGCGAGCTGTATGTAAGTTTTTAAAATGGCGTGTCGACGGCAAAACTGTATTAAAAGTTTTGGTGGCGGTGCACGTTGCTGTGTCGCGCTTTGAAATTAAATTAGAGTACACCCTATTTCATATTTATCGACGAGGGTGATGTGTCCCGTGCCGCTAGAATTACGTGATGTGGTTAAATATTACGGGACCTTAAAACTTTCCTAATATAATAAGACAGTACTAATAAGACAGACTTATAGTGTTAGTATTAGTGTTGATATTAGCTCTAATTTTGCTGTTATTCGGTTTTATATTATGTACTTTTTGTGGTTGTATACTTGTATCGAATTAAAATTAACACTAAACTTAGAACTAGTAAGTTTCGGTTTAGCTGTGTGTCTTCAGAGTTTTAATTTTTGTTTAGTTGTAGATTGTTTTAAATTCTTCTGGAACTAAAAATATAACTAATACTAGAACTCTTAAAATGAAATTTATATACCACGTTAAAGTTGTTAAATGATCGAAATTTAAGATTATCTATAAATATAAACAACTTTACTATAAGAACTTTCGAGGAAACATCATGATAAAAAAATGTTGTTACTTTAGATTGATTGTATGCATATTAAAAAGGTGAAAACTTAATAATATGATTTGTATACTAAAATAAAGCTAAAAGATCAACTTTAAGATTATTTACGCGAATTTATTGTAATAACTTTAGAGAAAACATCCTGAAGAAATGTTGTTACGTTGGTCAAGCTTTACTTCTAGGAGCTAAGAATTGGTTTGTATAGCAAAATAAAGCTAAAAGATCAAGCTTTAAATAAACATACATAACTTTATTTTAAAAACTTTTGAGAAAACAAATCGAAGATATCATAATTTAGATTAATTTTCACACAACTTTTAATTTTTTTTGATTATTAAAACGTTGAGAACTTCAATAAATTGCAAAAGCTTTACTTCTAGGACTTAAGATGTGATTTGTATACTAAAATAAAGCTGAAAAATCAATCTTTATAATTATTTATGAACATACACAATTTTATCGTAAAAACTTTCGAGAAAATATCCTGAAGAAATATTGTTAATTAAGATAGTTTTTTCACTTATTAAAAATGTGAGAAGTTCAACACAATGCTGAAACTTTACTTTTAGGAGTTAAAGTGTGATTTGTTTGCCAATGTAAAACTAAAAGATCGAACTTTAAGATTATATATAGATATAGACATAAAAACTTTATTATAAAACCTTTTGAGGAACGATGCTTAATTGAATTTGCACAAATTTGGGCCGATTTTGATTATACTCCTCGATATTAACAATGGTTTGACTTGAATTGAAGTTAGAATGATCAAAATGTTGTCCTCTATCGAGATTTGATTCAATTAGTACAAATTGCGGCCGATTTTGGTTATAATCCCAACTTTAACAGCACCTTAACCTAAATTAAGGTTAGAATGTGATATTGAACGTTCAATTTTGAAATTTTGATTCGAATTTTGTTCAAAATTTGACTATACTTGATCTAAAAATAGACTTCGACCAAGATTTGATTCAATTTCTATCGTTTTCGGTCGAATTACTTCAACATTTACCCTGGTTTGACCCGAATTAAGGTTAGAATGATCAATATTAACGTTTTGATCAAAACGTTGTTCACGACCGTGATTTTATTAAATCCGCACAAATTGCTGGCGATTTTGGTTATAATCCTCTACAATAATAGCACCTTGACCTAAGTTAAAATTAAAATAATCACTTTTGATATTCAAGATTCGATTGAATTTGTTCAAAATGTTGACCTTAGTTGAAATTTGATTGAATTTGCACAAATTTCGGCCGATCTTGGTCATATTCTGTATTATTAACAAATGGTTTCGCTTCCTTGAGGTTAGAATGATCAATCTTCCTTCAAAGTATCTTGAAAAATGTGATTACTTTAGACTGATTTTTTTCTTAATAAAAATATGAAAATTTCAACAAATTGCTGAAACTTTATTAATGTAAAAGCTTTTAAGAATACATCCTGAAAAACGCTTTTATTAATTTAGATCGAATTTTTACTTATCAAGAAGATGATAAGTTTTACCTTTACTTCAAAGAGTAAAGGCATAATTTGTTCACCAAAATAAAACTAAAAAGTCGATTTTTAAGGTTATAAACTGTAAATACTGTAAATGAAGTAATGATATCGTCAATCGTTTTTGACTCCTACCTGATGCATAACTTTAAAATCGAGAGGCGTTATAGTTGATGTGTCGACACGAAATCAAAAATTTAAAGGATTTGCGTCATCTTATAAAAAATTTGGTATCTTAACCAAGGCATGTAATTAATGGTATATTCTAAATTCGCCGAGATCGCTTGTAGGCGAGGCAGTACATTTGATGTAGCAACACGAAACCGTTAATTCAAAGATAGATACGGTTAACATACCAAATCGTTTGTAAAATGACATTTATACTAAAATAGTTGATGTCCATTGCGGTTTAGATCAGGCGCTACAACTTTTAAATAACGATTTCATCAATTTTAATAGTAATTAGTAACTAGAATATAATAAATAACTAGAACATTTAAAATACCGCACGACTTAGTGGGAAGTAGTGAGATGAAACCACTAGATCTAGTCCATTTTCAATAGCAACCTATTTTTTTAAAGTGAAGGTGATGGGTGACATTACAATGGATAATGGGGAGCAATTTTCGCCCTAGAATCGGTGTTTCATTATGATTGAAATAGTTAATTTAACCTACGAGTGTATAGTGCAAAACATTAAAGGTAAATTAATATTAATTCAAACAAAGGTGTTGTTTGAAGTTTCACAATGCAGACTTTTTTCTCTTTTGGAGAGAACAAATAAAGTTAACAATACGGATACTTTTTTATAGAGTACTTGCACCCAATGACCCCTTTGAGGTGCGAACATTTTTTTGGAATTCATTTTTTCCAGCACTAGGTGCTGAGTGTTTATTATACGTATTTTCAAAAATCGGTACCTATGCCCACACGTACAGTGTGTTAACTAATTATCGTACCCGAAATCTAGGCAACCCACATCACAGTATTGGTATTGCAACGCGATTAATATTCCTATTATTTGAAATAATTCTTTCAAAAAATGCTATTAAAAGTTGACTTTTGTATAGCAATTAACGACTGTAAAAACGTGTTTCCTATGCTTAAAAGCATCATAATCAACGTCGAAATCTGGGAAACGTTGGTTGAATTGCTGTATACAGCTTTGTAAGGAATAAACCCAACTATCGTCCGTATTCTGCGTACCGCTTCGATAATGTGCCATTAAAATAAAGGCATCATGTTCCGGTGTGAACGCCATAACGAAAGAAATAAAAATCTGAAAGAAATTCTCATTGAACGCTTTCGTTGTTTTAATTTGTTTATTGACTTACCGCTTAAATCAATCGCTAGAAACAATGATAGCTCTAAGAAGAACTGTTTGGAGAAATATAAAGGCAGCAAAAAATGATTAAAGAATAAAGAAAATCCGGAAACACACAAAGAATACGACAATCACGACAATAATAACCTAATAACGTTCGATCTGCTGTCAACATCTGGTTAAAATCTGGTTACTAATTTAAAAATATCGCCGTTACCACTACACAATGAGACAGATAACCAACATTACAACTTGACGTAGGTTACCATAATTATTTAACACAGTGTACCTGAACCCCAAGTTCTTGCAAAAATTTTTGCAAGAACGATTTTGCGTTGTTCTGCATTAGGATGAAATTTTGACCGACGTCATATGACTTAGGCACCACATGGTCCTCCAAGATCCTTCTTTCGATATAATTCCTGGCATTTAGTCTACCAAGAGTAATAACAAGTTCAGTTTTGTTGTCTATACTGCTTCCAGCCCAAACCATAACAGATCTCCACCAAAACTATCCACTTTCTTTATAGTAGCAACTGCGTAGAGTTCATCAGGACGTGCACTCGACTATTGTAACGAGTTAAACTTTGTAACAGTGACAAAGTTGCCAATCTCTGTGATCTAGGGCCTACCACATTCGCGCTGCTTTATGATCCACTTTTAATCTATTTATAAAAGTTTGATTTCTATTGCATATACTCATCTTAAGCCGTTTAGGAAGCCTCATGGCAATACGCGAACGTACACAGAAAAGGATAAGAAATCGGTAAAATTCATATACTTTTTAAACCAATCTTACACCTATATTGGAATCTATATCCAAAATTAATTTGAAATCGCTTTAAATAAACTAATCTTATGCAAGATGAGTGAACGACGAGAAATGTAATTTACACAGAGCGAAAAATTAAGATCATTTTACGACGACAGAGGCGATTAAAACTATCCTATTCCTGGAATCTGCGCCCTCTTTCCTGCGGGGGTATTCACCATGAAATGGGATTTCGATTGGAGCGGGGCACTCCATTTGTCCTCCCCAATGTCTACGGTGGATGGTCGCCGACCCTTCAGGGTATTTGAAAATATAAATTCCAAGAGAAAACGGCGTACCGTTCACCGGACCGGAAATGGAAAGAGGTAAATCCTGAGAAGAAGGGTATGAAAATATTTTCCTAAGCTATTGTGGTTGCCAATCCTTGAAAATTTTTCTTTTTAGCAGTAGGATTAGTTTGGTTTTTTTTGTACTTTGTAGATTTTACTTTGTTACTAAAATAGAACAGCATGTGTAGGTTAAACATCTCGGATCCTTCAGTAAGTGCGTCGTAAACGGTGCAAAGTCTCTCGCTTACACAATGAAGGAATTTCAATTTCGCCCAGACTGCGACTAAGAGGCTAATTCGGGTTAGATTCAAATGAGGAAAGCACAAAGGCGTTGGTAATTAGGGTAACAGGTTAGTTTTGGCGATCGTTATTGCACTGGCGAGTGCTACAAAGCTGCAACGAACAGGCGTTTCTATCGATCGAACGTTCACCGAAATTACATTGCATCGTTATTGTTGTTTAACGACCACCGACGACCATTCACAGCTACTTTGCTGTTTTTTTTCGTCTTCATATAATTTTCAATGAAAATGATACGAAAAAAATTTAAAATTTAAAAACGTTAAAGCAGGCTTTGTAATATATGCAAATTGAATGAAACTCTTTTAGTCAAAGCTTTATTTTTTTGTGTTACTTCCTTTACAACCTCCCACGTCCTTCCATTCAATTCCAAACGGGAATAAAAGCAACAGTTTTATGTCCGACCCGTAAGGTACGTGCGCCAATGGGTATACCAATTGAATACCGAACTGAAAACTGCGCAAATAGCCGAGCTATGTTGGGGCTGTTACGACGACATCTGTTGCTTATTGCCGAAACGATTTGCTGTAAGTAAATCTTGTGTATCCAACACACTGAATTTGCCAACCCTTTTCTAAAGGAATTTTAAATATTTGCTTTTTATCGACCGGTGACAGTTCGAGAAACATCTAGATATATCACATTTAGTTTCTTTAATAAAATTGTAAGTACTTACACGTCGTATCCGCAAACTGAACCGAATCTATTTACCAACGGATTTTGATGACAATGCAAACCTTTTTCAAATTGAAGTTGCTACAAATGAACAAATCAGCAATTTCAAAGTCTAATACTTCAAAAGAGAACTGCAAAGACAGTGTATAATTTGAATAAATAGCTAGGAAAATCAGAAGTAGTACTGCCAAGAATAGAGAAACAATATTAGACTTCACAATACGCCACGGTTACGGGGAAAACGGAGCGTGCGAATCGAATAGTAATGGAAAAGGGGAAAGCTTTATATGGCTCAACATTCGAAAATTGCTCTCGATGAAAGGAATAGTCCATGTTATTGCTTACTTAATAAATACAAAATCAACTCTCTGAAATTGCAAATTAAAAATAACAAAATTTGGTAAAATTAAAATATTGGATGAAACGAGCGAAATGAGGTATTTGAGCAGGAGATAATGGAATAAAAATTTTTAATGAAACAAAAGGAGAAATTGTAATTTGTCGAGGAGATTTAAAACAAATAGAGTCGAACCTGAATGAAAGAACGCCGTTAAAGATCCTCTTATCGAGGTACCAAAGCAATCAAATTCCCATTTATAATGAACTTAACCTACATTCATCATAACGGCCGAATTTTAAGCAGTAAAGAAACAATTTATATTTTGAATTAAAGCTAAGAGATTTCAATTTAGGAAAAGATATAAAAATAATAAGATTATAAATTCTTTTGTTAAAACTGAATTGGTAAATTTATACATAAAAAAATGAATACATTGAAAAAATCATATCGATTGAATTTTGGGAATAAAGAAATTGTCTATCTCTTAAATTGAAGCTAAAAGATTACAGTTTAGGATATGAGATAAAAATATTAATGAAGGATTACAAAAAGCTTCCTGGAAAAAATGTTTATTTGAGGAGTTGTCAAATTTATTCATCAGAAAAAAAATGGCTCGTAAGTAATTTGATTTGAATAAAAAATTATTTGGGAAACGATCTATTATAAAATGAACTACTTTATTTTATACTGATATTTCGACTGTTTATTTCAGTCTTCTTCAGAGTACACTGAAATGAAGTAAATAACTATAAAATACAATAATCAAAACAGATTAGAATACGTACAAAGTTGTGTTCCTTATTTAACAATATCATTAAAATTATTGAAAAAACGCTACCACAGATCACTTTTTTAGATAAGAATAAATGACATATTAAATTATAGAATATGTTATTTTATAATTTAACACTTGTCAACCCGTTACATCAAATGTATAACTACTTTTTAGGAAACATTTTTGAAATCATCGAATAAGTTGAAAAAGATAAGAATAAATATTACTAAGATTTTCTATTTTTTTCCAATAATCATAGTGAATTTTTAACAGTAGAGACTCGATTTATGTCTTTATTTAGGAGCAAAACATTGCTTTTTAGGATAACATACAAAAACGTGGATGTTTAATTTAAGGATTAAAATGTTTAATCTATTTTAAAATCTGTTGCAGATTTTTTAGAATTTCTCCGTCATTTTAATATGCTAATGCAATAACCTCTTCTTGCAAAATATGAACTATTATTGTTATTGTATTAAATTAACTTCAACACATAATAATAATAAATAACAATTGCAAACTAAAGCAATACACAATGTATTTCCAAGCATAGACTATCGAAACGGATCTGACAAAATCAATTTTTGACGTAATTACTTGTTTTTTATATAGACCAGTATTTTCTGTTCGATTAAACAAACTAAATCAAAGAACGTAAAATCGGTGAAAACGTGTATTATTTATGAAAGAATATTATAAATACAAAAATATAATATCTGCTATGTGGGAATCTATTAATATACAAGGTGTACCTAAAAACGTGTATTATACAGGGTGAGTCAATAGTGCGGGGACGGAAGATGTGGCTTTACCGTTGAAAATAAAAATAATGTTTTTATGTCATCATATATTATTCTCAAAGCTGCATCGATTAAAATTATTTTTAGCTATACAGGCTGTTTCACTATTCCAGGCCCGTATTCAACATTTTTTAAATGGAACCGTATGTATCTTTTCACATATAGATTAATTGTCTTAAATGCTATAAGTGCATATCTTGTTTTCAAATTTTGAATGCAAGGCTGCCAAGTTATTAATCATTTTGTGAATATTTTTTAAGAATCATGTGATCACATGTGTAAAATTCGTTGTAGGTATTATTATTAAATATTGGAGATTGTAATTTGGCATATCAATAAACAAAGCTTGGTTCTTTCGAACGCCACTAATACTATTGGGTAATAATGTACAGGGTGGTTACGAGAACCAGTTAATTTGCGGAATGTTTGGTTGACTATAACTTTGTTATTTTAAATGGAACACCATATATTTTTTCAATGCTTCAAAACGCTTTAGTAATTAGCTTTTATTTTTGTTAAGCACGTGGTATGTCTAACACAAGTACTTTTTGAGATAATTAGACTGATTCAAAAATGTTGGTATAAACCTTACCTATTCACAAGATATAAGGTATAAAGAATGTCTTCTTTATCTTTTTTAACAAATGCAAGTGTGTAGTTCGTAAAAGATGAAAAAGTATTTTTAATATTTAATGTGTGCACATTCAGTTCAAAAAAGACTAGAATTTTCGAAGTGGGTTCAACAAGAATATAATTTTTTTGAATATTTGCTATACAGCGAATAAGCGATATTTCGTAAAAATAACTATGTTAACCTTGTTTAAATTGTTGTTTCCTCATTACTACGATATTGTCAATATAAGAAGTAATCCACTAACATCGATAGTCCCAAAATATCTAGGTAGGTATTGTAGGATCTTATTTGAACAGATTGCATTTCTTCGAGGCAGCCGTCAACGGAGAATGTGGTCTCAGCACGATGGTACACCTCCTCACTATGATAGTATATCCGCAACATATTTGTATAGAATTTTTGAAAAGTTGTTTTCTTAATGCTAGTGTCTATGCACAGATCCATACTTTTCCATCTTTTACGAAATAAGCATACTCACATTGGTTTAAAAATGTCTGCTTCATAGTTTACTTCTTGTGAAAAAATCAGGTTTATGCCGATATTTTTGAAAGTTATCTCAAAAAGTACACAGGTTAGATGTACCAAATACTTAATAAAAATGAAAGATAATTAACAAAGCCTTCTGAGGTATTGAAAAAATATAGGGTTCCATTTAAAATAACTAAGTTATGGTCCCCCAAACATTTTATAAATTAACGGGTTCTGGTAACCATCCTGTATAGTATTTTTCAATAGTTTTAGTTGGGTTTGAAAGACCAAAGTTTTGTTTATCGATATGCCAAATTATAATCTTCAATAATGAATAATAATGGAAATAAAGAATTTTATGTCACCACATGATTTTTCAAAATTTTTCACAAAATGATAAATAACTTGGCAATCTTGCATTTAAAATTTGAAAAGAATATACGCATTTATAGCATTTAAGACAGGTAATCAACATATGTAATAAGATGCATAGTGTTCCATTAAAAAAAAAATGAAGTTGAGTAGGTGCCTAGAATTGTGAAACACCCTGTATAGCTGATAATAATTTTAATCAATACAGCTTTGATTGTAATACAGGTGTCTCACGTAACTGGTTAAAATTCTTTTATATTTTACTAAAATTTCTATCGATGTAGATAATAAATACGTAGGAGAAATTTTATGTTTTTTGAAAATTTAATAATTTCTGAGAAAAAATTGTAACCTAAGTAAAAAGGTAAAAACTGTACCTAGATATTCTATAAAATATAGAATGCCAACTCAGCAATATGTGTAAAAGGCATGAACAGGGAACCCGGATTTAACGAACCCACAAGGGACTTGAAAATCGGTTCATTATAACGGAAGTTAGTTATAGAGAAAAATTTCATAAAAAATCATGAATTAAATGTATTTGAATTAACTTGACCGTTTTAATGATTATTAAATTGAATGAAATTGCTTTGGGAATAAATTGAAAAAAATCAGTCTAGTATCATGGTATCAAGTTGGGTTGGGTAGAGTTTCACCTTCATACCATCCCTCATATTGAATTGAACTTAGAAGTTTTGTTGTTTTCGATTCGATTCTTTGTTTTACCAACCCAACTATAGAAGAAAAATCATATCTAAAATAGGGAAGAAAAAATCACGGAATATTTCTAAAAATTAAAAATTGTTGTTGAACTTCATATCATCCCTCACGTTGAACGGTGTGAAGCTGGAGCTTAACCCAACCCAACCCAACCCAACCACAGAAATTTGTATTTGATTTTTATTATATAAAGGATAGCATGAAATTGAAAATTAAGACAACTCAATTCGGAAGAAAAATCAAAATATTCCGTAATTTTTTGTTCTTTAGTTGGATTGCGTTTAGCTTCAACTTCATATCATCCCTCACACTTAACAATTTGAAGTTGATGCTCAACCTATTAACCATAGAAAATAACCTAACTATAGAAGAAAAAATCATGGACTATTTCCAAAAAACTTAGAAGATTCGTTAGATTGGGTTAGGTTTAGTTGGGTTACTTCATATCATTCAATATGAGGAATGTTATGGGTTGGGTTAGGTTGAGTTCGGTTTGATTAAGTTGAGTTGGGTTTGGTTAGGTTGAACTCCAACTTCATACCATTAAGCCTACGATATGGAAGGCTTAATACGGACGAGACTGCAAGAGGAGGCGGAAAATAAAAGACTAGTACATGAGAGGCAGTTCGGGTACAGAAAAGGCAAATCTACGATTGATGCCATAAGGAAAGTACAGGAAATTGTAGAGAACATTAAGAAGAAGTCATTAACACATAGAGAATTATGTGCAATGGTGTTAGTAGATATAAAAAATGCCTTCAACTGGGCCCCTTGGCGAAAAGTGATAAGAGCACTGGAAGAGGGAAATGTCAGCCCGTACCTAATAGAAATGATAAAAAGCTACCTGTCAAACAGAAGAGTAAAAGCACCAAATAACAAGACGTATAAGGTCACGTGCGGAGTCCCACAGGGATATCTCCTAGGACCCCTTTTATGGAACCTGTTCTACGACGAAATACTGAGAATGAAGATTGAGCAGGGAGTAACTCTGATTGCTTTCGCTGGCAGTGGTGGTTAGCGCAAAGGATGAAGGAACACTGAAAGATAAAACAACATACGCACTCCAGAGGATAATCGGAAAGTTAGAGAAGATGGGGCTGCAGATGGCTAAACATAAGACTGAAATGGTACTTCTACAAGGACGTCGTAAAGTGCAGAAGCTAAATATCGATCTGGATAGCTACACCACTATAAGCAGTTCGAGCGAAGTCAAATATCTAGGAGTGGTCCTAGATAAAGATGTAAAGATGTAGGAGGTGCGGTTGCCAGCAAACGGAGGATAATAGCCACGGCAGCAACGTCGGTCATTCTGTATGCGGCGCCAACGTGGGATAAAGCGCTGAAATATAAAAAATATAAAAATATGCTGACTAGTGTTAACAGAAAATTAGCCATAGGAATTACATCGGCTTATAGAACAGTTCCACACCTTCAGAAGGCGTGGAAGTAATTGCAGGACTGCCACCTATCGATCTCTTAATAAAAGATAGGAGCGACACATATAGAAGCGGTAGAGAAAGCAAAAGCGCAAATAGAGAATCATTAAGATGGAACCGAAATGCAAGAAATATGGAACCGAAATGCTGGATGGACGAGAAAGCTGATCCCAGATTCCAGAACCTACTTGCACAGAATAAAAAAGGCGGAGTCTGATACTTGCTGGTTCTGCGAAGAGAGGGAGAGCGTGGAACATACGATCTTCGACTGCAAAACCTTCAATTTGTATAGAGAGAAGGGTGAGAAGAGATGTGGTGAGACCTTAAGCAAAGAGAACATAATTGTCCAAATGCTGAAAAGCGAAGAAAAATGGTCGGCCATCAGAGAGATGATTACGGGGATAATGAAGAAGAAGAAAGAAAACGAGATAGAAATGGAGAGAGTCCGGAAAAATCAGTGGAGTGACAGAGGAAGGAGTGAGGGAGGGGCAGCAGTCAGCCCCTCCTAGACGGGTATGCGATCAAAAAATTTTATTTCAAAAAGTAATTGCGATCTTTTGTTTCATGTGGTTCTTCTCTTCTTGGGTCGAGTCAGTAAGTCTGGGGGCAGGAGCAGAGTCCAAAATCTAATATTTCGGGTTTTGGACTAAAGTTGGATATAGTCCAAAAATCAAGGCAGCCGAGAAAGGATATAAAGCTGAATAAAGAAAGGGAGGGGCATAATTTTGTCCCTCCAAATCGGGTACGCTATAAAATGTACATATTGCAGAATACTAACCGTGGACTTTTCTTGTTTTATCCCGAATAAGCGTGAGTTTCCGAGATGGAATTTGGGAGAGCCTGGAATACCTGGGGATCTGCCACGATGAAAAGAAATGTTACTCTGAAGAAATGCCATCCGGCGGTTCCAAAGAAGTGAGGAAAGGGGTTTTTTAGTGGGTCGGGGTTTTAACCCCAACCCCACACTACCTGGCCGTCCGTCACCACAGGCCAGACGGCTGTCCGCAGATTTTTCCCAAACCTCAATAAAAAAAAACTTCATACGATTCAATATGAAGGATAGTATGAAATTGGTCTTCAACCTTCGTTGATATGAAGGTTTCATATTCATACCGTTCAATATCATAATTCATACCGTTCAATATGAAGTATACTATGAAGTTGGAGCATAACCCAGTTCAACCAAGTCCATATCATTCTTCAAAAATCATGGATCAATACAACTTTTAGAAATAAACATTGTAAAGGTCATGTCGATTTCTTCATTAAACATTTCTGCTTCATTGTTAACAGAATCAATAGATTAAACTTAAAAAGCGGATTTGAAACAGGAAAGAAACCAAGAAAATGTTCGTTATAATCGGAACTACTTCAATAATAATACTTTGGAACATTTTTGGTGACATTATCTGTGAGATTAGGGATAAGGGATAGGGTAAGGATTAGGTGTTCTCAGGCCAAAACTTTTTAATATGACCTTTTATATTTCTTCCTGATCTTTATGTTGGTTTACTCAGTTTTTTAATTATAACTCAAGAATCATTGAAGATTTCACATTTTACTCTACAGTAAAGTTGTAGCTAATGATAAAATACAAAGTTTTTATTAATATATCCATGTAAAAATTAAGTTGGACTAATTTTATCGAAAAAAATCTTCAACGCATGACACATTATTTCGAATGAAAAACAAATTCAAATTATCGCTATCACAATTATAATTGATATCTATTTCTAAGCCATACATAAGGTCAATCTGTCTCCGAAAACGCATTCTTGAAGATTCATTATTTACGTCATCATCTGGAAAACTTTAACAAATAATTGACAACTTAATCTGATAAGCATGGCGAACTACATTGTCAAGTTGTTATGTAATTTGAAATGAGGAAAATACTACTTAGTCATTTTTGTTTCGCACTCATTTTAATGAAAAGAAATTACAGATATAAAGGGAAAAAGTCGCCGAATGCATTTCTATATCACTTGGCATTACTGCACCTTCCGCAAACTTAGCGTCCTTGAAAATTTATTATTTACATTATCATCTGAACATTTTTAGATGACGTCCGTTTTCTGCAACGCACTACTGTATCTAATCCTCAAAGTTCCTCATTACCATCTCATATAGGTCGATGTCAATTCTCCTCATTTATACCACGACAGCTTCTTTTAACTCTTACAGATTTTTAACTTTGTCGACGTAGAGTGGGATGAAAGACTGAAAACCGAGGGATTACTTATCTAGGGAAAATGCGATCCACAACTTCCACTAAGGCTTTGGTTGTATGTACTGGGCCACCATTTTGTTGAAACCCAACGTTTCTTGTATTAATTCTGTGTCGACGAAATTCTTTTCATAAACAGGAATTCTTTTGCTAATCTGCTCGAAAATTAAATTTTGCACTCTTTTGATGACAGTTGTCATGGACTTTGTCTACACTGATTTTAGTAAGGCATTTGATAAAATTGATTATCTGCTTTTGGTAGAAAAAATTGAACAAGTTGGTGTACCTTATATCATGCAACAGAGGCTTGCTAATGTATGTGGATCTAAAGATTTTCTGCCATATGTCCAATCCTAGAGACAGTTTTGCACTTCAGCGAGAAGTTGAGCGGGTTTACTTTCCTGTATATTTATTAATATAGGAGAAAATAGAAGTGATAAAAGTTTTAGAATTAAATTCCACATGAAATGGTGTAATAATGTATCAAATTCACTAAACGATGAAAAAAATTTACCAATATTTAGAGTACTCTCACTCTCTAAACTTCCTACCAATGGATACTCTTGGTACACTCATAACGTATATCAAATTTGGTATACCTAGGTTTATTTATTACTGAGATATCCAATGCTAAAAGAATTATAATCCAACTTTAAGGGATTGTGATTTTATTGTAGTTATAGAAATGTACAAGGTGCGGTTTTGTAAATAAAAATTGATAAATACTGATCAAAATTATAGCAACTGATTCTATACATCTACAGATTGCTTAAACAATGTAAATCAACTAAAAATACCAAATGGGAAAACTCCAGAAAATACAAACATTTTAAGTTCTGAAATATGTTTGTTTATTAATCTTGACCAAAATGGTTAACCAAAAACTTAAAACAACTGATTTTAAAATTTTTGAAAGAGCTTTTAAGATGTTAAAAGCTAGAAATGGTTTCTTAAAGTGTGTCAAAATGATAGCATTGGGTCTATACATCTTTAGGCTATTTAATCGATGCAAAACAATTAAAAACCGCTAAATGGGATGTTTTTCAGAACATGTTAAAAATTTTGATTATGGATTACTGAGTGGTAGTGACCAAACTGGTTCTAAAATGCTAAAAATATTTAGGGTTACTTAATCAATGTGAAAAATTGAAAATAATTGATTTTGGTGTTTTTGAGATAGTGTCAAGGATGTCAAAAGCTAGTAATTGATTAGATACATCTTCAGGTTATGTAATGTACGCAAAATAATTAAAAATTCTAAATGGAACATTTTCCAGAAAATACAAAATTTTTTATTATGAAATATAACCAGGAGTGTGCGATACAGCACGAAGCATATTGATATTCGATACACATATTGTATCGATATATCGAAAATATACATATATCGATATTGTATCGATACTCTTATCGATATTGTATCGATATTCACATCGATATTGAATCGATATTCACATCGATATTGAATCGATATTCACATCGATATTTAGATCGACAGTAAAGTATGAAAAGGGAATAAAAAACGACGAAGGATATAAATCTAAAAGAGTTATTTATATTTTAATTTAATTTAAATAAAATATTTATTAATAGATAAAAAAATTAATTCTTCAGCATGATCAATGGTGAGCGATGCTCTGTTATCATCCAAAACCGAACCCCCCTTACTAAAAACACACAAATATTAGACACATTACGAACAATCTGATCTATGACTGGGATAATAATTGAACACGTAACAATTTTTTCAGATGAAAGGTTTACTAATAAAATTTCATAATGTTTTATGAATGAAACAGTTCCTGTAAAACGTCTACTTCGGACTGTGTTAGTATAAACTATTTATATTTTCCAACTCTAAACTCATTTAAAACTGATACCAATGGCAAATGCTGCTGGACACACTTACACACTTGTAAGAGTTTTAATAAGGACCATCACCGTGTTGGAGAAAAACTGGGAAACTTGACCGTTGGCAATGCCAATTTTTTTTGAATTTCTTTCAGCAATTGGTTTAATTTGTAACTATGAGAAAAGCTCATTTGAATATTTTTGCACTTTTCTATTGCAGTTGTAATTTCTTCAATTTTAAATGATTTTGTTACTGCTGTATCCAGAGTATGACCAAAACAACAAATGTGCTGTAATTGCAATATGCGAAGTGCGGACAAAATATTCGGTCCGTGGTCACTCATCTAATATTTCCATTATTTTTTCAGCCAAATTTTGATTTGTTTGGCACTCTGGCATATAGCGACATGCTAAACAAACAGATTTAAGTTCCCATTTGCCCGTAATAAAATGGGCTGTAACACAAATGTACGGTTGCACACTTGTCCAACTGTCTGTAGTAATACTTAAATACTCCACATCTTTTATAAGATTTTGAATTTTTTCTTTTGTATTAATGTAAAACTTTGGAATTACTTGTACTGTCATTGTTTTTCGAGAACGGATTTTGTATGATGGTTAATAGATTTTCATAAAATGCTGAAATCCTTTTTTTCCACAGTGGAATACGGTAACAAATCCACTGCAATAAATTAGGCAAGAGCGTTGGTTATTGTTTCTTGCTTTTGAGTGGAAACGGGAAATTGTTTTGACGTTTGTTTGCTTTGTCTCGCAGCCGCTGTGGACGTGCTAGCCTCGGTATAAGAAGAATACGTATTTTCTTCATGACCATCCTTATTTTCGGATGTTCGCCTATAAAAACCAATTTTGTATATAATTTACACAAAACGGCAATTACGTTAATTAAAAGCAATATTTTGGCATTTCCTAAATTTGAAGTGTTTTCGAAACTATAAGAGATAGAGAAGGAGTTAACATGTTACGTTCTTCAGAGTCGAATTTTTTTTCAAATCTTTAATTTAGCAAGATTTCAAATTTTTTGATAGGGCAAAAACAATTTCGGATTTTTCGGCGTTAAATATGTAAAAACATTTTTTTTGCTATCTTTTATAGTTTTTGGACGTAGCCAGAACCGCAACGAAATAATAAAAATAGTCAGCGCATTTGAAATTTCATTAAAAAAATTATTAGCATTTCAACTCAAAGAGTTAAATTTAATAACTATTTAATTATACTCACTTGGAGAGTTTTGTTTGAAAGTCGTAAAAATCCTCAGGGTGATGCCGCTTGAAATGTGTTTTCATATTTGTAGTGTTTCCCGTAACAATCACAATTTTATTACACTTTAACCACTTCACCCTTGTTTATAGATATACACAGTTATTCAACCGGCCGAGTTGGATTGCTCTATCTCGTGCTACCTCTAACGGCAAACGAAGAACTTATATGAATGTCCACCTTAATTTATGACTGAATTGGAGAAATTCAACTTGTAGTATAAGTTGTATACTCAATCTGGAAAATCAATATTACTGAATATACAAATTTTTACACAAAAGAGAGTTTTTATAAATAATATGGAATTGTTATCTATGAGAGAATTACAGATATATTTTTTATAAAAATTATATTTTATTTAGACAGTATTCATTTTATTCCACTTATTTCAGACGTCAGGCGCCAAGCGTTCCTTTGAGTAATCGGTCAACACATTGACTCGAAATTAGTAGATAGATAAACAAAGTCCTTTGCAACAACTATTTGAGTTTGGATAAACAACTTTACGTCTACAATTTTTTTTTCAAAAATTGAAATAAGCATCGTTTACAATTGTAAAATATAAAAATTATAAAAAATTAAATTGTAATTATTGCATCTCACAATCAGTTCACCTTCTTTTGTAAATATTATACTTCGATATAATCCGAATATATCTCGCGAAATGTTCAGTAACACACTCTTCTAAACATATCGTATGTACATCTTCATTTTCACTTAATAGTATAAAATATGATAAAGTGGACAAACTAACAATGGAGAAGGCTTAAGAATTGGCAAGTCGAATACAGAAGAAGAAGCACAATCAGTCATCAACAGATATAGTGTCCCACTAACCAAGGAAGAATGGTACTGGCCATAGGAGTGAACTATGCAATCGCGACAAAGAAAGTAGTCCCGAAGGAAGCAATAAGAAGTTTTTACTAAGGAAACAAATAAAGAATGCTGTAAACGGTCTTCGCCAGGAACTCATTGCGGAGGGATTACCAGAATATGTGCTAGATTTTGCGGATTACTGTTTATCGTCGGTGTATTTTAGTTGGAAAGGAGAATTTTGCGTACTTAATTTCTATATGGAATTATTCGAAGAAGATGCTTTGAAGAAGAATAAAAATCATAAAAACTTCTAACTTGCGTTTATTTATTTATAGTCGTACTAGATTCGGGTTATCCCATCATTAGCGACAATTACAATCGTAAAAATCATAAAAAAACTTATATGTAAAATAATCGTAAAGGCGAGAACAAGTGTTAAATTTAAAAATAAAAAATTTTGTAGTTATTATTTTTTATAAGTGTAAATGAGGAGAATGACCATGTGGAAGATGCAGCAACGAAGGAAAACCACCAAAATTCTATAATGCCAAAAAATACTTACAGTCAGAGAAGCTACGAAAGATGTAGACTAGAAAATGTAGGAAATTGAAGCATTTTGCAATCTGATGGATAAACGAAATGATAATTGAAAAATTGTTTTAATGGCGTTGTTGCGAAAATGAAACCTGTAACAACCAAAACTATGACTCAGGAGGAAGCTGAAGTAAGTACATAACCAGCTGGATTTATCTGTCAGTCGGCTGTCGGCGGTTGCGGAACATTGTCATTTAGACGGATACCGAAGAAACTTCGACAAAACAAAGGTACTGACTAGGACTAATAAATATCGCCAAAGGCTGACAAAAGAGGCCATAGGAATACACCGGCATAAAAATAACGTTAGATGGTGGTGAAGACGAACAAGACTCTCAAACCAGATGCCTAGCAGTAGTTAGTTTGTAATTAGTATAAATTGATTATTAATTAGTTTTCGACCAATATATTTGAACAAGTTCCTGAGACGGTTGCAATATGACATTCGAAACGTCAAACATTTTTTGAAAAGTTGCACGTCATGACCCGAAAGTTTTTAGTTAAGAAAGTAGTCTAGTTTTGCTCTAGTTTTTCACAGTCAGTACTTCTCTTCGATGGGTGTCGATGTAAAACTTCTCTTGTCAGTAAAGTTTCTTTCTTTTCTTTTTCCAATTCATGTATGTGTATATATTCGATCCTATCTCTTCTTCCCCTGAATGTAACTATTTCAGGTTTTTCATAATAAGGTTTCAATAAATTTACATATACATAGTTAGTATCTGATATTTTCTTTACTAATTTCTTTGAATCGCCTAGAGTTTTTAATACCGATATTCCAGTACTGTAAATACCGGGATCCCAAACGAAATAAGAGCGGTATTGAAAACCGGTAAGTTTTCGTAGTTGGCCGAATTATTTCTTTTGATGCAAACAAAACCTCTACCTTAATATTCTCCCATATCCACTGCTTTCAATCATTTTCCATTCATATCTTTGCCGACGTATTCGAAGTCGGCCGCCCAAAGTATCATGGGGTTGAATTGAATTTCGAAATTCCACTTTAACCCAAAGCCTTCGACCACCTCGAGTATCATGAACAACACTTTGGATGACTAAAGTGTAGAATTTCTAAATCTAATCCAACTCTTGTCAACTTTGTCGACCAACTACTTTGAAGTCGGGCGAGATATGAATGCAGAGAAACTTCCGGAAACCCATTAATTTCAACCGTCGTTCATCTTTCGCGCATTCTTCCTGAAAAGACAATCACTTCCCAAGATACTTCTTCCTAATGAAACCCACACGGTCCTATAGTTCTTCTAGATGGAAAAGAAAAGAACGCCTCACCATTTCTTCTCCTTTCTTGTGTTTCTTCTCCTTGCGCTAAGCGATGTTGCTAAGCACTACACGGAGGGGTTTCCCCCTGCATCTTGTTATCTTTCAATCTCAATTTAAGGCAGTGTCGTGAAACAAAATCAAAGTATGCCCATCCCTTTTTGAAATTTTAGCTTTTGCTTACATATATATCTGGTTTAGGGAGAGCCCCAGGGTTATCTTCTTCCCATACGCCTCTTTTTGGTAGTCAATCTTATTATATTCCGTGATCTTTTCAATCTTTGAACCTGAGCTCAACATTATTTTTCAACATTTCCGCTGAATATATTTAATTTGCTTCCCATAATATAATTCCACAGGATTGAAACCGTGTATTGTATGTGGTGCACGTTTTATGAAGAATATTGCTGCATCAATATACTCGTCCTACTCTTTTCCATCTTCGTAATTCAAAGCTCTGAGAATTCTCTTAAACACTTCATGAATTAAAAAAAAATCTTTTTTCTACAAAAATTTTCTATTACATTGGATTGAGGATGGTATGCAGTTCTGTGTGTTACTTTAGCACTCTTTTGTTTCAAAGATTCCGTAGTTAGATTACTAACAGCACTCTCCATAGATCTGTGTGTACCTCTGAAGAAAAATCAACTCTAGAAAATATCTTCAATAATCCTTTTACCTCTGATTTTGAGTCAGCTACTTTTAACGATATTTTTGTCATACGTCTGGGTAATTGTGGAGATCTTTGTAAACGGTAGAAGGTTTAAAATAATGGTAATTGAGAAAGAAAGACATTCCGATCACTACATTCCTTAAAAATCATACAATCTCATACGCCCATCACTGATCTATATGCAGCAAATAGTTTCCAAGAATTTCCTGATTTAACATTGAGGTCAGGAGATACTGTTAAATTTTTCTTCGTATAGTTTTTCCTATTACTGATACAATCTTATGACTAGTGTCCTACCGAAACTCAATTTTGAGCCGAAACCGTGGCCGAATTTTTTCCTATTTTTATGTAAAAACTACACTTTTCCTAAATTAAAAATTGTTTAAGTTAAACACGGTTTAACTATTCTAAGAGAGGTGTGGCTAGAGCCAAATATTTTTAGTTCTAGATCTAGCGTTAGCTGTAGTGTTGGTTGTGTGTACTTTTAGCTGTTTTTGATATTTTGCATCACATCAGTCGTTATTTTAGGGCATCAAATTCAAGAAAATATTATATATTGTATTATTTTACGTCTTATTCTTATAATTAAATATTTTTTCAACATCTCTTAGAGCATATATTGCTCAATCTTAAACAATATGTATTATATATTTAATTTTATTGTTACTAATAAAAGTTAAATATAAAATACTGTTAAGACAAAACACATTTTTAAAAACTTGCATACAAAATTGATTATAAAATATAAATATTACTACTTATTACATATTTAATTTGTATTATTATCATATCACCCAGTGTTTTGAATTTGCTCCAAAACAAATTTCTTTAAAAGATTTAAGGCAGCTGGTGTCATCTTATAAATCTGGTTAAACACCTACTTAAAAAAATTTCCCGTTTACAAATCGATATTTTACCGACGAAAAGTCCGTAATGGTTCGGTATTATTCTGAAGGACACATTATTGATTTTTTTGTATACAAGATATATTGAAATATGTGCAACTTATTTTACAATTTTATGGTAAAACGTACAGGGCGCGAATAGCAAAAATTTAAATTTTTATGAATGGGCACACATAAGGTACCCTGCCATCAAGGTATCACGAACACAAACTAACTTCAGTTGAATAACTACGTACATATATCTATAAACAAAGACTTCACCTTGTTATTAGTGGAATCTATTTTCGAAAAGAAATCTCACAACATGCATTTTCGAGCTGCCATTTCCGTAATAAAGAAAATTTAGATAATCATGCCAGCGTCTCAGAGAAAGAATAAAATAATGTGGCAATCGTTCGATTTACGACGTCAAGTTTATGTGGCGTCAGGTGGCTGGTCTTGCAGACGCCAACCGATATTACTTTGGTATAAACACAAATCTAACTAAATAATTTTATATCGAAATATCAATATATTTTAAAAATAGTTTTTTGTATCGATATTTTCTTCGTATCGATATCGATATTTACGTTGTATCGATGTGGCGATATATCGATACTTCAACCCAGCCCTAATCATAATGGTTCTAATGCACCAAAACAGTTTTCCGATGCATAGTTAAACCATAGATAATGCTTCTCAAAATATTTAAATATTTTATTTATTTTTGCCGAACACTGGTTAGGTCGGAGCTTCGTTTGATTATTTTTTTTTGCAGGATCATCAAAGAGACAAAAATTTTTAGAATACTTTTGTCTAATTAAAATTTTTCCGATGTAATTATCATCTTCATACAAAAATCCAGGAAAAAATTGAATGGAGATGATTGAACTAAAATTAGAACTAACACTACAACTTTGGCGATTGTTGACTCCAGGTTCATTGTGTATATCAATAATAAAAGAAGAAGGAAAGAAAATCATTTTTCACAATGATATAAATATTTATTTATTTCTTTTCAAAAGAAAAAAGTTAAAAATAAGTTGATTTTATGAAATAAAATATAATTACCGTCAGTTACATCAGAGGTTGCAAGAAATTAAGCGAAGAGAAAAATGCGAAGACATTGAATGATCCTGAACTCTCGTCGTTAAACGTTGAAGAAGCAAACACCAATCTTTTATTTAATTTAAAATTATTGAAAAATATGAAATATTGAAATATTGAAGTTAAAAAACAGATTGGTTGGTAATTTAATACCTTTCTTTGAAATTTTTTAAAATTTTTGTTAAAAGAAAAAATGTGTTTTTTGTTTGACATTATTAATGTTGAAATGCAAAAGTCTGAATTATAATTAGTGATAAAACATTAATAATGAACGTGTAATTTTCTACAAAAGATACGTAGACGATATATTAATAGTATTTAATGGTAATAAAGCACAACTATCTGCCCTTACTAATGTATTTAATAACATATGCATACTCGACTTTACCACCGAAATAGAGAAAGACTCTAAAATTAACTTCTTGGATATCACAATTTCTAAAAATATTTCTGAGTCATCACTTAACTTTAAAGTATTCCGAAAAGATACAGCAACTGATACGATTATACCTAAAGCCTCTTTCTCCTGTTCACAACATAAATATGCTTCATTTCGTTTTCTCTTTAACAGATTACTAAATTTTCCTTTACAGCATTCTGATTTTATTACCGAATTAAAAAACATAATAAAAATTGGTTTAAATAATGGCTACTGTCTTCAAGATATTCAAAACATTTATAATAAAACTCAAAACAACTTTACCAACAATCTTATCTTCCCCAGAATCAATGAAAAACTTAAATTTATCTCTATTCCATTTCACCCTAATATTCAAAATACTTTCAACAATATTTTTAAATCTCATAAAGTTACAACTGTATTTTCCACTAATAATAAATTAGGTCAATTAATTGTTAATAACAAACACAGATTTAATCTTAACCAAAAGAGTGGCATTTACAAACTTGACTGTGGGGATTGCGATTGTTTTTATATTGGTCAAACGGGACGTAACATAAAAACCAGATTCAAAGAACACATCTCTAAAAATAATTCAGCATTTTTTAAACATCTTGAAGAAACAGGACATAAGTCAAATCTTTCTAACATATCCCTTTTAAAACATTTAAAGAAATCAAAAAAGATGGATCTTTACGAAGAATATTACATCAGATCCTATAACAACAATAATTCACATCTTTTAATAAATGAATTTACAGATTTTTTCCATAAAAGACTCTTTTCCAGTTTCCTGTAATATCGAAATTCCCGTTCTTTGAGAGATTTGTCACATTTTATCAACAGTTATCTCTTTCTAGATGTATTTTGTTGCTCTCAATTATTTCATAAACTCGTCAGACCGTTTCGAAACGTAGATACAAGCTCACGGCTCTCTAGATTAAGGTAAATTTTTTAAAGAATTTTTTAATTTCTGACTGATTTTTATTCATCTTTGATACTATCATTTTTAATTTGTTTTATAGACATTTTATATTTTATTTATTTTAGAAATGTTCTTCATCTAATTTTTACTTTTACTTGCAAAAGAAATACCACGTTTTGCCTTCAGCCATTACAGTCACGCCGCCCTTGGGCTTTAATAATAGTTTAACGTTAACATCAGCGTTCATTATTAATGTTTTATCACTAATTATAATTCAGACTTTTGCATTTCAACATTAATAATGTCAAACAAAAAACACATTTTTTTCTTTTAACAAAAATTTCAAAAAATTTCAAAGAAAGGTATTAAATTACCAACCAATCTGTTTCTTAACTTCAATATTTCAAAATTTCATATTTTAAAAGTATAACTAATACTAGACATAGAATCTAACATTAGGATTTAGCCGTACGTCTCTTTAGACGGTTAAATCCTAATGTTTCTACTTTTAGAACAAGAAATTCAAAGGCTTAGGTCTAGTGTTAGATCTAGAACCCAACCCAAGTTGGGTTGGGTTCCATCTTAAGAGAGATACGGCTAAATCTAAATGTTTTTCATTCTAGGTATAGTATTAGCTCTACCGTTAGTGTTGACTCTATTTTTAGTTGTTATTCAGCTTTAAATTAAAAAAACACACCTTAAACTAAAGCTAGAACTAACACTAGACCTAGTTTTAATTGCCATTTAGTGTTTGATTGTTGTAAATTCTTCTGGAATTAAAACTTTAACTAATACGAGACCTAGGAACTTTTGGCATTTTGATATTTTTCTTTACTATCTACAGAAAATGATATTTTTATTTCTTTGTGAATAATAAATAAATACATACGAATTAAAAATATATGCACGTATTACGATAAATTTTTAATTGATTACGTTCTCACTGTTTTCTTTGAATTTCACTGTTCCTTTACTGTTCTAATTCGACTGTTCTCTTATTGTTTTAATTCAATTTATAAATACCTAACCAACGGGTATTTATCTATTGCTTTTGTCTAACTTAATTTTTTCCAATTTAATTATCATCTTCACACAAATTAAAGGGGCTGGTTATATTAAGAAGAAAATATTCAAAATACAAATAAGCTAGAAACATGCCCTATTATGAGCTAAACACACACCTCAAATTTAATTTTCCTGATGTTTATAGTTTTCGACATAAATAAAATGGTAGCTTCGAAGGGGAGCTGAAGTGGCCCATGGTTGACATATTAAAGTACCCTTAAATTAATCTCACACTTCAATGAATCAGACTCTTTAATTGTACCCATAAGCACAGTAATTTTCCAAAATTTGATAATCGATTACGTAAAATTAATAATACAAATCAACCATCTCAAATTCAACGTAAATGTAACTCAAAATTGGTTCCCAACAAGCTAATTATATATTAACAAAATTTCGCAATTATATTGTTTGAAAGTTAAAAGGATTTTTTGAATTGAAAAGTGGTTAGTGTAGGAGTTTTGATGATGCTCTAGCACTTGTCGTTTTGCGTTTTAGTACTGTTATACGTGAGACACAAAGTTGTGCTGTCAAATGAAAGGGCTTTAATACCGCCCGGCTACCGCTCGTCGTTATAAAGAACAAAGACAAAACCTCGCTTATCGAGCCTTTCGCTCACCGACATTGTGCACTCTGCCTAATATCGTCTCGTTGAGTACTAGCACATCGCGTTGTTCCAAAGAGAATATTAAACAAACAAGCCTCTTTGGACGCCCACTGAAAACGGATTATCCATGCAGAACTGACGCCGGAACAGAACCGTTCGTCGTCACACTCCATACCTTTTATTTTAATGAAAAGGTGTTAAGTCGAACTGTAACTATGTCAGAGAAAATCCGGTTGAATAAAACTTTTAACGCCTGTAAAATTCGCGACAGACGGCAAAAGATGCTTTAGCTTGTTTATTAACTCAACGCAACTTTCGAGGCGATCCTTGTATTTGTCCCGGTTAGTTGTTTCGAAGGAAAAGAACAAAAACGTCTTTCCAGAAAACGTCTTGTAAGTTTTACACCAATCCTTTTTTAATCCGTCAAAAAAAGTTATGAAAGTTTTAATTGGGGTAATTACCCACTCTTAATAAAAAATGATGTAGAATTAGGGGTAGTTGAATCAGAATAAATGTTACCCCGGATATGCTAGTTCCGTTTTTTAACTTTACTCAAAGCTAACAGTTTTACCTAGTATTTGTATTGTCAATACAGACCTAAAATTGTTTTTTTTATGTCCCATTTCGTGCACGCCGTTATAAAAGCAGTTTTATCACAAATCCCTTCGGAACCGTTTTAAATCGTTTTTTCACACCCGGTATTACACTCCTATAGAAATGATGGAAACCGGTAATTCACAAACGGCACGTTTGTGCGTTTATTCATGATGAGTTTTAGTTAAAAATGGGAAATTTCGATCCAACGCAACGAACGAACGTAGCCTATTTATGAGGTTAAATATCCGTGATATAACCCGGGAATATTTCGGAAATATCAACTTTACGACGACGCTGCCGTCACATGATAAGGCTATCGTTTAATCTCGGCTTGAAAGTTTCGATTTAAAATTTGCATTCTCCAGCGATCCCGAATTCTACGAAGCGATTTTAAATTAATTTTCAGTATTATCTTTAAAATGAACATCTTCCTTAATAGATATTGATATGACGGGGAACTTACCGAAAAGATTTCCATTCGAAATTTCAATTACAAAGATAAATTATTGCAATAAATCACGATATCTGAATTTCGTTGTGTTGAAAATTAGAGAACAGCTTACGGTCGTTTTGCAGCTAAATCCACCACAGGGATTAATTCATTAGAAAGTTGGCAATATTACGGTAATGGCGTCAAGGAAACTATATCTACGTTTGCTCGGGTGTCGCTAAGTGAAATTAATTTTATATTCATCCTGGTGCCTCCTCCGCTCCTCCCAATACTCTGCATTTAGGGCGTAATGCGAGTACTGCCCTGTAATTGATGGCCGCCCTAGCAATTAGCTTAATGAATTGGGAAATCGAAATTCGAATTGTGTTTGTGACGTCTTCAACCTACTCAGGCGGAAAACCAATAACGACAATTGAATAAAATTATGTGGGATTTTGCCTATTATGGAAAACTCAATTTAAAAAAAACGCTAAAGTTTAAACACGCGTGGCTAAACATGAACCTTCCTACCTCAATGTATTGAGAATTACAATTTTGAAACTTTGGTAAAATTATGCTTTATTATCAACTAAGAAACGATGACAGTTTAGTTTATAAGAACAAAACAAAAATTAACTTTTTTTCAGGAAAAGGCTAGTAGTGGGTTACAAACGGCCTAAAAAAGATATTGGGATGCGTATGAATAGTATCAAAAAATAGATCGCTACTTGTTGTACTCATTAACAACTGCAATTTTCGGTAGTTCAGGAAGAATTGCGATGATATTGACGTTCATCCAGATCATGAAGTTCATCCAGTCATGCAAGCCGGGGCAAAATCTGTAATCCAACTTGCTCTAGGAACTTTATTGTAACCACAGCAGTATGTGGTCTTGCGTTATCCTGTTGAAAAGTGGCATTCTACATGTCAACGACATGCGTAGGGAAAGTAGGCGAATATCAACCGCCGACAAATATCGATCACTAAATTATAAAGGCAATTACAAGATTTAACGAAACTCAGGAGTATGTCCCAACTATCCTTTAATAAATGCCAAGAGTGTAAATGTCAGTTTATTTTGTCTTGTTTTTGATGGTTTTCGAATTAAATATGGTGTACTTATCTAAAGGTCATATACGCATATCCTTCTAGGGTTACCTTCGTTTTCGTTCTACAGTTTATTTTCGAAATAGTAACTTTAATTTTACAGCAAAATGCTAATGATTTTTTAACCAAATTCTGTACGAACAAACATTCCCTTTCTTAAGATGCCAAAATATATTTGGAAAAGCACACGTTCTGCATGGTCGGAAGAGAAAATGAAACCTAAATTCTTTGAAAAGCAAAATTTGATCAATACGAGAATCTGCATAAATGTTTGATGTACCTTACAAAGCGTTGCAAGACCGCTTAAGAGTTAGTTTTTATGTAAGAAAGCACAAGCTAGGAAGAAAGCCCGTCTTGAGTGTAGAGCAAGATCTAGTAAATCATATAATTAGTCTGTCTAAACTACTTTATGAATTAACTACTAACCGAATCTGTCAACTTGCCTACGACTTTGCAGAGGTAAATAAACTCAATCACAATTTCAACAAACAAAAACGTATATGTAGAAAAAATTAGCTCTACTCTTTTATAAAACGGAAACCAACTTTATCCTTCGTAAACTTGAGGCTACCAGTCTCAACCGCAATTTGGAAAAATTGTACAGCAAACATAAATTTGAAGCTTATCGTGTACATGATCCTAACCGTATAGCCCAATGTTTATTTTCAAAAGGGAGAGGATGAAAGAAACGCTAGAAAGAAATGGGCAGCGCTATTTACAGATGTTCTATGTCTGCATGCAGAACCTTGCAAAACCTTGCAAAACCATGCAAAACCTTCCAAAGAAGATCTAGTTTTATAAATTTTGGAAAATCATTTCACTCATTCAAGCTTAGATACATACAATTCTTGCAAAGACAACGGAATTAAGGTTGTTTCAATTCCGTCGCACACATCTCACAGACTGCAGCCTTTGGCCTTTTTTTTTTGCCCAGTAAAGATTGTCTATGAGCATGAATGTAATAATTACATTAAAGCCAAGTAACATGAAAAAATTTAGCAAACCGATAACGCAGAATTATTCAAGAATGTTTATAACAGAACAGCAACGAGAAAGGTGAAAGGCTCTTTAAGTAACCGGAATATTCCCTGTTGACTGCAAATGACTCAGAAATTCCAAACGAAATTTCAAATTGTACAACGCATCCTGCATCCGGTACCGACAAACAACGTAATGGTAGTGATCAACCATACAAGCATTTAGAGACAACACCTTTTCTTATGCCTGGATCGTCCGTTTCTGAAGTAAATTCACAAGTGTTTCGTCCTAAACCTAAACGCAAAAATGTTGGAAAGTAGTCAAAATCAGAATCTTCTCTGGATTTAGAAGAAACGTTTCAAGATTAGATGACTGATGAGGAAGATTAGACTGTGCAACTTAAGAAACAGAACGTAAGGTTTATAGATCTTTTACAACACTCAGTTATTCTGACTTCATTGTCACTTAAAGAAGTACTGAAAAAGAAGGAAAAGAGGAGAAAAATGAAGTAATCCGTGAAGAGAGTTAAATATGATGTCTCAATAAACAAAAAAATAGTTCTAATGAAGATTAAACATGTCAAATATATCATGATTTTGGAAGAAATAATGAATTATGGTGGAGATATTGGTCGTGTCGGGAATGGGCATACGCCGATTGTATTGACGTGGAACAAGTGCAAGAGTGTATTTGCATAAAATGTTAATTATTTTCACTTTTTTTTCAAAATAAATAATATTTACTTTCGTTTTTGATACATATTTTGCAGAAACACACGATCGATATTAGCTGACCACGCAAACGATTGTAGCCAAGAGGTCGATCAAGGTCGATATTAATACGATTTCTTTCCTGTAACAATAACAAGCGTTATGTAATTATATAGTCACTAGGTATTTGATTTGAGTAAAACATTTTTTCGTAAACCTGCAGAAGTTTATCTTCATGCTTAAGTGGTTAATATTTATTTAGTTATCTATCCCCATAATGTGTCCCAAATTAACGTAAGGTGTGTCCTTTGAAAACACATATCACTCTTCAAATCGTAACCCCAGGTGTTAAGGTTGTGTGACGTGAACAAACTCCAAATTCTGTCTTTCTGCTAGATATCGCCGCACCTTTCTCTGACCATAATTCACCCATAAACGAAACCTTGGTTCATCAATGAGGACGATGGCATTTTCATTGATGAACCCATCTATGCCGTTTTTGATACTATGGAAGTCTAGGTGTTGTATGGAGAAGTGTTAATGGAGACCGAAGGTAAGGACGGTGTGAATGAAGCCCAAAAGAAGAAAATCTTATGTAAACAGTTGCCTACGACATGGGTCGGTTCAAAGCTCTCGTCCAATCTTCGTTTAATTCTTCGGACCATAAAGACCAAGTAGTATGGTCCCGCCCCTTTCATTGCGACTAATCGCCCATGACAAAATTATTAATATGGGCAGAATATCTACGTATTACAAGGCAACTACTTAATAGTTTGACAATTAAATAAAATGACATTTTGTAAGTAAAAAAATTTAATATTTTAAAAATAGAATAACAAGAAACAATAAAAAAACTATATTAAAATTAACTTTGGTCTAAGCGATGTTGTCAATTTGCGTTCATTCTAACGTTCTTTGATTAGTTAATTCCTTTAACTTGAAATTCGTTATTTAAATTCATGTTTCGAATGTTCTCACTTCGCTCATACTTCGAATGTTATCACTTTGAACCAGTTTCTGAAGAAGGTTGCAACATGGAATGCGAAACGTCAAACATTTTTCTAAAAAACGCATGACAAAACCCGAAAGTTTTTAGTTTTAGATCTAGTATTAATCTTAGTGACTGTTGTAGTGTTAGTAATATGTTTCTTAACGGAACCGAAGCCAACCCAACCTAGGTTTAGTTCTGAAGCTGGATTCGAGGTCAAGTATAAGTTATACTATTAGTCCCAGAAAAGATTAAAACAATCCACAATTAAAGCAGAATTAAAACTAGAATTAACACTAGACTTAGAAAGTTTCGGTTTAGCCTGAATCTGAATCTTTCTAGTTCTAGATCCAGTAATAGTTCTAGTTTTAGTTTGATACAAGTGTAAAATGATCTAAAACCAAATAATAGCTAAAAGTAGAGCTAGTACCAACACTAAAAGCTAACATGAGACTTAGAATTTAAAACATTTAGGTTTAGGCGCACGTCTCTTAGGATGATAAAACCCAATTGTTTTTATATCCAAGTCTAATGTTAATTCTAGTTTTAGTATTAGTTCTAGTGTCTATTGACCTAAAATTAGAACTAACACTAATATTAGAACTATCACTAGGACTAGTAATAGATCTAAAACTAGAAACTGGTTTGAAGTGACTTGGAACCAGTTTCTGAAGAAGATTGTAACATGGCATCCGAAACGTCAAACATGTTTTCAAAAATCGCACGGCAAATCCCGAAAGTTTCTAGTTTTAGATCTAGTATTAGTCCTAGTGATAGTTCTAGTGACAGTTCTAGTGTTAGTTCTAATTGTAGTTCAATTAACCCCGGTCGTGAAAATTTAAAAAGTATTCAAATTAGAGAAAAGTCCAATTTTTACATAAAAATTGGAATAATAATAATAATAATCTTTATTGAGAAAGTAAAGAGATAAACAAAAATAACAGAAAAAGTGCACATCTCATTACTACTCTACTAACGTCAAAAGGAAAGGAAAAAATTTAAACGTTATTATAAAATTCATCAAGCGAGTAATGATGTAATTCCAGATTTTCACGCATGAATAAAAGGGACACCTTTCATATGGGTTTAACCTATGTTTAGGCAGCATCAAGATATGATTATATCTGGTATCATATTGGTTTGTCTTAACCAGTTGTTGGAAATAGCTAGCGAAGATGTAAATCGCTGTTAACGTTAAGAGATTCTCTTCTCGGAATCGTTGTCTACATGATTCAGTATATTTCAGACTACACAAGACTCTTATTGTTTTTTTCTGAAGTTTAAATACATTATCGAACTGAACAGATGCTCCTCAAGTAATTATTAAATATCTTAAGTGTGATTCGATGTTACTTGAATAAAATATCTTGGCAATCTTTTTGTTAGTAGTGTTTATAATCACTCTAAGACCAAATATGGATTTTGATAACTTACAACAGAGTTTTTCGATGTAACTCTTAAATTTCATGGAACCATCGAGATGAACGCCCAAAATCTTAATCTCCTGTCGTACCTCAATATCACAGATTAAAGAAACCTTCTTTAATCTAACCAATTTATTGTCAAATACTAACATACCACTTTTATCTTCGTTCATAATTAGCTTGTTACTGTCAAACCACTTACCAAGCACATTCAACGTATTTCCAACTTTATCCATCATTTGGTTTAAAGTTGAACCAGTAATTAAAGCGGTAGTGTCGTCTGCAAAACTTGATAGATAACAAGTCATGTCCTGCAATAACAGGTCATTTATAAAAATGACGAAAAGTAGAGGGCCCAGTATACTACCCTGTGGTATACTATGCCTTGTATACTTCGTAGTTGATATTACTGGAGTACCTTCATAGCTTATTACTTTAGTTGAATGTGATCTATTATTTAAATAAGAAATAATTTTTTGGCGGGACCCCTAAAACCATACCGCTCAAGTTTGGCTACCATCAATTGTCTATCTATACAATCCAATGCCTTAGAGAGATCCAAGCTTATCACACACACATGTTCGTTTTTTTCGTAGGCATCTAGAATATTTGTACAGAGTTCGAAAAGAGCCGTATCAGTACCACGCCCAGGTATGTACCCATTCTGCCGTTCACTGAGTAAAGACTTATCTTTTATATAACCCAAGAAACGTACATAAACAACTCTCTCGATAATCTTCGATAAAGAAGAGAGTATGCTAATTGGTCTATAGCTACCAAGTTCCAATATATCACCTTTTTTGTAAATAGGCGTTATAATTGAGTGTTTCAGTGAGTTTGGAAATATTCCATGTGCAAAGCAATTGTTCACAATAGAGCATAAAGGGGCTAAAATATATGAAATACTTTCTTTAATTATTTTTATTGGGATTTCATCATAACAATAAATTGGTATCAAAGTATGTAAGATTTATTTTTTATTACTGCCTGCTTGTTTTTTTTGAGTATTTTCGCTCATTTACGCTTGTTATTTACTAATTTTGAGTTTTCCTTTATACGTAAAAATTTATTCGATTCTTTTTTTGCCGACGTGACGTGCGTTCCGAACGACCTGTTCTTGTCCTGTCGTTCTCTCTCCCACGCACAATTTTTATTCTTTTCCTATAACTTTTATGTTATTCCGTTGCCTTTTCTTGTTTGTGTTTTAAGTCGCCGCGACGGGCACCGCTGGCGTGAAGGACGTAACCCTGTTATACATCCTATTGTTGTTTATCTTATTTGTTTTTTTTTCAACTTCACAAAATAAATGAATATGCGGTTGACCTGTAGCTGTTGCAACGGTACCGCTGATGAGCGTCATTTCCTTGAATGTTCCGTCTGTTCTAAATCTTTTCAACTTAGCTGCATCGATGTATCCAAAGCTGAAGCTAGTAAGGTGCGCAATAATTTGGGTCTGACTTGGTCTTGTAAAAGTTGCAGAGGTGTTGTTGCTAATCTAACTGAGTTAAAACAAGTTATCATCACTTTGCAAGCTGAAATAAGGGATCTTAAAGCAAGTTTTGATAAGGCATCGGCGCCTACTTTGTCACCTATTGATTTTGAAAAACTTATTCAGGAGTTGAACGATCGTAATATCCGTAAAAATAACGTCATTGTGTATGGCTTAAAGGAACCGGTTGGTGTAACCAGGGCAGACCAGGCTGAGTATGATTCTCATTCAGTAGCTAAGATTTTCACCGACATTAATGTCAATTTGGATTGCGACATTCGTGTTCATCGGTTGGGAAAATTTGATCCGACCAATGCTAATCTTTGTCGGCCAATTAAAGTTTGCTTTCCTAATGATTTATCTGTTTCCTTAATAACCAAGAATAGTAAAAAACTCAAGTCACTTGATAATTACAAGCATATTTCTATCTCTCGTGACAGAACACCGATGCAGAATGCATTATATAAAGCAGTAAAGTCTGATTTGAATAACAGACTGGATAATGGTGAGTCTGATTTAATTATAAAATATGTTAAAGGAATACCAACTATTGTTAATGTAAAGCGCGCCTCAAATTCGTCTACTTTAAACTAAATTTGCCCGACAGCCCCTGTACTAAATTAATGCTGCATTTATACTACCAAAATACTAGAGGACTGCGTACTAAAACCCATATTTTCTATGCTGCCATGGCTGAGAGTTCTTTCGATATACTATTTTTCACCGAAACGTGGTTAAACTCTTCTGTTGCGGATGGAGAGTTATTTGATAACAATTACCAGGTCTTTCGATGTGACAGAGATGTCGCGCGGGCCTCCTCGGGTGGAGGTACTTTACTTGCTATCTCAAGGAAGTATGGAGCGGTTGGCGTGGATACTGGGTTTATCAGGGTTCTCTGCCCACATATTCAGACGTCACTTGCCAAATGTTATATTGGCGAGTTTTGCCTATTAGTTGGAGTTATTTACGTACCACCGGCCACATCACATGAGGAACTTGACAGATATTTTGATGCGTTAGCTACACTGATTAATAATCATAACATACTTTTAATGGGAGATTTTAATGTCTATGAATTTGCTGATGACTGTATCTGCCCAAGGGCTCTAAGTATTCGAGCCTTTGTCGACTTCCTGAATGTGAATCAGATCAACACAATTAGAAACAACAATAATCGAATTCTTGACTTGGTCTTTACTAATTTAAATTGTCAAGTCAGTATTCAGAGGGAATTGTATCCTTTCGTTCCTGAAGATAATCACCACCCGGCGTTATCTGGATCTCTGCCAATTGATATGAAGAGATCTTCTATGGTATTTCCAACGGCCGCTATACCACGGTATAATTTCCGAAATGCCAATTTACTAGTTTTATATGATGATATTGCTTTCATGGATTGGTCATTTTTGGAAAATGTTGAAGATGTTGATGAAATGTTGGATGCATTTTATTCTGCTCTTTATGGTTTGATACAAAAATCAGTGCCTTGTATTCAGCAAAGACGTAATGATTATCCTCAATGGTTTTCCACAGAAATAATTAAAAATCTGAAGACCAAAGTTTACTATAGACGAAAATACAAAGCTACTAAACATAAATTCTACCATGATCATTTTATTAGATTGCGTTTATTAGTAAAAAATCAAATCAATGCCGCCTATGAGATTTTTTTGCAACGTGCCTCTGATAATTTAAAACGTGATCCTTGTGATTTCTGGAACTTTGTCCGACAAAAGAGAGGTACTAGCAGAATACCGTCGATTCTTAGGGATGATGTCGAAGAGTATACTGCACCGACAGACATAGTAAATGCATTTGCCTCCTTTTTCTCATCTATTTATTCTGATAATTCGCCAAATCTTACGGATACAGCACCTACTTTGCCATTATTTAGCATCCAGCAAGTCACTGAAGATGAACTGATTACTGTAATGAGAGGGTTTACCACCAAGTTGACTGCGGGCGAGGACCAAATACCTAGCTTCCTTGTACGTGATGCACGCTATGCTTTGGCTAAGCCATTGATGCTTATTATTAATCGCTCAATAGCCAATTCTGTTTTCCCGCAGAGATGGAAGTTGGCTAGAATTACGCCAGTATTTAAGAAGGGTGATAAATCCGTGATAACTAACTACAGGCCAATTGCTATTCTATCCAATTTTGCAAAAGTGTATGAACAATTGATTTATAATACCATTTATTGTCACACCCGATCGTTTATATCACCTTATCAACATGGATTCGTTCCTAAACGGTCAACGGTTACCAATTTATGTTGTCTTACTCAATACGTCGCAGAGGTAATGGATGTTGGCGGGCAGGTCGATGTTGTTTACACTGATTTTGAGAAGGCTTTTGATCGGATTGACCACAACATGTTATTGAAGAAGTTAAGTTATTTTGGGCTGTCTTCTGATTCATTAAGCTTAATGAACACCTACCTCACTGATAGAGTGTGTTGCGTATTTTATAATGGATTTCGTTCTTATGGCTATTCACCTACATCTGGAGTGCCTCAGGGGTCCAACCTAGGACCGTTGTTATTTGTTCTTTATATAAATGATTTATTGGATAAACTTACCTGTCCAGTGCTCGCTTACGCAGATGACATAAAGATATTTATAAGGGTCGGATCATTGGAGGACGCTCAATTGTTGCAGTATAATATGGATGTGATTCAGGAGTGGTGCCTATCTAATTCCCTTTCACTAAGTATCGATAAATGCTGTTATGTATCATTTACTAAAAAAATGAATAAAATCGATACGGTTTATACGGCGGTTTCAAGTACGTTAACTAGAGTAGGTACTGTAAAAGATTTGGGTGTGATTTTTGATGCCGAACTCTCTTTCTTGCCACATATTGAAGAGATGTGCTCGCGGGCCTGGAGCACGTTGGGTTTTGTCCTAAGAATCATGGGTCAAGTTGGCGATTCAAATACTCTAAGAGCGCTGTTTATGGCATTGATCGTATCTCGACTTCAATACGCTTCAGTGATATGGTACCCTATTTATACGTCACATCAGCTGATGATTGAAAAAATTCAACGCCGCTTTTTGAAGTTTCTATCTTATCGCATGGATGGTCAGTATCCGCCAAGAGGGGTGAACTACATGGACCTGCTGCATCGCCATGAATTTTCTTCGTTGCAGACCAGAAGAATGGACCAGAGTGCATCGTACTTGCAAAAGTTGTGGTGTTATGAGACCGATTGTGCGTGGTTATTGTCGCGAGTTAATTTGGTGGTTCCACAATTAAACTCTCGAACCCGTATGTGTTTTTATCCACCCGTTTGTAGGACTAATGTTTTAAAAAAGGCGCCGATATCTCATATGATAGACAACGTAAACGAGCGTTTCATTTATTAGTTATTAATACCAATTTCAAATTGATTTCATGTATTCATTCATTCGAGAGTTTTGATTTTGATTTAGTTATTATTTTACTTTGTTTTGTGCTAGTGCATTAAGTTTATGTTTTGTAATGCATATAAATATGCAAGATTTGTGTATTTTGCCCTTAATTTGGTAAACTGTTGGGCAATAAAGTATAAAAATAAAAATAAAATAAAAAATAATAAAAATAACCATAGCTCGATTGTTTTTAAAACTGTGTACAATATTAAAAAGTTCACTCTCTGTTACAGGCGATAAAGATTGATTGACCTTGCATAGGTACATTACCCAGATCAGCTAGTGAATTATTATTTATTTTGGATACAAGATTGCTTGCAATAGAGGCAAAGAAGTTGTTGACAGATTCCGCCATTATGTTAGGGTGTTCAAAACGTGAAAGGTTTTTGTGTTTATAGTTAATAGAATTCCTGATTATGGTCCAAAAGAATTTTTACTTATTAGCAGTTCTCAAAAGTTGTTCTTCCATATGTTTGTTTTTATGATGTATTAGAAGTTTGTTGTATTCTCTCTATTTTTGTTGATAATCTGGTTTAAATTTTTTGTCGATCTGGGAAAGCTCCTGTAGCATACATAAGGAATCTCTGCAAGCCTTGAGTTTACTACATTCCATATTTTGGCTACTCTTTTTTGTAGACTTACGGATCGTTTTCCTAGGAAAATGATGATTAAATTGCCTCTGAAAAATATTTGCAAAGTTTTTGTACTGATCTCTTAAAACTGAATAATTATTTAACTAAAGTTAGAACAGTTAGAGTACAAAATTCGTGTGATTTGAAGTTATCCGGCGCATTATTTATGCTTAGATAAGTTTGAATACTGTATGTTTATACATGAAATATCGTAGTATTAATGCTATGGATAAATAAGAAATACAATAAGAAATTGAAATGAACTTGAGGTTATGTAACTGTCAAGATTCTCTAAAAATAGTTGGTATCGACTTTATATGAACTAAATACAATGAAAATCGTAAATGGCTAACAATACATAATGAATATTATCAGATTAGTACCATTTTATTAATATAAAAGTAAATTTTTATGACTATTATTCGTAACATTTCTTACGATTAATACGATTAGGTATGTTAAACATCAAAGTAATGATTATTAATAATTGATTAGGCTATATTATTATATGTTCTAGTATTAATTATTATTCAGTATTAAATTGTTGTATATTTTTATATGTATAATTAAGGTGTGACTTGTAAATGAGTATACTGGAAGGTTAAGCACTCGCAGAAATGAAGGTATTTTCCCCAAGGAGAAATATTAGAAACAATTTGCGCCCGACCACACCATAAATAACGGGAGAAGTGCGCAACATTGTATCCAAGCGATACCTCCGACGAAAACTTTCCCCGAGATCCAAAGGAACGCTCATAAAACTGCGCACGTTACGGTTAAGGCTAACGAGCAAAAGTTTACACCCTTAAATACGACTTAAAATTTACGGCTGTCAAGGTTTCGTTTCGTTTCTGCCTCTGAAATTCTGAAACTGTTCGTCTGTCGCAAAAATGGAAAGGAAAAAGCCGAAAAAAAATACGGAAACGAACTCCCGATTGTATTCCGGCGTTGAAAAAAGTTGGATCCCCCGGGAAATTGAATTAGTAAATCGCAAAGTTGGGGATGAAGCGATCGCATAAACCATTCATTCGAAGGAGTATCCTCGATTCATTTTATTTCGTGACTTCTTTTCATGACCAGGTACGGTTAATGTTTCAGTTGGGATAAAATACACGATGGATAAAAAAGGTAGAATTTTTTTTGCATATTGTAAATTGTACCATGACATGAAATAAGCTTACAATTCCCTTATACGTGTAGCGAGCGTCTCTAGGGTGTGTTTTATTAATCTTAAATTAAATACGACAAACATTGAGCGAGAAGGGTTTATATTAAATTTTCATACAAACATTTATACCTTCAATCGTTTATAAACGCAGTATTAAATTACGTTTGAAAACAAACTTTTTACAATTGCCTCAATGTTTTGTAATAAATTATTATGGAAATTTGATATTTAAAATGTAATACTAAATTCACTGATTATTGGTGCTGAGATTGAGTGGCGATCATTTCAATTTAATCGCAAATGGAATATAATAAATAAACGTTTTACAGCCTTTATAGGAAATATAAATACAGTGTTGCAAATGGAAGTGAAAATTGTACATAAATAGAATGTTTATAAAATATGCATCAGCAAATGAAGTAAAAATGAAACATTCGAAAATCAAAGGAGTAACAAACATTTAATTACCGTATGTTCCCGGATCGAGTTACAAAGAGGGGAAAAATTTTATTACTGGTTTTTCAAACTTATTTCAGCATAAATGGTGCGTGGGATATGCTAAAATCACTAAATCATATGAATTATATACTCAACTATAGAAGCTAACTAATTATTCCATTATTGTATGTAAAAATTGGACTTTTTTCTAAGTTCAATTTATGATATGTTACCATAGAAACCATCCTAAGAGATAAGCGGCTAAACCCAACTGTTTTTAGTTCTAGGTCTAGTGTTAGTATTAGTGTTGGTATTAGCTCCACTTTTAGCAGTCCTTCGGTTTGAAATTATTGTATACTTGTATCGAGCTAAAACTAGAACTAGCACTAGCCCTAGAACTAGAAAAATTCAGGTTTAGCCGTCTAGTGATAGTTCTAGTTTTTTCTTGTTTAACCCTACATTGTTTTAAATTCTTCTGGAACTACAAGTATAACTAAGACTAGACCTACAACTCAGCTTCTGAACAAACACTTGACCTAGAACTAGAAACATTAGGGTTTAGCAGTACGCCTCTTAACACTGCTAAACCATGATGTTTCTAGTTCTAAATCCAGTGTTAGTTCTGAAACTAAGTTGGGTTCTGTTCCGGCTTAAGAGACGCAGGACTAAACTCAAATGTTTCCAGTTCTACATTTCTTGTTAGCTCCATACAGTTGAACGGTTTCTGCGATGGAAATGTAAATCAACTGAAATGTTTGGATATGTTACAAAATTATTTTAATGAACTTGAAGAGAGCATGACGGTTTTCATGGTTACATATCATAAATCGAACTTGAAAAATTTACAATTGGAAAAAAAGGTTAATTTTTACATAAAAACCGGAATAATTAGTTGATTTCTATGTTTAGAGTATAAAATTCGTACGACTTAGTTATTTGAATATATCCGGCGCATTATTTTTGCTGAATTAAGTTTAAAAATTTAGTAATAATGTTTTCCCCTTTTTCCTCCTTTTCCAACATTTTCACATTTATTATATTGTTATCAATACAATGACCATAAATCATTCTGTCTAATCCAATTGATGAAGATTAATGTATTGTAATAATAACCATATGTAGTATGAACATTGTTACTCCTATTGTACCAAGAAATTATGAGCTGAAATAACCATCATTTGCTTTGTGTCAATGCTTTATCGTTATCAATTGTTAGCAAAGCGAAGAAGGATTGTCAAACAATTTCGAGATTGTTCTTTTTATTATCCTCTTCGTATTCTCACTAACATCGTAACGTTAGATTATTGCATTTAATGTGTTTATGAAGCATCAAAAATTCTAGAATTATCGTAATAAAGTCTTCATAAGAGAATTGTTATTAACTGGTATTTCATTATAGGACAGAAGCTTTGACGTGGGATAGTATTTCAAATTTGCTAAACTTGCGCCAAATTTAAACGGTAACACTGTATGCTTTGTAGTTTACTTACACAAACATTAATGTGTTCATACACCGCTTTAGTGATATAATATGTGATCATAAAGGTATTAGATAAACTTGTAAGCAAAATGTGCAAAAAGCTTCAGCTTCTTCCAATTTCTTAATAATAGTGATAGTTAATTTGATAAATGGCCAAAAAAACAAAAAGCACCATTTACCTTAATAAACTATATAATAAAATAATAAATATAAATCAGATATTTATTTATTATTACGGTGATATCGTTAATATGTTGTTTTCATTAAAATTAATGATCAAACTTGATCACAAGAAACAACTAAGTTTATAATTTGCCTATATTGAGCTGGTTGAATTTGTTTTTCAGTTTTTGTAGTTAACACTGAAGTGGAGTAATCAGTAAAAGGGATGAGTTAAGCCTGTATCTGTTCTGGAAGTTTTTTTATGCTTATCATAAACAGAAAAGACACCGCAAAACCTAATAACAAGCTATTCTCGCTTCGAAACAAGTAAGTGGTACGCGGATTAGAAATCATCATATCCCTATAATCTCCAACTTCTTCAATAAGATGTTATGGCGAACTCTTCGTAGAGAGATCGTTGATATGTTGTTTTCATGAAAATTGATGATCAATTTTAAACCCCAGAAATATAACTTTAACAAGGGTTGCAGATTGCTTACATTGAACTGAACTAATTCTAAAATTGGTTCTTCCATTTTTGTAGTTAACACTGTAGTAGAGTCATCGGCAAAAAGGATGAGTTACGAGTTACGAAAAGGATGAGAAACCCCGTATCACTTCTGGAAAGTCATTGATGCCTAGCCTTGATAAACCTTTGATCATTCTGAAGTTACCAGCTATTCAGCAAATAACAAAGAAACATTAAACAAATTAAATTTAAAGGCAAATAGTCAAAAGTTCAATAAAAATGTGACACGGTAAAATGGGCTACAAAACTATATTAATGTGAAACTGAACTAGTATAAAATCGAAACGTTTCGAGTTGATTTGATAAAAACGCGCATGTTTTTGTAAACACGAAGTTGTTGATTCCTCTTGATATTATTTGCCACCTACGTGCCTGATGACGGTGAATAATCAAAACAAATTTGTAGGACATAAATAAAATTAAAATGTCATCTTTTTAACAAAACATTACTTTTCAATACATTTAATTTATAATATAAAGATGAACTTAGAGGTTAATATTGCTGACCTTCTAGAGTTTTAGTATTAAGTCGGCTTCTCATTTTAGTACAAGTTAAATTAACGTTGGAAAAACTCCTTTTTACAATAACAGCTTTGATTATGTATACAGGGTGTAATCAGGGATGAGTAGACAAAATTTAAGGGGTTATAGATTTATATTTCTTGAATGAACAATATCATATCTACCTACATCTGTATAAGTATTGCCGTAATTTGATATATAAACCTTAGTTTTAGCGGTATTTTTCACTTTATTTCAATGAAAACTTTTATCACTTCTCTCTTATCATTCTTTAATGTGAAAATTTACAAAAACACAGGTTTTAAAATTAAACTAGTTGTATTAAAAACAACGAAATTACAAACTAGAAACAAATTTTGCTGAAATTTTCCACCTTCGTTTTCAAAGATATAATTAAAATTTTGCCTTCCATTTTTAAAAGCACTTTCTCTTCATAAACGAAAATTCATGAAATCTTAAATTTTTTTATTATTTCACTCTTCTTCATTTCTTTACTACATACTAAAGTCAAGACTTTTGCATGAACTTGCCTCTCACTTTAGAGATCAATATCATAAGCACTTCCAAAAACCGGGTATTTTTTTCACTTAATTCGCGATAAAAAAGCCAAAGACCCAACAAGTTAACATATGTTTATTATTAGCATGTAATACACAGAAATGTTTATTGATTATAAGAAGCTTTACAGCAATTTCTTTTCACTGAGCGGTTTCGAAGATATCGATCTCTAAAGTGAAGGGCGTTCACATTTTGCACAAATTTTAGGATTTCACATAACATCAGAAGAAAAAATGTATCACATTTAATTCTGGGCTTCTCGCAAGCCAATTTATAGGATCGTGATAATCCGGGGATCCAATTCAATGGCCGGGGATTGTTGCATTCCTTCAATTACGCCCATATGTATCTACTACAATGTTTTATAAATGTTTAAGCATTTGCCAATCGGATGTTAGAAAATTGCACTATTGTAATCTTGCAGCATATGTGTTTATTGTTGGTATACAACATTTTTAAGAAGTTATGTTCGAAAAAGCTCAACAAAAAACTCAATAAAATTTCAAATTGACGTTTATGTGTAATATTAAAGCAATATATAAGCAAAGCATGCTTTGAATATTTCATTTTCCAGTAGTACTCAAACCTGTGAAACCTAAACTTTATCGTAGAATATTTTATAAAGGACGAAGATTTTTATTCAGAAAGAGGAGACCAATAACCACTCATTTTTTTCTACTCAAACCTGATGCACCCTGTATATTTGATGATGAATAATTGATGAACCATTACCTAATTTAACATTGAAAACTTATACCCAAAATTCTTCTATATCTACATCTATCTTAAAGCTGCTAAAACCAAAATTACGTAGTAGTCGCCACTCATTGTCTAATTCTTGTTATATTATATATAAGAAAGTAAAATCGTGAGAAATATATGTCAAACTGTGAGATCGTGAGATAAAAGATTTCACGATAAATCATAAGACCTGGCAACATTGGTGAACACTATTAAATGTTTTAGTTAGGTCCACCATTATACAACTGATAAGATCGTTGTTATTACTTCCAGTTTGAATAACTGAAAAATTGTTTTGGTTTCGTATGGGGAAAAAAAATCTTAATAATTTTGTAATTTCAAATTATGAATATGCGATAGCTTCACCCAATATCGCGATAGAAACCAATCGATAATTACGCATTGTTCACTAGAACACCCTTCCCTTTTGCTCTAATTAACAAGTCTATCGGTCACCGAGATGCATGTGCATTCCGAGCGTCATTATCCGGCACATTCATCAAATCATGATCGCATCCGCGGACGCCATCAGAAGTTTAATTAGGCTGAATTGGGAAGCTCAATTCGCGCAGAATGCGAGATTTCAATTCAAACCTGCCCCATTTTCCTAAAATGATAACGTTTGAACGATGACGAACAATTATCGATCGCTCCTCGTCGTTCGAAAAACAATTCTGTACACCGCGCCATGACGAATGAAAGCTAAACGAGCTCCGAGAGTACCAATTGTTATTTCGACAATTCCATAAATCACTGCTTTGGTCAGTGTTAATGCGATTGTGTTTGGTGGAGAAGTGCAAGATTTTAGTGTCGCACGGATCATTTCTGACCATTTGTCATTATTAATCCGCATGTTTAACTGGACAAGAATAATTAATCATAGTAAACAGTAATGTGATTGTTTGTTATGACAATCGAATCAAAAAGGTTGAATGATCAAACATTATTAACCTTTCTTACATAAAAGACCTTTTCATTATGTGTAACGTAAACTAATAAACGTAAAACGTCCATCACTAAATCTCCTTTTCGAAACCAATATCGGAAATTCGTGCCACGAGACGAGTCAATCCATCAATCACTTCAATGATTTTAAAAAAACCGGATATACCTCGCTCCCACGTCGACCTCTTCGCATTAAAGCGGATAACACGACATGATAGAGGTGTCGGAAGATTAGAAAGGACCCTCTCGGTTCCTGATGACCGTGTCCTTTCAGTTCCACTCTTACGGGCTCCGTTAAACGACATCGAAGAGGATAGTAACAATGCGGTAGAGTAGAAAGAGAAAAATGGCGGAGGTGCCGGGCCACGAAGTGTACAGGCGTTTAAGCTGATGGCATCAAAAGCACTTTGTATTCAACTCGGAACTCTCCAAATCACCTCACGCACGGTGTGCGTAAGAGATTTGTAGAGGTTGCTGTCACATCTGCTTTTGTGTTAACACAAAAAATGTTTACCTCCTTTCTTTTGGACATCTCAACAGAAAGAAAGCAAAGATGGGTAGTCGTTTGTATAGAATGGTTTCTTTTTGATCTTAATCCACATATCCGACGGCCAATTAGGCACGCTCACGCACGAAAACTCGATTTATTACCAACGAAACTAAGCCTAAATATATCGTGGGTAAATGTTTACTAAAATAACAAGCTCGAAGCTAAACTAAACATCGTCGGGGATAATACCGGGAACGTAGTTACTACACACCGGTAGAAATTTGTTCACGCCAAAACGAGTCGGTTTTGGCAATGAGTGAAATGTTATTTTATATGCTGTAGGCACGTGACGTACAATGCGTTACCAGTAGTTATACTGTTAATTATTAAAAATATCGCTACCGAATTTATGTCGACTTCGGCTGTACAATGTTCGTGGTGTACATTGTGAGTATTGCGGCCTGTATCGGTGACTCGATTGCTTTCACTTGTGCAAACAACAACAACAGACTACCGCTAATTAACATTTAACATCGGACTAAGCATAAGCCTTTCAACCAGTGTTACGTCGAAAACAATATGTACATATTGTAAATCTGTTTCGGGATCAAAATAGTATGAAATTCGAAAAAATAATTTCTATTTCAACTTTCAAATAAAGTGAAATTTACTACAACCGGATGAATACTATTGCAATAAAAGTTGAAATTGGATGTGGACGTGTTTATTTAAAACTTGCAGACCAGTTGAAGCCCATGGAGGGAACCGGCTAAATGAGACGCGGTTATTTCGCGTCAGTTCAAACTTATTGGATGATCAAATATTGTTCGTTCGAAACTAGTGGTGCACATTTTTTTATTTTAATCGAATACACGGCATACCAACCGTACATAGGTGCAGGTAAATGGGTACTGCGTCGACCTGTTTACATTGGGGGAAACTTCGATATTGAATTAACATCAGCGGAAATGTTACGGTCCCTACCGTCAACAAACGACTATTAAAACACGACCGACCCTGACGAGCTTTTGCTATCGGTAATGGATGCAATGGAACCGAATATTGTAGTGTAAATGTTTCCATCGAGGCCATGTGAATTACGTAATATCATTGAATAGTAAACGTAGGGATGTATGGTGAATATTATTCCATGTTCTGCCCTTCTCTAGAGATATTTTCAAATCAATAATGTTTATGCTTTAATTAAATTTAAAGGATGAATAGTAGGTAATAATAGACATGGTTAATGAATAAATTTGTATGTAAAGTCTTTATATTAATACTTACAGCCGGTGCGATATTTGTTGAGCCAAATTTCCTAGAAGACCACTTCGTCAAATTCTTGGAATCGATAATATCAGACACTCCGAAAGTCATTGGAGGCGGTAGAGGTTTTTTTAATGGCAGATTCCAGAAGCAACGTGTAAAATATAAAGGTATGCCACTGCTTGCAAATATCGCGTTTCTTTCATAGAATAGAACGTTATTGATTTTTTCCTTTCTGCGAATTTCGGCTCAACAAATATCGTATCGACCGTACGTTTTATAAGTTAGCTTTTTATGCACGAACGCGTATGCTATATATCGCGTGAATTTTTGGCAGTTCAAACTGCATCCTTTAAAACTGAATTTCTTGATCGAGTTAGGAATTTAATATTTGTGACAGTTGCTGCTTAAATGTCTTTAAATAGAGTGCCTTGACTTCATCGCTCTGTCTTAGGCGGGTATTACACTATTATAGTTCTATGTCATAAATCTATTATAATATATCTTTGATGAAAAATATAACAGTGTAATATATATACATGAAATATTATATAACGTTAAGAGTTGTGATTATAAACATAGAAACAAGCGTTTGGTTGTATATAAATCAATTGACGAATTAATAAGCAAGGTTGTTAAAGGTTGCACAGTCACAAATGTGAAATAATTAATGGATTAAGATATTTTGTCATTTAATAAAATAAAGTATAATTTATTTTATTATTAGTATAATTTATATCTATTTTATCAAATTATTGCTTATAGTAAACGAAAACTTATTTACAAAAGGTGTTAGGTACTAAATTTAAATAGACATTAACTGTTCCTGTCAATTGGTGATTCGAAAAAGAATGAAAAGTGGAGCATCTACTGACAATGAATACGAACCAACGGCATATTGGTTTCATATGCTCCACTTTCTCGATCCATCAATTATACCTGATGAGTCACAATGCAACTTAAACATTTCTCAAAAAGTACAATCTGAGAAAGAGGGAAATATACAAAATGTGAATAATCTTGTAAATAATTCCGACAATGAATAAAGGTAATTAAGGAATATTAGGTCTCTGAAATGTATTTTGCTTGCTATTATATTTCCTACTCCATTATAATATGTTTTAAAAGTATCATGTATTTCTCGACCGTGTCGTATGTGACCAATATTTCTGTCATTTGTCATATGTCTGTTGTATAGGTGTCATTTGCTGATGTCCTTCTACACTTACTTGCTGCTCGACAGTATGTAACTCCGTTGTAGTGTACAGATACTTCCTTTGTGTAACCAACATATTATGTAAAGTGCAAGTAGATAGCACAATGGTCATTATCTTACCAGATGACAAACTAATTGTTGTTAATAACACCCGGAAAATTTTTTGTTGCCTAAATTCCAAAGCTACTTTCTATCATCCCCTTGCACGAGATAATCTGTAACTAAAAATAGTTTTTTCTTGAGTAACATTGTTTAACGAGGCTTCATAACGTTATGATTTAGAGGAAATACGTCGTCTCCAAGTACGACATGGGGTCTCTTGCTTTTTGGAATATCTAAAATAGCGGTGTTATTGAGACTCTATTTGCATAAACTCCAGCATCACCTACTCTACCATTGGTACCAACGTCAACATAAAGAAATTTATAATTTGGATCCGCTAGAGCAAATAATATGATACTGTTGAAATGTTTGTAATTGTAATAGTATAGGATGTTTGTAATTATACTGAATGTAACTCTTGTTTGGCATTTTCAATTGCAAAAATGTCGAAAATTTGAAATATAACACTTAATGAAATGTAACACAATATAATAGCTCATTATATGGAGAATTTTCTTTTCTACATATCTTCAGTACTGACTTAATTAAAATTGTGCAAAGAATGAAGCAGCTTCTGATATTTGTATAACAGATGCAACTATTTGAAGAAGAGCTGGTGGAAACCAAAGCTGTGGCTGTGATATGTGGATTTCACGTTTGTGATATATATAGCAACATGGTCGAAAACATCTCCAACATTTCTTAGACTACCTTGGAAGCAAAAATTGCTTAGTTTACTATGGAAACGTCTAAATTATCTTCCTTAGATGTGTTGGTCACTGGAACGATAAATATGGACAGGGCATTTGAAGTGTATCGGAAAAAGGCCCATACAAATAGGTACTTTTATCATCACATAAGTACATAAGTTCATTTGATCGACATTTGCGACCAATATTACTTTATGGACTATATATGTTCTAAATGGGATAAATAATAATAATCCGATATTTCGCATAATAATTACCATTAATTAACATACTTATAACACTTCTTCTGATAATTGCCTTATGGGCAACAAAGCATTTTCAATTATGGATGGTGTTAATGGATGCTACATACAATAGTAATAACAATTTTATTATGTCGCAAAGGATTACAATTTTCGCGACTACAGCCCAATAATTATAATAAGTATTCCGTTAAATCTCTCACCTTTCCCTACGCAATCTATACCCCTTTTCCGCATCCTCTATCCAAAATCTGTTGGCCCTTTCTTCATTACTACACCTGAACCTAGCAACTAGCCTCTTCCCCTTGTCATCCCCCTCCCTCATCAGGTACTTTTGTAGCCCCTTCGATATAACCTCCTAATATTTCGAATTATACCAACTTTTCCTTATCACTGTTTCTCTCTTGCATATCCACATCACTGTCCGTATTCTCCAACTGTTTCCACACTTCAATCCCATCTCTTCTCTTTCTGATCACCACGTTCGTTGAGTATTATCTCACCCTTCTATAGTACTCTTCCCTTCCTTTCTGCCCACAACGCCCATTGCCTGCTGCAATCTGTATGTAGCACTCCCCCAAGATCTTACAACGTCCTCTACCTTTCGGCCTTTCCTCAAAGCGCACCGCTCACTTACCCGCCTCCACCCTCAACTTATCTAGCTTCATTTTCTCCCCAACCATATATCCCGGAGTCTTCCTAGCTAATCCCTACATCCACCTCCAGTATCTGGTTTGCTCCTCTAAGAGCCCTTGCGTTTCCAACCTCATATTTTCACCCCATACATAACTACGCTTTCTACTAAGCTCTAAAACATTAAATTCCTTCTTTCTACATTTCTCCCAGAAATCCTCTCACTCCATCCCCAAACCTGTCCCATAATCAATATTTGCCCTCGTTGCCAACATTCTAATATGTCCTCATTTGTTGTTCTCCTTAAATCTATAACCCATGTATGTGTACTCCCTCACTTCCTCGATTACGTTGTCCTTGCATCACCAATTTTCAGTTTTTCTTCGATCCCCCTTACACAACTTCATCATTTTCATCTTATCAACGTTCATCCCTACATTCATTAATACAATTAAACGTACAATTTATCCGTGTCCAAAAGCAGATAAATATATTATATTTCTTAGTATCAATATTATGACCTGATGAAATAATTTCCAAAATTATTTCTCTACAATAAATTAAAATCAATATCTATGATCTCAGCAGTTAAATTGCAATTTCGAAGAGTCTTCGGCTGGTATTCCCATGATTAATAGTAGTACTGGGCAAGGTATCGATACTTCGATAACTTCTATACATTCGATAATTCGATACTTTCAACACTTTTATACTTTCAACTCTTTCAATATCTTGGATATTATCGATACCACTAAGGCATCGATACGTGATACCACTTTTAAGTTAACACCTAGCTATAATTACTATAGTTAAACTCTGTGTAGACTCTTTGACAAAACTAATTTTCTCTTTAGTAACACATTTTTCGTTAGAAATCTGAATCTTATCCGTCGGCATTATTTTGACGAAGACGGTGTTAGGTTTTGTCAAATGAGCTTTTCTTCTTTTAATACAAACTATTTGTGTTGGTACTAAAGAATCTCAGAAATATGTGCATGACCATCTGAATTAGTATCATTATCATATTTCTTATTTTATTTTGCTAGCTGCAAACCATCACAAACCCATTTGCTTATTACTTAGTTCCTTTATTCTTTATTGAGAATTGTCTGTACTTCTTCAAAGTAAAGACTTGAAAACATTTTCCTTTCAATGAGCTCTCGCCCATGTCTCTTTTATTGAAGATTTAAAGGAATCAAATCGTTTCCTCAGGCACCTTATCTTCATAGTTACAGGTGCACAAAAAGAGATGCTTTTCCAAATGATTTAATTCACTTAGAAATTTGACTCATCATCACTTAGAAGTTAAAAGGTTCCATCCAACCAGACCTTATTCGCTTTTATTTTTGAAGACATCTTCTTTTCTATGTGGTTTCGACCATATCTTTTTCAAAAGAATCAACAATATACAAAAGAATTGAGCGGACTAAATCTTTTCAAAAGATTTAGTCCGCTCAAAAATGTCGCAAGATGAGGGTGACTCAATTTAAGTTTTGGTTGTAATTTTCTTTTTATCTTTAAACATCGTCTCTAAATTCAAAATTCTAACGTATATTGTTTTGGCATAACCTTTGGTAACTTATATTTTAAATATTTTGGCTTAAATTTTCAAAATTTGTGAGGTAGATTTAACATGAGTGGTTTAGAAAAAATTACAATATATATATAAGTTCAGATTTGTAAGAGAAACAACTATAATGTATACATTTAGAAGGTCCTTTCCGCAATTCATCTCTCTTTTACAACAACGTGTCCATTGACGTCGTGCCTGTTAATACCGAAATTGGCCAAACACGTGTGGCACCGAATATTTTAATAAATAAATAAAGAACATCGTTTAAGCCAAACCAAAGCTTTTCATTTTTAATATATCTCATTTTATGTTACTGGAAGAAACTTTATCAATAACAGCAAGGATGACTGCGAACTTAGCAGAACATAGAAGAAGGTGGTTCAAATCAAGAAGACGCCCTTCGGCTATACATCGAACGCAATGCAGCAATTAGTTAAATATTAATTTCTAATTTGCGTCAATTACTTCACTTTGAACCAGTGTATATTTTCACACAAACCAGTTTTAGTTTGTGTTGTTTAATGTTTGATAACAATTTTCATAATTTGGTATTTCCGATTTTCTCTGACTAACTCTATATAATTCCTGAATACTCAGGTGATAATTACAACAAAGAAACTTTATTATACAAACTTGTTGTACATAATGTGTCAAAGAAATTTTAGAGCATCTCTATTTCCTCCAAAATAACCGGAAAACCGTGTACATCATCTGTATTAATTAACCTTTGTAGTTCAGATTTTAGATGTCGTTATAACTTGAGTATGACCTAGTTATAAAGTTTTACAGGCTTTAGTGCTAAGAGTAATTTAAAGAAGCATATTTATAGAAGTTTTCGGTCCCAAAATTTTAAGATAAGAGGGCTACAAGTTACTAGATTTTAAACGTAAGTCGAGATTTACAACTATATTTTTATCAATTTTATTATTTTGTTTTTAAACAAGTAAATATTCCTACATAAATTTTGTTTTTATCTTTAACAAACTCGTCGTTATCTCAAGGTTCGAATCGCGTGTTTATTTTTTGACAAAAAGGTTAAATTCCTTGTTTTGCGAACATTCGATTCGATTACAGTCAGTTTATGAGATACTTTTATTACGAATACAATGCATAACTCGGGTTTTAAGGTAATTTCCTGTACTTATTATAAATTAATTATCATCGCTTCTTCTTTACAGATTGTTATTGCGATTTTTTTTGCTTTGTTTATTACCGCTGTCTTTTGTGATGATGAACTTGCTTTTAATAATCCTTACATTGGTGATATAAAACCAATAAAAATACCAAAGTCTTCTTCTGGTCAATTCATTCCAATACCTCCACTTCCAAATAATGCAATTGAAAGAAAACTTCTTATGGACGTAACTGATCAATCTTTACAATACATTCGATTTAGGAGGTCAACATTTTCCGGATATTTGAAAAACGAAGATAGAAAGAGTGTTTATTCTGGAAGTATTTGGAAACAACTTTTACACAAACATTTTTAGTATTATGACAAAAATAAAAATTTTTATTAAAAAACCTTTTTTGTTTGATCGTTTGGTTTTAGGAGTAACTCGTAAGAACGATCTTTCCAAAAGAGCATCCGGAGACAATTCCGGGTAATTTATAACTGTACCAGATGTATTTTAAATTGCCACCGTGACGGTATAGAATTTATGTAAGAACGTGGACCGATTGGGGGATTCCTACGACGGTGGCATGTATTTTCGTCGGTTATGCGTTTTATGAACGTAATATTTTAGAGGGCGCGCTTTATGTTTGGATCAGCGTCTTTATGATCTGGGTACTGCATTATTCCGAGACCATATTCAACCGATCTCTATTGTATCTTGTAGATTCTTCGGCTTTATCGTCCAATATCTGACCGCAAACATTCTTTACGGACCTATCTGGTAAATATGACACTTTGGTTATTCGAAATGCATAACGTACTTTCAAACAAACATTTCGATCAAATAATATATAAGCTGGTTGGAATCATATATTAACATGATCTATATTTGTTTATTTTACTGTATTGACGTAATATGTACATAAATTATTGACTTCTGTTTTGTGGTACACATCGAAATTGTAAATGTATGTACCAATACAAATAGTTAAATAAAAAATAAACATAAAGCTGTTTTATTTCCCCACTAAAAGACCCCCCGACTTTTTCCTTCGACTCTCATTTCGACGAAGTATACCTTTTTCCGTTCGAGAATAAAGAGAAAGCTTTTTCTGGTAGAGAAAAAAGCACCGCTTTGACTCTCGCAAAGAAACACTCCGCGGGAAATTTACGATTTGCACAAAATTATCGGTGTGGATGGAGTGGCTCTCGTTCCTCAATACAAAACTGTGATATTTTTCGTTGAAACGGCTTATTCCGAGAGTGGCCGAAAAAGGTAGTAATAAAATCGACCGGATTATATCTAAATGGGATTGAATCTTGTTCCAAATTGCACGGAGAGCGTTTACCAACTGTATTATTAACTTTTACGTTCAATTTTACGTCCGAACATTATACTATAGACTTATATTAAAAAAAGTTATGAAACTGCAAATTTAAAGAGTTGATTATTAAAAATCATGAAATTATTCTGTTCTGGGGATTTAAACAAAGAAATGTTTTTAAACACCATGCAGTGTCGTAACGTGAAAAATTTTCATACTTGAAATAACGAGAAAAACAATTTATTAACATAGAGTAAAAGCGAACGGTTTCGATTACAAACGACAAATGTGATTGAGGAATGTTGTTCGCAAATGTTCAAGTTGATGGCCATTATTATCCAACAATGGTGCTAATGCGTTCCAAACGTTACGATACAGGTCATTACGAATAACGCGTATATGTCTTTCAATTTCCAAATTCAATGCATCGATTGTTCTAGGTTTGGTTAGATACATTTTGACATTGATATGTCGACACAAAATGAAGACCATGAGTGTGAAGTCTGGGGAAAAACAAGGTATTTAATGGTACTCATCGTCCCATCCATTTGTCTGGGAAAGCTGCATCGAGGTGAAATTGTACATCTCGATGGTAATGGGAATGCGTTTCATCTTACTAAAAGTAAATCTCAGCGTCATCTGAAATTTGTAGTCCGACTAACTCCTAAAGCAAATTGAGGTAACTCTCATCAGTGACGGTTCACTGGTATTTAGTATTACTTTGGGTTCGATCACTCCAGATAAGATTTATGCATTGATCGAGAGATTTCTGCACCTGTTCTGGAGCAGAGGTTTCTTTTTTCCAGCGTTCATGGATGTCCGTGGTCATTCAAACAATTCCTTGTTGCTCTGGTCGGTTCCGTAAGCTTCAAATTTATCTTATGAAATTCTTTCTGAATCGTCTTTACACTTCCATCCTGCTATTGGGTTTCAAACTAATTGTAGGTTGATTTCCTGCCATGGTGTGATTAATTAATTATACGTGTAATACAAAAACGCAGTGTGTAGTTAAAGTGTGAGTGCATTTTATGAGACACCTTTTGTTGCCAAGAACTGCTTTTAAAAGCAATGTCTTCAAACTAGACTGGTAATAATGAATATATAATTGATATATATAATTGATAACGACATCCTTCCCCTAGGATACTGTTTAATTTTCCTGTGGGTATCTGAGTGGAATATGTATTCAATATGCAACTTGAGGTCGTAGATATCCATGGTAGATGTCCAGAACGTTGCTTGTTGACGCTCTGGACGGTTTTATTTAGTTCAAATTTGTCTCTAATGCGAGCAACGGTCAGTCGCGTTGATAATTTAATAGCATTTTCAAACTTTCAATAACATTTTCCGACAAAATCTCTCTTTTCGGAACTAATTTGATTTCCTGCCATGCCCTAATTAATTAATTCATTTGAAAGAAGTTATATTTAAAGCAGTTTCTTCAAACAGCTCTATGTACAAGTTAGCGCACATGAAAAATATTTTTCCCGAATATTCGTGCAGAAAATAAAATTGCATCTGTATGAAATATATGAATGAATTTTTTTTCGATAATCTATTACCAACTAAATTAAACATACAGCCTATACCATGTTAGTTGAATCAAATTTCATCAAAGATCACTACGTCAAATTATTGGAATTAATATTAAACATATAAAAGTCATTGGCGGTGGAACGGCAAGTCGGCTTTTATAATTGCAGATTCGAGAAATAACGTGGAAATTATAAAGGTCCGCCATAGCTTGCGAATACTAAGTGTTGCTTTCAAAGGAATCAATAATGTGCTTATTGATTTTTTCCTTTCTGCGAATTTTAGCTAAACAAATAGCGTACCGATTATTATTGTCGTTTTGAGAAATAAATAACCACATGGTAAAATACGTCCAATATTGAAATTCAAATAAATTTATAACTTTTGTCTTCAATTTTAGAACAACACAGTGCTTTATGTAAACTTTTTCAACGAAGTGAATTAACACTCATAGATACTTTGTAATAAGCTCAAGCACAATTTAATAAAATCAAGACATATCTAGGGAACGTGGCATAAAAGAATAAAATTTTGCGTACTTTTAGAAATGTTAATGGTTTAAAAATAACTATAAAATAGACGATATTATTATGTTAACATTTATTAATATATACTATATGACATATACTATAGTCATATATGCTATATGCACAAGATTTTATATCTTTTGGTTTCCAGATTATTATCCTGCGATTTTAATTATGGTCTAACGAAAATTGAAAAATTTGGTTTAAAATACAGTCCTTTTATTACTTACAAATCTATAGTAAGCGAACATCATAACGATTTAAAATATGCATTGCAGAAAAAAATTAAAATTCATTTGATTAAATCAATTTGAAAAATATATAGGATATGCTGATGAGAGTAAAATCATATATGAATGACGGAAACAATGTAAATTTAAATAATATATACCGAGTAGTTAAAACCAAAAGACAGTAAGGGGAAGATTTAAAATTAATGCCATATTCAACATATTGATTGTTCAATAATAAGAAATTGTGAATTGTTGTTGTTTGTTTTGTTAACGCGCCATCATACAACCAATTAACTAATTCCCTAGGGGTCACTGAAGTTTCTTTTTTGAAAACATCTTTTTTACATGTAAAAGTCACCGATGATCCTCATGGCACTGCAGTAACAACTCTAGTGCCATGAGGAACCCCAGGATTATTCAAGGGTAAATAACATAGATCCTGATTTACAAACATTTTCTTTGTATTTTCAATGAAGTTTTGTAAAACATGGAAGACGCATATACTTGTCACAAACATAAGATCTTGTGAAAACTAATTTTCATCGTTTTTGTGTAATTGAACGTTCTTCTTTTGCAGCTTCTGCGTAACAATTTGTACATATTCTTCTTCTGCGCCGATTGTACTTATCTTTCACTTTGCACTAAGCTGTGCTTCAGGGAATCTGAACGGTTTGGAACAACGTCACTCCCTCCAATACCTAGCACCTAAAGCATGAATTTTCCTTTTCTGAAATTGATTGTAAATGAAAAGCGTATTGACTACAGCAGTATTCAAATGCTTCTTTTTCATTTATATACTTTTTCACGTTTGTCCTCCTTTCTTTAGTATTGTTGTCATGATATCCTTCGGTAAGTACTTCCTGTTCTTCCTTAGGATACTAATAAATGAGTATCTCTGCAAAAGTGTAACTGCCAATGGCACTCATGTATAAAAGCATTAGTACAACTCGATCAATATCCACTACTATTCTCGTTCCTTCAGATAAGTATGGCACTACAAGCTCCATAACTACTCTTTCAGCAAGTGCATCAGTAACTATTCGTTCAGAATACAGAATAAGTTCAATGTATAATCAGTTGGTGTGCACACCTTGAACATTTTCACTTCATACTTATGACTGTTGTTGGGAATGTACTGTCTGAATATCGGCCACGAAAAGGAATCATTGTTTCATCAACACCTATCATTCCAGGCACATATTTATACATTGAATCATTTTTCATCAAAATTAATGAATTTCGGCAATAGTTGAAATCTATTTCTGCCCATTATTTTTGGAATAAAAACAAATGAAGCAATGAAACAAAAATTCTATTTTTGTATAAAATACTGGTGAAACAATAATGGGCTATTTTAGGATACTTTACAAATCCCATATAAAGAAGGACAGCAAAAAACTTGTACATTCCATCTAGATTGGTATCCACCCATTTATTGATTTTGGCCGAGTAATTTAGTTAAGTGTTTTGAATAGTAGTTACAACATTTTTATTAGTTTTTCGAACAATAACACTGAAAACTTCTTGATTTTGTGCATCAATGCTATCAATTTTGTATGATTCTGAACTGACGTTTCAGGATCCACCTCATCCCCAGATTACGATAACACAGCATCCACCCCAAATTCCAAGCAGGATAATGAAAGTAGGCTTCATTCAGAATCATCATCACTCTCAGTGTGGCTGCTAGTTCATGTTCTTTAAATTTTTTTTATAGGCCTATGTTTAGTTACACCACTGGGCTCTGGTTTGGAATTCATGGTGAAATTGTGATATTACAAATAAACTCTAATTATCACAAGAGTACTTGATCATTAATAATAAGTAAAGAAAGTAAACATTCAGGAACTAACTTCAAAATTGGTTTTGAATAGAGGATCCACTGTGATCCTGGCGACATATTAGTGAAATTTTTCTGAGTAGCATCTGGGATCCTCATGGCAGCCAACGTGGCAATGTGTTAATTGAAAATTTAAACAGTAACCAGTTTTGCTGTATAACAGAGTCAATATACAAATAGGTACAAAGTTTAGCTCAATATTAATACTATTTTGAATTATGTTTTTTTATTACATGCGATTCATATTACCGCACATTTTTTTTTATTTTAGACAAAACTGCACATACTTAAAACATGCGCACATATATCTAAATGTGTAATAATGGAAGTTAGTAATGTACAATATTAGAGGGATCACTGGTGATGACTGGTAATTACGACGACATCACTCTCCGTAACAGCTTAAGTAAGTTCCTAATCCTGCTCGTATTCCTTTATGTCCATCATTACGGTGGTAAATACTTCATCTGTAGGCTGTTAATTTTTCTTTTTACACTACATGAAGCATTTCTTTCGTTTACTCTTGAGTGGGATTGTGATAGTTTCGCAGATTTTTACCGTTCTTGCAATGTCTTGCTCAAATTTCTTACCCAACAATATCGATTTTTTCGCCCAATATTTTTAATATTTTCTCGTGACTTAATTACTTATTCATCAATTTCTTCTACACAATAAACTACGGTATTGTTATTTTAGATTGCTATGGGTCTAATTAGACAGGACCTACATAAACATTGTATTACATATTCTATTGTTATCCCGTCTGGTCCATTTATATTGCATAATTACATTAGTTAATTAACATAATACATCAAAAACAGGGTAGAATAATTTGCAAAGTTATTTTATCTAAATTAACAAAATAATTGTTTATATTGTGTTAAGAGAAAGCATAATAATGCAAATTCAAAATTTTATTTAGTTATTTCCTCTTAATTAAATAAAATAAAATGCGTTTAAATAAGAAATAAAATATTATGGAATATTAAAACTCCAAGGATCGTAATTAAACGCCAAGGATGCAATAAAGAACTTTATGATTGTGATATTTTATTGGGTATAACCTTAATTTTAGACTTTACTTATACTTTTATTGGAATCTATAACGCAAGAATAAAATATTTTATAGTTTACAGTGGAGTAGAGAGTGAACCTATTAAATTTAAAGTTCATAGACCTGCTATGCAAATTTATCGATACCTACATAAACATGCGCAAAACTTTCTCGTTAAAGTGAATCCCCTCGTTTCAAATTGATTTCATTGAAAACTTAAACGTAGAAAATTTATGATGTTATAACTCAAAAAATACAAAGACACTTCAAATACGAACAATACCGACTTTATTATTGTAAAAAAATCGATTTCCAATTAAACGAGCGTAAAATGGGTTTTACCTAAAATTAATGCCGACCAAAATGTTTTGTTAGCAAAATATTTTGGTTAAACAGCAAACATGGACATAGCAATTTCCGAATAATTGGAGTCGCGGTATTGCCGGGAAATACTTTATGTGTTTTGTGACCTGTGATTAAACGGAACAATGAACGAAAATCCCGCATTTGTTTTGGAGTGTTAAACAAATCCTATACTCCACCATAAATCGTACTTTACATAGTCATGTAATTTACATATTCGTATTAACTCGTCCTTAAAATAACAATTAGTTAATGCAATTCAAAGAAATTCCAATACTTAATTTCGTTTAGTTGAAACAAACGGGTCATTCATTTACTACAAAAATAATACAGCAAGAATACTGCTTCAACAAGTAATTAATGCTAAACAACTTGCGTTTAAAGCTGTCCTAGATTGCATGCGTCTGACATTTAATTAATTTGTGAGATTATTAAATTATTTTTATCGCTTAATGAACTCATCTTGAACTTTGTTGATGTTAAACTCAAACGAAAATAATCTTTCAAAATTTGTACTTCCCCATCCAACACAGATATAAATTACGATCCAATCATGCTTACCCAATCAGTCCTCACTTAACCTTCAAGAATTTAACAAGAACACAAATTATTAAGGTAAAATATTTTAATTCCAATATAAATCATCTTATTTTAACGTACCTAGATGTTCAAAATTGTACTCTTCGCTTGCTTCATTGCTGTGACATTTGCGTTCGTCGATAGAAACTTACAAGACTATGAACGAAGACGATTAATGCAAGAAAGGGACCAACGTGAAGCTGAAGCTGCAAGACAACGCGAATCGACTCAAACTCAATTTCGCCATCGTTTCTACAGGTCGATAGATCAAGATTTCGAATCAAACTCTGATTTAGAAGAGGAGCTACGAGATGACTTAAGAATTCTTGGGCTGACAAGACCTGAATATGGCGTTGGAAATCGTAAAAATCGTCAATGAGCAATGAAAATATAAATTTAAATAAAATAATTAATTAAATAAAAATTGAGTTTAACTTAAAGCACATTAATTTTGGTTTAGCAGCCTAAGTACAGGTTCCCATCAACACACATTAAACGATGCCGCACGCAGATTAAAATTAGTCCTTGTTAATTTACCGGGATTAAATTTAAACCCATTGCAAGCTAAACACCACTCACGTTGCCATAAACCTTTGTAATTACAAAATATTAAATAAAATAGACGCGAAACTATTTTGTTTTACCTGCATCATCCATATTTTAACGGCAAATCGAATATTTCGTTTCACATCATAGCTATTGTAATGAGATTTTATTTTCACTGCGCTCCGTGAATAACAGAAATGTCATCGATTAATTACTAACCCGCTTTTATTTTTTGGAGAGTGCATTGTTTATATTACAATTTGATAGACAGATTTTGCATGGAATTGTATTACAGCTGTAAACCTCCGGTTTAAAAATCGATTTAAAAGTATTTTTTGGATCATTATATTAACAGATTTTTTGGTTCGGATTACTCAATTTGCAATATATATTACTACTTTGGTCTAACAGAAAATACGAGATTGGAACAAAACAACTTAACAACGATTTACACGCGAGAAAGAGTATGTGAGAAAGTATGTATATCATGTAAAAAACATATCTACAAATATAGAGAATCCGCTTAGAAGAGAAGGAAGGAATCGTAATAAATAGAAACAATAGTAAAATCATGGAAAGAATGAGGAGACATTAATGGATGATTAGATGGACAAAAGTCGAGATGCTACAAAAGTATGAATACCTGGGAGCAATAACACCAAGGATCAAAAAATACGCAATAGAATCGTAAGGTTCGTTCATTGCCACATAAATAGTATTGTGATGAAAGGTCGAACCCAAATCAACCTAACCCCACCAACTCAACTGCCACTTTCGTAGGAAACATGAACAATGTTGAACAGACACAAATCGAAAAGCGGCAGATATGAGGTACCAGCAAAAGATTAAGGCGCAAAAAAGATTATGTTTAATATAAGATCGGTTCGAAGGAGAGGACGATTTACACCAAGATTCCAAATAAGGAGGGTCTAAATAAGATTGTATGGACAAGAAAGAGAGCATCGCCGAGGTGAGACAAACAACTAGAGGTAGGAAAACATATCGAAGATGGATTCGAGATCCAACTTCGTAAAGTAGATTACGATCAAGAGAAAGAAGGAGAGGTAGAATCCTTTGATTTCTGATGAATAAATTTAATGAATAAAAGTATGAATACCTAGGTCACTTAGGGTAGGTGTACCTAGGAATACTTTGATTAACTTTTGAATTTTGTCTTAAATGAGAGTCTACTAGTAGAACTTCCAGTACACATTATTTTGTTTCTATTAGGAAATAATGCCAAATACATTGTTCATCATACTCCTTTACATATTCACTAAAATATTGATTAAAATACATTGGGTTGGGTTGAGTTGGCTTGGGCTAACTTAGCATGGGTTGCACGTCTAGAGACAGGAGAGAAGGCCGTCGATAACAGAGGGAAGATACAATGAAAGTTAATATCTTCCCATTCTGGGGGTGAGAAATTTCGAGTCAGGATGAAAGTACCAAGCCAGTATAGAAAAACCTCCAAAGGGTTTGGCATTTTGAGGCTACAATTTTTATTATTTTTCATATATTACTTTTTCCTTATTTGAAAGTTTATGATTTTTCAGTTATAACCCAGGCACCATTAATGATTTCTTATTTTATTCTTTAGAAATATTATAACTAAGGCTGAAATAAATAGTTTAAAGAAATTATTATTTATTAATGTACCTATTAATTTTCAGTAGTAGAGCAATGAATTTAAACAAAGACGCCGAAATTTTGCAACGCATAACCGCCGAATACGTGGGTTCTTTGGGTACACAAGCACCCTATGAAATTGTTAATGATTTTATCGGGATTGAAGTGATCATCTTCAATTATTTGTTTAATTTTAATGTACTATTGAGTTACCCCTTCTTAATTCAGTCCTATTGTAAATGATTTTTTTGGAGAGCGTATATTTGAATTGAGACACTTCTAAAAGACTTAAAATGCTTCCAGAAGGCTTCATAGTTCTTGTAAGACACAAAATGCTTTCAGAATACTTGAAATACTTCCAGAAGAGTTGAACTATTTTCAGAAAACTTGAACTGTTAAGAGAGGACTTGATATTTCCTCCGGAAAACCTGCAACGCCTACAGATAACTTGACACTGCTTCTAGAAGACTTGAAATGCTGCCAAAGGGCTTAATGCTGCTTTTAATGGACTTGGCGTGTTTCTAGACGACTTGATACTGTTTCTCGATGAATTGATACTGCTTTCCAAAAACTTGACGTGGTTCTGGAAGGGTTCAAATTGCTTATAAAAGACACAAAATGCTTTCAGAATACTTGAAATGCTTCCAGAAGGGTTGAACTATTTTCAGAAGACTTGAAATATTCAGTAAGGACTTGATATTGCCTTTAGAAAACCTGACACGCTTCCAGATAACTGGACACTGCTTCTAGAAAATTTGAATTGCTTCCAGAACATGAAATGCTTCTAAAACACGTGATATTACCCCTGGAAAATTTGAAATGCCTCCGGAAAACTTGATACGGCGTCTAGATGACTTGATATTGCCTCTAGAAAACCTGAAACGTCTCCAGAACTTGACATTGCTTCTAAAAGACTTGAAATGTATTATATATATTAAACAAAAGACTTGACATTTGTTCTAGAAGAGTTAAAATGCTTCCAAAAGACTTAGTGCTGTTTCTAAAGGACATGGAATGCTTCCAGAATACTTGACTGCACGTAAAACTGCTTACAGAATACATTTTTATCGCAAAAAACAAAATACTTTTGATAGAATGTGATTTCGCTTCCAAAATATCAAATACTGTTCAAAAATATAAAATTTTCATCACAGAAGTTCGAAATTGTCGATTAAAGATTAGATACCGCTTGTAAAACTGTAAACACTACTGGCGGAAGATATTTCCAGTGCAATCGAACTATAAGCGCCACATACGTGGGTGTTTTTCATTTTATTTTTAAGAGCCGTCATTCGACTTTCCCCAATTTAGCTCTTTCAACAACTATACGTATTTTCAAAAACAGGTGCCTATAGAGTCGCAAATTAATATTATGACACTCATTATCAAAAAGGTGTAGAACAATGTTTATGTACATATCAGCTTTATACTTCAGAAAACGTTGCTTTTTCTTAATAACGTTCATAAAATCAATAATTTTTTATACATGGCGGGGTAGAATAAAAGTTCGGTTTTGAAATGAGAATAACTGTGATAATAGCGAAAAAGAAATGTTTATAAAAAAAGTAAAGTTTGAATGTTTCCATTTATCAATGAAAAATTGAAATTATTTAAATAAGTTCTGAAAATTAAAACTTGCGTCGACGGAGAATTAACACAAGAAATATTTGCTTCCAACAACTGGTATCAGAGCACATACATCCAGAGTTTCAATGGATGATGGGCATCTTATTTTCCTTGGAAATGCGCCATGTTTCATTCCTAATTATTTTTTATGTGAATAGCTAAAGGCATAGATCGATAAACTTATAAATTTACAAAAGTTGAAAGAAGCTATCACAACATCTGCCTAACATCTCCAAAAAAATAATGTGACTTTTTTATAGTTAAATGGTAACATCTAAACTTGACTCTTTCATAAATAAACTCAGTTACTCTCGTTTCAAAGAAGCCCTTCCAATCTGCCCCACTCTGTAGTTATAATTTGTAGAACTCGTGTAAAGATGTAATTTTTTAAAGTGAGAAGATATTCTAAATAATTTGAAATTTTTTTAAAAATTCCAATCTATAAAATTTGTCCAAGCTAATTTTTTAAACGAATATATTGATTGAAATTATATATTTAAGCCTTAGCTGCATCGATATGAGAAATCATCAATTCTCTTAATGACTTATAAGTGAAAAACTAAGAAAACAAACAGCAAGATAAGACAAATATTTTAGAAGTCACTAAAAGAAGTTCGACCGTACTCCACCAGACAATGACCCCGAAAATATACTACAGTTTTATTGAAGTGAAGTAATAAGGACATCCATAGGCAGGAGAGAAAGACGCCGGTAATAGAGGGAAGACACAACGGAAGAGATTTGAATATAATTACGAAAGGTCTTCCTAAATAAGACCTAATCCTTGAGAAGGAAGGGCTTGATTAAAGGAAAGAGTGGTCAGATACCATTGTGGCAGTGATGAAAAAGCGAACTGATACTGAGTGAATGATGTGCGGAAGTGATGATAGCTGTGCGAATACCATTGGGAACACATGTTGAATTGATGCAGTAAGCTGAGAGAAGAAAGGAGGTGAAGCGGTAAGTGGGACAGATTAGTCCCTCTTAAATCGTACAATTAAATTGGATACTCTAGATTGTTGTAAATACTTCTGGAACTAGTAGTATAACCTAAAGTACTTCAGAAATCAGCATTGGTCCAAAAAACCCCAACACCTCAATAAGAAATTTTCAAAATTGAGTAACTTTTTTCTTTCATTGCCTAAGCCAGGTTATGTGTACTTATCGTGTTTAACAGGCAATGAAAAAGCCTGTTCTGGTCAAAGGTTGTGCATCTTTATCATCTAAACCAAAGAATCCCAATCCTTTTCGTTTCGTGGTTCCCTAAATAACCACAATTTTTTATCAGTGCTTTTTAATCACTGCTCAAAATAATATATTAAGTTCTGATTATAATACCTTGATTTAATCCAAATGACGTGAGCTTCGTCTAATAGTATTGTATTATTGCCAACATATTTTGTGTTTTAGTAACAAAAAACAAAAAAAAATTCAGTTAATTGTCAAGTTATAAAAACTGTTGACACCAAATGTCTTCTCTCAGTCTCCTGTTATGATTCCACTCTCAGGATCAAAACGGTATTATCGTATAGCAACATTCTTTTCATCAATTTTAATCATGTTTTCTTATATGATATTGGAATGACGATATCTACCCATTCGCATCTCCCCACTATAAAAGTGGTGGAATCGTGTTCGTCCCATAAAATGATTTTTGAGCATATTCTATTTATGTCGAAAATGTGCTAATTCTAATCATAACTTTATTTTATTTACATAAGAATACTTTTAAAAATGCTTCTAAAAGACGTGATATTACCCCTGGAAAATTTGAAATGCCTCCGGAAAACTTGATACGGCGTCTAGATGACTTGATATTGCCTCTAGAAAACCTGAAACGTCTCCAGAACTTGACATTGCTTCTAAAAGACTTGAAATGTATTATATATATTAAACAAAAGACTTGACATTTGTTCTAGAAGAGTTAAAATGCTTCCAAAAGACTTAATGCTGTTTCTAAAGGACATGGAATGCTTCCAGAATACTTGACTGCACGTAAAACTGCTTACAGAATACATTTTTATCGCAAAAAAACAAAGTACTGTTGATAGAATGTGATTTCGCTACCAAAATATCAAATACTGTTCGCAAAATATAAAATTTTCATCTCAGAAGTTCGAAATTGTCGATTAAAGATTAGATACCGCTTATAAAACTGTAAACACTACTGGCGGAAGATATTTCCAGTGCAATCGAACTATAAGCGCCACATACGTGGGTGTTTTTCATTTTATTTTCAAGAGCCGTCATTCGACTTTCCCCAATTTAGCTCTTTCAGCAACTATACGTATTTTCAAAAACAGGTGCCTATAGAGTCACAAATTAATATTATGACACTCATTATCAAAAAGGTGTAGAACAATGTTTATGTACATATCAGCTTTATACTTCAGAAAACATTGGTTTTTCTTAATAACGTTCATAAAATCAATAATTTTTTATACATGGCGGGGTAGAATAAAAGTTCGGTTTTGAAATGAGAATAACTGTGATAATAGCGAAAAAGAAATGTTTATAAAAAAAGTAAAGTTTGAATGTTTCCATTTATCAATGAAAAATTGAAATTATTTAAATAAGTTCTGAAAATTAAAACTTGCGTCGACGGAGAATTAACACAAGAAATATTTGCTTCCAACAACTGGTATCAGAGCACATACACCCAGAGTTTCAATGGATGATGGGCATCTTATTTTCCAAAGAATCCCAATCCTTTTCGTTTCGTGGTTCCCTAAATAACCACAATTTTTTATCACTGCTTTTTAATCACTGCTCAAAATAATATATTAAGTTCTGATTATAATACCTTGATTTAATCCAAATGACGTGAGCTTCGTCTTATAGTATTGTATTATTGCCAACATATTTTGTGTTTTAGTAACAAATAACAAAAAAAAATTCAGTTAATTGTCAAGTTATAAAAACTGTTGACACCAAATGTCTTCTCTCAGTCTCCTGTTATGATTCCACTCTCAGGATCAAAACGGTATTATCGTATAGCAACATTCTTTTCATCAATTTTAATCATGTTTTCTTATATGATATTGGAATGACGATATCTACCCATTCGCATCTCCCCACTATAAAAGTGGTGGAATCGTGTTCGTCCCATAAAATGATTTTTGAGCATATTCTATTTATGTCGAAAATGTGCTAATTCCAATCGTAACTTTATTTTATTTACATAAGAATACTTTACAATACTATAGATGCTAAGATTCAAACTAAGGAGGAAGTAGACAAGATTGTGTAAAGAAGAGGGAAAGCATTACAGATGTGCGAAGAACGACTAGAGATAAGAAACAAATGATTGATCTAAAGTTCAACATCGTAAAGAAGAACTTGAGCAAGAGAAAGAAATGGAAGTAAAAACTTTTGCTTATAGATGAATAAATTTAGGTAACAAATGGAAATGATGAAAATTAGATTAAATCGTAGTTAATAAATTAGCATCCATATTTCAACCGCGTCGTTAGTCGACTTTAACCACTCCAAGAAACGTTGCTATAAATTTTGCTGGTATATCGTGTTATGATAAGTTTTGTGTAAAAAAATATTATTAAAAAACTTTGGTTTGTAATTTTCATAATCTAGGTTATCAAACTTATTATTGAACCATTAAAAACTGTACTGTTCAAGAAGGTTTGAGTATACGCTATAAGTAAAGAAAAGGCATAACATCACGTCGTGAACCCATCTCTTTATTTAAATATTTCAGTCGAATAGTCGAGTACCTTGGTCGTATTTTTATATTGAAATTTATTCCCATTCCGCCCAGGCCAGCCCAAGTCCGCCGTATTAATATTTCATAAGTCATTCATTCGTCTTAGCCCCCGGACAAGTTTATTCGATGCAACTTTGCGAAACGCCCCGGGCAAAATTCGACAGAAGTTCGGTTGAAAAATTACTTTATGCGCACTACTTCAACCTTCGAGAGTCTAAACTTTAACGAAGCACACCTTAACGGATCACGTATAAATGGGATGTAAATTGGTTTCCTGCACGATACCCTTACGGAACAACGTTGCCAAACGCATTCTTTACAAAGTAAAAAGAAAATAAATGCGGAAACGACCCCGTTTTAAAACAAATTTCCCTTTAGATTCGACGTGCTAGTTTATAATAATTAAGTAGCATTTCGAATTCTATGAAGATCGTGTAATCGAAACAAACATCTGATAAAACATAAAACCACTCAGTTTGTAGGTTAAATATTTTCGGAAGTAGCAAACAACGTGTTAACATAACATATAATTTATATATATATTAAAGAAAAACTTAACCATATTCAAAAAGAAATCAAATCGTGCAAACGTTATGGTGAAATCCCAGAAACTAGGCAGCAACACGTATCTTCAAAATGAGGTCGTAAATCACAAGCTCCCGTGCCTCGTCCGAAAACATTTTAATATTCTTAGTGTTGCAGATGTACGCGCGAGTGTTGAAACTGCTGACAGTTTTCCGATTGTAGAAAAGCTTTTGCGCAAAACTGAACGGAAGAATACTACGTGTTTGCTAAGCTTGTTAACGGTTGTTTCGGAGCCAGGATTATTTTTGTAAATTAGAATTTCCGTTCATAAGGTCTGCTGTGGCCGCAGTTTCATTCCGCCCGAATGTAATTATAATTGAATTTTTAATTTGCGCGCACATTACTGTTGTTAGAGCCGGCGAGACAGGCGAGGGATGTTTTGGAATAATTACGAAATTAGACATTTAAAGTTTGGATTACGAGACTGAACGAGCTTTTGCGGGAGTGGAACAAGTTGCACAGCTTTAAAACGAATCACGAAGCGTTATTTTAATTTGACAGGTACGGGGCCCGGGTTCTCTCAAGTTTCGGGATTTATATTCCCTATGGCGCGCTTAAGGGCCTCATTTGATGGTACTTTGAGACTAGACGTACCGTGAAGGAAAGGAGTTTAATACTAGGAGGGCACGACATTTTCTACATCCCTATTTAGGAATGTTTCATTATCTATCGTACCCATTTGTGCCTAGCTTGAAATAAAAATTATTTGATACGAAATAAAAACTTTCTTTTTGCTTACTCATCTCATTTCATTATAATTTTAAGGGTTATATCCTCAGTGGATTTTGAGGGAAATTCGCGTTTCTGTTTCGTTAACGTCAAAGATTAAAATGGCGACGAGTAATAAGCCCGAAAGGAACGCGCAAGATAAAATCTCCATCTCCATTGCGAAGGGCGAATTGAAAACAGAATTACCCTACAAATAGCCGTCGAGGGAACTCTGCACTTCGCCGACACAAACAATGTACCGTCATCTCTTCCCTCTTGCACTTCCTTTCTTTGCCCATTACCTTGCGGTTTTTCTCAACGAAAATGTACTGCAACGTATATAGTGATGTTTTACTTTGTAATGAATGCGTTTTGCAACGTTGTCAGCAACGACACTTATGCGTTTCAAGTTGAAGGATATTTTTGTTATATTGGAAAATTTAATCCATATCTAGCAATCCTGGCTTAACGAATCAAAAACTATTCCTTTTTAGGTTGATACAGTCAGTAGTAAGCGACCTCGGTTTACATTACATTACATAAATTACATAACTGATAGGCGAACCACTGTGACCCTAAGGATCTATTGTGCACAGATAGATAACGTTATCATATTTCACCATGCAGTCCAATGCTCTTAACGAACATTAATACCTTGCTCGGTGAAAAGTCATTCAGACCGTTAATAGAGATAAATTCCGACCCAAATATCGAGCATCGGATTCGATTGATAGGAGGTACGTAGCATAAGACGCACATTAGTACTTTTCTGCTGCTACGAGAAAATGCAAGAAAAGAGAAAACCCAAACTATACGTAACACAACCAATGCGTTACGCACCCCTACTTTTTTACAAGATCGGAGAAAATCTGCTAAAAATCTACTAATCCGTGCCTATTATCAACCCCATTCAACCCATACTATTTAGATATTTATTGAAATCTACATAATACTTCAAATACAATTTCAAAAATTTTGTCATTCTAACTACTTTCATAAGTTATGAATTTTTACACTTAAATAACTGATTCTTTGTACAGACACAACCCAAACTCAGCTCAACTCTACACGAACTCAACTTAACCCAAGCAAACTCACTATCACGTATGGAGTTATACCTAGTTACATTGGTAAAAATGTCCATTCTTTATTGCATATTATGAAAGTACAACCTTTGCTCATGGAGATACCACAATTCTTAAGTCAAAGCACTTATGACATTATTATGAAACACATATATGATTTTGTAAAGGTTCGATAGTCTTATGAGTTATGCTGTACGAGAAGAAAGAGAATAATGATGGGCCAAATAAACGTCATTTGACTCTCGCCTGAATCATTTGTACCACTAACCATGAATACAGTATCAAAGCTGATAAACTCCATCTCCCATCAGGCTTTTTGCGATAGATGGGATGCGTCGCCAGCAGGTGCTTTTGCTAAGAAAACTCTGCTCTATCCTAACCGGAAGGGATCCACCCAATTTCTTGGAAAATCAATATGCGATTTCAGGCTTCTTACACACTTTTTCACCGGACACTACAGGTTACGTAAGCACATGTTTTGATTCACATGAAGATGGCAAATACATCTCTCTGTAGAGGGTGTGAAATGGAAGACGAGACGGTAAGTCATATTGTTTGTGACTGTCCCAAACTCGCGTATCTAAGGGAATCCATTTTCTGAATACCATGGCCCCAAATCTCGGCTATAAGGAAATATTGGACTGGTTTTCTGATCGTTGAATGAACGATTAACTGTGGGGATGTACAAAGGGCCCGCTGGGGCCTAAGTGCTGTGATACCTTTCATTCCTACATGCAACTACATACATACGTCATTTGACAGTATGTGTTGATGGGACATGGAAGAACGTGGGTTCTCTTCCTTGCATGGAGTTTCTTCTTTTATTAGATACCATACAGGCAAGATAATTGGCATTGTGATAAAAAGTGCTTATTATAAATGGTGCGAAATATGGGAAAAGAAAGTGATACGGCTAAGAATGAAGAGAAAAAGATAACACATTAGGATAAATGCTCTGCTAATCACGTAGGATCATCAGGAAAAATGGAGGTGGACGGGATGGTTGAGATTCTCCAGCATCTGCATCACGGATAATTCCAATATAACTCTAGCCTACATTGTATATTTGAATTGAAGTAAAACTGGAACTGACATTAGACCTAGAACTAGAATCATTTGGGTTTAGCCGTCTTGAGAGATGTACGGCTAGATCAGAATATTTCTAGATCCGGAGTTGATCTGATGATATAAAACTAGAACAAATACTAGACCTAGAAGTGGAAAGATTCGGGTTTAGCCGTGCGTTTATAGTCACACGACTAAATCGAAAACATTCCACTTCTAGGTCTAATATTAGTTCTAGTTTTATTTCAATGGAAATATACAGGATTGCCAAATCAATCTGTAAAGTACTCTATTTCAGAAACTATTCGTTGTAGGGCGGGTAAATCCAATCCAACCTAACCCTGCATATTTGAACTGAAGTAAAACTAGAACTGCCAGACCTAGAACTAGAATCATTCGAGTTTAGCCGTACATCTCTCAAGACGGCAACCGTGTATATTTCAACTGAACTTAAACAAGATCTAACAGTAGACCTAGAAATGGAAAGCTTTCCAAATCTTTCCACTCCAAGGTCTAGTGTTAGTTCTAGTTTTATATCATTAGATCTAACTCTACATCTAAAAACATTCGGGTTTAGCCGTACATCTTTCAAGATGGTTAAACCCGAATATTTGTAGAGCTAGATTTAATGATATAAAACTAGATCTAACACTAGACCTAGAAGTGCAAAGATTCGGAAGCTTTTCCACTTCTAGGTCTAGTGTTAGTTCTAGTTTTACCTCAATTGAAATACATAGAGTTGCCAAATCATTTTGTAAAATACTCTATTTCAGAAACTAAATATCGTACAGGCTGCTGTTAAAAAAATCTTATAGTCTTATGATGCGTAGCTAAACCCAATCCTGTGTATTGGAACCTGTAGAAGTCTTTTTAGAAAAGCTTGAAACAATATTAAAAGTAGTAACTTTGTATTTCTTGTCGATGCAAGTATACATTTTTATTGGTTTCACCGCATAATATTGTGCATATTTTGACCAATTTTAAACAGTACAAAATAATATATTGCTTATTTTAAATTGTAAATTCGGACCTTAGTTATAAGTTATAATTTATAAGTGACGACTAGCCATCTGCACCGCTGCCAAAAAAAAAATTACACCGGCATCCAACGTGTTCAGTGGGTTGCTGAAAAACATCAATATTACTTTAGGAATTTACCTTAGGCTAAAGACATCAAAGAATATCCTTATCATAATTAATACATTAATTGGTTTTAAAGTTTCAAATTCGTTCTAGAAAGAAATATGATAATAAGTTCATATTGTTACAAATTTTTTTAAGTTCAACTAATCTTGCAATTTTTTAGAGCCAAAATGTGGTAAGCTCAACATATGTAAAAATAGAGTTTTTTGATAAAAATGGATATTAATGAATATTTTACAGAGACTATATAGACCATCAATATTAAAAAATATCAATATTCCCGAGTTTTATTTGTTAGATAAAAGCATGATAATTATTAATTATCACAGTTTACTATTATTTGAAGTTAAACATCAGATATTTTGGGATAGTTCTACGGTTTATGAATTATTTACTTTTAAAGGTTATGAATTCTTAATTTTAAATAACCTATTTTTGATAAAGAAACAAAAACAAAGAACATTAATTTTGTTTTTTAGTATTATTTGTTGTTTGTATTTAATTAAAACTATTATCACTTAAGAGATTTTATTAATAGAAAATTGTCTAATTTTGTAACAATATATCTTATTTAAAGGCATAAAAGTGAAATTGCTTAAAAGGAATCCCCTTTTACGACGGTCAAAAGAGCAACGTCCTAATCCTAAAGATAAGATTGAACCTATCTGCGGGATTTCACATGGCAGATGAACGACTGAAAAAGAAAACACGGCCAAACAGCGGGACGCAGTGATTCCCCTTTATCCAATATGCAACAGATTGTGCGCGAGTTCAGAGTATATATACTCAGCTCGCTTCTCGTTACGAACCATAGAGCAAATCTCTCGACCGAGCAGCTCGACACACTTGGATTCCACACTGTCAACGTGCTCCTTCAGCAGATAAATCTTGTAAACAGTAAGTGCTTTCCTTGCCGGAATTAATAGCGCCATTTTCCACCTATTTTGTGTTTAATTCGTAATGGGAAAATTGTAAGCAGTTTAATTTACTGTATAATATTTGTTGTAGATGATGACCAAATGCATCGCTTTGTTTGCCTTGGTGGCTGCTTCCGCTGCGTATATTATCCCTGAGGATCAATACCAACAGTATTTAGTTGTAGGGCATTATGAACCGGAACAATATGAACATGTAGATATTGACGAACATGGTAGATATAGAAGATCTTTTGCCCCAGGTGCTCCACAAATTGGAGGCAGCACGGAGAATCCTTACCCCTGGAGTGTAGGAGGAAACGTTGATAGAGTAGGACCCGACACCATCGCCAAAATCAATGCTGGTCACAACACCGATCAAACTCAAGTTACTGGAAGTTGGAGCAAAGTTATTAGAGGCCCAAATAAGGCTAAACCTAACTGGAGCGTCGGTGTTCAACACAGATGGTAGAATTTACTAACACTTTGTAATTTATTCTTTTTTTTTAACAAATAAAATTCTTTAATAAAAATTAATTCTTTTAACGAATAGACATAAAGTCATATTGTGACAAAAACATCAAATCCGTCAATCTGAATCAGATTCATTCAGATTGATTAATCTGTCATGTTAAATCCTACTATGAATCGCAAATATCTCAATAATACTTTATAAGTGATCTATTATGTAGCAACGTTTCAAATGGTGAAAATCCACCATATTCTAGGAATGTTCCTAATATTGACCCACCATTCGTTGTCTTATCGTATCCTAAATAGAATTAAAGATCGCGACGACCCTTACAATCAAGATTACATTTCTAAACTAAAAATGTTACGCCTGTTAAAATACGTGAATAGATTAAATCACGAAAACATCCTTGCTGAATATGAAGATGGTTACCCAGAAGGAAACACCAAAAAGCCGGAAAAATTTCGATATCGTTATCATAAAAATAACATGCCGCTTCCTTTAAGTCTTAATTACGACGTTATAATTTCGGAGCCAATCAAAAGAAATGGGATCCTTTTTGATAACGGCGATAACAATAACAAAATGAAAACCTTAAATTATTACGATCTCGATGAGTATGATGAAAATGAAAGCAACATGGGTTATGACGACCTTAACTATCAAAAGATGTTCAAAAATTATATTCAACGTAATTCCGATCATCAACGCCAAAGAAACGCGCTATGTAAGATATGTAGAAGCAAACAACCTTGCCAATGTCGTCAACACCCCGAAAAAAAATTTAACAGTTTAAAGAACATACCAAAACTGAAACCCCCTTTAAAATCAAGTATTGTATATGAATACTCAGATGAAAATGATCTCCCAAAAATCGATTCCCCCCGCAACAAACACAAACAAAAAGGATTTCAACTATTTATGCTAAATGACGACGACGAGCTTGCATCAAGCTTCACACAAGATGAAATGAGAACCACTAGATCAACAAAACATTCTCAATATCAATCTGATGATGAATATAACACTTTTTCGACGAGAAATCATAAATATCGATGGAATCAAGAACGAAATAAAGAACGAAGATTTGATCCCAATACAAAATCGATTTATGTTAAAATTAGTGATTCCGAAGAAAGCGAAAACATATCTCCGCTAACGGTATCGCCCAAACACGTAAAAGAAGTCGATTATTCCGACAGCGACAGCACTGAAAGCGAAAAAGTGGTTCATATCCCACCTTTAAAGCATACAAAGATTCGAAATGACGTGGATTTTGATAAATTAACAACGAAACGTCATCATTTGTCAGATCTTTCGCGTAAAAACGAGTTTTCTGACGTTGAATTAGAAAGAGGTGAAAATATAGCAGCTGTGAATGACGAATACGACGAGTTAAAATCAACGAAAAACTATGTAACATCAACGTCTTCGCCAAGTAATACAGCTGAATATGATGATTATGGTTCATCAACTAACGGGAATGATTACGATAATTTTATAAATATTAATTATAATAAAAATAATGTTCCGTCTTATGACGAAGACAACATGGATTTGCTGAAAAAATCAAAAAAAATTAAAAACAGCGGATGCAATGGGCCTTGTGAACCGCCATCAAACGATTACGAAGTTGAAATCCCACCTTCCAGTACATGTTCGGGATCCTCAGGAGCTTCCCCTTGCGGAAGTCCATGCAACATGAATAAGACCCCCTGTGGTACAGAATCAAATCCTTGCGGTGTAACTAAAGGACCTTGCGGAACCCAAAAAAACCCTTGTCCCACACAAAAAAATCAATGTACCGAAAAAGTCCAAAACATGTTTGGGGCAAATGATGATAGTTTGATTCAAAATTTTCCAATGAATAATTTACGACCTTTTACCGGAAACCGCCTAAACTGGAACACTTATTCCAACAAGCGCCCAGAACCTTCAAACGATCTATCTTTCGATCCATACAAATTTGATTACGACGAAGCACGACAAGCCCATAAATTTTTTTCTAGCAATAACTACAAATCCAACGAAAAAACGATGCCAAAAGGTGATTGGGCTTCAACGAAACGACCGGACGGTTTTGTTGATGACGAAATTTTTAATTCTGAAATCGATGAAAAACATACAACCTCTATTGAAGGACGGGAAAATACAATGCGAAATCGTTTAAAACAACACAAAACGTTCGAAGGAACATCAAAAACAACGTTAGCTCCAAATACGAATGATTATGGATTAACTGATTTATCAACCCGTCCGGATAAACGAAACAATAAAAAACAACGTAATAGTATTAAAATTGAAGACGATGAAGATTACAATAATGATATGTTTATATCAACGGATATTATTTCGGTTGCTTCAAAAAATAATGGGAAAAATCCAAATAGGCGCGATAATAATGATAATAAGGTTAGTTACAATAAATAAATAATAGAAAATTGTAAAAAGTATGTTTTTATTAATAGGAAAATGATAGCAGAGTTGTAAAAGATGTAAAAAAGAAACAGGAAAGAAGGCAGGCTACAACATCAAGTCACTCAAAATCTAAAAGAAAGATTAAAAACAAGACTTGAAAAATAATTTAATTTTAAGAAGAAAGAGAATAATGGGTAGCTCAAGTAATATTTAGAGTAATTACTGTAGGAATAAGAACAGATTTTCTTAGTTAATATAACATGTGGAGTATTTTGAAATAAATTAATTAGTGTAAACTAAAATGCAACAATTGTTTTATTGTATGATAATCATCTTCTTTAAAAAATGAGTCCAAACACCATCAATTTTACTCAATACATAACAAAAACAAAATGTGAAGTTGACAACGAAATCATCGTGTTTGAAGTCATCTTGGAGGATTTTTAAGAAAGTTACGACTTTTTTTCATATTTACGTAAACGTTAAGTTTAATTCTGTTGTATTCATAATTATTTTAATATATTATATCGATTTGAGCTCGATTTGAAGGACTATTACGAATATGATGAATATAGCAAAATAAGTATAGTAATAAAGTTGACGGTTAAAACCGGAAGTACCTTATATCAAGATTGTTTTTAGAGTTTAATGTATCATATTTGTAAATACTTTAACAATATTAACTTATAATTGAAAAATAATCTATAAATGTTAATTACGCCCGATTTTATGTAAAAATTGAACTATTTTTTCTAAATAAAAAGTTTTTCAACAGATAAATAACCATCGAAACCATAAAAGTAATTTATTTATTATATAATATTAATATATATTTATAGTTTATCAAGTTTTGAACTTTTCTTTGTCTTCAGGTTGTAAACTCCCATTATTCCGAAACTTTATTGTTTCTTCTTCAGGATGAACCTAAAGATAAAGAAAATATCAAAATTATTAACTGACGTCGTTTTACACTCGTTTTACTATTATATTGTATATCGTATATTGTTCATCAAGTTGTTCACTAAAATAATTTTGTAACGTATCCATATACTTCTGTTCATTTACATTTTCATCAAAGAACTATGGCACAATTAATGGCACCTGTTTGAAACGTTAAGTTGGTCTAGAGAGTGTAAAATTTAGATAAACACATCTCGAATAACGATAATGTTCGGAAGAAGTAATACCATTTGTTAAAAAATTGTTTTCATCAAACAATGCAATAAATTTATCAAAATTTCGGTTATTTAATATTATATTACAAATCTCAAAACAGAAATCTAAACGTTTTGCATAATCGCGCATCCAACATTGCCTGAATCGTTAATTTTATTTTCTTTGCATATTCTGGAAAGGCGCGGTTTACTTATTTGAGTTTATAATACTTTTCTTCGAATTAAAGAATCTCCTTCTTCCTCATTTAGTCTCTTTTCTGCTTCTTCAAACCCCGTTTAAATTTTTTTTATAAGTTTACATGCTCCAACGTGGGGTATTCTTGTGTATACGAAAACATGATTCACCAGTACCATATCACTAATTAGTGGTTTATTAGCAGACATATTTCTGAACAAACTTGAGAATGACAAGATAATGAACGAGAATAATTCACATAGAGAAAACATAATCTATGGTAACGATATGTGGACGATATTTTAGTCCATATTAACACGAAAGATAACGATACAATTAACAACCTCCACTCATGCATAAATATATTACACAGAGACATTTAATTCATGATGGAAACAAAGACAAACGGTAATTAACTTCTAGGACATAATAATACGAAAAACAAACCACAACATAGAATACAAAAGATTTTGAAAACAAACACAGACTGATATACTCATTCTCTATGATTCACACCATGATTATAATCAAAAAATGGCAGCTTTCAGAGCAAACATATATAGAGCCTTAAACACAAATTTGAACGAAATTAAACAAGAAATGGGATTAATTACACAGATAGGTCAAAATAATGAATTCAAAATACAAGGTATTGACAAAATAACTAAATACAACACTTAACATTCCACGGGACAACATCAATATAATTTACAGACCATTATAATTTCAAGGCAACATAAATAAGAAAATACAGAAGTTATTCAAAAAATTTAACATCATACTTACTTCCAGGTAAACAATAAAGACAAGTAAATAAAATAAAAAATAATGGAGCCAAAACTCTGGTCAAAACGTAAATTCGTTTTTCTCGAAATACGATTTTTTTAAAACGGCACACAGCATAGCTCGAACAATTTTTATTCGATCCATTTAAACTTTTTACCACACACTTAAAAGTACATTCTGCAGGGAAGTACGTAGGGGATTTACGATATGTTGATTTATAAATTAATTATTAACAAATCATTAACAAAAATTGCTCACTTTTGCTGCAAAAATGTAAACTTTTCCGTTAAATGCTCATAAATAGACCAAAGATTAATATTTTCAAAATCCCCTACGTATTTCTGTAGCTTTACTCATATACTGTAAGACAGTTTCATTTTAATCAAATTTAGTTGCAACCTCCACACTTCTTGAGCACTGACTGCTGCTGCCACGTATTCAGGTTCTGACAATGGTACAAGTTTCCTCCATACAATATTACACATCCGATAACACTTTTCCTATCAGTTATGCCAGTTCCCCAGTTGGCGTCCTAGTATTTTTCTTTTGTTTTTTGTAAATAACGTAAGATCCTTTTATCGGCGATCCCAATATCCTCGGTTAGTTTATCAATAAATCTACATAAATATGATAAGGAAAAAGTTATATTAGGTCTTCCTATTTGTAAATTGGGTATATTGAAAACATTTTTCCATTATGTTTCTTTTCCTTTGCATTCTTTTATCTCAAATTTATCTAAAAGTTTTGTCTATAAATTTTGTTTGGTTAATTATTATATTTTCTTTCGATCTATTTATATTCTTTTCTAAAAATTTTAATACCGCCTAGATCCTTTGCATAACAACATTTTTTCAGTAATCTTTTACCTCTTCCACATCGTTGCTATTTCCAATTGCTAACATATCCATAATTAATATTTAATTATTTATATACATCCACATAAATTAAGATCTAAATCTTTTTATTAACTTACAGACAACTATTATGTTTTGATGTCTCAAACTTAGTTTCTTTGCAAAATTATTGAACGTATCATTTCAAATCTTTGATGATTCTTTCAAACCATATAAAGCACTGTTTAAATTTAATATGTGTTTGTATTTAATCCATCTGGTGCACAAATATAAATTTCATTTTCCAATGTTCCATTCAAAAAAGTTGTAGGAATGTCAAAATGTCCACAATCGTTTTTCAATGCCATTGATAATATTAACCTTACTGTCGACTTCCGAGCAACAGGTGAATAATTTGTTTCAAATGGATTCTCATCCAGCAACTGAAATCTTTTTGCAATCAGTCGAGCTTTCTTTGTTCCATCCTCTTTTATTCTGAACACCCACCTTGTTTGTATTGCTTTCGTTTCTTTTGATAATTGTGCTTCTGAAAAGGCTTTAAAATTTGCAAGGGATTTTAATTTTTTTTTTGAACGGCTTGTTTCCATTGCTCACATTTTACTGTCACTCCGTATTCTACAAGATCACTTTTATCTGAAGATATTAAGCAATATTCAGTATATACCTCATATACATTAAGATATTTTGGAGCATTTATCTATCTACCTCGTTTTGTCTCCTGAGTATTTTCCTCTTTCTTTTCTATTTTATCTTCTCTTATTTCAGTTTCCTCTTCTCTTTCATCATTTAATTGTTCATTTTGTATACTTATTTACTTATTCTTAGTATTTACAATTTTATTATAATTTGTTTGATTTTCTATAAATTCTACATCGCGTGAACATATAATTTCATTCTTCTCATAATTCCACAATCTATCTCCTGCTCCTGTGAATCCTATCATTATACATGGTGAGCACGTCTTTCTAGTTTGTTTTCTTTTGGTAATATTATTGACCATGCTTGGATTCCAAAAACTCGTAATTTTGAAAGATCGTTTTTGCTGTACCATCTCGTGACTGAAGTTTTACCCTTATTTGCGTCTGTAGGTGATCGGCTTAGTTCGTATGCTAAGCATTGGATTGCTTCACCACATAACTCTCGTGGTAAAGGTTCTGTGTGTTTTTTTTATTATGTTGAGTTTTAATAGGGTTTTATTAAGTCTATTAAATTTTGTTGCGCCATTTTTTTATTTAATCGTTATAAGATGTACAATTAATACTAATATTTTTTTTTTGGGTATAACAGCATATTTTTCACCAAATCTATTATTATCAAATACTATTTTAAAGTTCTTTTTTAATAATTTAGAAATAGATAATAATTCCCTCAACTATCAACGCCTCCAATGTAATTTCTTTACCCTGACGAAAACCTTTAATACCTTGTTTCTTTGCATACAACATTCCATTATTCTTCGCTGTTCCATTTTTAACTTTAAATTTCAACTTCGTAATATTTGACATACACTTCTCTATTTCTCCCATGACCATACGTTGTGTACAGTCTGAATCCAAAATAAAATCTGCCATATTTTTATTAGAATTATCATTTAAAGCAATAAATTAAATTTCGCAAACTACATTTACTATTGAACTTCCTTGTGAAGTCAAATGATTTTGTTGTCAATTTTGTCCTCTATTGCTTTCTCTTCGACTTCTTGAATTTCCGCTGTATGCTGCTTTGTTGTTAACTTCAATTCCTCGTCTAATAATCGTGACTTTACGAAGTCCACGGTTACTTTGGTATTCATTGCTTCCAATGCTGTGATTACTGAATCAAAGTCTTCATTAGTGTCAATAAAAGATGACATCCTTTTCTTCAATTTTTGATCCAAATCCCCATCCAAATCCCTCATTAACTTATCAAATTTCTGGAAATGATCTTCAAATTTTTATGTTCTTTTGTGTTTTAGTGCGAGAAGTCTATTGTTAAGTATTAATTTGGTGAATATATTTTCACGCTAAAAGATATCTTGAAAAGATTTGAACATTATTTTAGTTGTCGTTGCATCTTTTATAATGTCTAAATGTTTATCGCTTACACAATGAACCAACAGATTTTGCTTTCGAGTTTTTCTTTAAAATCATCAATCCCTTTTCTTTTGGTGTATTTTCTAATTATTTCTCTTCTGTGATCTCTCAAGTACTAGTCATACTTTTAGTTCCAAAGAATTTAAAAAATCTAGAGTTAAACAAGAATTAAAACTAGATTTTTCAATGCCTATCGAACACGAGAAGTACACATAATTTAGCTTTGGCAATGAAAGAAAAAATGTACTTAATTTAGAAAATTTCTTCCTAAGGTGTTAGGGTCTTTTTTGGGCCAATACTGATTTCTGAAATAGTTTAGGTTATGCTTTTAGTTTCAGAAAAATTTACAACAATCTAGAGCTAAATAAGAGTTAAAACTAGAACTAACACTAGACCTAGAACTAGAAAGATTCAGGTTTAGCTGTTTAGTTCGATATAAGTATACAATAATATAAAACCGAAAGTTAGAGTATAAAATTACTGTGATTTAATGATTTGAACATATCTGACGCATTATTTAACCTTAGATAAGTTTGAAAAATCTGTAATAAAATTACTGTATAATGTTCATAACCATAATCTATTTACAATCATAATTCATAATTTAGGGTGGAAGTACTGGTTGCACATGTTAAGAATTAAGTGTGAAATATTGCGAATTCAACCAAAATTTGAAAAATTCTAAATTCTTCCCCGTTTTGGTTGAATTCCCAATATTTCACAGTTAATAATTCATAATGTATAATAATAAAAATGTGAAGTTTGCAACAATATGTTAAAAAATTGTATCACCGCTATTTTTTGAGAAAACCCCATCGTGTTTGAAACCATTTTAAAGAAATTGTTAAATATATTTTATGTAAGCCATACGGTGTTTATACTTGTTTTAAAGGGATCTTTACTTAGATTTTGTTTGTTGAAATTGTTGCTTCGAAATTACCGAGATTCTATTCGATTAGCATTCGGTTTTCACCATACCTAAAGGTTTAAAGAGATTTTATGGAACGATTACTCATTAATGATATTCCTAGTAATTTTATACCTAAATGTAGCGATTCTATTTCACAAAACATTCCACGTTAAACGTGTTGGTGTAAATTAATTTGGCTGTGTTGGAATTTAAAAGTAAAATGTTGTTATATTCAACGACACGCCGAAAAAAAATCACAAAACCCAACACAACTTTGGACAGGTACCACACCAATCTCGATAACGGTTCACGTCAAATTCGACATGGCGTTATTGTTGCGATAGCATACCATATTTTTTGTACATTCTGATTCTCGTCAAAATAACAATAGCGTCGATTTAAATATCGGTCAACCCTCGAACGTTGACATTTTAAAAATAAAGCTGCCTTCGAAATCGATTGCCTCCAGCACAAACGAGCGGCAATTCCGTGGGGCTCCGAGTACCATTAATTAAAACTGAGTGCACAATACGTGCTTTTCGCGTTTTTGCGACTTTCTTTTTACTACGTTCGTTGGTTTGCTTCGTGTTTTGGCAACCGTGACACCGAACAATTTTAACCAAATGAGAAAAGGTAAGGGCATTTAAAACTCCATTACGCACATGTTCATTATCGATTTTAATCCATCGTTTGCGAATTTCATACAATAAAATTGAATTGGAGGCGAAAAAAGAACACAAAATATCATTAATCACCACTGAGAGATTTGTGCAAGGTCAAGCGGGAATTTCTGTGAAGTCTTGTAAGAGGTATTTTACCGGATGTTATCGCTAAATTACGTCAATAAATATACTATAAGATAGAGTAATCTTCATTTGATGCTTCACATTTTATGAGAAACTGCTCCACTTGATACTCAAGAACAATTGTAAATACATTTATTAAGGTAATTATTACTCAAAACTTTATTAATCATTTAACAAGATTTTTTTGTTGTAGATGTATCGTTTTATAATATTACTTTGCGTGTTAATCGCCATAAAAGATATAAACTCAGCTCCAACACCACAAGAAAATGAAGAAGCAAATTCATCGAAAATATCTGGGACACCATATCAATCAAAAAGACCTTTTACAAAAAATAATAGGGCGGAAATAAACGTTGAAAAAGTAGGTCGGAACACAGTGGCTACAGTTCGGATTCTTTCTAAGAGCAAAAACCATGATGTTACCGCTGTTTGGGAGAAAGTTATCGATGGACCCGACAAATCGAAACCCACATTTAATGTAGCTGGAACAGTGGAAGGATAAACACAAAAAAATTGAAACTTATTGTTATTTATGTTAATTTATTGTGTTAAATTAAAATATTAAACGAAAAAATCCTAAGATATAAATCGAGCCGTTCCACATCTTTTCTTGGGTCTTTGAACCGTTGATCCTTGGGGGATTTTCTCATTTCTGTTCGCTTCGATTCTCTCTCGGGAGGCGTATAGACAACTTGTCAGTCTGGTTTTAATGAAAGACGCCTATTCTTTCTTTTTACCTTCGGGTATTCACAAAAAAAAGATTGCGGAATTTCCGATATATGTAGCAAATAATTTAAATATAAACCTACTAAATCATGACAACATAATAATAATCTTATCATCATGTTTTTAAATTTAAAACGTTGATTAGTTTATTGGACTTCCCAGTGACCTTTAATCGAAAGATAAATCCGAATTATTTGTCAACATCGCTAGCGGTTACTCAATTATCTCAGAAGTAAGAAGAGATTCCAATGAAACAAAGCTGGAAAAGGATTTTCCCTTTTTTCGCTAAAGTTGTTATCAGCTACGTCACGCAACCGCTATAAATATCTTAGAATAACCAGCTCTTCTCAGTTCAAGGTAAACGTTCAAACCGTCAAGACGTTAACCATATTATCTTTACTATAAACGTAAGTTGTTAATGATCGTGTTAATTACTAAAAATTTATTAATTACCACTTTTTTTAAAATTTTTTAGATGAAGTTATTCGCCATTTTTCTTTGCCTTTTCGTAATTGGTGTATACTCTGCGCCACAACCTATTAATCAAGGGGAGTTAACGAGGATTGAAGATGAGAAAGAAGGTTATGTAAATTTGGATAGAGTGAAAAGGAACGATAATACTGGTGGTGTAGATATTTCCAAAGATGGTGATGATACGGTGGCAAAAATTGTGTTGAACAGCAAAAATGATAGATATGATCTTACTGGAACTTGGATTAAAGTTATCGATGGGCCCAATAAAGGAAAGCCTAAATTTAGAATTGGGGGAAAATTTACTTTTTAATGAATCATTGAATGATTTGTCTTGTATTATTTTTTTACATTAATAATTTATGCTTCTTTGTGATATTAAAATAAAATTAAATAATTTATAATATGATGATTTATTTTAATTAATAAGAAAGTTTTTCATTTATTATTTTATATTCAAGCTCTTTACTGATGATAAAAAAAACAAAATTTAGTTATCCAAATGCTTATACTTTCATATGAGGGCATGTTTTGTCCATATTTCAATCATGGGTTGAAGAGATTTTCAGCAGTACATAAACTAATAGATTATGGCAAAACAGATTCTCTTGCATATACAACGATACCGGGAATTACCTCCTATCCTGTCATTACTGCTTGAGCTAATAATTACTAAATGGGGCATATGTATTGATGCTGCTGTATTTTATGACGATAATTTTGAACAAAACTAGAGAAATGTCTTCTCTCATTTGATAATGTTTTAGAGACACTAAAAGTGTGTAAAGAGTATGCCTTAGATAATAATATTTTAAGACAGCTAGATTTTATTAAAAGAAATTTTTCATTGTTATCATCTGCAATAAAGAAGTCAGAAATTGCTCAAATGTCTTTAATTAACAGTTTTAAAATAGTAGAAGTTTGTAAATGAATATTTAAAGTTAGTTCCTATTAGTGGTGTAACGGATATTCGCATCCGCATCCGCAACTGCGGATAATCCGCATTGTTTTGAAGATCCGCATCTGCATCCGCATCCGCATATATTTTAACGGAGCTCCGGTAAAATAGTGACAGTTTTTTGTTTCGATTTTTTAGATAAAAAAAATTTTTAGATATTGTAACATGCACGAACACGTGAGGTAATCGCGATGTGGCGACGGACGATACGACTCCTATATTGTCGCGCCGCAACGCCTCAAATCGGGGGCGCCAATGCATAGCGCTCTAAAAGATCTTAATTCCTAAAGACGATCAGTTGTTGAACGGATGGCAACTTGTATGTATGCTTTTGCGCATTTATCGTCATTCGTTTTATTGTTTGCTATCCATCGAAATTAAATTAATTAAAATGAAACCAAAAACAACCTTTATTTGGGAATATTTCTCGGAAATTAACAGTTTGATTGCTCGTTGTAAGATTTGTGAAAAGGAATATTCACGAAAAGGACGTACCACATCTTCTTTAAAAAATCATTTGAAATCTAAGCATACAAAAATATTTGAAGAGTTAGAAAAACGTATAGCTGAAAATGCAGAACAGAACCAGCCAAGTTGTAGTACATCTACAGATACAGGTCCAAATACAACAAAACAACTTACTTTACAAGAATGTTTAACGAAGAATGTATGTTGGGATTTCTCATATACAAAATCCAAAGATACGGATCGATTAATAGGCGAAATGATTGCTTTGGAAGACTTACCATTCAACTTCGTCGAAGGTGTTGGTTTTCGACGATTAATCAATACAATACTTCCACGATATAAATTAAGGGGACGTCAGTTTTTTACGTCGCTTGTATGTGACGATTTATATAACGGTGTGGCAAATAAAATTAAAGCACTATTAAAAGGTCTTAAGAAAATATCCTTTACAACTGATGTTTGGTCAGATACAAGTTGTGGGACTTCATTAGTTAGTTTGACTGCTCATGGTATAAACGAAGGTTTTGAAAGAGTAAGAATTATTTTGAAATGGGAAATAATGGAAGGCCGTCACACTGGTCAAGCTATTTCGACAAAACTTGAAACCATTCTTGAAGAATGGGGTATAAAACAGGACAATGTTCACTGTGTGGTACGCGATCGTGGTAGCAACATGATTAAAGCAATGCAGATATCTGTATTTACTGATTTTGATTCTGTGATTCATCAAATACAGTGTTGCATTAAAAATGTTATATTATCGGAAGAATGGGTTCAAGAAGTAATTGAAAAAGTGAAAAAAGTGTCAACACATTTTAATCATTCCCTAGTAGCACAAGATGAATTAAAAGCTATACAGGTAATAAGATTGAAGCAACCTCCAATGTCAACAATACAAGATTGTCCCACTAGGTAAGCCAACGATTGTCTATAAATTAAAAAGTATAACTAATTTTCATTTCAGGTGGAACAGCACATTTTACATGTTGGAACGTTTTGTTAAAATAAAAGATTCTTTACTTCTATACTCAACTGCAAAACAACTTGTGTCATTTTCTCCGGATGATTTGTCAACAATTGAACTGTTGTTAAAATTGTTGGCACCTTTTGAAGACCTTACTAAAGAATTACGTAACTCGAAGAACAGCATTTCTATGGTTATACCACTTCTGCACGTTACTTTGACAATATTAAAAACTGAGAAAGATAGCTCAAATACGCCAGAAAATATCAAAGCACTTTTTGTTAAAGTTATACGAGTAATAAGTGAAAGATTTGGCGATTTAAACAGAAATTTACTATGTTCGATTTCCACGTATTTAGATCCCAGATATAAAACCAAATTTTTTAATAGTTTTGAAATAGAAGAAGTCGAAGCGACAATAGCTAATTTGTGCCAAATTCAAACGATTCATCAAGATAAAGATTGTAGTCCGATACATAAGAAAAGAAAAATTGATAAACAAATTATTACTAATTCTAGCTGTTGTTCTTCCAAACTACTGCAGTCAGTACAATCTGTTCTAAGTTCAAGTGAAAGCGAGGCAGAAGATGACCAATTAATAACACTGAAAATTGTGCTCCAAAATTATATTAAAGAAAGAAGACTACCTTTAGAAGAAGATCCATTAATGTGGTGGCGACAAAATGGGTACAAATATACCGTTTTATTGCCGGTTGTTCGACAATATTTATCAACACCACCAAGCAGCTTTACCAGTGAACAGCTATTCAGTGGAGCATCGTTAATATACACAGATAAAAGAAAAAGTCTGAAAGGAGAGAAGGCATCAAAATTGCTGTTTTTAAAATATAATTTGCCTATAATAAATTATGAATATTAATTACTTTATTTGTGCATTAGATATTTTCAAGAAAATTTTAGCATGTAACTTTTTTCAACAACTCCGCATCCGTTAAATCCGCATCCAAAAATCTGCTTACGCATCCGCATCCGCAAAATTAGAATTAAAAAATCCGGTTCCGCATCCGCATCCGTTAAACCCACATCCGTAACACCACTAGTTCCTATCGCCATATACAGGTGAGTCAAAAGTAGATGGAAGATTGTGGCCGTACTGTTGAAAATAAAGATGTTTTTGTGTAATCATAGATTACAATCAAGCCCTATACATCTTTTTAAATATGTTGATTACCTGTCTTAAATGCTATAAATGCATATTTTGTTTTCAAATTTTGAATGCAAGGTTGCCAAGTTATTAATCATTTTGTGAAAATTTTTGAAAAATCTTGTGGTGACTTAAAATTCATTATTATTAAATATTGAAGATTGCAATTTGGCATATCGATAAACAAGGCTTTGGTCTTTGAAACCACACGAAAAATAGACGCACTTGCATTTGTTTAAAAATGTCTTCTTCATAGTTTATTTCTTGTGAAAGAATCAAATTTATGCCGACATTTTTGAAATAGTGTAATTATCTCAAAAGGTACACATGTTAGATATACCATATGCTTAACAAAAATGAAAGGTAATAATTAAATCATTTGAAAGATTTTTGCTTTCCATCCTTATATTAAGTGAATTTAAATAAAACTAATTGAAATGTCATTTGAAATGTTTACATAAAATCGCCTGTTTACTAAAGCGCCTCGCTCACAAGTGATCTCAGCAATATTTACTATGAGGAACGTTTTCGCTTCAAATCGCCGCGTTCGCTAGAGAGCGAAGCTGTGGATTTGTAATGGTTACATAAAATCATCCATTATGGAAGTTTGTAGCGCCTCGCCCGCAAACGACCTTGGCGAAGTGAGAATAAAATCGCTTTATAGGAAACATTACACATTTACTAAGAGGTACGTTTTCGCCTCAAATCGCCAAGGTCGCTTGCGAGCGAGGCGCTGTATTTGAAATGTTTATATAAAATCATCCATTTTGGAAGATTGTAACACCTCGCCCGCAAGCGATCTCGGCGGAGTGGGATCAAAATCGTCTTATACAATATACAAGGAATGTTTTTGTCCCAAATCGCCAAGGTCACTTACGGGCATGGTGCTGGATTTGTAATGAGTACATAAAATCGTTCATTTGAGAAGATTGTTGCGCCTCGCCCGCAAGTGACCTCGGCGAACGAAGACTAAGACCGTTTTATATGAGACATTACACATTTACTAAGAGGCACGTTTTCGCATCAAATCGCCAAGGTCGCTTGAGGGCGAGGCGCTGTACTTGAAATGTTTATATAAAATCGTCCATTTTGGAAGATTGTAGCGACTCGCCCGCAAGCGCCCTCGGCGGAGTGGAAACAAAGTCGTCTTGTAGTCGTCCCTACCTACTTTATATATTTACTAAGATATACAATGAATGTTTTCGTCTTAAATCGCCAAGGTCGCTTACCGTCGAGGCACTGGATTTATAATAGTTACATAAAATCGTCAACTTTGGAAGATTGTAGTGACTCGCCTGCAAGCGATCTCGGTGAACTGAGAACAAAATCGTTTTATATGAGATTTTATATGTTTACTAACAGGAAATTATTTTGGAATTTGAAATGTATATATAATATTCTCTATTTGGAAATTTGTAGCGCCTCGCCCGCAAGTGATCTCGCGGAATAAAAAAAATCGTCTTATAAGAGACTTTATATATTTACTAAAATATACAAGGAACGATTTCGTCTCATATCGCCGAGGTGACTTGCGGACGAGGCACTGGACTTGAATCGTTTATAAGAAATCGTCCATTATGAAAGATTGTATCGCCTCGCGCACAAGTGACCACGCGGAGTGAGAATAAAATCGTCTTATAGGAGACTTTATATATTTACTAAAATATACAAGGTATGTTTTCGCTTCAAATCATCAAGATCGGTTACGGGCAAGGCGTTGGATGTTATGGTTATCTAAAATCGTCCATTTTGGAAGATTGTATTACCTCGCCCGCAAGCGACCTCGGCGGAGTGAGAATAAAGTCGTCTTATAGGAGACTTTACATATGTACTGAGATATACAATGAATGTTTGCGCCTCAAATCGCCAAGGTCGCTTATGGGCGAGGCACTGAATTTGTAATGATTATATAAAATTGTCCATTTTGGGATATTGTAGCGTCTCGCCCGCAAGCGACCTCGGCGAAGTGAGAGCAAAATCGTTTTGTAGGAGATTTATCACAGTCAAATAACTGGTCTTTCTCATTAATTTCGAAAAAGTACTAGATACAAATCAGTGCATACTAAAGCAGTAAATAGCATCAAAGAGTACTGGATCTAGTACAACTGTACTATCTGTGACAATCTTGTTTGAACACCCGGTATCTCCAAAACAAAGTGTTTGTCAACCTATGTTCATAAGCAGTTCTTTTTTATAAATTTTAAAAGATCTATCGACTGTTAAAGTCCTACTACAAAAGCCTGAAACACCCTGTATACCTGCTTTGTTACAATGCATTATAAAAGAAGGGATTTTTGTAACATATGCAAGTATTTTGTTTTGTATTGACCGGATAATATTTTAGATATTTTCGGAATATTATTGTAAATTTCGATCAATTTTAAATACATTTAAAAAACTTATATTGGTTATTACTTATATTGCTTATATCGCATGTAAGTCCAGTCTTTAATGACGACTTACCAAATACTGGATCTAGTTTTAAGAATTAAACCCAAATCCTGTTAATTTGGAGATTTGTATGATTTGAGAGATTCTGCAGATTAGAAAATTCTCAGAGCCTGCCTGAAACTGTAATGTACATACTTTGTTAATCAGAGTTAGATTGATGGCGCAATTAAGAATGGGCCTACAGATAACCATCAGAAAGAAAGAGCCATATCTAGATATATAATTGCATTTAAATCCTGCAAAATCAAAATTAATATGTTTCGGTAACTTAAATGCAATGGATGTAAATGTATTTTTAAATAATGAAAAAAGGGATGTTTTTCCAGAAACCACGAATCTTGGTTTAGTGGTCGACTCAGGTTTCTAGAGGTCTTAGATACATTTATCAACATCGGCTCATACTGGGTCATACAATAAAGACACACCTGTCTGACAGCTTGGTGCTTTCTAATTTTGTACATGGAGCCACCTTTTATACCGTGCATGTCTGACGCAGTACAAGATTAGCCATATCCAACGAGTACATACTAGTTGTTTTAGGCCCCGTGTCTTCACCTTTGGTTAAATATAGCTACTGGATATTTACTACAGTTCAATGTCAAATAGCCAAACAAAGCAACTGAAATTACAGTAACCATGCAATATATCCAACAGTTAAATTTAACCAAAGGTGAATATACAGAGCCTAAGATACATTTTTGGTATTCATAAATTTGAAAGAGTTTCACATTTATCAAAGTTAATTGGGTTTAATATGAGAAGCAGACTCAAGTATTATTTTCTGTTTTTAATCAATAGAGCAACATTTTCATTTTCTAGGTACCTTAGTCGAAAAATAACATTTCGAACTGATATATACAATTGTTAGACGCAAACAGATAATATCCATACCTGCTCACAATATAACTTTTTATAAAAGATCCTTTTCAAACAATGCTGTATCCCAATATAATTTTTGTTGGGATGAAATAGAAACGAGTTTATGTCGTGTCTTCCGTACTATACAAATCATTTCATTTAAGTTTAAGTTATATTATAGATTATATTTTTGTTTGTTTTGTAGTTATTGGTTAAGTAAGGCAAACGTTGACAATGTCATACATAACTGTAGCGTTATATTTTTAGTATTTTTTTTTATTTCTAATTTTTATAGTTTAATTTATTTGTTTTTTTTTCAGTTTTTCTAATTTTCTTTTTTATTTTGATGTTATTGGTCAATAAAGGAATTTATTATTATTATATTGCATAGAGAATGCAGGGATTGGATGCAGACTATATGAGATCAGTTAAGGGAGAAGTGGGCAGGTGCTGGGGGAGAGGGCGAAGGACAGAAGATGGATGGGCAGGTTGTGGCAGCAAGGGGACGTAGGGAGATGATGGAAGAGATAGGAATTCTATCTATCTTATTTTTTATTGCACTCTAATTTCTCGGGATTTTCTGGAATCCTAAAGATAGCTGAGGCTTTGCAAAGAATTGTACAAAATTTTATAACATCGGACGTATTGTTGAATTTAAATATTTCATTTTGTTCATCCCAATTTTTTAACCGCAAAATAAATCCGAGAAATTTTGCCACAAAATGTAATCATTTATGCCAACCACTATAAATTATCTTTTAGCGATTCATCATCTATATTAAAATTGCTAACCAGAATTATTTCCGCTGCAAGAGTAAATTTTTATTATTATTAATTACAGCACTTTATAAAGAAAATTATGTTAATTAAATCAAAATTTTTAGATGATACTTTTACGTACTTTTCTTTGCTCGTTCGTAATTGGGGTATTCTCTATTCCACAACCGATTAATCAAAAGGAATTAATTAGGATAATAAATGAAAAATGGTTGTTATAAAGATTTTTGTTTTAGCAAACATTTTTATGGGGTTCATCAAAAATTATTGATGGACACAATAAAAGGAAACCTAAATTTAATTTTTTTTTTAATTTAGAGGTATATTTTATTAAATTTTTTTAACGTAAACATATTTTCGCTTCAAACGTATTAATAAATATGTCGTTTTAAATAGAAGATAAAATATTTTTTCGCTTAAAACCTAAAAATACGACGATTTTAAAACAACGTTACTTTGTAATCAAATCCCCTCTTTGAAGTTAGTAACCTAAATAAGCACCTTTACAAGCGTTGAGAGTACAATAAACGAATGCCAAACGTTTACGATCATTTAGTTACAAATGGTGTTGTAAAATTTTTAAATTTAGTGAATTGAATGTATTGTTAAGTTGATTGAATTATTGCAATTATTACACCAACCAAACGTTATAAAGTTATTCACAAAAAAAACGTTAAATTAATTAAAAACATAATTAAAGTTTCTTCTCATTCTCTGCTGATTATAAAATACTTTTAAGTTGTGAGTGATATCAACAACTTTAATTTAAATACATAGTCCAATATTTGTTCGTTCGATTAAAGGAAATTTTGTATTATTTATTATTTTTGAATTAAACTGCTAATTTAAACTTTCTCGATTATTTTTGCTTATCACACTTTATTATCTCTTTATTACTGTTAATAATATTGTAAATAAATATATGAGTATCAATTACGAGGATTTTTATCTTACTAGGACGTTAATTCCACAGGAAAATAATACATTCCTCGTTAAATTAATTATTTTAATTAATTCCAAGATTTATATTTTCACGTACATATTATTATATTTCAGTATTTTATTTTCAACTACAATAAATTAAATTACACCAGCGTAAAGAAAATTCAGGGATTGTAAATTTCTATTTCATCTCCAACAAATTATATACGGTTTTCGCAATTCATGCAAAAGATTTTATATACGGTGCTTATTTTGTTTAGTTTTTATTTTGTCTTTCATATTGTGAGTAATTTTTCAATTTTGTTATAGTTGTAAGGAACGAATTTCAATTCTCTACTCATATTTTCTAAAGATTGACGCTACTTTATTCCTTATACCAGGTATATGTTTGATTTTGTTAAAATTGGTTTTGTAGGGTGTTTACATTAAGTTTGTTATTTGTTGTTGTAGGTTTCTCATTATTACTCGGTTTAGTGATATAACTAAATAGTCAACAGAGATCGTGTTAAACCTCTTAATTTATCTTTATTCTTCGTACCAAAATGGTATCTCTGGGTGTCAGCTGGCAAATAAATAAAATCCTTTACATCAATTTTTGTCTCATCAGTCTTTTGAATAATTTTCATTTATAAAATACTTTGCGTAAAAAAAAAAATATATATAAAATAAAAAATAATATATAATAAATATATATAAAAAAAATATATTCGACTTCTATAATCGACTTAAGCCAAGAAATTTGAACAGTAACTGATATATGCTGCAATATTTGCTGTGGAAATTAAATAACCACAAATACGATTTTTCACTTTTTTTATCTTACACAAAGTACATAGTGATTAAGTCCATTTTCCTCGTAATTGATGTATTCAGCTTTAATGGTTAACTGTCTCTGGTTAAAATTATATCTATTATGTTGAGGTTATTATTAGTTACAATTTCATTTAAAATATTCATATTTTTTAAATAAAATTGACATGATAAGCTCATATTAACAGATTTAAACATATAGGCAACTTTGTTTAGTTTTTCATATCGATCTTCACGCATGTGGGACCTAACTCCACTTTCTTTCATATGAATTTAATTTGTTATTCAATCACTGTACAGGGTGGACCATATTGAAGACCTTTAAAGGAAAACTCCTCTTTTTATAAGAGATAGAGGGAAAATGATATCAGCGTAGATGGCTACAACGAATTAAAAAAATTCATAAGTAAGAAGCGGATTAAGTTAACAAAACTTATTATAAAACAACTATATCATTTAACATTCAGGTTATTCAACCTTCAATTTGATATACAAGTTATTTCTTCATTTTGAAAAATAAGACCTCCGCGATCTTTTTAAAACTTTCTCATTTTTTCGTGATTCCACTAAAACGCCAAAAGCACAATATGATGTAACAAGTATGTGTAACTTGTTAATATTAAAGAGGAAGGTTTAATCTTCAATTTGTTATGCCAGTTATCTCTTCATTTAAAAATAACGCTTCTATGATTTTTTCAAATTATATCATATTTTTCGTGATTCTACTAAAACGTCAAAGACACATCATCCTTTAATATTTCTTTGATGGAATTGATTTCAAATTGAAACAACGAGTTATGCATCATGTTAAAGAGCAAGGTTCAACCTTCAATTTGATATGCAAGTCATTTCTTCATTTTCAAAAATTAGGCCACCATAATCTTTTTCAGATTTTATCATTTTTTTCGTCATTTTACCAAAACGTCAAGAGCGTATCATCCTTTAACATTTCTTAGGTGAAATCTATTGCAAATTGAAACAAGAAGTTATACATTATTTGAAATCGGAAGGTTCAATCACCAATTTGATATAAAAGTCATTTCTTCATTTTTAAAAATAAGCCGCCTATGATCTTTCGAACTTTATCATTTTTTAGTGATTCTACCAAAACGTTAAAAACACAACACCCTTTAACATTCTTCGGTGGAAGCAATTACAAATTGAAACAATGAGTTATACATCATTTGAAAGAGGAAGGTTCAATCTTCAATTTGGTATGCAAGTCATTTCTTCATTATAAAAATAAAACCTCCACGATCTTTTTCAAATTCTATCATTTTGTCGTGATTTTATTAAAACGTCAAATACACATCATCCTTTAACATTTCTAAGGTGGAACCGATATCAAATTGAAACGAGTTATACATCATTTGAAAGAGGAAGGTTCAACCTGCAATTTGATATGCAAGTCATTTCTTCATTTTCCAAAAAAAAGACCCCATGATCTTTTAAACATTATCATCTTTTTCGTGACTCTAATAAACATTTCTTTAAAAAATATCTTTAAAATGTATGTTTAAAATGTTCATGATATAAATTTCCTACAACCTCTGTATTCTCAATGGATTGTATAAAACGAACTGTCATGTTCCATTGTTCATCATTTTCATATAACTTTATAATGAAGGCTAATGACAACTACGTAATATTTTCACGATTTGTAATATCAAATTATAAGTGCTTACAATTTGAAATAAAATCTGTCAGATCGATACTCGTAAACAATTCATTTCTTTTATCAAAGCGCGATCAAAGTCTACAAATTTAAAGTACGTAATTGAAAATCTTAAAAGTTTTCAAGTTGTAGATTTCAAAGAAAATTTGAACGAGATATCAAGTGTGCTTTATTTTTGGAAAGGAAATTTTATGCTCTCGGTGAATATACCAAAACATATAGGGTGTTCTATTAAAAATATCTTGTTTATATCAATAACTACCAAAATATAGCTTTGAGGGAAAGTTAATTTATTGTTTCGTATTTTAAATAAAAAGTTGCTTATACATATCGAAATGTGATCTTCACCATTAAGCTTTTTATAAAAATCAAGCTTCAGACACTGATATCATTTTTTCTCTAACTTTTGTAGAAAGAGGAGTTTCCCTTAAAAGTGTCCAATTTGGCCCATTCTGTACCCTTAAATCTCAATTTTCGTCTAACATCTTAAACCCTCAACATCTTTCTCAACCACTTTTTGATAGTTTGATTCATATAGAACAAAGAGTGTAAATACAGTGTAAAAGCACAAAGAAAGAAATTGATTGATTTTGGAGAAGAATTAAAAAAGTTGGAAATCAAAACAGGATAAAGTATTGATGTCAAAGATCTATTTAAAGAAGATCTACAGTCATAACAAACATCTATATATGTTGTGAAGAAAATTATTTCGATGATTAAATCCTAAAAATAAAACTATTCTTTAAAGCAACATTTTTTTTTGTAATCACAATTCTCTTTGAAGTTAGTAACCTAAATAATCACCTTTTAAAAGTGTTTCTTATTTCTAATCAAACAAAAAAAAACTGGGAAAGTCGTTTAAACTCGTTTGAAATGTTTATGAGCATTTACTATTTATATTAATGTTATAAATTAAACTACTTAATAAAAATAACTTAATAAATAATTGAATTTACGCTCTTTGATAACACTGAATTTCGTAGAACTGGTTCTTTATCTAAATCTAAAATTAACTTCTTCAACTGATAATCAACTTTTTACATTACAAGACCAATCTACCAATAAAAGCCTGCAACTCAAGGTCTTCTTCTCACATCAGTATCGGTTAAGTGTAGTAACGACACGTTGTGACTCATTAAACTTTAATACTAAAAAATCGCTGTGGGAATCACAAAATACATTGCGAAAATAAACTTGGTTTCCCCCTTAATCCTGTTTAAAAACTCCATCTACGTCGTAGCAATATCAGTGTTATCCCAGAGTTTGACTCAAAAACATATTTTTATCTTTATATTAGGATATCTACTTAAAGTAAGTTGTGTTAACTTTATTATTTTTGATTTAAATTGAAATGAATTTTTGTTTTATAGATGAAATCGATCATTATTATTTGTTTAATTGTGGCTGTTGTACATTGTGAATCACAATCGCAAGAATATCTTAATTCCGAACCTTACCCTTTAATGAGAAATAAAAGAAATGATAATGAAGGTGAATTTGTGATTGAGAAGGATGGCGATGATACCGTTGGAACGTTGATTCTTAGCTCGAAATCTGAACGGTACGATATAACTGCTATATGGGAGAAAGTTTTGGATGGCCCAAATAAAGGCAAACCAAAGTTTAGATTAAGCGGTTCGTTAGATTTTTAAATGTCTGTGATAAAATAAATTATTTAATTTTGAATTAATTTTTCTTTGTTCCAAACGCATTCATTCCAATTTGTACGAATTTTTTCAGTGTTTTGATTGACCCTTTGGCCGTAAATGCACAGTCCTCCCGTCCATCTCGTTAAAAGCTCGTTAAACGGGATTATCCGATTAGTGGAGAGGTTGAACGTGAGGTGACCGTTGGGATTTCGTTAGAAATCTAATTACAAACAAGTCACGTCTTGCCGTAATGACGATTTTCAGACTCCAAGTATTTTCTAGTAATGTTCTAAGATTTATCTGAAGTTTTTAACGTTTATATTTAACCCCACAAAAAATTTAATCTAAAATTCTTATCATCCCTAAGTCTATTACAACTAATATACCCCAAAAATACCCAACATTAAACTTATCATCATCAAAAACTACACTTCCAACTCGGATATTAGTATCCCAAATCTACATAATACTCTCACTTAACTCGTTTAATTACACGGATATAACACGATGGACGATAAAACTTGATCGTTACAAACTTTACTTCTAATTACAGCCTGCTTGTTTTCTCTAATTCTATTAGCACGCGAAACTTCGTAATCGAAAACATTATGGGAAAGAGAAACATCCAAGGGGTTTGCGCGCCATCTGTTTTCTCCCCTTTTGCTTTTAATAATTTCGAAATTAGAAAGATGTGGTGTTTTTGACCCTTCTCGCCAACTAAACGAAGAAAATTCCCAATTGGCTGTCGTTGGAAAGATTGCTCGAAAGAAAAGGTTCCGATTAAAAAAGCCCGACTTATTTCCTGCCGTAAAAGAAGATCTAACTTCTTGGGGAAACTTTAATACAGCATAACTACCACCTCAACCCCGTGAAATGAGCAACTCGAGATCGAGCCTACAGGGAAAATCCGAGGGGAATCGAGAAACGTTAGCTGATAAACTTTTTATAGGAAAAAGAAAATAGGGAAAAGTCTGCGTTGTTTTGGCGTCAATTGTTTCTTTGATCTTTTGTTCAGGCGCACATAAATTTTGCATATTTTAAGCGTTGGCTCAATCTCGAGATAACCCAATTTCACTTCTGGTGTAATCTCGACATTAATTTTCTTTGTGGGGAAAGACTTGGGATACTTTCCAAATTACAGTTGAGTTATATTTATGTAGATTTTTTTTGCAATTATAACGCTTCACATCACATGATGTAAATAAAGTTTTTTTTTCATAATTAAAATCTAATTTGTGCAGATGATTTTAACTTTTGTTTCTACAGTTTTTGTAATTATTATTAACAAATGATAATGGTATTAAGCAAGTGATATGCAACTGTTTTTGCACCTTCTTTTACGGATCCCAGTTACCACAGTGAGTTTTGACCGGATAGTGATTTTCGAAAATCCGGATATCGTATAGCCGGTATAATCTTCAGCCGGATATTTGGTTGTGTATCTTGGCCATTTATATGTAATTGTCAGAGCTGGGCGATACTTTAAGCCATGGCAGGCGCGGCCGATTTATGCAGCACAGCAGATAGTTTTGCGTGTACTACTAGGAGCCTTCTCGTTTCTCTCTTTCTCTTTTCTCAACTTTTGATGTTAAATCGATTCCAGTCGGTTAATTTTTTTATAGCTTATTAGAAATGCGTACATAACTGATTTAATCAGTTATGCTCTCGCGCCCGAAACCGTTACTTATTACTACATTACTTATATTATCTTGAGAAGGCGAGTATTTCTTCCTTTTCATTCATTTGTGTCTATTATCTAACATTTTCATGTTAACAATAATGCCAGGATCAACGCAGTCTCATTTTATGCACACTTGCGTAATGGCTTTTACTGTTGTACAGATTTTTACTAAAAAGAGTAGAAAATCTCACGTGTGACTGTGCGATTCATCTACATCAAATATTGTTATCAAATAGTGTCATCATCAATAAGTTGAAGAACGAGAAGGTAGTTCTGAAAGTGAACAAGATGGCGATGAATTACCAACAGTCTAAGAAATACTGAGTTATGTTCCTGGCGTAAAAGTAAACGCAAAAAATGCCGAACGGTTCGTCAATATTGGAATAATTTGTTTACCAAGGAAATGATTGAAATAAAACTTAAATTTACAAATCAATTTATCGATGTTATCAAAACTAAATTTTCTAGGAAGCGAAATATCAACTAAACAGATGCTATTGAGCTGAGAGAATCAACCCGATATTTGGATCTGGACGCAACATAACTGCCGACAATCAGTTCGCGGATTTCGATCTCATAGATGATTTGAAAAAGAAAAAACTGTCTTATGTAGGCACTGTAAGAAAAAAGAAAAGGCATTTGCTCTATTCTTTTGTTGATGTGACAGGGAGAAAACCACATAGTAGTTTGTTTGGGTTCAGAGAAGATTTTGACGTCACTCATATATTCTGCGCAAAGACAAAAATGTTATTGTTCTTTCATCACTATTCAGATTATGCCATTATTCCTGAAGCTGGACACGATGCGAAATAAGAAATAGTAACCTTTGACATCTCTACTACACGTATGGTTGATAAAGTAGATCAAATGTGCGTTAATTATAATATGCAGGGAAATAAAAAGAGCTGGTCTACGATAACTTTTTTTGCAATGATGAACATTGTGGGTATAAATTCTTAGGTTATTTACTTGGGTAACCAACTTAATACAATGCATCGAAGAACATTCCTGCAAACATTGGCATATTAATTGACCACTAGAGAGCTTCAGCGGCGAAATCAGTCCACGTCGGGCAAGCACACTATGATTCAAGTCCATCTGAAAAGATTTCTTTCCATACACGTTACAGAAAAGTCACCCACAGTATAGTCTGCACTGTTGAAACATTAATCAGAAAGTTGACAAATTACTCTTGTAAAAGAGGCAATCTAGGTATGAGATCCTACCCATAGACGTCGGATATTGTACGGATGCTTGTGTGCCCATACAAAATCATTAATGAGTTCTCTAAATGCACGAGCACCTTTACTAAATTATTGATGGTTATTTTTTTTTGAGCTCTTTCATCCTAATTCAGTCTTAGCATCTGCTGCGTATGTTTTTTGGAGAGCATGTATTTTGAATTGAGACTTAATACTGCTTCTAATAGACTTGATAGAAGCATACTGCCAGAAGATTCGATACTAGTTGTAGAAAACTTGAAGTGCTTCAAAAAGACTGTACATTGCCTCTATAAGGTTTGAAATACTTCCAAAAGACACGACACTGCTTTTAGTTGTCTTGGAACTGCATCCAAGAAAATAGAAGACTTGATACTGCTTCTACAAGACTTGATACTGGTTGTAGAAGACTTGAAATGCTTTCCAAGGACTTTACATTAATTCCCGAAGACTGAACTACTTCTAGAACACTCGAAATACTTCCAGAATACTTAATAGTCCCTCTGGAAAACCTAATACTGCTTCTAGAAGGCTAGTTATAGAATACTGGAAGTACTTCCAAAATACATGATATTGCCTCTGGATCACTTGAAATGCTTCCAGAAGACTTGAAATGCTCCTATAACACTTAATATTCCCCCTGGAAGACTTGATACAGCTTCTAGAATTCAACAAGACTTGAACTGCTTCCCAAATACTTAAACTTGCCTCTACAGAATTTGAAAAACTTCCAGAATACTTGATCTTACCTTTGGATGACTTGAAATACTTCCAGTTGAGCTGCTAGTACCTCTAGAAGAATTGATATTGGTTCAAAAGGCTTGAAATGTTTCCAGAAGACTTAATGCTGCTTCTAAAATACTTAAATAACTAAATAAAAAAAATAATAATCTAAAAGACTGGATATTGGTTCTAGAAGACTTAAATTGTTTTCTGAAGGCATAATACTGCTTGGAAAACTGCTGGCAGAAAATATTTTCATCGCAAAAGGCAAGATATCTACTAGTGATGAAGACATTTTTGTTACAAAGGGTATGAATCTGTTAATAAAATTTTATTTTGCTTCAAAAATATCAAATACTGTTGGCAAAATACAAGTTCTTTATCTCAGAAGTGCAAATCTGCCGATTGAAGACTGGATATTGCTTGTAAAACTATAAACACTGCTGGCAGAAGATGTTTCTATTGCAAACGAACAACGTTTTGACATGAGAATAACTCTGATAATAGCTGTTGTTTAATCGAAAAAAAATGTTTATAAAAAAGTAAAGTTTGGTAGACGGAGAACAGAAACGGAGAATTAACTCAAGAAATATGTGCAACAATTGGTATCACAGCACACAGCCAAAGATTCAATGGAAGATTGTTGTCGTTCTAGATTCTAGTGTTAACTCTAGCGTTAGTATTAGCAAAATACAATATCTTTATCTCAGCAGTTCAAAAACTCACAATTCAAGACTAGATACTGCTTGTAAAACTCTGAACACTGAGGGCAGAAGACATTTTCTTTACAAATAAACCATAAGCGCAAGGTGCGTCTATGTAAGTAATTCAGTTGTTTTCAACACCCAATAAGCGTTTGGTTACGGTTATTCCTCCATATTGCCCCATAGGTTCTTGATAATTTTTTTCGATTATCGTACTCGTCGCTTAAGACCAAGTAGAAGTGTTTTTAATATTAACGAGTTTATAAATAATGAGGAATAACCACATATTGATCAATATGAATTTTTCTTCATATTTTTTATATAGATTCACTGTTGTTTAAATATACTGTAAACACACTTTTCTGTATAGAAAAGGAATATTCGATACTTCGATACCAATACTTTGCGGGTATCGATACTCGATACCGAGGTAGGTACCATCATACCATCATACAATCAGAAGGATATACGAATGTGGAATGTGTCTTGATGAAATTTGAATTATTTATAAAAGAATTTTCTTTAGAACAAAACCATGTATAAGCATCCCAGTTCAAGTTTTGAACACAATATAAATTTGTAGCATTTCAAAAAATAAACAATTACCTTAATATTTTGAAAAATCGTAAAAAATGGAATTACTAAGATATCTTGATGAAATTACTTGTGATTTATAAAGGAAAGTAGATACTTTCTTCGCATCGGAACGAACTTCAACATCTTTCAACATCTCAATTTGTTTCTGAGACATCAAGTTTTGAACTCAATCTAAATTAACAGCATTTCATAAAATTTACGATTTCCTTAATCATTTTGAAAAAATCATAAAAAATCAGTTGGAAAATATATACAATATTAATAATAAAAAGTTATAAGGAAATAATCTATATCAAAGACTGTCAAATTGGGCATCATTCGAAAACTTCTCTTATTCTGCTGTTTTATCAAAACATTTACACTCCCTAATGCAAAACATAATAATCTGTCGAAATGCCGATCATGTGATCAATAAGGTCTACAAAATCTTAGCTCTTTAAGAAGTAGAGCGTGATATTTTCAAAGTAAATGCAGGGAAAGAATCCACTACCATTTCTGCACCCTTCCTAAAGATAACGAAGGGGATATACATAATACCGCCCAAGATAAATTGGTTATGAACGAACCGAAATTCAATGAGGGTTACAACAAGGTACCTAAATGGGATCGAATTGACGAGATGGAAAATAAAAAAATCAGGTTGGAACCACACATAGGCTTGTTGACAAAATTCGATTTATTGAAAGCAGTTGTGGAGTTAAATTCACTAAGGAAGGATTCAAGTTAAGCGGTGTAAGGAATCGATTTCTTTTCAATATTGAAAAATAGATTTTGACATATGACTGTGTCAACAAAGCTAAGAATCTGAAGAAATAAAATCTAAATAAAATAATAATAAATCAGCATAATGCTTTATAAGTCCTAGTCAGCAGATTAAGGCATATCAATGACAGGGTTGAATGTCCTAAATAAGATGATCGGGATCATTTACAATCAGTAAATTCAAACCGGTATGGCCCAATTTGCTGAAAAGGTGTTTCAACTTCCGCTCTAGATTCACCATCCCTACGTTGGATTCCTTATCATAAAAATACACCGTAACTGAAACCGTTTGTTAAAATTGTGAAAAACCAGTTATAACAGCGACAAAAATCCTAAATCCTAAAAAAAATTTAGGGTGAGTTAACTGTTATTTCTGTACCTAAACTCACCACTTTGCAAAAATGTATTAATCTTAGTGCATTGACTCTTTTTTACTTGATAATTAATACGCAATAACTAATGCTTTCCAGATAATCACAATGTCCATAAATTACAAAAATTAATCGGTTACAATAGATAGCACTTAAGATCATTAACAGTACAGATATTAGTTAACATGTCTCGTACACCAACAATAATTGACGCATTATTGACTATTACTAATTGGTTACATATTGGAATAAACCCTTCAGGAATATCTACTGGTATTACATACTAAATCATAGAATCATTAATTATGTTCTAATACAGTGTTTCGTGTAAGTCAGAATTAATTTTGTTTCAAAATAATATGAGATAAATTAATGTAGATGTAGAACTTGAAAGTTGTGCTAAAATTGCGTTATCGTTCTTTTACGGTTCATCAATCCATAAGACACACTTTAGAGAAAATTTAAGGGTAAAAAATCGATACCGTCTGTGCTACAAACTGAAAGAAATATTGCCGGGTATGAATAATTCATTTGGAAGGCGTTGTTTTGACTCGTACAGCGCCACCAACGCTCGCTATTTAATCCGTTCTAGCTATCATGATATTCAACATTTTCTGACGTAGACCCGGTCCGAAACCTATAACCGATGGAATAATTCAACGCATGCAAACCATGAGAAAAGGCGGTATCAATGTGCATAACGCCTAGAATCCTTCTCGACTGAATCCGACCTGATCGCCTTCGTAATCCACTTATCCAGACCCTTTCTGTCGGTATCGGTTGCGAATATAAATGGGGGAAACAAAGTTCGACATTTAATCTGCTTATCGGCAAGATGCTAGGTAAGTAGGGTTTATTTAGGTTTTTACTTTCGTTCATCGTAAATTCGCGGACTATCGAAAGAACAGTTTTGATTTTACCTTCGAAGTTTGCACACAATATCTTAGAAACTTCGATCCCGGGATTTACATCTTTAACAAGAACAACGACGAGATGAAGATACTGGGGAAACTTGGATCGTACTACGAGGGGGTTTATTGATGATTGACTTTAACGAGATTGTGGAGAATTAATATGGGGGAGATTAATCAAAAGTCAGTACAAATAGTTCTACAAATTGAACACGTACGAATGTGTCTTCATGAATTGGAGAGGGATATCAGGACGAACGACCCATAATTAGAAAATCCCCAAGATAGAGGACACTTAAGGGTTTTGCACTGACATCATCGGAAATAACGGCCGTCGACTCGAGTAACGGCCACGATATTTCACCGTTTTAGAACGGACGGCCACTTTTACGACAATTGGGGACATCCAGCTGAGCTCTGCCGTGATTCGCCTCCGAAAATACCGTGTAGAGGTTGTAAACTTAAATCAGAATCGATGAGCTGGGAATTTTAGAATTTCTAAACCTCTTTACGACATCAAGAACAAGATCCCGTAGCAAATCAGTTAACGTTAACTACTTTTATGACGTCGTTACACTTTTTATCCATCCTTTTCCCGATATCACCCAAAAGAACAAAGTCTTTAGGATTTTATCAGTTCCATCTCTAACAAGTGTGTCCCGTTCAGTTTATATTTGCTTTGTGTTCTAGATGCAAAACAAATATTTGCTCCTCCTTACTTGTTTAAGACGTATACCAAGTTGTTAGTTAAAGAACGGGGAGCGAAGGCAGCCAAGTGTTGCGGGAACATTTGCAACTTCTCTACACTTTAGAGAGGAACTACACTTTCGCAAGAAACACGCCAAGTCGCAAAGCCTCTGGGACACAAATCTTTCGTTAGACGAGAACCTACCGCCCCAATTAGCTTGCTATTTATGTGAAGGAGAGTTGAGATCCTGTACTAAACGTTCCATGCTCCAATTCCTAACCTTAACCGCAGTATATTGAATGAAACCCCTCAACTAACTACTCCACGTGAACTAACAAAAAGAAAAAATTTAGTACTTAATCTATATTATGGTTTTACTACTCCGCAATTTACTTCTTTTTATATAACACGATTTTACTACGAATGATTACGTGTATGAAATTGCTGAAACTGCTGAACTGTATTCCGACTGTGCAAAAAACAAACCCATAAACCTCGCGCTGGCGACAACAACAAAACGGCAAAAAAACAGAACGAAGTCCTTCCTGCGAACAATAACCAATTTAGGGCGAGGTAGGAGAGCGCACGATCTCTACTCCCTCGCGTCTATTTTCAGGAATTTACATCAAACTTCGTAGAGAAGCGAAAATTTATATTGTTGTTTACCGACAAGGCGATAGCAGAACGGGAAGAGAAAGTATCGCGACGCTCCATCTAGACGGCGCCTATGAATAACCTCCTAACTGGGACCTGAATTTGTTGGCTGAAATCGTAGCTAATAAACAGGTAAAGTCACAAACAAAATTTGACTTGAAAAATTACTTTGAATATCAATCAACTGAAAACTGTGGTCATGTCAGATGACATGATAGACATACTTACGCAAGAATATAGGTTATTGTAAACTGAAAAGATAGAATAGTAATCCATACAAAATAGTTAACAATTATTAACCCTGTGCCTGTAAACCTGCGTACTTCCTGTCCAAACTATACCTATTTTCATACTTTTCTAATAAGCAAATAGACACAGTTAAACTTAAAAAAACAATGATAGAAGACAAGATTTGTTCATAACAATAAAATTAACAGTAAATAGCAAAATAATAAAAAATAATTGTATGTGAGGAACATCATTGTATTTGTGCTTATTGTGGACAGGGTAGCCAAACAAACTGGGGTTTAAGTTGCCAACTTTAAAACTTTGTATCTCAAGTACGGAATATCGTCATGATTATGTCATAAATAAATTCTTAATTCTTAAAAACATCGATGATATAGTTTTTTAACAAACTGAATGAGATATAATCATGAAATAAAGAATATTTTAAAGTAAATTTGATGAAGAGTTAATGAAAGAAGTGAAAGAGTTAAGAAATCGCTGATTCCCATAAACATCGATATTATAATTTTTTTAATACAATTATGCACTTTGTTGTTATGGATTTGAAACGTAATATTTAGAATATCGTATTTTAAGAACGAAAGATGAAATATCTATTTAGTTATAGTTTTTTTTATCTAGGTAGTTTTATAACATTACAGTCGGAACTTTTATGATTTAAAATCGTTGATAACGATTTTATTATTTTATTTTTATATGTACACGGTGGTTTAAATTCGATGTTCGAAAATTATGTTGCAATCACTTTATTGTTATGGATTTGAAATGCAATATTTAAAATATCGTATCTCAAGAACGAAATAATATATTATCATGAAATAAAAATCATATTGAAGCAAATTTGAATGATGAAATATCGACTTAGTTATAGTTTTTTTTATCCAAGTGGTATTATAACATTATAATCGGAACATTTACGATTATAAATTATATTTATGATCGTGGATAACGATTTTATTATTTTATTTTTATATGTGCAGGTTGGTTTAAATTCGATGTCCGAGTAGGTTATCTCGGAAACTATAAGACTTAGAGAAAGAACTGCTTATATGTCTCGATCTCCGTTTTTAACATTTTAACATAAGTTCCAATGTCGAAAACATGACAACACTAACGTAGTTTGTTGTTCACCTATAGGCTAACATTAAAAATATCGTAAATCCAACAAATCTAATTATCTAAGTTATTATTATAGGTGAGGTATTATAATTCAGACATTACGTAGACGTATATAGATGACTATTTGGACATCAAATTTAATCCACCTTATACATGACTCCTTCATTTTTTACGTAATTAAATAGGTAAACGATGCTAGATTTATAACTAGAACTTTTGGGCATAGCAATGATGTTATAATACAGTTTAATAGCGTAAAATACGAAAATATAAAGATTTGACGAGTTTCGTTGTTTTAGAAGATTTTAATGGTAGCATTTGGAAATCGCAGCATGGGACAAAAAACTTTCAGAATAAAAATGTTTGTTTTTCGATGCCGAGAGAAATACGTACATACGGATTTTTAATTTGGTAGCACTTTGAGTATCTGTTATGTGCAATTTTCGTTAATAAAGCAATTTTAAAAGAGAGAAAAAACCAAATAAAGAGAAGATAAGAGAAGCCATATGAAAGAGTAGCAACCATAAAATTAAAATTATTCATACAATGTTAATAGATATTGACCGCGAAAGAGAGAATTTATTAACACTAAAACTATTACTAAAACTAGAATTAACATTCTTGGAACTACAAGCATTACTAAAATAACGTCAACTTTAGTGTCGGTATCACCTCTACATTTAGCTGTTATTAGGTTTTAAATTATTGCCTACTCGTATCGAACTAAAACTAGAACTAGTACTAGACCTAGAAAGCTTTGTTTTAGCCGTGCTTAGTTCTAGGTATAGTATCACTTCTAGTTCTCATTCTTCACCATTATTATCCGTGCCAGATGTCAAGGCCCCTAATTTTAGAGAGTGATATCTTCGAAATCGTTCGATGAACAAAAATGCGGTTAAAACATTATAATCGGTGAACATTTATGTGTATCATAGGTTAATTTGGAAATGTTCGGATCCGCGGGTTTTCTTTTATTGCGAATTAATTGAAAAATTATTTTACGAAAAATATTCAAATTTGAAGTAATAGTAACCCATTGTGTCTTATTTTATCGATATTCCCTATAGTTTCCTGGAAAATCGTATTTTAGTAAGATGGGGTTATTTCGAAAACGACTAGGCGGATTTCAATGCGATATTCACCAAAATGTGTTTAATAATGTTGTATGTTGGATTCCGTTACAAGTATTTCAAAATAAGGGCTCTCTAATTTTCTTAAGAGCGATTTAATGGGAATACAAGTTAAAGAGACACAGAAATAACACACTGGGGGAGGTGCTCATTAGGAAGTCCTCATATTGAAAAACTGATTACGGAACCCAACATACATTATTAAACACATTTTGGTAAAAATCGCATTGAAATCCGTCCGGTCGTTTTCCGCGATTTTTCACGAAATTATATGGAATATTGTTAGAATAAAATATGTTCCATATTAAAAACACATCGGTTTACCACCAATTCAAAAAAAAAATAAAATCTTACCGTCTATAACGAAAAGCAGATAGAAAACATAATCAATGAACACTCAATCAAAACTAAGAACATATTTTAGAAAAACTAAAGATAAAATATCTGAAAAGGATAATAACGATTTTGTCTCGATCACGTGTTTTATACGTCCTTATGAAACTCTGTTTTATTTCATTGATTATTAAGTTAATCTATATATTTTAAACTCTATTGATTTTTATTTAGTCTGCCCCATTTCTGAGTTATTTATAGATTTTTAATGTAATTAACCTTTTTTTATTACGTCACCATCATCGAGACATTAAATATTTTCGCTCATTTCTGTATCCTGCTGCGCATGCGCGAATGTGTATTTAAATTTTTAAAATGTAACGATATCGTCTATCATTCAGATAAATTTAAATTTAGAACATTAGAGTACAGAAATCTTTTTTTTTGTACTCCCCGCCAGCATACTTTGTAACTTTTTCAATAAATCGCAAAATATTTAATTACTTTTAGCACCAACGAAAATTTTTTCCCCCAGGCATAGGTTGGTACCGTTCGATGCTTATAGCATGGGGAGCGTTTCAGGATCAAATGAAATTTCCTCTGCTAAAAGTGAAACACGAAGTTCCAGAAGAGAACTTTAATTTTAAAAAGTTTAAGATGGAATTCTTGTTTGACAGTGATGCAAAGACCAGAGGAACTAAGAGTTGCGTTGTCAGCAGCGATGTGCTATCTTTCCGTATCACCTTCACTTTTGTCGTCAGAACGCTGGACACTAATTAAAGGCTGCGTATGTATATTAAAACCTAGTGAAGTTATGACGTCTGAGCTGTTAGGACAAAATATATAACGTTGTCCATTATCATCCCTTTATTATAATTCATGGTATTCCACATGCTCTTGGGAATGCATAACCGGTAATTATCACGGGATAAACCTGATAGACCTGAAAACCAATCTTGAAGGTATACGAAGAAATTGGGTTATGCGAAAACTTAAAAAATTAGTTTAATAGCAATATTATTGAACCGAAAATTAAAGAAACTGACCTTCGATAAGATAATGAAAGGAATCAAGCCCTTAAATGGATTACAGAAGTAGCAGAGGATTTGATTGTTGCTACGGATATTTTAGTTAAAAGGCTCTTTCTTGTTTAATTGCAACACACAATTCTATAACAATTTTTATGACGTATAGTATAAAGTAGAGTATATTTGAATAATATAAATTTTAGATAACAGCGTGAACAATCAAACAGTTTGTTGTGGCTATCCACAACAAACTGTTGACATAAAGGCTATTCTGCCGAAACACATCAAAACAGTACCAATACCTACCATTGGTAGATAGGAAGCTGAATCCTCTACAGTTTTGGGAGTCCAAGAAGAAAATGTTTCCGGAATTGTACAATCTTTCAAATAAGCAACTCTGCATCCCAGCAACTTCAGTGCCAGCAGAAAGATTGTTTTCAAAAGTATGCGAGTTGAGAAAGGACGGAAGGGATAGGTTAGGTAAGGACCAGCAATATTTTAAACGAGATAATATTAATAAATAATAAAATGTTACTAAAAAATAGTTATTAAATAAATATTAAAATTTTCTTTGAAACATGTATTTTGACTGACTATACTCCATATTTCTTATGATAAAATAATCGACTATTTTATTCTATTATAAAATAATCAATTATTTTTTTTATGATCGATTATTTACATACAGTAAAGCTTCCCTAATCCGAATCAATTAAAGTCAGCTTAATTCAGACTATGGAAGCATGCGGATTATTGAAGTCATGTTTAAATGTAGTTAAAAAGTCTTATAAACACATTTATAGATTTATTGTGCTAGATAATAATATCTGTAGTTTATGTTGTAATACATATGATACATTGAAGCTTTTACTAGCTATAAAATATATTTAATCCTTTTACTAGCTTTCTAGCTGATCTACTTTTAAGATCATATGTCTTCATGGAGAGAACTGCCTAATTTGCTGCAGCATAATACTAATTTCTTTTAATTGTTGAATGGACAATGGAATGGCGTCCACATTTTCTACTTTAATTCAAATATACAGGATTGCCAAATCAGTTTGTAAAGAATTCTATTTCAGAAATGATTCATTGTAGAAGTCTTCATAAAAACAATATCTTCAGATGCACGGCTAAACCCAACCTAACCTAATCCAACCGTATATATATTTAAATTGGAGTAAAACTCGTTCGGGTTCAGCCGCCTTGAAAAATGTACGGCTAAACCCGAATGTCTTGTTCTAGATCTAGAGTTAGATCTGTTGATATAAAACTATAACTAATACTAGACCTAGAAATGGAAAGATTCGGGTTTAGCAGTACATCTCTCAAGACCCTCACCCGAATGATTCTAATTGTAGGTATAGTTTTGTTCCAGTTTTACTTTAATTGAAATATATAGGATTACCAAATCAGTTTGTTCAGAAATTATTCATTATAAAGGCCTTCGTTTAAAAAAAATGTTATCAGATATCACGGCTAAACCCAACCCAACCCATTTCTGTATATTTGAATTGGAGTAAAACTTAAACCAACACTAGGCCTAGAAGTCTAATGTTCTAGAGTTAGATCTAATTAGTTGGTCCAGGGCTGTAGCCCTGTTAGCCCTTAGCTTTAATATGGCTCTATTCCTCTTCCTCATCTGACTATCCAAACACATTTCTCTAGCATTTTACTTATAAATTGCAAAGATTGGCAAATATTGGGGAGTATGAATTAGCAATTTTAATAGAAACTTCAGTGTTTCCGAAATATCGTCTTGTTCTACAGATAGAACAAAAATTTGTTAATTCCGATTAGTAAGTCTTTTACCAATTTGGACTACAAGGGAACACGATGCAAATTTTACACTTTCTAATTTTGTTCGGATTGCAATTCGCTTTTGCGTGTGTAGAAATTAGCAGAGCTTTACTGTAAATCGATTATGCTCGTCATTAGTGATATTACATAAATTTATATTTATTTAGCCATAATTCGTTCCTATACTTTACTCTTATTATATCACTTGAAAATTTAAAGTTTAGAAAAAATAATTGAATGTTTACGGTAACAATTAGTTAATTTCTACATTTAGAGTATAATCGCACGATTTACCGATTTGACGCATTATTTATGCTGTGGTAAGTTAGAAAAATCTGTAAAATTATTAACTCGATTTGGGGACACACTGCATATATATATATATATATATATATATATATGCAGTTATCTGCATCTATCTATCAACACATACGCACTCCAGATTATATATAAGACCTTTGTAACTACTAAACTTGTGAATTAGAAGATTAGGAATGTTGCAAGAACTTGGTTCGTGATTACATTAAAACTTTACCGATAATACCTGACGAAGGGAAGTTCTAAAGGAGATAAAATCTAAATCACATACAATGAATTGATAGCTATTAACTAGAAGTCTAAACAAGTTATTACTCAACACGTCAAAGAACACAGGAGATAAACACGCTCGAATTAATCTCAATTAATTTAATCATCATGAATCATTTTATCTAAATATATAAACAACGGTCGTAATAAATAGGCGTCGAATTCAAATTGACAGGTGCAGACGCTAATTTACATACTAAAATGTTTATTTCTCCGTAATCGGATTATTTCGCTGATGCATGCTCGCATATGGACAGAATTTTCGAGTTCAATTGTTGAAATAAAATATTTATGAACAAAAAGGGGGTTATAACAATAATTTTCAGATATAATTTTAGGAAATGCTAAAATAGCGTAACCGTAACGAAATCGTTAATTACGGCGTTATCATGTAAAGCCCGGTTACAAATCGAACGAAATAACGCCACGAAACGTACTTTTCCCGACGTCAGCGCAAATAGAAACATAATTGAAAGCTGCAGTCGCAGCGCCAGGACCGTGTTGCAGGAAACGCGCGCAAATAACTCATCCTGGACTGTGAAAAAACTCTAACACGGGAAACTAAATTCCACGCCCTCTGTATAGCGTATGCGATATGCCTCAAGCACAGTTTTTTTTATTTACACCCGCACATGTGAATTAACGGAAACCGAACAAAAAATGGGTCAACTCTCGTGTACAATACTCAATTGAACTTTTTATTTTCCAACTCTTCACTTGCTTTAATTCAGTTCACATTCGATTCGTAACTGATATGTTTTTTTATTCACCTTTTGTTTACTATATCAATCTAAACATCTTAATACATTTATTTTATAAATTATATGTTCCATAATTAATATTCCCGGCTAATTCTAAGTGCCCTTTACGTCTCTGATGTAACAACGTAGCCGTATTTGAATCATTCAGCTATGATAAACACAGACAGATCATGTATAACTTAATCATGTACAATTCATCAATTCAATATCGGCATGTTACACATCAAGCAAGTTAACGTCAATTAACTTGGCTATAAACTAACCATCCATTATTAGATTCATACATAAAATCTTTACAAGTATAATTTAGTTAACATTAATGTTAGATAATAATTGAGAATTTGCATGGCTGATTTATTAAGCTTATTTGGGCTTGGAACCAAGATTTGAGAAAAGATCTATTCAATGAAATTTTTTGATGCCTTCGCAACTGACTTTGAGCCTCATAGACTTCGATGATATTTTTATTCTATACATCTTTTCTCATATTTTTCTTTCAGTCCAAATATCAAGGTATCGATAAACAAAAATGATTTCAAATTAAGGAAAGACTAGACTTTATCATAATGCATTTAGTATTTCGATACCTCTAAAGACGACTAAGTTATCAGCTTGTAAATTTTGCTGCTATCGTTGCATGGGTGTTTCTCACGACGCACAACAAAATTTTGCCTTTTTGTCATTCTACCTAAAACGTCATATTGGACATAAGAGTTCTTTGTCGTTGACGTCTTGATATCGCCACTCATGCCGTTGTTTCGTCCCCCGGATCCCATGGCATCCACTCGAGGTCGTAATGGGATACGAGAAGAAGCCGGGCCTCATACGCCTAACATCAAGAGAGTATAGGAGTCGGAAATCAATTTCCCCGCCACTTACAGCTCCGTTCGACTCCCCCGTCTTATCGAATTCCTCTTCGATGGAATTATTTATAATTACACTTTAGCTTTGATCCCGCGTGATCCCCGTCTGACGAGGACGCAATCGAAAAGTAGATACTGAAACGGAGCGATGATTTATTACAAAACTATCTTTGAGTGATAAAAAAAATGTTTCGAGGAGTTACGTAAGTTGAGAGGGGGAAGAAAGGGGTTAATGAGTTATCTTGTAATTCGAGTCGAGAAGTACTTCGAATGTGCCATCTTGCCCTGATTGGAACTGGCGGCTCAATAAGAGCCCTCCAAGCTTCGCGTGCAACTTTAAAATGGGACTCTAAACTTTCTCATCTCTCAGGGGCCTACGAACTTGCTTGAAACACGTATGAATTTAAAGAGACATTCCCTCTGCGCGTAACTCTCTGGCCCTGAAGTCTAAACATCTTTTCTTTATTTTACGGTTTTAACGTTTCTACATAATATCTTTATTACTTCTTTTGTATTACCAAATGTAATTGCGGTTAAAAAATAATTTGCTAATTAGATATAATGATACTTTTATGAGTAATAAAACACATTTTAAACGGTTACACATTGACATTCAACGCGACGCTTTCACATTACCAGTATACTTAAAATGTGATACCATCCCCTTTGCTACCATAATCGAGGCGTTCACTTAGCGAAAAGCACGAGGGGATATTTAACGAGGTAATATTAACTCGAGAAATCACTTTAAGGTTCGTTTAAGAGGTCCAAAATTTATAGTAACACTTAACTCTAAATAAACGATTGCCTTCGGTGAGATTTAAACTTCTCGCTTTAAAGTTTTACATCGACCGTATTTAGTTTGGAAAGTGAATAAAAAAAATGACAAAGTTGGTGTGAAACTTTGAACGAGGTCGATATCTTTCTTAGCTGGACTCGCAATATGTTTGAGATCATTAAAATTTTCTGGGTCTATTGTTAACTCGTAACCAGTGACGTGAACATTTAGTTCAGTGATGCTGATGTGGAATGCTGACGCAGAGGAATATTGTTTAAAATAAAATTTGCTACAATATTACTTCTAAAATTATTTTGGAACATGCTCCGATTCTCAAGTGTTATAATTAGATCTTGGAAGTCAAGTTAATTAAGTTTATGACTTAATATTACGAAAAATAGAATCATCGAAGTCCATGAGGCTCGAAGTCGGTTACGAAAATTTCTTTGAATAGATCTTCTCTCAGATCTTATTTCCAAGTGCAATTAGGCATAAATCAACCACTGCAAATTCTGAATTATTTCCTACCATTGATGTTAACTAAATTATGATTAAAGATTTTGTGTGAGTCTAATATTGGATTTAAGTTTAATTAATTAGAGCTAATACCAACACTAAAGCTAATACTAGACCTAGAACTAGAAACAGTTAGTAGATCAAAAACTACAAATGGTTCATTTAATAGAAGCTGAACTCGTAAAGAAATTTTAATAATGATCGGTTATGGGCACATGAAACTGGTAATATTAAAGATCTACCATAAATCAATCTGCAGAAATTCGCAACAAATGAAGATAAAAAAGCTTGATAATAATTCAAAATACTTGATGATCTCGCAAATCTAGTTTCATGTTATTGGTGAAATTACATTAATAAATAATTTCAACTTTTTTTTTAATCAAAAATGTTTATTGTATAAGGGTACTAACATTTTACGTCGTCATAAAGACAATAAAAAATCGAATAACAATTGTTATTTTAAGAAAATAAAATATCATTCGCTGCTTTGTTTTTTTTAATAAAAACATTTGAATACTTTCTTATTATGGCAAATGAAACTTGTGCATAAAAAGCATTTTATAAAGTCGATATTTACGGAGATATATGCTATATTCCATATAATGGATATTAATTCATTATATACATAGATATAGGTTTAATATTAGATCTATTTCCAAATAATTTTTATTTTTGTAATTCATCATAAATATTCATACTTGATAAATTTTGTTTTGTATATATTTTTTTATTGAGTATAAGCTATTGGAAGATAATACGAAATGATTTTAAAACTCCTTTAAAGAGGTACAGTAGGGCTCCAACATTCGCGGCTTCAAATTACGCTGATTCGTATATTCGCGTTTTAAATTTTGCCACCTTTTTTAACATTCACCACTCGATTATTCGTGAATACATAAATTTTTTACATAAAATTTAAAACGAAGTTTACCGTAGGTTTACTGTACAAGCAACCAGCTTCACATATGCGTTTCTCTGGGAATCGCTCCTATTTTTGTGTTCTGTATTTCGTTTAGGTTCTCATCTTACAACAAATTGGTACATAAAGAACCTCTAGAAAATAATTCAAGTTCTTGACATGCTCCGGGAATGGAAAAGAGCTACCGAAATAGGCCAAGTCTTCGGTGTCAATGAAGCTATGATAAGATCTATAAAGAAACAAGAAAAGGTAATCAGAAATAGCGTAAAAAGTGGCATACCGTCATCATTAAAGGGCTCTTTATCTTTGGATTAAGGACCGTAGTCGCAAAAATATACCATTACTAGGACTAGATTAATGGATAAAGCCAAGGAACTGTATCAATATTTTTCGTGTGATATGGACTGTGCTGAAGATGATTGTAAATTTAAAGCCAGCAGAGGATGGTTCGAAAGATTCAAAACCCGTTTTAATTTCAATAGCATTAAGTTGTGTGGAGAATCAGCTTCAGCAAGTCATCGACAGGCTGCAAAATGTCCTGATGAAATAATAAAATTAATAAAAGAAAAATGTTACCGTCAAAAAAAGACAGCTAAATCGGCTAAGGATACAGTAACACTTTTATTTTGTGCAAATGCATGTGGAGACTTTATTACAAAACGAGCAACTAATCCACGAGCTTTAAAGGACAAGAACAAAGAAGCTTTCCCCGATTATTGGCGAGCTAATTCAAAAGCTTGGATAACTTCTCACCTATTTATAGAGTGGTTTAAAGAGTGTTTCGTTGAAGAAGTGGAGCGTTACCTAAAATCTAAAAATTTTGCATTTCACGTTTTATTGATATTGGACAACACCCCATCTCATCCAGTAGATACTCTCAAATTAGCTCATCCATGTGTCCAGGGGGTATTTCCTTCTCGCAACACAAATCCTTATTACAACCTTTAGATCAAGGTATTACAAAAGCTTTTAGAAGCCACTATATCAATTTTGTACATAAGAAATTACAAAATGACATTTCCTTCTCAATAAAAGATGTGTGGAAATTATATAGTATTGACCATGCATTTCATCTACAAAACTTGCTTTAAATGACATTAAAGTATCAACTGTGAGTAATGCATGGAAAATACTGTTGGAAAAAGACACTGCGCAAAGTGCAAGCGAAGTTGTTGACGAAACAGACAGAGCAGTTCTATCTGGTTGCTGCCGGGAGATGATTTTCAAACCATTGTAGCAGCTGATATCGAATCTCTCGTTAATGATCAAGGTATTACAAAAGCTTTTAGAAGCCACTATATCAATTTTGTATATGAGAAATTGCAAAATGACATTTCCTTCTCAATAAAAGATGTGTGGAAATTATACAATATTGACCATGCATTTCATCTATTAAACTTGCTTTAAATGACATTAAAGTATCAACTGTGAGTAATGCATGGAAAATACTGTTGGAAAAAGACACTGCGCAAAGTGCAAGCGAAGTTGTTGACGAAACAGACAGAGCAGTTCTGTCTGCATGGTTGCTGCCGGGAGATGATTTTCAAACCATTGTAGTAGCTGATATCGAATCTCTCGTTAATGATCAAGTGGAAGAGTTGTCCAGTGCAGATTTAGAAGCGCTACTAATAGAAAATATTTTAGGAACGGATGAAGAAGATAATAGTAATTCCCTATGCAATAAATTAACGTTGAAAGAACTTAACTTATTTATACAAGAAGCCAATAATCTTGCTGAAAAAAGTAGTAGAATATGATCCATGTACGGAAAATCAGAAAGTTTAAAAATGGTCTGAATTTTCTTCTTGCTCCTTACAAAGAGCTTCAAAAGGATATGCAACATAAAGCATTGCAACCTAGTATCTTTTCATTTTTTAAACCATCGTGTTCTAAAATAATTATTATTGATGAGTAGAAATGTTAGTTTTTATTTCCTTTGTTAGTTTATTTTGTTGCTGTTTGTTATTGCTATCTCATAACATCTAGTGCTTCAATATACCCGAATTCAACATTGGCGGCATATTTTCAGAACCTAACCCTCGCGAAAGTTGAGGCCTAACTGTAAATATTATACTTATTTTGTTAAATATAATGAAAATGATAACCCTTGCGTATTAAGCATGGATAACAGCATTCCTTTGTGGGAGATAATGCAATTTTTATTTAATATTTTTACGGATAAATTTAAAAGAAAAGACTAGAAATCCAAAAATAAATTTAAGGAAGCATTAAATATACAAAATTGTATAGATAAATATTGTTAATTAAAAAGATTAAATAAAAATCTATTAAGTTAAATTAGTGTAGTAGCAGTTTTAAAGTTGAGATATTGATAACTTTTAAAAACTAATTCCATATCAATAGAATTAACAAAGAAAAAAAAATCTAGTTTCAAATGTAAAGATAAAACAAATGTAAATTTACATTTTTAGTGTAGTTTTGAACTTGGAAGAGTACATACTTAAATTTTGTCTGGCGAAACCTTAAAAATTGAAAATCTACATCATAAGAAAAAGAAAAGAAAAATCCTTTTCTAACCCGTAAAAAATCCTCAAGTAACTTTGGAGAAGTAATTTTTGTTCCCGTTCCTGACTATCCTAGAACCGCACCGTGGACTTCATTACCCTAAAATCAACAAACTAAGTTCAGTGTTGTTACTTTCTTTAGATTTATTCTGTTTTAAATTAGTTCATCATTAGTTAACCTTAATTAAGTTAGATAAGTTGGAGTTATTACTCCTAATACCTCACTTCTCAATTTCTTCTTTATTTGTTTTTTTTTGGTTATGTCATTATCTCAAAATCAAGTAACATTTATCAATTCGAAAGAATCATTAAATCTCTATATTACTTTGTATCCTCCTATATTAGGATAAAGCTTAAACATTAACCTATTATATAGATACCCAGCGTATAATTTAGCTATTATACTTTTACTTATGCACATTTGAGATTAAATGAAATGTGAATAAACAAGTAAATTCAAGTGATGTTTCTTAGAGATATATTTATAGGTATATATTGTATCGGAATATAGTGTGTGTATTAATTATTTGACCTAAAAACCGAGTTTTTTCAAATATTTTAACAAACAAAAAATAACTGAGTAAAACATTGTTGTTTTACTCAGTTTTCAATACTTTTATGTCGCATTTTTTCAATAAATACATAATGTATAATACATCATACGGTGGACGTTATTGAATTGTTTTTATTTCATCTTTGACAAAAATTTTACAACCCACCAGGTTCCCGTGATGCTGAAGAATTAGTCAACTTTTGGAAGAACTTAGCCCCGATAACGAGGATTATTTACAAGTAAATGGTAGTACCTATTTAGAACCAGTTCTGTTTCCACCTAAAAACGGAGCAGATACAGATATAGATGATGCATCAAGTGATGAGGAAAAGGAAGCTTCTGTTAGAACAATTGGCAAAGGTGTTCTAAGAGGAAGCATGGAAATGTTTACTACATTCATGACAATCAGAAACTGCATCTAATAATGATGACGATAAGAATATTCCTTTAGCTATGCTCTTCAAGAAATAATTGAGAGATAAAGAAATTAAGAATAATATAAAAACGTGAAAAAGGGAAACATGAAACTTTATCAAGAAATCAGATAAAGATAAAATTTTTGCAACACCAGCACCTAATCTTTTACGGAAAATGATGGAGGATGAAAATCTAGAGCTTATCGATGTTTTTAAATTATTCTATGATGAAAAATTTATGAGATTTATTTGCAATGAAACGGAGAAATATGCAGCTTTCAAAGGTGTCTACGATCTTCGCGTCACGACTGATGAACTATACAGGTGTATCTATACAGGGTGTATATGTAAAAAATTATTGAGTTATAGATCTCATTTTTCTAAAAAAAAAATACTTATAATACAATGACCCATTGTTTGACCTTCTTAAAACATGATACGATTAAGTAAAGAGATCCAAAGTTTGAGTACTTCTGTACAATGAATGATAGTAAGGAGGTTCTAGTTATGTATCGCTATAATTTGACATATAAACGACATTTTGCGATATTTTATACATTATTTTTTACAAAACTAGAAACAAAATTTCCTCAAAATATCCTTCTTCACTTTTAAAGATATTATTTAGATTTTGCCTTGCACTTTCAAAGACATTTTTACTTCATAAATGCAAATTCGGGAGACCTTCATTTTTCACTTTTTCACTCTTCTGCATTTCTTCACTGCACACTAGAAATTTTATATAACTCCAGAAGAAATTATCCATCATATTTAACTCTGAGCTTCTCGAGGCTAATTTATGGGATCGTGACGGCCAATCCAACAGCCGGGAATTGTTGCATTTAATCATTTACGTACACATCTATTAAATATTTCATAAATGTTTGTACAGGTGTCAACCGACGATAAGGAAATAGTACAAAATATTATAGTCTTATAGCATTATTCAAATCGTATTAACCATACAGCCAAACCATATCAGTGCATTCCTTTTTGGTATATAACAGTGATAGAAAAAATTTAGTATATTTGATTTTCCAGTAGTACTCAAACTTGTGAACTTTTTATTCAGAAAAAGGAAGACCTATAACCACTCAAAATTTTTTTACTCATACTTGTACAAATATTTTGCTATTCTTCTTTTGTCGGAAAACTAAACAAAGGCCGATACTTTTGGTTATTATTCACCAACAGTTTGGTGAATAATAGCATTTCATGTAATAGATTTGAGCTTCTTCATAAATACCTGCACTTCAATTACAATTCCAATATTGATCCTGGCACCAAACGTAAATTGCAATCTTGGCAATTTACGTGCTCCAGTAGTTACAGAATTTTGTCACTACTGGAGCACGTAAATAATCAATCACAGATAATGTGTCAGCCCCTAGATACATCATTTTCTGTAGATGAAGCAATCTAACCGTACTATGAGCATACTATGGGGATAAAATCTTGAAACAAAGTTACTCGACTTTATAAGAAAAATAGAACTAGCACAAGTTAGATGCAGAAATTGTGGAAAATGTGAACGTAGCATTATAAGCATTATAAACTGATTTTTTAAAACAATGTGAAACTGGGAAGAAAAATATCAAACTCGAATCTGTTCTTTCTATAAGGGATCCACAAAACGATCAAAAATAATGTCATTATTTTTTTTTAAATACCCTTACATGTTTTTATTTACTGGAACGCATCAAATTACTTTCTGGTTAATAACTTTGTTATATGATTACATGATATATGATACAAACTCTGATATGACTACATGATATATGATTACATGATTATATCATACAAACTCTGGGACCATATAGAACCTATAGTAAATTTCCCACTTTTTTCCGATATATAACATCAGTAGAACGTATGGTTACACAAGCATTTTATCCCCTAAAAACAGTGAAAACCCATATAATACCAATCCTTTACGGCGCACACTGGCCTACATTGTGATTCTAGCTGAAATCATTAATAAAATGTTCGGTTTTTAGATATAGGAAATTTTTCTCAAGGCTTCAGTAAACCTAATTTCACAAACAATTTATTATTATAATAAACAATAGTGTGTAAAATTGCAAGAAAAAGGTTGAGACACTGACAAAATAAATTATGCTAAGCTTGATTGAAGTCATTTATGGCTTCAAAAAATAAGTGGACAAAGAAAGTTGGACAAAAGACAACAAAATAATGACAAAACCTACGGTTTGCAGATATATTTTTTTAAGTTACTGTGCAGCTTTTAGAGGGACAAAAGCCACAAGCAAAAAGGATATGAGGGATTCAGAGCCTAGTGTACTAGAATGTATATATACAAAAGGTTTCGATTAATTTTTGTAGTAAGACTCTTAAATGATGACACTTTTTCAGATTTCTAGCAATTACCACAGAGTTTTTATATCTACGTTGTGTCTCTTATGGAGTCTGCCTGGTTTACTTTTTGAGTTGTGGTTGATATTTGAAAACCCGAAATAGTGATAATTTGAAAATTTATACTGTATTTTTGCAATTTTCTCATATCTTTCCTGGTTCATTACGAACAATATTCTCCAACTCATATGATTTTCGATTTTATGGTCAATTTTTGTAATAAAAACTCGAAATAGACATTTTGAAAATTCATCCCAGTGTATGGCGTCATCTGGTTTTATATGACGGGACGATCAAACTTTCTCGTATTTAATATTTTGCTATATCTAAAGACAACACTAAAGACAAATAATATAGATAGAGAAACAAGGCTAGAAATATTCGGGTTCAGGTCCACTCAAAGTAATTAAACCCAAAAAAATCCAATTTTTTAAAGTTTTAGTCCTAGTATATCCGATTGTTCTAGTTAAAAATACAATTAATTAAGTGAAATTTATTAATGTCAAAATCACAACTTTCTACAACTAATCACTTCATACATCCAGCCTAAATGTTCAATGTTTTGATTGTTTTTTTATAATTTCATTTATAACCTTTTAAACGTAAATTCATAACGTGATTCATCGTCTTCTAATACATTAAAAAAGTTAATAATCGGTTGCAAGTTATCGTAAAATTAACAATTAACTCAAAGTTAATTACGTTTTAAATTGTTTGTTAATGTGTCCCGAGGTTGAGGTGTAAAATGAAGAGTTATTTATTGTTTAGCCTTCGTTCGTTTAAGACTCAACCGGAAAGTAATACGTGTGTTAGTGAACGTCGGTTTTATAGTGCATTGTGTAATTTGAAAATTTAAAATGAATTCTGGTAAGTCAAATTTAATTAGAGCGGTTATAAACTAAGCTGTATTAAATTTACGATTTGGAAACATCCAGGAATTAACTAACTCCATTTGGAGTTGAAATATTCAAATAGTTGAAAATCATGGCACTATCTCTTTCGCGTTCGTTGTAATTTCTCGACGAGATCAATTAGCAGTAGAGTAGGATCGCCTGCAGAGATAAACGCCGAGCGATCCCAAGAGGAGACACTCATTATTTCCAGTTTCCTGGGCTAAACCGCCCCTTAACTTTCCATTAACTCAATTTTGGAATTTAAGGGCCGCCGTCAAACGCGACGAAAAGGGATGCGATCGCATCCCGCAATAATCGATTCGTTTTACGAGCGAGAAACCGACCGCTTTGGGAGCACTAAAAGGGACGCACTAGATGCAAATCGGTGCGCCCCCACACGGCGATGTCCTGCAACCGCACCGTTCAATGCCCACTAGAAGCACCTCAAACTGCCCTTAATTACAAAATATTACCTTTTCATACAAAAACCTCATAAAACAAAAATTCGATTTTACCACAAAGTTGTGGTACACAAAGGACATCTATCATCACTTCGGAAAAAAAGGAATAATGAACGACATTTTGAAGGAGATTCGGTCAAAGAGCAAATGTCTGTTGGGGATTTCGTATTCCCTACGTTCGTTTACTATTCAAAGTGACGGTTCGGTGAGGATTCCGATAGTCAACGGGTTCGCGCTTGTTTGTACGGCAAATTACTGCATCTGCATGCACGACCCAATTCTTCTTTAGTCTCCGGCGATGTTGACGAGGTTTGAATTATTAAAAAGAACCGAAAGCGTGATGATCGTTGACACGTCAATTACATACGATAGCAAAGAAATTTCTTTAAAATACAACGAAAATATAAAAAGTTATAGATTTCTTAATTCATCAAATAATACTTTAATAATGCTTTGAAGCTAAGAAACGATGAAAGTTTCCGCCGAAAACACAATTGTATTTCCTGTACCATTGTTATCTCAAACGTGCAATATTTTCTTCATACTTTGTTTACCGAATAAATATAGTGATTTGAAATTTTCACTCCTTCCACAAATACGCGCGAAATTTGAATAGAAGTTTTTTATTGGTAACAAAACTTAGACCAAAACCAGCTCTGTTCCTTATCATTTTCTTAACGTTTACGTACATATGTATATTCTGAAGTATGTCATTGGAACTACAAGCAAATTTGGTTTTAAGCAGTTTTAATTCTGTTCAATTTCTTGTTATTATTTCGTAATTTCTACACCTGTCAGTACGTATTGTGTACATTTTGTCATAATTATGCATGCCATGTCGGTAATGGACAACGCTTATCATAGCGGGAAGTTAAAGCAGATACTTAAAATACTTATAATAATTCCACTAACAATTAGAAAGCCGATATTCAAGCTTGGCTGACGAGTACTTATCCCGTGTCACTGACAAAGTAAAAGGGTATTATATCTATGACTTTAGTAGAGGCTGAATTATCGGAATAAAAGAGGTGAGTCTCTCATTTTTCGGGATTGGAAAATGGCTGAATCAAGTAACACTACAGTCGCTCGGATATGGTCTTTCTGGTTCGAAGAAGGTACAGAATCTTCATGTCAGAGCAGCCCGAACCAGGGATACAACGGCTACCAGGGATCGATTTGAAACAACAAGGTCAATTGCTCAGGATTGAACGGGAGTTTTGAACCGACTCTTGTCGATTGTCTATTTGCAAGTTTATTTACAACTATTTACGGAAGAATTTGTTTGGGCTTCATTTATGTGGTTCTTACCTTCGGCTTCCATTAACTTGGAAGCCAGACTTGCATGATGTCAAGAACGGCAAGGGTGAGTTCATCAATGCAATGACACCGTCTTCAGTGATGAATCAAGGTTTTGTTTATGGATATTCTATGATCGCAGAAGTGTGCGACGACATCGACGAAAAAACGGAATTTGGAGTTCCTTTAAAGGCGACACACACCTTGACTTATAGTTTGGAGGGCGATATGTGCTGAATGAAGGTCAACACTTACATTCATTTCAGTCACATTCGACGCACGTCGTCATATCGACATCGTTCTGGAATAGTTGTACCTTTCATGTAGACGTTAATCAATGCCACTTTCCTATAGACTTGTGCACTGACTTGTGCAGGTTGCACGGAACGAGTCAGGGAAAAGTAAGGCAGATTCATACAAGGGGCACCATCATACACTAGATGTGTCTGAAGTTAGGAGCAAATCAACATAATAACGTTTGCGTGTATCCATAACTATCTCATGTATGTGGTTGTTGACGGTATTTAATAGCAGTCGATGTGAAACAAATTTTTATGTGTACTATACATTCTGTTCTTACTGTATGAATGTGTCATCTTTCTGTATGATATCATAATTATGTTTTGCTGAAGGATTATAGTCAGAAATTACAAAAAAGAATGTTGTCAGATCATTAAGCTTAAACAAAACAGCAGTGAATGTTGTAAGCACGAAGGCTTGCACGGTGTTGATTGAATAAAAATTAGAACGAATGCTAGGAATAATACTAAAACTAAAATAAAAAGTTAAAAAAGACCTCTTTTTCCTCTTTAAATGTTCTATATTAAACGGTTTGAGACGTTTCGGGATCACCTCCCATCATCAGTCAAGATATATGTAACTCTTAATCGTATTTACTAAAACTACAACAAAACCCATCAGAAAGCATCAGAAACTTAACCTAAGTTAACTATACACAAAACATAAAAAATACCAGCGTCGAATATTAGAAGATTTACCTCAAATCTTTATATAATGTTCGTTCAAAATGTGCGACTATCTTACATTAACTATGCATGAAATTTTTTATGTTAGTCTTCTTTACTCTCAATAACTGGAACTTGTTCCAGCCCTATTCAATTCTCAATACTCTTCTTTACCTCTCACTGATTATATTTAGTTTATCTAAGATTATCAGTTTTGAAATTGACTGCATTTTCCTTATTATGGTATTATTATTTGTAACGAGTGTTCTTAGTTCTTTTTTCTTTTTCAATATCATATCAAGATTAGAGGTTGCTCTTTAAACATTGGAGACTGGCATTTTTTATGTTTTGTGTATAGTAGATTTAGTTAAAGTTTTTGATGATATTTGTAAATATGATTATGATTAACTATTAACATAGTTGTCGACTGAAGATGGGAGGTGATCCCGAAACGTCTCAAACCGGTTAATATAGATCATTTACAGAAAAAAAGGTGGTCTTATCTAACCTTTTATGTAACAACACCTCTAGTCATTTATTATTTTATTTAAAACTAAAATGTTTGGCGTTCAGCTTCTCCCAATTACACCAAACAACTGTGGCAGCAAATTAATTATTTTTTTTTAATTAACTTCAGGAGACGTCGACGATTTCACGTTAAATCATATTTCATGAATTTTTTTAAGAGATACATTTTGTGTGAACATAATACAAATTGTATAGCATGGAACGGGATTTTGTTCCAACAAGGTAACGATCCGAAACATTTTTCCAGAGACGTTGTCAACAGTCCATGTAGCGTCGAGTGATTAAAAGCTTACTAACCAAAGTTCTCCTAAGACATCAATGTCATTGTGCCGCTTTGAATTATTCTGCTGATTCAAATAAACCATTTGGATCAATTGAATCAGCTTCTGAAGAAGGTTACATGACATTCTAAATATCAAACATTTTCAAAGGATGCATGGCAAAACCCGATAGCTTCTAATTTTTAGTTATAGTATTAGTCCTAGTAATAACTCTAATGTTAGTTTAATGAATGATTTCTTTTTGAACCTTGAAACCATACACTGCAGATACAATTTTACAGCTGATCGGATGCTTAACTATACTAAGTATAAAAAATATGTTAAGTGCAACTTGTATATTGTGTTATTTAAATCTCCCCCTAACCTATATGAAAGTACCCCGCACGTGGAGCTTTTTCATACATTTTTCATTTTTTGAAAAAAGACAGATAATTAGCTTATTGACTTTTGATGAATCAAGATAGATTGCAATACTTAAAGGAATTCTATAAGGCGAAATGTAAAAACTGTATGAACTCCTCTACCCCAAGAGGAAGGTGGGTGCAATGACCACTTAATGGAGAGCATGGGTAGAAGAATTAATCCCCACACGCAGCTATGCATGCAATCAACTACTAGATTTAACTTGAAAAATGTAAATTTTCGTTTTGTTTTTGTTTCAACTCAATTTATTACTTATTTATTAGTTACTTACTTAGCAGATAATAAAGCATTATTTTACCGAAGTTTCAAAATTGTAGTCTAATTCTTAATTTGCTGGTGTATTTAGTGTGAAAGTGTGTATAGATTTCTACAGAAAAAAAAATCGACACTAGTGTAATTAATCTCTAGACAACACAAAAACGGTGCCACATCTAGGCGCTATCATAAGAACCAGGATGTTAAATTAAATATTAATGAATTTGTTTTTCTATAAAAAAATTTCTGTAAAGGCATGTTAATGTTAGAGTCATATTCAAAAATAATTAATTGATTAAAGGTTATCATACTTTATATTGTCTATAAATTTACATTATTTACAATTCACATGAAAAAGTTTATGTGTAAACAACACGTATATTGGTTGTAGACAAAGGGAGTACAGTCTACCGCACATCCCTGGAAAACCCTATTCCAATCATCGAAAAGAAAACATGGAAATGCATAATCATGTTGATTGGTAATCTCGAATTCTTTGAAAAGCACTCCTGTTCTATTTCCTTTTCCGGAAATTAATGCTTTTTACGCCGGTGAATTTTTGTTATTTTGTTGTTTTTTCAGTCAGCCTATTCGTTCGATTGCCCTCCGAGTTCTTTAATATTTTTTTTTATTATCGTTCCACATTGCCGAACAGATACAATCCGCCCAGTAGCAAAAATACACCACCAGCACCACCAACAGAAACATTTTAGTGACGTGGCAAATTTTGGGTGATTGATGACAGACGGCTCGCGGTCTCGCAAAGGATTCGTCTGTGAAACGAACCGTTGTTTGCCACACGGTGCTCGATGGCACGTGCAAAAAATCCGAGGGAGATTACGTGTGCCTCAAAAAAAAAAAAATAAAATAAAATAACAACCCCTATTGTCAAGACTAATAATGATTGATATCGCGAGTTAAAATTTTTTAACTGTGAGAACTTAGGTAATAATTTTTGTTTGCGTCAAAAAAGAAAAAAAATCTGTATTTAAGTGAAAAAGAAATTCCGCTCAGTAGTCTCATCAACAAAAGAAACGCCATTAATAAAGGCCCTTTTATCTTAATTGCATAAAAGATTAAAGAAAAGAACGTCCGAATTAAAATTTATAATTCAAGAACGATCCTGTCGGTCACGCATAGCGCATCTGAAAATGAGAAAAAAGATAGGAATCGAGTTAAAGAGGGAGCGAACGCTTTTGGGCAGGAGATGAGGGCTGTAAGTGAAACAAATAGCGGCGGGAAATGCGGTTTTAGGTGAATAATTCCGAGTCTAATGAAATACGCGTTGTGCAACGTGGTTGCGTGTTAGATTAGGAATTCATGGTTTGGCAAGCAAAGGGGTTCGGCACGTGATAAATTTGCTCAGGATTTGGTAGCAGGCTTGAGAGCCATAATTATACCGTGATGTATATCCGTTACGAAACCTATCTAATTAATACAAATACTTACTTTACTAATTAGTGAAGGATAACTAATATCTAGTAAATAAAAAGAAAAAGCGAGAAAAGAGAAGTTACAAAGAAAGTTTGTTAAACTGATTATCGTTAGAGTGGGTAATTAGTACAACTGCAATCTAGTTAAAAACCTATTACATTCAAATACACTGATGTATATTGTGATTGAGGTAATTATTGATTGATTCGTTGTTCGACAAACTGTGTAAATTACCATGTAAAGTAAACTAAATTAAATTTTCTATTACCAAAGTCCAACAAATGACGGCTTTGATCGGAAATGATCAAAGTGGATGAGTAAAAACAGTCAATGTTTATTGATTGGTAAAAAATTTCCAGTAAATTGATTTACTTAAGGAATTAAGAAATATTCTCATCTATTAAAAACCTGGCACTTTTTTATATAATTCGTGTAAATTGTTTTAGTTTGGATTTAGTCTTAATAGTTTATTTTGTGCAAACGATTACGAATGTCGAACTTTTCTTGTGATCCTTATGCATCTCCTTTCTGATTTGTTTCTTCTGAATTATTGAATTGATTGTAAGAACGTATCCTGTTTTAGACTTAAAACAGGTGCGTATATGATTTCGCAGATTTTCATTGCTATGTTGGTGTTGAGCCCTTTGGTTTTTTGAGCGATTTGGCTTTTTCGCTCTTTTAATTGCATCATTTCTTTCATTTTTGAAGTGCTTAGATAATTATCTAAAATTATACCTAAACATTTGATCGAGGGAGAAGGTTTAAGTAAATATTGCCATCTTTTATTCTTGGCGGTTATTGCAGATACGATGGTTTGGAATAAAGATTTAGAAATTTTCAAGTTTGGTAAATTTGAATGTGGTGTTGTCCATATATTGTAGAATTCACCCAGCTATCAAAAAAGAGGACCCATATAAAACTACTTTCATAAGCGCTTGATACCGTCTTTCGTTCTACCGGCTCCACCTCTACTTGTCTAAACACTCTTATTAGTTGACAAGGTGACATTGATATCGATTAGCTGACTTCAGAGTTGTACTCTTCATTTCCGGAAAATGATATTAAGCGTGTCTGCGACGATCGACGAATAACCGTATTAGTTCTTTTGGACTTCAGCAAAGTCTTCAGCTAGATTATCTGCTATGGGTTTTGGTCTCATGTGCGTAGATTTAGGTCATTTACTGGGTTTAGGTCATATCTTTCCCATTGTTCATTTTGTGCACTTGGCACTTCATCTTCTTCTCCTGTGTTTCAAAGCCTAGTCAAAAACTGTGAATGAGTTCTCAGTATTCATGGCGCGGCTTAAAGACGATATGTCCAGGATACTTGAGTGGTCTAATTGTTTTGGCCTAAGTTTGAATATTAGCAAGACGCAAGCTATAACATTTGGTTCAAAGCCTTTACTAACAAAATTTTACACTTCTAATGATACGCAACTAGTACTTGGTGGTTATATTGTACATTTCACCAACACAGTCAAAAACTTGGAGTGACAATTCACTCAGCACTGTCTTAGCGGTCAAAGAATGAAATCATCTATTTCTGATTTGATTCTTTGCGTAAACTTGGTTGTTGCTTCCTTCTGTTGTGCGTCGTAAACTTTGTTACTCACAAATATTACCCCACATAGGCTATGCTGATGCTGTGTATCCCGACCTAGCCATTACCCTCCGTAACAAATTAGAAATATTGCAGAACAATTGTCTACGCTTTACTTTTGACCTGCGTAAGAACGACCCAGGTCACAGCAGTGATTTAGGCAGTGATTTAGGATACCTTTAGTCATCACATTAGGACAATTATCCAACGCTTTGATAATTTTAGAAGTGCTGGTCCTGAAGAAAACCGTGGTCCGAACTCCGTATTGACCGAAGTCCCCAGAAACTTTTACGACAATTATCACAACAAACAGCATTGTCCTACGGATTGTGTCACACCGCAGTGAAAACAGAATTATATTTTATACTTACTATTTATATTTACTTATTGGTTCAATGAAATGTTAACAAATAATGATGTATTAGACGAGACTTTCTTTTCTGTTGAGGCTTGGTTTTCAATGAAGTATAGTGATATGCTGTTAAAACAGGAGTATGGATTGCTGAGGATGTCAAAACGTAGAATTATTTTTCCATGATACAGTCAATGCAAAATACTTTCAGTTGTTTAATTTAATTTTAGTGTACATTGGGCTGAAGTTGTCCGGGATTTCTGCGTAGGTGTCATAGTAAAATATATTGTGTAAGGTGGGGCGTAGTGCGAATTTTAGGTGATCCTTTTTTTAACCCGTCGTGATTATATATGAATTAACGTGATCAGGTTGTGGGTAGTAAGTAGTCGGTAGTGGTAAATATTTCAAGTCATCTTGAAGTAATATTAAGTCTTCTAAAAGTTGTATAAAGTCTACTGGGAGTATTTCAAGTTTTCTGTAAGCTGTATTAAGTTTTCAAGTATTTGAAGTCTTTTAGAAATAGCATAAAGTCTTCTGGAAGTATTTCATACCTTTTAGAAGCAGTATAATGTCTTCTGGAAGCATTCCAAGTCTGTTGGAAGTGATTGTTGTTCTAGGTTTAGTGTTAGTTCTAGTTAACTGTCACTGAACGCTAGAGTATTATTCTGGGTCTACGGTTGATTCAAGTGATTTAAGAGATTATCACTAAAGCTAGCACTCATCTCTCTATATTTCAAATGTTCTGGAAGCAGATAAAGTCTTTTAAAAACAAAATCAACTCTTCTAATAGTAGTATCAAATTTTCTGGAAGCATTACGAGTCTTCCAGATGCAATATTAAGCTTTTAAGTGTATGACGTTTTCATTTTTTATCTAATATTAGGAGTTGTGTTACAAGTCTGGATTTTGGGTTGGTGATGGTCTGACTTATGTTTGGAAATTGGAATTATGATACCGTTTTTTTCATATATTTGTTGAGCTCTTTTTCAAAACTAACAATAAGCCCAAAAAATCGAAAATCGGGTTTTGTGTTTAAAATAAGTACAAAAAGTTTACTTTGATCTGAAGGTTTATGAGTCGTAAAGCTATCTTTGAGGCCTACCTCATTAGTTATGAATGTATCATATTTACCTCGAATTGTGAATCCATTTTTTGTTAAGGTATTCACTAAATCATAGCTACCAGGCACCGTAATTACTCATTAATCTTAAATATTCATTGTGATTCTTTGATTACGAATTATAATGTCATTTATATATCAACACATGCCTAATAAATGTGTTCTATATAACTTTTTATAGAAAATCGGTAATACCTACTAATAATTATATTGAACCTAATGAGTTCAGCAAAAATACTCTTCATTTGGGATTTGGTTTGATTTTAGAGAATGATTCATAGATCTTTGTATATTAGGACTGAAGTTTCTTAGAAGATGTTTCGTAACTAGGTCCTTTTCTGGAGATAAGTTTTTTCCTTTGTTGATAGAATTTGTTTAACAAATCGAATAAAGTTGTTTTTCACATAAAATAAGAGAGAAAACGCATTCAAATATTTTCATCTTGAGAAATATTTTCAAAAACGGTTTCTATATTAGAAAACTACCTTTTTTCATATATTACAAACGAAAATTAGATATATACGATATTTTTAAGTAAGATACTCAAAATCCTGAACGGGTGATAAATAAAAATTAATATCTTAAAAAGTAATCAATGTTTTAAAAATCAGTCTTTTTCATAACGATTTTTTAAAAATTGCATACAGTATCTTTAAAAATCGATTTTTTGACAATGATTCAATAAGTTACTTAAATATGTGTATCTGATGTTAAAATGCAAATTTATTAATTGACGATAATATGGAATTTAAAAAATGTAAAAAGAACTTGAATAATAAACGGAAATAATTTTCGTTCTTTCACGTATTAAAAAATAGAATGGGTAAAAGTATGAAAGTGGTTTTTCGTGATTTGGATGGGAAACGCTGAAGTCCCACCACACGTATTTTTTTTCACAATTTTTTCAGCTTCAGCCCGGAGTCCAATTATTAAATTATTTTTCACGCCAACGCTACAACGATGCAGAGGTAACGGTAGAAAATATATTAAAGCGTTGGAATTTTCCGAAAATAGAAAAAAATTTTTTTCCTGAATAAGGAACATTTTAACCCGAATTTTTTTAAAACGATCTAACTTTAATGTTGATTATATATTTTTCTTAATTATAGATTTAATTAAAGTAAAAAAGATTTAATCCTAACTGACGTGTACAAATTAGTAAGTAATTAGTAATTTAGTTGTTTGTATTAATTAGGTAAGAACCTTACCGGATAATTTTCGACCCCGCTTCCGAATCAGGAGTAAATTTATCACGTACCTAAACCTTTTCTCTTAGAACCCTTAACATTAAAACATTAACGAAGTTTACTACGTAGTGGCAAAAAATTTTAACGAGTGAATTATAAACTAATTAATATACACGAGATTAAAAATTTCATAATACCATGTTAAGTCGCGACCGATTCTAAGACGCGCTCCATTATTAGGAACATCTCTCTGACAAAAATAGTCAATCTTAGAAATAGTGTTAGTTCTAGTTTTACTTGTGATTCAATACAATCATGTTACATATGTTTGTGGCCTGAAAGTTTCTAGTCCTAGAAGTATTAGTTCTAGTTTTAGTTCAATAGAATACATACAATCTAATATTAAATAATAACTACAACCAGAACTATACCAGCATTAAAGCTGACATTAGGCCTAGAACTAGAAAGATTCGGATTTAGCCGTACGTCTCTTAAGACGGCTAAACCCGAATGTTTCAATTTTAAGTATAGTGTGAGTTCTACTTTTAGTTTATTGAATATACTGGGCGAGGCGTTTAAATTGAGATGACCTTGTAACTTAACAATCCTCAATGTTATAGGAAGAAGTTTCAGATAAAGTTTACATCATATGACGGGGGAAAACATTTTGTATAGTTATCGTTGCATTTAAGAAGTGCCATTTATGTCTTTCAATTGTTAAGTAAGCTTTTTAAATGGATGTAAATACTTTTTTATTACTATGTTATTCCACATGATAAAATTACATAACTTTTGCTTGAAACATTTTTTATTGCAGGAATGTTACGTTTAATAGATATTCAAAGTGCTACCAGGGAAGATCACAATTAATATTACGTAGGCTGGGAATGTCAAGTAGGTCGTAAGGGGTGGTTGTTATTTTAGCACCCATATCTGTCAAAATTTGCTATAACTGTAAATTTATTCATTACGATTCATTTAAGATTCAATAAAACTTGGAAGTACACACGAATATTACAACAAGTAAAATGATTTTTGTTTATGGAGAAGCAGCTAGAGATTATTATGCTTATCTAACGACCAAATACGTAGCTATACTGTATATCTAACAGAATATCCCTTGATGTTCAAAACAAAAAGTTTTTTCTAATAAAAGTTATTTATTTTGTCAAAATTTACTTAATAATTGGAAGATATTGATCTCCACCATTATAACAAAAAGTGTATAGAAGTTTTGTGAGTAATTATTACAACTTCCGTGAGGATACAAGTACAGTTGTGTTGATTTGGGACTGTCTTGGAAAATAAACATTCAATTCAATCCAACCCAATACAACCGAAATCAACGCCAACCGTATCTTATAGAAACTAAAGCCAATAGAAACGTAATAAAACCCAATTTAAACTAATGACAACCGAAATCAAACCAAATCTCACTGAAATTGAAGCCAGCCCAACCTAAATCCAAAACTCAACCCAACCTAACTGAAAACCAAAGCCAACATAACCCAAACTAAACGCAATCCAACTAAAAACTAAAACCAACCCAACCCGACTGAAACCAAAGCCAAGCAAATGCCAGCCGATTATATGAATACTTCGAGTTTAGAAAGATGCCAAAAAGTGTTCATAATCTCTCTAATAATTTCTGTAATGATGAAAAACATCTAAACTTATTCTAAACAGGATATAAGTAGAGTTGAGAAATCCATCTAAAAACTAAAGTCAACCCAACGCCACTAAAACCAAAGCCAAGCAAACCCAAGCCGATTATATAAATACTTCGAGTTTATAAAGATGCCAAAAAGTGAACAGGATAACTTATTCTGAACAGGATACAAGTAGAGTTGAGTTGAGTTCGCATCGTCATGGAAAATAAGCAATCAATCTAACTCAACAAAATACAACCGAAATCGGCGCCAACCCCATTCCAACCAAACCCATTCTATCTGAAACTGAAGCCAACCTAAACCTAATCCTAGCTGAAACCAAAACCAACTCGTACTTAATCCAATTGAAAACTAAGATCAGCCCAACAAAAACCCACTCCAATTGAAAAGTAAACAAACCCAAATCCAACTGAAAACCAAAGCTAATCCATCCTAAACCACACACGATCTAACTGCTGCTAAAGCTGACCTAACCCTACTGAAGCTGAAGCCAACCAAACTAAAGCCGATTACAGGAATACTTCGAGTTTATGCAGATATTAAAAAGTTTTCAAAATTTTTCTAAGGCTCCCTATAGTAATAAAAGAGCGTTAACCCCATTCTGATCAGGATACAGATAGAGTTGCGTTGAGTTAGCATCGTCTTGGGAAATAGAAACTAAAACTCAATCCAATACAACCGAAATCAACGTTAACCCCACCACAATCAAACCCACTTCAACTGAAACTAAAGATAATCTAAACGCAACCCAAACTAACTAGAACCAACTAACTCCCAATGTTTATCTTCCAAAATGATCCCAACTCTACCAGTATCATTATGGAGGTTTTGCATCATAGTATATAGATTTTACCCAAAAAAGATTGAGATAAAATTTTCTTCATATAAAAGGAAAAGAATCAGTATAATTTTCATTGTATTTTCGAAGCGAAAAATATTTATGAAAATCTTAATAAGCGTTCAAAAAACGTTTAAATACTATCTGCTAATAACAGAAGTCATTAAGACACTTGTGGATTAAAAATCTTGTGGGTATATTTATAGTTGTCCAGAAAATATTAAGTAACTTTTTGGTAGTTATAAAATGTCATTAGAATGATTTTGGATACCTTTTGATATATTTAACAATTCCCTGCAAATCGTTATAGCTATGTAGGAGGAGCATTTAGACACTTTTATTAATTATGGCATAACTTAAAAAGAAAGAATCTGAATACGTATTGGGATCTTTAAAAATCTTTTGGACGACATTGTGGCTATTCAAGAAACGTTTAGACAACGTTCGTAAATTTTTGAACAATTTAGAATGTCGTCAGAAAGATTCTGAACGATTTTAAACATCTTTAAAAACTGTCGGCAATCTTTGTAGGCGGTTCAGGACGCGTTTAGACGCTCTTATCATTATAGAGATTATTATAAAGATTTTGGACACTTTCGGAGATCTTTATAAACTCGAGGAATGAATCGGCTTGGGTAAGGTGTTTTTGGTTTTAGTTGAATTCGGTTTGTTTTAGTTTTCGGTTGGGTTGGGTTGGCTTAGGTTTCAATTGGATTGGATTGGTTTTTATTTCAGCTAGGTTAGGTTGTGTTTAGGTTGACTTTAGTTTCAGTTGGAATAGGTTTGGTTTGGGTTGGGTTAAGTTGCCGTTGATTTCGGTTGTATTGGGTTGTTTTGGATTGAAATATTATCTTCTATGACGGTTCCAACTCACCTCAGCTTTACCTCTATCCTATTCAGAAAGCGTTTAGACGCTATTTTATCAGTATAGAGATCATTAGAAAGATACGGGTCACCTTTTGACATCTTTATAAACTAGACGCATCAATCAGCTTGGGAAAGGTTTCTAGGTGTCTCTGGTTGGGTTGGGTTGGCTTAGGTTTTCAGTTGAATTGGGTTTGTTTTAGTTTTGAGTTGGGTTGTTTTTGGCTTAGGTTGGTTTTAGGTTCTAGTTGGATTGGAGTTTAGATTATCAAAGTCAGAGTTGGGATCATTTTGGAAGATAAACATTTAATCTAACCCAATCTAAACAAAACCCATTTCAACTGAAACTAAAATAAATCCAACCCCACTGAAAACCAAAGCCAACCCAACCCTAACCAAACGCAATGTAATTGAAACTAAAGCCAAACCAACATATGCCGACCCATACCTCGAGTTTATAAAGATGTCAAAGAGTGTTCAGAATCTGTTTAATGACATTCAAAGTTAACTAGGCATATCTAAGTTGATTTAAAATTAACGAAAATTATCTAAACGCTTTTTGAACAGTCATAATGGGATCCAGAAGGTTTTTAAAGATCACAAAATGTATCCAAAATATTTGTAGTCACATTTTAAGTTATCCAGACATTTTTATTTACCTCCATGATAAATAAAAGTAAAGTCTAAATGTTGGCAAAAATATGTCAAAAAATGCGTTTCTCTTATAAATTGTAATGAAACCATACAAAATATTTTCCTTTCATATGAAGAAAATATTATCTGAAACTTTTTTGATTAAGAACTTTAGATAGATTGTCCCAATTTAGCCGGTATATAACATATTACGTAAAACTAAACCTACGACTAGAAACATCTGGGTTTAGCCTTGCGCCTTCAGAGATGTTTCTAGTTTTAAGTCTATTCGAAATAGGTTTGAATTAAAAGACGCATCCCATTAAGATTGTCTGTCTATCAAAAATAGTACATCTTAGATTCGAACGAATACAGTAACTTAATTAGCTTAGTCTGCAATGATGTTCCAAATGTTGTTTCTCCTAGCAAGTCCATGTTGAAATTGGCGACTACTGTCAATAAAGATATTTTTTGTTGGTTAAATGAATGTAATGCAAATTGGTAAATCGCTTGATAAAAATAGAGCATTTAGAATTTAATTTGTTGGTTTTGCATTAATGTTATGAAAACTGCAGTGGTGTGAGAGTACAGCTCGATATTGCCTTTTTTGCATCGTAATTTGTTTGCGTGTAAATAAGCTTTGCAAATTTTTTGTTATGATATTCGACAATTTACGACAAAATTGTAAATTGTTTACAAACGTAGTTTTATATAAATACAGCAACCATTTTGCATGTGATATTTGATAATTTATGATGTAAATATAAATAATAAAAGTCCCGGAAAAAATATGTTCTCCTATTCAATTATTTTATAACATAAATATTCTAGATTGAATTTTAAAATACATCGTGTTATACATACAAAAAAATGAAATTAAATAACTTCGCGATGTGTTAGTATAAAATATCAGCATCATCGATAAAGTTTCAATTGATAATTAATTCTAAAACTTCCCCAATAATCAATATAAGCTTTCTGGAGTTTCTTATACCCGGAAGTTTTTAATTACTTCTAAGTTCAAAAGTTACGGAAGCAAATAAAAACTAAAACTTGAGAAAAATATTGGGCCATCAAAGTGGTTTTGTTACCAGGCCGCCACCGACGCCGGAAAAAGCTAACGCTCCACACGCGTTTCTTTAAAATTACGTTAGGAAAACCAACGAAAAGTAAACCATAAAAAGTTGAAAGCCACGTCAAATAAGAAACGCAATTTATATACATACAAAAGAAAACATACGGTGGGGTTAAATATTAAGGGCACTTCTGGGTTAGCAGCGAAATGGAGAAATTACGAAAATGGAACCTCATTTTGTGCGCCGAGCGGAATTGTTTCCTTTTCCCTTAACTTTCTGCGGAAAATTTGTTGAAAGCTAAAATATTTAGATGTTTCTGAAAAATCAATTTCTAGTTTTGTATGAGTTTAAGCCGGATTTATTATAAATGAGTGTTTTGGACAAATTTCTATTTACAAAACGTGATTTAAAAATGAAATATAAATCCTTTTTATTGCTATGTATCAGCATTGTTATGCCAAATCTCAAAGATAAACTAACATATGATGAAATGGACAACGTTTTGAAGCAAATTTAATTAATTTTGATTCATTTCTTCAAATTTTCGAGTATGGGTGTTACAATTTTTTGCATTTTTACCATAATTGAGTTTAACTAAAAAGACATCAATCTTAAAAGCGCCATATCCCAAAGATAAATTGTATTGTTTTAATTATGTTAAGATAATTATATCATCATGAAATAGCATTTTGTGTAAATTTAAATGATAGTGGATATGCAAAGATTCATTACTAAAAATCTTCAAATAAGGCTGTCATAAATTTTGCATTCAAACACGATAAGTTTTTTAATTTTGGTTATTAATTAACAGACATCAATCTTTACAAAGCTTTACAAAAGGATATTCAAATATGACTTTTTTAAGTTTTTGCCTTAAAGTCCAAAACGGAACCTCATTTCGAACAAAATTGTTTCGTCTTCCGATAATTTTTGCGAAAAATTAGTTAAAAGCTAAATAATTAAGTTGTTTATGGAAAATCAATTTCAAAGTTTCGTATAAATTTAAAGAAAATTGAGTATAAATACGTGTTTTTGACAAACCTTTATTTCTAGTAACGGGGTAGCAGTTGTCGATTTTAAAATGAAATACACCTCTTTTTTTATTGCTACGTTCGGCGTAAAAAAATACACCATTAAAGTACCGTTTCCCGCAATAAAACGTCGTTTATTATTTTTTACTACACTAGCTATAAACCAAAAAAAAGAATTTATAAATCCATTCGCAGTCAATTTTTTTTGGTCAAAAAAATTTTATTTGAATCCTTAATTGAATTAATATGGTAGGGTTGCAGGATTTCAGTTCTGAACACGAAATAAATAATTTAAAACTTTTCAGTAGAACATAAAGGCATTATTCAGGCGAACTTTTCATTGTCATATTACATGAAAATGCGAATTTAATACCTAACATACACTAAAAAAGGTTGCCAAGTTATTTTCGACATGATTTTAGTATGTCCTGAGAAAAGCGACGACAACTAAATGTGTTTTACTGGATGAAATTGTGTTTCGTTCCGTGACGCCTTCATAAATAATCCCGTGCTATCCCGGAAATGTTTATAGATAGGATGCTTCTGAAATATGCACCATGTAAAGAAGATGATTTATACGACACTTAAACGTCTTTCCTCGATCTGCGAGGTTGTATTAATTTAAAAAACTTAATATCTCTTAAAACGAATATAATAAAGTAGTAGCAGTAAATCTGAAACCACATCTACTTAATGATTTTTGCTTTTTGATTTATTTAGGTCACGTATCCATGATTAATGAACCTTTATAGTATTCCAACATGTCCATGAACTATCGATTGACGTACACATCTTCTAACAGCATATATTAACCCCATCACATCATTTTCTCACATCAGCTGCATTTCCAACAATGCATCATTAATCTTGTTTAGCATCTAACATATTTTTAGTTCTTATCCAGACCGGTTTAAGGCACATCACATAAAATGTGTATCAGGTGTTCGATATCTTGTAACTACCAGTCTTTATGATATACACTTCGCATGTTATATGCCTCATATCTTCCATGTATTTTCATCGATACATGCGCAATAGCTTTCTACGTATACATAAATTCCATGCATTTCATATTAGGTATCGATTACTACTGCTGTAACGAACCAATCTCGATGAGAAGTTTCTAAAAAAATTTTCGTTTCCAATACATTTACTTTCTTAGAAAATAAATCATTTTTTGGACAAGTAAGTAAATCAAATGTATGTTATTAGATGATTTATTTCACCTGACTGAATTGGTCAGTTAGATTACCTTTAGTTACAGTTTAGTAACAGTGTTTTTAAACATGTTTAAAACTGTACGATATATTTTAAACCAAATTTGTTTTAAACAGATCAAAAGCTGTTTTAAAACATAAGATGTTGTTGAAACAACATCTTTGTTGTCTTGTTTAAAAATTTGCATATTCTATTTTCCTTTATGTTTTAAAACGTAATGAAAAACAAAAGAAAAACTTAAACAATAATTGTTACTCGTTTCCGATAATGCTCTATCTATTCCATTTAACTCTCGAAATATGTAAACTACTTTTGCTGCTTTACCATTTCCTAATCTATTGCTTAATGTAGAATGTATTAAGTGTTAGGAAGAATATTGGCTGAAGTTGCTACCGCGTCGTATGCAGCTGATGAACCAGTTTTAATATAAAGCATCCAACGAGCTAACAAATGTCCACCAAGCAAAGGGTTTGACATTATCTCTTAACTGTTTTGAAAACGTCTAAGTACATCTTAATTGGTGAAGTGATTGTCAACAAATTTATGACAGTCAGTATGACTTCTGAAAAGCGTTGGTCTTAAATTGGAAGTTTTTGAAATTTTGATATAAAGATTTTGTATTTTGCCAACAGTATATATTAAGTCTTAATAAAGCGACATAAACTTCTTCCTTGTTATGTATTTATATATTTATGGAACTAGTTTTTGGCTAAATGCCCATCTTCAACCAAACTGTCTAAGGAAACTAACAGCACTTTCTAAAAGCTTCGATTTACATTTATATTAATTACGTTGTCTATCTAAAAATTATATAATAAATTAACACGATAAAATCACCAGTATAATTTAAAATAAAAACAAAAGCAATTAAAACACGAACATTTGAGCGTAGGATATTTGTCATTTTTTTATTCTCCTTATATTGTTTCGCTGAAGATAGGAAGTCCAAAACTAGGAAGAAGTTTATGCCGTTTTATTAATACTTGATACATTTAAATGATTTGCAACATGGATACAAATATCAAACAGTGTATAAGGTATTTAAGAAGCAAATTCAAATTTTATTTTACAGTTACTTGTCTTTTGCAATGAAAATGTCTTCTGCTAGCAGTATTTATTATTTAATGAATAGTTTTTGGACTTAAGTTAAGATTTTGCATTCTGTCCAATAGTATTTAATACTTTTCGTCGAAGCAAACTCAAACAGTTTCTCAACAGTTTCTTGTTTTTTACGATGAAAATATTTTCTGCCATCAGTTTTAAAAGTAGTATCAGTCGCCTGCTTCAAAGCGACTGATTTTAAATCTTTTGGAAGCATTTCTGAGGCATTAGAAGTATTCTGAAAATATTTCAAGTATTTTGGAATCAATATCACGTCTTCTAGAAGCAGATTATGTCCTCTAGGAGCAATATCTAGCAATTTGGAAGCAGTTCAAGCTTTTGGAAGTGTTGCAAGTCTTCTTGAAGCATTTCTAGTTTTTCTGAAAGCAATATCTAGTATTCTAGATGTAGTATCAAGTCTTCTAGAAGCATTTCAAGTCTTTTGGAAGTAACACTAAGTCTTCTAGATACAGTATCAAATCAAAAATCAATTCAAAAGTATTGAAGGCAATTCACTTTTTCATGGGAAGTATCAAGTCCTTCAGAGTCAGTATCAAGTCTATTTGAAGTAATTCCAGCCCTGTGGAACCATTGCAAGTCTTCTGGAAGCGGTTCAAGTCATCTCGTAGCAGCATCAAGTTTTTGGAAACAGTATCAAGTCGCTTGGAAACAGTTCAAGTCTTTTGGAACCATTGCAAGTCTTCTCGAAGTAATATCAAGTGATATAGAAGCAGTACCAAGTCTTCTAGCGTAAATTTTCCAGAGAAAAATGAAGCTTTTTAAGGTGTTACTGTTAATATTTTAGTGAGAAAGTTCAATTTTTATAGCTTCAGATGTCAACAACTGAGTTTGCTAAAATCATACCTAGATGTTAGAAAGCAGTATGTCTTTTGGGAAAACGATACATCGGAAACCGTCATAATGAATAGTGTACTACTGTTTATTAATTATATAAATGACTTGCCATGTAGCGTCCATGAGAAGTTGTGTTTATATGCTGACGATACGTCCATCTTAATCAATGGTGAAGATCGGAGGATGTTGCATGCGTAGTCCTGGGATTCCGTTAACCAGGCTAACACTGGTTTTCGAACAATATGCTGAAATTAAATGAGAGTAAAACCGAGTCTATGAGAAATTGTCATGGTCGCTGCATACAGAGAGTATATGCAAGAGGTATCAACAGCGACTTTCTTGATAAGAAAACTCGTCAAAATTGCCTCTCATGATGTTGCGAAAATGACATATTTTGCAAACTTCTATTCCGTTGCCATGTATGGTATAATTGTTTGGGGTCACTCGTCCAGCCTGGGAAGGGTCTTCGGCTTACAAAAAAGGCAGTGAAGCTCTTTGTAATTTAAAACCGACTCAGAGTTGTAAAGTGAAAATTCGCTAACATCACATTCCTTGTGCTTATTTACTGACCACATTGTTGTGATAACATGATAACAAACATAAATTTATTGCGAATAGAAATTTTCATTCTTACGAAACAAGTGGTAAAGGTTTTAGTTTTACGCCTCTTTTACATAGAATAGAAACAACAAAAAACTATGCCGATTTTTGTGGCGTTAAGTACTATAATATATTACCAACTAGAGTAAATGATATAAAGAATGCAGAATTTAAAAAAAGTTATGAAAGCTTACCTAGTTGTGATAACTCTTGGTCAGATTATCAACAGGATACCATAATTCTGGATTAGTTGGCGAGAAATAATTGGATATGTATTTTATATTACACGATATATTTTGTTATTTTTGACGTACTTTGTTATTTTTAGCTTTCTGGAAACGTCATCAAGTCTTCGAAAGTCATTTCAAGTCTTCTAGGAGCAGTATTAAGTCTATTGCAAGCAGTTCAACTCTTTCAGGGGCAGTATCATGTCTTTTGGAAGTAGTATCAAGTCTTCTAGAATCAGTATCAAGTCTATTGGAAGCAGTTTCCGTCGTTTGGAATCTTTGCAAGTCTTCTGGAAGCATTTCAAGTTTTTTAGTGGCAGTATTATGTTTTTTGGAAGCAGATCAACTCTTCCAGGGGTAGTATCAAGTCTTCTAGAACCATTTCAAGTCTTCTGGAAGCTATATTTAATATTCTAGAAGCAGAATCAAATGTTCAAGGGGCACTATCAAGTCTTCCAGAAGCATTTCAAGTCTTCTGGAAATGACATTAAGTCTTCTGTGGGCAACATTAAGTCTTCTAGCTGTAGTATCAAGTTTTCTAGAAGCAGTATCAAGTCTTCTGGAAGCATTTTAAGTGAAGCAGTATCAAATAACATTAAGTCTTCTGTGCACAACATCAAGTCTTCTAGCTGCAGTATCAAGTCTTCTAGCTGCAGTATCAAATCTTCTAGATGCAGAGTCAAGTCTTCTGGAAGCATTTTAAGTTTTCTAGAAGCAGTACTAAGTCTTTTGGAGTACCCAGCAAACTCACGTATTCGGCTATTATGCGTATGGGTGCTCTGTACTCATTAAAGATTTTGTATAGATGCTTGTGTACCCAAATATGTGTGGGTAACATATTCGCCTATGCTTCTGGATAATTTGTTTTGACATACTCCATTGCATTATGAGATTTGCTCGTTATAATCGCCATTTCTAAACGGTCTTGAACTTTCTATACATCCATTTCGTTAAAATCACCATTAATAAGTTCATCATTAAGTGATGTTAATAGTTTTAGTAATGATTTTTAGTTTTATAATGGTATTTCCCGAACAATATTGGTTTCTAACATAAACAGGTGTGGGGTTGCTGATTTAAAACAAGTTTTATTTTTTAAAACACAATCCTTGAGATAGTACAAAAAAATTGTTTAAAACAAAAAAAACAGTTTAAAAGCAGTAAAAACATACAATTGGGTTAAACCGCAAAAAACATGTTTTTTCCAATCCTGGTTGTTAACCAATCAATGGCTTTTTGTTTAAATAAGAATAAATGATTGTTTTTTTGTCTTTAAAAAGTCATATTATCTTATCTATTATATTTTACATTCACGTCTGCAGTGCTACTGTAATGACTTTTAATTAAGGGATTATTTTTTAAAAAACCATATCGTAATGATATATTGACATATCATGAAAGAAGTGACATTTTACAGCATTTTAAGCAATTTAAGTGAGTTTGGATATACTGAGATTCAACTCTGCATTACCACCATTAGTGATTTTAAGTTAAAAGGCCCGTGTGATATGAACCCAAAATGCTTGCAACAATCTTGCAAAATTGGAAAACTTCCCGTACGTCTCTTAAGACCGCTGAACCTTAATATTGCCAATTTTAAGTGAGTAATTGTAAAACTTCTTTTCTCTGCGTTATTATACATATTTAATTTACTTGGAACTAGTTTCGACTAAATAATAGTCATCCTCAGCCAAATCTACAATAGTACATAGTTATAAAATAAAGAAAAAATAGACCTATTACAAAAACTTATAATCTTAAAATCTATTTACATGTGCACATCGAAGATGAGGTTGGCGAACTTGGCGAAGACAAAAGGTCAACTGAACATTGGAAATCTGTTTTTGCATGTTAAATACGAATAAATGCGGCTTACCCTCGAAATCTAATTGTTTTTATGTTTTTCAATGTCGTATCTCTCGAGGAGTTCGAGTCTTTTACTTTTTTCACATATATGCAACAACTTAACATTATCATAATCTATATCTTTTGTTTTTACGGTGTGTTGATAGATGTCAGAAGAGTTGTTGATTTATGTTTGGCTATGTGTCGTCTTAACATCCGTCCTGCTTGGCCAACATATAAACCAATTCAGTCTTTGCAAGAGATCGAATATATTCCATTCTTGTCCACCACAGATTATTTTTATTTCTAGTTATTTTATATTTGCTGAATATATGTTTAATATTCAGGTTAAATGCGTTGTTGGTAAAAAGATATAATTTGTTTCAATTTTTGTTTTTGGTAAACTAAGCATCGTATTTAATTAAATTTTGATGTATTACGGAATTGATGTGAGAAAGTGGATAACCATTTGCTGTTGCGAGCTCATAAAGGAAACGGACACCTAAAATTATCATCAAACTCTGCAATATGGACCTTATACAATTATATCTAGTGTTAGTTCTGAAGTTAGGTTGGGTTTGGTTGGATTGGGTTCCGTCTTAAGAGAGGTTAAGCGTTAATGCTGGCTCCATTGTTACTTGTTGTTCAGTCTTAAATTATTGTATACTTGTATCAAACTAAAACTAGAACTAACACTAGACCTAGTACTAGAAAGTTTCGGTACCAGAAACCTGAATCTTTCTAGTACTAGGTCTAGTGTTAGTTCTAGTTTTAATTGCCATTCGCTGGTTGATTGCTGTAAATTTTTCTGGAACTAAGAGTATAACAAATACTAGACCTACAACCTAGACCTAGCTATAATATTAACACTAGACCTAGAACTAGAAGCATTAGGATTTAGCCGTACGTCTCTTTAGACAGTTAAATCCTAATGTTTCTAGTTCTAAGCTTAGTGTTAGTTTTAAAACAAGGTTGGATTGGATTTGAGGTGACAGTTGGGTTCCATCTTAGGAGACGTACGGGTAAACCCGAATGATTCTAGTTCTAGATCTTGTGTTAGTTTTAGTTTTAGTATCAGTTCTACTTCGCGCTTATTTTTGCGCTTTTAAGTGCAATATTTGCAAATTACCCTCAACTTTTGGCATTTTTATACTTTTCTTTACTTACTATACAAACTGATATAATTTATTCTTCCTGAATAAATTAATACAGTCGAATTAAAAAATATGCTCATGTATGGCCGGAGTAAATTCTCAAAAAAATACCCATTTTATAAATACCTACCTATCTATTATTATTACCACCATAATTAATTTTAAATTAAGTCATCAATCTTTAAAAGTTTATATCTTAAAGACTAATTGACATACAATCATAAAAGAAACAGAATTTTGTAACAAAGTTAGGCATTGTCAGCTACACCATGTTATAAGTTTGAATTTAACTCAACAGAATATGAAACTTCCCTCAATTAAAGGTTAGAAATTTCCATTTAAACTGCTGCAATTCCACCACATTTTTCGGCTTCTATTAAAAACAACTCAACCATGAATTTCGTAGGAAATGGAGAGCTCGTAAAGGTTTCATTGTATACCTTTCTAACTTTCACGATTTGCATCGTTGTATTTAATTGGAGTAATTTAAAAGTTTCGTAGACGAAATTTTCGATAATCAATCTTCAAATGTTGTAAGAAAAAGAACAAAGTAAACTTTTGATCTAAATTTTCAACTTCTATTAAATTAATTATTCCAACTAAATTCTTCGTTACACATTACTTTTTCTTTTAGATTATTCAATTATCTTCTAAAAGCTTTGAGGATAAAACCTGACATATTAAGGATGAGTTAGTAGAGAACTATTTGCGACGAGGCTTAAGTCTATGACATTTGGATCCAAGTGGAGGATCAGTATGAGAAGACGACCTAGTGATTCAGTTTAGCACCCCGAGATATAACGTGGGATTAAAGTAAAGCTCGAACAATATTCCAACCGTTTGGATAAACGGAATTGATACCATTAATTTCAAGTAAAACATCTGAAATTCTGCGCAGGATAAGCACTAAAAGATATAACAAAAGATTAGGTAGCGATACAGGTATGGATTAAAGAGAAATTGGGAATAATAACTTTTAAATAAATTATGTAAACTGAGTTGATTAATTTCGAGCAGAAGCTTCCGAATAGACCATGCCACGTCTGGTTTCAACGACGGTAACAAATTGGCGCGACGTTTAAAATATCAGGATAGCCCAGGCGTTCGTTTGCCTAATGGTCCCGAACCGTGGAGGGCGACATTTAACACCATTAGCTCGAAAGATTAATGCCTGAAACGATGTCTTCTTGATATATTGTTTTGGATAGGCGTCAAACTCGGAAACGGTGCCAATTTCTCTCTTTTTTATTAATTGCACTTTGTACAAGCAATGGCGGGGACAGGAAACGTTGTTCTCGGACTGGAAGTCCATTTTTCATTTAAGAAATTATTAATGTCCCTTTTGTTGAAGTGATACAATGCGCTTTCACGGATATAAGAAAGAAAACAATTGTTCTAAAAGTGTAAATTGATCACGGAGGGAAAAGATTAGTTTCCATTGTTGCAATCTGAACGTGTTTTCAAAGTTACATTACCCGAGGGATTTCCGCTGAAACAATTGTAATGCAATTTTCTGAAATTGTTTGCAAGATAATGTTATTCGTTGTGTGGGAAAAATGAATTTTAAAAATTTGTCAATTTAACTTCCACGCGTTTTACTCATACGGCGAGATATTTTGATCGTTGGTTGGGTTAAAAGCGACCCTCCTACATGATAGATACGATAAACTTGAAAGCAGTTCAAATAATTTGCTCAAAAGTTTTCTAATTTCGAAGTTTTCCAACTTTTCAAACGTCCCTTTTTTTCTGAATAAGTAGATCTCCTTCCAATTTAGATTTACTTCCCTTCTTAAATTTTTTATTGCGAATTTCTTGCGGAATGTAAGGTGTACTACAACCTTAGATCCCGTTCATGAACGTTACAAAGTGTAATGTCTCGTTGGCAAGATTCGAAGCTCGAATTTTTGGACCATTTATCATAAGTGCTTATAATTTAGTCGTCTGCTGCACGACCAGCTTGTTTTTCGCACCTGTTACCAGTACATTTTGCATAACAGCCATCCATTAAATAAGTTTATTTTGAAATATGACTGGAGTACTTGAATATTTTCGTAGGAACACTTTTTAATTAAAACTAAATCGTATTAAAACCTTCTTAAGCCTGTCCAAACGATGATATCATAACTACCCTGTGGTGATCCAAAAGCATACCGGGTCGAACACAATCTACACAGTTCCAACATCGTCAAAGGGATTTCGACCCCCCCAGTGTCTATACACACATACCGTTGACCGTGAGTTTGATTATTTTGGGTTATCGAATTGAAAGGGGAACTACGTTTTGGTTCACCTCCAAATTTCCAGGAACCTGTGCTAACCTAACCTGTACATTGGGGCACACTATGGATTATTTTGAAATTCCATTCAATTCAAACTATGTTCAACGGTACGTATATTCGTTTAAACAAGAATGGCACCGCTTCGTCTACTCAATCAAATGTAATGAAACCAATTCGAGTATGTACACATCTGCTAAACGCACTACGTGTTTAGTTGCATCTGGTTTTGTAGTCCAGTAGACTAAACTACTTAATTTTATAATAAATTGAATAAACAGCATTGATGGAATTTTCGAATTGATCGAAAATATATTGGAGATTTGAACCGGGCTTCAGGCAAATTAATAAAACGAAATTGGGTTTTTTTATAGTCCCCGCTCGACAGTAAAATGCCCACCTGAGGTTATAAAAAACAACGATAGTACGCGTCCGGCGTGCTTTTTTTACGGTTTCATTCGGAAATACCGAGGAAAAAAATCGTAAAGGGTCGCTTTGACTTGTCGATCTTCGGTCGAACCGTTCCCACGAACTTTAGTGGCGGAGTAAAAGCCTTTGAGGGTGCTGGTAAATAAATTCTGAAGTCCTCGGAAACGTCAACTGCTTTATTTTGCCCGGGGCGATAAAAACAAATAATAAAAAAGAAGAGGTCTTGTCTTAGATCGACTACAAAGTATCATTGTTAAGGGCGGCAATTCAGTCAACGATGGGAACATAAAATATAAATGAATGGTAGGGAAAAGGTTATGTTATTCGCGGCAATGATGAAAAAGCAGTTTGAATAAATTTGGTTTGTTCTTTATATGTATAAATCTACATCATTCTCGCTATAACCCATAATAATGTAAAAGCTCTGACTATAAATTATTGACAAATATTTCCATAAAGATACTCGAATTTGGGAAATCCATCGTTATGCTAATTTTCGTTGGTTTTAAGATAAAAAAGTTTTATTTATAAAATTAATACTATAGTTCCATAGAAAAGTATTTAATAAAATACCCTAGGGCGTTAACAATTTCCTTGAGTAATTTATTCTGAAATGTTCGTAATGTGTTGGTTAACCCCAGAATTAAATGCCATAACTCTGCATTGAGTTGATAGTTAAAGTGTCATTACAAGAATCTAGCGTCAAGGATTAGTGTTTGCTAATTAACCAGGTTTTTTTTGCGATTGAGTCCAAATCTTTTAAATTATTACTTAGCTAGCTTATATATAGCTTATTTACTATGTACTTAAATTATTACTTAGTTTTGCACCTGACCAAAGGGTCAAGACTCATTTGCAGAAAGTGCGTGTTGAGTGATGAAATTGGGTTGCTGAGAACAGAAGAAGATAGAGCGAGATACTTAGAAGGATTAAACCCACATAAGATTGTGTTGAATATTTGCTAAACATATACATATAAACAATACGGAGTTCAACAGATATCATTAGTTGTACGATAGTTAGATTCAATAGATTTTACTTTATATTGGTAACGGTTTTTTCAAGTGAAGCAAGAGCCATTGTAATATGATGAGGTTTGTTTTAATGTTTGTGTTAAATTTCAATCTTTAATGAAGTTTTATATGATAAAGAGCATGAAACATTTTTGTACAATTGTCTTGTACAATTTTTATTACGATCTAAACAATCGACGAAACCGAGAACTGGGAATTATGGAAGCAATCGATGCGAATGTTATTCCGAGCTGCAAGAATTCTCGATATTATAGAAGGTTCACGTGCAGTACCTATAGAAACAGAAAACCCAACAGTGGACGAAGTTGAAAAGTTGGAACCTTTGGTATGGGAACTGGTCAAAGATTGGACTAGCTATTGGAACACTTATTTGGATGTGGATGTAAAGCTGAAGTAGACATGGTATTGTCTACTTCACTACTTTAACTTATGGAGCTCATATTGGTGAGCTGGAGAGTGTTTGTTTAATGATATAAATGGCGAATTAAAATGTAATAAAAAATCCGAGTTGGACGAGTATATACTCTTGAAGCAACCAGAAAGTTAGATGCGCTGTCGATACGAATCCGTATCCTCCTCTTGGTTTCGGATTGAGCGACTGAAAATGGATTCCCATGGAGGCATGATGGCGCTACATGCCGAAGGCCAGCCAAATAACAAAAATATGGGTAATTTATCAAGAAATGAAGGAGATCAACAGAAAGTTAATAGCACTTATATGACTGATAATTCAACAAAAATTAACTTTCCCTTCAAACGCTATAATTGTGGAAGACTTGGCCACAAAGGATCGTATTGCAGAGATAAGAAGGAAGCGGAAAAAATGAGAATAGTAAAGCTGGAAATCAAGTTCATCTTTCTGGTTACGTAAGTACAATAAATGCTAATGTGGATTGCCGATTTAGCTTGTTCACAACATATGACATCTCATAAAACGAATTTGACAACATTTGTATCACTAAATGTTCTGATAGCAATATCAGGAATAGGTACTTGCCCATGGAATTGGAAGAGTTAATCTGAAAGCATAAATTGGACATGAATGGCACGACAGAGAGTTGAGCAATGTATTTTATGTACACGATTTATGTGGAAACTTGTTTTCGAGGAAGAAGAAGAGGTGCAGTGTTACGGGTATCAATGACTGAAATACCAGAACAAAATGGAGCAGCAGAGAGAGAAAATAGAATGGTAATTGAAGCTGCAAGAGCTATGCTCAACCATAAAGGTGCTCCGATGAACTTATGAGCAGGGGCATTTAACATAGCGGTGTTTGTATTTAATCATACCGCATCAACACCAGTACCGGAAAAACTACGTTACCATCTTTTACATGACACTAAGTCATCTTCGAGAAGAAATACTTGGCCCAAAAAGCGAATGTGGAATATTAGTAGGATATTTTGAATGATATTCAGACATAATTTATGAGATAACTTATCAGAATAATGTTGATGTTTTAATTGAAGACCAGGTCGAAACATCGAATGACAAGAAAGAAATGGTAGAAATGCATGATGAAAATTATACAAATTACAAAATAAATCAGAAAATCGTAATAAAGTCCAAAAAGACAACAAAAACTACAATGTCGATACGATGATTATGATGTTACAATTCCTTGAAAGGAAATGCCCTTAGAAGATTACGTCTACTTTGCCTATCTTGGGGATGTGCTCCAGGAACGTATGAAGAGGCTATAGATTCTGAAAATAAAGTCATGTGAAAGAAAGCGATGGATGAAGAAATGAAGTCTCATAAAGAGAATGGTATATGGTAGATGGAAGAATTACCAAAAGAAAAGAAAGTTTTACGAAATCGCTGGTGTATCGACTGAAATTAAAACGAGATAGATCTATAGAGAGAAGTTGTCGCTAAGAAACAAGAACTAGATTACTACGAGCTATTTTCTTTAGTCCCTTTTTATGATATAGTTCGCGTACTGTTAAGCATAACCGCTGCGCAAGGCTTAAAACTATAACAATTTGATGTGAAAACAGCTATTCTCTATGACGAAATTAAAGAGGACATGTATATGGAACAGCCAGAGTAATTTAATGACAGAAGTAATCGAGTATGTCGAATTTAAAAATTTATTTATGGCAGCAAGCACCAAAGTGTTGGAACAATAAATTACAGCAGTTCATACTAAACCAAAGGTTTCAAGAGAGCTTTGCAGATCCACGTTTGTTTATAAAAAATAAAAAAGGCCAGAAATTGTATTTAGTAATGTTTGTGGATGATGGGTTTATAGCAGGAAATAATCAAAAAGAGAGAGCTGAATTAATCTGTCAACTAAAGCAGAAATTCAAAATAACAGAAGGCGAACTGAATTCATTACTCAGTACTACATATAGGCTACATAGACCAGAAGAATACTGGAACGCAGTGCCTACAATGACGATTGAAAAGGATGAAAAATTTAATTATATAAATGATAAAATTTCCTATCGTGAGGTTACGGTTACACGACTAGATATTGCTTTTGCAGTGTCATCGTTGTGAGAGCGGTATCAAGGTCGTCGCAGGCTGTTTGGCTGCGAATTTAGCGAATTTTTAGATATCTAAGTGGAACAAGAAATGTTGGGATTATTTATCAATCAGAGTATTCTGGATCTTTTATAACGTATAGCGATTCGGATCACAAAGTGGACTGGGAAACAGCAAAGTCAACGACCAGTTTGGTGAGCATCTATGCCATTGTATGGACAAGCAGTTAACAGAGTGTGGTGCTATGTCATCTACTGATGTTGAACACCTGGTAGCCAAGGAAAAATTGTTCAAAGAATTAATTGGTTATGATGAATTTCCCAAATCGCTATGTGATAGCTAAAGTGCTATTGCATTAATGAAATCTAGCTTTTCATAAGAGACATTAAGAGACAGGCGGCATTTGCCGATTTTAGCTCAAAGTTATCATCGATATGTGTATAATTACTAGACACTTGACCGAGACGGAATAGTCGTCCTTTCATTTGCTACACTAGTGAGTGTCAGTAGGTAACACAATGTTCAGTTTCAGTCTGCAACGAGAAGTAACGTATTTATTACAAATAAATATACTAACAAATAACAAACCCACATAGGATTGTAAAGCCAAAGAACGAACACTAAGTTAACATAATAGGTTTTACTGAGATTATCTCAAAGTTATCATCGACTTCTATATAATTGCTAGACATTAACAGTTGTAATCTTCTATCCTATGACTTCTCCACAGGATAGAAGACGGCAGACTCACGAGAGTGCTGCTTCAATAGAAACCGACAGAAGAAACAATGCGTAGAAGGTCGTCGAAGAAAGGATGAACAAAGAAGGTGGTAGCAGTGATGTATGATGGAATTGAGGTGCTGAGATCTCAGGAAGATTGAGTATGATAGAAAGGAAGACCACAACCTAACATAAGATTTTAAAGCTATTGGAACATAAAATTAATACAATCGATTGAGCTGAGTTCAGGTTAATGTTGTCTTCAATTTTTATATAATTGCTAGATACGCTTTTGACGATCTAGAAAAAACTTTGTTTATAAGCTGTTCTTAAAATATTTATGAAATTATTAATCTATATTAGTTCGTATTTTGTTCCAAGTCATCTCCTATAAAATACTTATCAAAGGACCATGGGGCGTTAAGAACTCCCATAATTTGTTTGAATTGTTCGAATGCCATAACTCCACACTGGGTTGCGAGATTATACACCTAGAAAATCGTGAACTATGTCATAAAACATCGTAAGAAATCATGAGATGTTTAAATTTGTTTAAAAATCACTCAATTTTAATAATAGATATGCGCTACATATAGGCATAGGATTCCGGTAAAGTTGTCTTAATTTTAATATGTGACTTATATAGATTTACTGTTAACTTAAAAATACAATTTTTTTTCTATCACGTAAGGTTTGTCTACTAAATGTAGTTAAACTCATGATATCATAAATTGGGCACATGTTATTGGGATTGATAAAGCATTATTACAACACCTTTACAAATCTTTGTTGTAATGTTCTCTTTTTGCTGTAACTTCGTTTGGTACTTTTCCATTTCTACCATCCAACAGTCCATTACTTTTCATGTAGATGAAAATGAAAAAAATGAAATTTAGCACTCATGTTGCAACCCAGCTCAATGTATAGTTATTTAATAGTTAACGAACTTTTTAAAGCCACTCTGTTCGCCTAGTAACATAGAGATTACTTTCAAATCTCCACAAACAGCCCACTTATTATGATCAGAGTACTTAAGTTTGTTAAGTACCATTTCGAGAATCCCTTAACATGCTCAAATGAACTGAATATCCTGGTACTGATAAAAAAATAATGTCCTGAATATACTGCTACAGATGCATGAAACTTGTATCCAAAATTCTTAAAAAATCTACATTTACCAAAAGTAATTAGTTGTCGCCACTCATGGTCTAATTCTTGCTATGCAAGAAACTAAGGAAAGAAAAATCGTGGGAAGTACATGTTTAAATTATGAAATCGTGAGATTAAAGGTAATATCATGAAATCTCACGATAAATCGTGAGACCTGGCAACCTTAACTCCACACCCGCTTGATAGTTAAAATGTCAACATTTGCCGTTGCACTCCCCCAGCGTCAAGATTGAATTTTTGTTAATTAACCCGTACAGTTTCTTGCGATTGAGCCCGAATCCTTTATATTATTACATGGCATTTGACTTGTACCAGAGCCAATTATATATTTTTGATAAAGTTATTATTACTATGATTGGTACATCTATATCGGGTGGAGATGATAGTAAAAAAATGATATAATGATATAATTTTATGATATAAAAAACGTAGTAAAAGAGCCAGATATTAAGAACGACCAGCAAACTCACATAGGTTGTAAAACGAAAGGATAAAATCAAAGTTGGCATAATCAATTTTGCCGAGTATAGCTCAAAGTTATCATCGACTTGTATATAATTGCTAGGTATGTTTTTGATTATTTAGAAATCTATTAGATCATTGAGATAGTTTCACATTAGTTTTTCTATCTTTGACTTGATTAATATACTTCATTTTTCACAGTTGCCGATTTACCATCATATTTGACACATCTTCACGCAGAATTTCTCTGTTAACCCTGATATTTTTAGTGAATTTAGGTGATTTTACTACTTTTGGTAATTGATTCTTAAATTATTGATAGAAAGAAAATGGTGGAGGTGCCAGAATTAAAAAGAAACACTTACTTGAATAATGGTTATGATTGGAACCGGATGTCCCCGTTGTTTTCATTTCTTCCTCAGCCTTCATTACTTCGGATTCACAATCCAAGTCCATCGGTTGCTCGACGTTCCACTCCACAATGACTTCCCCCGATATCAGCGATCAACACGACCCCCCGCGCACTATTCAAATTAACAAGATTACACCGATTTAATTCGATTAACCTGTTAAAGCTGTTCACGTTCGCGGATCACCACTTTTGTTCCTTTTCCTTTTCTTTCAATTTCCCTTCAAATTCGATTTCGCCTCTTAAACCAGGAAATCTATAACTCCTTCTTTAAGTACTAATGAGCTTAGCGCTTTGCGTTATCCCGAAGTGGCATACCTAAAACGAAAACAACCAAAATTAACTAAGCAGTCGTACAACAGGTGCAATTTTCGACAAGTTTGTAGCTTTAGAGCAAAGCTTCTGGGATGACTGTTTAAAACTGGGATAGCTCCGCAGGCATGCGTTTCAGAATGCAACGGGGAATGTCTCGTTAAGCTGTTAAGTAGTTGCGCTCTGCAGGAGGGATAATCCCCTCTGTCAGAGTAACGAATGATTAGAATAGATAAAATTTTTAATTTGAATAATCTATATTATAAAATTTTAATAAAGTCCTCCAATTTTTCGTAGACATCACCATACATTTCCATGTCATTTCCGGCTTATGGGTAGGATTAAATGACGTTACGGTGGCACGGGACGTTGTCGTGTCAGTAATAATATGCAAATGATCCGTGTAACAGCTTCTGAACGGGGGAACGTTACATATTTTTTTCAACCCTCAATCGACCCGTTCGTCCCTATAAAATTCTCATTTTCTAGAAAAAAAAAAACCTCGTACTCATATTAAACTAAATAAATACAGTTAAATCTCAATATAACGAACTTCGTATTAATATTATTTATTTAATATAATACCATATTTAAAATTAAATGTATGCTAACATTGGATTAGGTTGGGTTGGGTTGAGTTATGTTGAGTTGAGTTGGGTTGCGTTTGATTAAGTTTGGGTATAGTTTTGTTGTCTATGTGTTTATTGAGTTAAAAGTAGAATTCATAGAATAGATTGTAACAGAATCTGCCTTCTTAGTATTAGTCCGTTACTTACACGAATCTCTTACATTTATTTTAAAAGTATTAAAATTATTTTAATGTTGCCCCATTAAAATTAGAAACAAAATATTTTTACTCTCATAAACATGTAAAATTAGTCGTTACGATAGACTAAAGTCATTGTTATTTATATCGTGGGTGCGAAAAACTTGTTTGCAAAACGCTTTTTTTAAAGTAGTCGATCTCGACCTTTGCCAAAGTCAGTGCCAAGAAGCTTTCAATTTCTACTCATAAAATGGGAAAGTAGGACATAAAACAAATGGGTGACCGTACTTATCTTGACATAGTTCGCTGAACCGATCGTATATTTTCTCATCTGTGACATCGGCAACGACAAATCATTTAAATCAATTTAAACCAATTTAAATCGATTTAAATCGAAAGTTATAGGAAAGATTAGATCTTTTAAAGTGAAAGAAAGGGAAAACGAAGTATGAGTGAGAATTGAATAAGTGCGGGTTGAGATGTAATTACGTCGCGACAACTCAATTGGATTTTGCGGATTCAGACAAGTTCTATATCCCCGACCTGAATACCTAAAACTCGTAAAGGTTTTAAACGTGAAGTTTGAATGGTGATTCTATTGAAAGCCAATTACAAGTATAAAAAAGTGAAAAAAGCATCTTTCAATATTGATCGGAGTGAATTGAAATCCCACTTTTCTCTTAAACTCAAAAATATTCATATAAATCTAAATTTTTAATCCAACGTGAGGGCGCAGTTGTTTTAACAAAACTCCGATAATTCAAATTGCCCAGCCGTCCACTTAGTTTCGTCGACAAAATTTATAATCGTTGCGCATTCAAGCGTTTCCGGACCAACGGGGCCCACGTGACATAATTCTAGTAAATGTATCACGAACGTTGAAAAACAAAACTGGAGCTTAAAACAAAGGGTACGACCCAGCTCGAAAAATTAAATTTTCCAGGGCAAAGAAAACTTTCCGAGTACAGTGCTCGCTAAGTAACAAGTTGTGCACTCGCCTGTTCACTAGATCAAGCTAGAATTCCCTCGGGGAAGAATTAACTTGCGACTTTGTCACTCTGACTTTACAACTTGTACATTACACAATCAAAGAAATGAAACTAATTCGTGACTAACATTTAATTAATTTTTACTCATACACTGACATAGTTGTCACTCACAATTTAGAAACATCATTATTTCATATCATCAAATTTTAGTTTGTTAATTACATGTATTTTGGGCCAAAAAAGAAAACAGATAAATCGTTGAATATATCCCAGGCATTAGAACGACTTAGAGAAACCGAACAATTACTTACAAAACGTCAAGAATTTTTAGAGAAACGTATCCAACAAGAACTTAAAACAGCCAAAACAGCATGTTCCCGAAACAAATCGGCAGCCGTACAAGCATTAAAGAAAAAGAAACGATTAGAAATGCAATTACAACAATTAGATGGCACCTTAACCACAATTGAGGTTCAAAGAGAATCATTAGAAGCAGCCAACACAAACGCAATGATTCTATTAACCATGAAAAAAGCAGCCGATGCTTTAAAACTGGCTAATAATCAATTGGGTATAGATAACGTTAATGATATGATGGATGATATCGGGGAACAACAAGATGTAGCGAGAGAAATATCAGAAGCTATTGGACGCAGTTATTATAATGCGGATATCGACGAATCGGAATTAGAGAAAGAATTGGAAGCTTTAGAGGAGGAAGCGTTAGTAGAGGAATTGTTAAAAGTTGGGCCATCCACGGCAGGGGTCAAAAATGATTTGCCGAAAGTTCCTAGTACAACTTTAATGGATAAGAAGAAAAAGGACGATGATGAAGAGGAGGACAAAGATGACGTTGATAAATTAAAAGCGTGGGCTGGATTAAATGGTTAATAATAAATATGATTATGAAGCTAGTACTATGTGTCTGATGGTTCAAAGGAAAGCATTATAAGCAGCCAATATAAACGCGATGATTCTATTAACTATGAAAAAAGCAGATGAACTTTTAAAACTGGGTGGTAATAATCAATTGGTTATAGATAACGGAAATGATATGATGACTGATATCTGGGTACAACGAAATAAGTATCAAAAACTATTAGAGGCAGTTATAATAATGCGGATATCGATGAATTCTAATTAGGAAGGGAATTGAAAGCTGTAGAAAAGGAAGCTTTAGTTGGGAAATTCGCAGTACAACTTTAATGGGTAAAAATAAAGGAAGATGATGAAGAGGAGGAAAAAGATGACGATAAATTAAAAGTGTGGGCTGGATTAAATGGTTAATAATAAATACTATTATGTTGAGTTACCACAAAGTGTCTGATGGTTCGAAATATTTATATTATAAAAACTCTTCCTTAAAAGGTTTTGATACAAAATAGACTAAAGTTATAAATACCAAATTGATCTAAATAATAATAATCACTTTTTTGCCCAGCAAATAAAACTAAAATTAATAATGCATGAAGTAAATCTCGAGGTGCCGGTGCAGGAAATTTTAACCTCTGTTCTTTCACCAGAAACCTCAAAAAAATATAAAAAAAACAAAATTAAATCTATTTTACAGAAAAAGAAAAAAAAACATAACTAACACAAAAAGAATAACAAAAAAAACTTAAATCAATCAAAAAACTAATTAATATTACAAAACTTATTAATCACATTTATAATTCTGCGACATACATGACGCAATTATAAAACAACATCTTGTCGAGGGATCATGGATATTCCATCCAAATTTAATACTCCTAAACAAGTAATTGGGAATCTTCCATAAAATTAATTTATGATAAGATACCAACGGTTGGAGCTCGGTTCTATTCTTCATTAACAATCACCCAGCTTCAACTAACTTACCAGAAATTCCATCAAATTTTCGGTTTCCATAAATGAACCGTACGTCACAATTTTGTCTGTTTTGAATTCTACATGAATCAAAAGCAGTTAAAGTTGGATGGTAAACTGATACCATATCATTAAAATGAGATAAAACTAGAGCATCGAACAAATTTCTCTTAATATTTGTAGGTAAAAACCTCTATGAGGAAACAACAATTTCAATGCAAAATATGCATTTTTAATATATTTAGATATCTGATCTGAAAATCTGAGAGAGATATAAATTTCTAGTCCAAGACTGGTATGTTTAGCAACCACTAAAAATCTTGTGTTGTTGATAAGTATGACAGCGGATTTAACAAGCTCTGAAATAATTGGCTTCTTCCCAAAGAACGTGACAGCAGATTTCTCAGGGTTAATTCTCAAACAATGTTTAGAGACAACTACATAAAAGTTATTAAGATCATTTTTAACAAAATCAACAGCCACTCGCCAATCGAAAGGATGAAGAGAGTAAATCAACTGCGTGTCATCTGCGTAAACGTAAGGTGTACAATGCCGTACATGAACAAAAAAAACCCTGCGGCAGTCCACAAGAAACGAAACGACGCTGGGACGACACGTCATCAATTAGACCCGATCATATTTTTCATTGTATATTCCCTATCTTATCGACATCGTTCTCTTCTGTCTCTAGACGTTCCTATCCCTGCCGCTTACCACCTCTCAATCGTTAATAATATGACTTTAATAATATGACAACCTTTTGACACTATGCCGTCATTTCACTACGTGCTGTTCTGTAAAGCCTTCTCCTCTGCTTGCTTCGAGATTATGACCACACTTACAACCATCTCTACTATATTCCACTTTTCTTAATATACCACAATAATTTTAATGCAGTTTGTTGGACTTAATACTGTTCATAACATCTTCTAGGTTTCCTATATGTCACCTTATAAGCTTAGATACTCAAAAAAGTTGTACAAGAAAGCTATCGTCTATGTTCTTTTAAAGAGTCTCTGAAGCAACCGTCTCCACTCACACGTCGAATAATAAGTAGAATAATAAGTAGTTTACTTCTCTTTTCGCCGAGATAGCCTTGTTTTAAATCCAAGTATTATTCGTTTATCTAACCACTTCAGCGATTGTTCTAATCTTGAGCTATTTTCTCCTCCAGGGAAGTCCAATCTTCCTTTGCTGCTTCCGCGGATACGCTCCAGAGGGAGTGACTAAGCTAACAGGTCATTAGCTCAAATGGTACTGAGCTTGGCATCACTTGCAGTGGAGACAGTTTTATAGGCAACACAACGCATCCTAACTCAGTCCAATCCATCCTAATCTAACTCAATGGCACGAGTGGGCCTAATCTGTCAAATTATTACACAAAGTAACCATCATGGATAAGAAAACCTTTAATAAACACAGAAAAGAGTCTGGTATCATTTCCTAATAGAAACAAAACAATATCTATAGAAAGTTCTACTACTGGTCTTTATACATATTTAAGAATCATTCATGGTCGTAGTTGTAAGACATATAGACTCATGTGATATATGGCTCGTGAGGTGACAGATATGACCCATGTGTGAATAATAAAAATAGTGCACCTAAACAAAGTACAGTTGCAAATTCAAACTTTCGCGCATGATGGCTTACGATGGCCTATTATTTATCATCGTTCCTAAATGATGGAGTAATAAAATACATCAAAGTTATACCGATATTAATACCGGTATCGATATAATATCGGTATATCTATTTTTTTACGAAAGCCTGACTGAAATGAAGGAAGCAATTCAAATTTATCAAGATATTACACGAACTGAGGCTTCAACACCTTTTCAAGGATTTTCGAAAACGCAGGTTACAAACTGTATGGTCTAAGATGTTGTAAACTTGACGGATTTTGAATTTATGGAATCGGTTTATTTAAAGCATGCTTCCAAACACCCGGAAACCGACCCTCCGCAATGCAATTAAAGTTAAGATATGAGTTAGGTAGGGTAAAATAATAGGATAGGAAAGCATTATCATATAAGCACTAATTCCATCACTACCCTCAGAAGACGACTTAAAATCATGTACCAGTTTCTCTACTAAACTGGGCTGCACACTAAGAAATTTGAATACACTGAAATTACTACGAAAATATGAATAAAAATCTAAAATCGAGGAATCAAAATGCATGGTATTTAGAATATCTGAAATGGTTGTAAGTAAAAAGTATTTTTTTTTTAGTGGAGTGATCTTAGCGAAGACCACATTAGTTTTCCGTTACGCGTATTCCCACCGTGATGAAAATAAGCTCATTTCAGCTTTACAGATAAATGCCGTCATATTTCTAAGAGACTTGAAATATTTTCACTTTCCAGGAGTTTGATTCACTCTAAAATCTGCCCTTGCCTTACCCCTTAAGGATATCAAAACTTTTAAATTATCAGTAAGGAGACAATAGGAGAAAATATATCAAAAGTGAAAATAAGTTGATCATTAAGAGAAGGAAGTTAATCGTCAATGTTAACAATAAAAAATAAACGGTTAAAAGGAATTCCCTTCAAGAACTTGTGAAAGCTTGCAATGTCAATACATCTTAAATCTCTCCCAAAAAGGGAAGTCTGGGAAGCGAAAGATGCAGTGCAGATTAATTCACAAAAAATAATGTCATGATCGGACAATTCAGAAGCAATAATGGCTGCATGTTTTATCATCACCGAGGAAAAAGCTAAAATATGATCAATGAACAATGAACGTAAGTCAGCTGGGTGGCATAAAAGGTAGAAAATAAAGTTAAAATTTATTAATGCTTCTGTGTCTATATTCTAATCTGGATCTAAAAAATCAATATTAAAATCGCCATAGTTAACAATTTAAACATCAGCGATAGGCAAACACGCAGATAAAGTTCCTTCAAGTTCTTCCAAGAATGTTCGATAAGGAAATGCTGGAGGACGATAAACCACTCCCAAAGTAACTTTACGTTTATTGAAATGAAGTAATAATCATTGTTGTTCAATATTTACCGATGCATTGAGTCTGGTATATTTAAGGTTATTTTTAATATAAAAACAGACGCCACCACCCCTACTAATTCGATCCACTCTTTCCACATTATACCCATCAATCTTCAACGATTTAGTAGTAACAGCTGGCGAAAACCAGGTCTCAGTTAAAGCTAAGACATCAAAAGCTTCATTTTGAATAACATTATTGATTTGATTGAGTTTAGGTACTAGATCTAATATTTAGTTGAGCAATTCTAAAGAGGTTCTTCATTATAAAAGAAAATAAGAAATCCATTACTTCCTTCACAATAAGAAGCTTCTTATCATTCAAGCGAACTAGTAGTAAACTCGTAAAGCAAGCACATTCTTTCGATATTCGCAGACACAATATAAAAATTATATATACGTTTTGTCGCGCGTGGAACTAATATTTTAATAACATTATCGTATTTATAGAATATATTACCATTCTCAATAAAAATATGTTTGATCATATTTTTTAGCTAAGTATATGACTATGTTAACACGAGCATAAGTTAAGTCCTCACCTAATAGGTCCAAGACGGCGGCAACAATCAATATCCTTAATATCAACATTAACTTTGAGGTTGCTTTTACAAACAGAATGAGTTGCTAAAAGTAATCATAAGAAAATACAGCAGCCAAATTGTTAATCTCTTGCTTTTAAATAGATTTGAAGCACTTTTAACCAACACACTAACCCTCTGATGAAGGAAATAATAATTACCGAGTGATTAAATATTCATGAACAGTTTAATGTCAGCACCATAATCCAATATGAGCACAGAATAGGATGGAAGTCGATCATTGATGAGTATAAACTGAATTACGCATATTAGAGTTCGTTACGTATCATTTATAAATAATAAAAACGTTAATCATTTTATTCATCAAGTATAAATTTGAAGATATCAATTTGTACAAAGGAAATAAGATCAGATTACTGTTAATTGAACACCGTAAGACTGACCGCAACATTTACCACGATTGAAGGGCGACGTGATTATTAGGATACTAACGCAATGAAACCGCAATTAATTTAACTTGGACGTTGATGAACTTCTCATTGCAATAATATTAATACTATAAGCTTTGAGCGAAAAATTTTGAAATTTACAAGAAATTATGTGGTAAAATAGTTAAATTAAAACTTCATAACTAAACTTATCATTTTGATAGATGACGCTACAACGCAATAATATATGGGATAAAAAAACACCAAAAACCATTAATCATATTTACTAGAACCCGGCAATCGGATCTAAAGGAAGAATAACTGGATGTTTTCGAACCACAATCTTTACTGAGGAAATAAAACAAAGAATAAAAAACTTTCAATAAAGGTTATTTGGGATTATATACGTGAAAATGTCTATAAACATTTTCGATATCGAAAAACCATAAATAGAGGGAACCGTTTCGTTTTATGGTGTCACCGCACGGCGTGGTGTCTTATCCACGGTTAATTCACTACATGGCTTTGCGTGTTGGCGTTTCATTAGAAACGATATTAGTAAAATTTGTGTTGTAGTGTAATTGTAGTATTGGCAGCCATCCAAGGGCGGCTTTTAGGTGTGCACCAAAACATGTGCTGCAATCGATTTCCAATTATTTGTTAAATTCGATTTACGATCTCATTCCATTGACAGATTGATTGTGAATTTATTTACCCCCTTTGGTAAATTTCGATAATCCCCACGCGTCCAATAAATTTTAAACCGTTGTGATCAGAATGGCCTTTGAAGTTTAACGACTCACTTATGCAGCTAGTACCGCACTTTAAAAAATTGAACTGCTAATGACAACCGAGTTTCCACGCACACACAAATTTGCATCAAATTATCCTTTAAACTCGTTGCAGTGATTCCCTTTTTGGTTCAGTTATGATTTTGTTTTTTTAATGGATAATTTAGTCGTATTCGGAGTTGTTCTCTTTATTAACTCATTTCCTTCTTAAGTACCCGACCACAACTGAGATTCCCGTCAGTAATGACCAAAAAGTAGGAAACTTTAAATTGAAACAATCACGGAGAAAAATTTTCCGGCCCAATGAGAGCTTTCTCCTGCTTTCAGCTTAAGAGCTCTGTTTTCAGCGATTTATCAAGAGGGGTTAATATCGCGCTTTAGATACCATCGCATGCCTTGAAAATATTTTCGCGGAAATGAAGACATTACAAAAAAAATCAATATTCCTTCTTTTCCGAGCCGGTGTGGCACGTGCAAAAAATGACACGATTACCAGATGGCATTAAATTGAATAAATGTGGGGGAAGCTTCGAGAACGTAGTCTTCCCTAATTTATTCGTCAGCCTAAACTGTGACGACGTGAACATTTCGCATTCAGATAGCGCCGTAGGGGATCACAAATAATCTGTGTGTGTCTTAGGGTGCGAACGGTTAAGTCATTTTGAGTTTCTGTATTACCCCTTTGTTATTACTACATCTTATTTTTTGTCTTAAACCATATTTTAGGATAAGCACCCAAAATGGTGGTGTAATGATGAATAATTCCTTCCCTAAAGTTTTTATTACTACGGCTTTATTATGTAAATAATGGGCAATTTTACGAGAATGGTGGTTTCTTAAAGAACTACTTGAGAAAGAAACATTTAAGTTTATATTAGGAAGAAAAAATTTTGTGATAATAAAGGATTTGGGTGTAAGAATAAAGCTAAAATTGTACGGTAAATTTAAAGGTACAGGACTAATTAGAGCGTTGACAGAACGCCAGAGGGAAAATCAATAATGTAATAGTACTTGGTTGAGTTATTTATATAGTGGTCCAATCTAGTTTTATGATGTAATGAAACGTAATTCGACTTTTATTGCTATTTTCTTAACGGCTGCCAAAGCAAATTTTGATTTACGTAAATAGTATTATGAAAATACTTCTAAAATAACTGAATTCAGTAAAATTAGGATGGAGGACGCTATATTTTTTATTTATTTAAAAACTTTTTTTTATTTTATTTATGTTACTTCACATTTTGCTCTCTTTTATGGTCTATATGCTATGGTCTATACCATGCTGTGGTTCAAATATACAGGGTTGAGTTGGGTTGGGCTTAATCGCGCATCTGAAGACAATTTTTACGAAGGCCTGTACAATGAATAGTTACTGAAATAGAGTACTTTACAAACTGTTTTGACAACCGTATATTTGAATTGAAGTAAAACTAGAACTAACACTAGACCTGAAAGTGGAAAGTTTTAGATCTTCTATATCATAATAATAATAATCGGGTTTTGCTACACATCTCTCAAAAGACGGCTAAACCCGGATGATTCTAATTAACCTAGGTTTTGTATTAGTTCTAGTTTTACTTTAGTTCAAATACAAGATGTTCAGAAATTGGCGGATAATCTACAAGTAGCGACATTCTTCTTTCGGTTCTAAAGCGAAAATCTTAATACTAAAATATTGTACTATACTTTATACGTCTTCAGAAGATTGTCAACGTTCAGATAGTTTGTCTATAAATAATCACTAATTTTCAATATCAGTTGATGGAAGCGGCGATAAATTAGTGTATAAAGAACTTTAAATTGATTATTTTTATTCGAGTTATTTGCGTAGGTTTTAAAGTTTAATTTAACATTTCTTAATTAATATACAAACCCAAAAAATACACTTGACAACATCGTTTACAGTTTTGTCATTCTAGGTCATTAAATTTTATTTCTTTCTTAAATGTTTATTTGTTTAAATAATATGTTTTTGCATGAATTTAATTAATAATATTACATTTTTGATGATTACACTTTAAGATGATTTGACGCGAAAATGTATATATTGATTGATTTTCGGAATATATTACACCATCTAACAATGTACAAAAGCAATGGTACCACATATTTTCGTTTCTTTTGAGTACTTCCTGAAACAGCGCATCCAACCACGCATCATACAACATTTTAACATTAAGATACTTCTTAACTTACTTTATTTGAAAAATGTTTATATTGCTACCGGTTTCGGAAATATTATCATAATAAAAAGTTTCAAAAACTTACATTTAAATGTTGATGATGAAAATAAAAGGTTGAAAAGTAAAATTCATTAAGATTTACAAAACGAGTGACGATGTCGGCAGAGTCAGAAAAGGGATGAAACCGGAACCAGGTATTATCAAAAATTTAAATTTTGAGGTTGTGATCTTTAAGAAATGAGATTTACGATAAAGTGGAAGTTGTTTATTAAGTAAATTGTAGTTAACATTATTTTTAACTTTAGTTATTTCTAAAATTTCCAAAAATCAACTGTTGTACTTTTTTTTATAGAATGTAACTATTCAACTTCATCGTAATTAATTCTATGACCTGTTTTAATATGATGTTTATATATGTTTGAATTAGATTTGAATAGATTAAATGAATTATTAGAATTAGATTAAATAGAATTCCAATATACATAAACATCATATTGAAACAGGTCATAGAATTAGTTACCATGCAGTTGAATTATTACATTCTATTAAAAAAAAGTTCAAAACTTGATTTTTTGAAAATTTTAGAAATAACTAAAGACAAAAATAATATTAACTACAACTTACTTAATGAACAACTTCAGCTTTATCGTAAACCACTATTTTCATTTCTTAGAGATTACAGCCTGAAAATTTAAATTTTTCATTGTACCTGGTTCCGGTTTCTACCACGCGTCCAATTTATATCACATCTGTTTCCTTTTCTCACTCCACCAACATGCTCACTCGTTTTGTAAATCTTAATTAATTTTACTTTTCAACGTTTTATTTTCATCATCAATATTTAAATGTAAGTTTTTGAAGCTTTTTATTGATCTAGATATTAAATTTTTTTATATATAATTTAGATATTATTCACAACGTTTCATACTTCGAAATTCCAGATTAAAAAAAAATTATAATTCAAGAATATGTTAAACGTTTAAAAAAATTTTCTTTAATTCAAATGTATTCAACAACTTCAGCTCTTCCACCTAGAATTCCTAAGATTCCTAGAAATTCCCCTTTATGATATATTTTTAAACTGAAAAAATTATATATTCCGTCTTTAATTATAGTTTTCGGCTGATGATGGAATGAAATTTCCGAAACCGGTACCGATATAAATATTTTTCAAATAAAGCAAGTTAAAAAGTTCGTAAAATAATTTTTGTTTCTAATACTTTTTATTTGTAACATGGATAATTTTCTAAACCCTGTATACAGGGTTGGATTGGGTTGGGTTTAGCCGTGCATGTGAAGATGTTTTTTGACGAAGGTGTCTACAATGAATAGTTTGTGATATAGAGAACTTTACAAACTGATTTAGGAACTCTGTATATTTAAATTGAATTAAAACTACAACTAACATTAGAGCTAGAAGTGAAAATATTCGTCGTACATCTCTCAAGAAGGCTAAACTCGGATGAGTCTGATTCTAAGTCTAGTGTTAGTTCTAGTTTTACTTTAGTTGAAATATACAGTACAACTAAAAGCAAAATTACAAAATTACGGTTACATCTAAAAGCATACAGGAAGAATAACAAACTAGAACTAGACTTAACGTTTCTATCTTTTATCCAATGCATCTATCTAGCCATCTTAAGAAACTCAAGAGATCCAAACCAAGCTCAGCCCAACTTAACTGTTTCTAGTTATAAATCTACTGATATTCAATACAACAACATAGCATTGAATAGACACGTTTGAGTTGGGTTGTGTTGAGTTGGATTGGACTAGATTGATCAAGAGCCTGGAGGCTAAATATCTGTTTAGCAGATTTTTCTCGACTTTAGGTTGTGTTGGGTTGTGTCTAAGTCGTATCTAGTTCCAAATCCATTAGTTCTAATACTAGTATTAGATTTAGTTGTTACTAGGTTTGTTCGAGCAGTGGCAAAACCAATTTGCAAATTGGCAGTTGCATGCGCAGTATGGTAATGGTGTTCGATCAGAATTTAGGATTGTATCGAATGCGCAGTGGATACTTCATGAATTTATGATAATGAAAGTTATGGTACTACATTCAGAGGGCACCATAACTTTTTATACATAAACACAATCAGTGTTTATGTATAAAAGCAAAACATTTCTTTTATCGACTTGTAATTGTTCTTGAGTACCAAGTACAAATGATCATAGGCCTGTTTTGGTTCAAGAGATCTGTGGTTCCGAACCTTCTGAACCTTTCTGCGCATACATATTGCATATTAAATGTATGGTTCGGATTTAGCAAACTCTTGAACTAAAACATTCGTGACCTTGAGTCAAGTAATGATGTGTCACCTTCATTGTTAAGGACCGCACACTTTTTGCTCTGCCAGTCATTAATTTCATGCGAGCTACTAATATGGGTTAGCTCTCCGGCTAGTAATCGAATTTCCAGGCTACAAAGAAGAGCAATAAGAATTCTTGCTCAGCTAAATTACGGCGATGATTGCCGTACGTCATTTACAGAACCGAATATGTTAATAGATAGATGGTGATATTTATTTTTGTAATTGCACAAAACATAGTAATGTTCATAACTGTCATACAAGGCACAGTACAACAGTATAGCGACCTAGAATTTATGAAACATTTCCGTTTGATTCATTACTAAAGAGAAATGGAAAATTAATAGAAAAACAGCATATATTCATATTTCTGTGATTAGCAGGTCATCAGAAAACTTAGCAGGCTTCTCTTCGAGAAGTTGCTGAGCTGTTTCGTATAATTCCGTATTAATTAGTAATTAGGTTTGGTTATATCCATGTCATAACATTAACAATATAGCATTTTATTTCTACTGTTCTAGCTATGACAAAATACGGTACAAGTTCGCAATTGATTTTTGTTTGTGTTTGAATTAACACAAGACCCGGGATTAAAATGATTAGGGTTTATCCATGTGCCTTTACACTTCTTAACTAATCGCGCTCAGATGGAAAAGTGTGTTAAGTGCAATATACAACACAGCCAATAAAAATGTTTAGACCATGTTTTCTAATCACGTCAGTCAATCATTTCGTAACTTTAAATTTAATATTTTAAATATATCAATTTCCGTTTCAAATAAATCCTAGATTGGGTTAATTTTACCATAATTTGCATTTACCTGCTTCGGTTTATCCGGTTTTCCTTTTTTTCTGCACGCGTATGAAAAAATCTGATGGTAGATAATATTCACCACCGTCATTCAATCGAAGTTTTATGGATTTTAGGTTCCTTTCGTGAATGTTATTCTCGTGTTTAACTTTTCTCATCTTGTGTATTCAAATAAAACTCAGATTTGTACACTTTGTTTTATTTATCTTCAGCAATCGTGTTAAGCTATTAAAAGTAATTTGAAAATGTTACACATATTTTCCTTTTGTTCGTTAATATTATTATTATATTGGGTGAGGCATTTAAATTGAGATTATCTTATAACTTAAAAACCATCAATGTTTTGGAAAAATGTGTAGATAAAACTTTCATCATATAGTTTATGAGATACAACTAAGGTCCGGATTTATTTATTTTATATTCGATAAAAATAAGCAACAAAAATACTACTGGAAATAGTGTTTCAAGTTTTCTAGTAAGACTTTAACAGATTCAAATATACAAGATTGGGTTCATGCATCTGAAGACACTCTTTTAACAAAGGCCTCTACAATAATTATTTTCTGAAATAGTGTATTTTACAAACTGATTTGGCAACCCTGTGTATTGTGTATTAGGTTGAAGTAAAACTAAAACTAACACTTTACCTAGATGTTGAAAGTTTTTCCATTTCTAGGAATAAGAATCTTTCATAGAACTGAAACCTTTCAACTTGTAGGTCTAGTATTAGTTCTAGTTTTATATCATCAGATCTAACTCTAGATCAAGAAACATTCGGGTTTACCGTATATCTCTTAAGACGGCCAAACCCAAATGATTCTAGTTTTGGGTCTAGTGGTAGTTTTAGTTTTATTTCAGTTCAAATATATAGGGTTGGGTTGGATTGAATTTATCCGTGCATATGAAGAGATTTTTTTTAACAATGACATCTACAATGATTAGTTTCTCAAGTAGAGTACTTTACAAAGCAATTTGGCAATCCTGTATATTTCAATTGAAAAATAATTAGAACTAACACCACACCTAGAAGTTGAATGTTTTTGGTTTAGCCGTGCGTCTGAAGACAGCTAAACCCGAATCTTTCAACTTCCAAGTCTAGGTTTAGTTCTCGTTTCACTTTATTTCATATATATAGGGTGGGGAAGGTTAGATTGGATTTATCCGTACATCTGGTGGAATTATTTGACGAAGGTCTCTACAGTGATCAGTTTCTGAAATAGTGTATTTTACAAACTGATTTGGCAACCCTTTGTATTTATGTTGAAGTAGAATTAAAACTCACACTGGACCTAGATGTTAAAAGCTTTTTCCATTTCTAGGAATAAGAATCTTTCCTAGAAGTGAAACCTTTCAACTTCTAGATCTAGTATTAGTTCTGGTTTTATATCATCAGATCTAACTCTAGATCTAGAAACATTCGGGTTCGCCGTACATCTCTCAAGACGGCTAAACCCGAATATTTCAACTTCCAAGTCTAGTGTTAGTTCTCGTTTTACTTCATTTCATATATACAGGGTGGGGTAGGTTAGATTGGATTCATCCGTACATCTGATGGAATTATTTGACGAAGGCCTCTGCAATAACGAAATGAAATTCGTCAAACTTGTCGTCCAAATTATATAAATCATTATTATATGCAGAATATGAAAAAGCGTTTGCAAAAAATATGCAATTATTCATTCTTATAATTATTAAAATGCTCTTTAGAAGAATCTATTTAATGATTCGCTAATTACTGTAAAATTCAGACTCTGCCTGTTAAATCGTGAAAATCGATCGAATTTGAAAAAAACCTAAAATACAAGACTCATTAAAAAAGTGCAAAAATCTGAGTTTTATCTTTCAGCGAAGATTATATTATCTAATTCCAGCAAATAATATTCGCTTTTATTGATCTACACATAGACAGCGAAATCTATTTGGCAGAATTAACACTCCTTTCTCCGTATATCGTTACTTCTAGATTTAACTAATACAAACTGATTGGACTGATTTCATATCATAAAAATCAAAGTGTTTTTATTTTATTTGTAACATTGTTTCGCGTTTAATACGTTTAACGTTTTAGAATTGTTTCTTATGTGTTTACCATTATTTTTATCTGTCAAACGAGCATTTTCGTTGGGTTTGAAATTCCGCAGGCAATTCCCCTGTGGAGACTTGCCAACAAACAACATTCAGATGCGAAATTTATGACATCGAACGCTGCCACGTCGAGTTCTGAATAAGTTTATTGTACTCTGGCTTTCTACATGTGAAAACTTTTATAAATACTCTAAGGGAAATTACGTTTCAATTTGGATATGGGCAATAAATTGGAGTTGAAATGTTTAGGTTAACGCAAAGTATATATTCATCAAGAACAAAATGCAATAAACCCGAATACTTCTCAATTAAACTACGTCACGGGTGTACGGTACGAGATGTATATTTTTAACTAGGGTTTTATCTGGGTTGGGGGAATGCGAGTAATCTAATGCCACTTTATACGGAAAGGATGTATTTAGAAAACGGACCTGGGTAAAATAATCCCTAAAAGCCAGGTACTGATAAAAATGCGGGGGAAAAAGGCGGGACTATCCAACTGAAGTAGACGTAACAATTTTTACGTTAATATTTCTTTTTGTGAGATAAAAACGACCCAGAGTTCGCGCAGTTTTATTGCCGCTATTTGTACGTTCATGGTTCCATTTAGTTCGGTCGTTATTCGGGTGGGTATGTACCTACTAGGAAATCATAAAAACCTATTTTATGAACACTGAACACTGTATGGGTACATCACAATAGAATAATCAGTTTTAATAGCATTCTTACAAAAAATCTAAATCTCTTTTAAGTTGTCTTTTAATCAAACATCCTTCATCTATTTTTAGTTTTCAAAAAATTTAAAATAAACTTAGTTACTAACCTGCCGTAACCAATATAACGCACACATTCGTTACAAGTTGTAGAGATATTTTTATATTCTAGTTGGCATGTTATGAATTTGAGGGAATATTTTTCGATTTAAAATGAATTATAACATTCGAGAATTATTTAGACGGTTATTATTGCGGTTATTATTTGTATATGATTCAGAGGATAATTAAAACGTAACATTCGGTAAATAGGACAGTGTTGAAAGTGCCAAGTAAACCATTTATATAATGATTGCACAAAATCAGTGAGTGAATTACCTTAATGTGTAAACTGTAGTTGAAGTATCTTCGTTAACTATAGAGGTTATTTAAAGTTTGAATAAATATATATTCTTTCTCTGAGGAATTAGCCGATCCTGAAAGGAATGGAATTGAGTGTTATAAAATCGATTTTATCGAATGGAAAATAAATTAAAAGAGATGTACGTTGGGTTGGAGCCAAAATTGGCGCCTCTTTTTCGTTGAGAAAATGAGGAAAATAACAACAAATAAAACATAAAAACCACAATATAATTATTCTTTGAATGATATCATCCTAAATATAGAGCCGGATAAAGACGTGTATGGCATTATTATTATTATTGAGGTTTCTCTAGTTGTATTTGAACTATTTTTAATAATTTGATAATTCAATCATTTGATCATGTATATTCTCAAATCACTCGCACGGTTAGTCAAAATAGGATAACGAACAAACAAACTGACACGTGTGTTTCAATATATAGAATATTATATGCTTATATAATTATAGATGCTGAATTTGTTGGTGCTCTAGTTACGCAAGACCATTACAAAATTTCTAATGGATGTAGAGCATTCATATGCTTAGGAGCTAAATGCATCAATGCTCTATGGGTGTAACAACCCAACATAATGTTTTTATCAGGATTGAAGTTGACATTATCAATTTTTTTTTAATTTCAATGAATGAGTTTCTTCTTCCCAATTCAGTGCCGGCATCTGCTGCGAACGTTTTTATTGGAGAGGATGTATTTTGAATTGAAACTTGATAACAATTGATTTGAAGATACGGAGACTGAATACTGGATCCAGAAGATTTGAAATGATTTCACTTACTTCCAGAAGATTTCATTTGCCTCCAAAGGCTCTATACTGCCACTGAAAGACTTAGTACTGCTACCAAAAGTGTTAAAATGTATCCAGAAAACTTTATATGCTTCCAGAAAACATTAAATGTTTTTAAACACCTATATTGGATTGTAAAGACTTGACTCTGATATAAAATGCTTTCAGAAGACTACATACTGCCTCTGAAAAAAAAGAAAACAGTTTCAGAAGACTTAATACTGCGTCCAAAAGATTTTAAATGTTTCCAGATAATTTTAAAAGCTTCCACAAGGCGTGAATTGAATCCATAAAACTTAATCTTTCTTGCAGAAAACTTGAAATGATTCCAGAAAACTTGAACTACTCCATAAAGCTTGATCTTACTTTGCAGGAGACTTAAAATGCTTTCAGAAGGCTATATACTGCCCCTGGAAGATTTGATACTGCTTCCAGAAGAATTAAATTGTTCCTAGAACACTTGAAATGTTTTTAGAAGACTTGATACTGCATCTACAAGAATTAAAATGCTTTCAGAAAACTTGATATTGCCTCTAGAAGAATGAAGACCTCCAAAAAACATTACACTGCTTTTAGAAGACTTGATACTAATACTAGAGGACTTGGAATGCTACCAGAAGACTTGATATTGCCGCTGGAAGACTTGAAATACATCAAGAAGGTTATATAGACTTAATACTGCATTTAGAAGACTTGATATTGATATTAGAGGGCTTAGAATGCTTTCAGAAGACTTGATATTGATACTAGAGGGCTTGAAATGGTTCCAGAAGACTTGATATTGCCTCTGGAAGACTTGAAATGCTTCCAAAAGTACCCATACAAAACTGTTACTGGTTTTATCTGGATTAAACTTATTCTTCTCGGGATATTAATTAATCTTCTTATGCGAAGGGTATTAAGGGTTTTTCAATTGAAATACTTCCAGTAGACTTGATATTGGCTCTAGAAGACTGAACTCCAGAAGACTTGATACTACTTTCAGAAGACTTGATATTGCCTCTGGAAGATTTAAAATGCTTCCAAAAGTGTACCCATGCAAAATTGTTAATGGTTTTATCTGGATTGAGCTTATCCTTCCTAATTCAATGCTGCTAACGTATTTTAGGTGAGCACGTATGATAGCTTTTCAGCACCACAAGTATTTTCAAAAACTGGCGCCTATGTGCATAATCGTACTTGATACCATGTTTAGCTCAAAAAAGTAAAGTGCGAGTATATACGTCATATGCACCTAATAAATGATTATAATACAGTTAACGGGTTAAACAACCAACCTAAGAATCTTCTTCTATAACAACTCAAAATCTTTCTCATGGAATTCAATAGGCGAATATATTTCCTGTTATATGGGACAGTCATTGCCACCAATGTTATGTAGCATCAATATAATTAGATTCAAGAAAGTACGATAGCATGCACCTACAGATAGAAAAATAAAGAGAATAATAAAAAATTATCGAACATTTTGATTGCTGCCACTGTTAATTAATTAATTAAATGAGGTAGGTTACGTAGCCGTTGGGTTTAAGTTGAAATAATACGAAACAAGGAAAAAATAATAATATATTAAATTAGGAGAATAATAATTGTCAAATTTATGTAAAAATGTCCGAGAAACTCTTTTAATTTATGTGAGCTGCAAATATTATAAATAATTTTAACGATGAAAAAATATGACTAAGGAAGTTCTTTTAATGTAGACGGCATCTGGTCGATAGAAAATGTAAAGTAATACCAAATTATTATTTATCGTCTTCAAAATTCAAGAAAAGCGGGAATAAAGTATTAACTTTAACCATCTGTAGCTTCGTTATTATGAACAATTGGACTAAGATAAATTGGGTTAAATCGTAACAGTTTGATGTTAGGAATTGATGTACAAATAAAAACAAAAAGTAAGATAAATTAAGATATTAAAAGAAAATCTGATTGGACAATTTGATTGGATTACGGAATGTTAACATTAAAATTATTAATTATTAGAAAAAAAACTTATTCCAAACTTTTAACAAATAACTCAATAAGAGCAATAAATTTTACTGACAGATTCGCAAACCAAGATAAAAATTTTTCAAAATTCGATGTTTTCATATATACTAGCAATGAACGTATATAATGTTCTTAGATTTTCTTAAGAAACTTGGCTTCAAGGCACCGTGAAAAATGGAGTGAACTAAAGGGGAAGTCTCTAGGTTCTATTTTCCATAGTAGTTGGTAGTTAACTCGAAAATTTAATATACAGGCTGGTTTGTTACACTCGAAGTATATTACAAAATGCCCCAAAAGGACAGTAGGAGATAAAGTAGCTCAAGATGGTGCCTTGTTTCAAAACATATTCAAAATGTTTTCAAAGGAATTTCAAAGATTATAAATGATGGCGAATCTCGCAACGATCTTTTGATAAATTGGCAAGGTGAGAGCTTTCTAGTCTTAATTGATGTTATTTGTTGACGTTGCCAATGCTATTTATGAACAAGCCAGATTTGCAGGAAATTCGATCCCGCCGTTGGCTTAAAAAAATAGTTTGTAATATAGTAAAGCTTTGCTAATTCGTATACCCGCAAATCCTAATTAACAGATTCTTCGTTCTATCTGCAGAACAAGATGATATTTTGAAAACATTGAAGGGTTACTATTAAAATTTCTGAGTTCATACTTCCTATATTTGCCAATTCTTACAATTTATTAGCAAAATGCTAGAGAAATATATTTGGATAGTCAGATGAGGAAGAGCGCCATCCTAAATCTCCTAAATCGCCGTCTAACTGCTGTTCCAAGCGCCTGTTCTTGCAATGAAATGCATGGTGTTCCCAAGTACCTAGTGTTCCTTTTGAAGTGCGGACCTTTTTTCTCGTTAGCGTTGAATATTGTACGAAAAGGGCCACAATCGTTTCAATCGTCCAACCTAGCCCTGAGACGCCGAATATCTTATAACGGCTTTGGATCTAATACACAGGGTTGGGTTGGGTTGGGTTTAGCCGCGCATCTGAAGATATATTTTTAACGAAAGCCTCTACAATAAATAGTTTCTGAAATAGAGTACTTTACAAACAAAATTGAGAACTCTGTATATTTGAATTGAAATAAACCTAGAACTAACACTAGACCTAGAAGTGAAAGGTTTTGAGTTTATATCATTTCTTAATGATATTTTTTAATAAAACTAGATATTTATATTATCTAGTTTTATATCATTAGGTCTAACTCTAGATCTAGAACTAGAAATATTTGGGTATAGCTGTACGTCTCTCAAGACGGTTAAATCCGAACGAGTTCTAGCTCTAGTGTTGGTTCTAGTTGTACTTCAATTCAAATATACAGAATTGGGCTGGGTTGGTTTTAGCCGTGCATCTGAAAACATTTTGTTAATGAAGGCCTCTACAATGGATAGTTTCTGATATAAAGTACTTTACAAACTAATTTGGCAACCCTGTATATTTCAATTGAAGTAAAACAAGAACTAACACTAGACTTAGAACTGCAATCTTTTTCTTGAATTTTGTATGAAAAGGCGCGCACTCGTTTCGTTCGTCTAACCCAGCCCTGAGGCGCCAAATATCTTAGGGCAGCAGTGAAGAGGAACAGGGTGACGCCATTCCATTATCCATTCAATAATTTAAAAAAATCTGTATTGTGATGCAGCAAATTAGGCAGTTCTCTCTATGAAGACGCTGGGACAAATGATTTTAAAGTGAATAAGCTAGTAAAAGCTTAAGTTTATCATATATGTACTGCAAGATAAGCTGCTGATATTATTATTATGTAGTACAACAAATCTATAAACATGTGTTTATAAGACTTTTTGACAACATACATACATAACTTCAATAATCCGCATGCTTCCATAATGTGGAGCTGATCAAAACCAGCTTTTTTATTGATTCGGATTATACTGTACTTCAAGCTTCGAAATCCAATCTTCAGGATACACTACTAGAATCTGAGTATAAAGTGAAATGTGATGTTCCACCCTTAGGAATTTCATCAGGAAAATAAGATACACGGTAAACACATCAAAAATTCTGATTGAGACATCGTTATAATTGCAGTAACATTCATCAATCTGCTTTCTAATCGACCAACCTAAGGCACTTCTCCCACAACACAAAATGTTTTTGATAGAAATCAATCGGCACGTATATCTTAAAGCATATCAAGCATGCTTATTAATACGGTCAATCAGATGAAGTCAAAATGTTATGTTTTAGGAATCATTGATGATGACAAATCTGTCAGGTTATTACTCAAGTCTCTTCATACGAGCTTAAACAGCAATCTCTTGGTAAACTGACAGGGTGAGATCCTTCTATTAATATCTAGTTTCAATTAACGGCATAGTTTTCTAGGTAATGGATCAATCGATTCTTGTGGAAATCTCTTAGAAATGAATGCCATTCACATTCAGTAAAAAGAATCGAATGAAACAACCTTCAAAATCTAGGCTAAGAATAGCACACTTCTATTTTTAAGTTCTTCATCTCTTTTATCGTTCGATTCATTTTATCGTCTGATACTGTTAAATATACAGTAAAATTTGTCCTCCACCTGAAAAGTAATAATAAAAATCCTTACAATTATACAATTACAAAATTAACCAATTCCATTAAAAGTCAATTATTTCTAATGATACTCGGTCTGCAGGAAATGCCACTATTCTCAACGATCCTTCAAAGGCTTCTATTTTTTGTAATCTTGATAATGCTTCAGCATCATGTAATTGGTTAAAAGATGGAAGTGGTTCTTTAAACGTTTCCATAAAAGAAAACAGAGAAATATAAGTTTAATGAAAAACCTTCCACAACGCTTTCCACCTTTTTCGTTAATCAATTACCGGGTAGATGATGAGCAAACCTGGTAACTTCATTATAACGTCAATCTTTATTAATTTAGTGATTAATAATGAGCCTTAACAACATCAAATAACACTTGGTATTTCTTTCCCTTTATATTTCCATTTTTTTTATATAAATCTCATTTAAATGGGTAATCTCCATCTCCCGCGAGAAAATTTTTTTCTTTGCTAAAGACAACCTCATTTCCCCTCGTATAATGGATGGAGAGACAAGCCCGGAAGTCACATCACAAGAAAACAGCGCAGACCGTGTCCATTAGGCCTCCGGGAGCCCCATCGCGGTCAAGATTAATGTGTCCATGCAAAAACGTAGCGTTCGTGGAGCAGTTCTTGCAAAGAGAAATTCAAACCATATGAAAATGTAATTGCGCCGTGTTTCGGATCAACCCAACTTGAAACTCGGGTACACGCTCTCATTCAGTTAGCAGATAATTGCTGTGGTGCCCTAGGTCTTCTCCGTGCATGTTATATACTTTAACAACCAAACTAACACAGTAATTATATGCTACAACAAAAAGTATTTATAAAAATCTTAATTGAAAAAAGATAGTTTAAATTGTGTTCATTAAGGTTTTCGTCTAAACCAAAACCATTAGCATTTCAAATAAAAGAAATTGAGAACCTTTGCTACAGGTGCTTCAAAGGCCGTTTGGTGTGCTTTGATCTTAGCCTTCCGCCCGTTAGCGACCAATTTACCGGAAGGCGAAGTAAATTCGGCGTAACGAAGGCAATGAACGCCGTTCGAGGGATATGGATTCGTCAACGAATTAGAAGAGGCATAATCACTTTGAAAAATCGTTTGAAAGTCGGGGGAAGTAAGAAAATATCGAATTTCGTGGAAGTAGGGCACCTGCTTCGCGTGCAAATTAAGCACGTTCAAATATTTGTCTATTTACGTTCGTTGCGATAAGATCTTATGTTATGTATAGCTCAGGCACATATGCAACATCAGCATCAGTACCAACTCTAAACGTTGGCTGTTTATGCTTTACAGACGATTTATTACTCTTGGGCAACTGCGCCCGATTTTCTCTTAATTACCATAGAAACTGCGAGGTAGTTTCTTGTTTCTTGCCAACGAAAATAGGTAAAGTCTTAATTAAGTTTGAACAATTTAACTTTTAATAGATAGATAACCTCTACTATATAAATGATATTGTTATATAAATGTATATAACATTAGTGAGTGTATGGTGGTTTTACAAAGAACAAATAAAAAGTGTCCTGTGGGTTAAATAAAAGTGGGTTGTAAATATTGACAATGCCATTCGAAACTGTTTCCCTCTTGTGCAGCAATTAATTAAAGTCCTCGCATCGGAACCGGTGTACAAAGAGAATATAAAACGGACCGATCCGTTTCGGCACGTTCTCTTTAGCTTACTTTTTCACAACAAAAACCAAACAAAAGCAGCGTGACGATTAATCTCTTTTTTAAAAGTGGGTCATTTCGAAGCTTCGGAACTTTTGTCGAAACTTTATCCACCTATTTACCCGGGGTGAACCGCCGATAAAATTATTTACGACGATTTTACACCGAGAGAAATACTTGCGGAATACCTAAACCATCGACCTCGCTATGTTTCGAACAATAAGCGCCCGTTTTTGTCCCTTATTGATGCCAGACCCTTTTGTCCCAAACCAACCCAGGACATTCCTCCAATAGCACAAACGTCTGACAAAGTTGATGGGATAAAGCTAACGTCATGGCTATCGAAGTGGGCGGGTTTGAAATGTGCCGACTCATCCTTCCTGTATTGTATAGTAAAATATCTCACTGGTATAATCGATTTTCAGTTTTGTTGAAATTCTCAAAATAACACTTCATTTACTACTTTAGAACTGAGTAATACGTATTGTTGAAATATTAATCATAACGTGTAAATAGCGGTTATTTAATTAATTACTTTAATTCCGCGGTGCTCGTTAATTCCACCACGAAGAGCAACTACGTTCGTTCGGCCCGAGTACAAATTAACAAACCTGGGCAGTTCGCTTGTTAATATACTTGCTGTTTACACATTTATCTGATTAGGTTGAATCGCTAATTTTCATATTTGCTTATAATATAGATTTACATTTGTATTCTAAACAATTTTATTGCAATTTTTATCAATTTCTAATATGTTAAGTAAAAGAATTATTTTATTTTGTAACTAGTGGTTGATTTCAGTATGTAATGAATAATTTCAGGATTCTGTTGCTGCTTGTAATATCCATAATAGTAAATTTCAGTTTCTAGAAGCTTAACGTAGATTTCATAGTGGTTACAATAATATCTACTTGTTTATCCCAGTATCTAGTGATTGATTCCAATTTGTTTTGTGTGATTTTAGTACCCAATAAATCATTACGGTATCTGGTTGTTGTATACAGTAACTGCAGTAATTTGTACTAACATCCAGAAGAGCTACAGATTTCATACTGATTAGATCCAAGTATAGTTACCGATTCCAGTATCTAATTGATGATTGTAGTATCTAATCCCCTCTGTCGCTTTTGTCAAGAGAGCGAGGAGACTGTTCGACACATCTTGTGTAAATGCCACACTCTACAAGACCTCAGAATGAGAGACTATGGAGAGGAATGGCCGAGCACAGATGGCATCAGGAACACACCTCTGAGTTGTATCCTAGCCTTCGGAAAATCCTTAGGCTGGTTGATGTAGCCAGAGAGAGCGTAGGAGGATGTACAAGGGGCCCGTTGGGGCCTAGGTGCTGTATGCTTTAGCGTACCCTCCGTTTTCCTACATACATACATAATATCTACTTGTTTATCCCAGTATCTAGTGATTGATTCCAATTTGTTTTGTGTGATTTTAGAACCCAATAAATCATTACGGTATCTGGTTGTTGTATACAGTAACTGCAGTAATTTGTACTAACATCCAGAAGAGCTACAGATTTCATACTGATTAGATCCAAGTATAGTTACCGATTCCAGTATCTAATTGATGATTGTAGTATCTAATAGATGGTTGCAGTATATAATTGATGATTTTAGTATTTTGTATACATATCCAATATCTAGAAGTTAAATAGAGTGTTCATAATCGTTACAACGTTATTTATTTGTTGATTCCAATATTTTGTGCTTGATTTCAGTACATAATGGATGATTTTAGAATCAAATAACTGATTCCAGTATAAGTTTTAGAAGAAATTTTATAACATTTGTTCAAACATAATTTAATATTGACATTACGTTTTTAAAATAATCATTCTTTAATTATAAAGGATGATAACTGTCTATGATGTTGATAAAACAGCTTTTTATTAAGTCTTATATCACGATCTTCTTACGAAAATCATTATATTATAAATTCCTCAAAAACAAACAACGCAAACATCTCAACTACTTCAACTTAGAAGTGCCCCAGCTACTGAGTTTTTAAAATAAGAGCCTCCTTGGCTGGTTTAAAGTTTTGAGTTGATGTTCTCGACATCGGTGCTTTTGCAAGAATCTACGACATCTCCCCTCAATTGCAATTTATTTCAAGATATTCATCCTTGTGAAAGAATACCTTTTCTAAATATAATTTGTAAAATGTAAAATTAATAAATTGTAAATTGTAAAACGTTTGAATATGACATTCACAAAAATGAAAGAAAAAGTTCATTTTTAAATTATTGTAAAATATGATAATGTCTACAATTTGCGCAGTAAAAAGAGTCAGATACGTTGAAATGTTAACTTGTCACTCTCCGTCTTTTTGCTGATGACGTTTTAGCTGACTTAATTAATAAGAAATCGCCGAGAATATTTGATATAGGCAAGGTGTATTGCGATCGAGGAGTTACAACTTGTCGATTTATTTCAGGCTGATATAGTCCTAATCAGTAAATCTTGGTTGAAAGCGTCCTCGGCTTAATTAATAAATAATCTACAAGATTACCTGATATAGCGAGTGGTATTTAGGCTAAAGCGTTATAAGCCAGCTTCTGGTTGATATACTCATTATAATTATGCGTCGGTTGAAAGCAAACTCGGCTTAATTAATAAAAAATCAACCGGTTTATTGCCATGGCGGTTTCAATATGATGATCACTTTTAAATAGATTTAAAAATTATTTCATTCTTTATTTTTGATTTAAAAACTGTTTTCTTACCTAATTAACTTAAATTAACCTAAAGTTTGTGCCATCTGCATTAATAAATAAATATGAATGGTGCTTGAGATTCACTTTTAATTCTTTAACTCCTAATGCGTTGAGATTATTCCTTTGAATTTTTAAGTGGTTTTTCTAGTGCAAAAATAAATTTAAAATTGAAAATCAAGAATAACATTTTATCCTATTTAGTTTCGTTCTTAAGATATTTCCTTTGAAATCCAATATAAATGTAGACATTTTTTGCAGAAATTACGCCTTTCAAAGGATATACGTATCTCGCAAACGAAAATCGATATTAAAAAAACTTATTTTTTATTTCCGATTAAAACATTACTATTTAGTTAATTCCTACTTAAGTAACGTAAACAATTTGCTTTAAAGAAGATTTTAAAGGCGAATCACTCGAATAAATAAAAAATAAAGAAAAATATTTGATTATTATTTTATTTGAATCAATTTTATCAAAGTTAAAATTTAGGTTAAATTATTTAGGTTGTATAATCTTAATCAGAAAATTTTGCTCAATTAGCGAGAAATCTACGAGTTCTATTTGATGAAATCAAGTCTATTTGGGGCTGAACTGATAAAATTTGATGAGCAGTTTTCAACAGTCTTAGTCGTAAACGATTTCGGCTTATTAAGAGATTATTTATTCAATCGTTTAATGTTATATTATGTATATTACATGAAACTTCTATTTTTTATATAGCTTTTGGTGAGGCATATTTTTTTTCAAAAAATTTTATGTAACGTTTCAATCATGTTTTCAAAAATTTCGAAAGAAGGAATGCGTAACGAAGTAGGGAAATATTTAATAAATCATATTAAAAGACTTCAAATTTTTTAAATGCCGTAAATTTTAGTAAAATGCGTTTAAAACGTTTAGTCAGTTTTGATTGCTTGCCGAGTATAAATACAGGAACATCGCATACAGGGTGATTCAAAAAATCGCTGCACATATAAAAACTATGGTTAATAGTAGTGGAGCTGCAAATGCCTCCTTAACGAGGTATAGGGCGTCAAAGTTTCTTTAAAATTGAATATTATCCGCAATAAAAACGACTTTTTCAAAAATTTTTTCTTCGCAACTGTTAATTTCTTTTAACCAGCAGTACTTTTGTGTAAAGTATCATCAATAATCTGTCATTTCTCTTACAAATGTTTGATTTATGATAAATCCAAAAATTTTTATATCACTAATTGAAATAAACATTTAATTAACGTACAATGCAAAACAATGTTTAAGTACGTCAATAAATTTTAAAAACAATAAATTAGCACATAAAGAATAAAGCTTTATGGCGAACAGTCATTTCAAGCGGAAATAAATGAACAAAGTTTTATAGTAATAAATAGACATTGTCGAAACAATCGACATCAAAATTTTATCGTTCATGTAACTCTTAAAAATAATATAACTCTGTATAACTCTCGGAAAAGTGCACCCATAAACATTTTCTCACGTCAGGCAGTCGGAACGCCCTAAAGAGTGTGGGCAGTTAGCCCCCAATTTTTTATTTTTAAATTTTTCATTGTTGTTCTAGATTGTTCTGGAGAATTTCTAGTTTTCCAAAGCGGAAAATAGAAAAAATAAAAACAGAAAACCCAATAAACGAGTTTTTTGGATTTTTTTAAAATTACTGATTTTCGTTGTTGTTTTAGGTTGTTCTAGTTGATTTAGTTATTGTTAAAAGAAATCAAAGCTGTGGGACCACTGATTACTGCATAACTACAACCAATAGAGCGCCATAAAAATTGTTACAATTTTAAATCAAAAAAGTATAATCCACAATCAATTGCAAAGAGATCTACGACACAAAAATCTTGGAAACCTTTGATCTAGACATTGAAGCATTACTATCGATTGAGAATCTACATTTGACTACTAAACTTTTGGAGGGCTTTACTTATAATAGATCGTATAGGACGCGATGATGAACCGGATCGCTTCCCCACAGTCCAGCATCAATAATATAATATAATCATAATAATAGCAAGGATGATAACAAATCACAGTTTCCATATAACTAAAAAATCGTTCAATACAAATGTTGTTTCGTTGATATATAAACATTTGTTTAAGATATGCAAGCAAAATTGTCTTCACTAATTTTAAAGTACCATTTAACTATTTGATAAAGTTAATTTCTCACATAATTTTTATGAAAACTTTAGTAGTTCCTACTTGAAAACTTGAAAACTTTTTTTGAAAACTAGAATTATACTAGGAGCTGGTGGCTTTTTGCAAAAGCTATACCGACAAAAATTTGTTTTATGAGGTACCTAAATAATAGAGAATTATATTTTTGCCAGTTTATGCTGAAAACGCCACAACAATTTTTGATCAAATTTTTTAAACGAGGACACTCGAAATACTCGTTTCATTCAAAGTCTCATTCAAAACCTATCATACTTTTTTATGAATTCCTGTATAACATGATTGTTGTATTATTATTCTTTCTTAAATTGTTGTATACTTGTATCAGATTAAAACTAGAACTAAATCGAAAAGAAAGACGCACGGCTAAACCGAAACTTTCTAGTATAAGGTCTAGAGTTATGGTAGGTTCATGCAACCTGTTTTAGTTTTAGTCATAGTCTTAGTCTTAACCGTTTGCGTTAGCTTTAGTTGTAAGGAAAGATAATGGTTCGTGCAATATTTAAGCATAGCACATTAAAGCAAAATTTTAACATATAGAAAATAGAAAAAGAAATCTGGAGTGAAACAGATTTCAAATGTGTTAGAATCATTTTGTTTCTAACATTATTTAATATGAATAAAAAGAAAATTGTTCGGGGTCCCTGGATCCTGGAATTGTTCCCATAATAACCAATTTTTATGAATCTGGGATTTGTCGTTGATCAAAGTTGGTCAAAAAGTACCGAAAATCTCCAACAAAAAACAAAGATCTTCAAAAATATGTAAAAGAGGAACATGGAAAAGAACTGAAACTTCAACTTGACTGCAAAAAAAGATGAAATAGCCTTTTAATCATGTTAAAGCAATATGACAGTCTAAACTACTGTATTGTATACACTAATGACAGTGAGTTTCAAATTATGAGAAGTTGGTTTAACTTTTAGATCGGATCAAAGTGACTGTTGAAGGTATTTGTAATCGAAACATGAATCTTAATAAAGCAGATATTGCTTTGGAATGCATGCTGCAAGAAATTAAAAAAAAGTTATGCTCCTTTAGAAAAGACCTTTGATGATTGTTTTATTTCGATGATTTAACAGCGTAAGACTATATTCGTCTTCGTTCAGCCTTTTTAAAATTCCGGTAACGATAACCCTTTCCTCGATAAAACTAACAATAATAAGGGTACAAGAAACGTATATATGAAAGAGATTAAAATATAATAGAAAGATTTAGAGGAAATGAAGGTAAAAGTGACAAAGTCGACCATGAAGAAGAATGCGATATTTCGCCTTCTTTCTGGAGAAGAAAGTTGACCAGGAGAAACCGAAGTCTTTTAAAGAAACACTTGAAAACAGATAAACCAATCTCGAAATCAATCCCGGGATCCCGGCTTCATAAAATGTAATCCCGTGATTGTGTATTTGCTTCGGAATTGTAATCCCTAACTTGAATACAGCTTTATTAATCGCACAAATACAAAACATAAAGATTAATTTATTTTTATGATCTTTGTGTGCTGTATCATAGAGATATAAGTATCATATTGATCAAGATATTGGTACTCTTGTACCAATTCCATTAATTTTGAATCAATTTGATCTGGGTTTGATTCCATTAAAATCAAAGCTGGAAAAACATGTTTTCTTTTTAGACCGTTTAGAAATGACGTTAACAAACGGTCATTACTTGATCAATATACTAAAACGTCGATTTTGAGGAGCAAATATTAATCGGGTACAATTAGATAGTGCAATTGAATATGTAGAAATGAATTATCTATAAGCATAGGCTGTCAATGCTTTCAAAAGACTTGAGACTGTCCATAGAAAACTTCTTCTAGAGGACCTGATACTGCTTTCCAAAGGTTTGAAATGTGTCCAGAATACTTGTAATGGCTTAGAAGACTTGAAATGCTTCCACGAAACTTGATATTGCCTTTGAAAGACTAGAAATACTTCCAGAAATTTTCGCTGGTTTTTGAAGACTTAGTACTACTTGCAGAAGACTTGATATTACCTCCAAACGACTTACTACTGCCCCTGGACGACTTGAAATGCTTCTAGAAGACTTGATACTGCATTTGAGAAGGCTTGATCTTGCTCGCAGACCATATGAAATGCTTTTAGAAGATTTGATGTAGCTGCCAGAAGACATGTAATGACTTGCAATAGTGACAAAAGACTTAAACTGCTTTCAGAAAATTTGATATGCCCATAGCAGATTTAATACTGTTTCTTAAGAACCTGATATTGCTTCAAAAAGACGTGAAATATTCAGAATACTTGTTTGACAGAATAATAATGCTTTAAAAGATTTAATACTGCTTCTTGAAGTTCTTCGAGAAAAGTTGATATTGCTTTTGGAAGACTTAAAATGCTTCTAGAAGGCACTTCTTCTAGAAAAGCGTATATAGCCTCTGAAAGACTTGATACTGGTTTTAGAAAAACTGAAATGCTTCCAAAAACCTTGATTCTGCTTCCAGAAGACTTGATATTATTTCTAAAACTTCTGACAGAACACATTTTCATTGCAAGAAACACGATATTGTTGATAAACTCTTTGAGTTTCCTTCGAAAATATTAAATACTATTAAACAAAATGCAAAATCTTGACTGGCAGATTGATCTTTTTTTATCTCTTTGGATGCTATTATATTAAAATTATTTTAATAGCTACATCCGATGTAGTAGAATCATCTGCCAAGCAATAGATTAGGAATTGATAAAGCAGCAAAAACAGTTTGCATATTTCAACAGTTAGATGGAGTAAATAATGCATCTAGCGGAAACGGGTAACGATTTTTTTTAAAGTTTTGCTTAAGTTTTTCATCATATATTAAGTTTTAGTTATAATGTAGATCTGGCGATAAACATACATAAAGGAAATGTTCTATTTTCCTGCTAATTTTGAAACAAAAGTGTTCTTTTGAAAAACACCCCATGTTTTAAATCACCTTTTGAACTGTTTAAAACATATCATAGAGTTTTTAAAATGCTTCAAACAGTTTGTTTTAAACACTTTCTTAAAAATATAACAACCCTGATTGAAATTATTGTTATAATTGCAATATAATAAAATCAAAAAGTTAATCAACCTTTATTTATAAAATAAAACGAAACACTGCCATTAAAGGCACGAAAAAGAAAAGTGCGCGCATGCGTTAAATTGCGATCGAAGGTTTTAGCTTTAAGAAGTTAAAAGTTGGGCAACTCTTGTGACTAAGACAAATACCTTTTTAGTCATAAGGTGGTGCATGAACAGTACTACTATAACGCACTACCTTAACTTTTCACTCTTATGACTATGACTACGACTAAGACTAAAACACGTTGCATGAACCCACCATTAGTTCTAGTTTTAATAGCTATTCAGTGCTTGATTGTTGTATATTCTACTGAAACTAAATGTATGATTAATACTAGACCTACAACCTAGCTTTAGTATTAACAGTAACCCTAAATCTAGAAACATTAAGATTTAGTCGTATGTCTCTTTAGACGGCTAAATCCCAATGTTTCTAGTTTTAAGTGTAGTGTTAGTTCTGAAGTTAAGGTGGGTTGGGTTGGATTGGATTCCGTGTTAAGAGAGATACGGCTAAACATAATTGTTTTTCGTAGGTCTAGTATTAGCTCTAGCCTTATTGTTGACTCTATTTTTAGTTGTTATTCAGTTTTAAATTGTTGTATATTGATATCAAACTAAAACTAGAACTAACACTAGACCTAATACTAGAAAGATTCGGTTTAGTCTTCAAACGCACGGTTACAGTGGTTAACTTTTGGCATTTTTTTACTAACAACACAAACTTATATTTTTTGAAAATATATTCATGTATTACTATAAATTTTTAATTGATTAAGTACCCACTGTTGGGGTATTTACCCTAAACTGGGGTAAATACCGGATAAATACCTATCGGGCAGTTATCTTCCGCCCATAACTGATTATAAGTAACAACCGATAATAATGAAATAATAGCAATAATAGGTTTGCTTTCCACTCGTCGTATACTCGGGCAATTGCAATCATACATGTGAAGAATTGTCATTACAATTCAACGGATTCAATTGCAAAACTTGACGTGACTGATTGCATTCGGCGAGTACACGACGAGTCGGTACGCTTATTGGAGAAAGTGATGATGGAATCCTAATATTTAATAATTGAAATCGCTTATTGTCGGGGAATTACCCGACAATCGGACTGTCCTACTAGCCATCGGCTTATTGGCTGTTGTGTTGCCGCAGTAGATAAAGCCAGAAATTTGGAGTCATTCGAGAAAAATTTCCCTGAAATGGTCACAATGCCATATGTATGTCTAAATATAGAGCGCAATTTTATAAATTATTGTTACATAAAAAATATAAATGTTTCTGGTGTATATAAAATCTACTATTACTAAATTCTGGTGTAATAATCTCCGATATGTATTATAGTTGATGCGAGGTTTAATCATTTCATCCTGTTTCGCCATCCCGTCTGCCGAGTGAAGATTTGAAGTAAGATCTTGGGGAATCGTTTGCTCCTTTCTAAAGGAACTAACAGGAAACTTCTTCATTAACCACAACAGTCTTTCATTTGATAGGAGGCTAACTGTCACCAACATTCCTTAAAACAAACCATCACATAGTCTCGATTAACTTGTATATAGCATCATGCGGCCAAACATTGTGATATTGTGGACTTATTTCATATAACAATAATATCAGGTGTATACCCTCTTCATTTCACAAAACAAATTCCGTAACTCCTCCTATTCGATTCTACACCACTAATAGCACAAAGTTGATAATTATTCATAATAATTTTTCCTTGTCTCAAATTAATCACAAAATACATTAAAAATAATTTTCTGACAGTGATATTGTCAATAAAAATGACGTAAAATTAGTCATTTTCAAAATTTTTCGTTTCTTCATTACACTATGGTTTGCAACACAAAAACTTGCGTAAACTTAGTAAAATCCATACCAAACGCATTACCGGATAACATAACCGAATCAATTCAAGGAAAATGTTATAATATATTAGGAGAGTACAGCTTAGTTAAGTTTATAATAGCATTCATTCTTTTATATTTTGCGCTACACATGTTTATTATATGGACAAAGAAAATGAAAACGAAGGAAGTAACGTTTTGTAAAAAATTGGAGAAATCCTGCAGCGAAGAAGATTTCGATAGTGATTCCGACGACGATAGTTTTTAAAATATTATTATAAAAATTAAAATGTAATTAAAAGTTTTTAATATGTGTACGTATTTTTCTTGCTGGGGTAAAAAACAAAGTAGACAAAAATAAAACGTTGTGCCCACAAAAGTTACCGGACCGAACGGGAAAGGAAATTTCCCACCAACAATTACCAACCAGTTCCGCTTTTCAACGTTACTTGGCGAGGACAATTTTCCGCTACACACTTCAAACGGCTTAATACACTATCTGCTCCGTGTTAAAGCGAGAAAAAGGGAGAATATCTCGAACGAACACAGACTAAAAGAGAGAACACAAACCAATGGTTAACCCTTTACAAATTTTCCCTATGCAAAACATTTAATTTATCTTAGTGATTAGTACAACAAAAAGCACAACAAAAAATTCTTAATTTAATTGTAAAGGCAAGGGAGTTTTAAGAAAATGTTTTATTTATTTAAAATTTTATAGTTAACCCAAAACGACCGACCGTCCATTAAACCCCAAAGAGGGGGCTCACTTATTTTTGCGTTTAATAGCTAAAGGGGCACTTCGCGTAATCGCGCAAAAGCTATTAAGTAGGACACACGCTGGTATAGCTTTTAAATAGGCACGTTTACGACGCCGATTTTACTTTTGCGTTAGGTGCTTTACAGGTGTTTCGTTTTCGTCGGAACGGAATAAATGCGAGGACGTTAAAAGAACGAACGTAAAACACGTTTTAACGCATCGTTTAAAGAGGTTTTATCAATAAACACAAATTATATGATTCCTTTATTATTAAAACCAAGTCGTTCAAGCAAATTGTTTTTAAGATTTACAAGCAAAAAGCAATTTCTTTAAAACTGTTTTAGTATTTATAGCTGATCTTGTTAGAACATAAATAATCTCGCAGTCCCAATATTTTTAAACAATTTTATTGGGGGTGGAATTATACGATATGCGGCCTACTAGGAATTCTTTTAAAATTTAAACGGATACCAGATGGTTGTTGAATATCCGGGTTTGGGTAGATATTAAGACATGTCTTTAAAGGTTTTCCTTCAAAAAGTGTTGTTGTCTTTGATGTTTCGAGAGCAAATTGAGATATTCATGTATGGTTCTGTTCTGAGGAAAGTTCCGGATATTTATTTTCAAGGGAATATACCTTGCGTACCTTGCGTATATGCCCAGGGGTATTTATCCAAGATGGATATTTTTAAGTATTTATAAAATTTAAAAAAAAGTTCTACAAAGCCAAAGACCACTAAAAAAAAGAGGTCATGTTTACTAACTCAAAGATTGTTCGCGGCGCACAGTGGAGTTAAAAGGCTCAAGAATTGGCACAAATTCGATGAATAAAAATGCGCTTAGAAATTTGTTTTATGTATATTATGTAGGCTATTGTTAGTAGATTAAACATTCGAGATGTTTGGAATCGATAATGTTATCATTGACTATGCTAAGTAGTCGAAAAGTGTTAGTGTGATACTTTACATGGTTATTAACAGTCTTTATTAACAATATCTTAATCCAGTAAACCTTTAACAACAAGTCTGGATGTTAGACTTCTTGTTCAGGTATGTGATTACATTTTTAATACACATTTTCTTTTTAATTCTTTATTCTATACAAGAAGTAAAGTTTTTGCTCAATTCTAAAGTTAATCAAGTACTGATATGCACATATTCTTTGTCCTTACTTCTTGTAGTTTTAAGAAAAGTTACAATATCTTGCCTTTTTAAACTATCCCTATAAAAAAAATTAATAACACAAGTTTTCAACGAAATGATAGAATCCGGCAATTTGTTGCAGTTTAATATTAATGACAAAAATAATTGTGTACAGGAATGTTCGCAGCCAGGAAACCGCATCCAACATTTTACATATTACGCGACAAGAATTGTGCAAAGTATTAAAAACGTGTGTTAAAAGAGACTTGGTTAATCAATTTATATTTTTGAGAGACTATCTGATAAAAATGACAAAATGTTCGTAAATTTATTACAAAGACCTGTATCGTAACATATTCTGTTTTTAAAACCAATTTAAGTCCATATGGGAGGATACAAAGCGAACAGAAAACATTTTTTTAAAGAATATCATGATTCTCTAACCCTAAATGTTTAAGATTTTTTAAACGTGAAACAACAACAACGTCCAGCTGTTACATTTGAGGAGTATAATTAGTGTGCTAAACGGAAGAACTGGATCAGTCTAAATCCGTTGCAGATTTGAGTTATGCTATTCAAATAGCTATACGAGCTCTTGGAAACTCAAAGCCTCTTCTACACGAGCAAGCAAATACATCAATGCTTACAAATTTCAGCAAGAATATCGTTCTTGTCAAATGTCAGCTCAAGGTGCCCCATCTTACTGGTTGAAGCTAAATTAACTAGACGTCAATACAATATTATTAGAATGTGAAATCCAGACATATACCTATGCCCTCAAACTTTGCAAAATCATACCGTACAACGTTTGATTACTGTACTAAGGGATTTCACAAATTTGCTAGAAGAAAAGGATTGTAGTAAACTTTGTTTAATAACCAAGAGGTAGTTTGATGGCAGCTTCGGCCACTATTCCTATAAACAAGTGTTTCATGGATTTGATGACGCTGATCCATTTGTTTTTTATAACATCGCTTATATCGCTTCGTTTGTTACGCGATATTTCTGAGATAGTTTGGAAAATTCTTGTCTATAATCTACAAGATGCCGCAGACGTTTAAAAATCAACTTTATTAAGGAGTCTTAAAAAGTTTCCAAGCTAGCAATAAATAGAGTTAACAAAGAAATTACACAAACTTAAAATGGAAAATTAATTTCAGTTAATCTTTAGTTAATTTTTTTATCTTCTATGTAGAAATGCCATATTTGTGGTGCAACATCGAAAAGCTTTAATTCTATTGATCAAATAATTAATAAAGAAATAAAATATGAGTATTTAAAATTCGATATGTCAGTGCTACTACTGGTTTGATCCGATTTTTTGAATCCCTTTATCCAATGCCTATATTTGCATTTATCTTATAAAATCCTCATCAAAAAGTAGAAAACTCGAAGTAATGATGAACAAATAGTAGCGCAAATTAAAATATATATTCAAAGCAAATTTCGTAGTCCAGAGCTTTCTTCTGCGGGTATTACGAAGGTAGACATTATTTTGATTAAGAGAATGGATGTCATTTTAATAGCAGCATCATCTGTTCATTCAGTTGATGTCAATAAATTTCGAGAAAAAAATATAGCCAATTAAACAGTGAATTATAGAAAAATTATAATCTAAACTTTGTAATTAGCTTAAATTGGCTGAAGAGGCCAATTAAAAAAAAGTATAATAAAACTTACGATGAACATTATTCGTCTAATAACAAGTAAAAAGAAATTGCATAAAAATCCATAAATTTTTGCTTAAAGAAGTTTTACATTTATTAAGTAATAGCAGCGATAAAAATATGAATAATTGTTTCATTCAGAAATAAACCATCACTTAACTTCAATTTAATTATACTAATAGCCTATTTATTGCGACCAGGAATTTATGCCAACTTTTTAGTTGTTCTGCCTCATTGTGCGGTACCCTAAATACACCCGATTTTTTTAAAATTGTTAACATTTTTAAAAATTAGAAAACTTTCCATGCATCCCTTAAGGTCTTTAAATTAGTTAAGTTTCTAATTCTAATTCTAGTGTTAGTTTCGAAGCTAGATTTGATTGGATTGGATTGTATCTTAAGATTTATCTACTATTAACTAAAACTAGAACTAACACTAGACCTAGTACTAGATTTAGGTTTACCTATTAAAAAAGTTTTAATAGCCATTCAGTACTTGATTGTTGTAAATACTTCTGGAACTAAAAGTATAATTAAGTAAACCTTTAACTAAACCTATGATCTTGATTTAGTATTAACACTAGACCTAGAACTAGAAATATTAGGATTTAGACGTACATCTATTTGGACGGCTAAACCCAAATGTTCCTAGTTCTAAGTCTAGAGTTAGTTCTGAAAATACGTTGGGTTGGGTTGTATTTGGTCTGAAGACGCACGGCTAAACCTGAATCTTTTTAGGACTAGGTCTAGTGTTAGCTTTAATTTTAATTGCTATTTTGTGCTTGACTGTTGTATATGCTTTTAGAACTAAAAGTATAACATAAAAGTATAAAGGTCTAGTATTAGTACTAGACCTACAGAATATTAATACTAAACCTACAACCTAGCGTTAGTAGTTAACACTAGACCTAGAACTAGAAACATTAGGATTTAGTTGTACATCTATTTAGTCGGCTAAATTCTAATGTTTCAAATTCTAAGTCTAGTGTTAGTTGTAAGGCTAAGTTGGGTTGGGTTGGGTTTTGTTCCGTCTTAAGAGACGTATAATAATTCCCGAATAATTCTAGTTCTAAATCCTAACTCTAGTTTTAGAATTAGCTCTACCTACTAATTAGCATCAACCTAAAACTACAAAATACTATTATTAAAACGAAATAAGTCCAGGTTTTGTTTCATATTTAAACAAGTCCTTATATGTCTAACGGTCGTTGTGCATATTTTGCTCTGTATTTACCACCTGTTGTTTAAGAGAGTGCAGCGTTATTACTGTTATGATTTGATTTATACTAAGTTATAAGAGTGAATTTGGAAAAGTGTTAATTGAGGAAAGTGGTGTTGGTAGTAGAAAGAGATTAAAATAAAGGAGAAGGATATAATTGAAGAAAGAAATGAACGGCTGAAGACAGTGTAGGTCGTAGTTCTAATGAAATTGGCTCTGCTCTTCCAAATTTTCTTAGATACACTCATTTTGATGCATATATTTCAAAGATTCGCCAATTTTGTGATGGATGCGGTGGACAAAATAAGAATAGTCACAGTCTACATGCTCTAATGTTCTGGTTAAGTAAGGAGGCGCCACAAAATATTTGTGAAATTACAATAACGTACCCTGTTAACGACTGGCCATTCGTATTTGTCTGTGGATCGAATATATGGGCGTGTTGAAAAGAAATTACGTCGGCATGAGTGCATTGTTTTACCAACTGATTGTATTAATATTTTTAAGTGATTTAGAACTGTACACGAATTAGGGAAGGATTGGAGTGTATTCGATTTGAAAGGTTTGCGTATTGTTTTCAAAAAATATGACGGTATCAGCGCACAAAAAACCGTTACTGTTAAAAGGAATATCACAAAGAAACAAGTAGTTGTGAATTATTAAGTATTTTGTAGAAATCAAGATTTGTCAAAAAAAGCACAGACTGCTTAAACGGGGTAAAACTCTAAACAATATAGTTTTAAACGATATTGTTAAAAAACCGAAAATAACTGATAAAGGCAGAGCAGTTAACAAACTTTTAACAACTGCATTCGGAAATAATTGGATTATCGATCCGAATTTACAATGGGATTTTCAGATATTACAAGGAGATCTTATTGACAATACAGTTACAGCAGAAGAGAACTGCGACTGTCTTCAGAAAGATGCAGAACTCCAATATTAGTTTAATTACTCTACCTAAAACATAAGTGCTAATGTATTTTGTTTTTTTCTTTTTATGTACAAATAATTTGTATTTCAAAACGAAATAAATGCTATTTTATTATTCAAAAGGAAGCAAATACAAACTATAATTGAGAAAAATAATTATTATATTAAATATTGATTTCAAAAATTGATGTATATTTACACAAGAACATTATAACAACCCAATTATGACATAATTTCTGATTTACTTAAATAAATAAACTCAAAACAAATATTCTGTTATTTGCCAAAAATGTAAAAAAAACTTGTTTCGTTATGAAAATGAGCTCCTCATATTTTGAAGAATATAAAAATAATTTTTTTTATTAATAACTGAGAAGGCTTATCAATCGAGGATTTTTTTTTGTTTTTGGATATGTTATTGGTAAGAGAAAGATTTGATCGCCTTAATCTTTATAAAAAATTTAAATCTTCACGTACAGTTTAAGATTTGACGTCGTGTCTGAGGACGAACCATTTATGTTCGAAATGCTTTTTGTAAGCACCAAAATCCTAGTTTGTAACATTTTGTTCTAACGTCATAACTTTGTTTTTTGAGAGCCTTTGCATCAATATGTCCTCTTTATTTCGAAAATTTGCTAATTCAGATCTAAACTTTATTTTATTTATATAAGAATGCTTTCCTATACTATACAGTATAAACATTATACCATCTAACAACTACGTAGTTTTTAAGAATGTTATATTATTTTGAGGAAACAAAATATTTTCCTTTTTAAATCACAAAGAATTTCACCATGATATGAATTCGATTTTTTATCATTTTTTCAAAAATAAATATGAAAATTGTTATCTTTATGAAATAGATATTTAGGTCGAGTTGAAAACATAATATATCCAAATGGAATTGAAATACTCAAGTATGGCTTTATACGTATAAAAGTACAGTCCTTTCTTAGTAAATTATAAGAAATTTAATCAAGATATCATAATACCTTGATTTTTTATGATTTCTCAAAACTAATTAAGAAAATTTTTAGAGGTATTCAAATATGGTTTTATATGGGTTTCCTTCCAATGACTTCGTCGTAAGTCGGTTTTGTCGAATTTCGAAGAATTAATTGAATTATTAATTTTAAACAAAATAAATTGTATAACAAATTGTTAAGAAATGGTTTTGCATACCTAAGTATTAATAAAATACTTAAAATAATCTTAAAAGACTAATGAAAACATACACGTACATATTGCTATTATGAGTATACGATATATATAAATCATGAACATATTTTGTGCTGATGAAGTTTCCTTGAGACTTAAGAGAATTTTGGACTTCTAATAAGGGTTTCGGCCCCCGAAGAGTTTTATCGATTATTCTTGTATATAATTGCTCTAAAGTTAAATGCTAGGATCAGTTAAATATACACAATTGTGACGTTGGCCCTTCTCTTTTATTTGCTTTATTGTTCGTGTTAATGAACGAAACTATTTTTATTTTTACGGAGTACTCTAAAACACTTTGGGGGGTATCAGAACTGCGACGTATTTATTGAAATATTGATAAAGAGGGAGGGGCGTACCGTAATTTCTATACATTGCGAATAATTTTCAATGAAAATATTAAGATAATTTACTTCTACTTCGATAAATAGATGGTTATTGTTTTTTATCTAAAAGATGGTTGTAGTTAGGTTGCAATTAATTATGAATAAACTATACTGATTAAATATGGATAATTTTTATCTTCAACATTTCCCAAAATTGTTTCAATTTGATTTTGAATTATGACCCACATCAGTAATAAAAAGCATTTTTGATATATTCGTTGCTATTACTTTATACCTTCAAAATCATCATTACAAGACAACAACTGATCATGTATTATGCTTTTCGGTGATTTATGGAACATTTTCATGCAACATATGTTTTTCCGTCGCTATAAATTTTTGAATTAAAGTTAAGTTTGTTGAATAAAAGCGAGGATTTTGGCATATTGATAATTATGCCTTTATATCTACCAGATTGTGACAGGTACAATAGAGATGGTTATGGATTAAGCTTGTTCTGTTCATTATATATAATTTTCATTCAAAATATTTTCTTCCATCGGCGTTAGTTTTTGTAATATGGGAAACTGTATTAAGAAAACTCATTCACATTGATAAATTGATGATTATTATAAGCTACTTAAAAGACAACAGCAGTTAGGTTGCAATTAGTTATGGAGCAAGTCACACCGATTAAATATGGACAATTTTTTGGACAAAACTAATTGAGATATTCATGGCCGGATAATCGGATATCTGACTGAAGATGATGCCGGTCTATCACTAATCTATAGGATGTTCGTCAGTAATTCTATCCATAAGAACCATATTAATATTATAAGAACCATATTTCCTACACCAGCAGATAACATAAACATAAACCCCAGCAAATAATTCGACCATCTTCGTGTATTGTTATTGAAAAGAAATATATTTTTAATATTTATTTTAAATCATAGTTACTCATAATTACAATAAAATATTTCTCTGATAAGTATAGTCTTCTGCAAACACTATCAGCCCTCTTGTCTTAGCAGTCTGTATTTCTTCTTTAGCAATATCTAGTTTTCTAGTTTAGATAAGTCGTATTTGCAATACCTTGTTCCCTTCCCAACCTAACTCAAACTAACTCTTTCCATGATCCAACCCGACTCCTTTACGATTCGGATCGAAACTCAATTTATAAACAGTAAATTGATATCAGTTTGATTCTCTTTAAAAATGTTTTATCTTGACATTGTCTATTTAAAAAAATTACTTATATAGTTTATTTTAAATAATTTCTTTCTGTTATGAAATTCTATATCATAACTGAAAAATATAGAATGTAGATAAAATTATAACTCATAATTAAAATAAAATGTTTCTTTGATGTACCATTACATTTTAAATTACATGGAGATGCCGTTTTCTCTTTTGAATATTTACGCTTAATAAAGTTTTCAAGAGTTATTGTTATGCGGAAAACAAGAGGTAAACTCTATTAGCCTCGAATGTAAATAAAACGAGATTCAGATTTATTATTCTCGACTGTTGAGTTTGGTTAATAGCAAAAAATAGTACTGCTTTACAACTGGAAGATTTTAATTAATCCCGGCGTGGTTTAGATTGCGAGACAGAGCGTAAAACCGTCGTTCAAATAGGGTCTGAAGAACATAAGGACGTAAGGATTACGGTAATGCCTTAATTTCTAGATAATTTAGTAAAGTTGTAAAGCGGATTAGAGACAATACAATTTATCTCGGAGAACAGAATTGACGTGAAAATTCATGGTGGATAATATTCATTTCAGTTAGTCTAATATAATAGGTAATTTATGCGCAAGTAACAATGGCAGCGTTACAATTTAAGTTTACTCTTGGTGAATAAAATAGCCGTTAGCCAACAGGTTGAAAGGGGAGTCGCCTCCTTGTTCGGATTACCACTTGGGTTTCTCACTCGTATGAAGGTCCTCTGTTCGTTTTCCTTTTCGACCAAATAGTTTCACTATTCCCTCTACAACGGTTACCTATTATGTACGGTGGCCTTTTAGTATCCAATTTCGGATGCCCGTTTGAACGAGATTTTAAACAAGTGTCGGTTAGTTGATACTGCGGACATGTTGCAGGCGTTGAAGTATACGGGTTTTCTCATTTGAATCCCTCTAACGCTATTTATAGAATAAAACGAACGAAACGTACACCGTTTTTGCCGAATGCGCGTTTCTGGACTTTGGACCAAAGCCAAATTATCGTTATCTGGTATACGTGTACGGAAGACTATGTGTGTAAATCTAAAGGACCGTTCAACGTCCTGCATCCTGTTTTATCTTTTTGTTTTGTTTATTTTTGTCTTTTATTAATTTTATTTCCTTCTTTTTCCGTCTTCAATAAATTTTTAAACGTGTTCTTAGATTTATTCGACGTGTTAAATTAATTTCCTGGTTTAAAATAAAATACCCGAAACACTACGAAAGCTGTTAAATGGTAATATCGATTTCAAACGACTGTCATGTTAAAAGATGTCACCAATGATATCCGCGGAATCGACATTAAGTTAGAAGAAAAATTGGAATCTTGCCAACGTTTTCCTACAGATCATAAACAAGTATCTATCTTTGTATTTTTTTATGCGACTGGTTTTAGATACAATTAATTACATTTTTATAGACATAAAACTATTTATTACTGTATTATCTAGTCATCCTTTAGGAACATTAAGGCAGAGGAAGCCTGTATTATGTAATTTATTTCAAGTAGAATGGAATGTTTTGTAATCGGTAGTTTGTCTTCTGCAAGCTGTTTAGTTTAGTATTAGCAGTCTGTATTTATTCATTAGGATACCTAATTCCTGCGACAAACAATCTTTTGTAAGCAATAGTTGGTCTTTTACAACCAATATTAATCATGTATTAGCAGTCAATATTCATGAAAAATAATAGCTTTTTTGAAAATTAACCGCTGCTCTATCTCCAGTGTCTAGTCTTCTGACAAGAGCATCTAATCTCTTGCAATAAATAATTTTCTGTAATCAATAGTTGATCTTCTGCAATTCGCATTGATCTTGTATTAGAAATCTGTACTTATTCATTAGCAATATCTAAAATAAAAGTACGTAATCTTCTGCAAATACACAGTCTTTTTACAAGTAATAGTGGTTCTTTCGCAAGAAGTATTAGTCTTGTATTAGTAGTCCGTATTTATTCATTAAAAGAAGATTTTTCTAAGAATTATCCGTTCCACTATCTTCAGTATTAAATCTTCTGACAAGAGTATCTAATCTTTTGCAACAAACAATTTTCTGTAAGCAATATTTGATCTTCTGCAAGTAGTACTGGTCTTGTATTAAAAGTCTGTACTTATTCATTAGCAATATCTAATTTTTTATCAGAATTATCCACTCCTTTGCATTCAGTGTCAAATCATGTAATAAAGTATGTAATCTTCTGCAATACACAGTCTTTTATATGTAACAGTGTTTGTAAGTAATAGTTATAAGCACACTGTTATTTATTATGAATAACAGTTTCTTTACAATTATTCATTCCTCTATCTTCAATGTCACGTCTTCTGCAAGACTATCTAATTTTTTCAGCAACAGTCTTCTATAAGCAATAGTTGGTCTTCTGCAAGTAGCATTGGTATTGTATTAGAAGTCTGTACTTAGTCATTATGAATATCTAGTTCTTTATCAGAATTATTCACTCTTTTGTCTTCAATGTCAAGCCATCTGGTAAAAGTATGTAATCTTCTGCAATACACAGTCTGTTATAATTAATAATGGGTATTGTACAAACAGTATTACTGACTGCTAATACAAAACTATTAGCAGTCCGTACTTATTCATTTAGAATAATTTAGAGAATTATCCCCTCCTCTACATTCAATGTTAAGTCTTGCGATAAGACTATTAAGATGAATAAAATTATCTGCACTTTGACAATGGATTTATTGTTGAATATCAGCTTTTACCGGTTTCGCCTTGTGGGCATCATCAGAAAGTTTTGTCAATCGCATGTATGTAAAAATAAAAATAAAATATCATGATATTGAAAACAATTATACACTTGACGGACCGCAATAAATGTAAAAAGACGAAAAAGAAACGACCTTAAATATGTATCGATGCAAACACCTGACATAACCTCTGATAAGAGTATCTAGTCTCTAGCAACAGTCTTTTGTAAGCAATAGTTGGTCTCCTGCAAGTAGTATTAGTCTTGTACTAGAAGTCTGCACTTATTCATTAGGAATATTTAGTTCATTATCAGAATTATCCACATCTTTGCCTTCAATGTCAAGTCATCTGATAGAAGTATGTAATCTTCTGCAATACACAGTCTTTTATACGTAATAGTGGGTATCTTGCAAGCAGTATTAGACTTGTTTTAGCAGTCAGTATATATTCATTAAAAACAACAGCTTTCTTAAGAATTATTCGCTCCTCTATCCCGAGTGTCAAATCTTCTGACAAGTGTATCTAATCTTTTGCAACAAATAGTTTTCAGCAAGCAATATTAGTAAACATAAAATCACACTACTGATTTACTCCAACCTGGCGGTTGACCAAGCATACTTATTGGTGCAATTAAAAAGTGTTTGCCATTGAACCTAATTCAAAATTAGTTTAAAAAATTGGTTATTTGTAATTCTAAGCTCTGGAACCATATTCAACAAAACCTTTTTGACAAACAGCTGGACCTTGTAAATACAAAATCAATATCGATCGGACCACCGCAAACCCCACCCAACCCAACTTCTTCTACAACCCAACCCAATTCAACCCAAGGACAACGGAATCTAATCTCAGTGAAACCTCATAGATATAGGTCAATACTTGATGACATTATTTTACGATTCAAATTTGAAAATGAATTTACATTTTCAGTGTAAAACATGGAGATGTATTCTTATTGGCATCACTCTGATTTTCTTTAAAAAATTATGTCTTAATTTTTTCTCTTTGAAAAATGGGACTATATTGTTTATGTTAAATCTAGATAAACATTAAATGTTGAATCGTTTTACTTCAGCACACGTTACAAACATCATAAATCTATTCCAAAATTTCTTTAGATTTAACAACAAAATATATAAAACGTCAGATGGTGTGCCAATGACATCTAGCGTTTTGGCAAATACACAAATTGTTTAAAAACATTCTTCTTTACATTTTTTATTTTCATTTTAATCGTTTTGACTATTAAACATCTATCGTAATTGCCATTAACGTGGTTAATACACAATTGCCATTACCAATTTGAGGTCGTGCCCAGTAGGAGATTCATATCGAAAGCAGAAATACAAGGATCCATTAACGTCTATTAATACGGGGTATCAGTACAAGATCTGTCGATCACGCAATTTGTGGAATCCTGACAGTATCCAATCTCTCCATCGTTCTCACACTTCATCTATATATATATCAATAATATCACGAATCTAAGAAATATGATTCAATTCAAGATTATATTTATTTTCTCTTTCTATTGTTGCACAATTTATCTCATGGCCACAAGTTATCCAGGCTTAATTATTCAAAAGATGTATGTGTGATCAGTTTTAGATTAACGTGTTTTTGATTACTTACCCTAGGTCGTAAGATCTACAAGATAACTTGATACAGCCGAGGTCGCTTTCAGCCAAAGCATCACAACATCGTATAAACTTATATAATACACTCCCCATTGTAAATAAAGTTAAGATCTATCTGATAAGAAGGTTTAATTCGATTGTTCGAAGAATCGATTGTTTAGGTTATTAAAATATTAATCAGTGAGTAACTAAGCGAATAAAGTGTTTCTCTAACTATTTAGATATTATAAAGTGAAAATACTTTTTTAAAATAGATTTAAAAAAATACCAAGCAATTTTTTTAAATAGCTTATTTAATACAATACAGTGACCGTAGAAATTCTGGCATGAAACGAACATAACAAACAGATGTTCCTGTTCAACGGTGCGAAAGACATCTTCTTGGCAAAGGGAAATCCATGAACGTGTTAACAGGTCCGCTGTCGTTACGAGGGACAACGTTCATTTCGTGCAATGTATAAAAGGAAGGGTGTGTCTGAATCGATTTTATCACGCGACGTTTCATACGGTGCCTGGATAATTTGGAGGAAAACGGGCCGTAAACAAACCAAATCGTGTTTCCAATATCCTATCCATTCGGGAACGTAAAAATGTAAAGCGCGATTTCGAACCCTAATATTGTTATGAAATTGGTTCGGGGTGCTTTTAAATTTTACGACCCGGCGAGAATAGAATTCGAAGATCTTTTGTGTTCACAATTTTAAATGTTGTCATGTTGTAGGTAAGTTCTAGTCAATAATCGTTGGGTTTAAATTTATTGTTGGGATAAACGAAAATTGCAACCGAAAACGATCCAACTTTCTGCGGGATGTTTTCTCTGACTGTGGTGTTAACTTGAACCTGTGTATTTTACTACACCATTTCAAGCGAATTTCCGACGCTTAACGGCGCCATACCACAACGTCCTGCGGGAGAACGGTACTCGTCGGTTGTAAATTTGGCAAACAGCCCTGAACGTTGAGATTATATCGTCCGCGATTGCACGTATATCATTCTATAACGGATACGATTCAATATACAAGCCTATATTCAATTATATTGAATTATCGCGCATTGTGCTAACGGCTTTATGTTTCGCACGATAAGATAGGATAAAAAAATGCGGGGCTCAATCAAATTTAAAGACAATTTTAGCACGCTTTTTGGTTTAAATAACATTTTAAGGGAGTTGATAAAAGTGCCACAGCTGTCGTTTGAGAGGAAATAGATCGAATGGCGTTAACGGTGAGGTTTTTGTGAGTTTGTAAAACGAATTTGGCCGTAATCCAAAAACAAGCCAAGGAAACGCAGGAATCGGTTAATGATTGGTTATTTATAGGCGTTAAGTTATGAATGGAGTTCGGTGAAAATAAATACAAGGGAAATAAAGTCAAGAAGTTTTCCGGATAAATAAATAATAAAATTGCAAGATTTCTTTGAAATTGTATTAGGTTGCATTTTTTGTTTATTTTCTCTACCTCACGAATTTCTTGTTTCGTTGGGAAAATGGGACCAACAGCCGTGCCAACTTCAGCTGCTGTTGATGTACTGTGACAGAAAATTCGGAATTAAACGTCCGTTGCAACGGACGTCGTCGCTAACTTCATCTGTGGGAATGTGCAGTGAAGCCAAATTGCCGCATCCCTCCATTAGGTAAAGTAGGGAAGGGACGACGATGTTCTCAGTCCAAAACTGACCCGAAATTCCTAGTCCCAGAGATTAAGTTAATCTTCGGTCCTCCCATATATGAAATGATGATGATGACTGCGGAAGTAACCCTAATATAATTTACCATCAGTAAAGACAATTTAATCTCGACGTATACATTCGTTGTTCTACTTTTACACTGTAACAAACAACACTTCTCCATTATTCCGCATGTTACATACAAACATGCTACACATAACGTTTCCCGCGTAGACTATTTATACAGTGCAGATGTTGTCCCGTGAGAAACGTCCTCTTTGGCACTTTGCCCCCTTCCGCTTTTCAGTTGGATTGCAACTCCGGCAGATGTACGACATCACTCTTTGATCCAGTTACCTGGATAGTAGTTGTTCTCCATCAATTTCAAGTTTCGGGTCACGACTATTTTTACAGGATGCGTAAAGATATTTATTTTCAAAATAACTTAGTCTCTTCATGGGAGGTCGCAACAGTACCGAGTTACTAATGGCCCCTACTTTACCTAACACCAACTGACCGTTGATAATAGCCCTGTAACGTAACAATCCAGAAACTCTAACTTGGCAGCGACAACTGCAGGAACTGTCGCTTTGTACTTTCTATGTTAATCATTTAACTTCAACCAATTTAGCTTTTACACGAACTTCAAAAGCTGACTTAATTTACACCACGTCAATTTTAAACATTCAAATTCACAACTCAAAGCTTAACATGCAATTGACGTTCAATTCATTGGCAAAGAATAATATGTGATGGTGAGAGTTGCATAAATGTAAAATATGACTCTCACGAGATTGCCGTACGACTGCTTCCGGGAATTTTAAAAGGATTCACTCGACATTATAAAGCGTTCTTTTACGACCATCACGGTGAGAATAGAATTGCGTCCTTCCCTTAAATAACTATAATTATTCGAGAATAACTTAGTAAAAGACAGTTAAGGATGATTACGCATAAATTTCACGTTCAAATTTACGAGAGCCCCTTCGTGCCGATTGCAGGAAATTCGTAAAGATATTTTCCCATCTCTATTTTCGGATTCTGACGTGGCTGGTTTAATAAACAGAATCCTATAGTTACGTGATGTATACGAGTCTGATTTCCATATCTGATTACATCTGTATCCAGATATTTCTTTATTGGTATGTTACAACAATTGACAAGGAAAGGAGACTTCGGCTATATGGGGATTATTTTCCTCGACAATATCAAATCAATAACAGTAATCGATATGTAAGAAAAAGAGAAATAAATTTCAGTATATGCTACCAAAAATATTTTGTTTTATCTTCACGGGTGACATTGTCAGTCGGCTACAAAATTTTAGGAATACTTCCTGGGCGACAATTTTCCGTATTTGATAGACACCGGAAAGATAGTGCTCGAGAGATTTATGGAACGATGCCAGATGGTTGAATAACATCGTAAAAATTGAATTACTTCTCATTCAATTTTATTAAGATTCTGTTACAAAATCATAAGAACGATGCATAATAATGGATAATAATAACAATCCAAATCTTTCGCACTAAAATTAATTAGTTGATTCGTCTTCGATCCTAAATTCCTATCAACGAATAAGTTGATGCAACAAAGTTTAGCTACCGAAACCACCTATCATAGATTTAAGTTAGAATAATAAACGAGCTTGCAGAACTTTACCAACCCCACAGCTTCGATTGCAACCGCTGCTTCTTGTCGGCGGGTTCTTGCGCTGTCGAATAGCCCGACAAATGGGGAAGTTTCTTTATGTACTTCTCCATACCTATGCGGGGTTTCCGAGAAAGAACTTTCCGTGAAAACAATTCGAGTCATATTAAACTTATCCAAACTCGAAGAAAATTGACTTGGTACTTACTCAAATTCAAAAAAATAAATTTAAACATAAATAATTTTCAATTTAGTATATCTGTATAGTTGTTTTAAAGATCTCCCCTACATGGACTTAATTCAATAAAACTCTACAAACCTTTGATCCTTCGCAAAGAGAAAATGAAATAAAAGGGGTGATCTCAGGAAACGTCTGTCGATAGCAGTGGGAACGTCCACGTGAAGCCTTACTGCCTCGTTTCTCGGTAAACTGAAAAGTTCCGGCAAATAACGAACCGTGGACGACTAAAAGAAAAACCAAAAAATACCTGCCCAGTCCGGCGGTACACAGGCAATAAAGCAATTTCCTTCTGCGGGAAATTGAAGTAACAGTTCCTCGATTCGATCGCGAAGAAAGCGCGCCGCGGAAGAAATTCGAGAAGAACGCGTGGTCGATGAAATCGAAGCGGGAATTTCGAATCCGGCAAACAACACGTCGCGACGCTACCGAAAAAGACGATAGGTAACGCACCGGCGGACGTCGTTCTAGGACTGCCTGGGAATCCGAGCGTCACGGCGCCTCTGGGCCGCCGCGACGCCACCACCGCTGCCGCCTCCGATGCACGGCGCGTTTGGAAAACTGGCGCATGCCCCAGTTCACGTGTGCAGACGTTTGTATCTCACGTTTTCTGCAGACGTTAACCAGGTGAATAACTTTTGCCACACTTTTAAGATATACTCCATAGATAGAATTCATCAAACATTAAGCGATTTTAAACGAAGACACAGCAGTCACTAGTACCGTGTAAACGATTTAAAGTCGACCCTTTCCTTCACTTCAAACTTTTGATTTAATTTCTAACCGAAGTTATAACTTGAGCACCCTCACATACTCAGTTTCAAAGTTAAAATTGTTTCGAGAACCATAACTTATCTCAGTTGCAATTTTTTTGAGAAAAAATAAAACAATGTATTGTAATTTAACTTTATAATATTCTTCAAAAATTGATAAAACATTATTAAAATCGAGCACATTCTATAAGTGTTGTTGTTATCGCTTATGAAATGAGACATTTTCCACGAAAAACCATTTACTGGTGAAACAATAATACAATATTTTGGGAAACTTTCATCAAAATAATTTGTTCGTGGCAAACTAATCTACTTTGGATGCAAATATTGAATTATTTACTGACTTAAAGTTATTTGAAAATTTATGGTGTTTAAGATAGGGTGAACTAGGGTAAGTGAATTTTTGGGGTAGGTGCATCAATTATTTTATAGATCAAAACTATTTATACTACAGAGACACCATCTAGTATTTATGAAAGTAAGTCCCTTCCGCAATATAATTGGACTGCACCTACTAGATGCACTTTCCCCTTTGCTAATTTTATTTTGTGGAGAGTACAATATAAACTTAAATACCTACTACATGTGTAAGTAACTATTTTTTTGGGCAAAATGTTTCGAAAATATAAATGTAAAACTCAGAAAGGCGGTTAGTCAACTAAAGACTTACAAAGGGTCATAGAACATGTGAAGCCTAGAAAATGTGGTACAGTGGTCAAGGGTCATAGGAGTCGTAGGGGTGCCAAAAGTGATACAACAGAAAGACCAAGCTAAAGGATTCAAATGCCTCGAAAAATGGGGGTTTGGACTTAGTCATAAACATAAAAATAGCTCAACATTCTTTTCAAGGAAAATGTACCTGGAGAGGACTGGCTTCTCATTTTTAGAAAAAAATAAACCTGAAGGCTTAAAATACGCCAGGAAAATACGGATCCCTTTGTAATACATGATGTAATGGACATGATGAAAAAACTAAGTTCACAAAACAAAAAACTTAATATTAAGAATATGGACGAAACCACAATTTGAACTGATCCCTCAAAAACTAAAGTTGTAGGAGTAAAGGTACCGAAACTACGCCCATAAAGTTTAAGTGCGATCTGTTTGAACCAAAACTTCAGCTAAGACCTAAAATTGTTAGATTCAGAAAACGGCCAGCGAGATAGTATACAATTAGATGAAGACGTTAGTCTGTTTAAAACGGAACAACTAGAATATACATCATCAGCTGAAGATGTTGGTTTGATAGAAAGAGAAAAACTAACGAATACGATGTTCAAAAGAAATCTGGTACCAAAAGAAAGAAAGCTTCTATTGACAACTATCGAGAATCACAAGAACAGAAGATCAGAGAAGAGAATTCGATGAAAGACAAGAAAATTAATCATGTGAAAAGTAAAAGAATCATCTAAAATTCAGAAACAGATGAAGAATATTCAGATTTGCATTTGAATGATGAAGATATCGATTTTGAAATGCTTTCTAAAGTAGGCGACGAAGCATTATTTAATATTGAGAAAAAGATAGCTGAAGTTGGACGTTTGATCTTAACTAGACTGAATTCAAAGACTTGCTAATATTTTATAGGAAAAATAGATGATGTGGATTAAAATACCGGAAATCCAACTATAAATTTTTTACGGAGAATAAAATCAAAAACGGTCATTTGATGACTCGCTTCCACATGGCCTGATGTAGAATTTTCTTTAATTCCACATCAAACATTTAAATGTTACAATTTAGTAGGTGCACTTAGATAAAGATGTGCAATGAATAATAACACAAACAAGAGAATTTTGATCATAACGTGTCTTGAATGAAATCTTTAATTGATTCTGCATACTATCGACATATCACTTGGCAGTAGATTTAATTAATTATACGATAAACTATCTATGGGTTAGTAACCATGGTTACAGCAGTTTTAAGCACTTTCATTGCCTAAAAGTTGAATTTATCAATGGGATATATTTATGAAAAAGTGGCAAACGTGAGGTTCGAACTTAAATAGCATTAAACTAACGAGTACTGAAATGAAGATATTGGAAGAATTGATAATTAAAACCGATTTTAGACAACACATTTTAATTGTTCTGCATATTATCGACACCATATGAATCAACAGCAGATTAAGTATAGTTGTTCGATGACTACGTACTATATTTCCAATTTAGAAGTTCGTGTTCTGTTTTAAGATAACAGAAACTTTACTGAAACACTATATTATGCTGTTTAACAATCTTTTATAAATAATATAAATTTTAATTATTGCAATTATCGCAGGTAATTTGGTTTCTTTCAAATTCATGGATGTTGCTCCTTACATTTATAATATTCCTTACATTATAGCGGCTCCTTGCATTCATAACATTTTCTTTTCTTGTCCCGGTTGTGGATGTACTTGTTACACTTCATTTGGCTCGTTGTCTGAGGTGAAGAGGTTCAACATACTTTACTGATGATGAAGAGAGGGTAGAATTTAGCTTTCTTGCTAAAACACTGTCCTTTGAAAACTGTCCTTTTGAGTTTGTTAATAGACTGCTATTTTGAATATTTAGTGGTATATATGATATATTAATTGAACGCTGCCATATCAATAATCTCCATGAACCAACGTAATGGCTATCTTCTAGTCGACCTCACGCGCAATACCCTCTTGTCATCAGGTCACCAGTGTCGACAGCTCATTTTGTTGCATTATAATAAAGAATAGCTTCTTGTTTTTCATTGAAGTTTGTAATATGTCGCTACATAAGAATTAAGTTGATAGAGATAGGACTGCTTTGTACTTCTTTGGCACATAAGAAGTCAAGCATATATTATTTGTAAACCCAAATTTAGTTAAAAATTCTTCGCGACTATTATTGACAACAAATGTTTTTGAAATGACTCTCTTATTTGAACGAATTTTGCCTCTTACAGTATTTTTTTTTCAAACAAATCTTCCGCCAAAGGAATCGATGTGAAAAATTTTCGTCTGTAAGTCTACGCTCGAACAACTCGTTGCACTGATTTATTGCTCTTATGCCATCTATGATACCGGTATAGATTTGTGATACAAGAATGTATGCAGATTTCGTGTCTGCACAAATCCATATCTTGATTCCATATCAACCTGGCTTGCTTTTAATATATACCCGAAAAGAGTACTTTCCACGAAATGTTGCTAATTGCTTGTCAATTGTTTTATTTGTATCAGGTGGATATTAAACATGAGCTTGCAAACTTTAACACCAAATATGGAACAAATAAGTACCAGTTTACCTTTTGATTCGTGCATTCTCTCAGTTCTTCGTCATATCCAATGTTGATATGATGATCCAATATTATGCAACAATATCTATCCCGTGACATAGCTGCTTTCAAAAATGGTAGACGATATAACTCATCTGAAGTCCATATTTCTTTCAGGTTTCTCCCTCTGATACCACCGACTGCTAGCAAAACGCCCACAAAAGCATATAGTTCAATAAGAGTAATTTCCTTGAATTGAGCCATGTTTATTTGTTTCCAAAATTATTTCGTTCATCGTCTCTTCCGTACAAAAAAGTTTGAAGCATTCACTTGGCGGTCATAAAGCTAGACTTACACCGACTTCCTATACTGAAAATTGTAATTTTCCACTGAAATCCAGAATTTTACGTAAAGAAAAACACTTCCGCTTCTTCATTCTAGTACACTTTGATATTCATCTGTTTCCATTTTATTTTCAGATTCCAATTCTACAAAACGTCAAAATAATGGTAAGAACTAGATTTATATTTTGTAACTCTTCGGTAGTTAACCCTACCAGACATATACACAATATACACAAAGCGGTCTTGTAGTATGCTATTGAGACATAAATTAATAGAAAGTTTGGTTAGAATAAATAAAAATTTGCGCAGAATCCAAAATTAAGTTGCCTTAAGATGTAGTGCAGATCCTGCTGTGGGGTTCAGAAAAACAAATGATTAGAGATTTGCAATGATGAGATATTAAGGAATCATTACATAGATCCGTATCATTCAAAAATGACAAAATTTTACAAATTTTCACAAAAACTTAAGATTGGAGTAATCGAATTACCTCACTCAGGCCCGATTTTATCAACCTCCAGTTAAACTAACTAGCAGTGGTTATATCGATTTTAAGCGCTTCCATTGGTTATGAGCCGGTTTTTAACTGTTAGATAAATTTATCAGAAGGTGGTAAAGGTGGCCCTCAGGGATGCAAAGGTTAACCCAACAACTGTTTAACATAAACGATAAAACCCGGTTATATCTCAAATACTAATTAAGTAAAGATATTGGAAGATTTGATGATCCAAACAGGTTTTGAATGACACATCCTTAATTAATTCTGAATATTATCGGCACCATATGAATCAACAGAAGATTAAGTATAATGGCGATATTACATGGTTTAACCAAATTGATTCACTTTTATTGAAAGGCTATATCTACATATCAACATCTGAGGTATGTTAATGTGTGTGACGCTGGTTTTGTTGATGATGACGTTGAGCAGATCTGGGTTTTGTTATCAATCATGTCTAAAACTTTTGCTTTTGGTTGCATGTATAGGTCTCCAAGTTCAAATGTGTCTACTTTCTTGGATAAGCTGGGTTCCGCGTTGTGTCATATACAGGGTGTCTCTGACTTCATGTACTGCGTAGGGGATATTAATATTAATATGTTGGATTTCGGTGGTGGTGCCACAATGAGATTTAATATACTTTTAGACGAATTATCACTTGATCAGGTAATTAATTTACCCACTAGAACCACCACCACCTCGGCTTCTCTAATCGATTGTTTAATTACGAACAATTCAGAGAGCTGTACAAACCAGATAAATAGACCTTTGGATATATCAGATCATAACCTAATTCAATGTGATATAGTCTTTTCAAGCTTGAAGTCTGCTCCGATGGTCAGATTGTGCAGGAATGTATCCGGCATAGATGACTCCCTTTTAAGGCGTGATCTCGCTTGTCTACCTCTTCATAACATCTATCATATAAATGATATCAATCAAAAAGTAAACTTCTTGAGCTCCCATCTGTCGATACTTTTGAATCTTCATGCACCGGCGCGTCCTCTTAAGTTTGCTAAGCCTTTTACCCCATGGGTAACGCCCAATGTTAAGTTAATGATGAAACTCAGAGATCAGGCACTGGGTAAATTTAGAAGAACAAAGCTTGCCCCTCATTTCGATTACTACAAATCTTTGAGAAATTTAGTTACATCAGCAATACGTCGTGAAAAAAAAGTTTATATCAATAGTACTTTCAAAAATATGGATGTGCAGAGTAGTTGGAGGCTTTTAAATAGGTTGAATATCGGGAAAAAATCCAGGCCAGTTATTCCTGCGCATCTGCATGATGTGAATAAAATTAATGATTATTTCTTAAAATCTGTTGGTCATACCGATGTAGATGCTGCTTTACTTACGTTTTACAATACAAATAATCTTTTTGCCGAATCCCATGACGGGTTTTCATTTAAAATAGCTGACACCTCAACAATAATAAGTGCATTAAACGGAATCAAATCAACAGCTGCTGGAGCTGATGAAATAAATATCATATTTATTAGAAAATGTCTTCCGGACTTATTGCCTTACATTGTGCACATTGTGAACTCTTGCCTTGAGCAATCAATATTTCCCGATGCCTGGAAGTCTGCTGTTGTTATGCCCTTACCTAAAAAGGTGAATCCTTGTAATTTCGAGGACCTACGTCCTATTAGTATTTTTCCAGTTCTTTCCAAAGTCTTGGAAAGGTGTATGGAGATTCAGTTGCGTGCATATATGGACGAACACAATGTGTTGCCTCCCATTCAGTCTGGTTTTCGTCCGAGTTATAGTTGTGCCACCGCCTTATTAAACGTCACTGATGATCTCTTGAAGGCTCGCGATGATGGTCAGAGTGGAGTGGTTGTGCTCCTAGATTACAGCAAAGCTTTCGACAAAGTCAACTACCGAATGCTATTAGCTCTCTTGCATTACGTTGGTATGTCTGATTCGGCAGCGTCTCTTATAAACAGCTTCTTATCTGATCGAGTTCAGGTGGTGAGATTGGACGAGGAATCTTCGGCTCCTTTACCCGTGAAGGCCGGTGTGCCTCAGGGATCTTTGTTAGCTCCGCTATTATTTACTCTGTACACCTCTCAACTGCACAAATGCGTTACACACTCGTCAGTACACATGTACGCTGATGATACTCAGCTGTATTTAACTTTTCGAAGAGAGCACACTGCCTTGTCATGTACAAAGTTAAACGTAGATCTTTTAGCACTTTCGGAGTACTCTATCAAATTGGCACTAACACTTAATCCTACCAAATCAACAATACTTACTTTTGGCAATTTATCATCCCATAACGTCAATATTTCATTGAATGGTGAGCGTCTGGTTGTGTGCCCAGAGTCTAGAAATTTGGGGGTGGTTTTTGACTCAAATTTTCGCTTCAGTACTCACGTCACTACTTGTATAAAGAAGGCTTATGCAGCTCTTCGGTGTCTCTACCGACACCGTCAAGTACTTAACTCCACCACTAAAAGATATCTATGTGAAACGTTAGTTTTATCAAACTTTGTACATTGTGCGGCTATGTATGGACCATGTTTAATGGAATTTGATATGCATCGCATTCAAAAAGTTCAGAATAGTTGTCTTCGTTTCATTTACGGGATTAGAAAGCATGAATCTATTTCTCATACTCTTCGTTGTTCAGGGTGGTTGAACATTAGAAACCGTTTTAAATACTACTTTCTGTGCCTCGCGAATAAGGTAGTTACCACGAAAACACCACCTTACTTGTATAATAAAATCACTTTTAGGACAGACATACATAACTTAAACCTCAGACATAAAAGCACCATTACCATGCCTGCTCATAAAACAGCTCTTTTTAAGCGATCATTTTCATACCGTATTGCTAAGGAATATAATGCCTGTCCCTCTAATCTCAAAAATAAAAGACCCGACATTTTTAAAATAAAGTTGCGCGACGCTTTACTAACTGTTCAGGGATCACAACAAAATGCTTACGCTGCCTCGTTGTTCTGACGTTGAGGCGAACGAATGTTACTGTTTTTATGTATTTATCTTTGTTTTTTCTTTTTTTTTTCTATAAGTATTTACGTAAGAGAGGAAAACATAATACGATAAAAATTCTAGATGTTTTATCACTTTTTTCTTTTTGTTTTGGGTTTGTTTCATTTTTTTTGTATGTTTGAACGTTCAACTCCTGGTTGAGTAGAACAGATGACAGGATCTTTGGAAACTGTCATCTGGACTTCGCCGTTTGGCCGCATAAGGTTTTCAGTCTGATGTAACATTATCACATTTTGTATTTATTTTGTCTTTTGTAGCGAATAAAGTATATTATTATTATTATTATTATATTACATAGTTCACATTTATGTTTCCATGCTTCAATTTGCTTGATTCATCCAACTTGAAAGGTCCAACCCTATTTAAATCATTTGATTGAAGTTATCACGGATTATATACCGATTAAATATAATTTCGAACAACTGCATAAAGTCAAATTAAGAAGCAGATTTGATTGGATGAAGAGTAAGTCTTAACCCAAATTAAACTCCCTTGAAAATATTCATATTTTTAATCAAACTTAAGATATGAGTCGTATTTTTCATGTGTGATTTTATAACAATTAGTTCGATAAACTCCTCGTGGTTGTGATCTATTCAATCTACCGGATTGCTTCGAAAATTTCCACAAAACGTGCCGTTGTCGTTTCGGTGGGTGTTGGGTGTATTGTTACAACCTCGAAATGTATTACGGGAAGCTTGTTGACTGCATTTATCTCGTCGGATGTTAGCACAATGTTGGGCGCTACCGCGAAAACGTGACTTTACTACTTATTTTAGCATGATTAAAATTGGTTGTTTAAAAAAAGTGTTTTAAACAACTGCAGAAATATTCTTAATCAATACGGTAAGCTTGCCCTTTTTATACTTTACAAAGTAGTTACTTTAGACAACAAAGTTAAGTGATTTATTCGAAGGATTCTTCTCGTTTTGTGAAATGAATTGAAAGTTCCACTAATAAAAGCAAAAAAGAAGAGACTAAACCTCGAGCACGATGCATTTAGTCTGCGGCGGTAATGGTCGAAGAATTAATTACGCCACCGGGACGAAGATAAAGCCTTCATTGTAGGGTATTATCCTAGACCCTTCGGACAATAAAAGCGCGAAGCTCCTTCTCCTTTTTGCTGTCGGCTCTTCGACCCTTCGACGGTATGCTGGGTGGGATTTGTTGCTCCTGCGCGATTTCAGAATCACCAACGAGAGTTCGAGAGGCAGGATGTCGGTGAATTCGAAGCCTTTTGTTCCTATCGGACACATTACCCATAATACCGCATAAATTTTCAATTAGCTTCTCCGGAGATTGGGGAAAGTCTAGGTCACAATACTACGATGCCCTTTCAAATTCGGATATCTTGATACGAGTTAATCGGCTTTGAACTAGACTGATGGACCAGTTACTGCGCTTTGATTAATATTGGCTCTGACGGGGTTTATAGATGTTTGCAGAGAAGTAATACAAAGTAGGGCAACTACTTGCCTGGAGACTAAGAAAATATTAAAGGGGGACTGGTTTGAAACGGTGAAATTTCTTGGTGGGTGTTAGATATTTCATAAAGAACATCGCACAGTTACAAATATTCACGAACGATCCTGCAGAATCTCTGAGAGATAGAGTAAAGACCTGGGTCCCCTGGGAAAAGGACTTATCGCGTATTCGCGTACCGCAAGGGTTGGTAGATTGTAAAATATTTAAATGGTGAAGTGCATACGTTTAAATATACTGAATAGCAAATTAGAACAACCTAAAAGCCACAACATGCAGGCGAAACGCAATGTAATATTCTCTTGGTCCTTTATTTTGTCCCGTTTACTTTTCGGCTACTTTCGCGGTTGTATTACATTAAGATTGCAGAAATAAAACGCCACCTCATTTTCTATTGTCGGAGCCTACCGTAGAATCCTAAAAGAAACTTTATCACCAGTAAACTTTTTAGTACTGAAAGCGTCTATACAACGGCAACGTCCTGATTGAATCTCTCTAGGTCAAAAGGGTTTCCTTTACGGCCCCGGGACCCGTATTTATTCATTCCAATTCGAAATTCCGAGTCGCGGCGCAGAATAAATCGAGTTAACTATCCAGTTTCGCATTAGGTACCAGCCATAACCGGGATTCCGCAGAAGCTCAACCACCGGTAGGATTACTACATAAATTTTATTGAAATTGGTATTCGAGAGAGATAGATACACTCTTTTACGTGATTGATGTTTTGCAGTACTTTTTTTATAAATACGATTCCCAGAAAGGATCGTAAAATAAATAATCTCTTGTCCGGTCGTTTGATTCTATTTCCTAGTGAAATAGATGGGCAACAAAATATTACGGAGTTGCTTTAACATTTTGTAAACGAAAATATTTTTGGCAGATTTAATTTAGTTTAAGTTTGTTAAATTCTTATTCAAAATACCAGTAAGAATTCCAAAATGGTTGGTGTAAAGTTAAAGATACTTCTGTGGAGACCCAATTCACGAATCATCAGAATATTTACTAACCAGTTAATCCTTGAATATTTGCTTATGTCATTGGAAAAGTACTTAACCATTCTTGCTTTAACCACTAGATATGTACCGTCTTGCCTTCTATTTCACATTGTCTACAAATTGATGTGATCTCTAGTTTGCTGTAGAGAAAATGTATTGATGTAACAAAAATGTAAATGTAAATGGATTTACTGATCAGAATTGACAAAAATCTCGATGGAACATGGACTTCATCAGCTTTAATTGTGTATTGAAGTCTCGGAGAAAACCGATGAAAATATTTTAGTCACCCGGTTTGGAAACCTATCCACATGATCGTGTAACATAGCATGAGTGCTATCAGTGCAAATTATGAAACTCCTAACAACTTTTCTGAAGTTGGTAATCATTTTAACTGCTCTATTTATACCAGTTGTTTCAGCCTGAACAGTCGTGCAATACGCGCCCTACCAAATTAAAAGATCTGCCCTTCTTTGATGCATCATTGTAGATGGTCAGATAGATGTGTGCTTAAGTTGCTTTGGGGTATTGTTTTAATACCAAAGTGCAGCCTACTTAAATGTGATGTAATCTGTGGGAGCTTCGAGGAGACACTGTTTACGAATAATGCTGCAGATTTCGCTTCGGACCTTTTCCATTTTTCAAGTTATTATCAGCCTATTATCCTGGTTGCAAGTGAAGTAACGTTCTTGAAAATGTGTTATGATAGCACCCTATGCATAGTCTCCTAAACGATTTTCGGTGTCGATCTCATGGCGACCGTAATTAACAGGCAAGTTAACTGTTGTAATTGATGCTGCTTCGTATCTTACAACAGAAGTATGGACGCGCACTGCAACCTTCGAATTCAATTCCAATGAAGTTTCAATTGTTCATCCATACTGAGTGTCCCAGCTTCAACAGTAATTATGCTATTAGTTTATCCATACACCAATAGTATATTTTTGACTTGAAGCTTTCCACACTTACATATTAATATCTAAGATGCAGCTCCTTATCGAATCTCCTTGATAAACTGCATCGAGAAGTATTTTTTGTTATATGCAATGATATTTTGTCAAATTTTGTATTAAAACGTTTTTAGAAGAAAGTGAAAATTTTTTTGATGTACGTTAAATTTTATAATTTTGAGATCGATATTGTGATCAATTCAAATTCAAGGTTCGTAATTCCAATATTAAGTATTCAATTAAATAATTTAACTTATGCTGCATATCAGTGCAATTATCTTTATTAGAGATGAGCGATGTTTTAGTAACAGTGAATTTTTACCGACACCAAGAAATCATGATTGATAACGATTACCATGATTTTATGTATGGTGTCCATACAGTTCGGTATTGTTACCATTATTATCATAGGTGTAGAATATGGACGGTCTGGGTACAAGACATTGGCATAGTCCAAATGGGAAAGAATTAATGAGTGACAGAGATTGTGACAAGCAATTGGTGGAGTGAAATAACCAATTTTGCGTAGAGAATAGAAACAGAAATACATCTTACCAATCTTTCATACTTCTCAAGTTTTTAACTGACTCAGAGAATTGTACGATATTACCATCAAGGGTCAGGTAAATATTATTGATGGTGTAAAACTTCTTTAGCAAAGGTATTGATCCAAAAGCAATAGCTTATGTTTTTGCTACAATCAAACTCATGCCATTAGATCTAGACCAATCTAGCATACTAGCAAAATTTGCATTAAACCACATTACCCCTTCTGAAAGTTCATCCAACACTGCAGATGCATAAATTTGGAAGTCATCGGCATATAGCTGAATGCCGTACTTTAATATCTTATTAATGCTATTTATAAAGATAAAAATAGGGAGTTGACTACCTTGAGGCATATCATAATACTTTGTAAATACAGAAAGGATTAACAAGATATTGAAACCAAGAGACACAGCTCCGCAAAATCAACAAGCTACGACCAACAGATTCAAATTCCTTCAAAATCATTTAAACAAGTAGAACATTTAAGTTTAGCTATGAGTATAACGTAAGCTAGTTTCCAAATAGAAGCGAAGATCGATGTTTCAATGAAGATGTTGGATATATCGAGTAGTGAAGGAATGAATGTATCCAAAATACGAAGCAGTTGTTTAATACTGACACCATCTACACCAACACTAGTACACCGAGAATGTCTGGGAGCCTGATCGACATGGAATTCGTCAACCAACTCTTACTTGCGTAGGCATTAATGCCAAGAATTGTTGATACCTTAACTGAATCATCGTGAGGGATTGAAGATTCGGCAAAATAACTAGGCAGACATTACAATCAAAACTACCATTGTAAGAACTAGATGCAACCACATCAAGAGAATGGTTTTCCGGAAAGTATTGGATGTGACACAGGAGAATTTACGATAAATGTACAGTTTTCTTTAAGTCTTTACAACGATGGTTGCAGCGGTCGAGCAAAGTAGGGTAGCTCCCTCGATTAGCATTGGAAGAATGTCTCCGAAGAAGAGTGGTTGCAGTATTGAGATCTCAGATCTCATTGTTGAGCCAAGATGCAGGCAAGTGCTTTGCTTTACATGGTATTAAAGGGTTATCACTTATCAATGCAAGTTAATTTTTGCATTAATATCTGCCATATCGTATAAGTTTAACCAATTGATGAGAAAGTACGTTGTGTGGACAGGACGTTAGGTAGGTTAGATCGCTAAAATAGCATGATTGAGTGCAGAAGTGATGAATTTAAGTTTTTCACATGTTAAGTTCTTCCTTAAAAGACAAGTGCCAGCACATTCTCCAACTGATCAAAGTATTGCAAGTTTGGTGGACAATAAAACGTGCACAACAACATTAGACTGCTTGCCATCGTCACCGTAATGTGCAAATACTCAAATCATCAAATGAAGCAATAATATTGATGAACTCTGGGCGATCATTTCTCAGGAAGCGATAATTTAGAAATGATAGTAAATGTCTCGCTAATTATGATGATATCAAAAGTCTGTGATTCAAATATGACTACGAAATGATCAAAATGAACCCACGGGCTTTGAGAGTTTATGTAGCAAACCGAAGCAAAATTACGCAGTCTACGATAGAATTCAGTTGGAATGGATTCAAACAAGCACAAGATTGCCACAGTAATTTCACCCATGTCATCCCAATGTGATTTAAAAGAAACTGATTTATAAGAGTATATATATATATATACTATATTCTATACTATACTATATTATATATATATATAGATATATACATATGCTGATTTGTTTTCTTCTTTCAGTTAGTTCTTTTAGTATGCAGTTGGTATCTTTATTGCTTCCTTTGGACCGCCCCATTATATTTGTAGTTTATTCGTTCTACTGGTTATCATCACAAAGAAGGGGGTAATCTTTGTAACTAACTTCTTTTTCTCTTGTATGATAATATTCCTTTGATGCGTTCTTTGTTTTTTTGATACTAACTTCTACAATTCCTTGCAAGTGTTTTAATCGTTTTAGTAATTTCGAAACATAACTACTGGTTACTACTGGTTTAACAAGTTAACTTTTAACATATTAACGGAAATCTAATTGCTTTCCATAATATAACTCCGCACGACTAAACTTATGCGCGGCATATGGTATACTTTTTTTAATGACAAATATTGGTTAATCAATATACTCGTCTCTCTCCATGTTCGTTATTCAAAGCTCTATGAAATCTTTTTGCTAGATTTGACTGAGGATAGTATACAGCCCAAAATGTGTTTATTTTGATACAACGTTGTTCCAAAAATTCAAACGCTTTCTCCCCATTTGTTTGTATCTGAAGGAGAACCAAATCTAGAGAATATGTTCAATCTGAGTTAGTTACTATAGTATTTGAGTCTAATGTTGTTTTTTGTCATACATCTGGGTAAATGTGGATACATCTGTATGTAGAAGATAAACGATGATTACTGTAACCTTTAAAATCACAGTGATTGCGATAGAATGGGAAGACGTAACTGGAGCCTTCTTCTATATTATCCATATAAAACAATTAGAGAAAACCAAAAAAAAAAACTTAATTAGAATCTACTCAATGATTTTTAGAGATCTAAAATGAAGATGTAAGAGCTTTTATCTAAAATTGCGTCAAGAAATTAATGCCACTGGCGTAGAAATTCATTGAAAGTGCCTTCAGGATTTAGTATACCATTGATATCACCATCTTCTACAAATCTTAAAGATTTATCTTCACTGCCATAAAAATATATCTCATCATCCCTGACACTCTTCCGCTGGTTTCATCTTTAATTATATTCAGATTTTTTGATTTCTCTTAAAGCAATTGCTCCTTTTTTCTTTTTGAACCAATGTTTGACCAAAACCTTTGACACTGTAACTGCACACCACTGAAGTGCAGTTGCCCTAAGCATGGTGTGTAGCTACTCCTCACTGTGTAAATGTTCACGATAACTGGGACACAGTGAACGGTGTGTCATAACCATAACTTCAACTAAATATAATCGTAGTTTCGGCCGACACCGAAACTTTTCTTTAAAATGAAGGAATTTGTACAACATAATAGAATATGTCCCCAGATTGAGTTACAAAGAGGAAAAAAATTGTATTGCTGATTTTTAAAACTTATCTCAGCATAAATAATGCGTCGGATATTTTCAAATCAGCAAATCAAACAAATTTTGTATTGTAAGTATAAAAGTTAATTAATTATTCCCATTTTTATATAAAAATTTGAGTTTTTTTACACTAAAAATTTTACAAGCTGAATATTATGATATGTAACAGAAATCATAAAAATTATAACTTATGTCAGTGAGATTGAGTCCCTACAGACGATGTTAACCGCGAAAACATTGTTATTTTTATTGTTTTATTTTGTGTTATTTAGTACAGTACTTTAGGAACAGACTTAGTGTTATTACATAAATTAATATTTACAACATTTTATTCAATTATTTAGCCATATTTTAATTCAATTTGTCCGTATATTTTTCACTAACATCTGCTAACATCAGTCATAACTTTTATGGTTTCTGTGGGTTGGGTTCAATCTTAAAAAAGGTACGTCTAAACGCAATGTTTTTAGTTCTAGGTCCAGTGTTAGCGTTAGTGTTGGTACTAGCTCTACTTTTAGCTGTTATTCGGTGTTAAATGTTTGTATACTTGTATCAAAATAAAACTAGAACTAACTCTAGACTAGAATTAGAAAGATTCAGGTTTAGCCGTGTTCTAGTTTTAATTTTTATTTAACTCTAGATTGTTTTTTAAATTTTTCTGAAACTAAACATATAACTAATATTAGGCTTACAACCTAGCTTCAGAACTAACATCATACCTAGAACTAGAAACATTAGGGTTAAACTGCACGTCTCTTAAGACGGCTAAACCCTAATGTTTCATTGTTCGTTCTGAAGTTGCCGTTTTGAAGCTAGGTTGGGTTGGGTTCGGTTCCGTTTTAAGAAACGTATGATTAAGCCCAAATGTTTCCAGTTCTAGCGTTAACTCTAGCGTTAATGTTGGCTCTAGGTTTAGTTTTATGGTACACAATGCTAGTATAGTTAGATAAAGATTCCAGCAAATATATCTGAATACAAGAATATGTCACGTTCGCAAAATTTTGAAAACGGATTTTAAATAGCAATTATTATGTATAGAGAAACAATAATTTTCAGGAGTAGGATCTTAGACAAAATTAAAACAACTATTTCAACATGCCAATATTACGATTAAATTTTTAATCTTTCTCAGGGCGTGTTTCTACAACGATACATCAAACAATTAAAACAAAATATAAAATAAAATAATTCTTAAACATACCTAAGTTTATGAAACTGACAAAAAAATTTTCATTAAAACGTCGACATTACTGAAGTATTTATTTATTTTTTAACAGACAATGTTTTGTAAAGTGGATGAAACGCACGTGCTTAAGGCAAAAACATCGCATTACCAACATTTCAGATCCTCAATTTCTGCATAAAAATTTAAATATTTGAAAAAACATCTTTTTACAAAATCAATATCCTCAAAAACTTCTTAACAAAATTTTATTCAACATCGGTAATCTTATCAATACAAATATTGACTCATCAAAAATGCCTGTTAAATACAAGAAGTCAACTTTTGTTCCTGGTCTAACAGAGAAATTAATTAAAATTTTTCATGATAACATCCCTGACTCTAGTTTTAAAATTATAGAACACTACCCATTTAAACTGGCGTCTGTTTTTTCTATCTTAAAAGATAAAGTATCTTTAAAATACCAATCTAACATCATTTATCGCTTCCCTTCTGGAACATGTCATTGTTGTTATGTTGGGCAAACAAAGCAATGGTTAAAGAATCGTATGAACCAAAATAGAAATGAAGTTAAAAATAACAATAATAGTGGTTGCGCCCTTGCTCAATATTCTTTAGAAACAGGACACCTATTTGATTTTGATAACGTAACAATTCTGGATAAGGAAAATAACTACTACAATCAAAAATAAAAAATACACCGTTAAATAATTTTAAAACAGACACAGGATCACTGAGCAACATTTACTCTTGGATTTTTGATAATTATAACAAGTTTGAAGGTAAAACATCCCAACTATTGATCGTTGATAGTGAATAGTTAATTTTAAATTTTTATTCTTTGGTTTTGTACGGTTTGTAATTTTATAATTCACGTCCTTGACCGCTTCACAAAGAGGGCGTCAGTTTAGTTTCTAACTTTATGGTGGGTTCATGCAACGTATTTTAGTCTTAGTCGTAGTTATAGTCATAAGAGTGAAAAGTTAAGGTATTGTGTTATAGTAGTACTGTTCATGCAACATGTTACGACTAAAACGGTTTTTGTCTTAGTCACAAGAGTTGCCCAACTTTTAACTTCTTAAAGCTAAAACCCTCGGTCGCAACTTAACGCATGCGCACTTTTCTCTTTCGTGCCTTTAATGGCAGTGTTTCATTTTATTTTATAAATAAAGGTTAAGTTGGTTAACTTTTTATTATATTACAATTGAGGCGTTGAGAACAGAAAGGGAGAATTTAACAAAGCATGATTTTGAGAAATCTCTGTTTTTGATATTTTGCATAAGGTCGAATTCAACAAAATAAATGTTTTTTAATAATCATTTTTTTAGTTATGAGGTAAAAAATCAACTCAAATCCGACAGTTTTCACTCTTTTTAATAAACTACCTAACGTTATCTAATAGTTTTTAATACTTTGATATTATCTATCATTACCAAAGACAAATTTATTTATTATTTATTTATTACCGGTGGTTAGACGTGTTGTGTTTGCCGTTTGTACACTTAGATATTGTTTAAAATCAAACATCGGTTTTGAGTGATATTCAATTTTTGAAGGGAAAGAAGGGCAAGCTTAATATAATTGTTAGATAGAACAATTCGTACACATTCAAATTAATGAAAATGCATCGGCGCAATTATAATAATAATTTCAATCAGGGTTGTTATATTTTACGTAAAGTGTTTAAAACAAACATTCCTAAAACTGTATGATATGTTTTAAACTGTTCAAACTGTTCAAAAGGCGACTTACATGGGGTGTTTTTTTGAAAGAACAGTTTTGTTTAAAAATTAGAGTGCTTTATTTTCCTTTCACGTATGTTTATCCCAAACCTACATTGCAACTAAAAAATAATAAAACGAGTAATAAAAAATCATTACTCGTTTCCGCTAGATACACTATTTACTGCATTTTACTGTTGAAATATGGAGACTGTTTTTGCTGCTTTATCAATTCCTAATCTATTTATTACTTAAAGTAAATCGTATTAAATCTTAGGAAGAAAAAGTCGCTTAATATTGGTCGCTACCGCATCGGATGTAGCTATTAAAATAATTTTAATGTAATAGCATCCAAAGAGTTTAAAAAAATCCATAGTTCAAAATTGCCTAGATCATTCTTCCAGTCAAGATAACTTAAACAGTTTATCAACAATATCGCGTTGTTTTTGCAATGAAAATGTTTTTTGCCAGAAGTTTTAAAAACAATATCGAGTGTTTTGCAGCAACAAGTCTTTCAGAAGCTATATAGACTTTTCTGGAAGAAGTTCAAGCATTCTAGAAACATATCAAGTTTTTTGGAAGCAATGTCAAGTCTTCCGGAAGCAGTATCAAGTCTTCTAGAAGCAGTATTAAATCTTTTAAAACATTACAAATATTTTGAACATTTCTTCTTTCTATTTTGACAAGTCTTTTGGAAGCAATATCAGGTTCTTTAGAAACAGTATTAAGTCTGTTCTGGGCCCATCAAATCTTCTGAAAGCAGTGTAAGTCTTTTGGGACTATTGCAAATGTTTTGGAAGCAAAAGAAAAACAGTATTCGTCTTCAAAGGGCAGCATCAAGCCGTCTAGAAGCAATCCATATCTTCTGGAAGCATTTCAAGTCATCCAGGAGCAGAATTAAGTCGTTTAGAGGCAATATCAAGTCTTTTGAAAGTAGCGTTAAGTCTTCGAAAAGTAGTATGAAATTTTCTGGAAGCATTTCTAGTCTTCCAAAGGCAATGTCAAGTTTTCTGGAAGCATTTCTATGAAGTATTCTTGACACATTTCAAATCTTTTTTAAGCAGTATCAGGTCCTCTATAAGCAGTATTAAGTTTTCTATGGACAGTATCTAGTCTTTTGGAAGCAATATCTGCTTTATTAAGATATATGTCTCGATGACAAATAAGACCCGATCTAAAAGTCAAACTAACTTCTCATAATTTGAAACTTACTGTCATTAATGATGATATTAATGAACTTCGTTTTTTGTTGGAGATTTTCGTTATTTTCTGACCATCATTGATCAGCGATATATTAATCCCAGATTCGGAAAAATTGGTTATTATAGGAACAATCCCGGGATGCAGGAATCCCAATATCCCGAGATTGTAATCCCTAATTTAAACGCATTACGCTAGCAGCGACAACAATTTTGTTTTTATTCATATTAAATAATGTTAGAATGTGTTAGAAACAAAATGGTTTCACTCCGTTTTCTTTTCTTCCGTTTTTCACTCAGATTTTTTTTTGTATTTCTAATTTGGCACGACTTTATATGTCCAAATTATACTTGAATGTACTTGCTTAAATATTGCATGAACCAATACCTTTCCTTAGAACTAGAAAAGCTAATGCACACGGTTTAAATAAAAACCTACTGTAGGGTTATTGTCAACCTTTGAGATGGTGAAATTGCACCTTTATTTGGTGTTTTTTCTAATAAGAGTGGCATAATTCCCCTCTAATTCTCGATTCTTATTGGTGGGAATTCTACCAAAACGCCGTCGTCTTTTTTTCTTCAATGTTTATGCGATTAATAAAGCTGCATTCAAACACACTGCACTAGCAGAGACAACAATTTTCTTTTTATTCATATTAAATCATGATCACTATTAAATAATATTAGAAACAAAATATTTCTAAAAAACAAAACTGTTTCACTCTTGATCCCCCAGATTTCATTTTGTATTTTTAATTTGGCACGGCTGTTTATATGTCAAAATTTTGCTTTTAGATGTTGTGATTAAATATTGCATGAACCAATACATTTCCTTACAACTAAAGCTAACGCAAACGTTTAAGACTAAAACTACGACTAAAAGTAAAACACGTTGCATGAACCCACCATTAGTCGCCTTAAACACGTGCGTTTCATCCACTTTACAAAACATTGTCTGTTAAAAAATAAATAAATATTTCGGTAATGTTAATGTTGTCGACGTTTTAATGAAAAATGTTTTGCCAGTTTCATAAACTTAGGTATGCTTAAGAATTATTTTATCTTATATATTTTTTTAATTGTTTGATGTATCGTTGTAGAAACACGCCCTGAGGAAGATTAAAAATTTAATCGAAATATTGGCATGTTGAGATAGTTGTTTTAATTTTGTCCAAGATCCTACTCCTGAAAATTATTGTTTCTCTTCGCATTGCTAACGGGATCAAAAAAATATAAAGACAAATTATTATGTATTTTTGCCATCTAGATTGCAAATCTGTTCAAATCTAAATTTGGCCTTCAGCACTGAACAACTAACCAGTGTTTTATATTTTAATGCAATTTTTCGCAAAATAGAGTACGGTCTGGAATCCCAATATAAGTATGCATCGGTATATCGCAAAATTTTTAGTTCAAACAGATCGCAAATACCTTTATAGGCGTAAATTTAAAACTGAAACTTTGCCGAATTCCCTATTTTAGGCCGACACTGGCCGAAACCGAAACTCAAAACCGGTGAACCGGTCGGACACTATAAATTACTCTGAACAACACATAAAGCTCTTCCTTTACATGTATATTTGTTGTGAAACATGCAAAAATTAGAATTTCATTCGCCCAAATTAACGAATTTACGTTTAACTAAGTCTCTTTCACTTTGTAATAGAAAAAATCGCATACAATTTTAGGTCATATATGCTAATACAAATTTTTTGTCTATTTCATAACAACTAAATATGCATCTTAAGTTGTTAATGTTCGACAATACCAAGTGCAAAATTATAAAGTTCTAACGTGCACTGAAAAATATTCCATATGTGCACGCTAAACGTGACGTCATTACTGTGATAATGTTTAAGTGTACACAATTTTTTTGCATACACCTTGTGTACATAGACACTTGTTTTTTAAAAACTTGTATATAGGATTAAGAACTAAAAGCTTCGATGGGCGATTAAAACTTCCTAATAGGCTCAATTAGTCTCACTCGGACAACATTACCCTTTAAAATTTGTTATAAATAAATTAACCACAAATGAAACTTATTAATTTAATATCGCTTAGATTTTAATTTAAAATTTCAAATCTAAATTATCAGCGAACTTTGAGGGTTAGACTCGAGGTTCAAACAATAGCTTCGCATTTATAATATGAAAGTTGGATCTCGTTTAAAAGTTTAATCCACCCTTAATTGCTCCTTTACCGATTACCGTCATGATTGTCCGCTAAGAGAACGTACCGAATGTGTAGATTTGAAATTGATAATAACTTGTTGACGAATTTACGGTTCTGTTTTCGGTTATTTCGGTGGATTATGCAGCACGGCGCTGCACCGCTGTGGCATAAATTACGGTGATGAAAGGCTAGGATTGGATGGGTTTTGCTCCAAGCGACGCACACCGCGTGATTTATTTCTCCCCTTTCGGTGTTGTTTTGGAAAACGGTCATTTGTACGTTTCAAGTTTCGAAGTGGTTTCTCGAAATACAACAACGTTTCTGTAAACAGTTTCAATCTAAATCAGCGTTATCACGGTAAAGTTTAAAATTTCCATTTTACGAAATGATATCACACTGTCCGCCAAATTGGATAAAAAGGGTTGTTAGCGTGGACAGTTTTAATTTTGGTTAATCAAAATACGTCCGAAAGAGATTATTGATTAAACGAGAAATTGGTGTTTGAAATGCAATGGGGACGTGTTAGTACAATAAATTTAAACTAGGAAATTACGAGTATTAGTTCTAGTTAATTCAATAGAGATGGACAATTTGAATTTAATTCGAAATTGTTAAAAATTGCAGGGGCAAATCGCGAATGCTAAATGGAACTCTTCAATGTAATTTGACTTTTCAATGCGACGTTAAATGTAAAAACGTATAAATCAACTAGAAAACGAGCGTGCGTAATAATAATTGGTAACGCGATATGAAATGTATCAGGGCGATAATTTCTGGTCATTACCAATAATTATTACACTTTGCATATTAAATTGGGAACGTACGTGAAACCCGCGATGGATACGTCAAGCTGTCGACGATAATTAAACAAGCGAGATTGTGGTTCACGAATTTTATGTGACATTCGAAAGCGGCGTAGCTGTTTACTATTGGACGGTACATCACTTTGATTGCGGGAATTTTAACGCTACGCCTGTCATAATACATCATTCACAACCCACATCGATGCCGCGTGGAAATAGGATTTTCCGATTGATTTAGAACCAAGATTCTCCCGACAAACTTTCCAATTTTCCCCAATTGTTCAACCAAATCAACTTTCAAACGGAAAAATGCTATAAATCACGGCGAGGGAATACATACGGTTTATTAAATTGGATAATTAATTTGCCACGTGTACAGAATTTTGTAGCAAAATTAATCCCATGGGTGGACTAATTAATTAATCAATTACGTAAGGTACATTGTAAAGCGATTTGGAAATTAATCGCAATTGAATTTCAATTTTATCCTCTAGAATTCAGTCAATATCGGTTTTCAATGTTGTAGTAAAAGCTTACCTGTGTATATGGAACCGCTTTAACCGCTTTCCTATCCAATAGTTCTCAAACTGGTAATTCCTTAATGTCTTTACATAAATTTAATGGCATTTTCTTTCTGAATGTTTTTAAGATTTTAGTACCCATTATAATCAACCTCACAATAATATAAATATTAAGTGATTACCTTTATATTAATATAAAGTTAGACATAACAACAAGAAGTATATGATTTTATTTGATTAAGCTGAGATTGCTTAAGACAACCATAAAATTATATTTTGGGCTCTTCGGTTTTATCACGTGAAGTAATAAATTCTTTGAATAATCAAGCCGAGAACACGAGCGACCGAGATTATATTAACTAAATATTTGACATTATATTGCAATGATCGTCCTCTTATCTGAAGGTATGAAGATCAGTTTTAGGTTGACATAATATTATTTAATAAAATTAATAGAACATGATTTTGCTGTTGTAGATTCTATTGTAGAAACATTACGAAGTGTTTTTTAATGAAATAATCAGTACGTGTTTCGTGGTATAAACTCCCTTTTCTAGGCACAACCAAAAAGTACCATTAATACGCAATACATACAGTAAATATACTAACAATATGATGACTGATTGTAGGTAAGCAGTTTCACGTGGCGGTGATACTATCACAGCACTTAAGCCCCAGCGGACCCTTTATATATCCCCACAGATGATCGTTTATTCAAGGGTCAGAAAATCAGCCTAATGCTTTTATGAACGTAAATATGGAACAGAGGGACATGTTGATTATATTTGAGATTTGAGGCCCATTTTACAGCCTCTACAGAGCGATGTGTTCGCCAGTTTCATGTAAAACATGTGCTTATGTAACCTGCAGTGTACGGTCAGGAAGGTTGTGAAGAGCCTTAAGTCACTTTATGAGTTTCCAAGGAACTAAGTAGATCCTTTTCGGTTAGTGATGGGAGATGATCAGCTTTGATACTGTATTGATGGCTAGTGGTACAAGCGGTCAGAGGAGATCGGTAACTTCCTAACCGCCCGTTTCGCCAAACTGTCCTCATGATCATGTCCCTTAATTCCAATGTGTCCTTTACGCCACTTTATCGTGGCATTATTGAATATTATATCAGCTTGGACCGTCGTGCGATACGACTCTAACAAAATGAAAAGATGCAACTAGAGATCGTGCGAGAAATTTTCCGCTTCAGAACCTTCAGGCTTCGTTGATCCATTAGTATAGATGGTTATCGTTTTGCCCGTGCTTATGTTCGTCTGGGATATCGTGTCAACTCCAAAATATGACGTGGATAAGAAAGTTGGTGTTACGTAGTCTATGTGAACTTCAAGGAGGGGTTGTTTGCGAACAGCCTCACTTCAGAGTTTGCTCCGAAGTGTTCCCATTTCAACAGCCTGCTTTACATTCCCTGATTATAATTGAAGCTAAGCGGTCACTGCCACTTCCCAAATAAAAATATTTAGGGGCAGCACGTTCAGCATCGCAATCGTGGGTCAGTCGATGCAATTGATGCAGCAATTCTGCTTTATATGCATATATTTCAGTGATGAGCACCAAACTATGAATCTGAAAAATAGGTCTGAAGTGTAAATCCATTGCCCTTCGACACTGGGCTAGTCATTCGTTGCTTTTTTGGTTTTACAACTAATTTGTAATGCCCAAGTAAAACCTTTGTCCAAGGAAACACCAACACATTTCACTTCTGGAGCAAAGGTTAATAGATTATTATTAATAGAATAGCTACATTATCGGCGTAACCAACCGTGAAAAGATATTTATCTTTTAATTCATGAATGATATCGTTAACTATTAAGCATAAGAGAAGTGGTCAGAGTACTATGTGAGCTTTCGCTTTAGCCTGAACAACTCTGCTAGCTTACATTGTTTTTATGCAGTCTGCGATGACCAACAGCACTCTTCGATGTTCCAGTTCCACGTTAATGCCGCTAAAGATGATTTTGTCAAACGTTTTCTCTATGCCAAGAAATGCTTCCAAAATAGACTCATCTGAATCAATAGCTTACTCAATACGCGCCATTGCTATGTGTAGGGCAGTGTTCCCAGATTTGCCTTTGATATAAGCATATTGATACAAGCGCAAAGGTAACGATTTAAGTACATTTTCCCTAATGTAATCCTATTCTTTCAAGTGTCTTTAAAAGAAATGATGAGAGACCAGATGGTTGAAAGCTTTTGGAATCCATTCTTACCTTTTTGCCGTTTTTTTGGTATAAAGGTTGTGGAGCCCGGCTTCAGCAACTTATCTGTAGCTATGAAAATCTGTCTTAGATTATATCCAACTTGTCGGGTCAACTAATACTTGAAAAGTTGCTGTGTTGATACAAATCAGATGATATTTTTAATGCCAATGAAACATGTCTTGTATTATCGTGGTACACTTGATGTTTCATTATATAATAAGAAAGAGTCAGAGTAGAGCATAAATGAGCTAGGAATCTTATAAAAGCCTTTTCTTGTGGCGATATGTCAGGATTCGAAAAAAAGGTACTTTTGATTATTGGCACGAAAGGGCAACTCTCCGATGTGTTAAAGGCAGTGGACCAAAAATGGGACCAAAAATTTTTCCAATTGTCACTAGCTTCATTTGAATTTGATAAATTTTCAAGTTGAAACGAATTCATTTATGCAAAAACATTTATAGATTATTTAAAAGTTTCTTAAAAAGTTAAGAGAAAGAAGAATATGTACAAACACGAAGCAAGCAGAAATAATTTGTGAGAAAATACATGGTTAGATAAAAAATTCACTCAAAAAGCATACATTTGACAATATGAAGCTGTTACTTGAAATTCTTTTAGAAGATTTGTTACTGCTTCTAGAAGACTTGATACTGCTTTTAAAAGACTTAATACTACTTGTAAAATTGCTAGCAAAAAATATTCTTTATTGAACAAAATGCAGCATCTTAAAAAAAGGTATTTTTATTGTAAAAGGCAAGAAACTGATCTAAGATTTGATTTTGGTTCGAAAATGCCATCTATTATTAGCATACAAAATATTTATGACAAAAAATCAAAAAATGTCAGTTAAAGACTAAACACTGTTTTTAAAACTATAAACACTGCTCACAGAAGGCATTTCCTCTTTTATCATCACTCTTATTCTTGAGAACCGTCATTCGTCGTTTTAGTCCTTTCCCAAGTCGGGTTTTTCAACACCTAGCACCCATATTTATTTTCCAAAAATTGGCGCATATGAAGGTGAGAAGATTGTGTTAGATATACCACTGATGCTCTAAAGATAAATCAGTTGGCTGCACAATTTCTTCAATTTGGCTATCACAAATATTACATAAACTGCTAGCTCTGGCTCCACAAATAAGTTAGTGCTGCTCTCTCGTACTACCTCGTCTAACGTTTCATTGGGAAACGAGATAGTACCCTATTATCAGTTTGTGTCATTAGTATTTCCACACAAATTTTGATAATCCGCTACTTAATTTCAACCTTTGTGGAAATGATTTATTCAGTTTGAGTGCTTGTGTAATCTCAAGGTAGATCTTCACATGCGAATCAATAGAAACAAATGGCCAACATGATAATATTCACCAACTCCGCAAAAATGCAAAATGGGACGCGGAATATTCTGGAAGATCACGAAATTTGGACCCTTGGCTGATAGACGATTAGTGGAGGATTGAAAAATGCGTTCAAGAGAATGGTCGTCAAATAAGTTCATTTCAAGTTCAAAATCTAAGGAATACTTTTTATTTTAAAAGCGTCAATCTTTGTTACGGTAATGGACTGTTTGAATAACAAAATTACTTTTCAATTTTGACTTTCAAATAGACAATGCCCCTTCGTAATTATGTTATTATAACGAAGTAATTAGCAATTAAATAATATAATTACAAATTATAATTTCAACAAGAAATTTCCTGCAATTATGATTCCAAATTGATAATAATAATGTAAATAAAAAACTACTTAAATACAGTTAAAAATTATCCGAAAACAGTAATATATTAATTATTTTATATTATTAAATACTTTTTGACTAGAAATTACCCAGCTCTTATGGTATACCGCCTTTCAGACGGCATTTCGTCTTTAATTTAATTCATGAATCATCCCATAATTTCCACTATGTTAGCTATGGCGATTTTTTTTTGAATTCTCCCATTTTTATTACTTTAATGTTGTCTACATTAAAATGCAATCTCACACATTTTAATTGTTATCTCAACATTTCTTGAATAAAACAGCTGTTTCATACTATATCATACATCATATACTATATTAAAGAAGACATCTTTAGCTTCAACTTAAGCCAAGATCCATTTCTTTATATCTATTATTAAAATCAAGGCGATTTTTTGAAGTTTAAGTAATTTGAAACGTAATATCAGAAATTTTAATTTTTATCTCATAATTTTCTCATTGAAACGTCAATTATCAGACATCGTCTTAAAGAGTCATTGTTATCTTCAATTTGTTCGATGATTCATCCCATTACCTCAATTATATTATTTTAATCATAACGATATTTTTTTATTTCTCAATTTTTATCTGAACAGTTTTTGAGTAAAACTGCAGTTATCTTCAATTCAAGCCATGATACATTCCTTTATCTTGATCAAAACACTTGTAGTCATTTTTTAAGTTTAAATAATGTTTTTAACTAACATATTTTGTTTATCATATAATGTCTTATATAGAGCATCTTTAGTTTGATCCATGAATCATCCCATTTTCTTTATTATTTTTAGCCACAATGATTCTTTTTTAATTCTTCCATTTTTATTAATTTAATGTTATCTAAGTTTACATACTTCAATTTTAATATTAATAAGTTTTGAACAAATCAGCGGTTACCATACATCATTTTAAAGAAAATATCTTCATCTTGAATTTAAGCCATTTTTTTTAAGTTTAAATAATTTTAAATGCAATCTTACACATTTTAATTTTTCAATAATCTCAACAATTCCTCTTTGAAACGTCAGATATCATATATCGTTTTATTAAAGGCATTTTCAAAACATTCGATTGAATCAATTAACATGGGCATTATTAAAAATTTCAAAATGCAATATTGCAAATTTTGTTAACTAGCTAATCGAGTCCTAAAGAGCGATTCAACAAGCAATATAGTTTGTAATAAACAGTTGTAGATATAATCGGATATTTGGAACATTCGCTTAATTGGGATAAATTGCACGAGGTTCAAAGTGTCTCAATTAACCAGAGTGCACTTTGTTATTCATTAACAAAATATCAGGAAAAAAGTAGAGACTACGACGGATTCGTTGTAATATGATAAATAACTGATGTACATTATACAATATCATCACTTCAAGTAATAGATCTTTCGAATAATCGTGAATTATAATAATCTAAACCTATTTATCATTTCGTGTTGTCATATTAACTCTAATTTTGTAATTTAAAAATATTAATTTAATAACATATAAATTTTCACGTCCGAATTTCATCCATCAATTCTCAACTGGAGGGTAAAAACGTTATTAAAATCAATCCATCACTTTCACAAACAGAGCATAATAATAAAACCTCATTTAAATTTAAATTTTATTAACCGTTCTTTTTTCGAAACAATATTATAGTATTATACTAAAAGTTAAAAATTTAAATGTTCCCCTTAATTTATGTTTCCCTCACTTTATGAATAATTAAATATAGGCCTATGTTTGAGTACAGTGACCTAACCAGGGGGAAATTGCATAAACCCGGTTAAGCCCATTTCGAGTTTAAAATGCAACGCCATAATTGACTGGTCGGAATTAATTAACGGATAATATATTATTCGTAAAGCCTTCATACTACAAAGGCGCACTACAATGATGGCATCCGTATCATTCCATTTGTATTGACAATTTATTCATGACCGGCAATCGACACCCAAATGTAACTATTTCAATTAAATTCGAACGGATATTCTTATTTAGATAATCCCTATTATTTTGTTTACACTTTATAATTAACGATGTTTAAAACGTTTTACGCCTAGTTATTTATTAATAAATATCCAAGTGTAGTTGACGTTTCAATTTCGAAACGCATTAAATATCGTGCTGTTGTGAATGTTTAGAATGATATAAGAGATAAGATATGGTTTGAAATGATTAAGGAAAACAGTGGGATTAAGAATAAATGGGCACACGTAGAGACAACGTCGCAACTGCTTACGACCGAATTCTCTCAAACGTTTTGGAAACGGTAATAACTCTGGTAGATTGCCGTAATTTAGTAGTTCTACGGTCATAAATATTTTGCCTTAGAATTGCACTGCGTTTCATTAATTTTCCGCGACGAAAACTCATCTCTTATTATAGCACAAGATTTGGGAACAAACAGCGCCTTGACTAGTACGAATAATGAGTTAACGACTTGACGTGCAACGGTTCATTTAAAATTCGGGCTCTGGTAAAAGATATCATTATCTGTTTGTTCTATTTTTCTTGGAAGATATCCAGACAAGTTATAAAATATGAAATGACTATAAATTCCTTTGTCACTATTTGTCCGAATCATAATCAAATATTATTTGATTAGAACTCATATAAATTACACAATAACATTTTATCAAAACATCTTTATACTTTAGTTACACTCCTCATTTTCATATGTTTGCCTTCGTCTCTAAGACAACAGATTTAATGTCATATTTTAGACTAAAACGACACGAAATGAATGTAACACATATGGAATTTATCTCCATTTGCATATATAGTAGAACTTCTTCTGGGACTAAAAGTATAACGTAAAAGAAGTATAGGTCTAGAGTTAGCTTTAGTGTTGGTGTTAGCTCTAGTTTAGCTGTTATTCGATTTAGATTATTGTATACTTGTATCGAACTAAAATTAAAACTTACACTAGACATAGAACTAGAAAGTTTCGGTTTAGCCGTTAATAGTTTTTTACATAGCTGTGCATCTTCAGAGTATGAACACTGGACAAACGTCTTCTTAAAATCTATAAGTGCATCCTAAAAAGAACGAGATGTTTCATTGAAGAAGGACGTAGTCAAACTGTCTCGAAAAATAGCGGTTGCGTATGAAAGAGATGAACTTATAAAAACTAGTTGTAACGTTTACATAAATCATAAAAAGTATATATTTTTATTAAAATCGGTAAAGTTGTTCAAAAGAACATTTTTATCAGGTATGTTATTTCCGTGAATAAATAATTCTTCATAAAGATCCATTTCTCTAGATTTTCTCATGTTTTTTATTAGAAATAATTTATCAATACAGGTCTTCTGTTCATTGTTAAGATGTCTAAAAGCTGCTGAATTTAATTTTGTTAGCTGTTCTTTAAACCGAGTGTATATGTTACGACCCGTTTGTCCAATGTAAAACTTATCACAATCCCAACATTTAATTTTATATATACCGCTCTTTTGACCTTGACCGAATTTGTGTTTATTATTAATTAACAATTGTCCTAATTTGAAATTTGATTTAAAGGCGGAAAATGAACTAAAATTAAATAAATGTTCAATAATAAGAATATAAGAAATTGTTTATCGATCGTAATTTGATTTAAATAAATAATAATTCAGGAAACGATCTATTACAAAATGAACGACTTTAACAAATTACTGTTTTCTACAAACTTACAACATAACATAAATCAAAATCTTAACACATCCCAACAAATTCAACAATACAAAAAAATTCCACATATTCCCGGATTAACAGAATTACTTAGAGTGTATTTGAAAACCGATGGTTTAACACTTACTAACATTTACCCAAATAAATTGACCAATTACTTCTCAACATTAAAAGATAAAACGGAAAAATTTCTAGAATCGGAACTTATATATTGTGTTAATTATAAAGATTGTAATAAAAAATACATCGGACAAACAAAACAGTGGTTGAAGAGTAGAATTAATAAACATAAAAGTGATACAAAATTGAAAAAAACATCATGTGTTCTATCCAAACACGCAGTTGATCTATATCATCAGCTTGATTTTGAAAATGCAATAATTCTAGACACAGAATCAAATTATCGCAACAGATTGTTTCTCGAAATGTACCATATAAACGCAAAAAATAATGTTGTTAATTTCAAAACAGACACAGAAAATCGTAGTAATATTTATTCTTATCTTTTTCAACTTATTAGATGATTTCATAAATGTTTCCTAAAAAGTTATACATTTGATGTAACGGGTTGACAAGTGTTGCTTATATTATTTTATAATTTTAATATGTCATTTATTCTCCTCTAAAAAGTGATCTGTGGTAGCGTTATTTCAATAGTTTTCAGAATCAATTAAATTTTTCATCAACCTTAATGATATTATTAAATAAGGAACACAACTTTGTATGTATTCTAATCTGTTTGGTTATTGTATTTTAGTGTTATTTACTTCATTTTAGTGTACTCTGAAGAAGACTGAAATATAACAGTCGAAATATTAGTATAAAATAAAGTCGTGCATTTTGTAATAGATCGTTTCCTGAATAATTATTTATTTAAATTAAATGTTGTTCAGCCTATTAAATAAAAATCCAAAACTAGCCTGTTTGTACTGATAGCAATTGAAAGAGCTTTTTGGTATGATGCCATCAGTAGTGGTACTCTTTCTGAAAACATCAAAATAAAGTTTCAGTTCGTTGAAGTTTTTTCTAATTTTTAGGTCTAAGAAGCTTATTATCTATTTCAATTTCATAAGTGAACTCTAGTTTGTAAATGTTATTAATAATCATAAAAATCGTATATCAAAAATGTTGTCGACATATCGTCCATAAAATATTATATCTTTGCAAATAAACTGATATTTACTAGAAAATAGTATATTTTCAAAGTTATTCACAAATATGTCAGCAATAATATCAGAGATTGGTGATCCCATTGGGAGCCCGTCAGTCATTTGATAAAATTTTCTTGTTGAACAAAAAAAGTTTTGTTTGCAAACTAGCTGTAATCATTTTATAAAAACGGAAATATCTGACATATTAAGATCAAGCTCATGTTTTATGTTTATTAAGTGCTCTTTAATTATATCAATTGATTTCTTTATAGGGATGTTGCTATATAATTTTTTTATATATAATGAGATTAACTTTGTTTTGTTATTAATATTTACGATTTCAGCTTTGGAAACCATAGAAATGCCCACTCTTTTCTCAATATAGATACTTTGAAACTACTATATAATCCAATAATTAGATTAAAGTTGGAATATGCGGCGGTGGTGCGGGATCCTGGCGCGGTTCTCTATTCGGATGCTCTAGAGACGGTACAAAATAATTTTATAAAATACATCTTTTACAAATAATATGAACGATGTATTGGTTTTCAATCATATGAATGTGCTAGGAGGGGTTTTGATATGATAAGGTTGTCCGTCAGACGAAGATTGATAGCTTTAGGTTTTTTATATAAACTAGTAAATAATAAAATACATGCACCAGCAATACCACAAAGTATTGGTTTCTATGTCCCTGCATATTCTGGCCGTCCGAAGCCAATGTTTAACATAGATAAGTTTTACACAGAATTGAGAAGAAATTCTACATTGATAAGAATATCAAGCTCTTATAATATTTTAAGCACTGAGTTCTCTTTGCCAATATTTTCAGTGTCCTATAGAGTATTTAAAGGTAAAGTCTAATAGCACTTAGTGCAACATTGTAATTACTATCAGTTACTCTCATTTTCAGCCTGATATATTTGTGATTTAGTGATGTTGGTCCCATTCGCTTTGCATTAATTTCGCATAATTTGATTTAGTTTTGTTTAATTTAGTTTGGTATAATTATAAATAATTGTAGTTGAAATATGTAAATATTACATCTAACAAAACTAATTTCAGCAGTTTTTATACATCTTAACCATGAAAAATATAAGACCTCTATTGATAATTTATTTCTAACAAGAAACATGAGAAAATACAAATAAATGGATCTTTATGAAGATTTTTTTTATTCACGGAAATAACGTAATAACGATGTTTATTCACGTAATAACAATGTTCTCCTAAACGACTTTACCGATTTTAATAAAAATAGATACTTTATTTTAAGATTTATGTAAACGTTACAACTAATTTTTATAACTTAATCTCTTTCATATGCACGCCGCTATTTTTCGAGACAGTTTGACTACGTCTTTCTTCAACGAAACATCCTGTTCTTTTTAGTTTGTAACCTGTAGGTTTTAAGAACACGTTTTTCCATAGTTCATATAGTTGTGTTTTCAAGGTAATTTTATAGGTGTGTTTTTATTGCATCAAATGAATTTTAATCTATTTGTTTATTGACTTTTTTAGCAGACATACATTATGCAATGAGAAAAATTTTTATATATGTAGAAAACTTTCTTGGCGTTTCACTTTAAAGATGCTGTACTTCTATAATTAACGGTAATCTAATTTTTTGTGTTGTGTTTTTCCTTGTATTTTTACTTTGACTTTTGTCAATTTTTCAATTTTGTTTACAGTCGTGCCTGATGACGGTTTTTTACAACCGAAACATGTTAAACCAAAATATTAAGGTTTTATTGACTATACATATATAACGATGTACTTAGAATCCAAATTATCCTAATCTTTCTAGTTCTATGTTTAGTATTAGTTCTACTTTTAATTTTTGTTTAGCTCTGGTTTCTTCTGGAACTAAAAATATAACTAATACTAGAAACATTAGGATTTAATCGTCTTAAAAGACATACGGCTACTGCCTAATAATAAACGCATATGTAAGTATCTTTAATTAGGAATTATAGTTTTGTGTTTACATAAACATATTGCTTTTAAGTTCTAGTATGTAGGTGTTTTTATTTCTTGTATCCAATGTTTGTAATATCAACTATTTAGAAGCAATATTTGATAATCGGATTATCAGTATAACATCGGATTATCGATGTTCTACTGTATGTATACAGAGTGTCTGGATATAATGTTGTGGTACTTATTAAATGTTCGTTGGATTTCGGTGAGATACAGTAAAGCATTATTTTGATGTTTTAGAAATCGCTGATTCATATCATTTTAAACGGAACGATTTTAAATGGTATCTTTGAATGATATATTTCAAGTGATAACGAATAACGGATGAGATAATCTAAAGTTCATAAATTGGTTGGAGCCATTTCAGGTTGATGTCATTTTTTTCTTTTAGTCAAACTTGCTTACGTGGACTGAGGCTAACAGTTCAGCGGTATCTTGTATTGATTTCTTTCAAGAATCAATACCACGATTCTTGACTTTCAACATGATAAAGTAATATTGAGGGTCAAATATGGTATATTCGTACGAATCTAAGACGCACTATTTTTGCTATATAATCGTTCATGAAAATGGGGTATGTCTTACCATCAGGTGCGTCTTATATTGGAGCGAATTTCAAATACATACTATGTAAACACAAAATAAAACAAAACCACAAAAGTAATTAGATCAAATAAATAAAATTCGTATTTTTTGCGTTAACTTACTGTTCGAATTATGTTGGTACTACCTATTAATATGGTTTACATATAGGTTCCGTTAGCTAAACGGTGTGTCACGCAAATTCGATCAAAGTTTTATTAATTTAACTACCTATTATGGTCACAAAGAGGGTTCATTACGACGCTGCATTAAAGCGGAAAGTTATTGTATTGAAGTAACGGTGATAGAGCAGCTAGCCACCAATTGAACATACACGAATCAAATATTCGGCGTTAGGGAAAACACCGCTCAGCAATATTCTTACGCAAAGCAACGACCAAGGCTTTCAATGGTCCTAAAGGAGGAAAATTGCCACATATTGATGATGCTGTAATTGATTTTGTCACAGAGAAACGTGCAAAAGGTCTACCAATAACAAGGCAAAATTTAAAGGAAGCGAAGGTTGGTGTGTAGAAGATTAATGCGCCGTGGTGGATTTTCATTACGACGGCATACATCAATATGTCAAAAGCTTCCAGTGTTTTGAACAAAAATTAATAATTAACAATTTTCAAAGATACGTAATTGAACTGAGAAAAACAAAAAATTATTAATTTAGTCAAATTGGTAACGCTGATGAGACCCCAATTTATTTCGATAAGTCAGTTTTATTCCTTTTTGTCCTTTCTCATTAACTGTGTAATTACGAACACAGTTAACGAGAAAGGACAAAAAGAAATAAAGCTGATAACTACTGCGATATACAGCGAATCACGGTAATGTTATGTGTTACGGCTGATGGTAAAAAATTGCCGCCATATTTAAAACTTGCTGGAAAAAAAGTACCAAAAAATGAAAAATTTCCCAATGATGTTACTGTCGTTAAGTTTAATGATGTTACAGAGCTTATGGAAGATTGGGTGAATGTGGTATCAAACAGACCTAGCGGATATCTAAGTAAATCATATGATAGTAAATATGTTAGTACTAGATGCATTCGAGGCCATTTAACAGAAAATGCAAAAGCTAAAGTTAAAAGAAACAACGGTGATTTGGTGATTATACTTCGAGGTATGACAAGTATACATTATAGCCATTCGATGTTTCAATTAACAAGCCCTTCAAAGCTTATTTAAGAAAACAATATGAATTATGGTTAATGAGTGATGGCCATCCGCTGACATCAACCGAAAAAATTAAAAATAGCTAGTGCGTCAACAGTTGCGAAATCATTTAAAAAATGTTGTATTACGAACACCTTAGAGAGTTCAGAGGATGATCTTTTATAGGAAGAGGGGGAAAAAATAGCACTGATTTAGAATCGAACAGTAATAATAGTGTAAGTGAAGTGCAAAATAACTCGGACACAGATAGCGATTAAAAATGTTCTTTTTATATTGTATAGGTACTATAAATAAAGCTAAGTTTGTGTTTTCATCATTCAAAGAAATAGGGTGCGTCTTAGATTGGAACGAATACGGTATATACATTGTAATTCAAAATCTAACAAGGTCGGTTCTTAGGTTGACAATTTTTCTCCTACTTATTTCTAAGTAATTAAATTCTCTAACGAAGTATAATATAGATTAATCAAATCAAAAGGGTATTTTTCACCGCATTCAAAGTTGTTATGATCCCGAGAAAATGTTCTACTAAAGTAGAAAATGATATTAATATCGATAACTGGCTCTCTGCGAAAAACTGCATTTAAATAACTGCGAATTATGATATGGTATGCAAAAAAGGTTACGGTTACGGAAATTACTTTCATGAGCCTCTCTTCTCAGTTCTAACCGTTCGAACAAGCACACTGAGACACTACTCTTCATGATCCGATAAAGGAACATAACACTATGTAGGTAACGACAACCATTGATGAATGAGTCTGATCTAGGACACCCTTTCACCTCCTCTAATACCATATATTAAACGGAAGTAACAGTTCTGCATTTTCTGGATACTATATTAATCCTTCACTCTTAGAAACTCGTCTTACATTACATCAGCAAAATTTAGATTGCTGAGCACTAAGGACTCGCACAACAACCTTCTGCAATCATGATCCGAAACATGTCTATTATGATAGATATGCCTTAAAGCTATGAACGCCTTGTTTAAGAAGAGCAAGGAGTATTATGTTCAAACTGAAGATCAGCGTCCATGTACAGACCGAGATTTCGCACACAAGCAGCGTACTGAATATGAATTTCAATACTGATATTATTCTCTACAATTTTTCCAGCAGCTTGGGGTCCAAACATTTCATCGGATTCAATTTCAAATGTAATAGATCATAATAGCTTAAAATACGGGAAATATAGATGGGCATATGATGGTAAATACAGGACGTTATTTCATCGGGAAGATTGCGAGTATATATAGTTAATAATAAAGGTGATAAAATTGCTCCTTGCGGAACTTCACAGTGTGTATCTTCTGGCTGGGATTGTATACCTCGAACATCACACACTAAGTTCTTCCCGTATCATACTATTTCAACAGCTTAAGTGTCCAGTCAAATATACCAAAAGCCGATAAATATGCGATTAAAATCATCATCAATAACGTGATGTCATCAATAACATCAGTTAGCGCAGTTGTTGTGCAACCGTGATATTGTCTAAATCCCGATTGCTTGACGGGAAGTGCCGATACCGATTCATTATAATTTTTCAAGGACTTTACTCAAACAGGGCAGTATGCTGATCAGCCGTAGATCGTCAAGGAAAGCAACTATTTCTTTTTGCAACGGCTTCACTATCGAGTGTGGAAAAGTACCGGATTCAATACAACTACTTCCAAAGAGTGAGCCCCAAACTATCAGATCCAACAGCTTAAGTAGACAGAGAAGTTAATATTGACAACTCTCAAAAGAAAATTTATTCAATTAAACCCATGTTCACGTATCTCGTATGAATCAAGAAGCTGTTGCTTTATATGAGCGTCAGAATTGTCAAAATGTACAGGAATCATATTGACCCATCATACTGGTTCCTTCCATAACAATGCCTCATTTTCCTTAACCTGCTTATACCGCCATTCTATGTAGGCCTTCTTCTCCCTTAATATTGCTCTATTGTTCTCATTGCGAATTCTCTTCTGCCACGAAAACCATGCCATATATCATATACCAGAGGATTGAGTACAAGGCATTTAGAAAGTGCTCCTCGTCAATCTTAACCCAACATATAGCCCTTATCTTTTTTCTGCCACTCTCATGATAAACTGAAAATTTAAATTCATAGAAGACTGCGCAATGCACAGACATCACTGAAGTCCATGACAGTTTTCACTACAGATAGGTTATTGACTGATAATTGTGTATATCGAACTATTATGTCTAATACTAATCATATATATTGTCTCTTTATTCGCTAATGCATGACAATTAATATTAAAATCACACGTGCAGACAAGGTAGTCATAGCCAAAGCTTACATTGGTAATGCAAGTGTCGAACTTATCAATGAACACTCTATGATGATATTTATATTCTATTAACCAATCTTGCTTACGTCGACTTAGGATAATAATCTAACAGTGTAGCAGTAGCTTAGTCTGACTTATTCTAAATAATAAGATATCTAAATTCTACTTCAAAGTCCATCAACGCCCGTGCTCAAGTTGATATTATTCGTATTTCTTTAGACAATCTTGCTCAGCTTGCTTAAGTTTCTAAATTGTGTCATTCGTTTGTAAATATGAATTGCTAAGATACTCCTATATCTCCTGTATTCGATACAAGATTGATGTAATAAGTTTCCACCTTAGTAGAAAGTTTTCCGAATTAATACAGGTACCTCTCAGAAATGATGATATCTCGTTTGATACAAAATTCAATGACAACAAAAAGTCCACACCTCAAAGGGGATGGGGACATCATACATTTCAGATTAATCTTATATATATTCTCTTAGTTAAATTTGAAGAATCTTAAAAAGAATTTGTATTTATCGTATACTTTGTTCAATATCTTGATGACCATTAAAATATAATTCCAAAAACCAAACAACGGCATAAGGACAATAGGAATGATGGAATCTTCAAATTTCCTTTGTAGATCCTCCCTAATTATTGAAGATCTTTGATAGTTTCATCAATGCTTTACGTGGTTCCATAAAGATCTTGTCGGTCTTGGGTGTATCCTTAAATAAGAAAATGATAAACAACGTTAACTGGACTTTATTAACTACAGCTCAAAAGTTTACTTCATAAGATCATATTGAATTATCAAAACTTAGTAGGGGGCAATCCCTAAAGACAACATGTGTTCGATGACGTGTGTCCGATTTACAAGGATTTAACACAATTCATCATTTTTAAAACAAATAAGTATATACATTTCACTATAAATTCACCTTGATTTATTCTATATAGATATACAGAACGCTTTATAACATGTAATCGACCGGTGTTATATGTCAACTCAAAGGTTAACAGGTACGCCTCACTAGAAAATTTCAAAAGCATACAATACGAAGCAATTTCAGCTCTGGCATTCACATACCCGTGGATACGTCCGGTCAACAAAGCTGTCATACAAACACGAACGTTAAAGCAGAGCCACCGCTGCCCTTAATCGCATAACGCCCAAGGCGCCACTTTTGAATCCAACGTTGAATGGTATCGAATACGTCGAGGTTATATATCGTCGTCGTATCTATCTGCATGAGTTTCCTTTAAAACCACAGGAACGTTTTCCAGGTATGCGCATCCGTATTCAATAAAGATAAGGTGCGTTTCTCGATTTTCCATTTCGTTCCGTGCAACTTCTTTGTTGACAAAGAAACGAATCCTTTGAAGGAAGAAAATACGTTTCTTTTTCGGGATAATCCTTTTAAAGTTTATGAGATTCTTTTTGATGGAGTAACTTCATTACTTACTGTTTTATTTGGGCACGCATTAATCGATAAGAAAGTTCAAATTCCCTCGAGGAAGTCCATTAGAACCGAAAATGTGTCGGCCCTCAGAATCTATGAAGTGATAAAAGTTTCTTGCACGTTTTTAAAATGTTTATCACGCCCCACGAAAATAATAAGGTTTTCAACGAACGTTGGTTTACTACAGCCGGAAGGGAATCATTTTCTACACCAACCCTTCTTATCTGTGATTACCACCCTGGTCGTGTATCTTCAAAATTTTCTCTTAATTTGTAAGTCGAGGAAGTTAAACATTGCTTTAGCAATCATATAAACGAGAGATACTTTAATTTTGCGGCGAAAAATGTTGAATTGATTTTTTTATTAAAATCATTTAGGTAGTAAAAATTTAACGATTTTTTTTATTTATGTTATGAGTGGCAACTAAATTTCGTCGGTCGTTGCATATTTTCATGTTGCACCTGCCATGTAACTCGGTTTAATAAATCTAAAAGATAATTCGACTTAATGCTCGGCCGACTGGAACATAAATCACGGCTTCGTATCGGGTATAACGCCGTAATAAATATCGAACGTTACGCAGCAAAGGGGCACAATAAATCGTAAATGCATCAACGTTGTACAATAAAAGTACCGGTCGACGTCAGGTGATGTACGATACGTCGACGGTGGCGAAAAATTCGCCTTTAACTTTACTTTCAACCCGTCATGTTATTTATTGTTGGCGAAACGATTCGTTCAGAATTTTCTTTAAAATGTCACACAAACAATAAGTTCGTGTTAAATAAATCTTTGATAAGTTACTAAAACGGCACTGTATCGTATAGAAGCTTTCTTGCATTAATTAAATTTCATTTAATAAATGAACACATAAAACATGAAAATGAAGGTAATTAGAGTGAAGTAACGTACGTTTGGAACATTCACAAACCAAAAACTTGAGGTGAATTCGTGATATTTCAGCGTAAAAATAATTACTAACGTGTGAACGTTGGCAAAATAAAAACCAGGGATTACATTCCTAATTTGCCAGGGTAAAACGCGAAATCCGAGCGAATTTATTACATTTTCCGCGCGCATAGCTGATGCTTACCTACCCTAGGGAGGTATCATTAAAACAAAACGGATTTAATGAGGGCATTGGTCGATGTACGACCCTCTGGTGGCAGTGAGACGCATTCGTTTTAATCTCAGGGGTGAAGTTTTCCCGGATACTATAAAGCTTTCAACTTCAAATAGTGATAACTTTCATATTCAACTTTATTGTTAATCTAGCCCAAAAAATAATCTAATAACAAACTTTACATCCCGAGAAGGGGCGCACAGCTCGAAAGGCCCGTTCGTGACGTCACGTATCAGTAATTAACTACTATTTCGCACTTTGAATTTGCGAAATACTTAATTTATTCTATTCGCGTTTTGTAATGTTGTTGTTTTAAAACTGAGTGCTGAATAATAACTAATAATAAACATTCAGGGTTGGGTTCCAAAGATACACGACTAAATTCGAATGTATACAATATACAAAATATGTACAATACTATAATACTAGATTATATGCATATTAAAAAACTAGTAATATATATTATAACCATTAAAATAAAGATGGCATTATGTTTTGAAATATCATGTTTTGACAAATTTTTATATATCTAAACTTTATCATTGTTTGCTTGCCTTCATTTCTCCCAATTATGTAATGCAACTTCATTATTTTTATATATTAAAATAAATTAGAATGTTTATGCTTCCATTTGAGATGGAATATGTATTATACATGTTCCAACCAACCACATGTTCCATTGACAACATTTCGCATATCTATTAAGAAGACTATGTTTCGAAAATACCGAAGAACATTTCTATTAAAAATGCTGGTTCATCCTTGCCAATGTTTGCCAATCCTTGCAAACTGTAAAAAAATTAATTGGTGGAAAAATATATCAGGATAATCAGATAAGGAAGAGAAACCTGATGACGCCATTCTATTGTCAATTCAACAATTAAGAGTAATCTGTATTATGCTGCAGCAAGTAAGACTCTCCATAAAGACACTGTAAAGTGGCCTTTCATAGAGTTGCCGCGAATTTTCTGGTACTCAGTAGCAAAAAATCTACAGCTAGACAAATGAAAATGAGATTCGTGACTCGTTATCAAAAGAATGGAAGTATGGCACGTTTTTAATATACAATAACATATATTGTATATTGAAACATGCGGTGCGATTTTCTCGAAATTCTTTCACAATCATCATTTTGAATGAACTGGCAAACGGAGTGGCATGTTCAGCAGTTGAAGGAGTAGGAGATCGTTTAAATACTTTTTTTTCTGAATCAGTGGCTCTAAAATGTGAAACCCGCAACGGCATAGTTTTGCGATCAGGAACCGGATCATTACTACGAAGCACGAAATGAGTTCAAAAAGTTCTTTGACTCGATTGGGACAGAAGATTGGGTCCCAACCGAACCCAACACTGTTCACAACAGGGTTGATAAAAGGTCAGATATTGATGGGTTGGAGTGGAACCCCGACCGTCTAAAATCTTTCCCGGAACCGCTTGTCAGAGAATTAACGTTTTTCTTTCCTTCCTTCCTCCATCTATCCACTTTTTCTGTTCCGGTTGGTTTGGATCCTCATTGTAAATTCTTTTCTGCTTTCTTGTCTTTTCTATCCCTTTGATTGATCTCTTCGATTCATTTCGATGTCTCGGTTCACTTCCCTCTTGTGGTCGGAACTTGCTTCGTTGATTTTCTTCTTGCTCATTTTCGGCGAAAGAAAAAACATAAAAAAACCCAGATGAGGAGGAGTGCTCATTTTACTTCTCTTCTCTTCTTGGACTTACTTTATGACCGTATCTCGATTTTTGATTTCACTTCTTCCCGACTCATTTATTTCGTGAAAAAAACAGAATAAAAGAACTTGCATTATTGTTTAGAATGCGCTCACATGCCCGAAAATATTATTATAAAATTTTTTAATACATTCATTAAGGTTACACACTGCTAATTTCTTTTCTTTTGTATATATTGTAACTAATTATTCTTAAATGTGTACTTCATGTCTTTTCTTGTATGTATATTTTCATGTAAAACCCGTTTTGTCGTTTTGTATAAAAGTGTGTCCGTCGAAAAATAAAGTCTCTTTGTTGTCCAATTTTCGAGTTATTGCAACCCTAACCGAGAGACTTATAATTAGAGAAGATTAAAATTCGCAAGTATAGACAATTGTTTTTGAAATTAATAAAATTAATTACCTTTTTGTACCTTTTTATTAAATCACATCATACCTTCATGAGGGGGAAGTCCCACTGCTCTTCTCCTTTTCTTCTGTCTTACCTATCGCGTAGCGTTGATTCCCGTTATAGATTTTTGATCGTTGTTATCATGTTGCTTACCGTGGCCCACGTGTCCTCATGTTCGATCATTTCGCATTGCTGTCTTTGAGAACTAAATTCTTCACAACGAAACTTTGTGTGCTCCGTGTATCTACAGCAGTTCGTTCTTATCGGATTTTGTTTGTATTCGGTTTTTTGGTAAGCCCTCCAATAGTTTACCTGCTGTGTCTAAAAAGAAAAGTGGTCGGTACATCATTCTTTGTCCGGTACTCTTCGAGTTCTCAATTAACACCAAACTTGCGTTTTTACAGGTATCTGCAACCAATTTTTTTGCGCAGAGGAAGGGAAAATGCGTTACGCACCCTGACCTGCTGTTAATGCCTTAGCTGTTGCAGGTGATTGAAACTTCTGATCTGCAACCAAGAATGTGAGACTATTCTAGCACCTAAACTACCCACTAATCCCCCTCCCTCTTTTCCTTCGCTGTTGAGAACACCTTGAAACCGCTTTCGCATAACTTCAGGATGCCAACGAATACCAATACCAATAACATCAATAGATCCTGTACATTCCTTGTTCCTTCACTTTTACTATCCTTTCATACAATATCATATTCCTATCCCATACAATAAACTTTTTGAATTATAGCACAACTCATACATTACCTGCATAGGGGTTTTAACATAAACCCCATTTTCCTCTTCTCTCAATCCTTGCGTCCTACGCTTGGCATTTGCTTTTTCCTTCACTTTCCCTACGTTTTCTTCTCTATTCTTTCCCCTCTTCTATATATCCATTCTTAAACATGGCACTTCTCCTCGCGGTATTCTTCTTTCCATTTTCTTCTCCATCATCACCTCAGTCAGGTACTTCATTACATCTCTTCTTTTATCGTCTGTTTCTAGAATACCATCAGAGATACTATTTATATTCAATTCTTTTCCGATTCTGTTTTCTGCATCTTGTCTCGCAGCCATATCAACAGATCTCTGATGATAGTCTCTTTATCTTTTTAGGTAACTACCAAAAGTTCCATGACCAAGTATGACTTGCGTTGTATAAATGGAAATAATTATCTTTCGATCGTGTATAATCTTCATCAGTATCCTCTATTTATTAAAGATACATTTTTCCTTTCTCTTACTTTTGAAATTATTCCTATCACCACGTCTGTTGTACTTATTCGTCTTCAGTACCCAAATTGCGCATCGCTAATTGCCCTCTTCTCCTCCAATTCTTCGATCAACCTTTTGTTTATTGTACGTTCTTAAAGTTTACCCACCGTACTTATTAGGCATAGGGCTCTGTGCTCAGCTTCTTCGTTTTTTTGGTCTTCTCGACTAGTAACAAAGCTGCCCTTCTCCAGTTCTTCAGGAATACTCCGTTATTAAAGCATCTATTGAACACTGAGAAATATCGATGAGATCGATTTTACATAGGTCTTTAGAATCTCGTTTGTTACTGCATGTTCTCCATGGGTTTTTCATGTTTTAAGTTATTGTACGCATCGGTTCTATTCCTCTTGTGATATTTCATTATTTTTTTCGAATTCTATTTCACTACCTTATTCCTCTACAGTATATTGTTTGTCATTTATTCTTTGGAATAGCTTCTGAAATTTCTGATCAATAGTTTTATGGTTTATGTCGAGTTCTACAAATGTATACAACTAACACTAGCATTAGAACTAATAACCTAGAACCTAAGAAACATTAAACCTAGAACCTAGAACTAGAAACATTCGGGTTGAGAAGTATGGCTTTTAGGTTTCTTCACACGGCTAACCCCTAGTCCTGGGTTTAGTGTTATTTAGTTCTTCTTTTGATTCTATAAAAGTGCACAAATCGGTCAATACTCGAGCTTATCTATAAACAACGGATACACTAACTTCAGCGTATTATATATTTTATAAACTATTATGAACTAAAATATTTTGTCCGGTTTAACGAGGTTCATTATATCAATAAAGTTAGTTTGTCGGTTTATTGGCAGCGTGAACGTGTTATGGAAAGATCGTAAACTTGGTTAGTTAGGATAGCTTTTAAAATTGTCGTACCGTCTGGTGCAGGTAGCAACAGTTTGGACAGAGTAACTACGTTTAATTATGTTCTTCGAAAACTGGAAATTTGCGAACTCCGTTCGAAAAACATCGCGTAAGTTATTGCTTTAATAGCGCCGGTGCTCGACGGCCCGGCAAAGCTGCCGAGGCCCTTATGCATCGGCCCGTAAGTTTTAAGCATTCAATTTATAGCCCTTCCCAACTTTTGGAACCACACCGGAACGGTTCCCAAATCATCCAAACCTTTAAAAATCGTTATAAAACACAATTAGTTTTAAACGTTTCGTAAATTTAATTAGTTCAGTAATTCTATTTAGCCTTTGAACCTACCTCGGTGAAACAACAAATAAATTAAAAACAAAAAAAAATAACAAACCCCTTTTACTTCTGTCGATTTATTTGTTGTTGTGAGGCTTTGATATATCACCCTCAGTCGCTTGCAAAAAGGCGTGGCGTTTGCAAACAAACAAGCTTTCAATTTATTTTTTAGTTTGTAATGTATTTAACATGGCTCATAAATAGCTATGCAGAAAAAAAACTGCTAGTGAGGTAATCTGTTTTGAATAATGAAATACGTAGTTATAACAAATATGATGTGAATGTAAATGAAATCTACAAAATCGTTATTAAAATTGTATTAAAAATGTTACGAGAATAAATTGGAAAATAGTCAAAACTGTTTGAAATATGAGTTTTTAGTTACAAACATTCATAACTCTTTATTGAATCGGTTTAAAATAATAACATTTAAACAATATCTAGTAAAAAGGTGCAGATTTCAATAAAACGTACAAAATTGTTATCAAAATTAAGACAAAAAACTTTTTATAAGTAATCAATGTTGTATTAACAAATAAATAAAGGTATTTGATTTAAACTTGATAAATTTTATTATCTTTGTTTATTTTACAAAAAATTTAAAATTAATATTAAAATAAATGTATATTTCTTTACGCAATATCACTTATCCGTCTAAATTTGTTTTGACGTGCCTTAAAAATTTTAACACTTATAAAGTATACCGCCATGAAAAAAGTTTGTGGAACACAGATTAATGGCGTGGTATAAAATGTTGGATGGGTATAATTAAATTTTTCAAGACTGAAAATAATTGAGAATTATGTTGTGCCTTATAAATAAAAAATAACTATGTTAGGTTTTGATCATTTTTTCAGTGTCAATATTGGTGGAGGAGCCGGGCATTTTTTTTTTTTAAATACACACACCGTAAAAAGTTATTTCTTTTCTCGCCATTCTAAGAGATCTTCTTTAAAATCGTTTAGTTATAATACCATTTAGCTTGCTTTATTGGCCATTTCAGTGCTGATGAAATGGCGCAAGATCTAAGATAAGGGTTGACCACGAACGACCTTAATAGAGTTACGGTTTATTTTACGTTATATTGTTTTGTTCGGGCGACGCCTTGTGATTAATTCTATCGCGTAATATACTGAACTGTTTCGGGGGGAAGTAGAGGATTTATTGCCATCATTAGTTAGGCCCATGGACTAACTAACTGTAGCATTTTCCATCTCCGTATACAACGGCGTTGTGACCACCAAATAATTACCAGCCGTCTTAATTACTATCCCTTTCGTAAAGGTTCACGCGCAACCACGATCCTATCTATAAAGGATACAAGATTTAATTTGCTTCGTTACAATGATATATTTAAGTTTAATTGGATAAATTATGTTTCATTTCATTATTTGAAATGTATTTTAATTATAACAATTCGTTATTTTAATTTTCTTAATAAGTCTTTGCATATGCTATCATCGCAATTCTTTCTTTATGTCTTTATTTCTATATGTAAATTACTGAATCTTGAATGTTTGAGATTCAAGTTCTGTTTATGTCTTCTTTTCTCTTAATTACTATAATCCAACATTATTATTTCTACACATTAAAGTACAGCTCCATTAATTTAGACAGACAAAATTGTTCAGCCGTGCGCATTTGCCAATTTTACGAACTATAGAAATATTTGAAAAATATAGAAAAAAAACAGAAAATTTCAATTTAAAACATTGCTATAACCAAATTGTTACATAATAAAAGTATGAAATCATTAATTTTTTGCTGCTTTGTATTTTGAATATAATATTTGCTGGCTTTTTCTTTTAACCGTTTTAATAAACGAATATCTTACATTGAGATCTTATTCTCCTCAGCCCATTGAATGCATTAAGAGAACGACTGAATTGCATCTTTATGCAAGACTTTATTAAAAGCTTCATTTTCAAATTCCGATTCGGAGTCATTCATGTTGGTTGCCTTTTGAAACCTTTTCAATGAAGTCTTCATCAATAAAATTTTACATTTTGTTAATGGCCTTTAAATCGATTTGTATATATTCATAATTCCATTGCTTTTTTCTCTAACTGAGAGGAATCTTCTCTTCTTCAACCCATTTACAGTTGACTCAGTTTTTTTTTATTTTTTTCACTTATCCAACTTTATGACAGATTGTTTTAAATTATAACTCTTTGAAGTGCTACTTAAATCATTGGCTTGCGATTATATTAAGTGACTTAAAAGCTTTTTTCTATACGATACTTTTATATTTTGAATTAAATTTTGATTCATAGGCTATAGCAGGGGTTTCCAACAAAATTTTCCCAAGGACCCTCTCATCCAGTCGTTATAATGACAAGGACCCCATTAATTCCTAATCCTAAAATTAACAAGTGACCCCCTGCCACCACTACCTTAGTGGTAATAGTTGAGGGTGCTAAACGTTAAACTCGCTAACTAAAGTAATACAATACTGTTTTCTTCAAATCTAGGTGTTTTGGTAGCAAACTCCTATAAAAAACTGAGTTAGAACTAAAAGTTATAGAAAGATATTAAATAGAAAGGATAATAGAAACTAATTTTATAAAAGTAATTTTCAGTTATTAATGAGCTAAGTTGAATCTGACTCTTGAGACCATTATTTCTGAAATATTTGGTTCCAAATTTGAAACTTTCACTCTGAAATCCGACCGCATGTTGAGCCGATTTCCGCAGAAGACTGCATTTTTTTCATCATTAAAAATGTTTTTCATCGTACCACAGATAAACAAGTCCACAAGCTGATCATGTTCTTTTTCTGCAAGAAGTTCAATATTTTCTATTCTTTGACAGCTGAAGGGATTTCGAATCCAACTATCGTTTGGATCAGGTTCTGGGAAATACCCCCTGAAAATAGTGGCTAGGCTGCGTAGATGCTCGGCTACGTTGATCTTAATTTCACTTCGAGCCGAAAAAATTTGTTTTCGTCGAAAGAACAAATTTTTACAATGCAATGAAAGACGAAAAAGAAAATACGCAAGAATGGGGCGTCCGAGTAAGAAAATTAGCATCATATTGCAAATTCGAAACGTTCTTGGACGTGGTGCTAAGAGACAAATTCATTTCTGGTTTCAATCCTGGACGAATTTTGGATAAACTCATCAGGGAGGACGAAAAACTAACGTTCGCGGGGGCGATGGAGATAGCTGAGTCCGTGGAGTTTTTAAAAAATGGCGGAACGGGTCAGCGGCTCAGTCAGCAGCAGGTCGTTAAGCAGGAAACCGGTGAGATCCTTAAGCTTCGCGCAGGACCAAATCGTTCAGGATCAAGCAGAGGAGGTGGTAGACCGCAGGCGCAGCAGGACAACAGCCGCTCAGTCGCGACGAGAGTGTCGTTGCCGTGTTATCGGTGTGATAAAAATAATCATCGCGCAGGGAATTGCCGCTACCGAAATTATATTTGTCACGCTTGTAATAAAAAGGGGCATCTTAGCAAATTTTGTAAGAACCGAAATGTAAATTTATTAAATGAATCATCCTTGTTTTGTGTTGATGATCACATAAATAAACCAATTTATTTGGCGGTAAAATTAAATCAATTAAAATGTAAATTGCAATTAGATTCAGGAGCTGCGACTTCAGTTATGTCTAAGCAATGTTGGTCAGAAAATTTTGAAAATGTAAAGTTAGAACAAAAATCTAAAAAATTAATAGATTATATGGGACATGAAATACACCCAGTAGGAACTATATATTTAAAGGTCAATTATAATAATAAAATAAAAATAGTTTCTTTTCAAGTCATTGATAGAGGAGGTCCACCTTTGTTGGGACGCAATTTCATTTATAAATTTAATTTGGGGTTTTGTGAATTGAATTCCTGCGAGATTCTTAGGATGTCAAAAGTCTTTATAGTTCATATCCTGAAGTATTTGCAAATGACTTAGGTACATTTAATGGCATTAAATTGGAATTAAAAATAAAAGAAGGGGTAACACTCAGATTTTTTAAACGCAAAGGCCTAGATTGCCTTATGCTATTAGGGAGATGGTTGATAAAGAATTAGATAGATTAACTAAATTAAATATTTTAGAAGCTGCAGAAATTAGTGAATGGGCATCACCAATTGTACCTGTATTGAAATCTGATAAAACTATTCACATATGCGGTGATTATAAAGTGACAATAAACCCATTCCTGGAACAGGATAAACATCCGTTGTCTCGAATTGAAGATTTGTTTAGTAAGTTAAAAGGGGGTCAGCAGTTTTCTAAAATAGATTTGAGTCATGCGTATCAGCAAATGTTATTAACTAAAAATTCCCAAGAATTAACGACTATATCTACCCATCGTGGTTTATATAGATACAAAAGATTACCTTTCGGAGTATCATCTGGGCCAGCCAAATTTCAAAGAGTAATGGAGAGTATTTTGGGTGGTTTAGAAGGGGTTTGCTGTTTTCTTGATGATATATTGATTACTGGTAACACTTATGATGAACATATGGCTAGATTAAAAAAGGTTTTGAACTATTTTCAAAAATATGGTTTAACTGTAAAGAAAGAAAAATGTTCATTTTTTAAGGATTCGGTTTCTTATTTGGGTTACATCATTGATAAGGATGGTTTACATAAATGTCTGAAAAAGTTAGAAGCAATAAAAAAAATGTCAGATCCACAAAATGTTTCGCAATTAAAATCTTTTCTGGGTTCTGTTAATTATTACCATAAATTTTTGCAAAATATACCTGATATTTTACATCCTTTGTATCAATTGTTAAAGAAAAATAATTCATGGAATTGGACTAAAGATTGTGTAGAGGCTTTTTTAAAAATTAAAGAGATGTTGTTATCGCCACAATGTTTGGCCCATTATGATCCAGAAATTGATGTGATATTAACTGTCGATGCATCTTCGTATGGGCTAGGTGCAGTCTTGGCACATTCTTTTCAGTCTGGTGATGTTAAGCCCATTGCTTTTGCATCTAGAACCCTAGGATTTGCCGAGAAAAAATATTCTCAAATAGATAAAGAGCCACTTGCCATTGTGTTTGGTATAAGAAAGTTTCATCAATATTTATATGGGCGTAGGTTCACTATTTTGACTGATCATAAACCACTAGTGTATATCTTTTCACCTAAGCAAAGTGTACCTTTGATGGCCAGTAACAGAATTCAGAGATCGTATATTCATTACTTGGTTATGATTTTGAAATCAAATATGTTAAGTCTGCAGATAACACAGCCGATTTTTTATCTAGACTTCCATGTAAAGAATTTCGTAATGAGCAAATTCATGAGAATTATTTAGTGGACTATAAATAAATAAAAAAATAATGACAAAATATTAAATAAAGTTAAAGAATATGTTTTTAAAGGCTTGCCAGAAAAAGAAAAACGTGAAGAATTTAAGCCATATTGGAATCGTAAAAATGAAATTAATCTAGAAAATGGTTTGCTTATTTGTGGCAATCAAATAATAATACCTACTATTTTACAAGGGAAGATATTAAATGAATTACATAGTGCACACATGGGCATTGTTAAAACCAAATCATTAGCCATATCTTACATCTGGTGGCCTAAACTAAATATCGCTTTAGAAAATTTATGTAAAAATTGTAAAATTTGTCAAGTTAATCGGAGTAATCCACACAAAGATACATTAAAATTTTGGCCTGTACCAGATAACATTTGGGAAAGAATTCATATTGATTTTTGCGGTCCTATAAAAAATAAGTATTTTTTAGTCATAGTTGACGCTTTTTCAAAGTGGGTAGAAGTTTTCATAATGAATTCTATAACAACAGAACAAACAATAAGTAAATTACGAGAAGTGTTTGCAAGATTTGGGGTACCTAAAACTTTGGTCTCTGATAACGGATCACAATTGACGTCTGCAGAATTTGAAACTTTTTTGAAATTGAATGGTATAAATCATGTCACTTCTCCACCATACAATCCACAATCTAACGGTTTAGCCGAAAATTTTGTAAAAACATTAAAATCGTTCGTATATAAAAAGATTCAAGATAACCCACATTGTAATTTAAATAAGGAACTTTGCGTATTTTTATTAAATTATCGTATCACTTCACATTGTGTTACTAAAGAATCGCCAGCTAAACTAATGTTAGGCAGACAAATAAAAGCTAGATTAGATTTACTTAGACCTGATGAGCATTACAAAAAAAATTTACCTGTAAATTTAAAAACAATAAAAAAAAATATTGTAAACAATCAGAACTTTAATAAATTTTATAAAGGGGAAAAAGAAAGAAAGACTTTTATAGTTGGTGATACAATTTTTTGTAAGGATTATCGTGATAATAATGTGAAATGGACCGCAGGAATAGTAAAAAAAATTATTGGAAGGAATTGTTATTTAGTTTCTGTTTGTAATACAACTTTAGTGTGGAAACGTCACATCAATCAAATAAATAAAAGAGAAGTAGTAATCGATGACGTTTCACATGCTAGTACTGATAGTAATAGACCGCAAACCGAAGGCGAAGTAGTAACCGTTGAACCACCAGACATAGGGAATGAGTCGGATAGGGATGATAAAAATAAGTTAATTTCGTCTGATTCGTCTTCCGTTGACAATGATGCGATGGATAAAGACGATTCAAGACCGTTACGTCCACAACGCACACGCAAAATACCGGTTAGGTTAAATTATAATTAATGGTTTTGTTCGTTAATTCGCCGGGAGGTGTGTAATGTACGTTAGGGCGCATGCGTCAAAAAGATATTGAAAGTATCAGATAAAATAAGAGACGATTTTCAACCCTGAGTGTAAAACGCGTAACACGTATTTTAAATAAAGAAGTTAAGTTTGTCAAAGTGTAAATTTAATTTAAAATAAAATCCTAAATACAAATATTACAAGTTTGAAGTCCTATTTTGTTACCATTGATTTTGCTCCATCCGTAGATAAGCCTACACATTTTGTCCAAGTGAAAATGACATTTTGTCATTGAGAAAATCATTTAATACAGTAAAAATACATTTTGCTGTTGTATGAAGTAATTCGCACGAAAAAAGAAAATCTTTGAAGATCTGGTCATCCCACAAAAATCGTGTGAACACCAACATTATAACATTTTTTGATATATCTGTGATGTCATCCAAGTGTAGAGCGTACATGTCACTCATGGAAACTCTAGCCAGCAACACTTCGTCAATGTCAACAGCCATATCAGTAATTCGTCTTTGAACAGTATCGTTAGAAATCGGAACATTACCTATTAGCTTAGTAGCTGAATCACCTAACATTCTCTTGCAGAGAATTATTGCTGATGGTAATATAAATTCCTAAGCGATTGTGTGGTTTTCCCACATTGAGCAACAAGCTGAGTCACTTCATAAGATGTAAGGGTCGCATTTTCATTCACATTGGCATCAGAGTTCTCTTATGTTGGGAATGATGGTGTGATGTTGCCTCTAAGTGAATGTTTGTTTGGGTTTTGGGTTAGGGTTGTCAAACAATCCTTTCTGGTGTTCCTGTGGAATACCTGTGGATTTTACAAGGGTCTTCATTTTCCTTACGATCTTGTCTGTAGGGTCCTTCTTGATCTTCCTGTAGGAGATCGGGTCCGGTAAGTCCATCATTTTGGCGTCATATTCTTCTTTATCCATAACAACGGTGGTATTCACCTTGTCTGCTGATAGATCGGAGTGCTTTCTTTTCACTAACTATCAAGTTGGATTTCGGTGGTTTTGCTGATTTTAATACCCTCGCAACTTCGCAAATTATTTTTTCCTTCGGCACCTTCTTTGGAGCGATTGCGTAATCCAGTCCTTTAGCCATCGTTAATTCCAATGATGAATTGATGACGATCGTTTCTGCTGGTAGACTATTGTTCTTCTTCTTCTGTATCCGGCGTTCCAATGATTCAAACTTCTTGATATGTGTGTCACGTGTCTTCGGAATTCACGATCAGTTTTCTCCATTGCACATTTTAGTCTGTGCACTTTATACCAGTCTTCTCTGGAATGCTTAATCTTCAATTTGAGATATAGTACATATTCAAGCCATTAAAAATAAAGATGGTATGATTTTTTGAATTTGTCAATATTTTGCAAATTTTTCGTATATCTCAACTTTACAGTCTTTTGTTTACGTCTTCATTTCTCGTAATTATTGTATTCCCATCTTTTTAATTTTATGTATTAGCTTTAACACAAATGTTGGAGGTTCAATTTGAGATGTAGTATATGAAGATGTAATCATTCTTTGAATTTATCAATTTCTCGTATATCTCAACATTACAATCTTTTATTTATCTCTTCATTGTAATCCAACCTTAATATTTTTGTACTCAAAGTAAAATGTTTAAACTTCAATTTGAAATATATCACATAGTCTAACCTTAAGAAATAAAAATGAAATGATTTATTAAACTTTTGAATTATTTGATAACTTCTCGTAAATCACACTTTTACAATTTTTTATTTATATCTTTTTTTCTCACAATGATTACAACCCAATCTTATCATCTGTATATATTAAACTAGAATATTTGAGCTTTAATTTGAGATATAACACATTATCCAAATATTAAAAATAAAAATTGTAAAATGACATAATACAAAAAAAATTTTCTGGTTTTCCCACTAAAACTGATCTAGGATTCTTTCTAACATTCTCATATTTTCCAATTCCCATCGGTAACCAAAACTTGGATTGCGGTATTATACACCATTATGCATATTAGGAAAAGCGATAGGTGAAGCTCGAAAAGTTCGAGAATACTTAAACTGCCTCCGTCAAAAGTTTTTCAATTTCGCCACAACTTTTCGGTTGAGGGTTATTAACATTTTTTGTTTATCTCAAGGGCGCGTTTAGTAAACCATGGATAAGCGAAAACTTTTCAAGCAAATTATACACATCAATACTTTCATACGTTTTATAAGAAAATAAATATTGCACAAAGGGCAATAATGAAAAAAATAAAAAGACTCTAACATTTAAATTCTATCCTCGTTGGATTCCTCCACAAATTACACATGCAAATGTGTACCATATTGCGACACGTCATAATTTCTAAACCACTATTCAATTCATTGTTGTGTATTATACATGACAGTAACATTGAGCATTAATACGTAATGAAATAAACGTATCCACGTAAACAATTCAGAAACGTTACTAATAAATTAAAATCGTGCTGCCAAATATTTACTGCCCCACGGAATGTTGCGTGTTCCGTACCGTGAGCAATTTACTAGAACAACAAAAAAACTTTAAAAAAAGTTAAATAATGGAGGTGTGTTTAGAGAAATAAAATCGATACCGTGCTTCGTCGAAAACATTTTTCGGTCTACCACTCAACAAGGACAATTTTTATATACAAAGGGTTATATTAGTTCATCCTTCTTATAGCCAACCAACGGAAAGCTGATCGTTTTTAAGCTTTATAATTTCAAAAAGTAATGAAGCATGGTAGTCTAGCTTAGGGTGGATTAAAAAGTTTTAATAAACCCCTTAATTTTCACGGTTCATTGTCGATTTTAATGATTCATTCGTAAGGTTTTTGTCGCCCCAATTTTACACCGCTTCGTTAAATAAAATTCAACTTTATTAAATTTTTTTATATCCCTAAAATTTCCTTAAATAATACTACTGTATTAACTGCGATTTTAGAACCAATGGAAGTAATAAAACTTTAATAGAATCTTGAGACAAAAATCGATTCCAAATTAACAGTAAATCAGATTGGCAAAAAGAAAGAACGCCGAGCTAAGTTTTAAAAACTCGAGAGTGTGAAATATTATGAAGCGAAACAGGGTCCTCTCCTAGCGAAGACATTGTAATTTTCCGACGTATGAAAAGAAAATTCGACGATGCCGTTGCCATCGTCGGTTATTCCGAGTGAACGGACGGGATCCTACAGAAACGCCTCAGAAACCTATTATGTCTAGTGGTTATTGCTGGGGCGATCCAATAATTCATTTTAACGCGGCGCGAAGTAAGAGCGTGCTCAGATAACTTCCGGTGGGGGTGCGATGATTGCCTTTTAACACCAGCACCGCCTTCGCCAAAGAGACCACATTTCACCAGCCGACAGTGACGACCCTTAGCGGTGCCGTCACCAATTTTGAACTTGCGCGAACACGCCAGAACACGTTTTGGCAAATGGTTCTCAAGGTTATCCTCGCGATGTCAGAACGTTTACCCGAAAATATCCAAAACGTGACTGTGTTACCTGATTTTTACCCTTTCAAAATGGTTTATGTCATTTATATATTTTTTTTTCAATTGAATATTTTGAAATATATAATAAACGTTATATCGATGTTACAAATTCATCAAAACACCATCATTTTCTTCTACGAGTTATGAACGCATAAATGAAGTGTTACGTTAGAAATTATTGATTGCAGTACTTGGAATTAAGGTATCCGAATTATCCAGGTATCCCAGTTCGTTAAAGTTACTACCCACTAACCATCTTACCCTCTTATCCCATCCCAACTAATTAGATTTAGAGAATGCTTGTCATAAATTATATTTAAGGTAGCTGATAGATTAAACCATTTAATAGAATATGCAACTTTTTCTCAATTTTTAAAAAATTTTTGTCTTAATATTAAAGCTGTATAAAAACTAGATACTGTTATGGATGACTGAATACTGAATTTAGAAGCTTGTTGCAAGTAGAAAATAGTACTGCTTATAAAAGACTTCTTGTTGGTTGCGAATTACTGTTGGCTAGATGCTGCTTATGGAAGATTAGATATTGCTCATAGACACTACCAGCAGAAGATTGAATTACTTGCAATAGACTAGATGCTGCTAGTACTAGACCTAAAACTACTACCAAAAAACTATAAACTACAGATTATGTCTAGGTACTGTTGACAGAAGACTAGACACTGCTTTTCGATGTATAGATATTGGGAATAGAAGATTAAGTACATGGATGAAAATGCTTGCTCACACCGATATGTGGTTGCAAATGGAAGGATATTTTTCATTGCCTTGTCTCCAAGTGCATTGTAGTCTTTGCGTACTGTTGCCCAGAAGTCTGCATTTTTTTCACCATTAAAAATGTTTTTCGTCGTCCCACAGATAAACAAGTCCACAAGCTGATCATGCTCTTTTTCTGCGAGAAGTTGAATATTTTCTATTCCTTGACAGCCGAAGGGATTTTGAATCCAACTATCGTTTGGGTCAGGTTCTGGAAAATACCCCCTAAAAGTAGTGGCTAGGACCAAAAAATTATAAACTACAGATTATGCCTAGGTACTGTTGACAGAAGACTAGACACTGCTTTTCGATGTATAGATATTGCGAATAGAAGATTAAATACAGCTTTAGATTAAGTACAGGCTAATCTTTTGCAAAAAGTTTAGGCCTTACAAAAGGCTAGTTTATTACTTGTATACAGACAAGCTAAAGATAATAACTCAATACAGTTGGCAAAAGACTACGTACTGCTTATAGAAAACTAGATATTACCAAGAAGATTGATTATTAGTGAAAAATCTTCTTGCAGAAACTAAATATTTCTAGCAGTAAAGACCACAATACTATGCTCTGTTAAGAAAAAATGAATTGTTGATTGCAAAAGTCTGAATTACTTGCAAACGGCTAGATACAGTCTGTAGTAAATCTAATACTGCTTGTAGAAGACCAATCATTACGTTCAAACACTGTGACTTATCTACAAAAAGGTATAAATTGCAGATTATGCCTAAATATTGTTAGCGGAAGACTATACACTATTTCCAGAAGTATAGATAATGCTAATAAAAGACTAGTATTTTCAGAAGACTAGATACTGCTGTAAGTCAGCCTAATACTGATTGTAGAATACTAGTTATTAAAAGAATACACACTACTTTCAGAAGTATAGATATTACGAATGGAAGATTTGATACAACCTGCAGATGACTAGTTTACTTCCAGAAGACTAGATACTGCTGATAGTTAACTTAATACTGCTTATAGACGACTAGATATTACATCAAACACTAAGAGTTGCTTACAGCTTACTATATGCAACAAATAATTACTAAATGCTGTTGGCAGAAGACTATAAGCTACTTATAGAATTGTAAGCATTGCTAATGGAAAATTAGCTAGTGCTGGTAGTTAACAAATATTTGGAAAAAGTATAGGTCTTGCAGAAAGGTAGTCATAGCTTGCATGCAGATATGCTAAAAATAATAACGAACTGCGGTTGCAAACGACTGGATACTGCTTATAGAAAACTAGATATTACCTGCAAAAGATTGAATTACTGGTAAGAAATCTGTATTCTTGTAGAAAGTACATATTTCAGGCAGTAAAGGCTAGAGCTAATTACAGAAGTCTGAATTACCTGCAAACGTTTATACACAGCTGGTAATAAATCTAATAGTGCTGGTGGAAAACCAATTATTACATTCAAATGCAATGCCTTGCTTACAAAAACCTATAAACTACATATAATGCCTAAATACTATTGACTGAAGATTAGACACAACTTTTAGAAGTTTAGATAGTGCGAATGCAAAATTCAACCTAATACTGTTTATAGAAGACTAGGTATTATATTCAAATACTAGATTTCGCTTGCAGCTTACTATATGCAACAGATAATTACTAAATGTTATAGGCAAAAGACTATATACTACTAATAGAAGAGTAAGCAGTGCTAATGGAAAACTAGATAGTGTTGGTAGTTGGCTAGTTTTTGGCAAAAAGTATAGCTCTTGCAAAAGGCTAGTTATTACATGCATGCAAATACTCTGCAATACTATTGGCAAATGACTAGATACTGCTTATAGAAAACTATTAATATCTGCAGAAGATTGATTACTTGTAAAAAAATCTATATTCTTGCAAAAATTAGATATTTTTGGCAGTGAAGACTAGAATACTATGCTTTGTTAAGAAAAAATTAAACCAAACGACTAAATACTGCTGGTGGTTAACTTAATACTGCTTATAAAAGACTAAGTACTATATTAAACACAAGGATTGAACGCTAGGCATTGCTAATGGAAAATTACATAGTGCCCATAGTTAGCTAATCCTTTGCAAAAAGTACAGACCTTGCAAAAGATTAGTCATAACTTACATGCAGATATGCTAAAGATAATGACTAAGTACGGTTGATAAAAGTAATCTAAAATAAAGTATAATAATAAAATACTGCATATAAAAGTAAAGCAAATATAAAGTAAATATTTCTGGCAGATACTAGACTACTATGTAACTAAAGAAAAAATTAAATGCTAGCTGGTAGTAAATCCAGTACTGCTTGTAGAAGACCAGTCATTACCTTCAATCACTATGACTTGCTTACCAAAAGGTATAAATTACAGATTATGCCTGAAATATTGTTAGCAGAGGACTATACACTACTTCCAGAAGTATAGATAATGCTAATAAAAGATTAGATACTGCCTGCAGAATACTGTATTATTTTCAGAAGATTAAATGCTGCTGTTAGTCAGCCTAATACTGGTTATAGAATACTAGTTATTTGCAAGCAGTACAGCTTTGCTTGCAGGTAACTGCTATGTATCTGCTACAAATAATTACTAAGTACTGTTGGTAGAACCCTAGACCAGCAATTCTCAACCACTGCTCTGACGGACCAGCATCAGTCCGTAAGGAAATTAGACCGGTCCATGGACAATTTTGGGCTTTTCAAGACTCATTTTGACTGTAAGTAGTCAGAAAAATTTTTTGTTAGCTCTGAACACTGAAATATTTTATGCCAACTGCCACTAATGTTTTCTAAACGTAACAAAAAAATGCTAAACATTATTTGCGTTGAATTCATAGAACAAACCTGATTTGTTTATGTATCAAGGTGATAAGTGTACCTACTGGGCATTATGAGACCTTACCGTTCAGTGTATGGGAGACGTATATAAGCAAACTTGTTTAAACACGATTGATCACGTTTACCGACTGTATAACTGGTTTTCTTTAAAAGCAGACTGATGATATGTAATTATTTGATGAAATTTTGTATAACTGGATTGCGCATCATTATTTTGATCTTTTATTGTTTTCTAGTCACTATTTCTTAACTTATTTATGTTACATTGTTTCCTTATTTATTAGCCTTATTTTTGTCAGTTCATTCAAGTTTTGTATTCAAGAATAATTGTAGTCAATTGCGCCAGATAGTCACCTAAATGCCAGTTTTTTTGTATTATATGTGACAACCTCCATAAATGTAATTATAAATATGTTATCTACACATTTTATCTTACATATGTATGACGCCATATGTATATGTGTAAAACTCTTATGAGTAGTTTATTTTTGGCATTTATCGAGTAAACATGGTTTGTGTTTTTCTGTTTTCTTTTTCACTGCTTTTTGCCCTATTCACTTATCTTACTTTATACCAATTGAAATGTACGGAATAACTGACGAAGTGTATGAAATCTTTGATAGAATCTAAAGGAGGAAACGATTTTCTAGACTGCCAAGAGACTGGCAGTCGGGTAGACGAGAAGGCAGACGGGCCGCGTTTTTTTTTGCGAGGATGAAAAAGATGATCTATTCCGAGATAATGAAGCTGACAGTTACAATAAAGAAGAGGAAGTTGTCGAAGGACAGGCGGTTTGGATGAAAAATCTAGCGGTCAGGTACCGTTTGCATGCACACAATATTCCGGTTTCGACAGATGTGGTCATAGCCCGGTTATACAGTAATTTTTTATAGTCTAATCAACATTCATCAAACAATTTGTACTGCAAAGATGGCTCTAAATCTAATTGTTTACGAAAGCTACTCTTCCGCTACATTCGGTTTGACAATGGAAACCGACCCGAGTCATCGACGACCCTTATATGATCAATTAAACATCAATTTGACTAGCAAAGAAGGAACAAAAGAACTGTTCGTGGTACGAACAAAACCAGTCTATGAAGAAAATTTCTCTCTGCCATAGCTGTGCTGCTGAAAAAGCATGAATTATGCCAATTTAGAAAACTATTCAGTAACCATTAAATAAATCAGTTAAAAGTTAAATTGTGCCATACTAAAATAATAATTTTACTAAAGCATTCCAACTGCCCCATCCTGTTAAGAGACCACCCCCAATATAATAAGATATATGTTGGTTATAATATTGGGTGTCGTTAAGAGAGACCCAATAGCAGTTTTCCATTTGACACCTAGGTGGTCAAAAACGTAACAACTGACCATGGCTTATGGGCCTCTCGAGGCTGAGAAAAGTTGAGAAACTCTGCCCTAGACGATGCTTATAGAAGTGTAGGCATTGCTAATGAAAAACCAGATTCTTCTGGTACTAGACTAGTCTTTTGCCCGGAATGTCAGTCAATTATTATTGATAATTAATTATTTATTATTGATAAATTATTGATAAATATGAAAATTAGACATTACCTGCAGAAGATTGAAATTATCTCTGATTGCAAAATCCACCAGACCTGCTGAAATTGTGTCTAGATGTTGTTAACACAAATAACTAGTCATGTTAAAAATTTCACTTACACAAAAATAGACTCTACCTGCAGAAGACAATGTTACTTAAAATATATCTGAATTCTTACAGAAAATGTAACTATCTGGACTAAAGTTTTATGCACAGTTAAGAAAACATCAGATAATGATTACAAATCCACCAAACCTGCTGAAATTATTTCTAGAGATTATTAATCGTTTCCTTCCGCCAGAAAACTAGATATAGCTTACAAAATACTATGTTAAATAGACATTTTAAATATTTTCTTTAAAACTTTATTTTATGAAATTCTCGGTTCTATATTTTAGCATAATGGATCAACTCATATATAATAACTTGGCAGAATTAACATCATTATTTAATACGATAAGAACTGTTTCCACCTAACTCAAGTTGCCATAGATCATTTGACATAGTATCTGATCATTGCTGGTTTTCTGCTGTTCAGAAAATTTGGCAATAAAATTTTATGTTTTCAAGTGTAATGTAACCAAAATCTTTACAATTATTTTTAATTGTCATATAAATAGTGTCCTTATGATAAACACGCGGGTGTAACATTAAGTCAACATAAAGGATTGTTGATACTGTGAAGTTGTTACAAAGTTCGTCAATTATGGAACAGCTTTAAATTTCAAAGCTTGGTAAACTGCACGAAAGGAATTCTTGAAATCCATCGATTCTCAATTGAATAAGTGCTCGAGGAAGGACTTTGATATGATAAAATAGTCCACGAGACGGAAGATTTATTTTTCCACATGTTTTGGACTTAAAATTACTTTTTAAAATCGATAACTATTTACTTGGAAATAGTTCTTATTATTGTTTGGACAAATATTTTCTTAAGTAGCATTGAATATAGAGCAATTCCATGACCTGAAACATAACACATATCGTGTTTAATTTAGACACCGTGTTTTGTTTGTACACAGAAACTTCGTTGTTGTTATAAGGAAAACCGCATAATCCCAGCGATTGCTGTAACAAGATCTAAATCCTTGTTACCAGAAAGTCAGTTCTGCGAAATAAGGTCGATTGCAAAACAACGTAGACCATACAACATCAGAGGTATCGTACACGCTCTCGAAGCAAGACCGTTTTCCAGCCATATGACTAGAGAAATACATATTTGATGGGACCTTGTGTTTATCCAGAGCGTTGTCCCGGTTGATTAAGCCGCGTGAATTATGCATGAGGAAGGCACGTTCTCGGTTTGATACGTTTGCATTGGTCCAGATGAATTTTCTATGCGCATGTTCAAATTCCGGTTTTTGCCATAGAACCCTTTAGGTTATAAAACGTGTATATGAATTCTAGCACTTTGAAACTTTATTGCAGTAACCCGAAAATTTTTATTAATAAATATGACTTTAACGTTAATTTATTACAGCACTTTTTTACAAAAAAAACTGAATATACCTGATACGTAAAAAACCCATTTTTAAATATGTGAAAAAGCTTGGCAATCGAGAAAATTTATAGTTCCTCTCGTGCGAACTAAAACCGTACGTGCGGTTGGGCAATAAATTGCAATAGGAAATGGTTGTGAAAAAGGCAGCTTAAATGAAGATGTATGTCTTCGAAACGCACGCCCAATTAGAATCTGTAAATGTAGGAATATGCCAAAGAACGTTCAACTGTAAATTGCGACGAGATTACTTCAATACTCAAAGAGGTTTTTTTAATTAAAAACGAGGGTGCTTTACAGAACTCCATATTAAAAAGGATATTACTTCAATAAACGTAAAAATTTCCTTTATTATTTGTTATATTTTTTTTTGGGGGAATTTGCTAAAAAAATGCAATTCCACTTGATTGGTTGAAATTGAAATTTAAAATTGATATAAATAAAATCCTCATGAAAACCAACAAGAGTTCGAACAACCATTTCTAGACGAAACATAGAAGATTCAAGGGGACTTTAGCATATTTACCGCTATTGCCGCCATTGAAACTGTTGGAAGTGTTGAATATTCAGCTGCAGGTCCCGCTTTATATTCTCTCTAGTAACTACTTCCGTACCAAAATCTTTAATATTCAACGTCGCAAGCAGCAGTCCCATCCGATATTGAAAATTTGTGTTTGTACGAGGAAGGGAATTCTCGCGAATTTAATTAGAGTGGAAGAAAAATATTTTTCTATGGGTTCGCTAAGTAATCAACGAATCTGAAATGACTTTATTATTCTTTTCGCATAACAAAGTCATGAATGTTTAATTTGTGAAATAAAACGATATAACATACAATAATTATTTAGAAGTGAGACGTTTTGGGTTAAATACGAATCGTCTTTGTTCTATATCTAATACCAGTTCTATTGTTAGTTTAAAAACAATATGCTATAAAATAAAGCTGAGAAACAACTATCAGTAATTAATACTAGCACTGAACTAACACTTAACCTACAAGTAGAAGAATATCAGGTGCGGCATCTGAAACTGCACGTATTAAAATTACCAGTCTTGCTACCCCTTTACGCTTTAATTAGGGTATCAAAAGAAAGCATATTGAATATTCCTTTGTATAACAATGGAGGTCTCTTTACACATTAATTAGTGTCTCAAAATAAGTTACCGGTCTTCACTTTCCTTCATATTACGGTCAGGGTTTCTTCGCGCTTTAATTGGGATCTCAAATAAGCTACCTGAACGACACTTTTAATAGACTGTATTCCTGACAGTAATCCGATCATTCGCTAATCCAAACGTCTAAAAACCAAAAATAAAATTAAGGGATTTTATTTTTTAGTTAATTTAATGATTGATGTTGCAAGCCATAATTATTTATTAATTTAAGAGAATAATACAAAGACTTCTTACTCCTTGGGATAAAATTTTGATCAACGAATTCGGGATATTGCAACAAAGAAAAGAGTTACAACAGCAGTTCAAAAGAAGATTTCCAATTATTTTCATTCTGTTTATTAAAGCTGTGCATGTATGTACACCATTTACGTATTTATTCAGTATGTCTCCGGATCGAGTTATAAAGAGAAAATAAACTGTATTAGTGATTTTCAAGTTTATCTCAAGCTTATCACGTATACTGTTTCGGATATGTTCAAATCACAAATCACAGGAATTTTATACTTTATCTATAAAAGTTAAGTAATTTTTCCATTCTTAAATAAAAATTGGACTATTGTCTAAATCGATAATTTATTCCTGTTCAATTTGTGATATGTAACCATAAAATCTATAAAATTAAGTTCTTCCATACATTGGACTTCCATTAAACTTAGAACTAAAAACATTTCAATTGTTTTAGTTCTAGATGTAGTGTTAGCTTTAGTGTTGGTATTAGCTCTACTTTTAGTTATTATTTGGTTTCAGATTATTGTATATTTGTATCCAACTAAAACTACAACAACCCTAGACCTAGAACGACAAAAATTCGGCTTTAATTGTTGGTTAACTCTAAATTATTTTGAATTATTCTGGAATTAAAAGTATTACTAATACCAGGCTACATCCCAGCTTCAGAACTAACTTCAGAACTCTTTCTAGTTCTAGGTCTAGTATTAGTTCTGATGCTAGGTTGCGTTGAGTTTGGTTCCGTCTTAAGAGACGTGCCGCTAAACCCATATGTTTCTAGTTCTAGGTCTAGTGTTAGCTTCAGCGTTGGTCTCAGCTTTAATTTAACTGCTATTCGTTTTTAATTATTGTATACTTGTGTCGAACTGAAACTAGAACCAACACTAGACCTAGAACTAGGATGTTTGAATCTTTCTAGTTCTAGGTCTAGTGTCAGTTCTAGTTTTAATTTTGTTTAGTTGTAGTTTGTTTTAAATTTTTCTCGAACTAAAAGTGTAACTAATACTAAAACCAAAAACATTAGGATTTAGCCGTCTTAAGAGACGTACAGCTATCCCTAATGTTTCTAGTTTTAGGTCCAGTGTTAGTTCTAAAGCTGAGTTGTAGGCCTAATATTAGTTATACTGTCAATTCCAGAAAAATTTTAAACAACCAAGTACTACATGATATGCACCTATGTAAGTATCCGTACAATTTGATAATCCGAACCACCTTGATTCCCGAACCGAAGTTTAACTATATTAACTTTTTTCTTAGATTTAAGATTTGATACCAAAATACCACATTGCGGATTTATAGCCATTCCTTTGTGTCCTCCACTTCTCATACAATGACGATTTTTTTCTTTGTGCATGAGTTTGGCGCTTTAAAATAATCGATAAACTCGCGCGTCTTCAACTAGAACAGATTCTCATTCAACATCTCGGCCAGCTTAAAATAAGTACAGTTTATTTTGAAATTAAACATTGAAACTCTAAACAAAATACAAGCAAAACTATTAAACGTATATACGAACCAATTAATTAAAAGTCAATTCTGCAAATTTACTGTCAAACAATGTTATTGATACGATACCCCTTCTTTCGGATTTAATTGTAGCCACCCTAATATTGTTATCTGGGTGGACGTCGATGATGACTCCAAGTAACTATTTTGGAAGACTCCAAGTGACCGCAGGGGTGGTAAGAGGGCTGTTTTCATTTTTTACTAATACCAAATCACCTGGTTTGGCTTAGCAACATGACTTTGTAAATAACCAATACTTTCCAGAACTGTTGCGTAATATGTTGTGTCTTCATCAACACCAATTGATTGGTATTGCAGTCCAACTTTCAGGTAAAGGTTGTAGTTAACTGCTATTCAAAGAATGCTCAGGAGTGAGAGGAATGTGATTATTAGGCCGTCACTTATGAGACAAATGTTCCAAATATTATTAAATTCATCAAAATTCAAATGACAATTTCCAATATATACCACTAAAATGTTCGTACAATCTCGAAAGCTCATTTCTAGCACCCACGAAATTTGTTGTGTTGTCAGAATATATTTCTAAACAAAGACCTCCCCTTGCAGTAGCTCTTTCAAAACTTGCAGAAATGCAACAATTGTAAGGTCTGACAACAACTCAAAGTGCTTGGCTTTGATGGATAACTACACAAATATACATAAATAAGCCTTAATCAATCTTGTGCCATGTGTGAGTCTATCTCAAAATCTAGGCCAGTCACAAGCCACAAGCAAATTGTTGATTAGAACTTACTCCGTCACGCAATGAATATTCCATTTTATAACCATAAGTTTGTGAATGAGTTCTGAAACAAGTATTACATTCCTTTATTATTCTTCTTGCTAAAGATTTGCCTCTGACAGGCCAAAACCTCTCTCGGATTGTTTCGGAGATGCGTAAATTTTTGTTGATGTGGCAATATATACTGATGTTTCTTTTCATAAGCATGGTTCATATTAGTTAACATGACATCTACTTGTAGAATGCCATTTTTGTATAAGAACGGACTTAACGGTAAAAGAGCACTTTCAGTAAATATTTTGTATTTAATCTTTCTATTTTTGTAACGTCTAATTTCCCCTTGTTTTAATGCTTTGCATTGTTAATAAATCGTAATATGTAAGCAAAAACATTCACGAATATGTCCATTAGACACTCGTTCTCTTCGTATTTTAGCCAAGAAAGTCCCTTAATCCACAATGTGGACGTAGCAATTTCAGCAGTAATCTCGTGATATAATGTCTGCCGAATAATCACCAGACTTCAGTTGATGCCAGTCATTTGTGTTTTAATTCGATTGAATTACTGATACTATTAGCGACAAATATATTCAACTGTGTACTAGTTCTAGTAATCCAGTGGAATCTGTCCAACAAATTTCTTGATCAATTTTCAACAACATTGATTCTCTTACGTTTCTTATCCTCTCTCTACTCAACTCTTAAGTCCTGCTAATGTTAGTAGTTGTAGTAGTTTTAATTGGTGCGATTTTCGACTGGACACAAATAGACGTACGTCAAAATTTCCAGTTATATTCTTTGTTCGAATGTATAGACATGCACTGTATGCTCTTTCACTGGCGTCAGAAAAACCATGATGTTCAATTTCAATCAGATTGTCTCCCAAAACACTTTCTGGTTTACATATAGCTTTACATATAGCTTCTAACCAAATTTCAAGTATTTCTGTAACTGGAACTTTATTCTACTCGGCACCACTTTGCCATAACTTTTGCAAAATGATTTTTGCTCGATCATCGTTGTGTTTCGATCGAAAACAGAAAAGCAAACACAAAAGATCGAAAAGTCGCAATATGGTCGAAAGTATTATTTATTTATTTATTAAGTATTATTTTATATTTTACCTTGTATACACTTTCTGACTCACAAATGCTGTTTGAGCTCCATTTACTAACTTTAAATTAAATTTTCCAGAAGCAAGAATTTCTGTCACTCGTCGTAAGCAAGTCGGTGGCATAAACGTCCTAACGCTTTATTTCTACGATCACGAGGTCAGATTGTTCAATATCATCAATATCACTCGAAAAAATCTCTGATTGCGAAAAAGGGTGCACTGCCATATCGTATATGCTACCGTATTTAACTGAAATGATTCTATCGGTTAATGTTTCCTGTTTCTCCAAAAAATTAATTGAGAAATGCGATGTTCAAGCGTTATTAACACTTGGTGATACACTTTCAAGATATCAGCGGATAACATAAAACGGTGCCGTCAAAATTTTAACATTATAGAAAAAAGATCATTTTGTATCGTTGGACCCACATATGACGTATTATTTAATAACAAACCATTGTGTGTCTTGGCTGACGCATCAAACACTACTCTTATTTTTTTTTCAACATATAACAGCCCTTTTCTGAGTCAATTTCTGTTTCATCGATCTTGGTCATATGATTCAAATTTACATAGTCTTTCATAAAGTTTTTGGACTGTTGTTTCACAAGTGGATTTTTATCCAATCTTCGTTCTAAGCTTTTAAATCTCTCCAACGCTTGTTCTCTCGATTGACCGATACAATTTATTTTATAGTTAAATGGTATTTGGACATCAAAACTTCCATCTTGGTATCTGTTAAATATGTTCGCAAATTGACTTTCACATATTTGTCCTTCACTTGTATAATCACATGAGGGACCCAATATCCACTCTAATTTTGTTACATACAAATCAGTTCCACATTTATTTTTTATATTTGCACCCAATAAAATGTCAATTTCTCCACCAAGTGGAACTGTGGTTATATGATGCAAAATTACATAAGTCACTTCCTACGTGCATCTTTGTGTTTGACTTTCAATTTTTACAAAACATTATGAAACTTTTACACCGAATTGTTTATTCCAACTATATTCGACTTACTATGAATTTTATTAACGTTCAATTCCTTTGCTGCTCTTTGAGTCATGAAACTCAACTGACTGCCAGTGTCCGGCAAAGCACTAAATTTACATGGTCTATTAAATTTGTCACGAATTATGATCAGAGCGGTCGACAAAATGACATACGATAAGTACGGAGGCTTCCACGACCGGTGACTATTATTAGATCTAAAACTAGAAACATTCAGGTTTTGGTGGTTCGAAGTAATTCATTTCGAATCAGTTCTGAAATAGGTTGCAATATTGCATTCGAATTCGAATTTAGATCTAGTATTAGTCCTAGTAATAGTTCTGGTGATAATTCTAATGTTAGTGCTAGTGTTAGTTGTAATTTTTCAAAATGATATACCGCTTGCCATCAATTGTTCATTTCATCGTGTGTGATATCGTTTGGAACAATTTCACCATTTATTTTCCAGAATCATTGACACCCAATAATGTAAAAACGGGTAATGACTTTTGAAACACTCTCTGCAACCCTTTGACTGACAGGATTTGACTTCATGTCCAAATTTTAATCAATTAAAACAGGGACAGTTTTTTGATTTCTTCTTGTCGGTTTTGAGAAGACATTTTTAAAAAAATTCTCACATTTGTATACTTTTAGTCATTGCTGTAGTAGACCTTATACTGTGGTCTAATACATGTAGCTTCTAAGATTTCACTCAGTAGGAGGTCTTTTCAAAAATATTCTTAAATGCTCAATGCTGGGTAACTCATTTTCTACATCGAATTCTTGCCATTTTTTCTTCAGCTCGAATCAGTGTCACGAAAGTATCGCATAACTCGATCCATTCTGCGTAATTGCCACAAAATGTTAAAACATATTCTCATTTTACAACAGGGCTTTCTTCACACACACAATAAGTTACCTGTCTTAAGAATTTTTTACACTTTAATTGACGTTTCAACAGAAAGCAACTTATCTCAATATAATTTCATGCTTTAATTAGAAGTTTCTTCATGCTATATTAATGTTCAGCAATAACAATACGGTGCTGAATAACAATTAAAACTATCACTGACAATAACACGAAAACTATCTTAGAACTTGTTATATTTAACTCGGCCATCACTAACAAGACCTATCTTGAATCATTCTAAGTCTAGATTGTGCGTAATTTCTACTTTTAATTGCATTAATATTTTTAGCCGTGAGCACAACATCTATCGCGTAATTGTAGCGGTGTTACCGAGTACAAAAATAATAATTTATCACCACAATCCACCACGCCATGATAAATTACAGCTTGTGTTTTAAAAAGTGCAGCAGAAAAACCTAGAATTATACGAGTACCCAAAGAAAGCATATTAATTATCCTTGCTCCATCCAGATAAAAAAGTTCACTTATTAATTTCTTTATTCAACTTTTTAAGCGTCTTTAAATAGAAGCGGTACAAGGGAAGATTATAAGTTTTTATTATTCTCAACGGACGAATGAAAGTTCCCCTTTCGGCCCTCATAAAATTTATACCAAAACAATGCTTTCGACCACTCCTTGGCCGCGAGAATTACTTCCACTATTAAACTTGGTAATTAACAAACGTTTTTAACTGCCGACGAAGATAAAAAATGCACGTAACGGGTGCATTAGCTCTGGTTTGTTTGAATTTCGTTTAAATAGAGATGGGAATGAATTTTTTGCTAACAACAAGAATTAATTAATACTGCTTATTTAACAAAAAATAAAATACGATTTTTGCAAGGGTTAATAAATAAAATTAAGTCTTGTAATAACCGAACAGGACGTAACCCTGCGTGATAATTAGACTTTGTTTGGTAAATTAGCATTTCGCGGTTCACTAATGACCAATAAATATCAGCTTCGACGAAACATAGCCCCAAAATCCGTACTCACTGGCCGTAATGATTATGGCTTTGTCCGAAAATGGTACATATGGAGTTATTAATTCCAATAAATGTATACACATCTAACAGTACTCCATTTCATTCCATATTAGTAAAGCAATAGAAATTTATGAATTACCCTCGCAAATTGCCAACATTTAATTTGGTTGAATGTAAAATTACAGGCGTCGTTGCCTATTTGCAACGGGTTTGTCACAAAACGGGTTGGAAAACGCGTTTACAAGTCTACGAGGTGGGATGGGGCAATTTAACAAGAAGTAGCCTCCAGCCCAAAGTGTTGTAACTATTACAGCTTACCCCGTAAGAAATTTGCATAGGGAACGGTCCTTGTCGTGGAACTTGAGCGAACTTCTCGTCTAGCTCTTAACAGGAAGCATTGAGACAATTTTCCATTCAAGGTAATAAATCAAGTTCGCCAAGTACCTCGGAAAGTTTCGAACTACACAACTATCGGAAGAAACAAATAATTTGCTAGTGTCAGTTGCATTAAATCGTTTTGAACTAAATTATTAATTTGTAGGAATTATTAAATTGATGTATTTAACGGAAACTGTTAGACAAATCCAAATACTTATTAGGGAGCAATTAAGCATCCAGAACAATTTTACCTCGTTTCCGAAGCCGAACTCCCAACCGCCGTATATCAAACGGCGTTAGAGAACTTCGAATGTCCCCCGCAATATCCCAGAAGTGACGTTGATGGGTTCCGATAGTTCCCCCGTGTCGACAATTATTTAACTTCGATCAATAACTCCAGCGCATCAATTACCAACATGTCAGATGGGGTTGTTAGATCTGTTTAGATAATCATCAAATATTCATTTTTAATAACATTCTCCTTTGGTTTTAAATATTGCGGAGAAATTTTTGATGAAAAATACCCTTTAAGGAATTTCCTTGAGGGTTCGAGGGAAGAATGGCCCACTCTAGTGTACCAATTATCCGTTAATTAGGCTAATCGGGCTCTCTTCCGGCCCGACGGATTAACTCGAGAAATCTGGAAAAATCATTGCGGCTCTTCACCTTATCTCCTCGCCCATTATCCAATTGAAATATTGCTTTTGCTAGCCTTTTTAAATCGGAGATTTTCCGTACTAATGAGGCAATCTTTCTGAATTCGTTTTAAAAATCTTTTAAAACGTTAAATTAATGTAATTGTTAAAAATTAAGATTTCAACGAAGAGAAATTAAATATTATTTAATCATTTGAACAAAAAAGAGCTTCTTAAGCAAATGAGATTGATTTATAGAAATGATTCCTTAAAGAAATTGTTTGAAAACCTTTTCACATAAATTAAGCCAACTCACTTTGAAGCAAAATAGTTAAGTAGTAACTCAATCAAAATCTAGTTAGGAGAATAACCCAGATAGAATAGGTTAACACAGCTCTATAATAATTTGACAACGTTATCTGTCTCTAATCTGACATAACACAACGCAACAAGTAGCCGATCCCAACTTCAAAGCAAACCATCTTAATACAGACCAGAACAGGATAGGCACCTCCAAAGCAGGAAAACTTAAGAACTTAAGAAACCAATTCTAAAGTAACCCAGCAAGTGCAGCTCAACAAGCTAATCTAACTGCAGCAAATTTTTGACCCCCCAAAATAATAGCTGAAAAGAAGTGTCGAGTTTGCACTTCCATTCAGCGATTATTTTGAATTCAATGTAGCGTAAGCACTATTTTATTTGACTTATTACATGTATTAAAAATACATGTATTATTTATATTGCAAAATAAAGTATTTACATAAAAGTAAAAGTGTGCTAATCACATATCTTACATATAATTACTGGGTGTTCACCACATACATATTTTTTACAACATCCACAAGTTGTTCTTGTTTTCTGTTTTTTGAAGATGGACAAACATCACATTTCCTCCTCTTTCTTGACATCACAGAACATGCTTCAGCCGTAGCTTCTTCATCTTCTTCTGGTTCTTCCTGGTTTTTGTATTCTGCTAGATCCTTTCCTAGCTCAATTAGAAACTTCTTCTTTTTTTGAAATCATGAGCTAAATTAGGGTTCAAGAGTTTCCATAGGATGTATGCGTTCTTGGCGCTGATGTCTATCCTGTTATAAAAAACGACAAGCAGCCATCTCCTTGTCATCCTTTTCACGGTGTGTGATCGTGTTATTTTGTCCATGTTGTCCACGCCACCCTTAGTTTTGTTGTAGTCCAGAATTACTTAAGGTTTCCTTGTTTGGCCATTAGCAACAATTTTATCACTGTGCAAAGTACTCAGCAACGTTACTGGTTTGTGTTTCTTTGGACAATACGAAATAATCATAGCATCGTCAGTAAAATCAAAGTGCCTGGAAAACACTTAACGATTTTTTGGATCAACAAATGAAGATACCAACTCGGGCTTATTTTTACGAATCGTACCAACGTAATGTTAAGTTTCTTAATAAAAAATAATTTGCAAGATTGTCGCAAGTCACATTTCTGCCAAAGTGTTCTATTTCTTCTATTAATCGTTTCATAACCCTTTCACCTCGGTTCTTGTCTCTTTCGTTGCCCTGCTTTCCAGGGTAAATGTCCAGTTTCCATGCATAGGTTGCTACACTATCGCAAATGGCTCAAAATTTTACCCCATATTGTCCGGGTTTTGATGGAGTAGTATTGCCTAAAGTGGTATCTGCATCTATAGGCAATATATGTATATGTATACACCAATTTGGAACATACGCATCTCGCAAATTAGTGTTCCACAACTCAAGCATTCCCGTATTGGTGTTATTTTGTATTTCAATTGTATATTTCAACCGTTGTTTATGCTCCACAGTTGTGTTACATCCGAATACAGCCTATTTGTATCAAAACTCTAATAAGTTTCTTCAATTCTTGTATATCCATTATTTTCCAATTTTTGCCGTTAACAGACTTTTCTTCTTTATTTGTCCATATTAGGATAATTTCAAGAAAAGGTTTACGAAATAAATAAAAAAGAAGAAGCAAAAATTGTACACTACCAATTTCACGATTTCGAACCATGTTCTCGTAAAATATTGTGTCGTGGTTGTCTTCCGCCATGATGTAAAATTTTATCTTGGTACCAAACGAATTGTTTGTTCTTGGATATAAAAAAATTAACTCCAGCCGGATTTATGTTGTGGTCATCATCACTGTTCTCACCAGATTCTTGGCTATCTGATTCTTCTGCTGCGCTTGTATCATTTCCATCAACGAAGCCCTCGACTGCGTATCAGCTGCTATTGCCTAGAGATAGTGAAACAATTATCTGGCAATTGATAAAAAATTATGCTATAATATGAAGTCGCACATCACAAGCGAACAAAATATAAATTTTATCTTATTAACAGTATCAAAGTAAGTACACGAATTCGTCAAGCGCTAATGCATTGAACTAAAATTAGAACCAACTTAGTTCTAATTTTAGTTCAATTAACACCGATCGCGAAAGCCTTCGCACTTACACTAATGCATTGTTCACAACATGTGGCTGTAAATACGTAAAGTCGCCAAAATCGGTATGATAAAGGGACCTTCCCTTTCTGTATGCACCAGGAAATGCAATGTAGAAGCCGCGGGAAAGTTCAGAATTTATAAGCGAACCATTTTTTGTAAAATAAACTTACTTTACCAACATTTACACAGTAAACGACTTAGGTCCGCCGGAGCCGGTTTGTATATTACGAAAGTATTCTTATACTACCAAAATCGTAGGTTATAAAATAATTCCTTTGTCATAATTTTGAGGCCATAAGTCGTACTTAAAAAATCTATTCATATCAGTAAAATAACACAACCACAAGTAATAATAAAACAATGGTTAGAAACCGTTTCAGGTGTATTGAACTCGTACGATAGTCGTAGGGTTAAAGTGAGTATAAAGGAAACAAATGCAACTATGTAACAATGTAGTCAAAAGTAATCTGACTCTAAAGAATTTGATCCCAATCCAACCCATCCCCAAAGCAAACCAATGAAATTATATGGAATTTCTTTATGTTGCACACCTGATACCCGACCCCTTTTCTTCTCTCCTTATGACACCCTACTTTTCTCTCTCTTCCTTCTTCTCCGTCATCACAACCTCTCCGATGAAATCCTCTATCGCCGTCCAGTTTTTTTTTGCTTTCTACCATCGTCATAATACTGTTTTCGGGAGTAGATAATTAGTTTGTCCACCTTTTTCACTTACCGCTTACCACAGTGGAACAACAAGTGCTCTATGTAGATAGACTCATTTATACTTATGAAGGTAACTTTTGCAACACCGGTGGTCACCGATAAATTGACAGACGTGGTAATTTGTTTTGCCCCATTTACTTTTTATTCGTACTGATATATTTAGCACCAGTCTCGTGAGCCAACCCGTTATCTTACTGTTATTTTCTCATCTTCTCCGTCATTCCGCTTCAATCCTCTTATTTTGGACCACTCTATCCCTATTAACAAGTGATATTGGGAACATATCACCTAATAATTACAGAGTAGCATTCGAAGTGGTCCTGTATGCGCTATGTAATGTCTGGCAAAATACATTTTACCCATCCAGCCTTGCCAGCATCTACAGTCCATCTATTCCTCGACTCATCTATCAACCTATCAGTATTTCTTGCAATATCTACATCTTGGCATCCTTTCCAAACTAATAAATTAATTGGCAATGGTCTCCCTATAACTAGAAGAGCTTCAATAAATATAGTCCTATATGTACTAATAACTTTGATTACTAATAGCCTTTGCAGTCTTATACCTTATTCAACATGTTTTTTAACTTTTATGGCGTCTCTCCAACCTCTACAAGCGTACAGTACTTATGACCATACCACAAATCTATATATAATTAAATTATAATATATATATATATATATATATATATATATATATATATATAATTCTCCTTTTCTAGATTAGTTACTAGATTTTACATATCCTGTTACAATAATTTCGACTTCTCCCCAATTTTTTCTACTTTTCATTAAAAAAAATTCCTTTCTCTGTAGCCAGCTCTAAAACCATAAACTCTCACTTATCCATAATTTCTTTGATAACTGTTACGCAATAGTAGCAATGCTTTCCTTAACTCAACCAGAAATTACAATGTTCAAGTCGTCTGCATATGCCACTAATTTGACATTTTCTGTTAGCATATCGGTTAAAATTTGAAGTCAAAAAATATATTCCAAAGTAATGGACCCAAAACACAACACTGAGGGACACCTCTTATCATCGGTAAACTGATATTGCCGCATACAACATACCTCTTACTAAGGTAATCTTTAATACAGTTAATTAGTTGTATACACACTTTTTTCTCTTTCATATACCTAACTATCTGCTCCCATGAAGAAGAGCCAAAAGGATTTTTAACGGTTAATGTTATTAAACAACACAATCTCCTTTTTCCTCCGCTGTATTTATCTGTACTTCTCGCTGCATTTAAAACGTCTTCAACTGCATTCACTGTAGATTTGTCTTTCCTGAAACCGTATTGCTTATGAGAAATTATTTGATTATTCATTCAGTCTTCCAAAATTCTTTCTTTTAAGATAACTTCATACAATTTTCCAAATCAGTCTAGTAAACACAGAGGGTTGTAAACTGTTTTTTCTTGTTTTATCGGTTTTTCGATCATTACTAACTTTCCTGATTTCCATGTATCAGGAAACCCCCGGTTCCAGCAGTACATTATATATATTAGTTTATTAATTACTTTCTGTGAATCTGCATGTAAGTTATCTTCTACAATTTAATTTTTTTTCGTCATTTCTCTAACGCTTTTTTACAACATTCTGTAATTCATCGTCTTTGGGTCATACCCAAAGTGAGAAGATCTTGGTACGTTTTTTGTTCTTTTTAAAACTATTTTCAAGCATCTTTTTTGCATTCCTAATTTATTTGTTGTATATTCCACGCGTACTTTCATATTCTGTTCTTCGTGCTTCCTTTTCCCCTTCATTTTGATTCAAGAAGCAGATCTATCGTTAGTAATCTTCTTTAAATTTCCTTTTGATATTCATTTACTAAACTTAACTTCCTAAACCACCTCTTTTCTTGAATTATCTCTGTTGTATTAACTAATTGTAACGTCAAATTTAATAGTTGCATGATCACCAAGATTTTCTTCTTCTAAAATATTCCAATTTTCAATCCAATTAATCACATGAATTTTGCTTAACGTTATATCAATATATTATTCCTGATTCCCCTTGTATGTGTAGGTTTATTACCTGTATTTGCACTAGCGATATTTTGCTCCGCAATCCACTCACACAGATTTTTTCCTTTTGCGTCCTCCCCACTGAATCTAACTACTAACTTTTTCATCAATTTCCATTTCCTAAATTAATATATCTATCTACATCATTGCTTTAGCCCTTGTATTAACATTCACTCTCTATTCGATTCTGATAATTTCTTTCATCTCCTTTTGCATTTCTAGACTCATTACATCTCCCTGTACCAGCTTTATGTCCTTGTTTACATATTGAGCAAAATTTTTAATATTCACATTTGTCCGCCTCATGTTCTTTCTGACCACACTTAACATAAGTCTCTTCTGTCTGGTTCAGTACAATTTTTAATTAAATGCCCATATCCCTAGAAAATAATGTAGGCTAAAGAATCTAAACCATAAACTAATCAAACCCAAACCAACCCCAAAGAAAACCAATGCAATTACATAGCAATTTAGCCAAAAAATAATCTAACAACTAAACTTAAATTACAAAACAAAGCAAACTTAAAGCGGGTCAGAACCTTATCTTAATCACAATATACCCAAATTCGAAATGAATGTGTTAAGTCGAACATACCAGTGGAGCTCCAAAGTAACTCATGGTACAAAATAAACCATCTCCAAAATAAGGAAAACTAAAAATAGCAAAGTAGCACAAACCCAAAGCATTCTAACCATAAAACAACTCAACCTGAAAGTAAGCCAGGAAGTTTTCATAATAGGAATCAAAAGGAATAGTTTTGCGCAAAAACAGAGCTTCTCTTCTTAGCAATATCTAAAAATGTTACCACGTATGTAATGCAACTGAAAAGTTAAGGGCTGACTCAAATTGATCTGAGTGTTTTAAAAAGACAGAACCTAAAAACAAGAAGCCGCTATATTTATTAAAACTTGAGTCAGCAGCATAGTATTAAAGAAGTTTCTAAAAACATGCAAATATGAAACAATTAATCACAGACTAAAAATTTATTCAAAAGCATTTCAAACTAGTAACATCGTTTAAAGATCAACTGTAAAGATATGATACATGTTAATATAATAATATTTTTATCCGAATTTTTTTTAATATTTTTCGTTGCTGTTGTAAATGTTATCTATAGTTATTGAAGTTAAAATGGATGTTGACGTTGACACTGAATGAAGATGTACCGGAAAAATAAAAAATCACGTGTGATCTTTTATTCACTTGTTACACCTTGACATTTCAACAAAAAATAGAACGCGGGAAATGATAGAGGATGAGGATTTGGGGCACGTTCGACAAAGAATTGCCTGACTAGGAGCGATGTAAAGGAATCCTCGGGCATTGCTTCTATGTCGGGCTGTTATTTACACCTGCTCGCTCGCTTCCGGTGATTAATAGGTATTGCAAATACACGAACAATAGTCGAGGCACCCAAAGATTACAAATGGCTCGCAATGGTTTCGCCTTCGGGAGTGCGCAAGATCGATGTATATCCGTGCACTGGCCGAAGAGATATACGATATCGGAATTTATAGGCGCGTATATCGTTTTTACCCCTATTGCCTATGGGCAAATAATATGTATAAACCGGAATGATGGATTTGATCACAAAGTGTTTCTATTATTCAATATACTTTGTATAATGTTGGCATAATTTATGTCTCGTCAGATGGATTAAGTGGAACGAGGATATTGATCCTCTGTGCAGTAGAAACTATTATTAACTTAAGTCGACCACCAAAAGTTAGTTTCAATTACCTAATTATCCAACGCTAACTTGGTAATAATGTCAAGCATTCATTTCACGTAACAGTAAGACCTGAATTATATACCGATTTGATATTTAAGCTGGATACATTTTAGATGTGATGCAGTCAGACCGGTTGTGCAGAGCAGGCTCGAGTTTCGTTGCAATGTTAAACAGGATCCGTCCCTGCAAAGTTTGCCTATTATTATTACAACCCTGAAATAACTCCTGTAACACGTAGCTCTACTACTTACCTCTCGGACGCGCCGGACTGCATTTTTAACAACCTCCCAAGAGACTCGCAAAGCTTTTTTTTAACGGCCGAGCAAAAAACTTTTTTCTGTTATTTCATAATTAACATCAACATTAAAGGCTTTAGCATCACCTTTCTTGATGACCCTTTAGGATTAGTACTCTTTGAATTTTAGTGCCTACTTAACATTTCAATGAAAAGAGCAAATTTACGCGAACCAGTTTATTTATTATGACGAAAAGAGAACGATACGCATCTTTAGTCAGCAAAGCAAGTTAAATAAGCTCATTTTCATGACTCCCACGAATCGTTTATCATAAAAATAGAGAAAACAATTCGTTACGAAACGAAGGTCCTTTGTGTTATAAAAATCCCTCGATATTCCTCGATATTGAGGTCATTACTTTTTTCGAAACGTAGAGCTTCGCTCGTAAATTCCGCGTCGGGATGATTGTTTTGCTGAAACGGCGCTATAAATAAGTCTTTTAGATGATCAAGGAACATCAATTTGGTCGACTAGTTGTTTTGCACCTGCCAAATCGAACCGGCGTCTGAGTGTTTAATGACCGTAGTTAACCAAGTTTCGTATCTATTGTTCGTATATATAGTTCGTGAACAACTTATTGAATTAATGATAAATATTCAGCTGTCTAGATTTGGATTAGTAACCTGCATGCTTCATTCAACTTACATACAAGGTTTCAAACTAACCATTATTAATGAACTGAATAGCTTTATATAATTACAATTACTTCTTATTGTATGACTTAATTATTGATTTATTTTATTCGAAATTGTTGAAATAGTTAGGTTTTCTTTAGTAGGTTGGCAATCGTGAAACTTATTAGAAAGATGCCCGCCATACTGCATAAGAAGTCGTTTATCGTTAATTGTAAAAGTTGTTATTAATAGTTATCAATCGGAACCGAAAAGGAAGTTGACTGCATGGCAACTGAATGATGCAAAAGCACAGGAAATTTTGGTAACTCGTATGGAAGAGACTTTTATACATTATACAATATTCAACCGCATACGAGATGTGGAAGAAATCTATGACAGAAAATCGATCATTGGTTTGCATTTATTAACTGAGCAGTTTTATAATTTAAAATTTTAAGAAGGAAGTATAAATGATTTTGTAACAAAAGTTAGTAACCTTTGTGCAAAAATGAAACAGCAAGGAGGAGAAGTTCCAGAAAAGATGCTAATGGCAAACGTAATTATGGCAACATTTCATACCTGCAAGGAAATGTGTACCAAATGATGAGCAGAATTTAAATAATTTAATATCGAGACTACTAACAGAAGAACAAAGAGTAGGAAGAGAAGATAATTCTGTTGCTTTAGTGGCGAAGAAACAAAGGCTTTAAATGTATTAAAGAAGGGCACCTATAGGCTCAATGTAGGAAAGCAATTAAACTCTTCTATTGCAAGAAAAAAGGGCACAGAATGAAATATTGCTTCCAAAAGAAAAAGAAAGAAACTGAAAACAAAAGAAATCGAAAACAAAGTGAAAAACAAAATGGTTTGGCATTGATTGCATTGTCCGAAGCTGAAGCATTAATAAACATTGATTGGTACTTTACTTAACTTAGACAGTGGTGCATCACACCATATGTGTAATAAGTTGGATTTAATTTATCAATATGTATCATTATTAAATTACAAAACAATACAAATTGGTGAGGGGGCAACACTGAAGACTACTGGAACGGGAAGTAGATGGAAGAAGTTTTCAAACAGTTACTCTTCAAGACGTGTTATATGTTCCTGAGTTGAAGATTAACTTATTTTCAAAAGGAAGTGTTCTAGATAAGGAAATTACTCTATGGTCAGACTCTAACGAGGCTAATAATATAGAAGAATGGAAACACATGTGCAATTGCTAAACGAAGTAGCAACGAAATAATCAAAGTATACAATCATTTTTAAAATAAATAAAAACATATCATAGAAAGATAGTTGCTTATTGGCTTATTGACATAATAAGAGTAAACGAATGTATTCTGGTGGCACAGAGCAATGGCTTATCAGAACTTTAGGCAAGTCAAAAAGGTTTTAGAGTAGAACAGTATTGTTGTAAAAGAAACCACACACTTTTGCACTTCATGTATTTAGGGAAAGCAGGATAGACAAACTTTTGAAATAAGCTTATCGAGATCAGACAAGACAGGTGAGATCATTTATATGGTCAAAATATATGTTTTTGTTGAAGGATGACTGTTCAAATCGTAAGATAGATTATTTCTTAAAAAGGTAAAGATGAGGTCTATAGAGATTTAAAAGAATTCATAATTGAAGTAAAGAATCAAATTGGTAGTGATATGAAAATCATTAGAAGTGATAATGGAAAAGAATTTATGAATACTTTAGTAAAAGATTTATTAAAAAAATATGGAATCATACATTAGCTCACTGCACCTTTTACCCCTCAATAAAATGGAAGAGCAAAGAATGAGTTTAGAACAATTATTATGGCAGTAACCAAAACGATGATGGCTGAGAAAAAAACGGAGAAGAAATTGTGGGCTGAAGCAGCAAGCATGTCAGTATATTTAATAAATAGAACTCGAACGATCTCAGTAAACAAAAAAAAACACATTATCAGATATCGTATAACAAAGATTTTGACCTTCAACCAGAAGTGTGGGCTTATATGCCAAAGAAAATAGACAGAAATTGGATGTGTACAGAACACAAAATGTAATAGAATATATAAATTAAATAATAGAAATAGAATAATTTTATTACTATTAATTTAATAATTAATTTAATATTTATTTAATAGAATATATTTAATCGATAAAGAAACTGTGACAATAGAAGGAGAGATTATTTTTCTACCAAAAGTGAAGAAAGTAATGTAAACAAGGAGACAGAGGAAATTGTAAGCTTGGATTTTGAAGTGAACAATGTAAGTGTACCAGAAGACGATGTAGAGAAAAAAGAAATGAAGTTAAAGAACGTAAAGAGGAAAATGAAAAAGAAGAACATGAAGAGGAAAATAAAGAAAAAGTTGATAGAAAAATATTGATAACGGGTTCCTCTAAGCAGAAAATTGAAAATTTAAAATCTAAGTTACAAAATTTTTTAAAATGAAAAGCTTAGGTTTATTAAGTTATTATTTGGGGATACATATATTTCAAGTTACTTAAAAAAATAATTTTAAATGTTTCCAGTTCTAGGTCTAGTGTTAGCCTCAGTGATTGTACAAGCACTAACTGTGCTGTTAGTTGATTTTAGATTATTGTATACTTGCATCGAAGTAAAACTAGAACTAACGCTAAACCTAGAACTATAAAGTTAACCTAAATTTATCTAGTACTTGGTCTAGTGTTAGTTCTAGTTTTAATTTTTGTTTAGCTCTAGATTGTTTTTTTTTGAAACAAATTGTTCATATTAGAAGACGATGAAGAACCATTAGAACTAAAAATAATTAATGCGATGGAATCTCTACACTAGTGGAAATTCGTAATTGTTATAAAAAATTAGAACTCGTCTTCAAATTTGTACAACATAGAGTAAAACATATTTTAATTTGTCCCTGTATATTTCACCATCATAAATTATAACTTTTATGGTTTCCATAGTTACAAAGTACGTAATACCACTTGAAGAAATTGTAATTCACAAAAAATAGTTCAATTTTTACAAAAAAAAAACGGGAATAATTAGGTAATTTCTACATTTAGTTTATTTTTTCCTCTTTGTCACTCGATCAGGGACATACCGTATATAATAACAGACATATAACGATCTGTTTGATATACAAATTTGACAATTTCTTCTTTAACATTTTTTTTTCCTGCAAATCTCAATGATTCGCAAAAACAAAGTCGATATGATTTTTTCTAAATATAAAATTATTTTTTAAGAATTTCATCCTTAAGCATTTTTTCTAAAAATTTCAATAATATTATAATTTCTATATCCTATCAAACTACGTTTCAATTTAGCGTACATTTCAAATCGTAATTATTATTACAATCCACACGATCATTTAAAAATCTCATATGTTTGATTTAAACATTTAAAGTAAGATTTTTTTATGTTGAGTTTTTATCCATTGCTAATTGGGAAGCAAATGCATTAGCAAATGTTTTTCAATGCAGGTTCTGGTGCTTTAAAACGAGGCCTGCACTAAAGGTTTAATCAAACTGGTTCATGCAATTTATGTATAAAGGCGCAGAGTGACGTTTTATTTAAAGCATCGTCGCTTTAATTAACACGTTCGTTAAAAAGAATTTGTCCGGCTTTCCCATCATGATGGATATATATGTCTTTCCTGTATCGTTTAAAGTTTGTTGAATTTGTTTCTTAAAATGGACAAGTCATCAAACAGAAAATAGGTTTCATTAAATACTATAATCGTTTTTAAAGTTACATAAACTTTATATTTTTGAATCATCTAATAACTTCCGATATCTCATTTAAGTAGCTTCATGTAGTCTTCTATCATGTTGAGGTCCTTTGATCTCAACTTTTAATCTCATTGAAGTCTTAATAAACCCTTTTTACCTTACATTTTCTGGATTTCATCCAAATTATGTCGAAAAATAATCAAAGTACTTCTTCAAACAGCATCTTACCTAGTTACATGACGTAGATTAAGTGATACTCATAATTCACTAATAAATTTACAATTATTCTCAATATTTCTCATCTCTCATTAATTCTCTGAATTAATTAATGGAGAGATTATGATATTGATTCTTACACCTTGAACTTCGCTTTATATATAAACCCATCTCATGTTGGGGTCCTTTGATCCCAACTTTTAATCCCATTGAAGTCTTAATAAACCCTATTTACCATGCATTTTCTTGATTTCATCCAAATTATGTCGAAAAATAATCAAAGTACCTCTTCAAACAGCATCATACCTCAGTTACATGACGAAGATTAAGTGATACTTATAATTCACTAATAAATTTACAATTATTCTCAATATTTCTCATCTCTCATTAATTCTCTGAATTAATTAATGGAGAGATTATGATATTGATTCTTACACCTTGAACTTCGCTTTATATATAAACCCATCTCATGTTGGGGTCCTTTGATCCCAACTTTTAATCTCATTGAAGTCTTAATAAACCCTATTTACCATGCACTTTCTTGATTTCATCCAAATTACGTCGAAAAATAATCAAAGTACCTCTTCAAACAGCATCATACCTCAGTTTCATGACGTAGATTAAGTGATACTCATAATTCACTAATAAATTTACAATCATTCTCAATATTTCTCTTCTCTCATTAATTCTCTGAATTAATTAATGGAGAGGTTATGATATTGATTTTTACACCTTGAACTTCGTTTTATATATAAACCCATTTCATGTTGGGGTCCTTTGATCTGAACTTTTAATCTCATTGAAGTCTTAATAAACCCTTTTTACCTTACATTTTCTTGATTTCATCCAAATTATGTCGAAAAATAATCAAATTACTTCTTCAAACAGCATCTTACCTCAGTTACATGACGTAGATTAAGTGATACTCATAATTCACTAATAAATTTACAATTATTCTCAATATTTCTCATCTCTCATTAATTCTCTGAATTAATTAACGAAGAGATTATGATATTGATTCTTACATCTTGAACTTCGTTTTATATATAAACCCATCTCATGTTGGGGTCCTTTGATCTCAACTTTTAATCTCCTTGAAGTCCTAATAAACCCTTTTTACTTTGCATTTTCTTGATTTCATCCAAATTATGTCGAAAAATAATCAAAGTACTTCTTCAAACAGCATCTTACCTCACTTTCATGACGTAAATTAAGTGACACTCATAATTCACTAATAAATTTACAATTATTCTCAATATTTCTCTTCTCTCATTAATTCTCTGAATTAATTAATGGAGAGATTATGATATTGATTCTTACACCTTGAACTTCGTTTTATATATAAACCCATCTCATGTTGGGGTCCTTTGATCTCAACTTTTAATCTTCTTGAAGTCTTAATAAACCCTTTTTACCTTGCATTTTCTTGATTTCATCCAAATTATGTCGAAAAATAATCAAAGTACCTCTTCAAATAGCATCTTACCTCACTTTCATGACGTAGATTAAGTGATACTCATAATTCACTAAAAAATTCACAATTATTCTCAATATTTCTCATCCCTCATTAATTCTCTGAATTAATTAACGGAGAGATTATGATATTGATTCTTACACTTGGAACCTCGTTTTATATATAAACCCATCTCATGTTGGGGTCCTTTGATCTCAACTTTTAATCTGATTGAAGTCTTAATAAACCCTTTTCACCTTGTATTTTCTTGATTTCATCCAAATTATGTCGAAAAATAATCAAAGTACTTCTTCAAACAGCATCTTACCTCAGTTACATGACGTAGATTAAGTGATACTCATAATTCACTAACAAATTTACAATTATTCTCAATATTTCTCATCTCTCATTAATTCTCTGAATTAATTAACGGAGAGATTATGATATTGATTCTTACACCTTGAACCTCGTTTTATATATAAACCCATCTCAGTTCATATTTGTAATTATGGTAGATATTTCGGTATTCCGTTTGAGGATATATTAGCCTCCGTCACTTTTGACTCGAAATTTCACCCTGTTTCCTTTGAATACGACCGCACTAGATGTCGTCGTGATGACGGTACCTGCAGCTCAATTAATGTTCTGCTCAACGTGTTTACTATAAAAGCAATCCGATAATTAGACGGGAGACCCAGAGGTGGATTGGATTGGTTCACCATGGTGGTGTCGCACAATTTTCCCGGTAGAATGTCTCCCATTTCTGCAAATACCGAAATGGTAGTATTTTTTGCTGGTGTTTATTTTCCGATCGCGTTGTGCAAGCTCATAATTGGCTTGCAGGCCGCGTCTGCCGCTTGGGGATCCGAAACCGGGAATGCGATAACCTGATTTTTCCGTGCACAGGTTTAAAAAGAGTAAAAAGGTGCCACTAAAGGTTTTCTCTTATAAAAAACAATGCGACTGGACGTAGTGTAATTTTGGTCGTTGAAATTAAAATTGAATATAAATTTTTGAATTAATTACCTGAAGAAGTTGATCAAGTTGAAAGGTAAAATCGAACCTCGTTGGGATCTCATTTTGGAAAACAAAGGGGGTGCCAGAGAAAGTCGTTAGCCAGCTAATTGGATTGGGTATCCGCGTTCGGTATTCAAACAGCAAATATGCACGGATTAAATCGGGGGGAAGGGCAATTGACGCAAAAGTCCAAACGGACCTAGCGGATTTTTTGGGGCAAACGTAAATATTGATTTTGCATTAAACCGACTGCTTCGAGCACAGGCTCGAAATTAAACGATCTATCTTGAAATAATATCGGGACGTTTTTCTTTCCCCGCCCATCCTGACCTTTTTGTGTTTTCGGAAGGATTTCCCCTTCACTAACAATGCCAGCCAAATTCACGAAATACTTTACCCTCCCACATTTACCTCCTAACCCCCAACAACAAAAATAAATAAATAAATAATTCTTAAAAAACGCATTTTCAGCGAAAAATCCAAATTCAATTTCTAAAGCGAAGTAAATGTTCCCCAATTTTTCCGTTTAACAATAGACAGATTCTTTGAGACACGTTCAATATCGTGGCTGCTTCAGTAAGGAGTCTGCTGATGTTATTTCCATGCTTCAGGCGTCACGTAATAATTTTTCCCACATTGAATATCCTCCGTTATACGAAAACCCGTCATTTTCACCGAGAGAACAGCAAATTCATCATAAGTCAAGTCGATAACCGTATTTCTTTATACTGTATACGAGCGTATCCCAAATTGTGTTTCACGGAACACTGATATTTCACAGATGCTACGTCTTAAAAAATACAAAAAAGTTAATCTTAATAAAAAAGAAGGATGTTAGCATTAACTTAATCCTTAGATTTATCCGATACTAAATATATCCAACCCAAACTAATTAAACACAATCTCTTTCCTTTTGCCACAGAGGAAGATAAAATCTTTAAGACTTGGCCCCGACTGATATATCAGGGCTTTTCTTCCCAGCATCTGATCAATCTTTACTTGCAGTTAATTGGAAATTCTTTTTTCTCAACATCTTTCTCCCCCTCTTTGCTTTTCGGTGTTCTCTTCTCTTAATCGTTCAATCACCTGCCTTTGTACAATCCTCCCCTATTCATTTTGGGAGAAATATGAATCATCAATTTTTTGAATCTACTCATTTTAGTATCATACCTGGAACGGGGAAAGGGAGTCCCTCTCATTGATCCTCTTCTGTCGCTACTACGCCACTCTCTTTTTCCTTCATTTGGGGAACGTATAAATTATTTTTTGCTTGTCCTCTTTTCCTCTGCGTCACATCTTCTCTTACCTTCTTTCTTAACTCCATAAGTTGTTTAATTATCTAATATATTGAACGGCGGTCTCAACCTTTCTACGCATCCTTCACTTCTATCTTGCTATCAATGTAATATTTTATTATGTAACATTGTAATCTCTCAGCTGCACTCCATGTTTTATCTAGGACTTAGGATTTAAATCTCTCATAGATAAAAACTGAGCTCGGGGCTCTCTGCATTTTCGCAGAACTAACACCTATAAGAATCTACTTTTTAATTTTAAACAAGAAGCTTCCAAACACACCGCGTTCAGACAACATTTTATATAATACAACCCAACCCACCCCAACTCACTTCTTTTTTGTGCCCAGAGGGGGGAAAATGCTTTACGTACCGCGGCCTACTGTTGAGGCTAATCCAGATCTTCGGATAGTGACATAGTTAAGCTCCTTGATACCCAATAAAAACTCCCCCTCTCTTCCACGTGCACGGTCATTTAATAATCCTCTATTTGGTATTTTCTTTCACTCCAGGAATTCGTGGACATTTACACAAAAACAAGATAACCCTTTAATCATATTATTTAATTTAGAAATAAAAATGATGATATTTGAAAGATCGTGGAGATCCTATTTTTGAAAATGAAGAAATGACCTGTATGTCAAATTGAAGGTTAAACATTCCTCTTTTAAATGATGTATAACTCGTTGTTCCACTCAAGAAATATTAAAGAATGAAGTGTTTTTGATGTTTAAGTAGAGTCAAGAAAAAAATATAAAATTTGAAAGACCGTGAAGGTCTTATTAAATTGATGACCTATTTAAATTGAAGGTTAGACCTTCATCTTTTAAACGATATATAACTCGTAGTTTCTAATTGAATTAATTCCACCTTAGAAATGCTAAAAAATGATGAAAATTTGAAAAAGATCGTGAAGGTATTATTTTTGAAAATTTGAAAAAGTTCTTGTAATGATGTGATGATGGGATGATGTGTTTTTGAAATTTTAGTAGAATCATGACAGAAATGAATTTCAGAAATATGAAAGATTGTGGACATCTTACAATTTATTTCCAAAGCCTACTTTTTCAAATTTTAAGGTTGTATATTTCAGAGAAGACTTGAACAAAATATCAAGTGTGCTATATTTTTAGAAAAGAAATTTTCTACACGCTTCGAATTTGCAAAAATATGTATGAAGTTCCATTTAAAAATTGTTTTTATGTCAACAACTGCTAAAATATTGCTTTGAGCTAAACCTGATTGATTCCTTTGAATTTTACTAAAAAAATTGCTTTGAAAATGTTTTCATAGAAAGGATGATTTTTGCCATTATGTTTCTTATAAAAATGGAGCCTCAGACACTGATATCAATTTTACACCATTTTTATAAAAAGAGAAGTTTCCCTTTAAAAGTGTCCAATCCTTTCCTTCTCGTCAGCCTCCATTTTTTCTTCTTCTCTGGCCCTCCAGGTGTTCATGGAGATATACACATTTACACAATAAAACAACGAGATCTTTTTGAAACAATCTTTATATATTTCATATTTGGAGGGGTAGAGGTTGTCTATCATCTCTTTCTCCTTCTTTCTGTTAGTTTTCTTTCTTTCTTCTGGCCTTTCCTTCCAAGTGTTCTTGGACATCAACACACCAAAACATACAAGCTAATATTTTCAATTATAATAAACACCACCTCTCATATTTTTTTTCAATTTTATTTAAAAAATTTTAAAACATTTTAAAAAACATGCGACGTTTCCAGCTTTGTTAGCACAATCTTATTAAGTGTAAATTTAACTATAAAATGGATATTGTTATTTATTAAACTAGTAGGATGCCATATTATTTTTTTTTTTTTAATTGAAGAGATTTTGTATTCAGATATTATTATAATTGAAAATATATAATTATAACTTCAATAAAACAAGAAGAATCACATATATATGTTTTAAACAAATTTTTAGACGTTACATACCTAGATGGGAGGACTAGATGGGAAGCTTTCGTCCTTTTGCCTCATTTTTTTTTGACACATTATCTTCATTAATGTCTCCCCCATGTATTCTTTTCCGCGATTTTTCTATGGTGTTGAAATTCATTACATTCAAAAATAAAGGTTCTCGTTCCTATTATAGCAACTAAACCCACCTATTTTTTGCGAGGTCCGGGAAAATCTGCGAAAAGACATCAGGCCTATTATGATGAACGGTCAGATTGTGTGGGGTTGGGACTAATGAATGAACCCCAAACAACCAAAAATCCCTTTCCTCGTCTTCTCCGGCAACATTCTCATGAGATTTCTTCGGAGCTTGGATAATTGCCGAGAGATCTCGAGTCCTTCATGGCAACCGTATGATGATTTCCTGGGATACATCTCCTTCGTAGTTGCTCGAAAGGAATATCGTGCAAATAAAATAAACAACTTAACTTTTAATAGATCATAAGGGCTGGACAGACGCCTCTATTATCTTTCACTCCCCTTCCATTTCTTTTTATTTTCTTCCCTTTTGGTACTCCTAATCCTCTCCTTTACCCATTCCACTCAGGATAAAAAATAAAAAACGCAGTTTCAGCTTTTTTATAGTACTCATTGTTTCACGTACCTCTGTTCCACTTCTCTCTCCCTCTTCTCCTTCGTTGCAACAATCTCCCTGATGAACTTCCCCATCATCACCCAACTTTCCTCACTTTCCACCAACGTCGTCACACAGTTTCCTGAGGTAATTTGTCTTACCACCTTCCTCTCCATTATCGTTCTTGCAGCCTCCCATCTATCACATTGGAAAAAATTGTGTTAGCAACATCGGTTCTTTCACAATATCTGCATTTAGCATCTACGGCTTATTTGTACTTATAAAGATGGCCCTTAAAGTATCCATATTTACTTTTAAATTGGCTGATATTGTAGTTAACCTTGCCCCATTTCCGTTTCATCCACACCGATATTTTTGGAACCAATCTCTTGGTTCAGCCTGTGACCTCTGTATTAGCTTCCCACCTCCTTTGCCATTTCTCTTCTGTACCATCCCTGTTCTCATTCTTATTTTGGCCCAACCTTTTTTTAATGTATAAGTCTATTGGGAGCATATTTCCCATTAACTACAGAGCGACATTTGACGTGGTCCTGCATGCGCTAGTGACTCTTATCAGGACTCCCCTTTGAACTTCAGTAAGTTGTTCAATATTTTTCTTAACTTTTATCGCCGCCCTCCATCCACCATTCCAATTATCTTACGTTATTGTTGGCTAGGTCCACACGCTGCTCCCATGATTCTGTACAAATTTCTGGTTGTTTTTTGGGTCTTTCGTAACACATATTTAATGAGTTCGCCCCATCTCCCATCCTTTCTAACCATCACCCCCAGGTTCTTAATGGTTCCAACCCCAGTTTTTTCTTGCACCATTTCCAATCCTTGTGTCCTCATCATATTCGCTATTTGTGCAAACGTCCAATGTGCCAAGTCCCTTATCTCATCCTCACACCACCCGGTTATCATCAGTGCTAGGTTTTCTCTTTCTAACGCCTATGGTGATCAAAAAAACACTTCTTCTTTTTCCCCATGTTAAATTTCTCTGTTTCTTCCCCACATCTTAGAACTTCCTTTATAGCATTTATGGTGGATTTCCATTTTGTAAATCCATATTGGTGTACTGTTGCTAGTCCGTCACCTTTCTCTAGTTGGTCCAGCATTCTTGCCTTAATAATGCCCTCGTGTAACTTACTGAGGCAGTTTAACAGACGTAGTAATCTAAACTTCTTTTCTTTTGAATCGCCCTTCTCAATCGAAACGGATTTTCCAAAATATGGAAAGAGGGTACCTTTCCATATTTTGGAAAATCCGTTCTGTATCAGCAGCTTATTGTACATTTTGGTCGTTTCTTTAGTTTCGGTTCTAACCACATCTTTTCATTTTCTTTCACAATTTTTTTGAATGCGTGCGGTCCGGGTGCTCTGTTGTTGCTTTTCTCGCTTGCGAGCTTTTTAACTTCCTCCTCTGTAATCTCCCTATCTATTTTCGCTGGTCTTTTCACCCTTCCCGTATTATCATTTCCCTCTGGAAATAATTACCTGATTACCTCTACTAACCTTTTCTCCTCGAGGATCGTTTTGTATACATTTTTTGTTTTCTGTAAAACAATCTTATAGACATTCTCCCAGGTATCATTTTCCAGATCGGCACATAACACCGATCACATTCTCTCCATGCTTTCTTCTTGGCGCTTTTCTTCCTTTTCCGTATTCCCTTCTCCCTCTCCCATCTTTCGAGCTCTTCTGTCATACCAACATAACCGTACTGAATAAATTCTACGCTAAATTATGGAAAGAAAATGAAAGTTGATCACAAGTTAACCAAAACGATCCCGATAAAAGATTACAACCCTGAATCCATATGGATACAGGCTTAATCGAAAAACTTTATGGCTCTATAATTAGTTTAAACTCTTCGTTTATCGATATCTTAAACTTTTTTGTAACAAATGCCAAATTCAAATTAAAACTTATTTCTTTCCTACAAATTCTCAATTTACCTCGTGGTAAACTGGTTAGTTTACTAAAACTCACTCTACACTTCAATATTTCATACACCTAATTACAATGAACAGAAAATGTACCTGACCCTTTTAACTAACCTCAAACTTTACGTCATAATGTAGGGAATACACGGTGGAGTGGACGCAATGTGTTTCAAAGTTAATGTTTGAGTTCGAACTGGTGTATTAAGTTAGGGTGGAAGTGATTTTAATTTTAAATAAGGATCTCTAAAATACTCTCGTACCCGGGTATTGAGTCTCGGATTTACAGGTTCCGCATTTACTCAATAGACTTCTACTTTCACGGGGCTGTTTTCTGCCGATTTACCCATATCGTAAATAATCTCGTGAAAGAATTAGTAAAAGTTTTATCGAAAGTTAATGACGACCCAGCAATTTATCTTGCCAAATCAGTGTGGTGTCAACGACGGCTTTAAAGCTGTCCGACTTTAATGAAAGGATAAATATTGATGTCAGTGTTGGTTGGCAATTACCTGCGGAATTGACGGTAAGAAATTCATGCTAAAACAACCCCTTATATCACGAGCGCTGTTTGTTTAGTGTATACCACCACATGCAATCGAGTTATAACGTGGTTATTTGGTGAACGTAGATTTTTCTTTGTATTTTCCGACTTAACATCACAATCTTTCTGAATGCAGCCACTCCGACGTTTACAACAATGAACCAAGAAGAGCCTTATTATTCCGGTGCAAGGGCAAGCTGTCATAAAAACGAGGTCTACGTGAGTGGACGTGAAAAATATTGCACTCATAGAAATTCCATGAAGCGTTTGTGTCTGGTGTCTTTCTAAATGCACCACACAACGTGTCTGCTCGGACGTCTTTCATTGTAAAAAATTTACAGTTTCCTCTGATAAAATCACATCGAATACATGCACTTTCAAATTTGATTTAAAACATTCAAAAGACTTTTTTGTTACTTCCTTCGAGTTGCATAATAAATTGATTGATTGCGTATTAAATCTGTAATAACCGTAATCATTGCGTGTTATTGGACGATCAAATATAATAGATTCAAACATGATGATGCTCTTCAACGGAACCATTAAGCTATTGGGACGTCAATAACCACACGATCGATTCTTAACTAAAATGTATGCAAAATTATTCGATGGGTTTTACAAAATTCAACCGACCGTTAGAAGTTTTTGCTTATTTTTTTTTATTCCGCCAACTTTAAGTATCGGAAGTTCCTTAATTAAGTTTGCTGGAGCTTTAGCTCATTTTTTTTGTTTTTATTTTCTAGAAGGTTTTGTGTTGGATAGTTGATCTTCTAAGATTACGTATTAAAATTTATCTTTCATGTTTCATCCTCAGATATATAATTTGAATAGTTTTATCTTATATTTGTATCATAACATAAACTGGAATCTAAACTTTCATTAAACATAGATATCGTATCATGATTCTTAGAAATACGGCTTGTGATATTGTTGGTTTATAAAATATTGCAATTTTTTCCTGAAAATCTCAGCGACATTATGTATAATTTTTATATCATCTCATAAACCATATCATAATTCTTAAAAACATGGTACAACAACATTTTTACCAACATAATTAGATAACTTATTATTACTACATAAACCTAAATCATACAATAAATCTAATATACAAAAATATTTTGTTGCAGTATCTCAATGGTACGAAGGAAAGAAAATATTTATCACAGGAGCAACGGGATCGATGGGAAAAGTTCTTGTAGAGAAACTATTAAGGTCAACGAACATAAAAGTTATTTACGTGATAATTCGATCGAAACGAGGACAATCTGTCGAAGAGAGATTAAAAAAATATTTTTCAATTCCGGTAAGATAAAAATTAACTAATTTGGTTGATTAATAATTAAAAATCGTAGCTTTTTGATTTGCTTAAATCGAAATGTCCGAAGTCACTCGATAAATTACGTTTTATATCCGGTGACTTGACAAAGACGAATTTGGGAATAAACGAAGATGAATTAAATCTTTTATTAAACGATGTCGACGTTGTTTTCCACATGGCAGCGAACGTTAAATTTAAGGAACCCCTTAAAGAAACGGTCCTTACAAATTTGGGTGGATCTTATAATGTTTTGGAGTTAGCAAAAAGATTTAAAAACTTGTCTGTTTATATTCATGTATCGACTTCTTATTGCCATGTAAATGAAGAGGTTTTAGAGGAAAAAATGTATCCTGCTCCTCATAATCCAAGGTAATAAAGAGATATTTATTTATTAGTTAATTAATTAAATTAATTAAACTTGTTTTTAGAAAAATATTAGATTTAGTTCAATGGATGAATGAAAATACTCTTAATAAAATAACACCCGATATAATTAATGGGTACCCAAATACTTATGCTTATACAAAATGTCTCACTGAAGAATTAGTTGGGGAATATTCTTCGTTTATGAAAATTGCTATCTTAAGACCATCGATTGGTAATTTATTTTTTTTTTATAATTTAGTGATTATGCTTTGAAGGGCTAAGATAATTTAATTATTGTTACCAAATTAAGTTCTCCTTTAACAAATTTTAACAGCATCACATACTTGAAGGTTTCTTGAAGGTTCTTAAGGTCATAATCATAACAGTTACTACATACAATTTGATCTTCACTTCTATTTAACGATTGACGAACCTTCTTTAAATATGTTTTTCTGAAAATTTCAAAAATATTATGTTACAATCTTTATATCAAATCATAAATTAGAATTTTTAAGGTTTAATCTAGCATATATATCATACCATAAATCTCAAAAGTACAGTCGATACGATTTTTGAAAATTTCTTCTCATGATATGTTTGATGTTTAAATTCGACAATTTGTTTTTTAACAATTTTTCCTGGAGATCTCAATGATATTATGTTATACTTTTAATATATACCCTAAACTATAATTTTTAAGCTTCAATCTAACATATATATCATATCACAATTTTTAAAAATACGGTCGATATGACTTATTATACATATCGTGTTATTTTTAAAAATTTTCCTTTAACCATTATTTTGGAAAATTCTAGTAATATTATACTTGTAGTATATATATCATATCATAAATTACAACTTTAAAGCTTTAATCACCCATATCACAATTCTATCAAATTCTAAAAATCTAAATTCTGTGAGAAGTAAAAGAACTTTTAAGCTCTAATTTAGCATATATAATTTATATTATTGTATAATTTAGTCAACAAAATTCTTTGAAAATCTTATCTCATTTATATGTTTGATGTTTAAATTTGACAATTATTTGTTTAACCATTTTCCTGAACATTTCCATGATATGATATTATGTTACATTCCCAGGGTGAAGAAGGACTGATTATTATTTTTAAATCAGGAAAATCAAAGAAAATTATTTTGAGGCAATCATAACGTGCTTTATAGTAAAGAAATACCCAAATTGATAATTTAAATGTAACAATTGTAATAATACAATAATAAAATTATGAATAACCTCTCTTGTTCCTAAACTCAAGCTTGGGTTTAATTTAAGAGTAGGTGTTCAGTTTCTATAAGCAGGTTTTTACAAAAAAATTATTACAAATATATCTATCGTTAAAAGGTTGTGAAGCAATCAATAAAACTATGTTAGGTTGATCTGACCTTAGATGCGGACTTCTGCAAATCGAACGATCTCAGATTTCTCAGCTCTTAATTCCTCTGGAAATGTGGAGTAGTGTGAAGTAAATGGCGGTATATAAGAAAAGCCTATATGTGAAAATGAAAAGTCTATGCGTTAGTTTTATGTCAAAATTAAGTTTTTGTAAGAAAATTAATATATGATTTTAATTGATAAGAAATCACCAAACATCTTACCTCAAGTTCAACGAAGCTTGAACGTCGAAGAAATGATTTTTTTGTGATAATATTTCCGGAAAACTCCGTGTTTGATAATTACTATTATCCAAAATATATACTCAAAATTTGTTCACCAAATTTTTTAATGATGTCGAAAACTGCCAAATTATTTTCTCACAAGCGATATTATCACGTTTATCGACAGGTTAAGAATGTTATGAAAGCATATCCGGGTTTTCTTTTATGCCCTTACTAACAAAAACTTGGTTTTAACGTCATTTCTTGGACTAAAAGCTATACTTAATATTTATATAAAATGAAAATTATAATAGTTAATAATAAAAATGATAAATAATATTTTAAGCATTAATGAAATGGTTTTATTTTTTGAAAAAAAATTAGGGAATCGCCATTATTGAGGATATCGCTGAAAAGAAACATCATGGGTCAAAAACATAATTAAAACTGATTATAACCACTATACGCATGTCTATTTTTTTTAAAACTAAATAACTAAACAAAAAGCGCAACCACAAAAGGAGAAATATTCATAACAAACATATAAATCATATCACAATTCTTAAAAATACGGTAGATATAACTTTTATACTTATAAATTTTATAACTTTTAAATATCGTGATATTTTTAAAAATCTCTCCTTAATCAATCATTATTTTCTCCTAAAAATTCCAGTAATATTACATTATATTTATATAATATCATAAACTAGAATCTCTAAGCTTTAATCTAACATATATACAATATCATAAATCTTAAAAATACAGTCGACACAATTTTTGAAAATCTCGTTTAAATTTGACAATTTCTTCTTTACAATTATTCTTGGACATCACAATGATATTATGTTATAGTTTTTGTATATCATAAACTAGAATCTTTAAGCTTCAAAAGATATAACTTTCTATAAACATCGTGTCGTCTTTAAGAATTTCTCTTTAATTATCTTATCCTGAAAATTCCAATAGTAATATATTATAATATTTATATCATAGCATAAACTAGAATTTCTAAGCTTTAACCTAACATACATACCATATCATAATGCTTAAAAGTACAGTCGTCACGATTTTTGAAAATCCCCTCTCATGATATGTTCGATGTTTACAATTCTCCTTTAACAATTTTTCTTGGACATCTCAATGATATTATGTTAAAATGTTTATGTATCATAAACTAGAATCAGCTTCAATCTAACATATGTTGATACATATGATTATCACAATTTTTAAAAGTACGGTCGATACTATATATAAATATCGTGTTATTTTTAAGAATTTCTCTTTAATTACACTAGTTTACAAGAAAAATCTCAAAGACTATAATATTTTCTTTATCATGTAGAATGTTGTGCTGATTCTGAATCTGTCATCAGTTTTTCGCCATCATGTTCAGTTTTCGAAATATACTTAAAAATGTGAAAAATCGTAAATTAAAAAACACAGTAACGGTTCATGTTCAGTATATTTATTATTTTGCATCGGGTACTTCTGTAACTCAGTTCAGATGAATAATGTTCAGATGAACATTTTAAGATATTGACGGCATAAATAGGAATTTCCGTTATTTTGGTACAGCCTAAAACAGCTCAACAAAATCAGATTTTTTGACATTTTTCCCATTTTCTTTTCACTTAATCGCACCGTAACAAAATATAATTATATATGAACAAACATGTAGCTATTCTATCCTGTAGAACATTTAATTCTCTAAATATTGAAGCATCGTTAAGATATCGTTAATTTAGGACAATCGTGCAAAATTTTATTTTTTGCCAATCTTTTTTTTAATAAAGAGGTATTTTGACTATTTCAGGCACTAACTGTAAACGTTAAATTCATTGAAATCAATATTATTATTTTGATACTAATTCAGTATAACGCATTTGAATGGAAAGTTTCTGTAGATTTAAAAGTAGTTGCCGCAGTAAAGAAATTCCCTAATTTCTACTTTTTAAGTATTGACTTCTATGATTTTCAGGTAATTTTAGTGGTTACAGGCTTACAAGGCGATTTTACCAAATATTGCTGTTTTCTTTGTTTGTGGGATAGCTGATCGAGAGAGCATCATTATGTGCGCAAAGACTGGCCTTCTAGAGAACATTACGATTTTCAATGTCACCAGCATCTGTCATATTGCCTCCACTACACATAAAACTGCGTTTGATGAAAAACTTTGCGAAAACGTTCTATACGGGAGGCCCAGTATTTAAATACCTCACCTCGCTCTTTCCACAAATATCGTACGCTCAACTAAAAGAAGACATATATGTTGGCCATCAAATAGGAAAATTAATTAACAACGAATCAATGTCAACCTTGACAACAAAATAAGTAAGGCGTGGATTAGCTTCAAACAAACCGTTCATGGATATTTAGAAAATCATAAGGATGAGAATTCTCGCGAAATAATTTCTGCAATTTCTAACATATTGTATGAGTACCATAAATGCAAACATCTCACTCAAAATCCATTTTTTCCATTTGTACTTAGATTTCTTTTCATGCAATCTTGGAGCGGAACGTAACGAACAAGGCGAGCGGTTCCATCAAGATTTAATGACATTGGAAATATATTATCAATGTTACTGGGACGCAAGGATGATGGGAGATTATATCTGGAATGTTATTAAAGAAATCGACCCAAAAACATACAAAAAATTGTAGAAAAGTAATTTTGCACGATTGTCTTAAATTACCGATATCTCAGGTAATATACATTCGACCATGATGTTCAATACTTCAAAATTTCGAGAATTAAATGTTCTATAGGATACAATAGCTAACTTAGTCATATACAATTCTTTTTCATTACGGTGCGATTAAGTGAAAAGAAAATGACAAAAATGTCAAAAAATTTGATTTCGTTGAGTTGTTTTAGGCTGTAGCAAAATAACGGAAAGTCCGAATTATGCCGTCAATATCTTAAAATGTTCGCCTGGATGTCCGCTTTCATGTCTATATAGTTACAGAAGTACCCTATGCAAAATAACAAATATCCTGAACATGAACCGTTACTGTGTTTTTTAATTTACGATTTTCCACATTTTTGGGTATATCTCGAAAACTGGACGTGATGGTGAAAAACTGAAGACAGATTTAGAATCAGCACAACATTCTACGTTATAAAAAAATATCTCAGACTTTGAGGAAAAAATTGATTAAAATTTGTAAATCAGTGTTATCTTACCCTGAAAATTCTAATAATATTATATTATAATATTTATATCATAACACAATCTAACTAAAATTTTAAAACTCTAATTTAGCATATATAGTATCATAATTCTTAAAAATAACACGATTCTTTGAAAACCTTATCTCATTTATATGTTTGATGTTTAAATTTGACATTTTTTGTTTAACAATTATTGCTGGACATGTCAATGATATTATGTTAAACCTTTTGGTATATCATAAACTAGAATTTCTAAGTTTAGTCCAACATATATACCATATCATAATTCTTAAAAATACAATCGTCAAGATTTTTGAAAATCTCTTCATGTTATTTTTAAGAATTTCTCCTTAATTAGCTTACCCTGATAATACTAGTAATATTATATTATAATATTTATATCATAGCATAAACTAAAATCTCTAGGCTTTAACCTAACATACACACCATATCATAATTCTTAAAACTACAGTCGTCACGATTTTTGAAAATCTCTTCTCATAATATGTTCGATGTTTAAATTTGACAAATTCTCCTTTAACAATTTTTCTTGGACATCTCAATGATATTATGTTAAAGATTTTATGTATCATAAACTAGAATCTTTAAGCGTCAATTTAACATATGTATCATATCACAATTCTTAAAAGTACAGTCGATATGATTTTTTATAAATAGCGTGTCATTTTTAAATATTTCTCTTTAATTATCTCGCTCTGAAAATTCTAGTAATATTATATTATAATATTTATATCATAACATAAACTACAAGTTTTAAGCTTTAAGTTAGCATATATATCATATCATAATTTTTAAAAATACAGTTGACACAATTTCTTTAAAAAATTCCTTAAACATTTTTTTCTGAAAATTTCAATAATATTATATTGTAATCTTTATATCATATCATAAATTAGAATTTTTAAGGTTTAATCTAGCATATATATCATACTATAATTCTCAAAAATACAGTCCATACTATCTTTGAAAATCTCTTCTCGTGATATGTTTGATGTTTAAATTCGACAATTTGTTTTTTAATAATCCTTCCTGGACATCTCAATGATATTATGTTAAAGATTTTATGTATCATAAACTAGAATCTTTAAGCGTCAATCTAACATATGTATCATATCACAATTCTTAAAAGTACAGTCGATATGATTTTTTATAAATAGCGTGTCATTTTTAAAAATTTCTCTTTAATTATCTCGCTCTGAAAATTCTAGTAATATTATATTATAATATTTATATCATAACATAAACTACAAGTTTTAAGCTTTAAGTTAGCATATATATCATATCATAATTTTTAAAAATACAGTTGACACAATTTCTTTAAAAAAATTCCTTAAACATTTTTTTCTGAAAATTTCAATAATATTATATTGTAATCTTTATATCATATCATAAATTAGAATTTTTAAGGTTTAATCTAGCATATATATCATACTATAATTCTCAAAAATACAGTCCATACTATCTTTGAAAATCCCTTCTCGTGATATGTTTGATGTTCAAATTCGACAATTTGTTCTTTAATAATCTTTCCTGGACATCTCAATGATATTATGTTATACTTTTTATATATCCTAAACTACATGTTTTAAGCTTCAATCGAACATATATATATATATATATATATATCATCATATCTCAATTTTTAAAAATACGGTCGGTATGACTTTTTATACACATCGAGTTATTTTTAAAAAATTCCCTTTAATCATTATTTACTGAATATTTCAATACTATTATATTATAGTAGTAGTATTTATAACATATCATAAACTACGATTTTTAAAGATTAATTTAACATATATATCATATCATAATTTTTAAAAATACAGTTCACACGATTTTTTGAAAATTTCAACTCATGATATGTTCAATGTTTAAATTTGAAAATTTCTCCTTTAACAATTTTTCTTGGATATTTCAATGATATTATGTTATACTTTTTATATATCGTAAACTAGAATCTTTAACCTCTATTCACCTATATATATCATATCACAATTCTTAAAAATACGATCGCTATGTCTTTTTATAAATATCGTGTTATTTTTAAGAATTTCTCTTTAATCATTTTTTTCTTGAAAATTCTAGTGATATTATATTATCATAACATAAATTAGAACTTTTAAGCTATAATTTGGCATATATATCATATCATAATTCTTAAAAATACAGTCAACACGATTCTTTGAAAATCTTATCTAATTATGTGTTATTTGATGTTTAAATTTGACAATTTTTTGATTAACAACTTTTTCCTGGACAATTCAATGATATTACGTTAAACCTTTTTTGTTTAAAACTAGAATCTCTAAGCTTTAATCTAACATATATATATGTACGTATTATATATGTATCATATCATAATACTTAAAAATACAATCGTCAAGATTTTTGAAAATCTCTTCTCATGATACGTTCGATGTTTAATTTTGATAAATTTTCCTTTAACAATTTTTCTTGATATTACGTTATAGTTTTTGTGTATCATAAACTAGAATCTTTAAGCTTCAATCTAACATATGTATCATATCACAATTCTTAAAAGTACGGTCGATATATTTTTTTATAAATATCGGGTTATTTTTAAGAATTTCTATTTAATTATCTTACTCTGAAAATTGTAGTAATATTATAATAGTCATATCATAACATAAACTACAAGTTTTAGGCTTTAATTTAGCATATATGATATATATGATAATATATATGAAATTCTTAAAAATACAGTCAACTCGATTATTTGAAAATCTCATCTTATGATATTTCTTATGTTTAAATTTGACAAATTCTTCTTTAACAACTATTTCCGGGCATCTCAATGATATTATGTTACACTTTTTGTATATAATAAACTAAAATCTTTACGCTTCAATCTAACATATATATCATACAATTCTTAAAAATACGGGAGATATAACTTTTTATAAATATCCTGATATTTTTAAGAACCTCTCTTTAATCAATCATTATTTTTTCCTGAAAATTCCAGTACAATTAGAGAGATTTCAATGATATTATGTTATAATTTTTATATCATATCATTAACTAGAATCTTAAAAAAAAATCTAAAAATTACAGTCGATATAATTTTTTATAAACATCGTAATATCTTTAAGCATATCTTCTTCAATAGATTTAACTTGAAAATTTCAATAATATAACATTATATTTTTATACCATATCATAAACTAGAATTTTTAAGCTTTAATTTACCGTACATATCATATAACTTTCTTCCCTATTATTTGACGATTGACTCCTAGATTAATAAGATCAAAATCAAGCAGTGTAATTCCAATAACAAAACTTGTTAACAAAAAAAACATAAGAACAAATAAAAATAAAATAAATTCCTGTATTAATACCGTTATTTTCAGTTACAGCATCACTTTCCGAGCCATTCCCTGGTTGGGTCGACAATTTAAACGGTCCAACAGGTTTAATGATTGGTTGCGGTAAAGGAATAATTAGGTCGATGTTATGTAATGCTCAATCAACAGCAGATTTAGTGCCTGTTGATGTAACTATTAATAGGATGATCGTTATCGCGAAAGAATTATCAAACATCGAACTATTAAAGGAACCTTTAATTATTAATTTAACAGGGGATGCTGTAAGGTATTTTTTTCAACTTTTTATTTTAATTAATTTATTTTTTTTTAGGATAACTCAATCACATGGGGAGAATCCCTAGAACTCTCCAAAAAGCATATTTTAAATACCCCATTTTCGATTATGTTGTGGTACCCTAATGCAACATTAAGAACTTGTATGTTAAGTCATCTTTTGGTTGTTTATTTATTTCATTTCGTTCCGGCTTATTTAATCGATATTTTATTTAGGATTGTTCGTATAACACCGTTGTATGTTGATCACAATTTATTAATAAATGTAGTTATTTCACAATTTTTTAAATTATAGCCTTGTAAGAACCCAAAGGAAAGTATCCAAAGGATTGAATATACTAAAATATTATTCGTCAAAGGAATGGAATTTCGAGCATAACAAAATTAAAGTTATCGCCTCGAAATTATCCGAAAAAGATGGAGAGATTTTTAATTGCGACTTAACCTCAATGAATTGGAACGAATATTTCTCAAATTATATTTTAGGAATTCGAAAATATGTTATGCACGAATCTGCAATGACTATACCAAAAGCAAAGAGGCTTTTATTCAGGTAAAAATAAAAATTGTTTTAACAAAAAATTTATTTTGTTTTTTTTAAGGTTGTACGTTTTAGATTTGGTATCAAAAACTTTAATTTTGTGTTTCTTTATCTGGATTATTTCTTATTTTATTTTGACTATTTTGAAATATTAATTTTTTAATTAATAAATCTTTTCCTAATATTTTTTTCAATACCTTTGACAGAAATATATTATGAAACACGTGCAAACGAAATCCCACGATTTATGTTACATTTTTATAAAGCCCTATCGATCAATCCCCTTTATCAAATAATCAGCAAAAAAACCGTACAAATTTTTTTATTAAAAGTAAAATGGAAGTAAAATCCATCCGAAAGGGAAGTCGTGGAAGCCGTTTTAAGGAAATTGAATTCGTTAATTGTGATAATTGGAGCAGAAAATGAAGGTTGAGTGCCATTCTGGAATTAAATAGAAAACTAATGCCTGATTAAATTCGTTCTTGTACCGGGTATCGCCGTGTTAAATTAAGTTCTACGGGTGAGAGGGATCTCTTTCACGTGCTGAGCTTTTCGAAACTTTGTTAAGAGTTTGTTTTTGGCTAATACAGAAGTTGTCCAAACATTCTTATTCAACCTAAAGGACGTGGATAGAATATTTATTAAGTAGTCCGCAAATAGAACTTTAATCTTATTTATGTTAGATAAGTATAATTGCATCAATCACTTAATTCTCACGTGCAAATAACAAATTAATTCTTTTAAAATACATTTATCTTACAATTAGAAATAAGTGGCTATACTTTTAGATAGCATTTAGATAATGTTAAATAAAAAAAATACAATATATATAAACTCAAGTTTTTACTCAACATAACGCAGTTATTCATCAAAATGTTTTCGTTAAAACTTATTTTTGTCGCAACTCTTTGCCAATTAGCGTTAGGTCTTCCTTACGTTAAAAAATTATCCCCAGAACAAGGTAAAAACATAATAAAATATAAAACCAAGTTATTAATGAAAACATATTAGTACATCGTTTGAAGACATGGACCGAAGATGACAAACAAAACATTTGGGAGTTGAGTGGACAAGTTGAAGGCGATATGATTCTTACTGATAATCAAAGAAATGGACTTATTCAAACTTATTATAGGTGGAAAAACAACGTAATCCCATATGAAATAGATGGAGTATTTAGTAAGAAAATTATTTATTTATGTATCAATTAATTCATCAATCCATTTTTATAGGTGCCGAAGAAGCTGCATGGATTCAAACATCTTTAGATGCATACGCTGCAAATAGTTGCGTAACTGTAAGAAGGAAAACCGAAAGTGATGTTGATTACGTTTACGTTACCGTGAGTTTTAATTCTTTATCTACGTATAGATTTTTTAAATTTCATTTTGACGGGTTTTAAGGGCGAAGATACTGGATGTTGGTCATACGTTGGCCGTTTCGGTGGACAACAAACACTTAATTTACAAAAAAGCGCCATCGGATCCGGTTGTTTCAGAGCTGGAACGATCATTCATGAATTTTTACACGCCGCCGGTTTTTATCACCAACAAAGTGCCAGCGATAGAGACGATTTCGTCGATATTATTTGGGACAACATTCAAGCAGGAACCGAATCAAACTTTAACAAATACACTGAAAATGTAGTAACCGATTTTGGTGTAAGTTACGACTACGACAGTGTAATGCATTACGGAGAGTATGCTTTCTCTGCCAATGGAGAAAGAACTATTATACCCAAAGTAAGTATTTTAAACCCGATGATGAATGAATGAAAGTTAATATTCTCTTTTTGTAGGATCCAACAGCTGTAATTGGGCAAAGAGTTGGAATGAGCGAAAAAGATATTGACAAACTCAACAAAATGTATTGTTCTTAAAGATATCTTTGCAACTACTTAAAAATAAATTCATTAATTCAGCCTTTGTGGAAAACCTTTGTGTTTTTTAATTTAATTTTTTAACGTGTTTATTACTATAACCTGTTAAGAATAAATTTAACGATAAACACCATTTATAACTTTATAAATAAAATAACAAGAATTGTCACAGTAGGAACTCGACTAACAGCGCTCCTATAAGAATTTGTTGCTTATAATGGTAAGTCAAAAAGGTCCAATTTCTTCAACAATCTGATGACTGGACGGCGAGTTAACTCATTGGCGAGAATGTTTGGGTAGTTTTCTAATCTTGATGAATCTTGATGTAGTTAAAAGAGTACTTCAGACTGAAATCGTTGCAATTGCATGTTTCCAACAGGCTGAAACTACTTTTAAAAGACTAAAAATTATTGTCAAACGACAAAAAACTATTTTCAAAAGACTGACAACTGCTTGAAAGACAAGATACTACTTTCATAACACCAGAAACTTGAATAAGTCAGATATTCGCAGGATGATAAAAGATACCCAGTTTAAGGAAGCTCTTTTGGAAAATCAGCTAATTGCCTGAGACCTTAAAGCTACAAAATGACAAATCCTTATTGTCAATGTGTGAATGTCATTAAACATCTATTCTCTTCATCATCATTTGGACCACTGTGATAAACAAGTTCCAATGCAATTTGATGTATACTGAGAAAATTTTCATTAAATAATAGCACCATTAAACAATTTGCAGAAAAAAAATAGATTCCCTGTTAGCGGATGTTTGTTAAAAGACTTTAGTTGAAGTAGCCGATGATGATGGAAAAAACCTATTAATTAAACATTATCTCCACCTTAAAGTAATACTAAAGTAGTACTGAAAACTGCTTGCAAAAACCTGAAACCTGTCTCAAAAGACTGAAAACTGTTTCTAAACAAACAAAAACTGCTTCTGTAATACTGATAAGTACTTACAGAAGAATGAGCCTAGAAACTGCTCCAAAAAAACTGAAAACTGTTTTAAAAAGACTGAAAAGATTTTTAAATGAGTGAAAATTATTATTAAAAGACTGACAACTACTTAAGATACAAGAAACGGCTAGCAGAATAATAAAAAATGTTTCAAAAAACTGGTAATTGTTACGGCAAAAAAAGGAAAGTTTCTAGTTTTAGATCTAGTGTTAGTTCTAGTGATAGTTCTAGTGTTAGTTCTAATTTTAGTTCAATTAACACCGGTCATTAAAGCCTTCGTACTTATACTGTTTGTAGAAGTTTGAAAACTGCTTCAAAAGCCTATAAATTGCTTTCCTAAGACTCCAAACTACTTCCAAAAGACTGAAACTTAATTTGAAAAAACTGAAAACTGTTTAGAAAAGGCTGACATAATTAAAACTGCTAGTATATCAGGAAACTCCTCCAAACGACTGAACATTGTTTTTCAAAACTATAAATTGTTTCAAAGGACTGAAAATTGCGTTCGAAAGAATGGAAATTCCCAGCATATCACCTGGTTCAGCTTTAAAACTATTATGAAGCTAAACAAAATGTGGGTGTACAGCAAACTACAAATTGGCAGGTCTACAATGTGCAAATGTCAATAAAAAGCTATTTTCTCCACCATCATTTGAATTTGTTAGTAGATGTTTGTTGAAACTTAATTGGAGAAAGTGATGACGATGAGTGAAAGCTGTTAACCAAATGTCATCTCTACACATTATAATGTATTTTTGATTCAATCATTTTTTGTGAAAGTATAAGTGAATTTTTCTTTCAAATAAATGTTATTCTTAGTCGTTACATTACGCAATTGATAAATAATACTCTAAGATTTTTAAAAAATAGTTATGTTATTAGTGAGCTAATATAACCAAAATTGATGCAAACATGACACGATCACTAAAGGGTAGATATCTTCAGCATATTTGTTTTGCTTGCAGTTCCCCACATTTGTATTCCATATATATAATAGGAATAATATATATAATAGGTCTTAGTATAGCCTTAAGCTTAAGGCGGAGTTCTTATTCATGTACCAATACGTTTTTCTATACAACACTCTCAATTGCAACCTTTTAGCCAATATGTGCTTACTCCAAGTAAGATATTTGTCCAGATATATTCCCAAGTATCTGACATAATTTTCCATAGGTTGCGGTATATTATTGCGCTAAATTTACGGACATGTTCTCCTTCTTAGGGCAAACGTAACGTGCGTGTACTCTGTACTATTAACTCTTATTTTCCATGTTTATAGCCATTTCTCTAACAGATTTAGATAATGCAGATGTTGTTGGATAACTATTACTGGTTCAGAATAACTGACTATAACTACACTGTCGTCATGACTACAGTGTTGTACTGGTAACTGGAATGTTTGATGTATATAGTGAATATAATGTCGGTCCTAGCACACTTAATACCTCTTCTTGCCGTTCCAAAAAGTAACGATTTTTTAGGAATGAGTCTATCCTTGTCAAAAGTGCGAGAGACGTACAAAAAGGCAGCAGTGCAATGTTTTTTGTTCTTCAGGGCATCCCTTGCAGTCCCTATAAACCTTTTCTATTGTGCCATGTTGAGCTCTAAATCCAAATTGATGAACTGGTATCAGCCTCTCCTGTGATAAAATTTCCTGCAGTCTAACCAATAGAGCTTTTTCAAGCACCTTCGACAGTATTGGGAGAAGACTGATAGGTCTCTATGATGTCACCTTACTTGGGTCTTCATTTGGCTTAGGTATCATAGTTATTTGAGATACCTTCCATTGCGTCGGAAAATAGCCCATTTTGATTAAAGCGTTGAAAAACTACAAAATTAATGTAATTCCTTCATCAGCAAGTTGCTTTAAGACTTCGCTTGTCACCAGATTGTCAAGTGTTACTGTTTAATAAATCATTTCAGTCTGGAGTTTTTCCGCGTATCTGGAAGCAGGCATATTTTCTTCCAATATTTAAATCTAGTGATCACAACAACTTTGTTAACTATAGACCAATATCTTTGTTACCGATGTTTAGTAAACTACTTGAAAAACTTTTTCAAAAACAAATTTGACTATGTTCTTGGTGGCGTAGCCGTGTCGAAAGTATCTCATATTAGGGAGCTTGGTGTGACATTTGACCAAAAGCTTACCTTTGAGAATTACGTTGACGGAGTGGTTTCCAAAGCGTGGCGTATGGTTGGCTTTGTTCTTAGAACAACAGTAAATTTTGCGGGCATCAATGCTAGTAACACATTGTATTTTGCATATATGCACAGTGTGCCCATTTCCTCTTTTCTAGGTATTTCACTACGTTCTTTGATTTAACGGTGTCTCTTTATCTTTAGCTTGACTCCCTCTTTGCATCTTCTGCCTTTGAGCAGCACGGTATCTATTTTTTCACGTTCGATCACAAGACTAATTTTTTCCCTCTTAGCATTCATTCTCAGCATTATAATTTGTGCGTTTTGACGTATGTCCTCAACTGATCACTATAAAGATAAAAGAGGAAAACTGATCAGTTGATAAAAACCAAAATAATTTTTACTCTACATTCCTAATATTTTAAACATAGCTAGCGAATGTGTCGTATCCAATTATAACTTGTGTTGCATAATATTCCAGATTGATCTCGGAGTTTTTCCACGTTCTCACGTTTCTAATCATGATGATGTTCCAGCCAGTAGACTCTCTAAATCTTTGTTGCCATCTCTTAAGCATTTCGGTTTAATTTTAATCTCTGAGGCAACTTCAACTCGTCTTATTTCTAGAAAACACAACCCAACTCAATCCAACAACCCTTAGCCTCTTCTTTCAACCACTTATATTCCAAACGAACCCAACATTTGTGAGTCTCCTCTTCACAACAGCCGAATGCTATGCGCCTGTGTGATTTAAAAGATCTCATGTATACATAATCGACGTTGGACTCAACAATACGATGACAATACCTTCACAAGAGACTACTAATGTCCGGAAGATTTGAAAACTACAATCACACTCATAATCCGATTCAAATTCAAAAAGATGCAAATCAAAACAACAACAACTGCCACAGATAATGAATACAAAGTGACTATAGCTTGGCATCAAATGTATTACCCAACAGCCTTCTGATTTTGATGTACTACGCAAATTCTAAACAGAATACAATTCTCCAACTTTGTGCATAAATCAATTAAGATCGTTGTTAAGTCAATAACAACACATCTCAGCATTAAACTTGAAGGATATAAAATCGTAATAAGACCCATCATCAATAAGTCAATAAGTTGCGTTTAAAATTGATTAGATTCAAATCACATGAGTGAACGAGAATATAATGTTTTAATAATTTTGATTAGCTTACATAAAATCAAATATAAAATGAAAGATTTTATCAAAAATATATTGAATAATCTTTTATCGTTTATCTCTATATCTTTCCCGTATAACCTGAAATTGATTTGTGCGCTCAGGTTAACCAAAATCTGCCAACTGGAGGTCTAAAATCGTTCCCGGTAATCCGACTTTGATATGAATCGATGTCACCGGTAATCGCATGATTCCGAGCTTTGAATTTGTATCGACTCGTTGACGCGATAGTCTCATCCCTGTACATATCGAGCGATTTCCGACTCAAAATAAGGGCCGCATTCGCTACCATTCAATTGTAATTATAGAAATCTTTTGAAACGTTTCGAACAAAGGATTTTGTTTTGGAGATGTCACGAAAGGTAAATTTTCTTAAAAAATGTTGTGGTAAAATATATTTTTTTATGGAAGTGATAAATTATAAATCAATAGAGTCGTTTTGTAGAAAATATCTGGCAGAAAAGACAGGGTCTCATGGAAAAATAACAGTAAAAATCTCTGCGGCAACAGAAATTTCCAACTTTTATAAATAGCGGTTCATATTTCAACTTTGCCCCCCCTGCTCCACGTTCCCACTTTTAGCACTGAACTTTACGTTTACAGAGAGAGAGACCTCAACTTTTCGTGATTCCGCGGCCGTCACCCGAGGTGTCAGGACGGCGAAGGCCCATCAGGATATTTCCATATCTTATCGCGTTTTCTTGCCCCGAAACCCCAACCAAAACATGCACTTTACCCGAAAGCAATTTCCCGGTTGGCCCCATTTTCCCAACAAGCAGCACTCATTTCACGCCAATTATGAAAAACCCGCCCGAGATAACCGTTCTTCGGCACGTATTTGGTAACTTTTTTTCTTTTAAATCGCTAATTTATTCATTTATTCATCAAGATATCCCCAGGATTTAGCGAGATGTCTAATAAAAGAAATTGGGTGTCCGATGGATGTATTGGGACTTGCTACAATGGATTGATAAACCTTCCTTCAGCCTACGAATAATTCACGGGAGCCCAAGCTACAAAAAAGAATCCGATCTGGTGAAAAAGGAAAAGGTCAACTGATGTTATTTATGTTGAAGTGTCCTTCAAGGTGGTACAAAAACGAATTTTCTTTTTACTTGATAAATTAGATCTATCTAAACCAATCACATCAAATAAATCCTTCACATAAATATTTATATTCTAAGGCGACAACTAAAAAAATAGTTAAAGATTAAATGAATGTGTTGTAGCATTGAAAAGAAAAGATGCGGTTGAAGATGTACAATTATAATCAAAATTTTTTAGTTATAGGTCTGACATAAATATGTCTGTATTTAATCATGCACAAAGTCACATATGGGTACATGTGTTGTTAAATACCAGGGTATTTATTTTCAAGGGAATATACAAAATATGTAATTTGACATTAGTGTTGGCTCTATTTTTGTTATTATTCAGTCTTAAATTGTAGTATGCTCGTATCAAACTAACACTAGAATTAACACTAGACCTAGTACTAGAATGTTTCGATTTAGCCGTGCGCCTGAAGATGTTTTAAGTCTAATTTAGCTGTAGATTGCTGTAAATTCTTCTGGAATTAAAAATAAACCTAAAGTTCTTCAGAAATCAGGTTTGAAAAATGCTAAATTGCTAGAATATGACCCCAACATCTCAGGAAGAAATTTTCAAAGTTGAGTAACTTCTTTCATTCATTGCCAAAGATAGATTATGTGTACTTATCGTGTTCAAAAGACTTGTCATACCCTTCAGTGCAATATTTAATACTTTTCTTTACTAACTATGCAAACTGATAGTTTTACTTCGTTGTGAACAAATTAACACATTCGAATTAAAAAGTAAATTCATGTATTACTATAAATCTTTAATTAGTTAAGTACTCACTGTTTGGGTATTTACCAAGACCTAGGCTTGGTAAATGCTCTTATAAATACCCAATTTGTAAATACCTACCCACAGGGCGCCCATTATTGCATGTACTATACTGGCCATAGTCTGTTTACAATTACCCAGGTTTTGCATAGTAAATCAAATTCGAAAGGCCTTTGGGCTATATAGCTATATAGGAAAATATATACTTCATTTGATCATTTTGCTTTTTTGTCAATTCTTGATGCCAAGCACCAGTCGAGTCTTATTCTTCATATGTGGTAATGGCTACTGTTTTGTTCGGTGGTTTTTTGGAATAGAGTGTGATTAGAGCTTTTTCGTGTATTGACATTGGTTATTTCGGATATTCAAGATCTTTGAGTGGGTTGGGTTGTAATATGGTCTCAGGTATAACACGCTTGTAAAACATGGTACAAGGTGTAAGAATAAGTGAAGTTAAGCAACGATCCAAAGAAAAATGTTAATCCATATAGTAAGTGGATACAGAATCATCTCGATACTGAGAGATACAGATACTGAGAGACTCACCGCCAGTGGACTTCATGATCAAAAGAAGAATAACTTGGAAAGCAGAGGTAGTGGAGCGAATCAGAGAGAAATAGAGAAATGGGATGAGGAAGAACTTTGGAAAGACAGTCTGGATTAAAGGTTTGATATTAGATATAAAATCCGGAGCAGATATGGGTGTTTCAAAGCCTATCTGCACCTCACCAAAAGAGCGGAGGAAAACAAATACGTATATTGTGAGCAGAAGGATGATGTAGAATACACGTTAGGGAGTTAACACCACAATATCGTTGACATGGATACTTTATGTCTATGCACAAAATACACTAGAGATTTTGATTGGAAATAGGTCGATTTAAGTTAATTTATCTATATCCAAAGTTTCTTCGTTTCGGCGCTAGAGGACTTCAAAGTTAGCAAATAAAATTGGTTTATTCTTTATAACTCGAAAACACGTTAATGAATCTAAACCATTTTTAAAAAGTGGTTTCCTAGGTTCAATCAAAGTCTATTTATGGTTTTGGATAAAGTTTTTAAAACACGGTAATGACGGAAAAGCCATGTGTTTGGCGAATATTAACCATATTTTTTTTTTCTGAAAACAAGAAATTAATAATAATGAAAATTAACAAAAGAAAATCAAATAATAACGAAAATGATTAGTAAAAGAACATAAGTAACAAATAAGAAAACATTTTAAAGGCTCAATTAGACAGAGAACAGTTTAGGTAAATTATATCAGGTCAACTTAAATAACCTTTATCTCAACAACGAATAACGATTTTCTAATTTGGTTCTCAGCATGACAAAATAGACACTTTCTTCTATAAATTTTGAATATATCATTAAATTATCTCAAGAATTCGATTTTTGGTAATTTTTAATTAAGTTGAGACAGCCATAAATGTTCACGTTAAATTGATTGATTTATATCTAAAAAACGAATAAATATTTTTAAGATTCGGTTTCATCACGAGAAAATAGACATTTTCCTCTATAAATCATGAATAATTCATTAAGATATCTTAAGAATTCGATTTTTCGTGATTTTTTAAAACGCGATTATTAATTATAAAAAATTAGGTTAACTTAAATAATCCTTATCTCAAAAACGAATAAAAATTTTCTAATTTGGTTCTCACCATGACAAAACAGAGACTTGTCTTTATAAATTTTGAATGTTTTATTAAAATATCTCAAGAATTCGATTTTTGGTGATTTTTAATTAACATCAGATACTCATAAATGTTCACGTTGAACTTAATGATTTATATCTCAAAAACGAATAAATATTTTCAAGATCTGATTTCGTCACGAGAAAGTAGACACTTTTCTCTATAAATCATGAATAATTCATTAAGATATCTTAAGAATTCGATTTTTCGTGATTTTTTAAAACACGATTATTAATTATAAAAAATTAGGTTAACTTAAATAATCCTTATCTCAAAAACGAATAAAAATTTTCTAATTTGGTTCTCACCATGACAAAACAGACACTGGCCTCTATAAATTTTGAATGTTTCATTAAAATATCTCAAGAATTCGATTTTTGGTGATTTTTAATTAACTTGAGATAGCCATAAATGTTCACGTTGAATTTAATGATTTATATCTTAAAAACGAATACATATTTTCAAGATCCGGTTTCATCACGAGAAAGTAGACAGTTTCCTGTATAAATCATGAATAGTTCATTAAGATATCTTAAGAATTCGATTTTTCGTGGTTTCTTAAAACGAGATCATTAATTTCAAAAAATCCTAAAAAAAGGTTAACTTAAGTAATCTTTATCTCAAAAACGAATTAAGATTTTCTAATTCGGTTCTTACCATGATAAAATAGACAAAATAGATATTATTATAATGAATCATCATAGGTGAGTTTGGTTTATGTCTAGAATTTTTAGAATGTGGGTGTTTGGATGAACTTGAAATTGATAAAATTGACCTGAATTCTTTTGAGATACAATTCTGTGAGATGTTCGAATTTTACCTAATACATGTGATTATATTTTTGTAAAATTTTATCTTCCTTCCAGGATTTTTTGTTTCTTCCCGTAATAGAAAGCAATCAAAACGCAGAAGTCCTAAAATGCCCGTGAATTTATCAAGAAACATTTCCTCCCACAGATAGTATTTAGTAAAATCCCAAAAAATCCTTCAATTCAAATAAAGGGATTCATAAATATTTTCCCCAATTCCCTCTTCAAATATGGCAACATTTCTAATACAGATATTGTATAAAACTACACATGCAGAAATTGGCAGTAATAACATCCTATGTTTTAATTGCATTCTCATCGATAGGCAAGGAAATCTCGTTTTTAAAAATTTCAAAATAATGCACAATGTTTAATTACGTAAATATTTATGTAAATATAAATTAGAAAATAGAAACTATCACTTTTGTAATATACGTCCCTGTCGTTAATCCCATTTATCGAGTCGATATAGGTACTTGTTGCATGCGATATAGTTATCGGTTCGATATCGGTCCGATATCTCCTATTGGCTCTTTCAGAAATCCAATTGACGGATATCGCTCGAGTTATCGATCAACAGTACAATATCGGTTCGATATCGACATGTGAATACGTACAAGAAACCGGCCATTAGTATGAAATAAATAAACTGAATAGTGCGTGATGATTTGGCTGTTTATGTTGAGTTAACTACATACATACATATACAGTCAGAAAAGCAAGTGATGCGCGGCTTAAGAAATTTGCAGTTGCTAGTTGCCACCCACGTTACCTCTCCTATTACCTGATATCCCTTAGAACCCTGAGATGGGTATATTCTGAACGTATTTCTTTTGAATATCGAAAATTTAATTTCGGAAGCCTATACGAACGGAAGTCGGCGCATAATATACCTCATAATACTAGGATTATAAGGTAGGATATTCAATCATTTGAAAATGCAATCGTTTTGCGCATATCGTCACAAAGATTTTAGTGTAGGCGGCAATTACTAAATTTTAATAAATATAACTAATTTCCGAAACATAATATGTTCATGTAAAAGCAGGATTTTATCCTAATACTAGTATAGTAATATAGTACATTAACGCATCTTACTTCAAATCGTCGATATCTTCACATTTTTTACTTCTTTTAGTAAGTGATTATCAGTTTATCAGTCACTAGCCGAGATAAACATATTTAGCTTAAAAGAGTATTACCACCAATTTTTAATGTTGGAGTCGAATCCTCTGGGCTATTGGCAGCTTCAAAGAGTGCACCATAATCTATTCCTATCAAATAGTTTCGTAGTTTGCATTTAAATTATAAAGGGTATAGGCGGTCATGTTAATGGCAGTAAACCAAAGAATATTTCCAAAATGTCTTGGTTTAGTCTATATATGTACTATGTGTATATTTAATACCAAATGTTTGATGTAAATCATTATAGAATTTCATGTTATATAGAATATTTCAAAAGTGGATTCTTATTATCTCTCTACATCCTACTTTAACCTATTTTAGAATCACCTGTATAATACTTAATTTATCAGTTAATTTTATTACCTCTTTGAAAAGGTGACATGAATAACTTTCCTTTAACCAGACTTGTCTTCACAGTCTCTGACATTTGCGAAAGGATGACCTTTTGTTTTCCTTTTGTTTGTTCATCCTTTTTTTTTAAGGATGAACTTTAAGATTTTGTCAAAGATCATCTATATTCTCAGGAGGCCTAAGTGTTGTTCTTAGTCGGCGACCCATCATATTCCAGATAAGTTCAATTGGCGACAAGTCCAATGACGGTGCAGGCCAAATTCCGCAAAATCCAACCTGCCCTAGAAACCTTCTTGTAACCACAGCAATATGTGGTATTGCATTATTTTGTTGGAAAGTGGCATTTTACCACGAGTTCATCAAAGGTGCTATTAACAGTTCTAGAACGTTGTCGTTGTAACGACTTTGGTTTAATGTGTCATCATAATTCACCCATAAACAAAACCTTGATTTATCAATGAAGACGATATCATTCGATTGATGAACCCACCCCTGCTATTTTTGACACCATGCAAATGTGGTTGTTTTGGGAGGCATTAATGTAAGCGGAAGTATGACGGTATAAATGAAGTCCGAATGAAGAAACTTATTTGTAAAACAGTTGCTATAAATAAATGTTAGACCAAAGCTCTCATCCAATTCACATCAATCGACTTTGTTGTATCATCGTCGCCAATTTCTGAAAAAGTTTGCAACATCAAAATCCGAAACATCAAACATTTTTTCAAAAAACTAACGACAAAACCCGAATGTTTCTAATTGTAGATCTAGTGCTAGTCCTAGTGATGGTTCTAGTGTTAGTGCATCATCTAGGTCTGAAAGTAAAAGCTTCAATCGAATGTTGCATCAATGCGGCATTACAGGACTTCAAAGTTAACAAAAAAAATTCTTTTATTGTTTATAACTTGAAAATGCGTTAATCAACATGCAACAAAGCCGATGGTAAATAAACCGCAAATACAATAACTTGTCGCTTTAATCCAGCGTCATAAGGCAACCTTTTTGAGGCCATAACTGTTAACAAAACGTCTATAAGCGTCTACACATACATATATTCAGAGAGCGTGATATACACTTCTACAAACAAACAAACACCCTCGGGGAGTTTACCGATCCGTCCCGGGCAAATAAGGTAGTACCAACCATAAATTCTTCTTATATTTTTGATTGTTATAACTTGTAACTGATATAACTAACCCAACTCTTTTTTTACACGGTCTTTTTTAACACGATTTTGAAATAACGCGGTTCACCAATAATTTTTTTACACGAATTTTTTGTTAAGCACGAATCCCAAAAATATTCTTAATTCGAATTTTGATAACGTCTTACAGAAACTTATGTATACAGTAACAAAATACATTGGGAGAATACCGTGGTCAGAAGCCGGTCGGTTTATGTCCACATGTTTATAACTTGGTCTACTACGGGGAATACCAGAATTTTATGATCACTTTTTTCTTTATCTCGTTGTGCTTCAACTTGAACACATGATTTCGTTATTCAGTATTTATTTTGTGTTAAGAGTGGTCAGTTTTTGAGACGTAATAAGTAATTTCATTCAAGTTCTAAAAGTGGATGTTTCAATTAAAGTTTTTTTAATTCTATGGTGAAATTTCCAGTGTATTTGTAATGATGATAATTCTTTGCTGCTAGAAAAAAGCAATATTATTTTGGATTCTTTTTATAATACCCTTATTGCTTAATAAAATGCCTAAACAACAACTTCCGAAGTGACAAGCAATTTCCTTAGAAACTAAAATAAAAATCTTAGACTGTCTAAAGAAAGGTGAAGGACCCACATCTGTTGGCAAAGCTTTTGGTTTAAACGAAGCAATTAGAAAAAATGAGAAATCCATTCGACAATCCGTAATTTCTGGATCGAAAGTAAGCTCCAAAACATCATCTTATAATCGAAATCCTATTTTAAAGAAAACGGAAAAACACATCGTGTTTTGGATAGAAGATTTACAGTCGAAACGAATGCCTATTGATGGCAAACATATGAAAGAAAAAGCACTTAGAATATATAACCGACTTCAGGAATTGGAATCATCAACAAGACATCAGGCAACGAAGAAACTGGCATTTAATTCAAGTGAGGGATGGCTGACAGGTTTTATAAAACACGCACATTTCACAATGTAAAAATAAAGAGAGAAGTAGCATCAACAGGCGAGAATGCTGCAAAAATCTTTCCGGGTAAGTTAGCAAAAGTCGTTGAAGAGGGCAGTTATACTTCAGAACAAATATTTAATGCCGACGAAACGGGATTGTTTTGGAAGAAAATACCTGATAGGACTTATATAGCAAAATCTGACAAATCAGCTGGTGGTTTTAAAGCGGCCAAAGATCGAGTAACGTTCTTGTTATGTAGTAACGCATTTGGTGATAAAATGTTAAAGCCTTTATTAATCAACAAATCGCTTATGCCATGAGCAATAAGAGGTAAGAACATTAAACAACTTCCAGTCCATTTCATGGCGAATAAAAAGGCGTGGATAATGGCTGATCTGTTTACAAATTGGTTCAACAATTGCTTTGTTCCTGAAGTTCCGAAATATATGGAAGAAAACGGTTTGGAATTCAAAATACTTTTGCTCGTTGATAATGCGCCCAGCCACCAAATGTTGGATCAACCAAATATTCAACTGCTATTTTTATCTCCTAATATTACCTCGTCGATACAACCACTCGATCAGGTCATTACAGCAACATTTAAAATGTACTACATAAGGCAAACGTTTAAATATATTTTAGATTCAGTGGAAGAAACAAATTTGGCTGTTTTGGAAGCATGGAGAAAGTTTACGATTATGGATTGCATTACACTTGCTTCTGTTGCCATTAAACAATTGCGCCAAACAACCTTAAATGCTTGTTGCAAAAAAAGATTGAAAGCATGCGTCAAAAGTGGAAGTTTTGTAGTAGAAAAATCAGTTGTGTGTTCTGAAATTATAACTCTATCAAATAGACTTGGTGGCAACGGTTTTAACAACATTCAAACGACTGATATTGATGAGTTGATGCGAGGAAGCGCTTTGGATGAAGATGATTTGCTCGAATTTATGACAATTTGTGAAAATAAAGAAATCGATAATGACAAGGTAGAAGATGAAGTTCAGCTATTAACGGCTGATTTAATTCGCGATGGTTTGAAATTTGCTACAAGTATGGAACAACATTTTCTTACTCATGATCCTGATATGGAGTGTGCATTGAAATTTCAACGTACTCTGAAATTATGTGTAACTGGATATGAAGAATTATATAAGCTTATTGAGAAACAAAAAAAACAGTAGTTAATAACCGACTTCACAACTACAAAAAGAACAACACAGACCGTTAATAACGAACAAAATTCTTCATTTGAATTAAATCCGACAGTTGTGTTAGATATATACGACATATCTACTGATGATGCTGCTGATAGCGCTTTTGGTCAAGTCCATAATAAACGTGCACGTTTGTTATCAAGTAGCGATGAAGACTTGCGAAATTGATTTTTATTTCTAACTTTAGTTTACATTATTATTGTTATGTTGGAGTTTTGACTGTACACTTTTTTTTAAGTAATAAATAACTTCTTTTTTATAAATATGTCATATACATTTTTATTATAACTTTTTTTACAGGATTTTCTTTTGCACGGTTTTCTAAGGAACGTATCTACCGTGTAAAAAAAGAGTTGGGTGTATTAAAATTTATTTCTTCAACATATTTTGTGTTTTTGAGTTATAAGTACTCGAATTAGATCGGAATCTAATAGTAAATTTTAGATTCGAACGAATACGGTAATTATTTAAATTTAAAGTTCTTAGTTTTGTTTGTTCATTGTGGATCCATCTATGAAACGTATGCTATATTAATACAATCATAAAGGTCAGCTATTGTGTATACGTAAATAAGAGTTTTCTATAGGTCTTCCTAAATAGTATTTAAACAAAAGTGTTAGTTGCAATAATTCCGGTACACATACTCGTATATAAATGCAGAAGGTACCTACGCTAATAATTATTAACAAAATTTAATTTTTTATTTAATTGTTTTTAGGATTATAAATAGTATTAAAATTAAGAAAAAAATCAACCTATTGATTGTTAATAGTTATAAATTATAAAGAAAAATCTCATATACATTTTCAAGATGTTTAGGTACACAGAGTGCTAAGTAATTATCATACCCGAACAGTATGCAACCAATATCACAATATTGGTATTGCTTTCGTCGAAAATAGCTATTATTTAAAATAATTTTTAATCAAAAGATTGAAATTACTGTTGAAGGAAGTGATTGTTAAAGTATTATTATAATAAAGGACGAATCTACTTGCTAGTTAACATAATTTTGGGTTCATAGATTGAAAATAATAATTCAATCTGAAGATTGATAGAAGTGGTTATTAATTTAATGAACGAAAATTATAATATATAGATTATCAATATATATATTAATGACAAGACTGAAATTGTGTTGAAACTACTTCCCATTGTTATCTAAACAAATGTTTATTCTTCTCAGAAAATTACTTCCTGCAACTCTATTGTATGCACATTATTCATTTCTTCTCAAATTGCTGCTTCCAAATGCTCCGGATTTTAAGATCTATTTTAATAAACTTTATTTTTCAAATATCCAAACAAGTAGAAATCAGGAATTACGTCTGGTGTCCTCGGTAACCATAGATTCATGTTTATGGTTCTATTCATAAAGTACTCTGATAAATACTGTATAGTTTACCTCGTTGTGGGGTACTGCATTGTCTTGTTGAAAATATCCGTGGTATATCTCATTAACACGAAAAAAATGAAAATCTAAAAAAAATTCTTACTGAACATTTTCGAGTAAAAAGTAAAAACGTTTTTAGTGAACAAAATAGTATGGAAAAATAATGATAGTGTAATCTTTCAGTTTTAAGAATCGGTCAAACATTGATTGGTTTTAAGGTCAAAGACTGTTCAGTTTCATTCAATGAAATTTAATTCTTTTTTTTTGTTTAATTTTCAATTTCTATTTAATTCAATTTTTCGGATAGATTGTACATTTTCATTTTTATTTCGTTCCGAACTTTTTGTATGCCTTCGTTCCGCCCGCAAGTAAAAAAAGTTGAACTTGTTTTCTTCGATTTTGACGTTACGAAAAACAGAATAAAAGTGAGTTTTGTAATGAGATGTAGTGAGTTTATATTCAACAATTTCTTTCATTGATTTTATTTCATTAAATTTGTAAAGTGTAAAGTGTGGATCTGTGAAATTAAAAGCAAGTACAATAGAACTTTTTTCATATTATAATTAGTGGAACATTTCATTTTCAAAAGGCAACTGTAATTAAATTAACTCAAAACAATTTCTGGTCCTTCGAGCCGGATCCACGTTTAAATTCTGCCGGTAGGATACAGTTCGCGACGATTCGATCGAATTAATTGTAAAGATTAATGATTAGTAACTTTTCTTTCGCCATCGGACTTCTTTCGTCTTTTAAATAGATATTTCGGTGTTTGCAAGATGGCTTCGCACAGTGACGGGACGGACTTGAATTCGTTTTTCGAACGGCAAAATGAAGTATTCGGGCTTATTAAACGAACTATGGACAATTTAAAAAAAAATGGGTCGAGCTAATTGGACCCGTGGAACTGTTCAAAGTCGTCTTGAACGGCTTGAATCAAATTGGAATGACTTTAACGATATTCATAAAAGCTCATTTCATATAGAATCGAATATATGGAAACGGTTTCTTTCTGGGAAGATACTTTTACTTTGTGCGAGGACGCTTATTTAGACGCGAAGAGTTTTATGCTTGATTTATTAAATCTAATGCCAGTGTAGGGTTCCGAAGGTTCAGTCGATCAACCTGTCAATCAAACAGTAGCAACGGAAGCTCCTCTTACCGCTAATACCCCAATGGTGCAAACGGTGCGTGGTTCGTCGGGTTCGAGACATCTTCCCCAGATTCATTTACCGACATTTGACGGCGATTACACTAATTGGTCTCAGTACAGAGACCTTTTTTGTTCTATGGTTCATGATAATGCTGATATTTCCGATGTTGAGAAGCTGCATTATTTGAAGATGAGCTTAGTTGAAGAACCGGCTCTGTTAATTAAAAACTTATTAGTAACCAGTGCAAATTTTCAAAAAGCGTGGAATTTGCTCGTTGAAAGTTGATGCACAATTATCAATGTTGTTTTCCGCACGTTCGATTAAAAACGAATCGGCTTACGAACTTAAACATCGTTGGGGGCCCCTCATTATATCGCATCATGTCAAACATTTCTTGCGAAAACCGCAGCACAACGATCAGAATTGGTACTTAATCGAGGATTCTGTTTTAATTGTTTGGGGCCACATTCGTACGAAGGTGTCGAGTATTAAAACGGTGTTGTATCTGCCGAAAGCCTCATCATACCACTCTTCACGAGGCACCACCTCTGTTCAACCTGAAACAGGTGGTGCGTCCAATCAACCACAACCAAACACAACAACTACACAAATTTCAACATCAAGTCATTTACTTCATTCGTATCACATTCACACGCCGGTGCTACTAGCTACGGCCTTAATCTTCGCATCGGACGCTCGGGGGGATTCTGTCATTGTTCGCGCATTGATTGATCAGGGCTCAGAAGTTTCCTTTATTAGCGAGTCTTTGGTGCAGTGACTTCATCTTCAACGACGATCGGCCAATGTGCCTATTTCCGACATCGGTTCGCAAAAACTTATTAGCCGAATCTTGTACATTAAATATCGAAGATAACAAGTCTCCTGATCACTTTCTAGTTTGTTTCAATAACCTTTATGACTCTACTGATAAAGTAAATAAACGTACCGTACTTTCGTTCATCGCGCGATTATTCGATCCGGCTGGCTCTCGCAACTAATTATTACCGCGAAAATATTCATGCAAAACCTTTGGACTCGTAATCTTGAGTGAGATAACCATTTCCAGAAGATCTCCAACGGCAATGGAAAGCGGTTATTAATGATTTTCGGGGTGTTCCGATGATAAGGGTACCGCGATGGTTGGGTTTGAGTCGGTCGGTAAATTCGGTTTAATTGCACGGTTTTGCTGACGCGTCTATTAGTGCATATGGAGCGGTGGTTTATTTGCGTGTCTTTAATAACGAAGAAATTCGCGTATCCATTCCGCGTCTCGAATTCTGCGCGTGTGTATTGTTGGTTCGGTTGACAAAGCTTGTAAGAGCAGCTCTTGACGTTCCCGACATCCCCATTCATCTCTGGACTGACTCTACTGTGGCTCTGGCGTGGATCTGCAGTCAATCATCGAAATGGAAGGACTTCGTCCGTAATAGAGTCATCGAGATCCATGACTTACCAGAAGCGCAATGGCATTATGTTCCCAGCAGAGAAAATCCCGCCGACCTCGCATCGCGAGGAGTTCCCGTACGACAGCTTCAGGAGGCGACTCTGTGGTGGTCTGGACCTGCATGGTTGTCTTCATCTTCCAGTGACTGGCCTTCTCTCCAGCCAGAATTTTTCTTCAGAATCAGAACGAGAAAAACGTTCAACTCCTGTGTCATATACTGCGACTCCGGCTGATGAGGGGTAGAATCTCAAATACCGATATTCCTCACTCAATAAACTATTACACGTAACCGCATGGTGTTCGCGAATATTCTCAAAATCTAGTTATGTTTCAGACGTTTTAACAACCGAGAAAGTGGATAAAGCTCTAATGTTTTGGGTTCAAGAGTGTCAACAATTTTCTTTTCGTGAAGAGATTCGAGAATTGCTGGATGGTCGAGTAATTTCGAGGTCGAGTCCATTATTTCGTTTATCACCATTCATTTAGATTCGCAAATCTGGACTGGGATGAGAAACACCCTCTTATTCTACCAAGGAGATCCCGCATCACTGAGTTGTTAATTGACAGCCACCACAGACGAACGTTACATGGGGGAACGCAACTCATCATATCATCAATTCAAAGACGTTTTTGGATTGTCGGGGGTCGTGTTCCAGTGAGGGCATTTATCCAGCGATGCATGATTTGTGCAAAGCAGCGGGTCGCAACCAGTCAACAATTGATGGGACAACTGCCTGTATCTCGTGTTACTCCATCTAGACCTTTTCTGCACACCGGACTTGATTACGCCGGGCCATTTCTCCTCCGTACATTCCGAGGACGTAGTGGTAAAACGTATAAGGCTTACTTAATTCTTTTTGTGTGTTTAGCCACGTCAGCTGTGCACCTTGAGCGTGCAACCGATTACATTCGTAATCGACGACTTCCGGCTTTCTAGCGGCATATAGACGATGTTCAGGCCGTAGAGGTATCAATCAATGTCTATACAGCGATTGTGGTACCAATCTAGTAGACGCCGATCGTGAACTGCGTTCATTATTCACAGCAGCTTCAAAAAGTTGGAAAGAAATAGTCAACATATTAGTCGATGACGGTACGAAGTGGAAGTTCAACACTCCTGCGGCTCCTCACTTCGGTGGTAAATGAGAGGCTGGGGTCAAGTCCGTTAAGACACACTTAAAGAGGGTGGTTGGTTTCACGTTGCTCACATATAAGGAATTCACTACGGTCCTTGTACAAATCGAAGCCATCCTAAATTCAAGACTTCTACATTCGCTGACCGACAGTCCCTGTAGTTACGTTGTGTTGACACCGGCTCACTTCCTAATAGGCGGTTCTCTGACAGTAGTGCCAGAACGTCCCTTCGTTCGTTTATGTGTCCTCCCTTCAATTGAATCGCTTATTCGTTCGGTCGTAATGATTTGTAGTTCAGTTATAATGATTAATAATGATGTTTAGTTGTGATGATTCAGTCAAAATTTATTTCAATTTTCGAATTCGGTATCCTCTTCCGGAATCTTTGTAATTCCATGTGGAAAATTAGCCGGAAGATCGCGTTCAATTTATATATGTTTTTCGTTTCAATTATTTTTTTTAATGATTCAAATTATATATTTTTTTTTGCATAAGAAGTAATATGGCTCGGTCAAACACTAACGTTAAAAAATCCTTAATCGGTCAAATACTGGGTCGTTTACCCTATATAAAGAAAATATATATTATTTTGGGAACAAAGCCATAAAACCATTTAACAGAACCTAAATTCCGAGATGTAATCCAGAGAGTGGAGTCATAACAAGAGATTGAAAGAAGACCTTGTGTTTTTGTTGCAGAAAATAACAATTTTTGACAACAACACACTATATCACACGAATCTGACGTAGTTTAGATTAAAACAAGTTATTATGAATGAAACCAGATATATTTGGTCACCCTAAATATATTGGTACCCTAAATATGTTATATTTACAGTTTATGCTTTTATTTCTATGGATTTATACTGTTTTTAAATTTTATAAATATTTCCAAATACCCATCTTTGATAAAATTTAGTGAAAACGTTACAGTATTTTCAAAATTCTTTGTTTATTTCGGTATCCTAGCAACGCAAATTTATTATAGCCTACTTATAATATAACGTATTTTATTAATTTTTGAGGTTAATTATAAAGCTATGTATAGAGTTTTATATATTTTTGAAAAGCTTAAAAAATCTAGTTCAACAAAAACATAAAATATAGGTGGTTCCACTATAAAAACAATAATTGTACATATAACTCAAAAACCGTGATGACTATAAAACTTCTACGTGCACCATTGAATTCTACGTGAAAAAAACTATTAGAACCCGTCTTTACTTTTTTGCTAAGTTTCCAGATAGTCGAGATACAGGAGGTGTCTGAAAATCGTATATTTTGAGAAACTCCCTGTATATCAAAAACGAAGAGGGCTATGAAAATTTGGGTTGCTACACTAAAAGTTTCACAAAAAAGTAGCACAGGTTCGTGAAAACCGCAACTTTCAATCTTTCATAATTACCAAGATACTCTGCAAACCCATCGAGATTTGAACACCCTGTTTGCACTCCGTTTGCACAGTTTCATCGAAAGTCCCTGTTGCCTCCACACGTCTACAATATCTGCGTCGATTTCCAATTCTCCTCAGAAACTTGGACAAGAACATGCATTGTATTATCCGCGATGGAAGGCGATGAAGCACATGCGGTATATAGGGCTATTTTGTGCAATAGGAAAAAAAATCATGGTGTAAGGGATGGCTTCTAAAAAGAAAGTCAGCCTCGCATATAAATTTATTAAATGAGTTGAAATTCGTCTCAATAGATTGGCATATCTATTTAAGGATAAATGTTAAGGATGAAGAAACGGAATCGTAGACCTCGAACTAACCGGAGGACAAATCGTCTCGAAGTTAAGCGTGTAGAACCCACATTTCAAGGCGATGGACATCGAAAGAGAATTGTGGTGTATTGAATAAATGGACGATCAAGAAGAGGCTAACGAGTGAAAAACTTCTTAGTTGACATCACGGGTGTAGCCAAGGGTTGGGGGGTCACCCCCTCCCCCTAAAGTACCTCCAAAAATACAAGGAGTGAAGAAAATGTCGAAATCGATGCCATATCGCTGGTGCCCAGCTGTGCAGTCTGCTGGCTCCTACTTTCGACATTCTGCTCAACGAACTGCTTTGTTGAAAGAAAAAATTCAACTATTACCCGTCGGTAAACAAAAAACTTGCCCTCTGGGCCACTTTTACCATCCCTTGATAAATGTTTCTAATAGTTAAAAAGCGGCTTATAGCCAATGGCAGCGCTTAAAATTGCTGTAACCACCACTAGTTAATTTAACTGGACGATGGTACAATTGGGCTTCTATGTGTGAGACGCGATAGGTCCACAAACTAAATGAAACTATTATAAGATTCAGGGAAATTTATTCAGCAACGTGAATGCTCTCGAAGAACTCCAATTTAATCACAATAAGGAAACATCGCAACAAGTCGTCCAATTGCTAAATACGCTTCGATCTTCGGATTTTGTGAGGTGTTTAGTGATCCTTCAAAAAGTTATGAGAAAACAATTACAGGCAATTGACATCGATCCCATCACGGCATTCAAATATGTAACCGATGTTATTAATTTCTTACAGCTCCTGAGAAACAATATTGACGTCAAATATCTTCATCTATATGAAGACGCAAAGATTTTACTGGAAGAATATAGTGGTATATGCCACCCGTCGTCGGACGAATTAAATAGACCGAACATTCCTGCATTGGATGTTTGCACGTATTACAAAATTAATTTGTTCATTCCATTTCTTGATCATACAATTCAACGATTGTTTGAAAGGTTTACCAAACATCGTAAAGTAGAATCAGCATTATCTGGTGTATTACCTTCAAATTTTACAACCAGTTCTGAAATTGAAGAAGCAACTTCCATGTACTCGTCACTGCTTCCCAAAAGCAACATATTAGTGGTTAAAGCAGAACTTGAAGTATGGAAAACAGTGATGACAAGTATCTCGCCTACCCGAAATTTAGTTTGTAACACCTAGATATGTGTGATAAAAACCTTTATCCTAATATTTACACATTACTACAAATCTTGGCTATCATTCTTCTATTCATTGCTACCCCAAAAAGGTGTTTCTCGAGCCTAAGGAGACTGAACGTTCCCTATGGAACAGAAATTCATGCAGATGAAATAGTGGATATATTTAAAAGAAAAAGCCGAAGATTTCTGTTTTAATGGTTTTAGATTTAGGGCAGAGGAACGAAATTAATTTAACCATTTCATTTAAAGTTGAGAACTTTATAAATATGTCGTAATTTTGCTGATAAATAGATAGATATTATATAGAAATACGTATTTTGGTCGATCCGAGGTATCATCCGTTCATTTTCTTGGTTGTTCCCTGTGGACAAAGGCAGACGTTTCGCCAAGATCTCACTTGACATCTTCAGTGCTTTGTCGTAGTTTCCTGTTGACAGTCTGACAGGTCAGTCGTCTGCCCCTGTCTACAGGGAACAACCAAGAAGATGACCGGATGATACCTCGGATCGACCAGAATACGTACTTCTCCGTGAAGCACTACGAATTACCATTATATAGAAATATCTATATATATAACATATAGATATACAGGGTATAGATATACAATTCATTGTAGAAATAATACTAATAATAATTTAAATAAATTAAACAATAATCTGTTAAAATGTCATGGTCTGTTAATAAAAACACGAACGGCTTCCAACATTTTGTTTAGGATTTTGATAAATTACTCAATATGAAGAAAACTATAATAGATAGGTATAGAATTGTTTATAGATAATTTGTAGAGAATTAAATTGTCTTTGTGGTAGGCTAATAAAATATGGAGCGTTCCATTTAAAATTATTGATTTTCTCGCAATTGAATACAGATAAACGGTAATTCAATTTTTGACCACCTGTATAAGATACATTGATACAACAGGTGGCAATCTATTTGACATCACATGAAGAGTTATCGTGCCAATACAAAACGTTTTTGAATTAACGATGGCTGAGATATGGGTTTTTAAAGAGCATGGTAATACTTACCAAAGAACAATTAAAATCAAAATAACTCGAAAACAAAAACCGCTAGGTACCAACAATTGTTATCAAAGTCAACACATTTTTTATGTATAATTGAATGGCGAAATAAAAACTATAGCATTCCATTTAAAATAACGAAGTTGAAGTCTACCTCTGGTAGACCGGAAGTAGTGGCCATCTTGAAAATATTTTAGATTAAAAGATCGAAATGAACAACCCAGGTTCCCAAAATTTTAAGCCTCTACGAATAGTCGAAGTTAAAAAAGTGCTAATGTGCCAGTTACGTGAGGAAACGAAGATAATATATAGAAATTTCATGTAAGTATATTTTTGTTGTTTTATTTACATCAAACTAAACGATTTTTATTAAAAATTTAAATTGACAGTGTTCTGTTAACACACTAAACAGTCAGTGCCCTCTATTTAAAAGTATTCCTAACTACCGAGTTCGAGCTTCAATCAGAATTCTGTACTTAACTCGGTAGTATTTAAATCGCCAAAAGATGTATCCACAGATGCATAACAGGGTAAAAGGAATAATAAACACACTGAACACTGCACAATAATTTGCTTATATTGATACAATGTTTATGTCCTGTTTATGTCCCGCAATTTTATCGTTCTTATTATGAAAAGTTTTAAAGCTGCTTTATGAAAAATAATAATATTTCTACATGGTGTATATGAATTGCTGCAAAAACTTCTAGAAGTAATTGTTTAGTGAGTTTTAAGGGGACTTTGTACTATATACGAACCATAGATAACTTCGGTCTTAAGTTTTGGTTTTATTTTTTTTGTCTTAAAAACCGTAAACGCTTGGGAAATGAAAGTTTGGAAATATGTTTAACTCATAATAGATTACGTATAGACCCTATTTGTACTTTCAACCTACCCTTCTAAACTTCCAAACGCAACCACCCCTTTTACATTTCTGCAGATTTTTTTAAATCTGTTGATAAATACGTTAGAAAAAATTTTAATAGGTAGATGAAAATATCCTAATACTTTTTGCGTCTGAAATTTTTCCGAAAATGATTATTTTTTGAGAAAAAAAATAATAAAGCAAACACTAATAAAGTAAATAACGGATTGTTGATAAAAAGTGTTTTTTTACGAAAAATATTAATATGCTTGGAAGTTCTATGTCAAAGATTTTTGACATTTTACTGTGACAGCATATGATTATCTTACTAAGCGTTTGATTGTTTTGAATAATTTATCAAGACAAGTATAGGGCTGCATCTCCTTATTGGAACTGAAGTCGCCCATAATTCATATATTAAAGTACCCTTAACATTCACTAAAGAATCACCTCTTGAAGTTTGTTGCAATCATTCAGATACACTGTGTACTTTGATTATACATATATAGATAGCTCACCTAATGGTAAAAATAGGAAACAAATAATAGCATACAATGGGACGCGAGTATAACAGCTGTGGGACGCGAGTTAAAGTAGGATAAAGTAGGCAGTGTAATCGGCACTGAATATAAAGCTTCTCCTATTCAATAGAAGATGTCTCTGTTTAAAAGTACTATTAAACATTCTTCAAGTGGATTATGTAATACCCAAAACCACAAATAACGCTTTCCAATTAAAAACTTACTTGATTTGACAAAAGAAGAGCTAAAAAACAAATATATTTGTGAAGTACACTTTAGTGATAGTGATTTCACAGATGTTAGAAAAAATAGACTAAAGAAAAGTGCTATACCACAAAACTATAAAAATTATATAGACTCTGATGCTGATAGTGATAATTTTAAAATAATAACTCCTGAAAAAATTTACAAAAAAAATGAGTTTCCGACAATATGGGCAAATCCACAACTGTCAACATCCCAAACATTTCTTCGCCTGTACGTTTAGAAACAAAATATTTAGAAGAATATTGCGAGTTTAAGCTTTTTTAATTAAACGAGCATAAGTTTTTTAAAAACTAATAAGAGTGAAACAAATTTTGAATTAAATTATACATTGAACCTTTGAAATGCCTCAATTGATTTCAACTCCCTACCAATGAATAACCCATAACGTATACCAAATTTGGTTTTTCTAACTTTATCTATTACTGAGATATCCAATGTTAAAAAATTTATAATCCACCTTTGAAGGGCTATAACTCCTCAGGAGTACAACTTAGTACAGGAATAAAGTGCGTTAAATCACATTAATTTATTGTCTTCTACATATCCCTGCTCTGTGTCGGTTCTTATGTGAATCATTCTGTGTAATTCTGTATTACTGATCTAGAATTTTAATAAAATTAAAATACTAAATGGTAGTATTTTTTTACTGAAAAGCAATCAATTTTGTCGCAAGATCATGTTTCTGTGTCTAACCGTCTACCGACATGGCTAGATCTGGCTGTACTCGATGGCTCCAGCACAGATTACTTTTTACTACTCTGTCTGAGTAGCCACTGAGCTAGCACGGCGCGGCAGCTAGCGACATAGGACCGGATGTAAAATATTCACTATTGCGTTTCATAGTGCTTACCATTAGACTCAACAACAACTTTAAAGAAAAATTCAAAGTTTTACAATTATTTTAAATATTTATAATTTTTAAGTTTTTATTAAATAAATTATTACGATTTAATCTTGTCATTGTTTAGCAAGCCATCTATACGCCAAATACCTAACCGTCAGTTTCATATTTACCTATTAAACATAACCTAAAAACTACCTAAAAATTAAGGTCTATAGAACATAAGGTTACCCAATGCCGATTCTCCTCCTCATCAAATGTAAGGAACATATCCTTGAAGTTTTTGGATCTGTCCCTAATTTACAATTCTCAAGCCAACGTTTACAAATACTCTCATCCTTTGGAAATCGAAGGAATGAAATTTCCAATCCTTCTTTCCTGCATGCATCATACTTGGAAGTGCAAAAGAAAATCTATTCAATTAAAATTCATTCATAGTCTTTGTGAAAATATCAACAATACAAAAACTGTTCCTTTTTGGGGCGCTTTTTCGAAGCGTTGTTCCAACAAGCGCTCCGACTGTTCGCGGACTCGTCAACTGCAATTGCACATGTCTAGTACTGTCGTTCCACTTAAGTAGATTGGTCTGCAGCACTTGATATGGGCGATTGCAATTGACGAGTCGGCGACGAGTCGGAGCGCTGGTTGGAACAAAGCTGATGACAGTACCATTGTATAAGCTATCTTTTACTCAACTCTTTACTCTGACTGTATCGAACCAGTGACGTCAATTTGCGGGGTAATATTCGATACTACACAGCCATAGGGAATTAGGTAACCATATGGCCAGGCGCGCACATGCGATTTTCTGTCGCTCGACTGTTTGGTCGCAAAAATAACACACATAGCATTAAATACAAATGCGCGCATATGCGACTAAATAATAGCAGCGATTAAAAAGATGTAACCTGCTCCATTTTTGTAACGACGCGATTGTCGCATCTTTAAATGTATCACATGAACAAAAATGAACATGCACGCACATGCGACTGTTCAGTCGTAGTCGCAGCACAGGTCGAAGTTGGTGTATAGGATAATTATTACAAGAAATTTATTAAAAATGGCTGAATCTTCAGAAGTGTCTGATAATAGTGACAATGACTTGACATCTAGTGTCTTAGACACAAAAACTATTATTATCGAGGTAGAAAAAAGACCAGCTCTTTACAACAAACATTTGAAAGAGTATAGTGACCGAAATTTAAAGGAAAAATTGTGGGAAGAAGTGTATATCAAAGTTATATCCACTTGGAACAAGTTATCGGCCGAAGAAAAACACAAGAGAGGTACGTGATATTGTTTTTATTTAATAGTTTTTAATAATCTTATGTAATAAATGTTGTGCAGATAAGTATTTAAATTTTATCATATTGCCACGGAACTGAACCTTCGGGGGATGTAAAGTAATTTACCATATAGTCTCTTATATTAAGACCAACTCTGTTAGGTCTTATTCCAGCTGGAGGACAGCTCTGTAATAAACACTCATAAAATTCGTCCTCCATTTGCACACCGTCTTTCTTTCGCACGAAGTTATGTAGAATGCAACATGTTTTAATGATAAGGTCGGCAAATTCGACTCGCACGTCTAATGATCGATGCAAAATACGCCATTTGTTCGCTAAAATACCAAAGGTACACTCTACCATACGCCGTGCACGAGTCAGTCTATAATTAAAGACTCTTTGTTTCATTGTTAAGTTTCTTCGAGGATAAGGCCGTAAAACATTTTGTGATAACGCGAATGCTTCGTCTCCTACTATCATGAAAGGTATGGGTTCTCCCATCTCGTTGTTTGGTAATTTTTGTGGAGTAGGAACATTTAATTGGTTATTATGTAATCTTTGACCAAAATTCGAATTCTTAAAAACGCTGGAATCGCTTCCAGCACCATATGCTCCTACATCTATTGCTGTAAAACAGTAGTCGGCGTCTACTAACCCAAAAGAATAGTCGAATAAAAGTTTTTATAATTATAAAATTCGGAACCAGTATTATTTGGTTTCTGTAATCTAATGTGCTTGCCGTCGACTGCACCGATACAGTTCGGAAAATTTGTCCTATCGTAAAACTCTTTGGCAATATTTATCCAATCTTCTTCAGACTTTTCTGGCATGTATAAAGGCTGTAAATAGTTCCATAATTGGTTACACGTGTCTTCAACAATTTCCCTTATCGTGGTAGCCCCAAGTAAAAATTCAAAGTGTAAAGAATTGAAACTATTGCCGGTAGCAAGGTATCTGAAAAATAAATAATAACTGTTTTTTATTGCAGGAAAAATTATTCAAAAAAAATGTAAAAATTTAAAAGATTGTTTCGCTAGGGAATTAGCAGCCCAGCGTAAAGCAGTGTCTGGGCAAGCAGCAAAAAAAAAGAAGATATATTTATTTCGACCAATTGCAATTCCTTTTCCCAATAATGAAAGATAGACCAACTACCAGCAACAACGGACCTTCTCAATCAATTGAGATTGATCAAGAAAATCGAGAAATGATATCTTCTCCTTCTTTAGCAACCAATACAGAAAATTCGGAAAGTACATCCATATCTAAAAGAAGGGCTGCAAGAAAAACTGTGCTTAAAACAATTCCATATGAAGAAAAGTTACTGAAAATATTGGAGGATAAGCAATGTGAAACAATCGACGAAGATAAAAATTTTTCACTTATGCTTGTTCCAATGTTCAAAAAATTAACTGATGACCAAAAACATTATGCGAAAATTGAAATCTTAAATATCATGAAAAATGCAAAAAACGTTGGAAATCCTCCAGTTTTTTACAGTTCAATGCAACAATCTTATTCTCATCTTTATCCTAACCGTCCGGTAGACCAAGTGCAATTTCCAAGATCAAATTTTCAACAACAGCAACAAGGAGGCAATGAAAGTATTTACTCCGCGCCATCGACATCAACGGTCAACTCTGCACAGTCCACACCATCAGCAACCATTTTTTCTGATGGTGACAATGCATATTTTGACTTGTCAAATCAATAAATTAATTAAATTAAACAAATAGAACATATATTTATTATTTAACCTTATTTTTAATATCTACTTCTATATATCTAGTCTAATAGTAGTTTGCAGAAAATATCTAGTTAATTTGGCAGAACGACGACACAAAACAAAAGCTGGTAAGTACCTTCTTACCTTATTGTTACTGCAAGACATTCCTCAGGTGGTATACATTTTCTCCATTTACTATTTTGGTACGATATTTTCGGTCCTATTATATTTAATAATTCAAGAAAAGATTTTTCACTCATTCTGTAATAGTTAAAGAACTTACGAGGATGCTTTCTTAAATCTTCATGAAGAATGTAAAATTGACCCCGATGTTCTCTGTCAGATAAAATTGGATGCACCCAAAATTTTCTTTTCCGTTGCTTTCTTAATTTCTTTCGTAATAACAGAGCCACTATACAAGCGGTTTCTATGAAGTCCATGTTGATACTAGGCTCTAGTCACGATTAATCAGTCGCAAATGCGCGACCATACAAATTTTTTGCGACTACTACTTTTATGTCGCTGCGACAAATAATCGCATGAAAATCGCATGTGCGCGCCTGGCCTATGTTCTATAGACCTTGCCTAAAAATAATTATTTCCGCCAGAGCTTATTGCCCACCCACATTACATTCTTGATTTCCAAATTTTAGCATTAGCTGAGCTATCTAGATATATATAATCAAACCTGTGTATATGTAATTTTAAAATGTAATGGAACAAAATGTTGAAATGTTGAAAAGAATTGGATTTTAATTTTGATTAATTTTCAATGATACGGCAATGCAATTCCTTCAATAACAACTATTAACTAATAAAAATGTTGTGAATAAATCTTATGCTTAAGTATAAATCTTAATATCATTGGCTTATTCGATAATTTAGCAAAATTAAAAACTTCTAAAATTTTATATTTTTCAAATTAAGCTTTTCGGAGTATGTGAGTATTTGAAAAAACTGTGATGACGCCATACGATTGACGTGAAATAATAATCAATAAAAGATGTATGAGTGAGATGCCATGAGAATCTTATGCATTAAAAGATGGAGAATTGAGGGTAACTGCCCTATTATAAAATACTTTTATGGTGATGCAATTAGATTTAAATCCTTGTAGCGACATCTGGCGGTTAATAGGGAAAAGATTTTCAAAGGATATCCTGAAAACTGTAAAGTATTCAGCATTTAGTAAAGCGGAATGTCCGGTAACTATTATTGACCGGTTTTTTTTCGTAATCGAAGAGTGGCGCACACGCAGAGCGCGAACGTTTCCTCGACGTCGGCGTCGCGACGCGGCAATACACTCGCTCCTGACCCAAATAACACGCTCTCTCCTCCCCTGCCGGAACACGACGTCGGTTCAACGGGAGCGAATCGATAGACGCGCGTACGACCGACAAAAACTAAAACGTACACGTCGGGAGGGGGAGAGAAGACGTCGAAAATAAGAGGATAGCGCGCGGCGACGCTAATTCGCCGCGGTTCGTTCGGTCAGTTTACCGCGACGCGTCGTCCCCCGCATATATTTAACGCTACCGCGAAAACCTCCGCCGTAGGTATGTACCTAAAATCAAAAACGAATTTAAAATAACTCAAAAATAATTCATTCGTCGATCAATTGTTTTTATACAAATAGCAATAGTTATTAATAATCTATAAAAAAGGAGAGGAAAAAAGAGAGTAGTGTTAAAAAATAATAGGTTATTAAAGATAGCGGTAAGGCAATAATGCGTACCGCGCGGTTTTGCGGTGGCAATATTATAGGTAGTTTAGTTCGGCCGTTCTCCCTAACGGGGGGAGTGCGTCGGCGCGTCGCGACGGTGTACGGTCCGCGTAGGCCCGAGCCGATTCATTGATCAAGTAGTCAAGTTGAGTTGAGTCGCGGGGTCAAGTCAAGTCGGCGGCGGCGGAGGAGGCGCGGCGGTGGTAAGACAGACCGAAAGGAGCAGGAGGAGGAAAGAGGGACTGTTTCGAGAGGATGCCGGGTGCGACCGCGGCGGTTTTGGTTCCGGGTCCATCAGCGGTGATGATGACGATGACGATGACGGTAACGAAGGCGGTAAAGGCGACGACGAAGGTGACGGGGGTCGGTATTGGCGGGCCATGAGATGTCTCGCGACGCGTACGTCGGGGGTAGCCGGTCCCCGAGGGGCGTGAGGTTACCCACCGTGGACCGGTCGCCGAGCAGGGTGTACCATCCGGGCGGTAGCCCGGTCGGCGTCGGCGTCGGAGTCGGCAGGAAAGCACCGCGCCAGACAAGAAGCGGCAACGCGTCTCCTGATCACGTCGTTTCCACGTCGTACCAGGGGGGGTACTACCACGAGGACCTCGGTAGTCCGATGCTCGAAGAGCGCGGCAGACCGTTGGCCGTCGGACCGGGAGTCGGGGGTCACCATCGCTCGAGGAGTGCGACCCGTCCCTCGAACCCGATGTCCGTCCGGTACCAATCGCTGGACAGGGGTCCGCCGCCTGTCGACCACGATCGCGAATTCTTGCCGATAAGGGACCGAAGAGACAGATCGCTCGAAAGAAGCTTGTACTTTGACGACGATCCGTATATCGGCGGAGGCAGATCTGCACGACAGTCACCTGTCTCGCATCAACCATTTCTCGGAGAGCTTCAGCACCAAAACTCCGACCTGCAAAAAGAGCTCGGCACACTTAAAAAAGAATTAGAACTGACCAACCAGAAGCTCGGATCGTCGATGCACTCGATCAAGACCTTCTGGAGTCCAGAACTGAAGAAGGAGAGGGCGTTACGGAAGGAAGAATCCGCCAAGTACAATATGATCAACGAACAACTCAAACTACTTAGCAGCGAAAATCAGGTAAATTATTTTTACATTTTTAATCATACAACTAGTCATAACAAAAATCCATAATTTTCCTTTGCGATATTCCATGGAAACAGCAAATCCATGTAAATGTCGTAATGCGTAAAGCGTGGGAGAACGAAAGCGTAGGACGCGCTCATCGATCGAAAAACTAAAACACCCGCTATTACCCTATAATACTGGTTTTGACCATATATTAACTATATTCGTACTACGATATACTTATCATAACATATTAATCAATAAATAAAAGAAATATTAATCAAAATTATTTACAATCCTCAAATTTAACAAAGCAAAAAAATACTTTTATGTTAATGTTAGCAAAAACAGAATATCTCTGAAAACATCTAAATAACCTCTACAAAATCCCATAATTCCAAAGTGATGATGGTTATAACACCGTTTCTGATATTACTAATAAACAGTATTGTCGAGTTGTATACGTTAATAGATACCCCATAAACGTATCATATAGTACGTATATCAGTCATTGGGTGACGTAATACGTATACAGTAGTGAAATGGCAGAGTAAATTTCCCGAACATTAACGATCAATCACCGGTAGGGCACTCGGCGTGCTCTGTTTAGTCTCCGATACTCGAAACGTCCCTATTTACACATACATGGTAGACCTATACTGGTGGTTCGAAGCAGTAACGCTAGTTTTGCAATCGGTTCGGTAAGCGAAACCCCGGAAAACGATCCCCTATCGTATACCCTTCAAAACCCATCGTCTCGTTCCGTACCGCCATTTAATACACACGTACACCCTAACATAAATGTACGATTGTTGCTTATTGTTAAGGGAGAATGAACAATGGTTACTCAAGTTTCAGAGCGGACACGATTGTGTTCTCAATAAATAGAGTAAAATGTGGGAATCCGTAAAAAAATCTTTTATAATAAATTGTTTTAAATCAAATAATGAAACGGTAATAAATCATCAATCATCAGTAATTAAAATTGACTTATAAAATTAAATCAGTATGCATAAACAAAATCAAGTTAATTATATTGTTAAAAATGTTGTATATATTACGACTAAAAGGTTTTTGATAAACTAATAAGTGGTTACATAGGAAGTTGCTAAAAGCATGGTAGAAAGCATTTTGATGGAAAACGTTTGGTGTTCATTAAAATACCGGTGTTTCAAAGTAATGGTAGGCTCGGTGATGCAACCTAAATGAACAATGTTCATAAAATCAACATCGATCGGCGTTGTTGCGGATCGCTTTAAATGTCGGACCAATAAAGTGGAGTGCAGTATAGATGTAAAGTCGACAATATTTAATAATGGATACCTGAAATAAACTGAACCCTTCATAACATTCTACTTTCAATAAAATGTTTGTTGTCTTTTTTTGTACTTATTTAAAGATTGGTATGTAAAAACTATTTCGTTCATCCGGTTTCGATTTTACTAAATCATCTTCAGGAACATTCGGGAACACCTATAGATTATACAATACAACTTTAACAACTAGTTATAATTATTATTAGCTATATGAATTGGTGTTTATTGTTAATGTTTTGAAAAGGACTATTACAAATATGTTAAGATTTTTTATAAAAAATTATAAATTTATATAATAATATAAATAAAAAAAAATGTAATAATATTAATAAATTTTTTATAAAAAATTTTAACATATTTGTAATAGTCCTTTTCAAAACATTAACAATAGACACCAATTCTTATAGCTAGATAATTTCGACCTATAATAACCTTAGTTTTACTTAACTATAACTAGTTGTTAAACTTGTATTGTATAATATATAGGTGTTCCCAAATGTTCCTGAAGATGATTTAATAAAATCAAAACCGGTTGAACGAAATAGTTTTTACGTACCAATCTTTAAATAAGTACAAAAAAAAACAACAAACATTTTATTACAATAAAGATGGAAAAAAGAAACAAACTTAACAATTCTACTTTCAGATAATTTGAATGGATTTCCTACTCACTTTTAGACATTGAGATCAAAACTTAACGTGTTTGCAGGTTGTTTCAAATTTTTGGTCAATCTTTACTTACATAATGTTATTTCCTTCAAAGATGACGACATTACACAGTTTAATTTAATTTCTCAGTTAAGCTCAAAGATTTGTTGAGTTTTTTCAACCATCATTCTTCATTGCTCTTCTTTTTCCTAATATCGGTTGTTATCATGTTTATAGAACTTCTATAGTATCTCACAAATTTCTCCTCATTTCTTGGGTGTATTCCCAGGTCGCATATCTCTGATCAGCATCTTGATGGAAAAATTCATCAGATCTGAAATTTTATCTGATTATTACTATTATACGTAAGTGTCAATTTCAACATCAGTTTTGTATCACATATAGGTGTCCGGTATCTTCTGAATAAGAAGTATATACGGATATAGAATATATCTTGATGAAATTTCGTGATTAATAGGAGAGTATATACTTATCTCAAAACGAAACTATACATACATATCTCAATGTCAGTTTTTGAGGTATCTTTTGAGAAAAATTTGTAGCATTTCATAAAATTTAAAATTTCCTTAATGATTTTTGAAAATAAAATTCGTAAGATATCTTGATGAAGTTTGTCGTGATTTACAAAGGAAAGTATGTACATTTTTTAAAATAAAACCATACTTGAGTACCTCGCTTCCTTGTTGAAATATCAAGTTTTTAACTTAACCGAAATTTGTAACATTTCATGAAATTAAACATTTTCTTAATTATTTTTGAAAAAATCGTAAAAAAATGAATTCTCAAGATATGATGATGATTTTTTTGTAATTTACAAAGTAATGATAACAATAAAGCTCCGCAAATCCAAATTCCCCTGTAATCAGAACAAAAATAGAAAATGTATAATTTTGCTTTATGTCCCTTGTAGTCTGAATTGGTAAAGGATTCACTAATTGGAATTAACAGATTTTTGTTCTATCTATAGAACAAGACGAAATTTGAAAAACATTGAAGGGCTTGAAGGGTCTGTAATAAATAGTTTCTGAAATATTATTATATTTCAGAAACTATTATTATGTTTATTTTTATATCATTAGATCTAACTCTAGATCTAAAACTAGAAACATTCGGGTTTGTATCTCAAAACGGATAAACCCGATCGATTCTAATTCTAGGTCTACTATTGGTTGTAGCTTTACTTCAATTCAAACATACAGGATTGGGTTGGGTTGGGATTCTTGTTCCAGATCCAATGTTGGTTCTAGTTTTACAGCAGGAGATATTTGTTCTATCCCGTTAGTAACACGTTAATTAATTGTTCCAGGATAGGATAGTGGATTATAATTAAACGACAATCAATTCATAGATCCTAATATTTCGATTCTATAAAATTTGTCCTCTGAGGAAGGTTCATATAGAATCGAAATATTAGAATCTATGAATTGATTGTCGTTTAATTATAATCCACTATCCTATTCTAGTTTTACATCAATTCAAATATATATACAAGATTGCGTTGGATTGGGTTTAGCCGTGCATCTAAAGACAGTTTTTTAATGAAGGCTTTTATAATGAATATATTATAAAATTGAGTACTTTACAAACTGATAATATACAGGGTTGCCAATAATTAACAGTGGACCTACAATTACAAAGTTTTTTGCATTTTATTCTTTTGAAATTTTTCCTCGCCTGATCGCATTTCACTAAGATATATCAGAATAGTATCGGACACCCTTCTTTCCATTGCCCGTTCATTATTTTGTTGTCCCTCTTGCAGTTTAATGCGAACGATCTTCTTTACAACATTCCGATTAAAGGGGAAAATTCCGCAAGCCCTAAATCAGCTTGTCCATTTGTCATGAATTCTCTCCTCTATTTTCCATTTTTTTAAGACACTGTTTAGACTAAGTTGATTGGTACAACTTGAACCCTTTGATGCCGACATATAAAACACAAGGAAAATAATAATTTTTGCATGCTATTTTGACTTCATAATATTACTGCTCTATATATATATATATATTTAATTTTTTGTTCGGTGTAGAAATGGAAGAAAATAAAAATACAAAAACATTCAGTTTTTTTCGTTACAACATAAGAAAGCGTTGCTAAGGTACATTTGAAATGAGGTCTAGATTGAATATCTTGAAAACTACATTGCTCGCATCTTCCTCTTTTCTTGATATATTATATTTATCATCACGCAGTGCATATATCACGTGATACAGAATATTTGGTTTATCTTCGTTTGTTCGTTTCCATGGACATTTTCTCATTACGTGTTCTTTTCTTCGAATTTTTTCCATTTCACATTTTATATATCAGTAGTTCAAGTTAGCAAAGAATTTTTTTTCAAAAACTTGACAATAAACCACGTATACTTTTACAAGTGCAATATCTATTGGCCCCCAAAATTTTTATGCCACCATTTCTAAGCTCGTCTTGCCACTGTGTAACACTATCCAAGTCTATCGACATGATCAACTCCGCCCAAATATTTGTTGTAATCCTTTACAACGTTAAGGATTTTCACTGAAGAACCATTTTTTGCCTTCTTCAATATGACCGTGAAAATTTGAGATAAAATAACTTAATCAAACTTACCCACTTTGTTGTCTCTCTACTTAAAAACCCCTACATTCTGTAAACTTATTCTGGAATTGTGATTATTCATAATCACCTCTGGTCATTTGTTTATCAGGTACTAAAGATTTTGGTATAAATTTCTTGTTTAGTCTTATAGTTCCACATCCAAAACATTTTCTGCTTTTACTTTCTCCACAAGAGGTACAGAAGAAAAAAAAATCGAAATAGATCACTCTTTCTTAACCCATTCCTTTTTAGTCGGAGATAATACAACTATTTTTCCTAACCCACAGTTATTCCATTCTTCATCCGTAGTTCTATTTTTTTATTGGTACACATCGAATCGCAAAATATAACTCATCTACGGATAAATCCCTCGTACCGAAATATAACGTCTCAAAGCTTTCATTTTGTTTTAAAATAAAAAGTCAAGGTTTGAACAATTTATTGGTATTAGTAGGAGTCAGATTGTGATTATCGTTGTAATTGATTTATACCAATAAATCCATAAAACTCTTCTTCTGTAAGGTCAAGAATTCTGCTCCTGTAAGTAGCATATAAATTCGATTGATGAACGGTAGTTTCAGCAACAGAATTAAGGAACGTTCTGTTGCTGAAACTTGTCAAGAATACATCTACTGCTGAATTACTAAAATTAAAATTTCCTTTTCGCCGTTTTCTATCTTTATCTCTTTCTTTGTCTCCTTTAGATGATATGGTTTCTAATAAATTATCGTTAATAACTCCCGACTGATCTGTTTCATCGCTAATATTTGTAATCTGTAGGAATTCACCCTCTTCTAAATCTTCATCTTCTTCATTAGTTTCTTGGTTGTTGTTGTTATCAATTTTCCAACTCATTGAGCGCTTTACTTGTTTCTTCAAGAAGTTCTTAATTTGTGAGAGCCTTATTTTCCCTTCGAGACATTTTTATCGAGGCAGAAAGGGTTACAATCTAAACGTAAAAGTCTGTGCAAAAAGCCAAGGCCCCTCACTTTAAAGATTGATATCTTCGTAACCGCTCAATAAAAAAAATTGCAATCAACATTTCAGCGTACCATATATCGTATATGATACATTAATATGTTGATTTGGAAATTGTTGTGTCTTTGGTTTTTCTTTTATCGCGAATTAAGTGAAAAAAGTACTTGGTTTTTGAGAGTGCCAGAGAACTTTATCTACTTTGCATTTTTTTTCTCAAAAACTATGGACAAAAAAAATTTAAATTTAAATTGGGGGTAAATCGATGTGTTCTTAATGTGGGCTGTATTTTATTTATCGATATTTCATATAATTTAGTGGAAAATCGGTGTTTAGTAGAATGCAGTTATTTCGAACGCAGCCGGGCAGATTTCAACGTTATTCTTACCAAAATATGTTAAATAATGACGTTTGTTAGAACGAGGAGACCTAATTTTGAAAAACTGAAATCCGTCAGGCTGTTTTCGAAATCACCATGTTCTACTAAATCGCGATTTTTCGCGAAACTGTATGGAATACTGTTGAATAATATTTACGCAGATACACAAATTACACAATCTACAGTATCTAAAATATTAAAAAGTTGTATAGAGAGTTCTTTAGTAATTAGTATCAAGTCGACTGGTCGTATGAGGTGGGTATTTAAAACTTTTATGGGATAAAGTAGACGTCTCCATCTAAATTATTTGGATGTAAATGCTGCCCAGTTTGAAAATTTGTATCACCATGTCCCCAGATCATTAATATTTCGATTCTTTGTTGTTCGCTTAATTCTGCCATATTTGCTTATACTGGCAAATTGTGACCAATACTGGCTTATGCTATCATTTTTAACATTTAAATCTGTCAAAGACATTATTTCAATGCTTACTATGGTTGCATTTTTTCTTATACAACCATATGATTCGATATGTTCGTCGTGTAGAGTTATGCTCTATCAGAATATGCAAAAAACATATGCATCCCATTAAAAACAAAAATGTTCGCTAAGCAACGAAACAAAAACAATACAATAAGAATATATTGTATGAAATTGCGACACAAGTACTAAAGAAACTTTTATTTGAAACATTTTTCTTTAAAATTGCAATGTCAAACATATTGCCTATATTCCAGATATTTGACACACCGTGTATAGTTCCTTGGTATATTTTCAGTCTAAAATAGCACACCTAAGTCAGCAAAAGATTTGATCCGATTCACCCTAATGAAAAATACCGCCTAAATCAAAACTAAGGTTATAACTGCATCGCAGAGCCTTTATTTTACAAACATAAGTTCCTATGAACCCCACATCCATTCCTCTTTGATATCAGTTTGATATCATTGTAATCAGTTTGTTTTCAGAGTTAAGCTTGATTGATTTGTGGTGATAAAGACCCATAACAAGCTATACAACAATGTGTTGTAGATATATGCCTCGTTTTGGCTTATTTCATTTATAATGTCAAAAAGGTGTTTATGAGAAACTGTTCAATGTTGACGATTTATGACGAAAATAATCGAGGTTGTCATGCAAACAGCTTTAAAAACTGTTCCTATAAATATATTGATATTGTGTATATATACGGCCTTGGTCCTTACGGGATTAGTAAAGTATTTGATGTGAACTGTAACAGTTAGAACATTTGTTCTGCACTTTTTATGACACACTCTAGTTGCATTTTCTGTCTAATGAGGAAATTATCCTGAGTATCAAAATGGTACTAGAGAAGATGGAATCCTATCTTCCAATAATTTGCTGTTATGTAGTTTCCCAACTAACAAATATTGAAGTTCCACTTAAGTTCACTCTATTGCTTTAAGCAACAACCAATTAAAAAGAAATATCAATTCTTTTCATTTATGTACACTAACATTTTGATTACAGCAATCTACACGTCCCATGAAGCTTGTATACAAGCATATAATTCGGTTGATTGAAATTTATAGTTTTCTGGTGTCTTTGTGACCACTTTTGGTAGTAGGTAAAATCAGCCAGTTTCTCTTCGACTACTGTAGCTATCTTCTTGATAGTCAGGTTTTAGCCTTTCCTTTCAAATATTTCTCTCTTGCTTAATACTTCTGAGGAAAGACATTAAAGTTAAAATGCTACATTTAATTGTAGTATGTGATCAGATAAAGTACCATTTCTTTGTAATTATAAATATTACTCATAGTACCAGATTCAACAGACGCAAATCCAAAATTTTTATCCAAAACGTGTTGTGAGTAAGCCTAAATGTTGTAGTATGATTAAAACCTCAAGCCTCTTTGAAAAAGTCTTTGACGCTTCGAGTTGTTGGTTTATCAACCATTTTCAAAAACTGTTGTGATCATTTAAGCTTATCCAAAACGCGTTGTCGGTAAAAATTTTGAGCAATTTCCAAATTCAGATGTTATCAGTTACATAAAGGTATAACAACTATTAATTTCGCATCTTAATTAAATGTTGTCATCGATATTAAAAAAATTATATACAGGTTCAGATTAAATGTCAATTCCTATTCTTGGATTAAATCTAAATGTTCCCGAATTTTCGCCACCACAGCTAATAGTGTTTTTGAGTTATCGTGTTTACCAGCTACATACATTTACGCTGACCTAAACTAAAAATAGTCTAAATGGATGCGAGGTTCTGAAAACATCGAGATCCATCAAAATCTCGAGGTCAAATTTTTAATCGATTACAATACCTTTTCTTTATTATGAGAAAATAATTAAAAGGAACAGTTTCATAATCTTTACAATTACTTCGAGATAAAGCTGTTTCGATCCATATTTATTTTGAAGATATTATCCAAGATGAAATTGTTTTTGGTAGACGAAATAAGCTAGCTCGAAAAGGATTTTAATTAAATGGAAGAACTAAACGAAACACTGAATTTCTTTTTGAGGATACTTCAAATGGTGTATTGGCATTGTTTCTGGTTGGACACTTGCCAAATGTGCCTTTTATTAAATGAAATGAACACCACATAAAGAAATAAGTTATTGCTGAATGAGTAATTGGTTTTAGCTATAATTTTTAAAAGAAAAACATTTTTAATCTAGCTAAAATGTTTATATGGATAGTCAAAAGAGCTAAATATTTTTCTTTTTCAATTTTTAATACGATTATCAGCTTTGTTATGATTTGGAAGACTGCCAAATTGCCATTTTTATAAAGTTATCAATAATATGAAATGGCAGAAATGTCGAAAGACTAAATTAAGCAATAAATCAAAAAGCCAACACAACGGATTAAGAATTAGACTACAATTTTGAAACTTTGGTAAAATAATGCTTATTATTATCAACTAAGTAACGATGAAAATTTAGTCGATGAAAACAAAATAAAAAGTAACATTTTTCAAGCTACTAGTGGGTTCATTTCCACGCGCAGCTATGCATACATTAAATCTTCTATCCATGCTCTGTATTAAGTGGTTGAGTCCTCTTAAAAACTCAAACCCCTCAAACCGAAAACATAATTCTTTTAAACAAGCAGCTGCAAGAAATGCTACTTCAAATAAACAATTTAAATTCCTGAAAAGAAAACACTACTGTTCCATGGCCGAAACCATTACAAGCAGATGGAAACAACACAGAAAATGTTCAACTGTTTAAAAATAACTGGAAAAACTATGAAAAAAGTAACAGGAATGGATAAATGAGATGAAGAAAGGAAGGTCCGAAAGTTGGAATATTATTAGCAGTTATTGGAGATGGAGCTGAGATAAAATTTAATAATTTTGGATTAACGAATCAAGATAAAAATAAAGTAAAAACAGTTTTTTGACAAAATGGATAAAGAAATTTTGTTTAAGAGAAATATAACGTATGGACCATACAATTTTTTTCATTGTAATGAATTAGATAATGAACATTTTCATGAAAATTTTAATACATAAGATTATCACGATATATAGATAATTGCGATTTCAATAAAATAGAACCTATAACAATCAAAGATGTGATGATCATCAGCTGACAAAAATGCTGACAAAAAAACAGCATCCATTTAGAAAAAATGTTTGCCAAGCATTACAACATATTTGCAATGTTTATAAACGAATGGAACATTTTGAAATATAAAATGTTTGTTGTCTTTTCTTTGTACTTATTTAAAGATTGGTATGTAAAAACTATTTTCGTTCAACCGGTTTCGATTTTAATTAAATCATCTTCAGGAACATTCGGGAAGACGTCTTGAATTATTTTTAAAAATAATTCTACATAACGTAAAATAGACCGATTGAAATATGTTGTTATCAAAAGAACAAAAAATTCATTAAAAGAAACTTAAATAAGGGAAAAATGAAAAGGAAACAGATAAAAGAAATTGAAGCTGAAAAGGAGGAAGAAAATGAGGATTATTATACAATTTGTAAGATATGAGATAATTCTGCAGTTGGTGGAAATATTGCAGCTATGTTAAAGCTAAGATTTAATGAGGTATGGAAAAAAAACTACATGCGATGTGGATACTGAATCAAATGTTTGCTTAATGGGTTACAAATATCGAATAGAACAATTTGAAGATAAGAAAGATAAGAAAACAGTTTTACGAAATTCTAATTACAAGTTGAGAGGATTTGGAGGACCAATAAATGATAAAGGAGAAACAATATTTTGCACGTATAAAAACAAAAATTAGAATACAATTTTCCAAATTTTAGATGCAGAACATGGACTACTATTATCCGCAAATGCATGTAATGGTTTGGAACTGATTAAGTTTTGTAATGAAATAATTATTCACAAACAAGAAGATAATCGACAATAATTAAAAGATGCTGAAACTATTAATATAAAATAAAAAAATATGATGACCTATTTGAAACATATGTAGGGTAAGGAGTCAACAGTAAAACCTATGGTTCAACCAGCAAAACAATTACTTTTAAGTCTCAGAAAAAGTTAAAGATGAATTAGATAAATTAGAGAAAGATGATATCATTATTAAGGATCAACAAAATACAGATTGGGTAAGCAACCTTTTGATTGTGAAGAAACAGAAAACCTCGCGTATCCATTACCTTTAAATAAAGCACTCTAATGGGCTCATTAACAGTTGTTTTGGACATATGTTTTGTTAAATATCAACAAAAATCATAGTGTAAAAGTATAAAAGTATTAGTAATGCCAAATATCAGTTATCGAGAAAATGAAAGAAACATTTAGTCGATATTGAATTCCTGAATTAGTGATATCCAATAATGGTATACATTCTGTTAACAAACAGATGTAAGCTTTTTCAAAGAAGTACGAATTGAAACATTTAATATATTCACCATACCATCAACAAGGAAATGGTAAAGCAAAGTCTGCAGTGAAAATTGCAAAAAATGTAATAAAGAAAAGTACTGAAGATATTTTGAAGAAATACACCAAATAAAATTAATACAAGTCCAGTTTAACGATTAATGTCAAGAAAACTAGATCTAATAAGATGTACAGCAAAGTATATTATAGAGCAAGAAGGATCTGATTTAAATACAGGACAATATTAATTGTACATAAAGTACAATTAAGACCCGATTCAGAATGGATAAAAGGAATGATAGAAGAAAATGTATTATAAAGAGCCTATATTATTTATGTGGATGGAACATTTCATCGTAGAGACAGAATAAATGTAAAGGAAAGACAAGAAAAAATGATAAAGAAACTTATTAACACAGAAAAAGATTAATATAATTAACAGATGTTTGATTCTAGAAAAGAAGACAAATATGAACAAGTCGAATTACCTGAACAGAAAAGCTTGAAACAACAGCACAACAGATGAAGATTCAAACTCAGAAACCTGATATGCAAAGACAAGAAATGTAGTTAGAAGAAATCAAAAAGCAAGAGATGAAAAAACAAAATAAAGATAAATGACAGCTGAATTTTTCAAATGAAACATCAAGAAGAACCACAATTTACGATGACATAATTATGTTATGTGAAACAGCATATTTATTGCACATTAATAACGGCTGTAATAGTTTTGTTATTTTGAATAAAGCTTTTATTCCAAATAATTTAATAATTAAGATGATTTATTAAACAGGCAACAAGCACGGTGAACGTTCGGGCCAAGGCAAAATTACTACTCTAGGAACTTTCTTGAAACCATAGCAGTCCTGTTCGAAAGTGGCATTCTGCAACGTCTGCATGAAATGTATTAATACCTGTTCCAAAAAGTTGTCGATGTAATGACGTGCATTTAATACACCTGAAACGAATGTAAAGGTGACTCCAAAGAACTTCCGTCTTTCTCCTAGATGTCGCTGCATCCTTCTACGGCTATCTTTCACTCATAAACAAAACCTTGATTTATCGGTACAAACGATATTTTTCCATTGATAACTATTGCCGAGCTTGACACCATACAAGTCCTGCTGCTTTATGGAGAGGTGTTTATGGAAACCGAAAATAAGGACGGTATGCTTGAAACCCAAAGGACGAAGTTCTTCTGTAAACAGTTGCCATCGATAATGTCGGTTCAAAGCTCTCGTCCAATCTACAACAATAGACCTTGTTATTTGAAATCGATCCCTGGATGACTATGCGCCTAAGGAGGCGGTCCTCACGCGCGTTGCTTCTTCGAGCGAATCTTCTAGCAGGAGGGCGTCTCTGAATACCTCCTTCGGACCATATTCGAGCAACTTTCAGACCGATAATACCTCTATCAAAGTCATTGGTATGGACAATGTTTCGACAATACACAATGGGGTAAATCCCGATTCTAGCTGGACAAAAGTAAAAAATCGTTGAAAAAATTGAGGATTTTCAGGCATAGGAAATGTTTTGAAAGAACATATTAACCTGATTATTAAATTTATAATTATTAAACCTAATTACACAAAAAAATTATTGTTATAACGAACAATTGTGTGTAAGAAGCTACTTGGAAAACGGTTGAATGCAAATAAAACATGAGACGAAGGGATTACAATTACGAACTTGTTTAGATTTTTACGAACAAGTTTCAAGCAATGAAATCGTCTGATTAACGATAGTAAGTTCAAACCAATCAAACATAAGAGAGTGATTTTGCATCACAGAAATTGAAAAATTCTTTACATCTTAACGTGCATTTTTTTTTCATATGATTTCAAATTCTGAAAATTTCTTTATTGTGATATAACTAATGATATATTCCAAGAAGAAGGGCCATAATGAACCACAATTTGAGATATAATAAAAATTCTTCAATTACACTTTGATAACTGATAACACTTTTTCATTTTCTCTAGATATTTTAAAATACTTGGATGTGGTCTTTATGGGTGCTGATTACTAATCCAGGATCAAAATTATAAATTTTTCAAAAATTTAGATGGCGGATACAACATAGAGAAGTAAAATAGCAAGAATTAGGATAATTTACACAAAGCTTGATATCTGAAGGGTTTTGTTGTTATTTATGGCTTTTGGAAATCTTATTTCACAAAAAAATTATTATTATAGCAAACAATCACGTGTAAGAAATTACTGCGCAACTTTCAGAGGGAGTATAGGAGATAACCAATAAGGATATGAGGGATTCAAAGCGCAGCTTACTAGAAAGACGTTATATCTAGATTGTATCTGGTTATTGGCTAACTAAACGTTTCCGATTCATTGCCAACAATATCAGTGAATGAAGTCTTTTACCATCCATTTTAATTTTTGAGTTATGAAAGAGCTTTGCAATAAAAATCATCAATTTTGATATTTTAAAGATTTTTATAATGAATTGTTTTCATAGATAAGTCCATGGATTTTTACTTTTCAGTTTTTTTAAACTTTTATAAGATTTAAATGAGGACATTTGATTTTTGACCATTCCCCAGAGTTCTTTTATTTAGGTTGTGTTTGGTTAAGGATTAGTGTTTATGTTTCATTACAAACTTGTTGCGTTTATGCAAAAAGTACATCTCGGTCTGTGGTAGCTTTGAGTTGTGTTTGAAACCCTAAAATTATATTTTGAAGATGTTTGCTGTATTCCTGCAATCTCTAGGCAGTACTAGGCAATATCTAGGCATACACCTATTACATAAACGTAATCTTTAACTTTGCAGAATCAGCAGTGTGTTGATTTGTTACATGTCTCCCCAAAAATACAAAGTCTTCTAAAACTTCTTTTTTTATTTTCCCCTAGAACGCCCAGGTCGCTTGTGGGCATGGCGCTACCATTTCCCAAAAATTATGATAATATGATGATATAATATTATTTTGATAATGTGTCGATTTGTCAAATCTGACGCCTTACCCGCAAGCCACCTCAACGAAATGGGACAAATTCGTTCCTTACATATCTTATTAAAGACATAAAGTCTTCCAGAAGTCTTTCTCGCAGAATGCCGCAGTCGCTTGCGGCCGAGGTGCTACAATCCTCCAAGATTGATGATGTTATGTTGACCTCGGCGAAATGGGACAAAATCGTTCGTTACATGCCTCACCAAAGATACAATGTCTTCTAGAAGAAGATTTTCTCCCAGAACACCGAGGTCTCTTGCGGGCGAGGCGCTACAATCCTCCAAGATTCCTGATATTGTGTCGATTTGTAAAATCTGGCACCTCGCCCGCAAGTGACCTCGGCGAAGTGGGACAAAATCGTACAATACATGTCTCATGAAAGATATAAAGTCTTCTAACAGAAGATTTTTTCCCAGAAAGCCGAGGTCTTTTACGGGCGAGGCGCTACAATCCTCCAAGATTCATGATATTGTATCGATCTGTAAAATCTGGCGCCTCGCCCGCAAGCGACGTCGGCGAAGTGGGACAAAATCGTACAATACATGTCTCATCAAAGATATAAGTCTTCTAAAAGTAGATTTTTTCCCCGACCGTTGAGGTCGCTTAAGAGCGAAGCGCTACAATCCTCCAAAATTGATGATATTGTGTCGATTAGTCAAGTCTGACGCCTCGCCCGCAAGCGACCTCGGCGAAGTGGGACAAAATCGTTCCTTACATGTCTCACCAAAGATACAAAGTCTTCTAGAAAAAGATTTCCTCCCAAAATGTCGTGGTCATTGTAGTGAGGCACTACAATCGTATAAAATTTAAGATTTTGTGTTGACTTATCAAATCTGGCGCCTCGCCCACAAGTGACCTCGGCGAAGTGGGACAAAATCGTTCCTTACATGTCTTACCAAAGATACAAAGTCTTCTAAAAGAAGATTTTTTCCCAGAAAGCCGAGGTCGCTTAAGAGCGAAGCGCTACAATCCTCCAAAATTGATGATATTGTGTCGACTTGTGAAATCTGACGCCTCGCCCGCAAGCGACCTCTGCGAAATGAGACAAAATTGTTCCTCACATGTCTTACATTTAAAGATACAAATTCTTTTAGAAGATTTCCTCCCAGAACACCGAGGTCATTTACGGGCGAGGCGCTACAATCCTCCAAGATTCATGATATTGTATCGATCTGTAAAATCTGGCGCCTCGCCCACAAGCGACCTCGGCGAAGTGGGACAAAATCGTACAATACATGTCTCATCAAAGATATAAGTCTTCTAAAAGTAGATTTTTTTCCCCGACCGTTGAGGTCGCTTAAGAGCGAAGCACTACAATCCTTCAAAATTGATGATATTGTGTCGATTAGTCAAGTCTGACGCCTCGCCCGCGAGCGACCTCGGCGAAGTGGAACAAAATCGTTCCTTACATGTCTCACCAAAGATACAAAGTCTTCTAGAAAAAGATTTCCTCCCAAAATGTCGTGGTCATTGTAGTGAGGCACTACAATCGTATAAAATTTAAGATTTTGTGTTGATTTATCAAATCTGGCGCCTCGCCCACAAGTAACCTCGGCGAAGTGGGACAAAATCGTTCCTTACATGTCTTACCAGAGATACAAAGTCTTCTAGAAGAAGATTTCCTCCCAAAACGTCGAGGTCATTTACGAGTGAGGTGGTACAATCGTCCAAAATTCAAGATTTTGTGTTGATTTATTAAATCTAGCAAGTGACCCCGGCGAAATGGGACAAAATCCTTCCTTACATGTCTCACCAAAGATACAAAGACTTCTAAAAGAAGATTATCCTCCAAAATGCCCAGGTCGTTTGCAGGCGAAGCGCTACTATTCTTAAAAATTGCATAGTCCACAACTAGATTATGCAATAGTGAATAATTTATAGTGAATAACCTTGTTACCATATTATTTTTTAAACTATTCTAATCTTCCAGACCTTATTAAGCTCATAAAATAATTTTATCCAGCTAGAATCGAGATTCAACCCAGTGTGTGACATCATACTGGAAGCATTACCAGGCGTCTACTTAACTGTTTCACAATCAAACAAACTGACATTTTGCGGACGGAAATTCATTAATTGCTAAGAATAAAATATTAAAAGTTAGTTGAATTTAACTAAAACTTTAATGGTGCTGGATTTCATATGAAATTGAGCATATTATTAAATAAAAAAATTTAGATGTTTCATTTTAAAAATTCCTTTCGTTCGTTTAACTGATGTTATAACGGTGAGGATATGTCTACTGTTTTCTACTTTACAGTTCGCCGCTTAGAAAATAAACAGTGCACCCTTCTATTTATAAACAAGCCACTGACAGTGGCTCAAAATGGGACAAACCTTCACGTTCGGTTATAAAAATCAACTTGTTATTAAACAGAAGTGTTTGTATTTTTTTTAAATACACATTCTTAGTTTGCGGTGGCCGGAATAAATATAAATACAATTAAAAGAATTGCTTTAAAAGTTTATTTTGGAGTAAACGTTTTCGTAAGTTGCGTATTATTGAGATATTCGAGTAAACTCGAATGTAAATAAAATATTCCGGATGCCAAGGAGAAATGCGGTCTGCACATTACTACGTACTAAAAATAGGTAGTTCGAGACCAAACGGCGTCTCTCTGTCCACTTCCAGAAACAGTTTTTAATGCTTAGTCCAAGATTACAAAAGCAACAAGTAAAACAATTCGTAAAGTTCAAACGATTTTTTAAAATTTAGCGAATATAAACGTATTAAATAAAGTTTAATTAAGTTCTTTTAGATCTATCACTCTTCCCGTAGTTATGTTGACAGTTGCTACTAAACATTTCTTCAAATAACTTCAAATAAACAAGAGGCTTCGGACAGTTCTCCCATTTTTAAACTCAATTGGCATTCGGATTGGAACGTTTATCAAAACATTTATTGAAGAGTTTTTTCAATTGTTTATAATTGATCTAAATTAATGGATATTGTTGATGGAATCGTGTGTACAATTTTTAATAACTCTATTTATATTGTAACCTTGACTTATTTTCAACAACATATAAACATAGAGAAATAGATATTTAAATAGGTTGTTAAAGCAAACTCGGAAGATTTTATTTGTAATATATCTTTAAGGTGGCGTAACTGATGCTGACGTCAGCTAATTTAAGAGCATAAACGGCGCCTGCTGACCGAGTCAGTCAGTTTACTGGAACGTAATGAATACAATCTACTATGTCAGAACCCACCCACCAGTTTGATGAGTTAATATCATCAAGTCCGACGATAAGACAGAGTGAAAATAGTACATTGTGTAGTAGATTGTAGTAAAGAGTTTCACTAAAAATACTTGTGCAAATAACAAAGAAGACTTTATAAATTTTTAAATTAAATTTTGACTTGGTTAATTAATTCTTATAAAATGTATCCCAATGAAATTAAATTTAATTTAATTCTAATTAATATCGATTAGCTTTCACAAGATACTAATTTATTTACTACGGCTTAAAATAGATTTCCATTTATTTAAAGAAACAGAGTAAAGAGAAATTTTAATTTCTTTACATAAAGTTTTGAAAATATTAGATTGAAAAATGGTTTGTTGTTACTTTTTGAAAATAGACCTTGTAATGTTTCAGACCTTGATATTTTTTTATGCCCATCGTATTTCAAAAACTTGTTTGGTGTTTTTCAGTTACCTCAGCATTTTCCATATTTTCACCTATCGTCCTCCATTCCTAATCGTAATCTGTTCCTAAGTTATTAGAGCCCTTACATCTACATATGTAGTATTTGTTAGAAACATTATTGCAATCTAGTAAATTAACGGCAATGAGTTATTTGTTTCTAACTTAATCAAATACAGTTCAGTGTTGTTATACATCTGAATATCCTTGTTCATCCTGAGTATATACCTGGAGGTATTTACCCAAGATGGGTATTGTGAGGTAATGATAAAGTATTTAAAAAATTACAACAAAGACAAAGATCACTAAAAAAGTAACTATGTTCAACCATGCTCTAGCGTTAGTATTGGGTCTATTTTTAGTTGTTATTTAGTCTCAAATTTAGGAATAAATTAAATTTCGTAAACAATTTTCCGCGTATCAGAGCAACATAAAAGTTTTTAGAGTAAAATTAAAGATGTTCAAAATGTCCACCATTGTGATTAACGCACATCTTTTTAAAACAGAATTCGTAGCTTTTCTAATAGCACATCTATCAATACTAGCAAAAGTTTCTAAGATATCTGCTATAAGGTCATCTATTGCCTTTTACGTATTCATCTATTACCTCTGAAACTCAAAAAGAAACGACAGAAAAAATCAAAATCTATGTCTGGTAGACCGGATTGAGGTGGCCATATAACCAGCGCGTTTCTTCCTATCTATGAGTTCGGAAATATTCGGATCAAATGATCTTTTACCAATAACTGATTATGCGGAGATGCCCTATCTTGTTGAAGCCATTTAAGTAAGTAACGTATTTGCAAGGATAATTCATCTAACATATCATCAAACTCGTATTGTATTACGTGGAGAAATGATATCCGTTTAACGTCTGCTAAAAAATGTATGGACCAAGTATTCTTGAACCAATAACACCGTACCGAACATTAAACCCAAACATAACCTGTGGTCTTCTCTGTTGACCATGATGAGGATTCTCTTGCATCAGTTTGTAAATCGTGTTTTTTCATCACGACGATCAAAATATCATTCAAACATAAAATATAAGATTCAATAATATCATGCTTTTCTTGGTTAGAAAAACTCATAATAATAGTTTACACAAACACAAACAACGATCATTTGTTAGTAACTAAGTGAAACTTAGTTATTATAACCAAAAGTATGTGCCAATTGTTTCCATAGTGTATTACTTGAAAAATTTGAAAACTAATAGAAAATTGAGAATCTATTTATTTACCAATACGAATTTAAGATATAATACTCCATCTTTGGCAACAAGTGAGATATTTATGTTTTTATTTTTGCAAAATTTTCACTTTTTACCGACACGGCGAAAACAAAAGACAATAGCTTTTGTTCACGGATGGCAGCACATCATATGCATAGAATATGGGCTGTCACTTGGTTTAACCACGCTTAAATTAAGCACATTATCTATTTCTTGGTCTATAATTTCTCGAAATTGTTGAACCAAATTGGTTCTTCCAGGTCGATTTGAAAATAATTCACGAAATTCTCCAATTAAATTCTTCAAATCCCTGCTTTCTTCTTCTGTAAATTGCCAAATTCCCGTTGCTTGTTGTAAAATGTATCATAATAATGTATCATGGTATCAAGTTGAATTGAACTTAGAATATTTGTTGGTTTGGGTTTGATTTTTCTTCTATGGTTGGATTGGGTTGAGCTCCGACTTGATACCATCGATATAATGGATGGTGTCAAGGTTTAGTCCCACCTAAATCAACCATAGAAGAAAATATCATGAAATATTTCCAAAAGTAAGAAATTATTTCAAATTTTAGGTTTGGTATATTATGGTTTGGTTCTAATTTCATACCATCCTTGATATTGAATGGTATAATGTTGGAGCTCAACCCAATCTAATCATACAAGAATTTTGGGTTTGATTTTTTCTTATATGAAGGATGGTATGAAGTTGACACTTAACCCAACCCAACCGTAGAAGAAAACAAACAAAAAATTGAAAACAGTTTTAATTTTTGTAAATATTCTGTGAGTTTTTTTTCTGTGTCATCATATTATAAATTCTTATTCATATTAAAGTTATATTCATATAATAACTTCACATTATTCAGTATAAGGGATGGTATAAAGTTGTAGCTCAACTCAACTACAGAAAAAAAATCACGGAATATTTACAAAAATAAGAAATATTAAAACAACTCAAACAGAGAACAAAAACTTTATCCCATCCTCATATTGATATAGAAGAAAAAATCACGGAATGTTTCCAAATAACTTAAAAGATTCGTTAGATTGGGTTGGGTTGAATTTAGTTGGGTTTAGTTAGGTTGGGTTGAAATCCAACTTCATAGTATTCAATATAAAAGATTAAGTATGAAGTTGGAGTTCAACTCAATTCTTCAACGGTCTTCAAAAATCGCGGAACTTCATCATTAAACATTTCTGTTTCATTGTTGACATATAATATACATATAATCGATAGATTAAATAATACTAACGTATTTTGCTAATGATGTTGAGAATAGTAAAGTGTTCATTATAGCCGTATTTAATACGTATTTACATATACAAGTATTTGTTTTTTTTCTTTCAGGTAGTTCTTTTAGTATGTAATTGGTATCTGATATTTTGTTTAGTACTTTCTTTCGATCTCTACATTGCATTTGTAATTTATTCCTTCTAGCTGGTTGACATATCATCACTTTATCCCCTTCCTTGTAAATAACTTTTTTTGACCTTTTATCATAATATTTCTTGATATGTTCTATGCTTCTTTCATTTTCATTTTTACAACTTCTTGCATGGTTCTTCTTTGTTCCATTCTATTTCATCTTTCTTCCAAAAATTTCGTAGTTAGGTTACTAACAAACACAGTGTTTCTATTTCAACCCAGATCTGTTTGTATCTCGAAGGAAAACCAATAATCCACTGATGCTGAATTAGCTATTTATAAGGGTGTTTTTGTCATGCATCTGGGGAAATGTGAACACCTTCAGCATGTAAAAGGTAAACGGTGATCACTGTCATCATTTAAAATCATGGTGATTTAGAAAGAATGGTCACCCATTATTACGTTCTTGAAAAATCACGAGATTACTCATCTCTACTACATATGATATAAAATCATATTACAATCATCATATAGTAAGTCTTTTGTAACTTATAAAGGAAAGTATGTAGTTTTCTGAAATCAACTTAAATTTGTAGTATTTCATAAAAATAACAATTTCTTAATAATTTTTGAAAAAATCGTAAAAATCGAATTCTTAAGATATTTTGACGAAATTTTTTGTGATTTATTAATAAATCAACATCAATTTTTGAACACGACCTAAATTTGTAGTATTTAAATTTTTTTCCATTTAGTTCTTGTCGGATATCCATTCCACCCCTAGTTAACACTTTGAATTGAGAACTTATTGATATCATAAGCTTTTACATGATGAATGTATATCTCAAAACCACATCTTATTTAATGATAGTTACATCTGAAATAACGTTCAACTAAATAAGATTTTTGAATATTGTACAGGAAAAAGCATTCCAAAGTTGTGCTTTAACCTTTCACGTCATACTTTGTCGAAGGCTTGCACCACCTTAGAAATATCGCCGAGAATTCTCGATCTATGCACAAGCATCATTACCTCGATTATGTTATATGATTTATGTGTGTATGATCACTGTGGAATATTCTTGAGTTCATTGTCAGGGGGTGATGTACTCCAAGTCAGAGTAAAAGTTCTAAATCTGTAAAGTAAAAACTCCAAGAACCGCGTTTGGAGTTCTTAGGCCAAACTTTTTTTTATGACCTAATACATTTTTCCATATCTTGATGTTTGTTTGCTTAGCGCTTCAGTTATAAATTAAGAACCATTGATAATTTGACATGTCAAACTTCAGCAAAATTGTAGTTAACGATTAAATTAATAAGCTCTATTAATACATTTATGTAAAAAATTAAGATGGGCTAATTTCATTGAATGAAACCTTTAAGAAATCGTCAAAATATTAAAAAAAAAACATTATTTTTGATAAATAACATCCTTACCCGTATTCTAGGAATTATTATTCCACTGAAGTCTTCTTTTGGACTACAGATACGTTCCCAACAAATTTGCGTAAAGGAAAATCGTGTAAAAAACGATGTGATAAAAAAATATGCACCCGTACAAAATTTTGAATAATTTTATATGGATTGATGTTGCCATTTTCAATTAATTATTAATTTTAATGTACTAGAACATTTTATTAGAAAGTGCATATTATGAATTGAGACATAATACTGCTTCCAGAAAATACTTCATTTGTTTCCAGAAAACTTGAACTACTTCCAGAAGATATACTACTACCCTTGGAAGACTTGACACCGCTTCTAGAAAACTTGATATTACTTAAAGATGACTTGCAATGCTTCCAGAGGACTTGATACTGTACTTAGAACCTTTGATACTACTTTTAAAAGATTTGAGATGTTTCAATAACATTTGATATTACTTCCGAAAGATTTGAAATACTTCTGGAAAACTTGATACTGCTTTTAGAAGATCTGATTTTTGCTTCTAGAAGACTCGATGCTGCCCTCTGGAAGACTTGATACTGCTTCTAGAAGGCTTGACATTATTTCCAAAAGACTCGATACTGCCTCTGGAGCACTTGATACCTATTCTAGAAGATTTGATATTGCTTACAGAAGCCTCGATACTGCTTCTGGAGGACTTGATACCTATTCTAGAAGATTTGATATTGCTTACAGAAGCCTCGATACTGCCTCTGGAGGACTTGATACTGCTCTAGGAACTTTGATATTTCTTTCACACCACTTGAAATATTTTCAGAAGACTTGATACTGCTTCTAGAAGGCTTGACATTATTTCCAAAAGACTCGATACTGCCTCTGGAGCACTTGATACCTATTCTAGAAGATTTGACATTGCTTACAGAAGCCTCGATACTGCCTCTGGAGCACTTGATACCTATTCTAGAATATTTGATATTGCTTACAGAAGCCTCGATACTGCCTCTGGAGGACTTGATACTGCTCTAGGAACTTTGATATTTCTTTCACACCACTTGAAATATTTTCAGAAGACTTGATACTGCTTCTAGAAGGCTTGACATTATTTCCAAAAGACTCGATACTGCCTCTGGAGCACTTGATACCTATTCTAGAAGATTTGATATTGCTTACAGAAGCCTCGATACTGCCTCTGGAGCACTTGATACCTATTCTAGAAGATTTGATATTGCTTACAGAAGCCTCGATACTGCCTCTGGAGGACTTGATACTGCTCTAGGAACTTTGATATTTCTTTCACACCACTTGAAATATTTTCAGAAGACTTGATACTGCTTCTAGAAGGCTTGACATTATTTCCAAAAGACTCGATACTGCCTCTGGAGCACTTGATACCTATTCTAGAAGATTTGATATTGCTTACAGAAGCCTCGATACTGCCTCTGGAGGACTTGATACTGCTCTAGGAACTTTGATATTTCTTTCACACCACTTGAAATATTTACAGAAGACTTGATACTGCTTCTAGAAGGCTTGACATTATTTCCAAAAGACTCGATACTGCCTCTGAAGCACTTGATACCTATTCTAGAAGATTTGATATTGTTTACAGAAGCCTCGATACTGCCTCTGGAGCACTTGATATCTATTCTAGAAGATTTGATATTGCTTACAGAAGCCTCGATACTGCCTCTGGAGGACTTGATACTGTTCTAGGAACTTTGATATTACTTTCACACCACTTGAAATATTTTCAGAAGACTTGATACTGCTTCTATAAGATTTGAAATACTTCCGAAGCACATGATATTACCTCTGGAAGACTTCAAATACTTTTACAAGACAAGAAATAATTGTTAATTTATCTGAATTGAAGTTATCATTTTCAATTATTTGCAAAAGAAGTTATATTCTCAATTTAATGCCAGCATTTGCTGTGAACCAAGGGCCGTAAAACGTATTGTACTAGGTTGGCCAGACGGAGGATTGCAACATAGTACAACAAGTAGGTGTTTTAGTTCCAAAACAATATTTTGTTTAAATTTTGAGATTTTTTTTCATATAAGTTTTAGGAAAAAATTAGTATAAAGTAAAATGGCATGATAAAATAAATGCTAATATATAGTTCCTAGTAAAAGAAACAACCAATTTATAAAAATTCAAAACCCGAATCATCTTTGTATTCGCTTAAAGTATGCTTTTCCCTGTCATTATTTCAGGTTTTCATTCATATCATTTCTCAAAAATTGAAAGATGCAGAAAACTTTTTTAAACGATTATTGTTAATAGATTTTTCTCTTCTTTCCTAACGTAAAAATCTTTAAAATATCATACTGATTTTTATTGCAAAACTCTTTCATAGTTCAAAATGAATCAATCAAAGAAATTGTTCATAATCGTGTGGAAAAGCATAATTCATAACCAGTTACAACCTGAACATAAGGAATTTCAAAAATACAGCACATATTTTCAAAATACAATTTCAGATTTTCAGCAAAAAAATCAACCACAACTCAAAAACTCTCACAAATAGATACAATATTTTTACAAAAACATTGTTGTCAAAATTGTCTAAAATTAGACAAATACGAAACAAAATAAATAACCAATATTTTGCAAAACTTTTAAAAAGTAGATAATTGTTTTGTTACATTATCCACATCTTTTTCAAATATTTTGCTTATTTCAAACTTACATATTTTATTCATTTAAGTAATAAAGATTAAAATCCTTTCATAGTCAGAGTTGTTACAGAATTGTTAAATTGATACATATAAGTTATAGCTTCGTAACTTGTGACGTCACCCCTCTCCTTACCATTCAAAACGCGTTCTTATGTCTCTGGCCAACCTGGTACGATATGCTTTACAGACTTTGCTATGATTGTTGATTCGGAAGCCCAACTCAAGTTTCATTTTGAAGAGAGCCGTCATTCGTTTTTGAGTCTATTCACAATTTAGTAATTTTCAGCACCCATTCGTATTTTCAAAAATGACGTCTATGACATCATTTATGTAAAAATATGGGTAAGGTTTCGACAGTTGAAGAGTTAGTCAAAATGTTATGTTTAATGATTCCAGTCACAACATGATAACAGTTCTATGCTATCAAATCGAGATAGCATAGATGCCAGACATGCAAACGTTCTTATGGGTTCTGAGTACCCATACGCATAAACGCTGAATAGCAAGGTTTGGAATTCAGACATAGGGGAACGTGGGAAAATATCGATCGTCGGGCAAAATCGACCACTTTCAAATTTCATAAACTTGGCGCCATTTAATTGACTGTTATCGATCGGATGCTAGAAGCCATCAAATCTGCCTTTTATAGTTACTACGATACCATCATTCGATTTGTGTACATGTGGTGATTTTTACTGGTATCTCGAGTTTTGTTATTAAAATTGTGGCGTTTTTATCAAGGTATGGATAGATTTATATATTTTCTAAATGTTTTGTATTTTACGTTCCAAAGATAAAGCGGATGCTTTTCTACAATTTGAGCGTAATATGTTGCATTTCTAATCTAATTTTTTCTTAAACAAAAATTTAAGGTTAACTGTACTGGCTCGGGGAAAATCAATCATGTTGGTCGATATTACCCTAATTAGTATATACATTTAGCAGTTTCGACGAAATTAGTAATTTCATTTTAAATCGAATATATAAGAAAAAATTAGTAAGATCTGGATGTGTTTTGTGAGGAAGACTTCCTTCCTACCGTTGAAGCAACTGAGGATCAGCAAAATGTAACGATTCCAGGTATTTCGAATGAAACTAGTCCATGCAGATCAAATATCTTACGAAATAAATTTCTAGCAGATTCGTCTGAGTCTGAACTCAGTTTGGAAGAAGTTGCTGAAAATGATTTAACCGATGATGGTAAAACCCAAAGAAAAAAATATAAATGTTTCTATTCAAGATTTATGTTCAGCTCCAGTTTTTAAACCAAGAACTTCATTACGGAAAAGGGAACACTCTAAAATATTGACATCCACTCCAATAAAAGAAGAGCTCGAAAATATGATAGAGAAAAAGTAAAAAAGAAAAGCGGAAAAAGAAAAATTAAAAAAATTCACAAGAAAAATTACAGGCAAACAAAAAAACTCAAACAAAAAAGGAAGAAAAAGAAAAATTAAAAAAAGTCACAAGAAAAATTATAGACAAACAAAAAACTCAAACAAAAAGGGGGAAAAAGAAAAATTAAAGAAAGTCACAAGAAAAATTACAGGCGAACAAAAACTGATTGGAACGAAAGGAGAAGGAAATAAAGACATCTGCACTATTTGTGAACAATAATAATGACGTTTGGTGGCGGTGCCGATTCTGTGGATCTTGGGCTCATGCTAATTGTACTAACGCCGAAAAAACGTCAGTGTATATTTGTAACAAATGCTTAGTGTAAAATGTTAAAAATAAATGTATTTCAAAATATTATTTCATGGTCGATTTTACCCTTCACTATGGTCGATATTATCCTACTGGTCGAAATAACCCAACTTTTATGTTTTTGTTTTAAAACATACATTATAAAAAACCATTTGTTTCTTTAAAAAATGAGAAGAACAAAATCATAGTAGTTAAATTACCCAAGCAATTGTAACATTTTGAGCTTCTTATTACAAAGGTTATTACCTGAAATTTTGTGTAGTGCTTAAGTAGTCGATAATCCCCCACGTTCCCCTACGTAGTTTAATTTTTTTCACAATGCAGACCTCTTTCTTTTGGAGAGACTAAACAATTTTCGACGAAGTTGCCATTTAATTGATTTTGCAGCAATGTAATAAACGTTGACTGGTAACGCAATCGCTTGGAAGGAAGTTTCCGGTTAGTTTGTAAATCGTTAAGGGGGTATTTTTCAAGAATATATTTCTATGTATCTTTACACAGCTCATTCTTTCAATTCAGATAATCATTCGTATACTTTTTATACCTAGTGTTGCCTCTGAGGTCCGAATTTTTTTTGAAATTCATTTCTTCAGCACTCAGCATCCATACATTTTTACAAAAACATAATGCATAGGCACACCAGTTTTAAGGCGCGTAAGGGAAGAAACCTCTTCGTCATTTTTCTTTAACATCTTCCCGATTCTCAACCGCTGGGCTAATAATTCCATTATACTAATGAGGAATTGTGCAGGCATTCATCGATATCTGCAGACGATTAAAATATTCCTTTTCCGCTTATTTTTTCATGAGCTACAGTTGTGGTGTTGGGGTATTGATTGTCATAACGATCTCCAACATGCGTTCAAATTTGATGGTCTCAATTCGGATTAGTGTCCGATTCCAAAAAAAAATTTTTGAAGGGTATTCGTTAGATTTTGATGATGAATTTCTGAGTGTAAACCTTTTAGCGTGTAACATTTTATGGTTCGGGAGAGTTTCAACTCCCGAAACCCCCCTGGATCTGCTACTGATTCGGATAGTGTTAATCCAACATTATTGATGCACTCATTCATTAAAAACTTTATCGACCCATCAATCTTCGTTAAACTGAAGTAAAATTAGAACTAACACTAGCACTAACACTAGAACTATCACTACATCTACTAACACTAACACTAGATCTAAAACTAGAAACCTTCGGGCTTTGCCGTGAGTTTTTTGAAAAAATGTTTGACGTTTCGGATGCCATGTTGCAACCTTCGTCAGAAACTGGTTCGAAGTGACTTCGAACTAGTTTCTTCTAGTGATAGTTCTAGTGTTAGTGCTAGTGTTAGTTCCAATTTTAGTTCAGTTAACACCGGTCGTGAAAGCCTTCGTACTCATAGTCTCCGTTAAAGTTTTCAACAATACATTTTTTAAAGAACAAGTTATTTTTTTGTTTGCAGCATTTTACCTACTTGCACATATGAGATGATTACACAGCATTTCTTGTGTCAATTCTCCGTCGATGGTATTCTCAATTTATAGAATTTATTTAATTAATTTCACTTTTTTATTGCTGAATATTAACATCTAAATTTCCCGTTTTTATAAATAATTTTCTGTCAATTAAACAACAGCTCAGATAATTTCATTTAAAAAACACATTTTATGACAGTTATTTACAATAATTAATAAAATAATAAAATAAAAAACAAATTTTAAAGAAGAACAATTGCTTATCTGTTCATCAAGCAATGGACTAGACCTTTTTGATGGTGATTGTTAAATTTTTACATCACACATAATGCTAATTTGTACCTCCACTACTATTCTATACGATCCTATTTGTTATCATCAGGATCATCTATGTCATCAAACACATGTCTATTTCACTAGCAATTTTTCGAAAAAAATTGGATTTTTGTTTCGAAATAATCTTTCTAGTACTAGGTCCAGTGTTAGTTCTAGTTTAAATAGCCATTCAATGCTTGATTGTTGTAAATTCTTCTAGAACTAAAAGTATAACTAATACTATACCTAGACTTACAGCCCGTACGTCTCATTAGATGACTAAACCCTAATGTTTCTAATTCTAGATCTAGTATTAGTTCTGAAGCTAGGTTGGGTTGGTTCTTTTTTTGATACAAATTGTAGAATTTTTAATTATTGCTTATCAATTTTCTTAGATTTGTCAGATGTTTTGTCACGCTTACAAGGTGTTGTATATCTTTAATCACCTTGAATAGCTCGATTTTAAGATAAGGTGTTCGTTTAAAATTAAAACAATCAATGAGTGATTCGAGTTTATATTATTCGGCTAAATAAAGATTAATAATGAAATTGATTACAATTGTATTTGCTATGATCATTCTGTTTATGCTTTATATCAAACCATAGGAAAACTAAATCGTGATTAGACGCATTAATGTGGATTGTTAGAAGAGTAATCTTATTGAAAAAGTATCTATGCAGTTCTTAAAATTCTCATGGATTTTGTTTGTTAATTATCCTGTAGAAACTCGATAATACACGGAAGGAGTACAAAGGAGTACAAAACGAGCCCTTACAATTAGAAAAGGTAAAAGCAATAGTTGCAAGAAAATAATAATCTATTTAATCAAAGACATTGCAGAAGTCAAACAATAATTGCATAAGACAGAGTATCAAGAATCGACGAAACTTATCTCAGGCTAAAACTTTCTGCAATTATTTACATGAATCATAAAAAAATTAAGAGGCAAAAACATTAGATATGTCGAAGGTTTAATTAAGCTGTTTTAAAAAGAGAGATAGTAACACAACGATTTTGCAAAGTTGTTAGTTGCAGAAATATATCCCCTAATCTATATGATCGTTGAGGTTGGATAACATACTTTTCACCTTGTTCAAGTCCATATTTTGCCGATAAAAATGATTAAAGTCTTGTTATCGAGCGTTTTTCCCTGGATTTACTCGGCATGCAATACATGCTAAAGGCGAGTGGGTATTTAATGAGTTCGTTGACTTCAAAAATGGCCTTTGATGAATTTGAAAAACAGGCAGTTTCTCAATTTCAACGTGTTCATTGAATTAACCCAAATTATAAATCGAAATAATCAACAATTTAATAGTTAAAATAAGCTACTACAAAACGCGATTTTACAAACTACTTGAAACAGTTAAGAATTCCATGCTGATTCACTTGACGAGAATAACAACTCTCAAACACGAATTACCATGGACTATTACAACAAATCCTTACCGACGAAGAACATGATAACTGTTATAAGAAAATGCAATGTCTTTTTTAATTCCTTTGTGTTAATGTTATAGACTCTTTTAGAGGTGTTAGATTCATTATTTATTCAAGAATAATATGACTTTATAACAGAACTTATTAAATCACATCTTTTCTTTGATGTCTACCGTCTTTCTTCATATTCTTTTATAGCGGTCATATTAAAATCTATACAGATATGTAGGCTTTTAAGTAATATTAATTATACCCATTCACCATGTTTGTGTTACTTCATTATCTTTCATTTTGTTCATATATTATATTACTTTTATTATCTAATATTTTATATTATATAAACTCAACATACAATTTCTGTAATAAATTAAATCTATTGACACCAACTCTTCGTGTTACATATTAAGTTTATAACGTGTGTGAAACAGTTTAGAGAAAGATGTGACGTTATTAAGCGTTCCAATCTATAAACTATGACCATAGTTTTAAAAATAGATTCGAGTACGGCTCGTTCTAACATTGGAAGAACTCTCGTCGCTACGTAAAACTTTTCCCGACCAGGATGATGTTATGAGTTTTCAAAATAAATGACCTTGTCTTTCCGACATTTCGCGAAAACAAGAGTTTTTTTACGGTTAAAAAGGGAACCTTTCTTGTTTTGTCACTCTGCCAACAAACTATTATGTCGTTTAATCGATTTAAGCACTTCCGGTCGTTAAAGAATGATAATTTCACGCATCGGTTATCTTGAGACAATAATCAAATTGAAAAAATGTGTTTACTTACAATTATTTTGTTGAAGAATGAGCAATAAGAATTTTTGGGAAGGTGATAAAATAAAGAAGCAACGACGAAAACGAATTCGAAATTAAATTACGACCACTTTAAGCTGTTATTAAACCATCTCTCGAGTGGTAAATTGCTTTCTAGCGTTTTGAGAACGGTCGGTTTTACTCGATGATGGCGCGAAATTAAATTTTCCGCTTTTAACGCTCTTGTTATCATTTTTGTAAACAATTCGCCAAAAGCATCTATTTAAGAAAATTGTTTGTTTAAAATCTTAATAAAACGTTGTTTTCTCAACAGAAATAATAATCTAATGGTTTTGCTTCATGGCTTACTTGAAAACGCCACATTTCGTGCGGACAGTTTACCATTTAAACCTCGCAAACCATGATTTAAAACGATCGATCGGGACCGATAGCAGCTTTGGCAGTTCGTGACCACGTACAGTCGATTCTTTGTATGTCACTCTTGTAGTCCGAAACACGCAACCCACCAATTACGAATTTGCCACCAAACGGAAAGTAGAAAACTTCCCAGAAGTGAAATACGTTAATTTTTAAAAAGTCACAACCACCAAGTTCCTGACGTCAACACAAGCAATCGTGACTCATATTAAAATTTCATATCACACTCAACAAAAGGAATAAAAGTATCTAATTGCTACCTAGGTCAAGTTTAATTTAAGGTTTGTTACTAAATGCGGCAAACTTTCAGACTTTCATTTGACAATGGGAGATATTGACATAAAATATTACCCTTGCTGTTTTCTTTTTTGATCTTTGATAAAGAAAGAAGGTAGAAGTAAAATAATGAATTTAAATAATAAATATGATTACTGTCTATTACATCAAATGGATTAATTAACTCCATTCAATGTTTAGAATTTCTTTTGGAATTAGAAAATGTTAAAATCAATTCCTGCGTTGCATAAGTATAACACAAAACAATAATAAGCTAAAACGTCATCTTTTTTTAAAGACTACTGACCATGGATTTTGTAACGGAACAAATATGTGCCAGGAAAAATGTACCATCAATGCCAAGTCTTTTGTCCTAGAAAGCAGGATAAAAAGCAAGAAATACTGCGAAGATTTGTTATCTGTAATTTTCATTACAGTTTATTGTTTTTAGTTTTATTTGTTAAAAAGCGTTGTTTTTACAAAACCGTTACACAGAACATGTTCCAACTATCCCAATAAAAAGCAATAATAGAAATGGAATCAAAAATACCCCTCGCCAATGACACTATAAGCCAATTTGGGCACACCGTATAAAAGTTAATGGTGCTCTCGATTTCCATCGATATGGTTTTAGCTATTCAGCGTTATATCCATATAATTGGACATGGATTCAGATGAAGTGAGATTTTAATCTGATTCAAGAGTTCCAATTAGTAATTACCCCATTAATAAATCGTAACATTTGAAATATGATTCCTAAAATCAGATTCATCTTAACTAATTTTTTCTTTTCTGGCATACAAGATGTTTGCAATGAAATCCAATCATTATTATTAATTAGTAAAATGCAGTTCTGGGTAAGAATAAATACACTACAAGTAAAAGATTGAGATACTTTGGGGAAAACCCTGTATCACAACAATTACCGGGCAATCTGGTGATGAAGAATTTTGCTGTGATTATAGAAAGATTGAAATTGAAGGTTGATGATCGGTATGTCGAAAATATTTATCGAGTTATGATAGAAATATACTCATCATAAACAAGATTACCAGAGCAGATAAAATGACAATCCTATACACTTTAAAATGAGTAATAAATTTTTGATTTTGAAAGATTTTAGAATATTATAGTAGATGAGATGATATTAGAAGAAACTTAACGATATATTGGACAAATAATTTGGGCTTTCTTGGACGCAAATAACAAAAAAACTACTCTGAAGAAAAAATTGACACTAGATATCTTCGTTTGACGCAAAATTTAATTATTTATAATAACACAGGCCTGTATTTATTTGATTGCGACATATCTTTTAACTGTGAATAATGCTTGATCAAATGCCTTTGTTTCTTTGCATTACATTAGAATTTTTTACAAACTCATAATTTTTTAAAATGTGTTCTTTATCGAAAAAAAAGACACGTATGTGAGTCATACAGATTAAAATACTTCAGAAATGCCACTATCCTTCGATTTATGATGAAAACTAAGCGTTGTTATGGACGTTATTACATACCAACTGTTAACATTAACCAGTTTTGCTAGCTTCAGGGAATATTCCCTAAAGCTGCCTTTAGTACGAGGGAGAATTGGGTATTTGTGTATCGGGTATTTCGTTCTGATTAACTGATGGCGAAGAACGTCCTGGCGTCACGTGATCGCCATCAGCCTTAAATCAGGGAAAACTCTTAAAGGCAGCTTAAATCTAGGGAAAACTCATCCCTTGGGGAAAAAGGGAAATCTTTTCAGTTTTTATCAAAATCTAAGAAAGTTTCGGAATTACGAATAATCGCTAGTAATTTTTGAAATCATCATAGTTATCGATAATATGATAGAAGCAAAGGAATATGTAAATTCTTTTTTAAAAAAGTAACGAGTAATTGCGCTATTGCTCACGGCGATTGTTAGAATAAAAGTGCGTGCTACCCCAAGAACCCACTTTTATTCTATCAATCGTCGAGACCGATAGCACAATTGTTCTGCTCAATATGACTGCTACCAAATTTATAAAAGATTTAAATTTAGAGAAATTGTTTCCAGCATTTTTAAGCTTCTGTCTTCAGACGATATATTTCAATCGTTCCTTAGCAATAACATTTCCCAACTTAATTTGCCTTGAATTAAGTGCTACAAATGATTTAGATCGAGAGTGGAGAGAATTAAGGAACTATGATTTCTCTGCGGATTTTGATAATCTTAGTATGAATTCTGGATAAAATGTTCACGTATCAAAGTATGCGATGGCACTTTAATGTTTCAATCTTTATGTAATTTTACATTACCTCTTTCTAGTGCAAAAGGGAAAGAATTTTTTCTCGAAGCAATTTAAACAAAACAAAGATTCGGAACAAACAATCCACTGAAAGTTTGAACGGAATAACCTAATTTTCTAATTTTCGCGTAGATAAGGAACTTTTGCATGGATTTAATAACAAAATGTATCACACAAGCGATGAAAACCTGTAAATTTCTTATAGTATTTCTTTTTTAATCTGATAAATATATCTTATTTTATAAACATCGTTATAAGAATAAATGCCTCTTTTTGTTATATTTGAATATTATTTCGCATCTATTAAAATCTAGGGAAATTTCACTAAGAAATCTAGGGAAAATAGTTCCACTTAACCTGGCAACACTGGTGTCAACTAATAATTGTTTGTATATATACACCACCATCTTTCATTTTATGATGAAAACGAATTGCTATTATGGAGATTAGACTTCCTGTATTGTACCTGGCATTATTCTGCGCCACAACCATTTACACAAGCTGAGCTTGGATTTAGTTTCCCGATTTACATCTAACCAAAGAAGCTTTAGAATTGCTTGGTTTAAAACAAAGAAAAGATTGATTAACCGGACAAATGCTCCCCCCGCTAATACTTCGTTTTCCTGGTTCAGGCACAGAGAAAAGGATTTTATTTCATACTTTTCGGAAAAAGGAAACTTAGTATTCTGCAATGACGTGTGTGGACTGTTTAAGACACATAACATTCCGTACGATAGCACTGATTGGAGACTATACATCCATTTCCGTTTCCACTTCATAACGGGAACCAGTTTGAGTCAAAACCTATTGGACATTCTGTACACTTAAAAGAACGTTATGAAAACTTACAATTTGTTTTTCAGAAAACTAAGTACATTGATCACAAGTGCATCATGTATGGTGATCTTAAGGAAATATCGATGATACTTGGACATCAAAGAGGGTATACAAAGTGTCCTTGTTTTTTATGTCATTTGAATCGCAGAGACAAGAAGCATCACTCGAAAGAGAAAGATTGGCCAAAACGAGCTTCACATTCATTGAGATATTAGGAAACTTTATAAAAATCACAACTTTGAGAAAGAAATGTAGGTTGCTAAAAAAGAAACCTGGATCACCTTTAAAGACGTAGCATCAATTTCTATGCAACATAAAGAATCCCAATTTGAAATCTATCGTGAAGACCATGTTGCAGAAATATCAAATTTTAAGCTGTTCAATGATTTTTAAGTTACATTTTCTGCATTCAAATTTGATTTACTTTCCTGTGATTCTGGATGCTCTTAGTGAAGTGATGGGTGAGAAATACCATCAGGGCGTCAGAGATGTGGAAAGGCGTTACCAAGAAAGATGGAATACTGCAATGATGGCGGATTATTGCTGGATGTTGTATAGAGATGAGTCAAGAAGAGCGCATACACAAAAAATGTTGAAGTAGAGTTTGGTTGGACGAAAAACGCGCGACCCAGCGACTAAAATTGCGATTTCTTTATTTTCTATTATGTTTTATTTTCTGCTATAAGTTTGCATTCAGTTTTCGGCTGTGATATTTTTCGACATATACTGCATTTGGTAAATTGCCGACAATTTTGAGCATCAAGTTACATAAGAATCTATCATCAAACGTTAAAAAACAGAACCATCATAGGATAGTATAATTAAACATTATTTTCTAATTTTTTTCTATTAACGTATAGTAATTATCACAGGTGTAACGAATAAATGTATGCAATTTCGAACGTTCTGAAAAAATATTTTGAAAAAAGTATGAAATTTGAACTAAGACAATTTTTCGAAATTATATCTTATTTTTTTTACAGCGACTTATTCATACTATAAATTAAAAAGAAACAGAAACAAGCATTGCGAGTTCTGTGCAATCCGAAGAGAATCGATAAGATGTCTACATAAAAGAACATTTAAAAATATTCTATTAGGGTTTTAGTACCTATACTTCATTTATTTATAGACTAAAACATAAATTATACATTTAAATATCTTTTACAACAAACAACGCAAAGTCGAGCTTCTTTGTTGATCGTTCAATGTTGCCAACAATTTTTCATTATACTTGTGATAATGACTATACGAGTGGAAGAAAAAATAAAATACAGCACATTATAATGGATTAAATTTCATGCCAAACAAAGCAGGTATCGACTTTTCTATGGAATAGCTTTCTTGTTATTCGCGTTCAAAATGAATTACAAATTTCAAATTTTCCGAAAAATAAACAAAGTTGGAGAAACATGCTACAAACATGTGTTTTGTTTGCCGCAGGTAATGGCTTGGTAAAACTGTGACACCACTCTCATTAATTACTACAATCCACTTATATAGATGTTGGATAGATCATTATTATTCGCAAAAATTCCAATACCATCCTTTAACACTCCTTCCATTCCTTGTATTTTGTTTCACTTACTTTTTGACGATTTACATTTCTCGGAAACTTCGTGCATACTTCCTTGTCACAAACCCATACTTGTTGTAAACTTTTTTAATCTTGTTACTCCTATTTCTTATAACTACATTTCTTTCCTTTCTTTGCATCAAGTTTAATGTATTTATTCATCCTTCTCATTCCATTAAAATGTACATAGCTTCTCCAAGAACTAGAAATTCTGCGAATTCTTAGTTTTTTTTTTTTCATAATTGCCTTCTTGGTGATTTGTTTCGTTCTGTTATTGAATTATTTTTTCAATACAATCATGTCATATTGCTTTGCAGCAAATGAACCACGAACAAACAACATCGTTAGAGCGTTATATATACATCGAGTCATTAGGTTGATTAGGAACGTAACTTTCTGTCAATATTCATACTATATTCTTTGATTCGTTAACGAGGCGATGTGTACCATTCAATATGAAAGAAGCTTTGTCATTCAGAATATGAAATAATACCTGAACAATAGGAATAGCGTATGTGCAGAGATTGTTAATAAATATAGACATTTGATCGCGTAATAAACTTAAATCTCATCGCTTAATAAGTTAAAATAAGGGAAACTTACAAACGTATAACCGTTGACCTTAAAGATTTTTTTAAATTTTATTTGTTTGTTTTGTTTGGTTAAATGTAGGCTTGAAGAGCTTCTATTAAAATTGTTGAGTTCACACTTCCCAATGTTTGCCAATCCTTGCAATTTATTAGCAAAATGCTAAAGATATTTATTTGGGGAGTCAGATGAAAAAGAGGAATAGCGCTATCGTAACACTAAGGGCTAATAGGACTACAGCCCTGAGGCCCCAACTCCTTGGGGGTTCCTTTGCAATGAAATGCATTGTGTCTCCATTTATTATTTGTTTCTTTGGCATTAAATATTGTATGAAAGGGGCATTTTATTCGTCTTATTTTTCCGTTTTACTCGTTTTATTCTGGTTCAAATATACAGGGTTGGGTTGAATTGGGTTTAGCCGTGCATCAGAAGACACTTCAGATTCAACAATGTATAATTTTTGAAATAGAGTACTTTACAAACGGATTTGGCAACCCTGTATATATCAATTAAAGTAAAACTAAAACTAACACTAGACCTAGAACTAGAGTCTTCTTTTTTCATTTTGTATAAAAAGGAACGCTCTCTTTCGTTCGTCCAACCCAGCCTTAGCGCAACAAATATCTTGGACAGCACTGAAGAGGAATCTGATGACAACATTCTATTTTGAATTAAGCTGGTTTTTAATTGATTCGGATTAGTGAAGCTTTAGTGTATATAAATATAGGCAAAAGGATCAATTCAAATCAGTCAGCTGTATACAGAATTATAAAAAAATATGATAGTTGCTAGAATAAAAGAAGAAGAGAATCAAAAAGAGAAAAAAAGAGGAAAAGGAAAAAGAAGGAGCAGAAGTTCGCAGGTAGATAATTGGAGAATAAATAAATGCCGTTTTAGATATTTTTTAAATGTCACAGAATGAGGAACCTTACGAATCCCAATAGGCAGATTGTTCCAAAGGGTTATCGTTTGTAGAGTAAACGAATTATGGTAAATCGCAGTATTATGGCTCGGCAACATAAATAGAGAATCAAACTGATATTTAGTGCGCAAACCATGCGAAGACAAGCGCTGAAATATACACTACAGATACTTTGGTGTTTGAATGTGAAGAACATTATTTAACACAGTCAAGATACAAAATGATCTATGGTACACATATTGTCCAGTATTACTATAATTATGATTTATGCTAGTTTATACTACATAGTTTGTGATCATCACGCTTGAACGAAAACTAATTGATAAAATATTTTTCAACGAAATTACAGACAGTCTTATGAAGGTTGGGAAAAATCAAGGAATAGTATATATCAACGAATAGAAAAATCGTTATTAATTTTTTTTGAGAAATTTGTTAAATGATAATGGAATTGGGATATCGTTAGTTGAAGAACTTCTCGCAAAATGTTTTACATTACTTGGTGTAACTAAGATGTAAGAAGAACAAGACTCCAAATGCTATGTTCAAGCCCATTATAGAAGAAAAATAGAAAGGGTTTGCAAAAAATATTAATGTAGCCATGAAAAACGAACTACTTAGACATTTGATTCTAATCCATAAAGGGCGTAAATCAAGTTTCATACGTAACCAAACCAAAGAAATGTGTGATAGTTTAATCATCTTTGCAGCATACGCATGAGATAAGCAATTGCGAAATAAATAACAAACCAAATCTCGTCTTGAAAAAAAAAAGTATTGCAAATGAAAGTACGGGAAGAAAAATTATTCTTGAAATATCAGCAACCCAAAATCAGAGATTCCATAAACCTTTTTCTACATTGCCTTATTGTACTTATAGTTTGATAATATTTATCTAATACAATATCTTGTTTTAATACTTCAAAAAAAAACCTAAGATGGTTTACCTTGCATAGGTCTAAACTGACCCATTATGGTTATCAATGTTTGTTCAATCATTTTGGTCGTACAAGGGTTAATATCTGTAAATAGTTATGATATGGAGTTATGTGTTGAGACCTCGCGAAATCAAAGATATACCGTATACAGTTGTTTTGAAGTCTTTGTAGTTTGTTTTTGAGTGTTACCGAATGACCAGGATATGCCGTATCGGCGTAGTCTATATGGGGGAAAATAAGAGAATAACTAAGATTACGACGGTTTATGGGAGGAAGGAAGCAATGGAGAAACGTTTCAACGAATGGAAACAATGATAGAGCTATTTGCAGACGAATTGAATTTGAGGTTTCTAGGACATCGTAGAGACAATAACCACCCCAAGATTTGTAACCGTATCTGACAACTGAATAATGTTACCGTCAATCATTAAGTGAATGGATGAAAATTTTTGCATGAATTGAGCATTTGCTTGAGTTTTAGTAGTATTTAGTATAAGGCCATAACATTTAGACCAGTTCTAAATAATAGAAAGATCGTGATTGAGACGTGCAATCGCTTCCGAAAAATGATCAGTAGCTGTTGCAGTGCAAATTTGGAAGTCATCAGCATGCACATGATAATTACAAGAGATGCAAGGGACAGTATTAACAAAAATTGAGAAGAACAGACCCAATTGCCGTGGGGTATATCACATTTAATATCCCAAGGAAACGAGAGCACAGAATCAGCACGTGCACAGAAAGAATGAATACATGAAAGGTAAAAAATCGAAACCAAGATATACATGAAGAGGATAATGCAAGGGCAGCCAAGAGATCATGATCAACCGAATCGATCGCATTATAATATCATCTATAATATCATAGTAATATCATCTATAACTTTAATAAGCGCTGTTGTCGTGTTATGACCTTTACAAAATCTCGATTGAAACTCGTTGTGCAAATTACTAAATACTCTTGAACTTGTAAGTAAACAAAACGCTCGAAAGCTTTGGATAGAACAGATACAATGGAAATGGGACAAAAATCATTTAAACTTGAAGGACACTTGGATTTAGGTATTGGGACAACTTTGCAACGTTCAGATGGAAGGGAATGAAGATCGTTCAAAGAAAAAGTTAAAGAACAATCTCCAATATAGGAAGAAGAAGTTGAGACTAACGCCATCAGCTCCCACACTTGACTAATACTCTAATGCTATGACCAGGACTTAGAAAAGGAGGACTTAGATGAGGCAAGAATTTGAGTAATAGTTGTCATCTTAGTCTCACCAGTTAGCAAAAAAACTTTGCTAATGAATCCCCATAACAAAGAACGCATGATCTTGCGCAAGATCATGCGCATTGGATAGTCTCCGGTAGAAATACAATTTTTTAGCATTCCTACATTGGTACTTGCAACAATGGTGATGAATGTGATAAAAAAAACTTAGATTTTCGAACAGACAATGAAGAGTTAAAACAGGAAAATACAATAAGCACTGTAAAATATTGCAGTGGGATCGAATATGTGTTAGGAAAGGAACATGTTTGTATTGGAGGTATTACAGAGCACAAGAAATCTATAGATATTTTGTGCAATAGGTTACTCTTGAGTATAACCACAAATGTAAAGCATTGGTTGTTGTATGATGTATCGAACAGCTTGGTCATTAACCTTAACCACCAGATCTAAATTCTATACTAGGGTATGTTTGGAAATTTGATCGACTAATTCGAAGAGAAGATGTAAAAATCGAAATTATCCCTTTAGCATTCTTAAATCAAGCTACCTATAAACAAGAAGAGACTCATCAAAATATTGGTAAAATTGTTTTATACTTTATACCCCTTATTCTTTGTTATAGATTTGTTTACCGGCAATCGCAAAAAAATTATCTCAAAATTGACAGCTTTTATGTTGTTCTTGTATTCTAGCAAATGAGCAATATTAGACTATTAAATACGACTCTGTAAATATAGTCGTCCACAGCATAATCCAGAATTATGATACGGCTGTAAAACACCCTTAACAATAGAAAGGACAATAGTTTTATGAAGGTAACACATAAACAAGTCATAAACAAAGAGGTATCTTTAGGGTTCGCACAAGTCAGGCATGACATAAGCAACTTTTTTGTAACTCAAAGAAATTCGTTGGTAAGTCCCCTTTCTAAACTATACCGTATTCTCGGTCTCGTCTCAGATAGTTATGCTAAAGTACCCTTAACCACATAGAAGCACAGGTTTACAATTTATAGGGGTTGTAATTCCAGATTATACATTCTTTCATTTGTTGCAAATTAAAATTTTTTATGGAAAAATTGTTTGATAATATAGGAACATTTTCATCTTCTTTATATCACAAGTCGATATCCGGGAGAGGAGCGGTTTTAGTGGTTACAGCTTAATTGGGCTGGAAAACAAAATTAATCAATTTCAACGTAATTGAAAAGTAAATATTTTGTGCTTTGTTTTTCAAAACATTCTTAATACATTTATTCTGATCAATTTTTTATTATAAAAATAAATATTTCTTATTAAAAATAATTATTTACATTTTATAATAGAAAAGATAAACATAGAGAGACTACGATTTAATTTTACTATTGCAAGTTTTCCCACAACTGATTTTTGAATCACTACATTATCCATCTCACAGAGAAGCTGGATGTATGAGAATTTTACGTTACGTGTTGGGAGTACAGTAGTAAATCCGCGATCGATAGAAGGCACATTGGTTCGTCGACCCCGGCAGACGACCTACATCCGGCGCTCCTGGCCCAAACTTTCATTATGTGGGACTTGACCGACGGCCTAATTGCCATCTTTCCGGCGACGACATTATCTCGTCATCGGGTCCGTCGAGGCGTACGGAGAGAGGAACACGAAAACCTCTTTGCACTGCTCGGGGCTCCCCTCAGGGTGCACCTTCAAGAAGAACTGGAGCCGGCAAGAGAAGCGGTCGGTCCGTTCTCGTACGGATCGATACGGAAAAACATGGCTTCCAAATGGAAAAGATAAAGCCGAGGGAATCATTGGATTTGCCGGCCCTAGAAACCTCCTTCTGAAGTTTCTCTAAATCAATACCGAATCGCGAACAATATAGGAAAAGAAAGAAAAAATAAATTCCCGTTTTCCTTCTGACCCCTATTTTATTTTTCTTCGACTCATTGTTATTCTAAACAAATGATTCATTCTTAATTTATCATCGAGGTTTCCACCCGAAAATGTTAAAGGTTAAAGTTCTCCTCGTTCATTATTTAGAAGGGGGGTTGTCTAAATAAAGACCACCACCCTCTATGGCCTACATCTGCGACGGAAAATTTAGACAACGAGACAAGACGCCACACAGTCTGACCAGTTTCGGATCTTTATTGGTTTGACCTATTTAACCATTATATCTCGAGATAATTCCGGTAACGGAACTGCAAGTTTCATGGCGCCATCTTAGAATTTAAAGCATCTACTCTGTACTTTTACGGCGTACTTTTACTGTAGGGGCTTAGACGTTTTAAGCATCCAAAGGAAGCGAGAAACCCTTCTTGGACGCTAATACGCAAAAATGGCGGAGGCGCCGGTTCCGGGAATTCTAATTCGCCAACCTCCCTTTTCGTACACAGAATCTCGAACGTGGGAAGTTAACATCGAAAACGTGACCGAAATGTTATGAGAATTTATGAGGTTTATTACACGCATCGTCGCCCACGGTATAACACATAACATTTCGTTCACAAATCAGACTATACTACCTTTTGAATTTACAAAATTATCTTAACATGCAACACGGTAATTTCGGATTTTTTTGTTCCATACTCTTATCAATTATTACCACTTCTTAATATTAATTCAGATACCATCGATTCCATTAAAAGTAGCATAGACAATACGATAAATTATTGTTAGGGAGGTCATTATTGGAAAACAGTTAATGGAACCTCATGTCACAACAACACGTTCGAAACCGATAAAAATAATGATGTATGATTATTATTTTCGAGGTTAATCGTTTTATATGATTTGTAGAAAGTACGAAAAATAGTACTAAATTTTTGTTGTAGTTAAAAATTAACAATAGGAAAATCTTTATAAGATAATGTGCTTAACATAAATTTAGCCCTCATTTCTGTCTTAATCTCTACACATTATTTTCATAATTTCCTCTCAAAAACAATGAAAATGTAAAAATTGTGTGAAAGCATGTAACAGGTAGAGAAATGAAATCGTTTGCTCAATTGAGTCGATTTTTCCGATTAGCAAACTCCCGATGGACCGTGGAGTTCTACGTTTATGAGATCGCAAACTGACGGTGGCGTTTCAAAAACGACGGCGACTCACGGCGCCTCTGCGCGAGTTTGATGGGACGACGACGTCGGCAACGCTCTACCGTGACCTACTTTACAAGCGAAATATTGATCAGGACTGAAACGACCGGTGTCATTTCTCGTTTGCTTCATCAAAATAAATAACTACCTAATTAAACATGCACAATGTCCAGGTTTCAAATGCCGCGAAGAATTAGTTATCAATGTAGTATCTTAAACAGAAATGCGAAAGTTACTTTCAGCTAATTTTATTATAAGAATAGTGGGTTCTAAATCGGGAATAATGGATAGTGGGGAGAAGGTAATTTGACGTCATCGACAAGAGATGCATTTAATATGCATTTTATACTTGAATCTGAACATACAGGGATAAAGTTTAAAGTTACAATGGTTAGTGTATAAAATGCACAGTACCACTTTGAATCACTACCTTAATCACGGTTTATATTTAATATTCAAGCTAAGAGGTAATGTAACAAAAGCATACAGATTACGAAATATACAACTGACTTCATAAAAATTGCAACACGATGTCTTAACGATTAAAATTTGAAAACAAAAGAACAAAAACTAAAAAGCTTTTTGTTGAGTTACTCCGCCACGATTTATAATGCACAAGTAGACAGCACACACTGGGCGGGATCCCAATTCAAGCTGGACAAAATTATTTTATGAGCTTAATAAGGGCTAGAAAGCTAGAATAGTTTAAAAAAATGATAAAATTACAAGATTATTGATAATGATTCAGTAATGCATAATCCATAATTAGTTTTGATAATCGATAACCATAACTCAAAAAACACAAGTGTTGGAAAACCCCTATTAAATTAATATTATTTGTAGTGAAGAAGAAAAGCATAATCAATAACCAGTTACAACCCAGATATAAGAAGATTACAAGAAAACAGCAAAAATGTTCAAAATATGATAGTATAATATGATTGTATGTGTTGAAACTCAACATAAAAATCAAACACGACTACAATTTGAGAGATACTTTTTATATTTATGTGATATCCAAAATATGTGATATCCATAACCAAACATAACCCAATAAATCTCCAAAATATACTCATAGAAGTGTCTTATTATAAAAATTAAGTAAAACGCTAAAATTAAAATTAATGGAGAAGTCTTATATATGAAAATTATTGATTATTGTCTAAAGATTGATAATCCATAAGTCGAAAATAAATAACTCAAAAACAAAACTTAGGGTCGAGGACTTCATCCACTGAGATTGTTAGATAATGATGTGAAAAGGGAAAAGCATACTACACAAGCAGTTACAACCCGAACATAAAGAATTTGCAGGAATACAGCAAATATTAGCGAACATTTTATAATTTTGGGATGTCGGCTAAAAGTCAATGAGCTATAATTGACTTAAATTTGACTTGAAAAACTAAAATAGACAGATTCTTCTTGCATGCATATTGTTGATAATAAAACTATTAGCCCATAACCAGATACAACATAGATATAAGGACTTTCCAGTATGCTGTGCTCTGAATCCCTCATATCCTTATTGCTTGTCTGCAATAAGGATCCCTCTGAAAGCTGCACAGTAATTTCTTACATGATACTGTAGAGGAATGTGGAGCAGATTCATATAAGGGGTACCATCATAGGTTAAATATATCTTTCAGCAACAGGTTAGTAAATTTCTAATTTCACTTTGAACGCATTTTCTTACTAAATGCTACATTCTAGATTAATCAGTATTATTTTACTTTAAAGATAGAAAGCTTAAGTAAAACTATATATAATTGACGGCTTTTTTGCAATATTTAATTTTTATTTTAGATGGGGTAGGTCCATACACAAGTGTATGAACCATTTGTCTATTTTGGTTTCTGATGTTGAAGTGATGCCATAATTGCTGAATGTTTATGGTCAGAAACTACAAAAAGAAATGTTTCCAGATTATTGAGCTTTAATAAAACAGCAGTGTAATACTAAAAATATTACTAGGACTGATATTAGAACTATAACTAGAAGCTTTCGGATTTTACCTTTGTCTTTTGAGAAAATACTTAATGTTTCGAATGCCATGTTGCAACCTTCTTCAGAAACTGGATCAAATAGCTGTGGGAGCAAATCATGTGATGCAACGAGACCAAGTTTGATATTTGGACATGTTGACATGTTATGGTTTATCATCAAGACAAGCATCAAATACTTTTACCTGCAGGTCACCTCGACGATTTGACGTTATAAGTATTTTATGTCTTGGAAGAGACACAATTTTTCTAAGAAGATAAATTGACCACAAACCGAACACAAATTGCAAAAACTTGGGACGAATTGATGAATTTTATCAATTATATATTTTAACTTATTTTAATCTTTTTGTTGTCTCTCCCGTAGTCATGCCGGATGACGAATGCTAAGCATTCAAAATAATTATAGCACCTATATAAGAAATAAAAATCATTGTTGAGAAAACTATATCTATAGTATTTTAATTTAAATACAATATATACAACAATGAACATTGAATCTACATTGGCAAAATTAAAATCTGCGGAGTTATCCACTATGATTTAAAAAATGAGAAGTACAACACTCAAAAGAATGAAAATAAATAACAACATTGAATTCTTACATAAGGCATTGGAACTTAATGTAACGCCAAAAGCATTTAGAGTTAAAATACCGAAAACATTTAAGAGTCTGAAACTCGCACTAGAACAAAAACTAATAAGGAAAACATTACGTAAACATTATGGGCAACAATTATGAAATTCATACACAGAAATCTACAAAAAAGCCTACACTATATCGAAATTGAAAAACTCATTGATAAATTCAAGGCAGAAGCAACCTTCAAAACAATGCAGAATAAAGAAAATAAACAAAACAAATTAAAAAGATTAGTCAAGGAACGGAATCATAATGAAAGCACACAAAGAAAGGACAGAAGACTAAAGAACGAAGAAGATAACGAACAAAACCATAAGAATAAATTTACCACCAGAAAAATAACAATAGAAAACTCAATCCAAAAGATACAATATCTAATGATACTTTAAAAGAACATAAATTTGCTCCTAAATATACCAACCTCAGTAATTTCAACCTAACTGATAAAGACAAAGAAACGTTTAATTTAGGACATAAATTTTCAATTCCTCCTAAGATCCAACCAATAGACATTGCCATAAAAATGGAATCTCAAATAGCAGGTAACCCACGCATTATAGATATATTAAAAGAAAACTTTAATAATATTAAAAATATCGAATCTCATAATGTCAATATCAATAATAAATACAAATCCATAAAAAATAACGTAAAAGACCTAAAGCATAGAATAAACAAAGAAAATGTAATTGTTACTTTAGGGGACAAAAATGCAGGCCTCGTGCTCTTGGACAAAGAAACGTACCTAGATAAAATCTACAACTTCTTCAAAGACAATAATATAAAACAAATTAAATACAATCCCACCAAGAAGTTTAACACAAACTTGAAGAAATTAAGTAAAGAACATGATCACTCTTTGAGAAACTTTAACATAACACAGTTCAATTCCTTAGAAATGAACCCACTAATTCCCACATTAAACTCTTTAATAAAGCTCCATAAAACAGAGCAGTATTAGACCTATTATTGGTAATCAAAATACTCCTACATGACGCATAGCTAAACACATACAGAAATTTCTATATAACACTTTTAATACCGAAATTAAATATAAAATAAACAATTCATTAGATTTAGTAGAAAAGATAAAAAAGATTAAACTAGACAAAAATTCAATACTTATATCATTCGATATTAAGAATTTATACACTAACGTCCCTGTTAAAGATTCTATATCTATCATAAGAACACACCTAATGAACAATAATCACCAACTAAATCTAAAAAACAAAGATATCAATAGTTTTATAATAATTTTAGAATTTATATGTAAACAAAATTTCTTTGTATTTAACAATGACTTTTTCATGATGGATCATACTTCATTTGTCAATCATACTGAGAAAGAATTATTTTCAAGAAAATATGAAATATTTACCAAAGACATTAGATTTTTTGGACGATATGTTGACGACATATTAATTGTATATAATGGAACTAAAGCTAATCTTGTCGCCATACAAAACATCCTGAACAATATCAGTAAACTACAATTTACAACCGAAATAGAATCGAATCGTAGTATTAACTTTTAGATTTGAAAATTTCTAGAAATATTAATAACCAATCCCTTAATTTTAAAATATATAGAAAAAATATAACCACAGATAATATCATACCTAAACATTCCTACAATGCGAAACAACATAAAGACGCTACGTTCCATTTTCTCTTTAATCGACTCAATAATATTCCAATGGATAATGATGATTACATTGAAGAATTGCATAAAATATTGAACATCGGATTAAATAATGGATACGATATCTCTAATCTACAATGTATATTTAACAAAATACACAAAAACAGCAACAAAATGATATATCCTCGTTTCTACCCCAAATCTAAATATATTACTGTTCCATACAACCCTAGATTTCAAAACCAACTTAAAAGAAATATGGCGAAATATGATACTAAAATAGCTTTTTCCTCCACAAATAACATCGGAAACATTTTGATAAATAACAACCATAAGTTTAATTACCTAGAATTAAGTGGTATATATAAAATTTGCTGTGAAAACTGTGATAGCTACTACATTGGCCAAACTGGTAGAAGCCTTAACACACGGTTTAAAGAACACATAACTCAATCTAAATCAAATTTTTATCGACATCTAACAGAACACAATCATAAAACTACTACAAATAATATATCCCTTATAAAAAAATTTAAGAAATCTAAAGAAATGGATCTTTATGAAGAATTATTTATACATAAAAATAAAAACAACCCTAATTTATTAAATGACATCACGGAATTTAACGTTACCCGAACTTTTATGAGATTCATATAAATTCCGTTGTCGTTTTCCGGAGCAAGTTATAACAACTTTTTACGCTTTGAGTATGTACGTTCCATTTAAAAAACACAGTTCGTTCTTGTCATCCAGTTTGTTCAGTTGTTAAATGTCCGTAATATTGTCTTTTACAATTCATGTGATTTAATATGTAATGTTTATGACGTTTGTTGTTTTCTAATGTTTACTCTTTTAAACACAGTTGATGTGCAAAGAAGTATTTAGTTTTACTCTTATTGACGGTAATTATAGCTATATTTTATATATTTTAACTTATTTTAATCTTTTTGTTGTCTCCCTCGTAGTCGTGCCGGATGACGAATGCTAAGCATTCGAAATAATTATAGCACCTATATAAGAAATAAAAATCATTGTTGAGAAAACTATATGTATAGTATTTTAATTTAAATACAATATATACGACAATAAACATTGAATCTACATTGGCAAAATCATTTTATTAAATTGAACCAGTTTCTGAGGAAAGTTGCAACGTGGCATCCGAAACGCCAAACATTTTTTTAAACGAAACAAAAGCTTCTTGTTTTATTTCAAGATTTACTATTAGATCTAGTAATAGTTCTAGTGTTAGTTCTAATTTTAGTTCAGTGAATGATTTCTTTCTGAACCTTGAAAATATATACCGTAGATACAATTTTACTACCAATCGGATACTTAACTGTACGAATCCATTTTCATATCTTGATTTTGATACGAACTTGTGTATTTCTTCACATGCATAAATCTGCCTCACATTTATATGAAAGTGTCCCGTATATGGGGTACTTTCATACGTTTTTCATTTATTGCAAAAAAACATACAAGTAAATTTACGCAAAATGTTATATCTTTATAATAAAGACAAATAGTTGGACTATTGATTTTTGATGAATCGATATAGCGGTCAACACCCCAAGGAATCCTATAAGACGAAATGTAAAAACTGTATGACGCTGCCCCACCTTCCCCTATGCTACAATAATAATTTTTTGTGGTATTAGATTTCCAGAGGCCGTCTTAAGGAAAACTTCTTTTGTCTGCAGTTTAAGTTAAGTTTACTTTTTAAGTTACTTAAGTTTGGTCATTTTTTCTTAAGATGTCTCCAAGTTGAATTAGGATTCAGCCCAGCGTGCACTAAATGGCTTCCTGTATCAGCCATAAATAAAACAATAAAACCCCCTAGATTTCAAATTTTGCGTAAATTATCCTGTTTCTTGCAATTTTAGTTTTCTATGTTGTATCCGCCATTACAATTTTTGAAAAATTGATAATTCTGACACCCGATTGATTATCAGCATCACAAAAGATCTCACCACCTCCAAGTTGTATCAAAAATTCAAGAAAAAATGAAGATATGTTATCAATTTTAACTGAAGAAATTTTGTTATATCTCAAATTATGGTTAATTATAGCCTTCCTTCTTGGAATATATCATTAGTTATACCATAATAGAGAAAATAAAGAATTTTTCAATTTCCATGATGAAAAGCACACTCTCTTATATTTGACTGGTTTAAAGTTCTCATTTTCAATCTGACGATTTCAGTGCTTGAAACTTGTTCCTAAGAGGTATCTAAATAACTTGATTTATCGCACAAACAAAAACAAACAATCGCATCTCCGAATAGGTAATATAAAGGATAATCACATTAATAGCAATTAGCTTTTGAATTGGTTTGCTCGTCCGGTCCTCTTACTATCCCTTATGGAGTGGCTCAAGGTAGTCACCTGGGCCCGCTCTTGTTTACGGTTTAGTCTTTTCTTACCTCAAGATGTCTTATGTATACTGATGATATTAAAATATTTTCTCCCGTGTCTGTTGTTTCAGACTGTGTTGTTCAGAATGACCTAAACAGATTACTTGATTTTTATCAGATTAATAATTTGTCATTTAATATATCGAAGTGTCGGACTGTTACTTGTATGAGAAAAAAAGCAGTTCATTGAATTTGATTACTGATGAAACATGGTTACTGGATCATGTTGACACAATTAAAGACCTAGGCATTACTTTGGATAGCAAACTATTGTTTAATCAACATGTTGATGCAATGGTGGCTAAAGCTAATAAGATGCTGGGATATAAATCTTCTGAATCATTTTGCAACCTTAGATCTATTGTTTATTTATACAACGCTTTTGTTAATAGTATTTTATCATTCAGCAGTACAGCTTGGAACTCTCAGTATGACGCATACATTAAGAGAATAGAGCGGTTTCAGATAAGGTTTCATCAGATAAATTCCGGCATCGTTATACAGATTACCAATCTGCCTCCCAAATGTTTCAGATGCCCACACAGCAGCGCAGAACTTACAGTGATGCCTGCTTTTTCTATTCAGGTTGGTCAGCGGTTACTGTGATTCTTCTTATCTTCTTTCACGCATTGATCAGCATATTCCCCTTCGTCGGCCGCGCTATGACTTTTTTGTTTTATGCACTGATTACCCGGACAAATTCGTATAAAAATTCCCCAATACTTCGCTTCACGCCACACAACTTCAAACAAATTAAGGTCCGTTTATATATACAGATATCGAATGTGTAAGACACGCAACGTGACAGAAAAATAATATTGTTCTATGTAGTTTATATGAACATATTTATATCTATGGTAACGTGACCGCTCAGACACGGATAGACATAGTTCGTGCCCGGTCAGTATTCCCGGATAGAATATTTTGTCTGTGCCTCAAAATCTAACTCTTCAAGGGGTCGAAACAATGATGATGCAAAACTTAAGCATGTTTGCTTAAGCATTTGAAACGAAAATGATAGAATACAAATTACGAACAGCCATTTCGTAAAAAAATGGCTGTCTTCACACTATCTTTACACACACAAGCTTGTACATGATGGGCCGTGCAAAATCAAGCTTAGCAGGATCTTATCGTGCAATGTCTAAACCTAAAAGCGAGTTCAGTCTTAGATCATAGACGATCACTGTTAAGTTGATCACTATTATCAAAATATTAGAAAAATGTTTGATCGTCAATAAGTTCTTTAGACTGTGCCTAACATTCTACTTCCAATTTTCTTGAGCATAGGAATAAGCGTGGTCTTTTTAGGTTTTCCTGGTCTCCTTCCTCTAGTAAAATTGTGATTGTAGATAAACCATCCCCGGAGAAATTTTTGAAAGTATTGGATAAAAATATAAGGTGCTTTCAACTATTCAGTAATAACTACGCCACGGCGGCCGTATTTAACGTCGACATTTGCCGTCTGTCTTACGGCCAACAGGACATGTTATATGTAAAATAAACAGCGTCTGTCAGATTTCTTTTCACCCTATCAGTTTTGTGATATTGAGTACTTAGATTGATCGTGTATGCATGCTTAGGGCCAGTAATTGGTTGATTTTCAATTATGTATTCATACAAATATTGTATTTAAAATGTATTATAGTGGACTAGCCTAAGTAGGCTTGTGTAACGACAGCATCTGACACTCTATTTGCATTCAACCCTTTACAAAGTAACTTCTTACACACAATTGTCTGTTACAAAAACAATTTTTTAATGGAATTAGCTTTACTGAAGCATTGAACTTCTTGAAAAACTTCCTATACATAAATGGAGCCCAAGGATAATCTGCAGCCGTAATATATTTCATCCCATATTTTCACTTCTTGTGTGAGTTCTATGTTACGTTCCACAAGAAATGTTGGATTTTTACATTCTCCACGCATCCGTCTAACCCTCTTACGACCATCGTGGGCCTACAAACAAAATCGGGACTTGGCATTAAACACAATTCGATGTCATTCTTGCGCCCAATCTACTCTTTTGTTGCTCCATTATAGCCTGCGCAGACGGTGAATTGGTGTAAGATGAAGACATAAAAATGGACGATATACAATCAATCGAGTTGTTAAAAATCAGTCTCTTGTGGCGAAGTCTTAAGGGAAGTTTGGCAATTTTTGATTTTAATTTCATCGTATTATGAATAAAATATAAAAGTAGAAACGATGATAAAATTTATTAATCAATTATATCTGTGCCAGCACAGATAAGCACAGATATAATTGATTAATAAATTTTATCATCGTTTTTTTTCTATTTTAAGAGAAGTTCTTCGCAATCTGTAATATCCTATTAGTATATCCTATTGTAATATTCTATAATGTCCTATGGGGATATCCAGATCTAGGGCGACTTTGTTGCACCCCTTCTCGGACTATTTAGACTAACATCTCAATACCGTTGTATCATTTGGGTTTACACGACGAGCAATTTCTCTAAAGTCTGGTCTCATGGTAATAATACGGTCATGTTCAAAATCTGTTATTGCAGAAAATGTTGACGTACTCTTGGCATTATTCCCAAATTTAGAACGAAATTATAAACGATTTTGACTTTGAAATTATGAACAATTTATAAAATTAACAGATAATTACACACTAATCTATTTATTTGTCCAAATTTACTGTTACTTAAAATAAGCGTAAAAGAAAAAAAACTAAAAAAGAATCAACCTACTAGCAAGATTTCATTCAAAATTTAATCGTTATTTCTAATAAAAAACATCATTGGCAAAAATATCAATAAAATCGTTCAATACTTAAGTATTGCAATTTTTATGGAACTCCTTATAACTGTCAAGAAAAATATCAAAAAATTTTTAGCAAATATTGCATCTTTGATATTAATGTTATAGAATTCCAAGCATTTATGATTTTGCGATTTTATTCAGATATTCATTAATTTAAACGATGAGGACTTGACTTTAATTTTTGGAACCAATGGAACAATCTGAATTTTTTAGATGTGTTATTATGGAAAAAAATTGCTGCAATAGTGGTGTTAAAGATTCTTAAAAGACTAGAAAAAACTACTTAATATAATCAAGGCGTTATTAACGAAATTTTTATTAACATAAACAATGTCAAACACATTAATTATTTGATGAATGTACACTCAGCGGCATAGAAAACGCATCACTTACAATGATTACTACTTTTATTGTTAAACTACAATAACTATTGTATTGAATCTTTGTATCGCTTGATTTAAATAATATTTTTATTTTAAGCTCATTTTGGCTCTCTAAAATTCCACCAATGGTGAAATTCTCTTCACTCTTCATTTTGAAACTTTCTGTGGGGTGCACCGACAGAAGTAATTAATTTTAAACGTAAAGAGCTTGTAATCTCGCCCGTTCCAATCACTTCTATTTGTTCAAGTTTCCATTGTTGTTAACACCAACAACAAAGATACAAGCTCTAAAAGATAACACAGCTAATTTCATCAGTCGACACTACAAACTCTTTATGTTTAAAGGTTTCATAGTATACGGAGAAAATAGGCATTAGTGTTATTAAACGTTATTGAAATTGAAGAGGGAAAATGGGGAGCACACCTACAGAAATATTGACAAAGGGCAGATCTTTCAAACACAGAAACCTTACTAAAATTACGCAATACGGTCAAATATAGATTGAAACTGGTCATTGTTTTAGGTGATGTGTTTTTTATTGTGTTGAGAATTTATTGCACCTAGAGAACATGTTATTTACAGATAACCTAAAATTAGCAAAACCAGTCCAAGGTTTTAAAGTTAACCAAATCAATATTCCATTTAATATTGCTCTTTCACTGAAGTTATTAAAGATTTTAAGGTATAAAAAGGGTTACGTATATTGAGAATTTTATCTTTCTTTTACGTTTGATTTTAAATAAAATGTTATAACAAAAGCTATGCTTCAAAATTATGGCTTGCAATATCGGGCCAAAATCTCAATACCGGTATTACCAACCCGGCACTACCAGCACTACAGGTCACATGTCTGATCACAGATTTTCCCCGACCCCTCGAAAAAAAAAGGTCTAGATTGGATTGGGCTATGATTCCAAGAGGTTGCGGTGCCCGATGATTTGGAGTTTTTTAAATTTTGTTTTGTGTGTAGTTTAATAATAATACTAATACTGAAATATCGGTATTTTGTAGTCAATACCGGTTTTTAATACCGGATAAAAATTGTCCGGGATCTCGGAATTATAAACTCTATTCGAAATCAATGAAGGTTGTAAGCTTTTCTTCTATACATCGCAACCTCTCAATAGGTAGTGATAAAATACTTTAATACCAACATTTTCTTATTCCTATAACATAAAGGACTTTCCTCTTGGCGTGGTTGCAAGATAAACAATACATGATTGGAATTTAGCCTGATTACTTTAAAAAAATCTCATTGTTATGAAACATCATCGTCCTGCTACGTAAGATCTTAGAATAAGTTTGAAACCGAGAAGGTAACCACTATAAGGTCACTTTAAGTAAAAATCCTAGTATTCCGGTGCAAAATAAAATCTGGTGTAAAGGACAATCGTAACACTCGGTTAAGAGTGTTGTTAAAATCGATTTTTACGTTTCATTTTCATTACATATCATGAAAATCACCAATATGTCTCACTTATGAATCAAACCCAACCCGCAAGCAACTTTGGCAGCTGAAGCAGGCGATAAAAAATAAAAAGATGATTATCCTAAAGAATACCATACCTAAACATAAACCGAAACTATTGCATATTGAGAACATCAACATTTTGATAAAACTAATGCATGAATTAGCTGGGCATGAAAAAGGAAGACGCTTATATTATTTATGTGTTTTTTGTTAAACATTTTAAATTGTGACATGTTTTCCAAGTTTCCACATTTTGTGAAAATTTTATTAATCAGTTTTAAACGATAAGAAAAATTTTTGGAGCCACTGTTATTGACAGCGTTCGCGGTACCATTATACAATAGAAGACATCCATAGTTTCTTGAAGTGGAAAGATAGAAGTAGTACAGTATAACATGGTTAATTCGGAACTTTTTTAATTCGAAATTTTCTTTAATTCGAATTTTTCTCTTGGATCCTGGCATTTTATGTACAATCAATGCTCGTAGTTTCAAAAATCGAAAATCAAAAATCGTAGTTTATTCGAATTATATTTTGGATAATTCGAAGTTTTTGTCAAACTGGGAATTCCCGGACCTATCTACCTTACGATCGATTTTTTTGTATTTTAAAAGTGAGTGTATAGACCAAAAATGTCGATGACAAAGCCTCGGTTTTGTAAACTTTAATATTGGCGGAGAAAATAGCGACGATTAAAGAGGTGGAGAAGGGAACTAAGAAGAAATCCGAAATTGCAAAGGCTTTTGGGATTCCTCCTAACACTTATCTACATACTTAAAAAAGAAAGACAACATTTTCGCCTGTCAAAGGTCGAAAAAGGTTGAGGGAACCAGAGAATCCAGATTTGGACCAGTGCGTATTAAAGTGGTTGAAACAAACAAGAGATAAAATGATTCCTATTAGTGGTCCATATTTGAGAAGTAAGGATGAGCAGTTTGCTGCAGATTTAGGAAAGACAAATTTTAAAGCAAGCACTCACGCTCTCAAATTGATCAGTGGAAGAAGGATTTAGAGAAAATGATCCAAGACAGGAACCCAAAAGACATCTTTAATGTTGACAAGATGTGTCTTGTTTTTCAAATGTATACCGGACAATACTCTCTCATTTAAAGATGAGAAGTGTCATGGAGGAAAGATGAGCAAAAAAGAATAACGCTGCTAGTTGGTGCAAACACGGACGGAACGGAGAAACTCCCTCTGCTTATGTTTGGCAAATCGGCAAACCCAAAAAAAAAACGTTGCTTCAAAAACGTAAAATCAAAACCAATGGATTATGTTAGCAGCTCAAGAGCATGAATTGGTTACTGAAATTGGACAAAAAGTTTAAAAAAGAAAAACGAAAAGTCATTGTTTTCATTGATGGAAAATATGAAAGTAATTTTTTTTTCCTGCCAACATGACCTCCGTTATCCAGCCTATGGACCAGGGTATAATAAAGAATTTAAAACGTTTTTATAGGCGTTTGTTGGTTCAGAATCTCCTTATCGGTAATGACAATGCTCTCAAAATCAAGTTTCACCTTCTTCAAGCATTCCTCAAGCATTTCGAATGTGTAAGCAAGCTTGGCACCAAGTAACGTCAGAAATAATACAGAACTGTTTCCAAAAAGCAGGGTTTATAAAAAACGAATGTGAAAAGAAAGCTTCATTGAAACTGGAGCAGAAACTGTGATGTGATCATCAATCCTGCCAACTTGTACGAAAATTTTCTCAACGTGGATGAAGATGTCGCAGTATGTGGCGTGAAGACAGACGCAGACATAATCGCCGATGTAATGAACGAGAAACAAAATGACGACGATAACGTATTTGGCGATAAACTTGAGAAGGACAGTTCCACGGAAGCAGTTTCGAGTGCAGTCGAAGCAGTGAACCACCTCAGAGAACTCAGACATTTTGTTGAAAGTAGAAATGATGTAAGTGATTTGGTTTTCCATTCCTTATGTGACGTAGAAAAAAAAACCATGTCCACCAAGTCTCATGTCTGGCAATCAGGAAAGGAAACGTCACAAAAAAATAATTCCCGGGAAAGGGGTGGGCGCCACTTATTTGAGAAAAAAAGTACAAATAAGAATACTTCGCCGATCTTAGGGCGTGTCCTGATTTCCAAACACAAAACCAACAATATATACTCAATTTTATACGTATTTAACGTGGTTGGACGGTTGGTGAAAATAGTAAAGAAAATACAAAAAAAAATGAATTTAATACCAAAAAAAATCAACGGTATTATGATATAATACAAACAACAAAAAAAATTAATCTTTACAACTTAAATATAAAAAAAATACAAAAACTTGTTCGGAAACAAAAGAAATCCGATAAGACTACACTATTTCTTTCTTTTCACTTCAAATTTCTCCCAAAATTCTTTGTTTGCTTTATTTTATTTTTCCCTTTCCAATTTACGAGGTCCGCCGAAGAATTGTCGCCTTTCCAATAAAACAAAATTTCGTTTATTCCCCCAATTCAATAACCAAATTTAATTATCTATACTAAAAACCCTTAAAATGAAAACAAAAACAAAAGAAACAATAAACTAAATGTTTAACCATGATGGCGACACGTACCTGATTGATGTCAGGGCTTATTCTCAAAAAAAAACGAAAAGTACGACCAAACCAAAAAGACTAAATTCAGAGCTATTACGAGCTTAAAATCCCGGAATCCGGTAAAAACGGGTCCGTTTTCCCAATTTAGCACCTTGTGCTTCCCAATAAACGTCCCAGTTTATATTATTTCGGGAGAAATCCCTCAATTTTAGGAAAATAATTAACTCGCCGAAACAATTTTCTTGGTGTCACCTACTCGCTCGCACGCTCTACTCTAAAACTCGACGGATCGTTTTTCCCGAAAACGGCCGAAACCGGTTTACAAACCCCTCGCAACGAAATTGGAAAAGAAAATATATAAATTCAAATACGAAAAATGAACATTAAATCTTAAACAAAAATTGAACCGTTACACTTAAATGTGTTAGGTTCTTTTATTATGACTGAGAGACTAAATTGTAAGAAATAATTAAAGATCTCAACTTTTTTGAAAAACAGTAGATTCAACTCATTTAGACTGTTATCAACTAATTGTAGTATTATTTTGCATAGCACTGTATAATTAAATAGTGTAATTAGTTATTTTGAAAACAGGTTATTAGTTGAAAAATTAAATATTGTGTCTTTTTCTACCCTATTTTAATTCGAATTTTTGAATAATTGATTGTGTCAGAGGTCTCGGATTCAAAATTGAAGTGGCATGTAAGTCTTGTAAATCTACCACTACCAATTCGTGCCCCATTCGTGCGTGATTGATGCAAAAGCTTATGAAGTTAACCAAAGAATCACCTTTATCTTCAGATTATTAGAACAGATTGTTAGGACTGAGATATGCTGGATTGGAAACATTTTGTGGGTTGATTGGATAGTAGCAATATTTTTATGGCGGCAGAAGTCGTCGTTGCTAAATCGATGAAAAATGCTGTGAAACACGAAAAAAAAGAAAACGAAAAAATAAGGTCTGGTGATGGTTTGACTATTTCTGGTGATGGCACATGGCAACGGCGTGGATTTTTTTCACTTTTCTTCGAAATTTCGTCGTTGATCGGATACTGCACTGGAAAAGTGGATATTCAGATAAAATCATTATTTTGTAAACAATGTAAAGTCTGGGCGAAACTTTCATCTATGCCACAAGACGACATATGCCCATATGTCGTCTTGTGAAAGAGTCATGAAAATGATTGTGAAATAAATCACGAAGGGTTATCGGGTAAAATGGAGGTCGCTGCAATTCTAGATATGTTCGAAAGTTCCGAGGAAAAATATTCTGTTCAATACCATAATTATATTGGTGATGGTGACAGCAAGACTTTTAAAGGGCTTCTGGATTGTAACGGTCACGTACAAAAACGTATTGGAATTGTTTGCGAAATATAAAGAAACTGAACAAAGGACTGGGGGCAGAGGAAAACTGACCGATAAATTAATTCACGAATTGACAGTTTATTACGAACTTGGTATAAGACGAAATACAGAAAGATAAAAAATATGAAGGATGCTATTTGGGCTACATTTTTCACAAAACATCCACTAATGAACGTTCGCAACATCATCCTTGCGGTCCTTCAAGGTGTTCGTGGCTTTAGGCAAACAATAATGAGTCTTTGCAAGAATTTGCAAACTACAATCACCCGGACCCCTCACCTAAAAATTGTAAAAGACGCAATTCGGACGAAAAGATGTGAAGGGGGTTTTACGCAAAGCAATAATGAAAGTCTTAATTGAATTATTTGGTCCATAGCACCAAAAACAAAATTTTGTGGAAAGAAGACTATTGATTTCGCTGCGTATACGGCTGCCAGTATGTTTAATGATGCAGCTCGTGTATTTAAGCATTGGAGCAGGTTGCGTCCAAATGTGCAAAACATGGAATGAGAAACGAATTAGTAAGGCAGAAGGTAAACGTTATAGCCGCAACAAAGAAGAGCGCCAGAAGCTGCTGGCTGAAAGAAAAGCTGTTCAGGATACTTATTTTGAAGTCTAAGGAGAGGTGTATGGTGCAAGAATTTTGTATGGTGCCACCATTTTCTTAATTTTTTAAGTTTCAAAAACCTCCTACGCCACACTATAAAGAACTATTCGACCTTTAAAAACCATCTAGCCAAATCGTTGTATTATGTTTCGCATTTGTAGATGGCACTCTACCAGATAATCCCCATTTTATTACAGCGGTGTACCATTGAAAAAGTTTTTAGGTTAACCACACAAATTATAATTATAAAAATAATGTTGTAATATACTTTAAATAAAGCTTAGAAACGTAGATAAAAGTCTAGATTGTTTTAATATATTTCTCACAGAAAAAAAAATCCTAAGACATTGTATATGTTTCAACTAACTCGGTTAGTTGAAACACTGTACTTATAAAACAGAAATTTAAAAATGTACTTCTAATTGTTTCGAATCAATTATTACAACAAATGGCTCAATAACTTGTTGTGCATAACTGTGCAAAATTTTATAAAGATCGATGAAGTGGTTATAGAGATAAAGTTTCGAGTAAAAGGTTTTTATGTTTCGACGACACTATCCTTGGAAATAACTTTATTTATTTCCAACTTAAGCTATTAATTGAGCGAGGTGACGGATCTTCCTTACATATTGATACAAATCCATTAACTGTTATTTTCTTGTATCAACCCAATTCCTTACTCTTTTGATTTCATTGCAACAGCTCATTCATTCAATGATATGCCCTCAAAAAACAATAAATTTCAAGTATCCACGTTAACAACACATAATCGACTTGAAGCTGACTGTATACAATGTGCAAAATCAACGAAAAATAATAATGTGTAAATTATTTGGTTAATACATTAACTGAACATTTGAGCAGGTCAAATATCAATTGACCCATAGAAACACAGCAAATCTGCAATATGAAATTGCTCATAATGACAATAAAGACTCCTATATGCAATTAAACACAGTTTTGATTAATTTTAATTTTGTCAAAAGCTAGAATAGTTCATACGAAACAACGCAAAAGATATCAAGCAAGTGAGTGAAACTGCTCCATTATACCAATTATCTATTTACCATGATATAGATAATAAAGTCTATTTACTACCAGAAATTGGTTCTTTATGTCCCGTTTTGCTAATAGAGACATTTCAAAGCGGCACTAAAATATTCAAACGCTCCTAAACGTTCTGTTTTGCCAGACGCTCCTACTCGCTTTACTCTGTCATATAGTTTGTTAAAACTTAGTTGAATATTAAGAACTCGCTTTTCCCAAATATGTATGAAGCTATATGAGTAGAATAATACGAAAATGGTACATTAAAAAAAAGTAAAGATCCATTTATATTCTTCATGACCTATTTATGAATGTACAATTTACTCATCCCAACACCGCGTCCCAAAGGAAGTACGTAGAAACGCTTTCTATATCTTTTGAACTAAATATAAAACAAATAAAATTGAAGCAATCCAAAAATATTTTTATTACAAATCATTTAAGTTCTTGTATGCAATTATTGTAACGTACTCAAATATTAAAAATATTGTCTTAATGCTGATTTTTTATAATTTTTACAGAGGCAAGCATTATTAGTGAGAAATTTAGAAGAAGAATTAAGAATGCGAGTTCGTGGTCCCAGTATTGAAGTTCAACAGCAAATGGAAGTTTTATATCAAGAGAATGAACACTTGACGCGGGAAATAGCAATACTCAGGGATACAATAAAAGTGAGTAAAATTTAAATTTTTTCTTGCTTTCTATTAATACATATTAATGATACGTTTTTTAATAAATGTGTAATTTTTAGGAATTGGAATTGCGTATTGAAACGCAAAAGCAAACGTTGCAGGCGCGCGATGAGAGCATCAAAAAGCTACTGGAAATGTTGCAGAACAAGGGGATGGGTGAGTGCTATCGCTCTTAGCCGTCTCTCATTGTGCCCCCTTGACAATTCACGCTTAGCGTTCTCCCCTTATTATTCCCTCCAGCACTGCGATGTACGCCGTCGCGCTCTCCCCACATCTTTTTCACTACAATCGGACATTATGTTATACGATCACCATCGTTGAAATAATATATAAAAGAGAAAAGAAACGAGGCAGAGTAGCAGGTTATTCTATTACAAAAAGAAAGAGTCTTACATACAGTTACAGTGCGTTTTCGCTCTTACACACATGCCATTTTATTTATTATTTTTTAAATGCATACTTAGTGTTTGAAATGAGGAATGAGCCTACGACTTTTAGAGGAGCCCGTAGACTTTCGGTGTTTGAGCCGGACTTTAAAGAACGACGACTAATGCCGGTGGTGTTGGCTTTGTTCCAGGTAAAGAGGAAGAGAGACAGATGTTCCAACAAATGCAAGCGATGGCTCAAAAACAGGTGCTTATCGTTACGTGCGGAGCCGTAACAAGTCCTTAGGACACTTTCTCCGGACGTCCGAGGGGTAACGTTGCGCGAAATTCCCGCCAAACTGATTTATATACTCATTTCGGGATATTTTGCTCAACGCTATTCAATCGTAGTCATTACTTATTAATAATACACATTCATCTGGGAAAGATAGAATATGTTTAGAAAGTTTTTCTTGAAATGTATCCTATTTTTTCTTTATCATCGCAATTTTCATCGAGTAATAGTAGTCGCTGTAGAAGGTTGAAGGTTAACAATTTTATTAATCATCTTAGTTGATTTGAATTGCGATGATACGTTTTGGTTGAAACGCGATTTCATTAAATTTAAATTAAAAACGTATGTTATTGTAAGTACGTAAGCTTTCACGGCTGGTGTTATCTAAAATGAAAGAAAACACTTTCGGTTTTCACTACACATCATTCTTTTGCCCTTTCAGCCATGAAGATATTTTTTAAATCCACTCGATCCACTTATTATAAATCAATTTACCTTTGAGCTTTGATACAAAATTCGATTACTTGATGGAGTAAAACAATGTCTTCTTGAGGTTAATCGTAGTTTTGAAACCCGAAAGTGCCTTTCATTTAAGATGTATGTATCGCATGAACCAAAGTCAATCACTTCACAAACCTAAACTAACCTAAATAGGTGTGTGCACGGTAGATAACGTCGAGTCTCGTGGTCGTGATAGTTTGCGTGTGCTTGTTGACAATTGTTGCGTTTTGGTGCCTGTGAGGGACAGAGAGCGTGGTAAAAGCAAAGCCGAAACGAAAATCGGTTGGGCGAAGGGAATCAAATCGAAACAAATATCCGAAGCCGAATGAAACGACTCGAATCGAAATAACGAACAAACAAATTAAGACAAAATAAAAAAAATAATAGGTCGACGTATATAGTTATGGGGGCATACCTGGTTTTCTTTTGGTTGTCTGCAGGAGCTGCGCGCGGCCAACGACACGTTGCGTACCCTGCAAACGCAATTGGAGCTGGTCCCCTCGCCCTCCAGTAGCACAATAAAGGTCCTGCTAGATACGAAGGACGCTCGAATCGCGACGCTCGAGCGCGAAGTGAATTTACTGGAGAGCGAGCTGGACCGTGCGCTCGGAGACCAAATCGTCGGGGCCAGTCAAGTAATCGTGACGCAGCCGATGCCCGGCGGCGGCGGCTTCTTCGGGGGCGGTTCCTTGCCGCCACCCACCCCGTTCAAGCGACAAGTAAGTTTTCTGTTGAACGATGTCCAAGTCGGGAAAGACGGCACCGTTATCGGTAGACTGTAACTAGTTGTAAAGACTCTAACGCGACCAACGCTACGACAACGACAAGTACAAGTACAGTTTCTCCTCCTACTACTACTTCTACTTCTACCTCTACTACTACTACTACAACTACTACTACTAGTACTACTACAGCCACCCTTTGCCGTATCAAATCGCGTCGCGTTCGAACGGGCGAGTGCCGATGACGATTCTGAGCGTACTTTTACCACCTCATTGTCTCTTGGCACGCACGTATCTCCCCGCATGGATAGTGCATGCAATTGGTCTACTTTGGTACAGCTCGACGAGTTTCGCATGGAGATCCAGAGGCGCGACCAGGAGATCCTAGCGATGGGTGCCAAGATGAAAACGCTCGAGGAACAACACCAGGACTACCAGCGGCATATCGGCGTCCTGAAGGAGTCGCTCTGTGCTAAAGAGGAACACTACAACATGCTGCAGGCGGACGTCGAGGAACTCAGGCAGAGGTTAGAGGAAAAGAACCGACAGATAGAGAAGAAACAGCAACAGCATCAACAGGAGAGGGCGAGGGCTGGAGCCGAATTAGCAGAAATGAGAGAACATATGGACATTAAAGATCGAAAAATCAACGTGTTACAAAGAAAGGTAACCTTTTCTAACTATACAATATTTATGTTTGTTGATGTTGTTATTAGACAAATATGAACGTTTTTAATTATAAGATTACTACTACTCATCATATTTCACAATTGATTATCATTTAGATACATGTCTAGTTTAGTAAGTAGCAAAAGCAACAAAGGCATGCTTCAAAGACAACTGACAAAAACTAATCCGTTATTTTACTTCAATACCTAATTAACATTAACTATTCTTCTTTTAAAATATTTCAATCTTAACCTTACTATACTTTCTACATTTTAATCACTTTAATAGACTCTTCAAAAGAGTCTAATTATTTTATTGTTGTTTCGTTATTAATTTGGTGGTGTCAGTGATTAAGAAGTGTCAAAAGAAGTAGGCATGTTTTTGTCGCGCTCCGTTAGTTGTAGTATTGAGATTCAGTCACATCATTCAACAGATAGAAAATCTTGAAGACTTACTGAAAGAAAAAGATAACCAGGTGGACATGGCGCGTGCGCGTCTCAACGCCATGCAAGCGCATCACTGCTCATCCGAGGGCGCCTTATCGTCACTGGAAGAGGCCATCGGAGACAAAGAGAAACAAATGAATCAGTTGCGTGAACAACGTGATCGGGCGGAACAAGAAAAGGCAGAAGAGAGGGAGCTGCACGAACGGGAATTGGCCGAATATAAGATGAAGTTGCACGCGTTAAATAGTGAAGTAGAAAAGTTGACCGTTCGCTTGGAAGGAGCTCAAACTGATCGTGACAGATTGGAGGCGAAATTGGAGAGTTCGCAATCTGAGTTGGGTAAGAGTAAAGCGGAATTGGATAAAGCTACGATAGAAGTGGGAAGAAGCGGAGCCGATTGGGACCAGGCGAGACAAAAACTAGCTCGTCTCGAATTAGAAAACGAAAGATTGAAGCAAGAATTAGATAGGTCGCAAACGACGTCGTTTACAAGAGCCCATTCTCTAGGAAGATCCCAACAAGATTTCGACTTTGACAGAACAGACAAAACCTCGGCAGACCTGAGACGTTGCCAGGCAGAGCTGAGGGTAACACAGGCCGACAACGAACGGGCCAAATCGGAAGCAACGGCACTGCAGGAGAAGCTAGAAAAGTCCCAGGGGGAAGTGTACCGCCTCAAGGCTCGCTTAGAAAACTCCCACCAAGAACAGAACAGCTTACGGGAGGAATTGGAGAGGGCTCAGTCCAACATGGCCCGTTTACACGCAGACAAAGATCGTTCAGCTATGGAGCTGGAGAAGGCGCGCGAAGAACTAGAGCGCTCGCAAGCGACCTTGGGCAAGGCGCAACTTCAACAGGACAAATTACAAAACGCTCTAGACAAGGCGCAGACGGAGGTCGACAAATTACAGGAGAAATTGGACAAAGCTATCGGAGAGAGCAGACGGGTAAGTTTCGGTTTTAGCACAAATCTTCAATTTTAAAAATATTGTTAATAGGTGCAACTCGAAAAAGAAAAACAAGGGTACGATTTCGAGAATGTCCAATCGCAATTGGACAAGGCTCTAGGCCAATCTGCTCGTATACAGAAGGAAAAGGATTCTATCCAGCTAGAAGCAGATCGGCTTAGAGATAAATACGAGAAATCTCAAGTAAGTATATCAAGAATTGTTGAATAGCGTAAATTAAAATTTATTTTTTAGATCTCAATAACTCGTTTACAAAAAGAAAAAGAAACAGTATTAGAAGAAGCTGAAAAGCTAAAAGAAAGATTAGAGATGCAGCTGAATCAGATAGCTAAAGTTCAAAGAGAACGTTCCGACATTGAAACGGAACTCGATTTGATGAAGGAGAGATGGGACAAAACGCACCTTCTCCAGCAGAAGATCCAAATTGAAAGGGATGATGCCATAGCTGAAATCGACATTCTAAAAGAAAAACTCGACAAAACGATATATGCTTCTCAAAAAGCCATCGATGAAAGAGAGACGGTGAATAAAGAATTTGAAAAAATTTTGGAAAAATACGATAGGTAAAGTCTATAAAACTAAAATTATAATTGTATTAATTCTTCTTGATTTATTCAGGTCTCAAAGTGACGTATATCGTCTTCAAAACAAGATAGATGCAATCCAGGCAGATAAGGATCGTTTAGAACTTGAAATTGAGAAACAACAAATAGTATCAACGAAAGCCCGAGAAGACCAACGTAAACTTCAAGATGAACTTCAACGCATGCAAGAAATGTACGATAGGGTATCGATGCAACTAAACAGAGCGAAAGAAATGGAAGAAAAATCGAAGGAAGAACTAGGAAGAGTCGGTTTAGATATAGAAATGGCGAGAGAACGCTATGAAAAAGCTCAAATGGAAGTCCGCAGAATTCAAAGTGAAAAGGATAAACTGCAATCGGATAACGAACGTCTTCAATACGAAGTGGAAAGATCTCACGCACAAGCGACCAAGTCTCAAGCTAGTTACGAAAAAGCCCAAGAGGAATTGTCACGGTTGAAATTGGAATTGGTTAAAGTTCAGGATAAACACGATTGCTTACAAAATGAGTTTAGAAAAGTCGTTGGCGAATACGACGCTTTAAGAGAAACAACAACGCCCGCGCGATACAGTAAATACGATCGAGAAGATCGAACTAAAGATGAAAATGAAAGATTAAGAGCCGAAGTGGATAGATTAAGAGAGAGACTAGATAAAACATTAACGGAACTTGATCGTTCGAGAAAAGATTTAGCCCTCGCCGAATCCACAAGAACCAAATATCAATACGAACAAGAAAAAGAACGAGGAGTCGAAAACGAAAGGCTCCGCGATGAATTGCAGAGAACAGTGGGCACCAACCAACAATTGGAAACTAAACTGCACGAAGTAAACATGCAATTAGACCTTGCCCGATCTGAAGTAAACAAACTTTCCAGTAATCAGGATAAACAACGTCACGAACTTGAAAAAGCAGTAATAGACTGCGAAAAACTTAGAGATCGATACGAAAAACTTAAGATGCAAACCGAAAAGATCGAGAAGGAAAATGAAAAACTTCGTTTGGAAGTAGCTCAAACGGATCGAAGACAAACATTAGCGGCTGATAAATTAAGGTCGGAAGAACGACTCGAAATGGAGAAGTTGAAAGAGAAACTTGAAAAGGCGCTTTTGGCAAGAGACGCGACCGAATTAGAAGCTGGAAGGCTCGCACAAGAATTAGAAAAGTCACAAATGCACTTGGCCAAGGCACTGGAAACGAACGAAGCAACTAAAATAGAATTTGAAAGAATGGCGACGGAATTGTCTCGTATGCACGAAAGAATCGAAAGGGAAAAGATAGAGTGGAAAACGTTGGAGCAGGAACGAGACGTCCTTCGCGCGGAAGTTCAACAGGTCAAATCCGGAATGGACACGCAACGAAGAACAATAGACCACAGGACTCAGGAAACGATCGTTAAATTACAACAGGAATTAGCCCAAGCATCAAGGGAGAGAGAAAAAATGGCAGCACTTTTAGATAAACAAGGTAGACAAGGTGATTCTATAGAAAAACAAATTATTAAATACGAAGCCGACATAAAACAATTAACCATGGAACGGGATCAATTGGTAAATCAACTTGAAAAATCTCAGGACATGTTAATGAACTTCCAACAGGAATTGAACCAGAGCGAAGCGGAACTCGAAAAACAAAGGGCGGAAGTCAACCGTTTGAAAATGGAACAAAAACGAATGACACAAGACGTTGAGAGGGGAACCAAAGATATTTTAGATAGCCGAGATAGAGAAATAACCAAACTTCAACAGCAGTTGACGTCTATCCAGAAAGAAAGAGATGCTCATAGAGCCAGGGCTGATAAAGCCGAAAAGAGACTTCAAGAAACAGGTGCGCGCGGTGATAGTGAATTAGAGCAGTGGAGAAAAGTAGTCGAGAGCGAAACTCAGAGGGCCGATATGGCCGAAAAAGCAGCTCAAGATCTACAAAAACGAATACAGATAATGGAAAAACAATTGCAACAACAACTTCAACAAATGGCACAGTACCAAAAAGCTTCTGGAATTCATCCGCCTCAAGATGACAAAGAGAGTGCTAGGTTGAGAAAAGAATTAGAAAAAGCACAGCAGGATTTGAAAAATAGTCACACTGAAAAAGAAAGATTACAATCTCAATTGGAGATGTTGGTACAAGAATTGGAGAGGAATCAGGTGAGATAATAATTATTTTTGAGAGAAAAAAAGAACAAAACAAAAAAATTGTTTTATGATTTTGTATTTTTATTTTAAATCGTTTAAATTCCTACTAACACCAACCTAATTTCCTATCGTATCATAGTCATTCTATTTAAATATTTGTTTATACTTAGTTATTTTTTCCTGTTCTTATCAACATGTAAAGCAAATTATATCACTTATACGTTTATTTATATCAGCTTGAGTTACACGAGACAACAAAGAAACTCCAAATGGCTCCTCAAAAACCAACCGAAGATTATTCGGGCGAACGAAAACAACTCGAAGAACAAAAAAGACAATTCGATGAATACAGAAGGCAAGTCGATGAACAAAAGAAAGCTATCGATTCGAAACAGAAACAACTCATTGAAAAAGAGAAGGAATTAAGCAACGTAGATAAGCAATTGAAAAAGCGGAAAGAACAAATGGATCAATTAGAAAGTTCTTTGCAGAAGGTAAAAAATATTTAAAAAAGTTTTAAAGTAATTTATAACGTGCAATTTAGGCCGGAGGAAGCGCAGCAGCGGCGGGAGAATTACAGAAAAAACTTGTAGAATCAGAAGAAAAATACAAGAAAGCAGACGAAGAAGTTAAGAGATTAACAGCTGAAATGGAACGATTACTCCAATTAGTACAAATGAGTCAAGAAGAGCAGAATGCTAAAGAAAAAACTATTATGGAGTTACAACAGTAAGTTTAAAAAAATTTATTTATAATTGTTTATTATAACAATAATTTCTTTATTAGAGCACTAAAGAACGCACAGGCTAAATTGAAGTCTCAACAGCAAGTCCAGCAACAATTAGAGGAGCAAAGAAAGAAAGAAGAGGTAAAAATTATCCTATTAAATAATTTAACCAAAAAATTAATAAACGATTCAATTTTTTATCTACTTTCGTGGAAACTCGTATGTATAGGCCGGACCTGCTGGTTTCCTAAAAAGCTTCTTCTAAACCTATTCAATCCCAATTCGAAGCACCATCACAAAAAAAAATCTTTCAAATCATTCCATATCCCCATTACTCAACTGCCTCATTCCTTTTTAATGTAACACCATTTGTGGTAGCTTCTTTTGTATTTGCCGTCTTACACGTTGTTGTTATATTGTTATACCGTGTGCCCCTTTTTATGTATTAATCAGATGGAACCTTGTAATGATGACGAAACGCCACGAGATAAACGTGAGTATATTGTCGACCTGGAATGCCGACTGGAATCGTACGGACAAATGTTGAAAGACAACAAAAACGAAATGAACATTCTTGAAGACAAATTACGGAGAAAGAATGAACTTTTAATCGAAATGGAAAGCAACACTGTTCATATTGATACGATGACACAGCTGGAATGTGATTTAGACGAGAAGAATGCCATCATTGAAGAACTAAATAAAAAATTGGAATCATTGAAAAGCGAAGATAATAAAGATGACATCCAAGATATAAACGATCTTTTATGCGTGATTAATGTTAAAGACGTCCGTATACGTGAACTGGAAGAAGCTGTTCGAGAGACTCTTAAGATATGTACTGAACGTGAAAACGTATTACATCAAGAAGAAAATCGAAGGAAAAGGATATTGGAAAAAGTTCATAAGTTGGAGCAAAGATTACTTTCTTTGCAAGCAGCTCAAGCTGTTAAATGTCATTCCTGCCGACCTATTGTTTTAAGAATGCACGGCTTAGAAAGAAAATTGAGCAAATTAGTTTCTGAAAGGAAGGAAAATTTACAAGAATTGGCACATATGAAGTAAGTATATTATAAATAAAGTAAGAGTATAATATTGAGGTTTTAATCTTATTTGCAGAAGAGAAGCTCTTGAAGCCGCTATTAGCGAGAAAGACGCTCATTTGGCTCTTTTGGAAATGTCAGGAATAAGAAATGCAAAGCAATCAGATGAAGTGGACCGATTGAAACTAGATAGACGAAGATTAGTGGATAGACTCAAACAAGAGGTTGTTATAAGCATTTATTGTTTTTGTAATTAGGAATTTTAAACGACTTTGAAAAGAGAAGCTGGTTAAATACTATTCTTTTCATTTTTAGTAGTATTAAACAGATTACTTTTTTCAATGTCGAGTCATTTCAAAACTTCTTAATTCTATAAAGTTTGCTGCAAAGCAAAAACGACATAAACGACAAAATGGTTACATTTTAATTAGTTTCGCTATATAAAAGGTTTTTTTTAATGTGCGTCCAATAGATAGAGTGACATAACTACCAACGATTTAAAGTATGCACAATATTTTTTGGCAACTCATATAAATGTCATATATGCTGTTTTAGCTTGGCAGCGTCAATATCATACCCCACATTATGCGGAAACAGCGAACACTAGAATGATAACGATTTAAAGAATCTCAAACAAAAAAAAATTAATATAGCGTACCAAACAAATAAACAAAAAATATTAACACCTTGTAAGATGAGGTGCAAATTATCCCAATTATCCCATGAAAGGGGTAACTGGAATTACCTCTTATATTAATGTTATTACTATATGTTGGAGTTGGGTTGGATGTCTTTTGCAAAAGCAATCTACTACTAAAAGATGTTTGTGAACTCGGACAAATCATCTATGAAATTAATCATGGACTTATAAAGGGTCAATTTGATTTGTATCGATTTGGTTACTTTCATTCCTCTTCAATTTCTAAGAAACTCATTGTTTGGCGATGTCGTTTGTAAAAATTAACGTCTAACTCATCATCATATCCTTTTAAAATATGAACAAGATAAAGTCTATAAAAGTTGGCCGATTGCCCATAATCTTTGATGAGGCAATAATCTCCCGGCCAAAACTATTAAAAGTTCATCTGCACTATCATGAAGCGATATCTTATAATCTGGCGCTGCTTTGTTCTTCTGATTCGTCGGTTTTTCTTTTTAATTTTTTAGATTTTTTGCTTTCTCTTAGAGCAGTTGCTTCTTGCTTTTGCTTCAAACCGTAATCTCATTGGTTTGAAGCGAAAGAAGAAGCAACTGTGTTAAGAGAAAGCCAAAAATCTAAAAAATTCTGGAAAAAGAAATGGACGAATCAAAACAAAGCAGCGCCCAAAAATTTTGACACTGTAATTTGACTCTACCGAAATTCAGGCATGGTGTTCAGCACCACCTTGCTGTTTCAATGTTTGGGGTAAGTAGGGCCCAGATAAAAAAGAAAACATGACCCTGAACTATTTCAATAACCTTGAACATCACATAATACTGTTCATTTACATAGTTGTTCTGAAGCATAAAAATGAGCATTTTACTAACTCAAATTAACGAATTTGGGTTTAAGGGGTCATGCCTAGTTAGAAATTTAAAAAAATCGATTTTTGGGTTGAAAGGGTTTCTATAAGTATAATTAATAATTATGAAGAATATTTCTTGAAGTTTGTAGGTCCATTCCATTGAAAATGACGAAGTTACAGACGTAGAAAGTACTCTCCGTTGTGTAATATCTAGTATAGGGAACTTTTGCTACAGAACGACACTATTTACCTCCTCCACTTGTTCTCAGTAAAGTCCTAGTATACACCTGAGAAGCCTTGCCGCTCACAAGAAATGGGGAGAGCGGTAAATCAAATCATTTTGTTGCAAATTGACATTTTACATTGCCAGTATTGCTATATTACGGAGACGTTCGTTGTTTGTTTCGTGAAGATTTTCTCAGTGATTTCTTAGTGAAGATGGATAAAGTTTCAAGAGTATCTGCCATGATTCTCAACAAAAAATTTTCGAAAATCAAGAAGCAAGAAAAGGAAACAATCCTTTAAAGCGACAAAAGTAGTTTCAGTGCATCTGCAAAGAAAATAAGAAATCAAAAAGAAATTGTTGTGCCGCAAGATAATTTTATAAGATAATGGTGGAAATCATAACGGTTCAGCCGGAAAAACGGAAGTTGACTCTAAAACTTTGCACCGGGATCATCAAATCTGCTCCTTATGGTGATGACATTATCATTAACTCTTTGAGGGACGGACTTTTTCAAATAAAAAAACCCAAAGTGAGTACAATATTTTAAAAGCGTTATTATTTGGTTAACTTTTGTTAATATGTCTAATTTGATGATTATTAAAAGTAGTGAAAACAATTTTTCGAAAGATTTGTGTATTTGCAACAAATTAAGATGCGATTCATACAATGTACCACCGCTCACAATAAACACTTTAGCCGGAATGGTATTGTTCAAAGTAATTTTTATTTTTCTTTAAAGAAAGTGCCACTTTACACACCGAGCACTGCTAGTTAGATCGAACATCAGTCTTCTTCGCACTGCAAAGTATACAGCGTCTTTTGGTGGCTCGAATAGGTTTATGCTCTTAACTTTGTCTTTAAGTCTTATTGTTTTTGGTACTTCTAGTTTGTGTTTTTTTTATTTGTACAGGAAGTTCTGATTATTTTCGTTTTTTAATAGATACACTTATCAGACTATCTAGTTGTAATAACCTGAAGTTTTTCATAGACATTTTAGGCAGATTCTGATTTTTGTATAGGAGAAAACATTCACAACGCATGCATCAATTAGGTAAAAAAATCCTATGCCACCATTTGTGACTTTTTCGATTTAGTTAATAAGCCTGTTTATTTTGTCGACAAAGTTCATGTTGGAATTGTAATCTGTCACCATTTTTGAACATGGAATCGTTTCATGTGATCCATCTTTCTTCCTCCTCTTTACTTCTAATACATCTTCGTGGTGGTGGTAGTTATACAACACCACGAAGATGTGACAAGAGCTTGACAGCGACCAGTCGCTTATTGCCAATAGAGTAGTCAAAATTTCCCCTTTTTAATTCTTTGTCTGAGCGAAATTTAGGCATCAGTTTTCTAGTAGCCACATGCATAAATATGTTAAAAAAGTGGTTTATTTTGTGTACCACCGAGCACAAAAGTCAAAATTCGAGATGGTGCATTAAGTCACCCATCAACCCTCAAAGAGTTAAAAAGGAGTGCATAGGACATGTACAAAAAAGAATGGGGTATCGTTTGCGTGAGTGCAAAAAGAAAACTATAGGAATCGAAAGAAATAATAAACTGACCGGCAAGATGATAAACAAATTGACTGTGTATTACGTTTTGGCGATACGGCGAAATTGTGACTCAGTAGAGAAAATGAGGATGGCTATGTGGGCTACATATCACCATTATAGTTTCACAGATAAATGCCCAACCGGCCCACAGAGTCATGGTGCGCCTGGCAGAGCGCTTTCAACAACAACGAATTGTCTTTTTCGAAACATGATTATAATGAACTACCTCAACATGTTTTGGATACTATTAAACCAGTATACCAGGATCTTAGCAAAGAGTTATTATCAAGATCTGTTGGTGGTTTCAATCAAAATAACAATGAGAGTTACAACCAATTAATTTGGAAAATATCTCCTAAAATAATTCCAAGCGGATTGAAGACAGTTAAAGTTCAGGCAGTTCAGAAGCTTTACTACAACTGCTGGAGAGCATAGGGGTGCACCTTGGACGTAGTGATCACAGGTATGTAGCAACAGAGGATGCAATTCGCATCGAAACATCTGTGCATCGCTCGCAAGAGGCCACTAGAGACGGAAGAATGCTCCATCAACAGCAACAACTGGATCTTTTGGAAGCTTTAATGTATGGCGGTGGAATAGATAATTAAGACGTAAGATAGCAAAAACATCTTATTTAAGTGCAAACCTCTCTTGAAACTTTAAACCTGATTATCTCAAAACTACATTTTCATAAACGGGGACCAACATATCTTGAGAACCACTGTATCGATCTATTTCCAATTTGGCACTATTTGATCTGCGATGTATACTTTTTTTATTAACAGAAAACAACCGCTATTTTTATCAAATATCGAGATTTTTACATTCAACGTCCGCCATTTCGTCAAAAATGAATATTTCGAAGAACCCTTCGTTCACACACTGGTGTATTCATATATATAACATAATTTCTTTTAATTTTAATTTCAGATGATCTACGTTAGTGCAGCAGTGGTCACTGCAAAAGCCATTTTTCAAACTGGTCTTCACGAGAATGGTCTTTACATACCTAAATCCGATTATAGTCTGTACCTCGAGAACGGAACAGACGCACGCGCTAGAAATCAATTCACGCTAATACAATGCGCAAGCATAATATTTGTAACGTATGCGCAAAGTTCTTACGGAAATCGATGAGTCACATTCACTTCTCGTGGTACAGACTATATTAAGGTCTTATAACTTACGCAAAAAGAAATTTGAAGAATCACTTGTTTTCTGGCGTTCTAATTAGGCATGTAAGGCTCTTAAGGAACAATCTCTCGTACTTTGTAATACAAAAAATCGAATACTAATTTGGTTCGCAGATAGATTGCTGCCGAATGGTATTATATGATAAAATGGTGTATTTTTAGGGAGATTGTGTTGGTAGAGGTTATCTTCATGTGTTTCAGTGCATTCAACTGTTCAAATGAACAACATTCATGTTACACGTGAAATACAAACCTAGGCCCAATTAACCCACAAATCATTTACTCCACCTCACCTTAATGTTATTCAGTTTAATCATTAAAGGACAGTATTTTCTATAGGGTACTTAGTGGTCACAGTATCACATTAAAGAAAAACAAACTACTCTCTAACTTTAACCTACCATGTTCACATAAATGATTCCCATACACATGTCAGTTACTAGTACCATAGCTGTTCAATAGTTAAATAAACAAACTTAGTTATATTTATAATTTGATTTAATATACAGGAAGTTCCACCCCAACCCAACCCACGCAATTAGTAATACAATATCCAAAAATATTGATTACAAAAATATCTTCGTTAATTGACAATAAATTTCAATTTACTTAGTGTTCACCATTTCCAAATAAATCAATCATTTCAATAATAATCACTTTTTATTAATATATTTTTTTCTCTTTAGAATGAGCTAAGTGTTTCTTTAATAGAAGATAGTTCCTCTTTTGAAAATTTAGACGAAATTGACAACGATAACAACTCAGTTAACGGAAAGTTGGAAACGTGACACAATGTCATGCGAAATGGCAAAAATAATTTCCAGGGATGATTAAAACGTTTTCGGGCGAATTTTGTAGTTTAAGAAGAAGACATGACAATAATTGGGGGAATGAGGCAGAGTGGTGCATCAAAATCTATGTATTCTCCTCGTTCGAGTTAATATTAAGTGTCAGCACTGAAGTCAAAAAAAAAAGAAAGAAAAGTCCTTTACTTCGATTAAATGATGTCGCGTGGTTGTTGTAATTTTATTACCTTCAGTGCTCAGACATTCGTATTCTGTAATATAATTGTATTATTACCTAATAAGGAGATAAAAAGTAATAATTGTAGCTTTTATTATAAAACAATTATGATAGTATACGTTCGTCCTATTTAAAAGGTGAATTATTATAGTTAAAAATAACGATATTATTTTAAAATCTCGTTACTTCTCTTTATGTTCATAGTTAATATCTGATAATTAATTGTGTACAGATAATTTTAAGTCTCACAATTATCCTGAATGTATTTAATTCACCATCATCATCTTCAAAAACACATACGCGTGCGTAAGTAAAGCAAAAAGCATAGATGGGCAAAAAATATAGCTTAGAAGAGCATTTAAACATTAAACTAGGAAAAATATAGATCTTGCATCAGTCATACTATTAATAAGTAAAAACATTGGCCGACAAGGTACAATATGTTTAGGTAAATGTACAGTATTGTAAAAAACTTCGTTATTTGCGTGAAAATAAGAAAAATTAATCGCGAGGAATAAGTCAGCGGGCGACAAGGAAAATGATAAAATTCTTCCAGGCGTCCACCCCTAAGGATATGCGCACAAAAACGCCCCCTGACGAAACTCCCCCGGCTAGCACGAAAATGTTTCGTTTTAATTTAAACTTGTTGAATAACGCGCATAAAGTCGCTGAGTTTTCGCATTTGTACATTCATCAAAATAAAAAAAAAATCATATCATTAAAAACGGCCGAGCAACACTGCCAATCTCGTGCCATTATTACGTGTTTAACGCCATCGGTGGCGCAAAGAAGCGCCCCAACGGATGTTACTAGTTTATTTTTCTTTTACTCTTTTTGGGAGAACAAACAAAACAATATTATTAAACAAAAAAAAAATAAAAACGTATGAAATCCTTTCTATGTATATGGTAAAGAGACCAAACGTGCGCAGAAAAGACGATGTACCATTACGGTTTCTTAAAGGAAATTTAAAAAATCCTATACAGTAAAGATTTTAAAAGAAAAAATGTCTTTTCCGCTTGTAGTTTAAAAGAAAAATTGGTTTGAACCAATATAATGCACCTCATTTTTCTCCTCTAGTAACTCGTTAAACTCAAAATATGAAGAAAACCGTCTATATTTCAATAGATATTTGAAATCTTGAAGATATATTTGTTATAAAACTAATAAAAGTCGTTCAACTCCCAAAAGAAAGTGAACTATTTCAAAACAGCTAAGTTACTACTGGTGAAAAAATAATCGAATTGTAAGGTACCCTCCTAACGACTACATATGTAATTGTACCGAGTGCTCTACTCATTCTGTGTGTATTTATGTACTTAAACTGTTTACGATTACTATTTACTCTTAATGATTAGCGAATATTAAAAAAAATAAATTTAAGAGGAAAATAAAAATAAAATACAAGTGTGCACAATAAATATACGTTTGAATGGATGGCGAGCTATCAAAACATTAATGAATAAAATCACAACGTACAACACATCACATAACAGAAAAAGAACACGGAAACACACACACAAACACACACACAGTATCCGAATCGCAGTATAATCGTTAATCGCATCACATGTAGTCATCGGGAGTTGATTTCTCAGACGAAACAAAAAAAGAAACAATTATATACTATTATTCACCATAGATCAACAATATAGAAATCATCTTTCAACGTGGCACATATCCCATATATCAAACAAAAACTCGATATTGAGAAAGAGTTTAAAACATAATAAAAATAAAAGTGAAGGAAGAGTGGAGAATATATCAAGTTGCTTTTTATAATAAATACTATATGATAAAATATAATAAAATTATATTACGGAGAAAGTAATTTTTGGATTCGTATATTAAAATAGAAAAAAAATAAACCATTGTTAGTTGAGCGATATAATAATAATGATAATAAATGTTATTAATTATTATTGTTACGGTTCTGTCCCTACTCGTTCGTTTCATTCTTCTAACGGTGAAACGTAAAAAAATCACGCACCGTTTTAGCCCAATTTGGCGTTAGAAGCATTACCCGAACGATTATCCGAAAATAACGAGCAAAAAGCGCTGAAGAAACCAAAACCAATGTATTCGCGCAGTATGTTGTATGTATAATAGTGAATAAGTAGTTAACATTTTTTTAAGTTTCACTTCACCCCCACGTAAGTTTTCCTCCCTTTCATGTCATGCTGTTGTAAAAGCGGATCCGAACGATGTGTACGGACGAATGTGTGAAAAAGAAAGCGATGCAAAAATTATTTTAATTTGTTTTATTTATTCTATCCTAACCTAAATAAATCAATTCAATATTGTTTCATATAGAACAAATCTATATTCCAAAAGATTTAAAGTTATGCGATATATTTTCTTAAAAGCTCAAATTATATTATAATTTGATGTGAGGAAAGGTTGAATGACTTATAAGGTCGAAAATTACGACTATTTATAATAAGTGAACGATCATTCAGTTATTATTTAAAAAAATACAAAATTATTAAATCAAAAATTACAATGATCCATCAAAAAACACCAAAATCCTAGAAATGATAAATCAAAGTTAGATGATAAACAAAGTAATGGATATCAGACTCAACATTTTGTTTATGAACGAATCAAAGTACAACATTTTTGTTGGTGGATTTGAAAGTTCTGCTACTAACCACAAAATACAGCAGAGATGATATTATGATTTGAGGAGTTCATTGTAGAAATGTGCAAATTACGTGAGTCCCACCGGGTCACGATGGGCAATTGTTGTACCACCCACGTGAACGTGTGTGATCGTGTGTGCATCTTTGGTTTCGAATGAGCCCAGCGTGTATATTTATTTAATAATAATATTGAATTTGTTGACTAATACATGAACATATTTTTTAATTCGAATGAATTAACTTATTCACGAAGAAATAAAAATATCTATTTGTGTAGTTAGTAAAGAAAAGCATAGAAATGCCAAAAGTCTAGTATCAGTTATACTTTTAATTCCAGATGAATTTACAACAATCAATCACTAAACAACAATTAAATCTAGAAATAACACTAGACCTAGTACTAGAAAGTTTCGGTTTAGCCGTGCGTCTTCAGACAGTTCAGTTTATCCCTAGATTTACGTAAACCTGTATCTAATACGTCGCACAAAGTCGAATTAGTTTCGTGGCCAAAAAGATGTTTTTGTCTGATTAGTCTAGAATTTGTGAAAATTTAAAAAATATCTACAGAATTAGCAAAAGTAAAGTATTTCACGATATACTTTCAAATTGTAATACTTATGTAGTGGAATAAGCACAATAGGCACAACGCTAACACTAGCAATGAATATTCTACTTGGCCTAACTCCTGTGCACGTGTGCATGAAGAGAAAGTGGTCAGAAGTACCATTTACTGAATTAAATAATCTATTCAAACCTGTTCGGACATGTCTTACCAAAGGGTTGCGGAAAATAAAAAAACTGTTTCGTGCAGAAGAGATATTTGCATGTTTATAAGTGTATCATATAGCCGGAATGTGTCGGGCAGATGTATAGTGTTAAACTGATCAAGTTAGCTTAGACCTTGAGCTCTTAGGGTACTATCTACATCTTTTTAGAGAAAGGGGTGAAGAACATGACAGTCAAGTTGCTCTTCAGGCGCTGCAAGCCGTGAAAATGGTGTCAGCTAAGATTAATGACTATAGAGAGCTTTATTGTGAGTAAAGAGAGTTCTGAGTATCAAGTCACTCTGGAGTTGCTGACAAAGAAGCGACAAATGAGCTAGGTCAGTGCAAATACGTTTGTGGCGCTAGAGCTAACAGTAAGTGTTTTTTGCAATGGCTAAATTAAGATTTGGATTATGGGTTGAAGAAAGACTTGGCCAATTGTAGACCAGTTCCCCGGGAATGAAACATACGAAATTATTTATTAACATTGCTACTGTCAAACCCGGCAATACTTTTCAACGTGATACATGTTTTTACTGGACACCATCGATTAAATATACACCTCAACTTGATAAATATTTTACAAACAACAACAAATAGAAAATAATAAAGCATAAATAGTCAATATTAAATTAAACAACAAAATTTAATTATAAACAATATAAACAGCTGAAGCAAAAAATAAACTTTAACATGCAATAAATAACACAAATGAACAGAAACAGATTAATACTGTTGTAAACACTATAAACAATATTATGATAACCAAACAAAAATCAAAAAGCTTCATACTCCTTGACAAATGGATCTACTAAAGGTTCGTCGAGAAACTGCAAAACTTCATCTGAATACTTATTTGTCTTTTTTGTACTAACTTTTCTCATGTTGGAAATGAGTGGATCAGATGACATTAGCTAGTTATGGAATTAATGTTTCTCGATTCTTGGGCAATTTTATTTCTTGAGTCTTGGGCTTCTTCGTTAAGTTGCTCAATAGGTACAAAGAAATATTTAATTATATTGGTACCAGGATTAAAATTTTATGCACTGTGGTTGGCATGTTATACCAAGCGTACAAGCTAACAAAATTTTCAGCGGTATCAACACAGTATTTTTGAAATAATTGAAATAAGTCTATTTTCAATTGGTAACAGCTAGATATTGTTAACAAAACTATTCTAAACCTAGTTATTAACTCTTCATCAACTCCAGTATTTTTTGACAATATGGTAGCATTTTCAAAAAACAATCGAGCAGTATTGCCATCGTTTGTGCTGCCAAATCTTGGCTTTGGCCTGTCTACTAAAAGCCGCAGTTCTTTATAAAATAATTCTTGGATTCGCTTTTTATTACTTGCAACTTTTTCTTGGTTTTCTTTGCCACAAGCTTGCCACTGCTGAATATTTAATTTGTATGCAAGGTGAAGTAAACATTCAAAGAAGCGAATAAGATGACAAACCGAACTGATACTTAGATACGTCTACGACTTTAAATAAATTTGTTAGTTTTTTTTTTAAATTCGCTGCAACATGTTCCGAAATCTAATAGATTTCTTCTTCAGGCACGACGCCAATTGTAAGAAGCGTATGTTTCTTGGTACAATACAGCATAAAACCGTTTTTTCGGACATTTACAGCAACTGTAAACAATTATTTTTAAAACAGTTACAAATGTCATTAACAGTTTAAAAGTGATATAATAGACCAAAACTATTATTGTCACATATACATTTAATTTTCCAAAATTGTTTATAGTTGGGGTAAGTGTCCGAAAACACGTGCTTCTTACAACTGTCGCCATGCCTGAAGAAATCTATCAAATTTCAAAACATGTTGCACCGAATTTAAAAAACTAACAAATTTATTTCATCGTTTTTTATTTAGTTACTTTGTTATTCGCCACAACGATGCTAGAATCAACCATTTTCAAATTTAACCATATCTATCTATTTTTTATATCTATGGCTTTTTCGTAAATTAATTTTGGCATAAGGTATACAAAAAATATAATATTTTATCAAAAACTCAGTGGGTCAATGCAATTAAATTATTACCTTTAATACACTAACATCTCATACTAGCAATTAATTAGTGTTACATAAAATAAATTGTAATTTTGGTTAGAAACTTTTTGTGCACACTTTGTAGTATCAATTAGATTCTTTTGATATATATTTGATAAATTTTGAAAATATACAGAAAAATATAAAGGAAAAAAATTTATCAAAACATACAATTTTCATCGATGTTTTGTTTACGTAATAATTGTTTACTAAACAGTCAATTGTCGACTAAAATATTTTAGCAGCGGTTGTTACAATAATTATAAAGAAGGTGTTTCAAAGCATCTTGATGCTTATTTAATCGAATAGTAATAACTGCATTTCGGATCTTCATCCTTAATATTTTCCAGTTTTGACCGAGATTTTTAAAAAATTCGCCAGTGTGCGTCGTTACAAAAAAACAAACAGCGTCGAAAACCTCTTACATTAAAAGATAAAATAAATATAATAGAAAAACTCGAACTGGGATGCAAAAATGTACAGGGTGGTCTTCTACTCGTCTTCTATGTTAGCCTACGAATTTTTCAGCTCAACTATTACGTTTTTGGGGTGTAGAATGTTTGTAAATAACGATGTCAATATGTTAAAATCTGCGCAAGTGAAATTATAGAATCAAATAACAGCAAAAAAATAAGTTAGTTGATTTGACTCAGTTGATTCATATCACGATATGGGCATAGTTATTGAATCTGAAGGAATGCCAACAAAATATTGAAGAATGCCATTTGCAACAATACAAATTCAAGCAAATTTCAAGCAAATATTAAACTTAATAAAGCACGAATAAGCAATGAAAAAGTTGCGATTGTAAGCAGTTTGGTTTTGAATTTGGCAACATAATGAAAATGTGTGATGAAATACTTATTAAATAAGATGAACAATGAGCTTATGAAGACTTAGAAATTCACATTGACAATGACGACTGTGTTAACCATTATCGAAACACTTAAACATACATCACAAAATTTTATGAAAATGACAGTAAATCGTCACAACGAAGTATATATGTTAGACACAATCGCCGACTCCGGGCAAGTGCCGAAATAATTGAACATTTCGCGAAATGTTTAAATGTATTTAAGCAAATGCCGAAATAGAACTGTTTTTCGGCATTTGAGCAAGTTATTTTGAGCAAACGCAAATTGAATAATTTAATTCTGCACAATCGCCAATTCCTTCTATTTGATTAAATGCCAAATACATCAGTAAGTCAGAAAAGAGTTTATACAGAAAATTTAGCTGTAAATGTAGTAATAAATTTAAGACCTCGGCAGGTTGTTGGGTGAACACATTGTTTACTAATCCGGCTTAACTGTTAGGTTAGTTAGGCTCGTTACTACCATCTTTTGATTAAACTATCTAAGGAATTATTACCATGGTTACGGTTATTTTACGCATTCTGATTGGCTAGTGGATGGGTTTATCTCTGATATAGATTTAACTAGAAGGTGGTAGTAATGGCCCTTAGGTCCATGCGTAAAATAGCCGTAACCATGGTAATAATCCCTTAGATAGTTTAACCAGAAGATGGTAATAACGAGCCTAAGGGTCACTTTTATCACATTTGATAAATTTACCTAACAGTTGAAAACCGGCTCATAGACAATGAGAGCGCTTAAAATCGCTTTAACCACCGCTAGTTAGTTTAACTGAAGGTTGGTAAAAGTGGGTTGGTTACTACCATCTTCTGGTTAAGCTATCTAAGGGATTATTACCATAGTTACGGCTATTTTATGCATCCTGATTGGCTAGTGGATGGGTCTATCTATAAGATAAATTTAACTAAAAGATAAGTCGGTATTGGTAGTAAGTCCATTACTACCAAAGATGGTAGTAATGGATAAACCCATTATAGATAAATCCATCCACTAGCCAATCAGGATGCATAAAATAGCCGTAACTATGGTAACAATCTCTTAGATAGCTTAACCAGAAGATGGTAGTAACCAACCTAAGGCCCGTTACTACCATCTTTTAGTTAAAGTTATCTTATAGATAAACCCATCTACTAACCAATCAGAGCGCGTAAAATAGCCGTAACCATAGTAACAATCTGTTAGATAGTTTAACTAGAAGATGGTAGTAACGAGCCTTAGTGGTTAATTTTTAGGTTATAAAATCAACCCAGGCAACACTATCGAGCGACAGCTGATATTCCGCACAAATAATATAAAAGATAGTGCTAGTTTTATACAGTAAATGTAAGTGTAAAATTATGGCAACTTATATGAACGCTAAAGCTTTTACTGAAAACTTGAAAAAGTGTCTTACTGTGAATAATAATAATTTTACGTGCCCTCTTTCATCGGAGAAATTCAATGAAATTATACAAGAAGCGAAATCTTGTAATGCCAAAACAGGCTGGTAAAGCACTTACAGCACTAGAATGCCGGCGTCTTCGCAGATTTCAGATTTTAACAATAGAGGGGATTGTTAATTTAATTCAAAAGCGAACGGATGATTCTATTTCAATAAAATTCTATTGTCAAATGCATGAAGTGTATGTAACACTTGCTATGAAGAAGGAAATAAAGAAAAAATATGCTAATAGTAGCAGAAATATTATTGAAAAATATTTAAAACTTTGTTTATCTTGCCAGTTAAAGAAAAAAGACAAAAAGAAAGCTTTAGTTTCGAAGCCGATATTGACGAAAAACTCCAACAAAAGAGGGCAAGTCGATTTAATTGACATGCAGACTGAGTCCGATAACGATTTTAAATTTATTTTAAACTATCAGGATCACCTGACAAAATACATATTCTTAAAGCCGCTGAAAACTAAGAGAACAGAAGAAGTCGCGTACAATTTGATGGAAATTTTTTGTATTATTGGCGCTCTCTGCTTTCTTCATAGCGATAACGAGCGTGAATTTTTAATCGCCATCAATATCAATTTAGCAGATATGTTTGACTCTAAATTTGTACATGGAAAGCCACGTCATTCACAGAGTCAAGGCTCTGTGGAAAGAGCAAATCAAAGTGTACGTGACATTCTTGTTTCTTGGATGAAAGATAAAACCTGGATGTGCAAACGCGAGCGCTTAACCAAAAAGAGATACATTTAAAACCACTTGCACCCTTCAACTTACACCGATTTAAACGTTTCGCGTAAAAATGTATATATCGTCTTGTAAATCTTTTGTCAGTGTTAAACCGTGTCATATAGATTGTAAGGGAGGGCAACGCAATAAATACCAGGTTAAATTTTAAACATTTCATTTTTTATTTATTTATCTAATTGTGAATCAGCACCTTTATCTTTTGTTTCCGAACTAATTTCGAGCAAACAAAACCAATAAATGGTAAGAAGATTTGCGCATTGTGCAACTACAGAAAAATCGGTCATACCATAAAGGCATATATATAGGCTATGTTCGTAGTTCCAATGATGAATGGTCTCAAGGATTCCAATTTGCCTGATACTAATGTCAGTCAGACTGAAAGGGAGGAAGAGCTGGATGATTTGCTTAACAACAAAACCGGCATTCCGTCACAAGAGGAAGTAGTAATTGAAACTGAACAAATGGATGATACTTCTGGCGGTCTTAACAAACAGCTATTGCAAATCACTTAAAATAGAGAAGCAAGTGCTAAAAGTTTAAAACGACAAGCTGATAAAACGCTCGAACGCAGTTCAAAAAAATTTCCAGCCGTATGTACTGGCCAAAATATTTTACTGAAAATTCCAGATGTCGATCGTGGGCGAACTACACCTAGAAATATATTAGCTGTTGAAAATGAAGGTCTATATAAAGTAGGAACAGCCAATGGTATTTTAGAGAAGTTATAAGCAAGAAATGAATTCCAGGTAAAATTTCTTTATGAAGTGTTTGAAAAACAGTTATTTTATTTTCTTTTTAGATTTCAGAAAGCAACTTTATGTTCTTGGTGGGATGACGTTCCCACCACTTCAGCATCGCTTCGACACATTGCTTCTGTAGAAATGAATTGTAAGCAAGGGTTGTCCGTTGCAACTGTAAAACTAACTGCAAAAACAGAAAATGCAAGTGTCTTCAAAACAAGTTAAGTGTAACAGTAAATGTCATCAGTCTTTGTCGTGCTGTAATAAATAAGGTCAAGATTTACGTTAATAATTAAGATATTTCTCGTTATTCTTTTTTTATGTTTTTGTAAAATGTGTTTTATTTTTTAAAAAGCTTAGCGTATTGTAAACTTTTTATGTACTGTAAAAAGTAGGTGTTCTATTTTTTTTAATAAATGGGGTTTTGTATTGTTAATGCCATATTGCACATTCGCATACCTACACTAATAGACATAATATTAATTTCGCGTTGATGTAGATAGGCCCTTATTGAGATCAGCGATTGTACAGAATTAAATTATTTAATCTGCGTTTGCTCAAATGCCTAAATAGAGTTCTATTTCGGCATTTGCTCAAATATATTTGAATATTTCGCGAAATGTTCAATTATTTCGGCATTTGTCCGAATTCGGCGATTGGGTCTAACATATGCAAAGAAAAAAAAATTTGGACAATAATATTATAATTTTTAGACAATAAGAAATAAATCTTCTATATTTCCGATTTATTTACTGATGGAAATACTTTTGGTAAAACATTCCAAAAAAAAAGAAACCAATCAAAATATTCGTTACATTAACAGAGCAATAAGTTACAATAAAAACCTATAACAAATAAATAATTTAGACAATTATTTAAGTGGGATGGATATTTTGGAAAAGTATGAAAAAACGGGATTCAAATAAAGATTTGCAGTAGACAACAAAATCTTCCAGTACATTTATTACCACAATTTCAATAATTTCCACACTCTTTCAAATCCCCTAAAATACAATATTGCTATTCCTGCACTACAAACAAATTGCTTTTCCACGTTCCAAATAACAAAAAGTAGTTATTGTATAATCACATTCTACTTACAAACAGATATTGCTTAAGAGCTATAAACTACTTATTTTTGGAAATAAAACGATTTCTCCTTGGTATAAAATCGTATAAATAATTCGATGTCTTTTTCCTTTACTTATTCAACAAGAAAAAATAGCAGCACGATATTTACATTAAAATTTAAAACTTGTTTGTTTTGGCAAAAAGACCGATCGATGTAAGTATTGCTCCCTTTTTTTAAAACTTCTTGTTTGTACATTGTTTAGTATTAATATCTTTGCATTATTTGTTGCACGTTTTAAATTAAGCTTTTAATGTAAATATCTAAAAAGAATTTTATTCCTTTTGTAGAACTAAATCGAGAGTAAAATCACAGTTAAGTAAAGATTCAAATATCAAAAAATTAAAGTATTGCTTATATAACCAGATACAAGTAACTTAAAAGCACAGTTATACGAATACAATTAAAAATAAATACTGATTACCTGTAGCCTTTTTAAAGATTCTCTTTAATAAGATAGATTTTTCTTTTAAACAGAGATTCGGTTAAATAGAACAATGTAGCTTGTCGTAAGCTTTTACTTTCTCGGGAATTGCAGTCATTTCCAATGGGACTCTGGCTGTCAATTCCCTTAAGCTTGCCGAAAACGTAATTTTTCTATAAAACTTCGAACTAGAATTTAAGAAGATAATTAAAGCATTAATATATTTTCTTTAACATCAAACAAAAATGGCTGATATCTCAGATAATATACCAAAATTGTATTATCTGAGATATTCACCCATTAAAAATAATAAAATTTACCTTATAAATGGTTTTGCCATAAAAAGCATTGTTTTAATCCACAACGTCGGATGAACGATATATAAATGCACGAGATTCTTCCTCAATTTCCTCCCAACCATTTGATAACATCTTTTCAACCATGAAAACGACGGTAATTTTGACGCTGCGCCATGGAGATAAATCAACGCGTAATCTTCCGTAACAAGTCTCTCCAACGTCCATAGAACGTACAGGAACAGATTATCCATAACGTAATCATAGTCTATTCGAGATTTATCAGGTAGGTAACATGCAGAAAATACGACTATCGCTGTATGCCCTCCTGAACGCAAATAGCCGCCATGGGATAAAACCCTTTTATATGGTTCTATCACACGCATATCTATGGTGCGTTGTTCACCTCCAGGTAAAACCATGCGCTGCCAGTGCCTTGCATGCTTACGTTCTTCAGCTGCACTTAAAGGCTCGATTGGTTCTGGAGATTCATTTCCTTATAAATTAATAAAAAAGAGCATTAAAAAAGGATTATAACGAAATATCTCAAAGTTTAATGCAAGTATATCATTACTTAGATTTGATACACCGAGTGTCAGACAAAAAACACCCCAAGCTGCAACTTTGTTGTTTACTTTCCTATTTTCATGAACCAAGCATTAAGTGAAATGATTTAATAAATTCTGTTTCATGCTATAAATAAATTTTATGCATATCCAGCTCCAATTTCAAACGTTTGTTAACTCATAATTTTCTTTCGAGCTTTCTTTTTTGATGTACAGTACATTAATGGATTCAGAACAAAATCTCTATCCAATGACGAGTAGAAAAATATACCAAGCAATTTGAAAAATAAAAATTGATACATTAAACTATTTCAAACAATTTCATTTGATACCTGGGCACCGGAATATTAATGACAGATTAGATAATTCTGAATTAGATAAGAGTATTTTACAGCTTAAAATACAGCAGCTTAATTAAATAGAGCACGCTTTTTGTTTGACACCCGGTATAATTCATATAAAGCATTTCTAGTTGACTTCAGACATAGATCGGATGTTAGACGAAACTTCATATCCAGAATGACGTATAGCCAACAGTTTTATGCCTTAAAACCAACGAAAACGGAAGCTTGGAAATAGATGATTTGCTGATTTAATTTGTTCAATAAAGCTGAGTAAACAGCCTTTTAAATATCACTTCAGCACGCAGAACATGAACTAATTGACTTTAAAGAACCATAAAAAAAGATTATATGGTTTAAAGTGGTTTAATAATGAATGTAGGCTGACTGTTGAATTGAGAAAACAAGTCAGAGTTAAAATGGTGCAGTGTGAGACGAGATGGAACAGAGCGATTTTCATTAAAAGTTGTCGAAATGAGAAATGCATAAAAGACGAAAAGAGCTTGCAAGCTCATATGCAACAAGTTTTCTATCAGATCACCTCCATTCAGGGTACCTCGTTGTTATGTTATTATATTACACAGGGTGATAATGAACGATGTACAGATATTTCAGACGGCGCAAATACGAATTTTTAAAAAGTTTTGGTCATAATTGGAAAAATTTGGGGGTACGATTCAAAATAATAATAATAAAAAAATATATAATACATAGTTAACCCAATATTGTCAAAAACTAAAATTATTTGCTACTTTAAACAACTATTACGTGTACTTTTTTTTTTTTTAGTCAATAACGATTCTAAACCCATCGTAAAATTAATATTTAAATAAAACCAAAAAAATAAACGATGACAAAATATTTTAATAAATTATTTCGGTGCTACAATTGTTTCGGATATTGTATATCCTTCTTCCGGCACGACTAAAAATTAAACAAGTTTAAGAAAGATCGACTACTTAAAATTATAGTTAAAAAACACAATATTTACCGTCAATTATATAACGATGATTAGTACATGTGTAAAATTCTTAACCTTGTTATGTGTTCCAATAATTCATCGGAAGGATGATCCCAGAATTATATATAACTTACGTATATTTAACTTATAAATTTAAAAACATTAAAATGTTTGCTTCGAAAGAAATGTCGTTACAGTTAAAAGAACAGATTTATACCAGCGATAAAACAAGATTTATGACATGCGAATTTTTAAAAAATTAAAGAAAACAGGTTCTGAATAAGTATGACAAGGATGTAAAATATTTGAAGATATTATTAAATGTATGATAGGAAATATCGATTTTTGTTTTCAATATTGGTCAGATCATTTAGTAGTAGGTTGTTGTCTTTCGAACATAAGTTGATGTGAAGTTCTTCATATAGATCTAATTCGTGCGATTTTTTAAGGTTTTTAATGAGCTTAACATTTTGAAGTTGCATGTTTTACAATTTTACACATGTACTAATCATCGTTATATAATTGACGGTAAATATTGTGTTTTTTAACTATAATTTTAAGTAGTCGATCTTTCTTAAACTTGTTTAATTTTTAGTCGTGCCGGAAGAAGGATATACAATATCCGAAACAATTGTAGCACCGAAATAATTTATTAAAATATTTTGTCATCGTTTATTTTTTTGGTTTTATTTAAATATTAATTTTACGATGAGTTTAGAATCGTTATTGACTAAAATTAAAAATGCAGAGGTATCTGTTAAGATTCTAACGATGAGAAAATGCATGTTGAAGAGAGAAAAGACTAAAGATAACTTAAACTTTCTACATCAAACCATCAATCTAAAAGTTACACCTAAAACATTCAAAATAAAAACTTCCGGTTTATTCAGGGATCACGTGGAAGATTTGGAGAGGAAATTAATCAGAAAGGGAATCAGATCACAATTCAAACAACTAAGTAAACATGAAGATGCACTTAAATTCATCCACAGGGAACTACAGAATGATCTTCATTTCCTGGAATATGAAGAACTTATAAACAGGTTTGAAAAAGAAAATTTTTTATTCAACATTAAAAAATAAAGAATCTAAGAAAAATAAACTGAGAAGACTGGTTCTAGAAAAATCAAATAGTATTGCTCAAAAAACTTCATATTCAATTTCAAATAAAAAGAACATAAAAAAACCATGAAAAATCACATAACAATGAATTCTACATTAAGCGATTCGATGTTTCTAAACCACATATGACTGTCAATCTTGACAATTTAGAAAATATTAAGTTTGCTCCGAGATTCTCTAACCTTAGTAATATAACACTAACAAATGATGACATTGATGTTCTCACTTTGGGCACAAAAATGTCCCTGCCTAATAAATTAAAACCAGTTGACCTGGCCATAAAATTAGAATCCCAATTACTTTATAATAAAGATATTAACGGAATATTCAACGAAAACAATAACATAATTAAAAATGTCAACAAATCACAATCAAATTCACTTAATAGCTTATTAAATCTGAATGAAAAAATAAAAAAACTTAATCAAACTATCAAAGATAATAACTTAATTGTAACAACAGGGGACAAGGGTGCAGGATTGGTGATTTTAGATAAGGAGGATTACATTTCAAAAGCCATGGAATTTTTTAGCCAAAACAACATCATAGAGATTAAAAATAATCCGACCATTACATATAACAATAAATTAAAGAAAATCATAAAAGAAAATCTAGCCTTTTTAAAGACATTTAATATTACTAGCTTTAATTCTATAGAAATGAACCCATTAACACCGCAGATGAAGTGTCTTATTAAGTTACACAAAGAAAATAAGAGCATTAGACCAATTATAGGAAATATTAATACGCCCACACATAAAATTTCAAAAACAATCCAAAAAAAAATTTTTATACAGTGCTTTCAATAACACATTTCAATATACAATTAAAAATTCCGCTGAACTAGTCAAAAAACTTTCTAATATAAAAATTGATAAAAACCACAAACTCATTTCGCTTGATATTAAAAACCTATACTCTAATATACCAGTTACCACTACAATGGAACTAATTAAAAGTTTTCTTATAAAAAATGCCACAGACTTACATATTGATCTGCTGGAGATTGATAGTTTTCTAAAGGTACTCAATCATGTGTGTAAACAAAACTTTTTCGGCTTTAATAACAAACAATACAAAATGCAGAATGGTCTACCTATGGGATCGTCCATTTCAGGTATCCTTTCAGACATATACGTTAATCACATCGAAAATGAATTATTTGATGACAAATATAAACTATTTGTTAATGACATCACTTTTTACGCACGCTACGTTGACGATATTCTGATTGTTTATAAAGGCAATCCTGCAAAACTTAAAGCTCTACTTAATGTAATTAACAATCTAAGCCAATTGGAGTTCACCACGGAAATGGAGATAAATAACAGTATCAACTTCTTAGACCTCACTATTCGGAAAAACTTGAATAGAAATTCGCTGGATTTTGATATCTTCAGAAAGCCGACCTTTACTGATAATATTATTCCCAACAACTCATTTAGTTGTATGCAACATAAATACGCAAACTTTAGATATTTATTCAATAGACTCTACAATATACCTATACAACCAGAATGTATATCTAAAGAAATAAAAACAATAGTTAAAATCGGCATAGATAATGGTTACAATGTTCATGAAATTCAACATGTTTACAATTTGGTGCACAATTCAAAAATCATTAATCTCATATACCCACATTATAAAATAAAAAAAAAATAAATAAATAAATATATATCTTTGCCTTTCTCACCAATAATTGAATTTAAGATGAAAAGGAACCTACATAAGTACAATTTGAATATAGCATTTATCTCTAACAATAAAGTTTACAATAGACTGATTAATAATAAACCAAAAATGAGATATGAGCTGCGAAGTGGAGTATATCGAATCGAATGTCCCGAGTGTAATAAGGTTTACATAGGCCAAACGGGTAGAAATCTTTGCACGAGATTTAAAGAACACATGACGAGAGAAAATTCCTCAGTTTTCAAACACATACAAAACAGTGGCCATAACATGCAACTTCAAAATGTTAAGCTCATTAAAAACCTTAAAAAAGCGCACGAATTAGATCTATATGAAGAACTTCACATCAACTTATGTTCGAAAGACAACAACCTACTACTAAATGATCTGACCAATATTGAAAACAAAAATCGATATTTCCTATCATACATTTAATAATATCTTCAAATATTTTACATCCTTGTCATAATTATTCAGAACCTGTTTTCTTTAATTTTTTAAAAATTCGCATGTCATAAATCTTGTTTTATCGCTAGTATAAATCTGTTCTTTTAACTGTAACGACATTTCTTTCGAAGCAAACATTTTAATGTTTTTAAATTTATAAGTTAAATATACGTAAGTTATATATAATTCTGGGATCATCCTTCCGATGAATTATTGGAACACATAACAAGGTTATGAATTTTACACATGTACTAATCATCGTTATATAATTGACGGTAAATATTGTGTTTTTTAACTATAATTTTAAGTAGTCGATCTTTCTTAAACTTGTTTAATTTTTAGTCGTGCCGGAAGAAGGATATACAATATCCGAAACAATTGTAGCACCGAAATAATTTATTAAAATATTTTGTCATCGTTTATTTTTTTGGTTTTATTTAAATATTACGTGTACATTCAGAAATAATTTGACATTTGTTTTACTGCTTTCTTTACATTTTGTTTTTGTAGGCGACATATTTTCAAAAACAAGGTTGTTACAATCTTTTTTAAATAACTCAAAAGGATGAGAGCAATCAAAAATTTCAGTGTGAAAATAGTTTTAGAATAAAATAAGCTTTTATAAAAGCTATGACTAACTTACAGGAACATCTTGTACATGAACTCTGTAACATTGTATACATCTTGAGAGATAATGCAGATTTTGCTAAAAGTTTTTGTGGCATTGGTTTTACCTTAAAAAATTCTTTATTATAAAATATGTGTATAAAGTATTAAGTATGTTAACTGTTGTTTGTTTGAAAAGCGCATCTGCAATTACAAAATAGATGTTAAGGGAACTTTCTTACAAACAAATGATGTTGCAGATGTCAAAAAAAAATTCTAAACAAAATTATAATTACAATTTTAAACAATAATCTTTGATAAAGATTGAAAACTACAATATTTTTTCCAAGATTTTCAACAAATTTGTTTCTGTGCGGGCCACAGTGGGACCGGAAGTAACATGTTGGAAAAAAGTGGAAATATGTAGTTTAGTTAGGGCCAAATTAATATAATGACGTACAATACGTACTGGATCCTATTCATCAATGGGAATGGAAATGGGATGGCTGGTCCTCCAGACATAACTTTAGAAACCTTGACTTACAAATCATAGTAAAACGTATGGACTGGTTTTAAACATATTTTTATAGTATTTCTTTGTGCAGCAATTTATTTGTGAAGGTATTTAGCGATGAAAGATCCACCCAAAGATTATTTCTTTACCTGTTTATTAGAGTTTTAATTTTGTAATAAGTTTAATAAGCTTCAATGTATAACAACAAATTTTATACAGTCGCTAATATAGTTTCATAATTAATCAAAATAGTTTGCGAATATTTACGCCATTCTGAGAAAATAAGAACAATTTTGAGGATAAGCCTAACTCAGTGTCACTTTACATTAAAAAATTAAGGAAATAACCGATCGATATGGACATTCCTACAGAAACGAAAAAGATCCTTTTTGAAGGAGAAGAATTGATTGGATAGGGTTTGCTATTTATTTATTATCAAAGAACAGTATAATAGAATACGCCAGCAAGATAGTTTGGAATTTCGTTCTTATAACGAAATTTACTTAGCAAAAATGTAAACTATCTGAAACAATGACAGAGCTGAAATTGCAAGACGTGTTGGATCGTAAATTGCACTTTCCAAGTAAAACAAGACCTATTGTTATCAACACTTAACTTTGCTTAATTTCAAAATAAAGATATGATGAATCGTCCCAAGCACTTTTATATATTTTATATAATGTATTCCATTATTATCTATCCTGTTTATATGCAATTTTTCCTTGTATGGCTTCATGTGTGGCGGTTGTATTCAACAAAATCAGAAAAAATGTTAATAAACCTGTTATCGAAATGCCTCACTGGTGGTAAAGATCTTTTTTTTAATTTACTTTTTTTCAAATTTGGTATACACTTAATATTTATGAATACTCTACAATAAACCGACAAGATCATCAGCTACATAATCATTTTTCGTATTTTTAATTCTTATACAATCCGCAAATTTGTTTTGTTTGAATACCTGTTTAAAATTTAGTTAATTAATATGCTATCATCTTCATGTGTGAATATGTTTAAAGTTTAAAAACAAAATTTTGGTAGGTATCTAAACAAAAATTTGCGGATGGTATACGAATCAGGAACACTAAAAAATGGTATAACCCTGAATAATTATTCATTAATGATTATGCAATTTTGGCTACATATCTATTAATAGGGGTGTGCGATACAGCATGAAGCGTATTGATACAGAGATAATAATAATAAGTTTATTAATAATAATAATAATTTTATTCTCCCAACGGAAATACATTGTTCCAAAAAAGGAGATAATATAAAGTTACAATGAATTACATTTTGAAAATGAGAAAGCATGGAGAAAAACAAAACTAAAGTAATATTGAAGCAATCAAAGCAATTAAAGAAAAACGAACAAGACATCAAAAATACTATTACAAAAAACAGAAACATTATACCAATGAAGTATGACCCGAAGATTTACACATCAAAAAAACAATACAGGCTCGGTCGTATTAGCCGCTCGCATCAATTTATTAACGGGGGAATTAAAACCTATGATGGTGTTAGCATAATTTGGCGAAAACATCTTTCTTCTATCTTCAAGGCTAAGAAGATTGTAATGATGTAAAAGAGCCGGGTAGTTCAATTCACCGCGGGGCGGATAGAAACCAAACTCCAAAAAATGTAAGAATCTGATGAACTTACGTTGTACTTTTTCTAAAGAGGCGATTTGTGTCAAAAGACTCGGAAACCAAACGTTGCTACAGTATTCGAGTTTGCTTCGTAAAAGCGTAAAATAAAGAATAAGTATGGTTTTGATGTCTGCAAATTCTAAGCTATATCTAGTAATAAAGCCCAATGCTTTAAGAGTACTAGCAGAGACTATCCTAATATGTTCTCCAAACGTCAAAGATGCCTCAAACCATATCCCAAGGTCTTTCACAGTAGAAATGCGCGATAGATGATCCGTTCCAATTGTATATTCAAAATTCACAAGGTTCCTATTCTGGCTATATGTCATCACCTGACACTTGGATGTATTTAAGATCATGCTATTGTCAGTACATCATAAAGATAGCCTATCAAAATCCAACTGAAGCGATAAACAATCTCGTTCACTAGATACTGTGGTAAATAACTTAAGATCATCTGCGTAAAGAAGTGCCTGTGTAGTGAAACACGCAGGTAAATCGTTAACAAAAATATTAAATAGTAGAGGGCCCAGAATGGAACCCTGAGGTACGCCACTAGTGACGTTTATATATCTAGATTTCACGCCACCCAGTTCAACGAATCCCATCTGGGCCCGTCGTAGCCTTTGCCTTAAATTTTCTGAAAGATTCAATCATTTCGTCATGGCTAACTTCGGAAATGCAAAAATGACACAATTAGTGACCCTAGATTTAGGTACATGAGCATCAAGGACGTTGTATAATGCTTCATAAAAAACTTTACGGGATTGCAACTCAGGCAGGTAAGCTCTCCTGAAGCAGTACCAGGCGTCGCGGTATACATCTGTAGCTATCAATCGTGTAGCCACCGTTACTGCAAAGGGCATTAGTAACGCTGGATGATAATTATCCTCTCGCACTAATATAAAGTCCGAGTGTATAATTTGAAGACTTAAATTTGAAGAGGCATGTACTAAATCAAGAGTTCTATTAATAATATTAATTACATTATTTAATTGTACAAAGTCATTATAGCTAAGAAAGTTGTAAAGAGTAGTGGCACATTCATCATTTGCAACGTCAAGAGACGGAATATTAAAGTCACCCACGATCACAGTATCCAAAGACATATCCAACATTGACTCAATGTAATTGCAGACGTGACTATACATTTCTCCAGGTGTGCCAGGCGGGATGTAGCAAACAACAACATTCAGTACATATTTAGATTTTTTAAATTCAATTCTTGCAGGTACCAAATCAATTATTTCAATTGGGCAAGAGGTCAACACAACCTTTGAGATTGCAATATCAGAGTCAATGGCCAGCAAAACTCCGCCACCCCTACAATGAGGTCGATCACATCTAAAAACATCGTATCTGTGCGGGAAAATCTCGTGGTCAAAAACTGTCTCTTTGAGCTATGTTTCACTAAGCGCGACAATGTCGAAATCTGAAGCATCAACTGATGTAAAAAAGTCTTTAATTTAAGTGTTTAAACCGCAAGTATTCTGATAGTAAAGCGCATACAGTATTCGTTGGGAGACAGCTAGTTTTTTCTTTTAACAATTCGAGGATAACCATTAAAGAATTGCAAACGCAAGTCTTTTTCACCATTCTGAATACGAGACTTCAATTCGGTGCGCATTTTACACTCTAACTCCTGTTAACGTGGAGTTTCATCGCCATTAATATAAACTTCTTTGAAATTTGCAGAGTTTCACAATTCCCTAGCTCGTCTCAATACCATTTCCGCTTCAGACCTATTCTCAAATATCACTTTAACAAGTCTCGGGCGCGATTGTGCAGATGAGAGTTTTTCTAATCTAAAAACCTTCACAATGTTGGGTGGTTTCCCAACAAAATCCTTTAGTATAGCTTGAACCGCATCCTTGAGTATGTTACCTTCAGTCTCAACAACATTAGAAATTATTATATTTTGCGCCCTCCGCTCACGGTCATTGATCTCATTAATTATGTCGTCAATAGTGCTCTCTTGAGGTTGCGTCTTTATACGCTGTTCATCCGGTAATTCAGCTAACGAATCAGATAATTGTTTCATTTGAGTCATAAGATCGTTTATGGTAGCTTTGAGAGCTTGGAGGGGGTTTTCACAATTAGCACAAGCATCGCAAGTCCATTTAAAATTTGCGCGAGAACGCAGAAAGCGCGTTCTCACGGGTGGTAAGCGCGCGCAAGCATTGGCGAAAGTATTATTACAAATTAAACATAATATCTATTTGCCGTCCTTGCATTTTAAGTTACAACATTTACAATGAACTGGTATGATTTTAATCAGGTGCAAGACAAAAAGGAAAAAAGGAAAACAAAAAAATTTTTTTATCAAAAATAACAAGGGTCACAGATTTCACTCCAACGGGGCCCGTCGTGGAGACTTTGATATAGAAGAACACAGAAACAGGTTGGGCCACGGCCGGGAACAAAAAACAGAGGAATATCGAAGTAAACAGAAATTATTCCAGTTCCGAAAATATAAATGAAAAATCTTTTTAAATCTACCAATATTAATTGTTGATTCGGTATGCCATTTAACAGAAGTAAGCTTTCTGAAATACCTTACTGATGACGGTTAAATCAAGTTGTAAAAACCCTCTAAAGAATCGATAAAAACACGGAGCACAACGAAGCACGTGCACACCGCACAACTTATTGTTCACAAAGAAAGAAAAGTGCATATATATTCTTGAAATACAGAAATTATATATTATTTATTTTATGAACAAAAGGTGTTGTTCGATAGTCCCTTAGAGGTGTTGTCTTCTTCTTCCACAATCACCCCAATGAAAATAATAAACATAAACATAGACAATACGGAAAAATAACACGAAAAGAAGAGATAAGAAATGAATTAATGAATCAAAAAGAAATTTATGCACAAAAAAAAACGGCAGAACTGAGCTATTAACATCATCGGTAACCCTGAGAGATGCATTAAGTTGAGAACAAGGCTGCCCCATCGACGTTTAAGTGCTGCGACGGACGTGCACAGTCCTACAGATCCAGAAATCTCATTAACCAGTTGGGAAATTTGGTAACTGTAGCGTCTTTTTAAAAAATTCGCGTTGTGAATTGGTGGTGTGAGAGTTCTCTTGAATATGATATTGAGGGTGTACACGTCCGTCCTGTACCGTATAATCCGGCGAAGGTACATTGGTCGGCCTGTCGTTAAAATATTGCAATAACCTGTTGCGCAATGCAATTTTCTGCGGTTGACCATATTTAACCAGCTTACTTCAGCTAACCTATGACTAATGTGCTCTCGTCGCCTTATCCCGAAAATTAGACATGAATTTTGAACTTTTCGTATTTTTTGAATTATGCGTTTAGATAGAAACATCGATTCGATATATCGAAAATATACATATATCGATATTGTAACGATAGTCCTTGATATTGTATTGATAATGACATCGATATTGTGTCTAACTATTTAGTTAGAAAGTGCGGGCAGAAGTACAGACACTTGTATAGGAGTGTACTTTTTTTTCGGTAACAGTATAGTAGACACTGTTAGCAAAAAACTAGATACTGATAAATGAAGACTTTGAATAGAAATTTGAATATTCCTACTTAAACAATAAATACTGGATATTGCTTGTAGACGATTATAATTACTGGCAGAAGTCTAAAAACTGCTAACAAAAGTCTAGATACTGTTGGCAGAAAACTAGATCCTGGTAAATGAAAATTATATTCCCTTTAAAACACCTGCTATAAAAAGATCTGGATACCGCTTGTAGAAGATTACAACTGCTGGCAGAAGTCCTATATAACTCCTATAAAAACAATTAATATTGTTAATAAAATCTAAATACTTCTGAAAAATCTGGATGTCACTTGGAAAAGATTATAACGAAGAAATCTAGATAGCTATCTATAAATAGGAAGGCTTTAACGACCGGTGTTAACTGAACTAAAATTAGAACTAACACTAGTACTAACACTAGAACTAGCACTAGAGCTATCACTAGGACTAACACTAGATCTATAACTAGAAACTTTCGGGTTTTGCCGTGCGTTTTTTGAATAAATGTTTGACGTTTTGGATGCCATGTTGCAACCTTCTTCAGTTTTAGATCTAGTGTTAGTCCTAGTGATAGTGCTAGTGTTTGTTCTAATTTTAGTTCAATCTAGATATCTGTTGGCAGAAAGCTAGATTCCAATAACTGAAAACTATATTCTCTTTACAGAAGTTACTGCTATTAAGAGGCTAAATATTGATAATTCAAGGGCAAATACTTTTGAAAGAAGGCTGGATAATGCTTGAATAAACTTGTAACTGTTTTCTTTGTCTGGATATCTTCTTCGTATCAATATCGATATTTTCTTTGTAACCAATATTGATGTGGCTATACAGAGTGTCTCACGTAATTGGTTCAGTAGAATCTTTTTAGGTTACGCTATTCGTAGAGGCTTGAAATTTTGGTAACATGGGTTGTTCATTCCGATCTATTAATCTAAAATATTTTCAAGATCGCCACCACTTCCGGTCTACCGGAAGTAAACCTCAACTTCGTTATTTTAAATGGAATACTATAGTTTTTATTACACCATTCGATTATACCTAAGAAAATATGTTGACTTTGATAACAGTTATTGGTACCTAGCGTTTTTCGTTTTCGAGTTATTTTGATTTGAAGTGCTTTTTGGCAAATATCACCATGCTCTTTAAAAGCACATATCTCAGCAAACGTTAATTCAAAAACGTTTCTTATTGGTACAATAACTCGTCATATGTTGTCAAATAGATTGTCACTTGTTATATCAGTGTACCTTATACAGCGTGGTCAAAAAATTGAGTTACCGTTTCGCTGTATTCAATTGCGACAAAGTCGAAAATTTAAATGGAACGCCCCATATCTTTTTAGCCTATCAAAACGGGAATTTAATTCTCTACAAATTATCTATAAACATTGCTATACCTACTTATTATAGTTTTCTTTATTAAAGTTTTCTCTGGAAGCCGTTCGTGTTTTTATTAGAAGGCTATGACATTTTGACAGTTTAATTTATTTAAATTATCATTGGTATAATTTCTAGAATGATCTGCGATTGAATAAACTATAGTTTGTTAGCTTTTATTTGCCAAAAATAACCAGCAGAAGAAAGCATAAATGAAACAATGAAAAACAATAATATGGCGTAATATTCGATGTAACGATGGGCGAGATATTCCTAGGGAGTTCAGTTTATTTACTTACGGTGCTTTTTTTTTATTGAAGAATTTGGTAAAGCAATAAAATATGACAAAACATTTATTCTATTATCTTAAGCTGCTGGTGATAGAAATTTATGGTTTTTTGTTATTTTGATCTTTCCAAAACTAAGAAGCAGATCCTATCCAAAACTTTATTACATCCGCCAAGAATATAAGACGAATTTAAAATGTTGGCGTTGGAATAATTCGCCATGATATTCAAAGACATTAACAGAAGTAAGTGATGACACAACTAAGTAATGGCAACAATAACATAAATATGGATGAAAAGTTGTCAAAACTCCATAGCTTTCTAACATAAAAACAAGAAGCTTTCCAGCATTGCATGCGTCCATTATTTTCCAAATATGAGGTCAACTACAACAAATAGGCACAGGAAAGTATCTAAATAGTTTGTAGAGAATTAAATTCCCATAAGTTGCTTTTATAATTTTAAGTTTTTCATTCTTTTATCTTATTGATTTTAATTTTTCTCATTAAATTGTTTTTCATTGTTTCATTTATTCGGTTTTCTTTTGGTCATTTTTGGTAAATAATAGCTAGCAATCTAAAATCACAGTTCAGTGTAAAAATAATACTAATAATAATTTAAATAAATTAAACAAAAAACTGTCACAATGTCATGGCCTTCTAACAAAAACACAAACGGTTTCTAGCATTTTACGTATGATTTTGATAAATTCCTCAATAGCAAGAAAACTATAATAAATAGATATAGGAATATTTATAGATAATTTGTAGAGAATTAAATTCCCTTTCTGATAGGGTATGAAAATATGTGGCGTTCTATTTAAATTTTTCGACTTTTACGCAATTGAATACAGAGAAACGGTAACTCAATTTTTGACCAGCCTGTATAAGATATACTGATACAACAAATGACAATCTATTTAACAGCATATGAAGAGTTATCGTCCTAATGCAAAACGTTTTTGAATTAACGTTGGCTGAGATATGGGCTTGTAAAGAGCATGGTGATATTTGACATAAAACACTTAAAAACAAAATAACTCGAAAACAGAAAATGGTAGGTACCAATAACTGTTACCAAAGTCAACATATTTTCTTACGTATAATTGAGTGAGAATGGTGTAATAAAAACTATAGCAGTCCATTTAAAATAACGAAGTTGAGGTCTACTTCCGGTAGACCGGAAGTGGTGGCCATCTTGAAAATATTTTAGATTAATAAATCGGAATGAACAACCCATGTTACCAAAATTTCAAGCCTCTACGAATAGTGGAACCTAAAAAAGTTCTAATAAACCAGTTACTTGAGACACCTGTATATCGATATTGCACTGATGTGAGTATTAGCTATTCGATACGCGTTGTTGTATCGATATATCGATACTTTAATCCACCCATATCTATGAGCCTATCGGTCCCTGAACTACTAGTTATTGAAATATACGAATTTGAACAATGTTGATTATACAGGATGACACAAAAGTCTGGAATTATTTTAGTTAGTATTGTATCAAAAATATGCGAACTAAAGCAGATAGAAAAAAAAGTAAATTGATTTTCAACAGTTTATTTAACGCATTCTTATAAAATAAACATAAAATTACATAAATTCATTAGCTATCACAAATGAATAGAAAAAAATCAAAAACAGTACAAAAATTCGAAACAAGCCAAACTAGGACAATGATCAACTAAGTGCTAAATTAAGGCAGCCATGAGTAAAAATTGTAGTTAACTTCATGTTGAAGTTTTGACAGTTGACAAGGGGAATTCCCTAACAAACAGTTTTGTATTATTCGCGCGATAATTGAGTTTTATATTTGAAATGTCTAGACAAAGAGGACAAACAACTATTGAACTTAGAAAATTAGTTCTTAAACATTTCCAGGAAAATCGGTACGGGAAATAGCAAAAATTACCGACAGAAGCCATTCTACGGTGCACGACATAATAAAGCGCTTCAGAAGTCACAATCGGGTAGCAAACTAACAAAAAAGCGCTCACAATAAAAATTTTACTGAATTGGATGAACGGTATTTAATAAGAAAAATGAAAGCAAATCCGTTTCTTAGTACACCAAAGTTGGCTGTTATTGCTGAGAAAGAATTAGGAAAAAAAGCTAGTGCGTCAACAATTAGAAACATGCTACATAATGCTAATTTACATGGTAGAAAGGCGAGAAGAAAACCGTTCATTAGTAAAAAGAATCAAAATACCAGATTAAGGTTTGCAAAAGAGTACGAAAATAAAGATTTTTCTTTTTGGAAAACCGTTTTATTTACTGATGAAAGTAAATACAATATATTTGGGTCAGATGGTAAACCATATGTATGGAGAAGAAAAAACGAAGAGATGCATTTAAAAAATTTAAAACCAACAGTAAAATATGGTGGTGGATCAGTGATGGTGTGGGGATCATTTTCAGCTGCTGGACCAGGTTGTTTGCATTTTATTGACGGAATAATGGACCAGCATGCATATTTAGACATCTTAAAAACCAATTTACCTCGTAGCGTGGATAAACTATCTCTTGGATGCGACTGGCGATTCTATCAAGACAACGATCCGAAACACAAAGCGTACAAAGTACGTTCTTGGCTCATATATAATTGTCCTCATGTAATGGAAACGCCACCCCAAAGTCCAGATATCAATCCCATTGAAAATTTATGGAATTATTTGGACACTAAGGTTCGGGAACATCAGGTTTCTAGCAAAACTCAATTGAAGACCGCCTTGTTAGAAGAATGGGAGAAAATTCCACCAAGTTTTTGCGAAAAATTGGTAAATTGAATGCCTAACCGTCTTAAAATGGTCATAAAAAACAAAGGCCTCCATACTAAATATTAATTATTAAAAACATAAATTAGTTTTATAGCCTAATTGTTGTAGTGTTTTCGTTTATTTTTATATATTTTTTTATTATAGTGAATAAATGTTTCTGTTTCGTCTTTGTCTTTTGAATAAGCAATTAATAAATTATTGAAAATCAATTTACTTTTTCCTCCAGCTGCTTTAGTTTGAATATTTTTTAGTAAGAAACTATTATCACTCCAGTGTCCGAGTTTGGCTTGGAGCCACTGTAAGTATACAGGGTGTCTCACGTAACTGGTTCATTAGAACTTTTTTGGGTTACACTATTCGTAGAGGCTTGAGATTTTGGTATCACGGGTTGTTCATTCCGATCTATTAATCTAAAATATTTTCAAGATGGCCTCCACTTTCGGTCTACCGGAAGTAGACCTCAACTTCGTTATTTTAAATGGAATGCTATAGTTTTTATTACACCATTCAATTACACGTAAGAAAATATGTTGACTTTGATAACAGTTGTTGGTACCTACCGTTTTTTGTTTTCGAGTTATTTTGATTTTAAGTGTTTTTTGGCAAATATCACCATGCTCTTTACAAGCCTATATCTCAGCCAACGTTAATTCAAAAATGTTTTGCATTGGTACAATAACTCGTTATATGCTGTTAAATAGACTGTCACTTGTTATATCAATGTACCTTATACAGCGTGGTCAAAAATTGAATTACCATTTCGCTGTATTCAATTGCGAGAAAGTCGAAAATATTAAATGGAACGCACTATATCCTTTTAGCCTATCTAAACGCGAATTTAATTCTCTACAAATTATCTATAAATATTGCTATACCTATTTATTATAGTTTTCTTCATATTGAGTATTTTATCAAAATCCTACACAAAATGAAGCCGGTCGTGTTTTTATTAGAAGGCTATGATATTTTGACAGTTTATTGTTTAATTTATTTAAATTATCATTGGTATTATTTCTAGAATGATCTGCGATTGAATAAACTTGAGTTTGTTAGCTTTTATTTGCCAAAAATAACCAGCAGAAGAACGCATAAATGAAACAATGAAAAACAATGATATGGCGTAATATTCGACGTAATGATGCGCGAGATGTTCCTAGAGAGTTCAGTTTATTTATTTACGGTGCTTTTTTGTAAAATATTATTCATCTAAATCGACCGAACCACCTCTTACCGAAGAATTTGGTAAAGCAATAAAATATGACAAAACATTTATTCTATTATCTTAAGCTGCTGGTTATAGAAATTTATGTTTTCTTGTTATTTTGATCTTTCCAAAACTAAGAGATACATAACTTATCCTATCCAAAACTTTATTACACCCGCCATGAATATAAGACGAATTTAAAATGTTGGCGTGGGAATAATTCGCCATGATATTCAAAGACATTAACAGCAGTAAGTGATGACACAACTAAGTAATGATAACAATAACATAAATATGGTTGAAAAGAATCCAAACATTGAAAAAACATTGAAAAAAAAAACAACAAAATCAACAAACATTGAAATCCAACATTGCATGCGTCCATTAATTTCCAAATATGAGGGCAACTACAACAATTAGGCGCAGGAATGTATCTAAATAGTTTGTAGAGAATTAAATTCCCATAATTTATTTTTGTAATTTTCAGTTTTTCATTCTTTTATGTTATTGATTTTAATTTTTATCATTAAATTGTTGTTTTTCATTGTTTCATTTATTCGGTTTTCTTTTGGTTATTTTTGGTAAATTACAGCTAGCAATCTAAAGTTTATTCAATCACAGTTCATTGTAGAAATAATACTAATAATAATTTAAATAAGTTAAACAAAAAACTGTCAAAATGTCATGGCCTTCTAACAAAAACACAGACGGTTTCTAGCATTTTACCTATGATTGTGATAAATTCCTCAATAGCAAGAAAACTATAATAAATAGATATAGGAATATTTATAGATAATTTGTAGAGAATTAAATTCCCTTTCTGATAGGGTATGAAAATATGTGGCGTTCTATTTAAATTTTTCGACTTTTACGCAATTGAATACAGAGAAACGGTAACTCAATTTTTGACCAGCCTGTAAGATATACTGATATAACAAATGACTATCTATTTAGCAGCATATGAAGAGTTATCGCACCACTGCAAAACGTTTTTGAGTTAACGTTGGCTGAGATATGGGCTTGTCTACTTCCGGTAGACCGGAAGTGGCGGCCATCTTGAAAGTATTTTAGATTAATAGATCGGAATGAACAACCCATGTTACCAAAATTTCAAGCCTCTACGAATAGTGGAACCTAAAAAAGTTCTAATGAACCAGTTACGTGAGACACCCTGTATTATGATGCATATTTTGTATAAGTTTGATTGTATTGTTTATAGTTTTGTTGCCATGGTAACAATTTTTTTTCTTGTATTTTTGATAGACCATATTTTTCTCTATGTGTTGAGCATGATATACACTCAGCAGCAGAAGTCTGCGTACAAAAAACTTGTAATACTTTAATTGAAAAAATAAGAGTCATAATCTAATGTAATAAACTTGATTTTTTTCTATTTTGTATATTAACTACATATAATTCTATTAACAAAATATGCTTCAACAAAACAGAAACAGTAGTTACAGAAAAAAATCAAAACTAAAAATTCTACAAATAACGGGTATGCAAAAATCTGCGTACAAGTCAGGACAGTATTTATAAAAAATTCATAAATGAGATCATTGTTTCTATATTAATATGAGGTCGGATAACCTTTACGTTTAATGACCTCCCTTAAACGTTTAGGCGTGGAGTGCACTAATTTCTTCATTACTTCCGAACTGATTTTGGCCCATTTCTCAATCATAACATTTTTTAACGTTTCCTTCGACGTTATGTTGTGTTGCCGAATCCTGGGTTCCAGTAAATCCCAGAGGTGTTCGATGGGATTCAAGTCCGGCGATTGTGGAGGTGTTTTAAGTTGCTTTGGGGTATTGTATAGTAGCCAAAGCTTAGTGTTGTGGGCGCAATGTTTGGGGTCATTATCTTGTTGAAAAAAGTATTCGGGCCCCAAGCCCAAGTTTTCGATGCTAGGCTTCAAATTTTCTTTTAAAATGTCTATATACATTTTATGGTCCATTGTCGATGTAATGAAAACCAACCTTCCCACCCCTTTGGTGCACATACACCCCCAAACCATAACTCCACCACCTCCGTGTTTTACAGTCGCTTTCAAATTTTCGGGATTAAGGGCAGTATTAGGTTTTCTCCATACAAGTTGTTTACCCTTAATGCCGAAAATGCAAAATTTGCTCTCATCTGTAAAGAGAACTTTCTCCCAGAATTCAATGGGCTTGTCTAAGAGTTTTTTTGCAAAGGCGATCCGCTTCTGACGATTGACCTCTTACAGAAATGGCTTTTTTCGTGCAACGCGGCTGTGATAGTTAGCTTTTTTTAACGTCCTTCTCACCGTATCTTTGCTGATAGTTTTATGAAATTCTTCTTGTACATTTTCTACTATTTTTTTTTGCCGTCAGCCTAGGTTCTTTTCTAACCTGCTGTACAATTTTTCGCTTCTCTCGGTTTGTTAAAAGGGGTGGTGTACCAGATCGCGGACGTGAGAGGTAATCTTCAGTGTCTTTATAATTATTAATTACTCTTTGAATGGAAGAGTGTGACCTGCCGACAGTTTCTCCTATTTTTCGAAAAGATTTTCCCTCTTTCCATAACTTTACAATAATTTTTCTCTCTCCCAATTCAATTTCCTTTCCAGTCCCAGTCCATTCTAACTTTTAGCTTCTAAGCCTCTGCTAATATAATTGACACCGATTATCTTTTATTTAAATCGGAAAGCGTACATCGCCAACTACGTATTTAAGTAAATAAGTATATTTTGGAGAAGGCGTCTTTATTTGTACGCAGATTTTTGCATACGCATTATTTGGAGAATTTTTAATTTTAATTTTTTTTGTAACTAATATTTCTGTTTTATTGATGCATATTTTGTTAATAGAATTATATGTAGTTAATACACAAAATAAAAAAAATTGAAGTTTATCACATTAGATCATGACCCTTATTTTTTCAGTTAAAGTGTTAGAAGTTTTTTGTACGCAGACTTCTGCTGCTAAGTGTATGTGTTATAATAAACTTAAAAACTTTTATAGGAAAGATTTTTTGTTAAAAACAAAAATAGCGAAGTTATTTGCTATATTTCAGACTTTTGTGTCACCTGTATAATCCATTTACTCCATTCATTATTATAAAAATTGTAATTTCTGTACTTCATTACATCATCATTATTACAAAATTTGGCGTTTAAATAAAATTACACATCCAACATTTTCAAAACAGTTACATTGCAAAACATAAATGGTGTTGTATAAAATCTTTACTGTACAACATATTTAAACTTATTAATTTAAACATATTTAATTCTTTAAAATGAATACTTGTCGCCATTTCATAGGTGAATCAATTAGCAATTCATCCGTTTTATTTTATAATCATGCACTTGTAACGTCTGTTAACCTAATTTACCATTTTGAAGTGATTTTAAAGAATTTATAAACATTATTATTTCTAAACTGAAATATTTAACAGTATTCCTAGAACATTTCCTTACATATTAATTACTAAAGGACAGCCTTTAGTAATTAATTTTTCTCAATCACCTTCTAGCATGTTAATTTTCATCAGTTTACATTCAAAATTCATCAATTTCCAAGGAATAGATTAACAACAAACTCTGAGGCAACACTGCATGAATTACTTACTCTCTCCTGTTTCTGAACAATCATCATCCAAATCAATCATTCCTTGGAAACAATCCTCCGACTTTAAACTATCAGAGTTGCTATCCAAGCTAGAAACATCACTGTCCTGGCCAATATCAGTATGAACCACTTTGATTCTTCGCAATTTATTGCTTCTTCTGCCATGAGCCAAAAAGTTTAAATTTCCTATAACATAACCAGAAAAAAATCAAATTAGTATTTATAATTAAAAATTTACCTTCTTTTTCATTCATAGTTAAAGAAACATTTTGAAAATTTGAACTTAAATGTGCCTCATAGATAGACTTATCATTTTCGGTATCACTTATATCGCCAGGACACACTTCTATTGGCATATCAATCATTATCTTTTTTAATTCAGATGGACTGGATGGAAATTCTTAAAATTGAAAGTTTAAAATCAAATTATTATGCTAAAAGAATTAGTTACCTGCTAAATTATCATCATACTCCAAGCTGTTTTCATCTTCACCATCAAGTAGATCGTTAGCGGAGCTATGAGCTTGAGGACGAAACTTTTGATGTGAATTTCTCTTAGCTTTTTCTGGTATTAAATCAGGATAATCAGGAGACACAGGAGAAGTACAGAAATTCATAAGTGGGTGAGAATAAGTTGCATTCTGTGTGGATGTATAATTTCTTGATGGTTTGATGGTGTTTGCCATGATAGTATTACCTAATTGTTCGGTGTTTTCTTTAAGTCTCAACACTTTTCTTTCCGGATTTTTTATACCTTCCACAAAGCTGTCTGAGCGTTCAGACACGTCCATATCTTTATGTTCTTGAATATCTTTTCTACTATAAAAACTAATTAAGTTTATTTACGAATAACCGTTTTCTAAAAATAACTCACTTCATTCTTTACAGGATTAAATCCAGTTCGATAAATTTCTTATTGACATTTTTTATGGAAGAAATGAGCCATTTTCAAATAGAGTACACATCAATGACAACTACAGTAACAAATGTTGCCAACTATCACAATTAAAAAGATTTTTAAAACATTTTCGCGGCAAAATCAAATAATGCTTTTATAAATTCTTTTTCTACGTAATACTTATTATACGTTGAAGATAAATATTTATTGTTTTGAAAGAAAATATTGATAAATATTGTTAATTTGTAAAAAACAAGCATAAAATTAACCAACATTTAAAACAAAAAATTACTAAACCTAACCTATTTGTAAGAGTTATCAGAAAATTCATAGTAGTGACAAATTTTCCTTTTATACATCAGAAAAGGGCGATGCCTAGTATTGAGCCAGCAAAATCAGACATGGAAAAGTGTACTCAAAATGAGCAAGATTATGTGGCTGTTCAAAACGTGCGAGAACTCACTCAAACGGATAGGTTAAATAAACGTCTTCTAGAAACGTTCTTACAAAGAGTTAACGAAAACGGGTTTCAAGTTCACATCGACAACGACGAGAAAGAAGAAAATCAAAACAATTAGTATAATTATATAAATCGCGTTTAAATTGTATGTAACATTGTTTAACAATAAGTATTATAACACAAAAGTGACTAAATAAAGGCGGGAAAAACGTTTACATTGCTTATTACTAAAATCCACTAAAAATGTCTTCTGACGAACACAGCATTCATTCTGAAGATGAACAAGAAGTTGATTCAAATAGGCCAGCACAAGATGATCATGAAGGTGAAGAAGAAAACAAAGAAAATGATGATGAAGCAGCCGAAAAAAGGGTTGTTAAACCTAAACGCATCATTAAAAACCCAAGACCCAAATTAAATGTTGAGGTATTAAGGGGGCCAAAGGGATTAAGCTGTTTAGAAAAATGTTTTGAAAATGTGAAACTTAAAGGAACTCATGGTCACGAAGCTGAAGATTTGAGAGTCATTATGAAAACTTACGAGTATTGGTGTCATAGATTATTTCCTAAATACCCATTTGATGATTGTCTGAGTAAACTTGAAAACTTAGGGACTAAAAATAACATGAAAGTAAGAATTATTAAAATTTTGAATGAATCGTTTTACAATCATTTTATTTTTTAGGTTTATTTGAAAAGAATTCGTTTGGGAATGGACGATTTTGGTGTCTCAAAACCCGAATTAAGCGATGAAGATGATAATGATGAGACCAATAAGAGGAACGTAAATTCTGAATTTGATTTATTGCAAATTGAAGTTAATCAACGGCGAAACGCTACAGCTAATTCACAAGAGTTAACGGAAGAACAGTTAGAGAGAATTAGACTTAATAAAGAGAAAGCTGAACATATTAGAAAGGAAAAATTAAGGCTTATGAAAGAAAAAGCTGAGATGTGTATTACAAGTCTTAATACTGAAGAAGAAGAAGAAAGTATTCATAAACTAGATGATGCTGAAAAAGTAGGTGAATGTAGTTATATTGGAAGAAATAGTGAAGATCAACAACCAGGATTTGAAATACAGAAAAATTATGGTAATGAAGAATTAAATGAGAATGAGACCAATGCTTCAATGGAATGTGAATGATTTATTGTAGGGTTTATACTTTGTGGAATAAATATAATTACATATAAAAATTTGTGAGTTTTCTTAATGTTGATGGTCAAACTTTTATAATTCTTCTTTTACCCATTTATTTATTTATTTACAATAATTGGGCACAGTAAATACCCAATAAATACCATGCGTAAATTTAAATGCGAAAAAAAGATTAGTATAATTTCACAATTTACAATACTGACAGTAGATAATCTATTTCAGGCATGAGTAGAATAACTATTACCTCAGGACTTGTCATGGACTGTCACCTAACATTGGAGAAGACCGCAGCACATAACTGTGTTTCACTTCAATGGATAAAAGAACACTCGATCTGTTCAGGTAATAAGCACGCTGATAGGCTTGCCAAGAGAGCTGCCAAGCGAGCTATCTGTTCACCTGAACCGTTAATCGCTCCGTCCCTATCAACTCAAATTGAGCTTATTAAAGATTTCAAGCACAGGAAATTCACAGACTGGTGAGATAGGACAAAGGGCTGCTATCTGTCTAAAGAACTGTTGAGTTATCCTTCAGCAAAGACAACCTTGTCTTTAGTAAGACTCGGTAGAAGCGCTCTACGTATTTTAACGGGACTCATCACGGGTCACTGTAAGGTAAACAAGCATCTCTACAACCTTAAGCTTCCTACTAGTCCCCTCTGTCGCTTTTGTCAAGAGAGCGAGGACACTGTTCGACACTTCTTGTGTGAATGCCCCACTCTACAAGACCTCAGAATGAGAGACTTTGGAGAGGAATGGCTGAGCACGGATGGCATCAGGAACACACCTCTGAGTTGTATCCTAACCTTCGGAAATTCCTTAGACTGGTTGATGTAGCCGGAGAGAGTGTAGGAGGATGGGAAATATAATGGGATCTATTGAGATCTGATTTGGCTTATAAACGGTTTTAAACTTTTCAAGGAGATAATCCTGTATCGGTTTTATTATATGAAGTCTGGTGGAGTTCTCATTTAAAAGTTAGTTGTCATTAAAATGCCAAAACTTTAAAATTTACATAAATCTATCCCTACTCATTAGTGGACGATTTTGGTGTCTCAAAACCCGAATTAAACGATGAAGATGATAATGATGAGACCAATAAGAGAAACGTTAATTCTGAATTTGATTTATTACAAATTGAAGTTAATCAAAGGCGAAACGCTACAGCTAATTCACAAGAGTTAACGGAAGAACAGTTAGAGAGAATTAGACTTAATAAAGAGAAAGCTGAACATATTAGAAAGGAAAAATTAAGGCTTATGAAAGAAAAAGCTGAGATGTGTATTACAAGTCTTAATACTGAAGAAGAAGAAGAAAGTATTCATAAACTAGATGATGCTGAAAAAGTAGGTGAATGTAGTTATATTGGAAGAAATAGTGAAGATCAACAACCAGGGTTTGAAATACAGAAAAATTATAGTAATGAAGAATTCAATGAGATTGAGACCAATGCTTCAGTGGAATGTGAATTATTTATTGTAGGGTTTATACTTTGTGAAATAAATATAATTAGAAATAAGAATTTTCTTGTTAGTTCTAAATTCTCCCAACTTATTATGAATTTTTTTAATGTTTATGGTCAAACTTTTATAATTCTTCTTTTACCCTTTTATTTATTTATTTACAATAATTGAGCACAGCACAGGACAAACCTAATAAAAACCGTGCCACAGATAACTTAACAGAAACCATAATTAACAGTTATAAAAAACAGAAAATTAAATTTAAATGCGAAAAAAATACTAGTTTATTTTCACAATTTATACTGACAGTAGAGAATCCATTTCAGCCATGAGTAGAATAACTATTACCTCAGGACTTGTCATGGACTGTCACCTAACATTGGAGAAGGCCGCAGCACATAACTGTGTTTCACTACAATGGATAAAAGGACACTCGATCTGTTCAGGTAATAAGCACGCTGATAGGCTTGCCAAAAGAGCTGCCAAGCGAGCTATCTGTTCACCTGAACCGTTAATCGCTCCGTCCCTATCAACTCAAATTGAGCTTATTAAAGATTTCAAGCACAGGAAATTCACAGACTGGTGAGATAGGACAAAGGGCTGCTATCTGTCTGAAGAACTGTTGTGTTATCCTTCAGCAAAGACAACCTTGTCTTTAATAAGACTCAGTAGAAGCGCCCTACGTATTTTAACTGGACTCATCACGGGTCACTGTAAGGTAAACAAGCATCTCTACAACCTTAAGCTTCCTACTAGTCCCCTCTGTCGCTTTTGTCAAGAGAGCGAGGAGACTGTTCGACACATCTTGTGTGAATGCCCCCACTCTACAAGACCTCAGAATGAGAGACTTTGGAGAGGAATGGCTGAGCACGGATGGCATCAGGAACACACCTCTGAGTTGTATCCTAACCTTCGGAAATTCCTTAGACTTGTTGATGTAGCCGGAGAGAGTGTAGGAGGATGGGAAATATAATGGGATCTATTGAGATTTGTTGATTTGGCTTATAAACGGTTTTAAACTTTTCAAGGAGATAATCCTGTATCGGTTTTATTATATGAAGTCTGGTGGAGTTCTCATTTAAAAGTTAGTTGTCATTAAAATGCCAAAACTTTAAAATTTACATAAATCTGTCCCTACTCATTAGTGGACGATTTTGGTGTCTCAAAACCCGAATTAAGCGATGAAGATGATAATGATGAGACCAATAAGAGAAACGTTAATTCTGAATTTGATTTATTACAAATTGAAGTTAATCAAAGGCGAAACGCTACAGCTAATTCACAAGAGTTAACGGAAGAACAGTTAGAGAGAATTAGACTTAATAAAGAGAAAGCTGAACATATTAGAAAGGAAAAATTAAGGCTTATGAAAGAAAAAGCTGAGATGTGTATTACAAGTCTTAATACTGAAGAAGAAGAAGAAAGTATTCATAAACTAGATGATGCTGAAAAAGTAGGTGAATGTAGTTATATTGGAAGAAATAGTGAAGATCAACAACCAGGATTTGAAATACAGACAAATTATGGTAATGAAGAATTAAATGAGAATGAGACCAATGCTTCAATGGAATGTGAATAATTTATTGTAGGGTTTATACTTTGTGAAATAAATATAATTAGAAATAAAAATTTGCTTGTTAGTTCTAAATTCTCCCAACTTATTATGAATTTTTTAAATGTTTATGGTCAAACTTTTATAATTCTTCTTTTACCCTTTTGTTTATTTATTTACAATAATTGGGCACAGTACAGGCCAAACCCAATAAAAACCGTGCCACAGATAACTTAACAGAAACCATAATTAACAGTTATAAAAAACAGAAAATTAAATTTAAATGCGAAAAAAATACTAGTTGAATTTCACAATTTATACTGACAGTAGAGAATCCATTCCAGCCATGAGTGGAATAACTATTACCTCAGGACTTGTCTTGGACTGTCACCTAACATTCGAGAAGGTCGCAGCACACAACTGTGTTTCACTTCAATGGATAAAAGAACACTCGATCTATTCAGGTAATAAGCACGCTGATAGGCATGCCAAAAGAGCTGCCAAGCGAGCTATCTGTTCACCTGAACCGTTAATCGCTCCATCCGTATCAACTCAAATTGAGCTTATTAAAGATTTCAAGCACAGGAAATTCACAGACTGGTGAGATAGGACAAAGGGCTGCTATCTGTCTGAAGAACTGTTGTGTTATCCTTCAGCAAAGACAACCTTGTCTTTAATAAGACTCAGTAGAAGCGCCCTACGTATTTTAACTGGACTCATCACGGGTCACTGTAAGGTAAACAAGCATCTCTACAACCTTAAGCTTCCTACTAGTCCCCTCTGTCGCTTTTGTCAAGAGAGCGAGGAGACTGTTCGACACATCTTGTGTGAATGCCCCACTCTACAAGACCTCAGAATGAGAGACTTTGGAGAGAAATGGCTGAGCACGGATGGCATCAGGAACACACTTCTGAGTTGTCTCCTTCGGAAATTCCTTAGACTGGTTGATGTAGCCGGAGAGAGTGTAGGAGGATGTACAAGGGGCCCGTTGGGGCCTAGGTGCTGTATGCTTTAGCGTACCCTCCTCTTTCCTACATACACATACATAAAGACTAGTTTAAATAACTAAATATAAATAATGAAACAAGGACCCTAATTTAAATAATACACCAAAAACTAACGAAAAACTAAAAGAATAAATAAAAGCAAACTGTAATTATACTCTTCAAAACGTGAGGAGTACAATCAATCGGCGTAACAGAATCTTAACGGATAGGTCGAATGCTGCTCTGTCTTTTCTAGTTTCCGGGAATTTTTCATGGGAATTAAATAAACAAGAAATATATGGATTTAAAGCATTGTAGCTACAATAAAATTTTATTAAATCAAATATATTTCTTATAATATTTTATAACAGTATTTATTAAAGCATTTAGTATTTTTAAGCCTGTGATATGCTGTAAACCATTCATCTATATGCAGTGGAACCTGACAAAATTGACAAACATATCTAGTTCTGCTCCTTTTTCCATGCGAGCTGCAGACTTTGCATAATTTTTGGGGATATTGTTTCTTCCCTGTTTCCACAAATTGTGTAAGGATGTGCTGCTTCATGTTTCCTGACAATCTACCTTCTGGATCCACTCTTGGAATTCTTCTGGTTGGTTGAACATTAGTACCAGTTTCTTCAGAATCAGAATCATTTATTTGCTGCTCAGTAATCCAGATCCTTGCGACTTCTTTCAAAAAAGTATTGTACTTATACGTTTGTTTGTTTAATTTCTTATAGGTTACTAAGGAATTAAAGAGAGCGCAATTAAATAAAAACAAAACCGTTCTCTTCGTCCATTTTCTAATTTTCCTCATAATACCGCAGTATGAGAGGTACTGGTCGGCCCTTTCTACACCTTTCATTTGTTTGTTATAGTCGTTAAAGCAATTTGGTTTAATAACATCTCTTCCATCTCTAGTCTTTTTATCAACAACTATCATGCTGGCACTTATCTTTCTATATTTGTAATAAAATATCCCCTTTTCGCCGGTATATAGTTTCACCTTTTTTAAAATTTTGCTTTTTCTCTCAATTCTAAAGGAAGGCCTCGATTTTGCCGAATAGTTCCACAAACTCTAACTTTCCTTGTAAGAAGATGTTCTTCTATATGTACGCTATTACAAAAGTTATCTTCGTATAGATGATGCCAAATGTCTAAACAAGGATCTAATAAAGAAAATATGGTATTCTCAAGGGTTTGCCTTTCAGCTGAGTAAATTTGAAAGTTTTTGTTAGGTTTATTAGGATTATAAGTTTTAAAACTAAGTCTTCCTATCCATGAGATTACCCCTTCATCTATTGAGATCTGTTGATTTGGTTTACAAACGGTTTTAAACTTTTCAAGGAAATAATCCTGTATCGGTTTTATTTTATGAAGTCTGGTGGAGTTCTCATTTAAAAGTGAGTTATTGTTAAAATGAAAAAAACTGTAAAATTTGCATAAATCTATCCCTACTCATTACTGGACGATTTTGATGTTTCCAAACCCGAATTAAACGATGAAGATGATAACGATGAGATTCTTTTAATTTAATTTATTAAAATTGAAGTTATTCAAAGGCGAAACGCTACAGCTAATTCACAAGAGTTAACAGAAGAACAGTTAGAGAGAATTAGACTTAATAAAGCCAAAGCTGAACATATTAGAAAGAAAAAATTAAAGCTTATGAAAGAAAAAGCTGAGATGTGTATTACAAGTCTTAATACTGAAGAAGAAGAGTAAAGTATTCATAAACTAGATGATGCTGAAAAAGTAGGTGAATGTATTTATATTTGAAGAAATAGTGAAGATCAACAACTAGGATTTGAAATCCAAAAAAATTATAGTAATGAAGAATTAAATGAGAATGAGACCAATGGAATATGAATAATTTATTGTAGGGTTTATACTTTGTGGAATAAATATAATTACATATAAAAATTTACTCATTAGTTCTAAATTCCCCCACTTATAATGAGTTTTTTTAGCACATTCGCTGCCGATTACACATATAGGTGTATTATACAAAAGGTAATTCTAGCAATGAAAACATGGCATGGACTGAAGATGCATTTGTAAACAATATTCAATTTAAGGGAGCACAATCATTCTTCCCAAATATGCCGAGTCACGACCCTATCGACTATTTTCTACTGTTGTTTGATGAAGATCTAATAAATCTTATTATCGAAAAAACAAATAAGTATGCAGTCAATCTTCTTTCATCAGATAGAACACGTGCACAATCTCGTATTAGACAATGGACACATGTTACAGCAGACGAATTGAAAACATTTATTGGTTTGTTGCTACTGTCTGATACAGTTCAACTTCCGCGATTATCAGACTATTGAAAAAAACACTGGTTGTATAGAAGTTGCTTCTCCAACTATATGTCAAAAAATAGATTTTTACTGATAATGAGATGTTTGCATTTTTCATCTGGTGACTAAAATAACAAAGACCGTTTGGCAAGAATACAGCTCGTTATGGACAACTTCCATACTAAAATGCAATCTGTTTACAGCCCTGGAAAAGAAGTTTCATTGGACGAATCAATGGTGTTATGGAGAGGACGATTGGCTTTGCGTTAATATGTACAAAATAAGAAACAGAAGTACGGCGTGAAACTTTATATGTTGACGGAACCCAATGGACTGGTACAAAAGTTTACAATTTACCATGGCTCAACGGATGTGTTGGGTGGAGATGGACATACATCAAAGGTTGTTCAATACTTATTACAAGATAGACTGCATCAGGGACATTCTGTTTATATGGATCGATATTACAATAGCTACGAATTAGCCTCATACTTTCTCCAGAATAAAACATAATATAATGGAATCCTAAATATAAGAAGAAAAAACAACTCACGAGCCATCCAAGAAGCAAAACTAAAACCAGGGAATAACAAATCTTTATTCTATAATGGAGTGCACATTCGTAAATGGAGATCCAAACGCGACGTCCTGTATATAACGACTGAATATGGAAATAACATGGCTGAATCCAGAAATAAAAGAGGGCAAATAACACTAATGCTGATCAATACCTGACAGCATGATCAAATGCTGTCGAATTACCCCTGTGTTCGGAAAACGCTGCGCTGGTATAAAAAAATCTTTATTTATGTATTACAAATAAGTATAAAAATTCTTACATTCTGTACAAAAAAATATTCAGGAAATAGAAGTAAGAGTATTTATGTATTTATAATATTTATGTACGAATTACGAAAAATAGAGAAAACTACTGAAGAAGTATATCAATCACCTGATCAAACAACTAAGAAGATGAAAAGAGTAGTAAGAAAGGAGTGTAAAAAAAGAAAGGACTACAATGACAGAAAAATGACAGCGCCACGATCCTTCTATTAAAGGTACAGATAAGAGTTAGGTAAGAAATGAAGCTTTCTCAAAACCCAGAGAAAATATTCAAGTAGCGAAGTTCATTATGAGCCCTATACTTTGGAAGAACCTTTACGTTGTTTCTTCCAACTTCTCTTCCAACGCTCTCTAATTCTTTTGATTATATGCTGACATAAAGAGATCTAACAATAAGTAATAGATAAAGATATAGATCATGTTTCAATAAAGGCCGCTTGTTTTTGAAAAATTTGATAATGAAATCCAATAATTTGGTCTTAAAAGAAGACTTCAGATATACAGGTCTCTGAAATGCGTGTGCAAAGGAAGACCACACATACTCTGGCTCAAAATAAGTCAATTTAAGTTAACTTATCTTATATTGTTATAATTAAACCTAAGAACTCACATCTCAAAATTTGTTTAGATTGATTATCGCGTTTTCCAGTTATAAAGAATAAACAATTTTTTTTTTCAAAATTGCTTCAAAATTTAGATAATTAAATGTTCTACAGGATAGAATAGCTAACATTTTTGTTCATATATAATTATTTCTTGTTCCGGTGCGATTGAGTGAAAAGAAAATGGAAAAAATGCCAAAAAAATTGATTTTGTTGAGTTGTTTAAGGGTGTAGCAAAATAACGGAAAAACCGACTTATGCCGTCAATACTTCAAAATGTTCCTCTGGATGTCCACTTTTGTGTCCGTATAGTTACAGAAGTACACCATGCAAGATAACAAATATACTGAAAATAAACCGTTATTGTTTTTTAATTTACGATTTTCCACATTTTTCGGTATATCTCGAAAAAACTGAAGACAGATTTAGAATCAGCACAACATTCTACATTATAAAAAAAATATTACAGTCTTTGAGATTTTTCTTGTAACCTAGTGTAATTAATCTAGATACTGCTAACTATTTTATGAGTAGTGAGAAAGGAGTGTAAAGTTTGTAGAAGTAACAAAAAGAGGACTGCAATTATGTACATTTGTAATTCCAGTGAAGGTTCACCTGGTTTTTGCGTTGAATGCTTTTTATTTATCATAAGCAATAAATTATGGAACTTACACCTACAGATGTAATCGGCACTGGCAACGACATTTTCGTTAGAAGTGCCAGGTGCACCTATAGGTATTTTTGTAGTGAATAATAATAATCATAATTGTGTTAACAATTTAAATTATATCTATAAATATAATATTTTGTTTATAAATGGCTCACACAAGATTTTTTTTAAGCCGGCACCACAATTCTAACCCAAACTTACCTCGTGGCAGCTAATGTGTTTGTTTATGGTCAAACTTTATAATTCTTCGTTTACCATTTTCATTTATTTATTATAATAATATGTTTAAAAGACTAAATTCATTAAAGGTACTTTCTAAAATATAACAGATGTGAAGTAAAACACAAAATAACGTATAAGCACTTTATTAATTGATATATGAAAAAAAGGCACCTACTTCCGAATAAATTAACAATTAATATAAGTATAGTAGAAAAACAAACAATTTAAGCTTTTTGTCATTATCACAATCCGTTACCGAAACGTTTCCTTTTTTTCTTATTTACTCCACTATTAATTTTATAATCATTTCAATGGAAGATGGGAAGAGAGCAGTACAATAATTATAGACAATATCACTTTTTCTTTGAACACACTCCAATTACATTACATCTTTAAAACATCTTTTTTAAAGAGTAATTTAAAAAACATGAATTTAAAAAGGAATTAAACACATCTATTACAAACTATACAAAGATTCCATATAGTATATATAGATTTAAAAAGAAAAAGTGATTCTTTAGTAACAATTCTAAATTTAATACACTCAATGATGAGTAACGATCTTAAAAAAATTGACAGACTTAGATTTTTCTCTTTAGTTAACCACTTTAATAAATACAATTTGGGGTACTATCAAGTAAAAGAGGACACAAGAAAATTAATATGTTATTACGAAAATTTTATCATAATTTTTTCTTCGTCTTTCATGGATATCAGCACCTTACATCATGAATCCGCAACCACCGACTCCGTTTCCGTTTTCCACTCGGATTCGTCTCCCTCCGTTTCCATCGGCTCACTTATTTCAGTGACTTCTTCATCCTCAACGGGACGTCCAGAATCGTTTTCATCTTTTATACTCTTGTCCTGTTCATCTTCGGAACCCGACACGGAATTCTTCTCCGACTCGGAAGTATCAGTATCAGCGGGAGCTGGTAAAGCATTTAGTGAATAGGGAGGCAGTAATTCACTTTCTAATTTCGGAGCTACTGGGCGTTGTTTTCTTGCCGGGTTAAATGTAAAACAGTAACAACATTTGAATGAAAGATATTCAAATTCTTCTTTTAAAGCCATTCCTATTAAACATATTATTAGAAAGAACTACTTAAAGAAAAATTCTAATAAATATTGGATGGTTAAATGAAGTACATATAGATTCAGTTGATGATGACTTTTTACCTATAGCTGGTATTGATAGAAAAACTAATACTTTGAGTCAATAGAAAATTATGTTGCAACACAAAATGATAAACTTTTTTTAAATTGGTTATTCAAGAGTATGGCAAAATTAAAAACTTCTCCAAATTTTGATTTTTCAAACTGGGATTTTGTCTTAAAAAAAAATTTGAATTTGATAAAACTTTGTATGAAAGACGGTCTTTCTTTTCATTGACATTATTCCGTCTTAATTATTCCGTTTGCTAGTGGTAAAGATAACATATTCCTAGGTAAAAATGAAATTATTTCTTCCGCAAAAAATTGTAAAAATGAGAAGCATGAAAGCAGGAACTCTAGTTTCAGGATGCCTGAACATAAAAAATAATTACAAATGAAAGTACTAAAAAAAATAATATATAGAATGACAGGAAAAGCACAGCGCTATGATCCTTCTGTTAAAGATAGGGATAAGAATTAGGTAATAAATTAAACTTTCTCAAAACCCAGAGTAAGTATTCAAGCAGCGAAGTTCATTATCAGCCCTATAAGAAGAAGCTTCACGTCGTTTCTCAAACTGTGTTCTCCCTCCCTATGGTCTCAGAAGTATTTGAATCCATATGATTATAACTTATTATATGATTATAATTATAATTTATGAAGAGATCTAACAATAAGTAATAGTTGAATTTAAATAAAACTATGTTTTTTAGATGGATTTGTTTTTTATTCTTTGCTCTACCGGTTTCGAGTTTTTTTAACTCATCTTCTGGAGCTTGTCACGTCAAAATCAACAATTATTTGTAACTCACGTGTTTTTCAAATGATAATAAGTAATAGCACTACCATAGATGAAAATTTAGATCATCTTATTGAAAAGCCATTTTTTTAAAAATATTTGATAATGAAATCCAATTATTTTGTCTTAAAAGAAGATTTCAGATTGAAGTTTAAGAGAGAATCAGAAACACAGATGAAAACAGAGTATTCTTTGCAAAACCGCATTAATTCTATCAAACATTTGAGACATCGCAGTTGACTCTTCACCAAGTTTGATGAATTTTTTTGTGGTGAATCTATATTGAATATGTATCACTTTTACCACAGATTTTGATCCAATGCCCCTTTTAAGGGACCTAATTTATTTTTAGTTTCAACACGTTTAAAGTTCATTTTATATGTCGCAAGGAAAAATCGATTTTCAATGACTGCATATCGCCGAGCTTTGGTTCTCCTAGGATCGTCGAAAGTCCTAGGATCGACATTCAAAATCGACTTATTTTTTCAACTTATTACTTTTTTATGGTCTATATTCATTTTTGTAAATCAATAATAAAATTCAAACTTGTAGTTTATATAAAAAATACACAAAAATAGTGTGATCGTAAGATTGCACAAACGTGTTAAACGATTTTTCTTGATCTACTTCATGGCTGGCACTGGTTTTCTAACAAATCATTTTTAAAACAAAACTTTCGAAAATAAATAAAATATTAAAATGTGTTCCTTCGTATACGCATTTCTTACAAAAAAACTAACAGTACGACTTTTCATCCTTTATTTCGGAGGAAACAAATGATTATAAAAACTGCAATTTTGAATTTTATTAATGATTTATAAAAATGAATATAGACTATAAAAAAATCGTAAGTTGAAAAAATAAGTGGATCTTTTGCTTGCGACATATAAAATGAACTTGGAACGTGTTGAAACTTAAAAAATAAATTACGTCCCTTAGAAGAGGCATTGGATCAAAAGCTCTGGTAAAAGTGAAAGAATCAACTGCGATGTCCCCTTGTAAGTGCTATATGAAGCTAATAATGAAGTTTCCTTTGTTCAAGAAATCGGGTTATGACGGCATTAATATCCACTATAATATCTAATTATACCATAAATTGATATTAATTTTATGTAATTGCTCGTTTAACATGGAAATCAAGCGTTAATATCAGCATACACCATTTCCCATAATGACTTTAGTGATATTTTATATCTTTAGTAATTGATCCAGATAACTGCTAATTATTTTATGTATTATATTATCATGAGTATCAAGTGTACTCAAGATGTACATTTTGTTTCTTTCTGGTAAAGGTTACCTAGGAGTAACCTATGTAACAAAAAAACTTGTTCTTCTGGCAAAGACAAAATTGTAAGCACGAAAGCAGCGAGATAAAAGATTTAATGTATAAGATAGATTCTAGGCTACTGAAGAATTCGTGGAAAATCTTATGTGACTAGAAAACAAGGACTACTCCACTACTATCCTTGCCAGAGGTCAAGGCCCCTCACTTTAGAGATAGATATCTTCGAAATCGCTCGATGAAAAAAATTGCGATAAAATTTATTGTAATCAGTGAACATTTCTGTTTATCATGATGTTAATTTAGAATTTTTCGGATCTGCGATTTTTCATTTATCGTGAGTTAAGTGAAAAGAGTACCCGATTTTTGAGGGTGCTAGCAACATAGTGTACTTTGCGATTTTTTTTTCTCAAAAACTATTCGACGAAAAAATTTTCAATTTTAATTGGTGATAACGCGATGTGTTCTTAATGTGAGGCGTATTTTATTTTAAAGATATTCCATGTAGTTCCCGGTTTAATAACAACCAGTTATTTTGAAATCGAACGGGCGGATTTCAACGCGCTTTTCACCAAAATGTGTTCAATAATGTCGTTTGTCAAACACCGTTATCAATTTTTCAAAATTAGGCATCCCTAATTTTTTAATGAGCGATTTCATGGAATTATAAATTAAAGAGAAACAGAAATAAACTATACAGGGAGAGGGAGGTTTCGGCCAATCTGCATAGAGTTGAAGCTCTGTTCTGTATACGGCGCGCGTTTCAGACGGGACGTGCCGTCTTTACGTCTACGTAGATAGAACGTTTTTTAAAATCGTATATAAAATTATTTTGTTTCTCTTTACTTTATAAATCCATTAAATCGCTCGTAAAAAATTTGAGAGAGCTAACTTTCAAAAACTGATTACGGAATCCGGTAAACGACATTAATTGACACATTTTGATTAAAACCGCGATGAAATCCGTCCGGTCGTTTTCGAAATAACTGCATATTACTAAACCACGATTTACCCCGAGAAACTACGTGGAATATCGACAAAATAAAATATTACTCACATTAAGAACACTTCGGGTTATCACCAGCCCAAATTGAAATTTATTCGTCAAATAGCCTTTGAGAAAAAAATTGCAAAGTAATTCGAAAAAATTGGGTACTATTTTCAATTAACTCGCAATAAAAGAAAAACCTCAGAACCGAAAATTTCCAAATTAACATATGATGCACAGAAATGTTCATTGATTACAATAAACTTTACCGCAATTATTTTTGTCGAGAGGTTACGAAGATATCGAACTCTAAAGTGAAGGGCTCTGACTTTTGATACAGACTTTAGAGAGTAATGAGAAAATTGACCAAATTCATAGCACCACGATCCGTCTATTAAAGAAAGGGATAAAAAAGGTAAGACATGAAGCTTTCTCAGAATCCAGAGAATATATTCAAATAGTGAAGAATATGTACCTTAAACTTTGCAACAAGATTCAGACTGTCTGCTCAGTTGTATCCTTCCGTTTATATCTGAGATGATACAGATCTGAGTAATAGCACACCATAGATCTTTTAATACCTCTATGCAGAGAGCGTGAAATACTGTTTATGACTATCCCAACCTCATATACTTAAAGGAATCAACTTTTAGCGTCCCATAGTACCAAATTTCAGACATAAAGTACATTCCCCTCTTTCTACATTAACGTTCATTATAACCATGCTACTAAACATTATTTTAATTTCTCAAAAACTAATAGAGCTAGAAAGTTAAAATTTGTTACAGTTGTTGCTTTCTTATCCTAAAATAGAGTGCCATTGGCGTGTTTAAAAACGGGTCAAATCAAATACAGAATGCCTTTTGTTAAATCACCATTAAATGCGTAATTACGTATTTTTATGATTTTATTTCATGGCCCACCAATGAACAATAAACAATATAAAGTAAGTACTTTATTATTAAAAACAAAAGCTACTATAAAAACATTGCAAACAATTCGAATCTTTAGACCCATTTTAGCGATTTTTTCATAAATTGTTTTTAGGAGGTTTTATTAATCTACCTTCCAAAACTGGATATGTCCATGTAAAAGTAAGATTTTGTGCCGTGGTTGTTGGTTTGTTGAGTTTATGGCACATTTATCCAGCAAAGCAGTCTAACGCTTCTTTTGATTGATATTTTCCTGATTATCAATCAATAGCAAAGATAAATATGTTTTGCTTAAAAGAGTATTATCAACAATTTCCAATGAGTCTCCCTGTAGTCTAATGCAGGTGACATTGGTCTGGAAAAAGGTCACTTAAGATTAGATTTTTTTTAGTTTAGATCACTTTAATGCCCTGAGCAATTAGAAGAGTTTATTCACATGCCAGTTCACCTCGTTTAATTGAGAAATGCTCAGGAGTTAATTTTTCAAATCACAATTAACTACAAGATAGACACACACCATAATAAAGAGAGTGTTGTCTTTAGATGAGTAATCACTGAGGTTCTCATTTTTACTAGCCTTGCCCAAGGCTAGCTGACTTCTGGGGTGTCAGCTTGATCATCTTTTTCCATTAAAAATAGTTTGATGCGTTTCATACAATTCACCAGATGTAATACCTATGTACTTTTTGACATTGTTGAACTAACCGATTGCCCCAAGTCCTATTTCTGCAAAAGAAAATAAGCAAACCGATCTTCCCTTGGTCATTTCAGAATCCGCAATGGGATTTTTATATGCGGCTGTGATTAACATAGAACGCATTTTTTGGTATGTTCAGAAAATCTGGTTAATGGGGCTATGACGGCATAACCGGGATTGTTTGTGGCGAAGAAAATGCCTAATTCTTAGCCCCAGGTATGAACAAGAGTGGTTTTCTATTTTTTCTTCGGTTTTTATCATGAATCTTAACACATTGAAACACGTGTATCCTAATCCAAAGACAGTTGGGTTCTTTCTTTCCTGCATTTGCCCTTAAAAATAACTTAAATCAGTGTCTTCAGTCAATACGACGTCCTTGGTTAAGCTTGTTTTTGAACCGGCTATTCCTCGTCGAGTCCTCTCATTAATTCCTCACAAATTAGGGACTACACTTGGATCCTCACAGATATCAGTTTATTGTCGTTATACAATCATACTCTGTGTAATAAATGTTTGGGATGTATACATAATCAAACATTTCTCGTGTCAAGTAAGCATTAAGAAAAACCTTAGGAAAGATTATGCTTTTTTCAAATGACGCAGCTTTGTACTGTAAAACGAAAGAAATATGTGTCTCAAAAACTTCCTCATTCCAAGGGGTGCTAGTCAGAGCAATAATAAGAGTTTTGAGTTGACTCAAACGCAGAGCTACGATGTTGTCGGGCAATTCATTGGTGGCTCATCGTCTTACGGTAGAGACTCGGATCAAACACGAATTGGACGCTGCACCGTGGAGAACTCCCCAAATCTTATATGGGTCAGCATTCAAATCATTCAAACCAGTATCGTAAAGATGCAGCACATTAAATTGTTCGATAGAAGTATGTTACCACGCTACGTTATAACGCGTTTGCTGCTGTATATAGATGATGATATCAACAGCCCGAACACGTCGCGGCATTAATGACTGCACATCATTAATGTCAATGATCTCGAAACACGTGATAAACTGGGCCTGTTTATCTTAAACATTGCACTAATATTTTCCTTTATTCAAATTTTTCAACCCTCACTCTTTTAGTGAAGTCATGATATACTGATATACACATGATATAATCATGATACTAGGTATACCTGTACATAGTATCATGATTATAACTAAGGTCCGGATTTATATGCGATAAAAATTAGCAATATGTTATTTATATGCGGTTAAAATTAAAAGTGGTCGAAATATGCAGTAAAATATGTGGTAAAACAAAAAAAATATATAGACTTGCATGGACAAGAATGATGAAAATACAACATTGAACAATGAATACAGTTAATTTGTGTTCTGACGACCAAAACAAAAAAGAAAAAAGGGTCTACTAAAAAATAGTTACCGGAATTTGTAAAGCCGGGATTTTTAGCTTGACACATCCATGTGATTTTTTTCTTGGTCTTCAGGTTATGAACTAATTTTTAATATAATGTGATTAAAAATCACAAAATATCACACAAATATATGTGATTACACCAACGTATATGGACAATTAAATTTATATGCAGTAAAAAAATTTGAATATTAAGTTATATGCATATGGAGTCCGGATTTTTATGTGATTAACTATGTAATCACATAAAAATCCGGACTCCATTTATAACATCGGCCTGGTTTTTTAGGTCCTGAACGAACTGTATATTATGAGGATATACAAAGGATCCTAAGTGTTATGAAGGAATTCACCCTCACATAAAACAACATACCTACAACTGCTATAAGGATAATGACCCAGCTTTATGGCGGCAGTTGATAACATTTTTAGATACAAATTAATAATTTGTTGCATTATGCTATTGTCATACCTAATTATAGCAAAGATAGTAAATTTTATTGATTTTATTAATTTGGCATTAATATCGGCTTACCATTCCCATCATGACCTGGATGAATTTTAATTTCAATTTCTTTCAGAATTAACCTATATAACTTCTTTTTGAACATAGTTATACAAGACATCATCAACTAAATCATTGCTATAACATAATTACCATTATGACTAGAACATTGTTTGCATATTAAGGCATAGCGATTTGAGGGACCATCGCCAACTAAGTACTCAACCACTTTATCAAAAACAGATCGTTCTCTAGGCAGTATTGTTCTTGGTAACGATGCTATCGGATAACCACCAGCCCCAACAGGCACCAACGCTTGCGAGGTGGTACCATCAGGATTTTGTTGAACCATGGGGGTGTGTGTTATGGTGTTAACTCGTGGAGTTTGATAAATGGTTGCCATTGAAGCGGGTTTTGGTAGTTGAGGGTTTGGTGCAATTATACGTTGTCTCAAACCTACAGCTAAATAAATCCAATTAAAATTTTAATTGCGATTTTCAATTAAAAAGGTTTTAACCTGTGGAAGATGTTGGTGTTAAAGCATTTGATTTTAAAGGTGTTCTAGTTATTTCCAAAGAAGGCACTGTAGAATTTTTTCGAATTTGTTCAGGCGCATATTTTTCTAAAATGTTCTTGGCAACTTTATAAGTTTCTGTTTCCATGACCTTTTCAAGTATTTTCTTTTTCTCGGCGTTCAATTTTTTTAATTTATTCTGATTTTTGGTAATTCGACGATTGTAATAGAAAGTAAGTCCCATTTTTAAGAAAACAATCCTATACAACAAAAAAATTAATGTGCATGGTAATGTTATGGTAATGAATATGAGTTATTTACATAATTGGTGCCAATAATAAAGGGACAATGTACAATATACGATCATAAATCGTCGCTGGGAAAAAATAAAAGTAAAATAATAAAGCTGTGCCAAGGTAGACAATAATTGATGTGAAAAGGAATCCTCCGACAATCTTTCTTTGAGATTGCTCCGTATCTTTTCCATACGTTTCAATGCATTTTATCTCATCCTCCAGTTTCTCCAACATCTCCTCAGTACTCTTCTTTTTCTATAAAATTCACAAAGAACCACATCACAACTATCAAAATGACAGTTACACATTTTCCTCGAAAAATGCATGCATACATTCTCTCAAAACATTTTTAATCGTACCTTAAACTTCGTAATAATGATACCCATCTTGACCTGTTCGTCTACTTCTAATCAGACTATTAAATAGCAAAATCTCTCAGCATCTGGCTATCACTACTTGACTATCATTCACATAACCTCGAAATAATTCACTAATCCTAAAAGAAAACGATAGAAATATACGGAATCGCAATATATAAACGAAATATGCAAATGCGTACACTCACTGCACTCGAATATCGTTACGAATGTCTTAATTTCCATTTCATTTTACAATTGTGAATAACCAAAAAATTTCGAATGAGCTGTCAAGTTTATGTCGATAATGTAGATGATTAATTGAAAAGCGGGGAATTTAAAATTATTAATAATGTTTTGTAATTTATTATAAAAATAATAAAAAAAAATACTTTGTGATATAAAAAAAATAAAGAAAATGATTTGTTGCTTTTTAATGAAATAATGATTAAATTAATTTATTATATTAAATTGATTTATTATGAGAAGGTAATGTAGGAATCTTCATAATGTTTTTCAAAATTTGAATTTCAAAATATTTTTAAAAATATTCCTAAATTTAATTTCCTCGTAAAGCAATCAAAGATTATTTTGGTATATTTTTGAATTTTAGAATATTCTAAATTTATTACTGGCATTCGAGAAGGTTGTTGGTTTGTACTTGAACCTGGTCAACGGTGAGAACTAAAGTTAACTTTTAACACTTAAGTAATCAACGATGTGCGTGTGCCTGTTATTCTAGTCTATTTTATATGAATAAATACTGCACGTTCTGTTAATCATAAATATTTATAATATGAATTAATTTACATCATTAAACAACGGAGAGTTAAAGAATAGGAAACGAATTATTGTTATAAAAAAACCATTCTTGCAAAAGAAAATTAAATTTTGACAAAACCTATCTAATTACATTAAATAATAAGTGTTTACATTTAAATTATCGTTCTTTTATAGTGAGGGATAGTGTCTATAAATACCTACATAGTTGTTAAGACGTCAGAGATCCTAAAATATTTAAACGTCCTCGAGAAGATTACGTTTACTTTTACAGATTTTTTAAGATTAACTTTTCTCCTTTTCAATTATCAATATCCTAATCATTTTTTATTAAAAATATTTCAAATTTAGTTAATAAATGTACGTATTTTTTCAAAATTGTTCTATTCAAACCTTTAAAAGATAGATTCATCAACTCGTTTAATTTTTATTCGCTCGTTAGAGAGCTAAAAATAACCTAGAGCGGAATTCGTTAGTTGAATATCACCATATAAAAAAGAAACTATATTATAAATAACTATATTTAAAAGCGTTAACACGCCCATGTGACGTATCAAACTCTCCTCCTACAAAATATGTCCTTGCTCTACAATCACTCTGTGATAAATTCATTTTTGCATTAATTCCGAGATAAATTAATCAGATAAACGATTAAACAAACACAATAACGATGCGATTTATCTTTTTGTTTTAACCTTTTTTATGGGAATCCTTCCGAAGCGTTATATAATGTTATTATTAGTTGCGTTATCAAGTGTGATTCATTAGAATTTATGAACTAATTAGTAATTTTTTATTAATCGTTATCTTCGTATAATTCGTAAATAATCTTCATACTTATAGCTTTAATTAAAAAATAAAACCGAAATCTGGCTTACCAATGCTTATAATTAAGAAAATTAATATGTTATTTGTTTCTGTAGTTTTAAACTGAACTTGAATTAAAAGAATAAAAACAACAAAGTTAATTAGCGAGGATAAGGTTTTTGAATATGAATTTATTTCGTTATCTTTTGAAAGGAATTAGTAGATATGCTATATTTAATACTTTTTAGTGTAAAGGGAAGGTTAATTGTTTGATAAAAAGTACCTGGCATTTTTGTTTAATTAAATATAAAATTAAATGTAGCAAAATTCTCCTACTTATAACTCGATTAGAGTAATAATCCAAAATCCGTTGTATGTTAATTTAACATTTTAATAATAAGTTTAGAGGATTTCTACAAGATTTTTAAGATCAACGAAAATTCTTTCATTAAGATTTATTAATAACAGTCATTAAGATATCCTGATAAATCGATTTTTTGATATCTCAAAAACGAATTGAGATATTCAAGTTTAGGTGAGTTTAAAACTTGATATCTCAAAAACGAATTGAGATATTTAAGTATCGTTTTGATCTGAAGAAAGTACATACTTTCCTTTATAAATCACAAAATGCCTCATTAAGATGTCTTAAGAATTCGATTTTTCATTAAATTTTGGTTCAGTTCATAACTTGATATCTCAAAAATCAAATGAGATAATCAATTATCGTTTCGATCTAAAAAAACTACATACTTTCCTTTATAAATGAAAAAAAAATAATTAAGATATTTTAAGGATTCGATTTTTTATGATTTTTCAAAAATGATTAAGGAAATTGTTATTTTTATGAAATGCCACAACATTCAGTTCAAAACTTGATATCTCAAAAATGAATTGAGATACGCATGGTTTTGTTCTAAGGACTTACTAAGGAGGAAGTTATCTTAAGATATCGATTTTTTAAAAATAATTTAAAAAAAATTGTTATTTTTACGAAATTCTACAAATCTAGATTGAGTTTAAAACTTGATATCTCAAAACTGAATTGAGATATTCAGGCATGGTTTTATTATAAGAAAAGTACATAGTCTCCGTTATAAATGATAAAATACCTCATTACCATATCTTAAGAACTCGATTTTTTATGATTTTTCAAAAATGATTAAAAAAATTGTTATTTTTACAAAATTCTACAAATTTAGATTGAGTTTAAAACTTGATATGTCAAAACCGAATTATGATATTCAGGCATGGTTTTTTTATAAGAAAAGTACATACTTTCCGTTATAAATGATAAAATACCTCATTAACATATCTTAAGAATACGATTTTTCAAAAATGAGTAAGAAAACTGTTATTTTTATAAAATGTTACAAATTTAGGTTGAGTTCAAAACTTGGTAACACAAAAACGAATTAAGATATTCAAGTATTGCTTTGATCTGAAGAAAGTATATACACTCCTTTGTAAATCACAAAATTCTTCATTAAGATATATTAACAATTCGACTTTTTACAATTTTTCAAAAATAATTACGAAAATTGTGATTTTTATGAAACGGTACAAATTTAGATTCAGTTCAAAACTTAATATCTCAAAAGCGAATTGAGATACTCACGCATGGTTTTATTCCACTGAAAGTATAAACGATCCTTTATAAATCACAACAAAATTATCAGAATATTTTAAGAATTCGATCTTTCAAAAATGATTAAGTTATTTGTTATTTTTATGTAATACTACAAAAATAGGTTGAGTTTAAAGATTGATATCCCAAAAACGAATTGAAATATTCAGGCATGGTTTTGTTCTAAGAAAAGTGCACACATTCCTTTATAAATCATAAAATACCTCATTAAGGTAGTTTAAGAATTCAATTTTTGATGATTTTTCAAAAATGTTTAAAAAAATTGTTATTTTTACAAAATTCTACAAATTTAGATTGAGTTTAAAACTTGATATGTCCAAACCGAATTGTGATATTCAGGCATGGTTTTATTATAAGAAAAGTACATACTTTCGGTTATAAATGACAAAATACCTCATTAACATATCTTAAAAATACGATTTTTCAAGAATGAGTAAGAAAACTGTTATTTTTATAAAATCTTACAAATTTAGGTTGAGTTCAAAACTTGATAACACAAAAACGAATTGAGATATTCAAGTATTGCTTTGATCTGAAGAAAGTATATACACTCCTTTGTAAATCACAAAATTCTTCATTAAGATATATTAAGAATTCGATTTTTTACAATTTTTCAAAAATGATTTCGTAAATTGTGATTTTTATGAAACGCTACAAATTTAGACTCAGTTCAAAACTGAATATCTCAAAAGCGAATTGAGATACTCACGCATGGTTTTATTCCACTGAAAGTATAAACGATCCTTTATAAATCACAACAAAATTATCAGAATATTTTAAGAATTCGATTTTTCAAAAATGATTAAGGTATTTGTTATTTTTATGTAATACTACAAAAATAGGTTGAGTTTAAAGATTGATATCCCAAAAACGAATTGAAATATTCAGGCATGGTTTTGTTCTAAGAAAAGTGCACACATTCCTTTATAAATCACAAAATACCTCATTAAGGTAGTTTAAGAATTCAATTTTTGATGATTTTTCAAAAATGATTAAAAAAATTGTTATTTTTACAAAATTCTACAAATTTAGATTGAGTTTAAAACTTGATATGTCAAAACCGAATTGTGATATTCAGGCATGGTTTTATTATAAGAAAAGTATATACTTTCGGTTATAAATGACAAAATACCTCATTAACATATCTTAAAAATACGATTTTTCAAAAAAACATTAAAGAAATTGTTGTTTTTATGAAATGCCATAAATTTTGGTTCAGTTCATAACTTGATATCTCAAAAATCAAATGAGATAATCAAGTATCGTTTCTATCTAAAAAAAAACTACATACTTTCCTCTATAAATAAAAAAAAAACATTAAGATATCTTAAGAATTCGATTTTTTATGATTTTTCAAAAATGATTAAGGAAATTGATATTTTTATGAAATGCCACAACATTCAGTTCAAATCTTGATATCTCAAAAATGAATTGAGATACGCATAGTTTTGTTCTAAGGATAGTACATACTTTCCTTTATAAATCACAAAATACGTCATTAAGTTATCTTAAGACTTCGATTTTTTTTCGATTTTTAAAAAATAATTAAAAAAATTGTTATTTTTACGAAATTCTACAAATCTAGATTGAGTTTAAAACTTGATATCTCAAAACTGAATTGAGATATTCGGGCATGGTTTTATTATACGAAATGTACATACTCTCCGTTATAAATGATAAAATACCTCATAAACATATCTTAAGAACTCGATTTATTACGATTTTTCAAAAATGATGAAGAAGACTCTTATTTTTATAAAATGCTACAAATTTAGGTTGAGTTCAAAACTTGATAACACAAAAACGAATTGAGATAGTCAAGTATTGCTTTGACCTGAAGAAAGTATATATTCGTTTATAAATCGCAAAATACTTCATTAAGATATCTTAAGAATTCGATTTTTACGATTTTTCAAAAATGATTATGGCAATTGTGATTTTTATGAAATGCCACGAATTTAGGTCAGTTCAAAACTTGATACCTCAGAAGCGAATTGAGATACCCACGCATGGTTTTATTCTACGGAAAGTATAAACGTTCCTTCATAAATTTAAAAAAGAAAATCATCAAACTGCTTTAAGAATTTGATTTTTCAATAAAGATTAAGGAATTTGTTGTTTTTATGTAATACTTCAAATTTAGCTTGAGTTCAAAGATTGATTTTAGACTTCCCAAAACCGAATTGAGATACTCAGGCACGGTTTTACTTTAAGAAAAATACACATTTTCCTTTATAAATCATAAAATACCTCATTAAGATACCTTGAGAATTCAATTTTTGATGATTTTTCAAAAATGATTAAGGAAATTGTTATTTTTATGAAATGTCACAATATTCAGTTCAAAACTTGATATCTCAAAAATTAATTGAGATACTCCCGCATGGTTTTCTTCTAAGGAAAGTATACACTTTCCTTTATAAATCACAAAATACATCATTAAGACATCTTAAGAATTCGATTTTTTACGATTTTTCAAAAATGATTAAAAAAATTTTTATTTTTATAAAATGTCATAAATTTAGGTTGAGTTTAAAACATGATATCTCATAAACAAATTGAGTTATTCAAGTATCGTTTCGTTTTAAAGAATCTGTATAATTTCCTTTATAAATTACAAAAAATTCCATGAAGATATCTTAAGAGACCGATCTTTTTGCGATTTTTTAAAAATGATTGATGAAAATCAACATTTTTTCAAACCCACAAATTTAGGTTGATTCCATAATTTAATGTTTCAAAAATGAATTGAGATACTCACGCATGGTTTTGTTCTAAGAAATGTACATAATTTTATTTACAAATAATTAAAATTTTCATGAAGTTGTACAAGATGTCGGGAAATTGCGTCTATATACTGAAAGAGGTAATTTTGCATCTAAAATCATGAAGAAAAGTTTATATAAACCCCGATCCGAAAATGCTTCCTAAGGGCACTAAAGCCCTTTAAAGATGGCACTCAGAAAGTACTTTTTTAGGGATATCTCAAATACGGGAAGATTTAGAATGCTGAAATTTGGTATACAAGCATATTATCATGTGACAAATAAGAAAAAGAATAAATAATTTATAGGTTCCAAGATAACAGATTAGGGCGCGTTTAAAGTACCATAACATTTTTATTTTTATTAAAAATTAGTTAATTTTTGAAATAGTACCTTTTTTATGTAGTTTTATCCGCTGAATTGATCGCTATAATTAAAGCGACAGAAAAAATAAAGATAAAAAATGTATGGTGCTTTTAAATACGCCCCTTACCTGTTATCTTGGAACCTATAAATTATTTATTTTTCGTTTGATTATCTTATTTGTCACGTAAAAATAACTCTTCTAAAAAACTGACCACACTTGCTTAACTAAAAATGTACTTTCTAAAAAAAAGAGAGAGATGGCAATTTAAAGGGCTCTAGCTCCCTTAGGAAGCATTTTCGAACTGAGCTTTATATAAATTTTTCTTCATGGTTTTAGATGTAGAATCACCCCTTTCAGTACATAGACCCAATTTCCGGACATGCTGTATATTCTACATCCGCATATACTTCTGGTTCGGAAGATATCGGACACCTGTATATGATATAAAACTAATTTTAAATATGTAAAATATAAAATAAAACAACTTCTTTACTTGCCTTTTATTTATTTGTTCGGTATCGGTTTCGATATTTTTATAAACTCATCATCAGCCGAATGTCAAAATATTAAAATACTACAAAATAGTAACAAAAATATAAAAAATTTCCACAGAAACAACTTACATGAACTACACAAAATACAGAGAAAACGTGAAATAGACAGGTTTATTTAACAATTTAATTATTAAATAATTAATAAACCTGTCTATTTACAACATGGATTAACAACATGTACCTACTTGCAGCATGGATTTAAACAAACAAAACTAATTTGGTTGAAACTGACAGTTAAACATAATGGTCAAATGGCTGAAGATGATGCCAACAATATCGGATATCCAAATATCCGATATTCGGCTTGTCATAAAATCACTATCCATTCCAACACTACTAGCTACTATTAGCAAACAAACAAAAATTGTAAGAAGAAAACTTCCACTTCTGTTAATAATAGTAGACGACTAGATAATGTTGGTAAATTGCTAAACTTTCAAATAGAAGAATAGTTTGGTTATAACTACAAGTAAAACAATAAATAGTGAAATTAAAAGACAGCATACTGCTGATAGACTACTAATTCTGTTGACAAAAAATAGATGCAACTGGCAAAAGATAAAAAAGAAATAATATATGATTAAATAGTACCACTGACTGTTCGAGGCCACTAATCCTGTAGAAATAAGTCTAGATACTACTGACAGAAAACAAAAATATTAGATCGTTAGTATATTAGATCTAATATAAATTTATCTATGAACACAATAAACATGAACATTTATTAACTAAGTTTACTGTTAGACTTTTAGTTCAATAAGAAATATACAAAATTTTTGAGCAAGTAATGTGATATAAAATATTTTGTTTGTTATATCCGAATTCAGTTCCAACGAGATCCGTTATATCGAGGTTTTACTCTATATACAATTTAATACAACTTAACCACTTAAGCATGAGTAAGATATTTTGGTTATTATTACCGCATGTTCAATTAGTAAGCGATACATTAAGTGAAGGAGTTCTAATGCTGATAAAGACCCCACGTTGCTTGATGAGATAAAAGTCATACGATATCTAAGACGTCGACTGACTTGTAAATATATTGTATTTGTATTGCACTCAACCTTGCTTATCTAATTTGGTACCTATTTGGACAGTTACAAATCTGGTTTAATCCGGAAAAGAATTTAAGAAGATATATTTATTTCTCAATTTTCAATAAAATTAAAAAAATTTAATCAGATTAAGAATTTTAAAGAAATTCATTAAAAATGGGTCAATTTAAAATAATAATTAATAAATAAAAATTTGAAGAAAAATAGTTTATTATTAAAATTTTACTTAAATCTAACAATAAGAAGACAACAAAATTTCATGCCTAAAATAATTAATTTATATCCATCAATTCTTTAAAAATACGTAGTCATTTCATATTCATTTAATTTTTGTATTCAAATGAGAAATCATTTTGCGCCTTTGAAAAATTCATAAGTGGATGAAAAGTCCTTGTCTCCATATCCCTGAGTCATCATCACCCTATAAATTTGATGGACAACGGCGGTAATTGGAAGAGGAGCGCCACACCTCAAAGCGGTGTTTTGTGCTAATGCTAAATCTTTGGCGGTCAATTTCATCATGAAGCCGCCTTGGTAGCCGTTCGAAGAGGGAACGTTCGGCATTAATCCGGGTACGGGGTTGTAAGTTTCTGACGACCAGCATCTTCCGGTTGACGAATTGATAATTGATGTTAAAACTTTCGCGTCCAGTCCCATTTTAATACCTAAATTCATAGCTTCTGAAACTGCGGTCATACTAGCAGCTAAGAGTAAATTGTTGCAAACTTTAGCTATTTGACCAGCACCCGCTTCGCCGCAATGGACCACTCTTGCGCCGGCCTTTAAAAGTATTGGTTCGACAAAATCCAAATCGGCTTTATCCCCTCCAACCATAAAGGTTAAAGTCGCTGCTTGAGCACCAGTCACGCCACCGGAAACGGGGGCGTCTAAAAATCTGAATCCATTCGATTTTGCTGTTTTATATAATTCTTGAGCTACGGAAGAATCGATTGTGGAACAATCTACGTAGAGGCCGTTTTTTTCAATTCCCTCCATGATTCCATTTTTTCCTTCTAAAGTTTCTTTAACAATCCCACCGTCAGGTAACATTGTAATGACCACTTTGCTCCCTTGAGCGGCTTCCTTAGGGGATGAACAAACTGTGGCGCCCGCTACCGATTTCGCCGCGTTCGGCATAACATCGTAAACCTTTAATTTCAATCCCTTTTGGATCATATTGGTCGCCATACGGGCGCCCATATTTCCGATCCCAATGAATCCAACATCAGTAGATTGGTTCCTTTCTATATTAATATACAATCAAATTTAAAATTAATCCCAAATTTTACAACGACAAACATATTTTTTTCTTTAACGCGGACTTACGGTGCAACAAGTTGGATCTTAAATTGAATAGGAGTATTGTGCGCCGAAACATTTTGCTACAGGTAAGTTTAATATGTCTACGTGGGAAGAAATTCGAGCTATGTGGAGCTATGAGAAAACGGTGTGCAGATCGAGACGATGGTCGACACAAAACTGAACGAACGACCCAGGCTAGACCGGACTGAAATGAATCGGACGACTTGAAAGTGCCGTTTCTGTGACGGTGGTGTGCACGACGACGACGCTGGGAGGCTTGTTTTCAATTTAGTTTACGTGTTGACCTTGCCGATCACTTTTTAACGATGGGTTTCCTTGGTTGCCTATTGGATAAGTATAAAAGTAAAAAGGCACGAGTATCAGTTTTGCAAAAAACATTTTCTCATCCTTACTCAGCGCCAGTGCAAAACATTCATTTTAGTAATTTATTCAAGTTTCTAAAGGTGATAAGATAATTAGCATAAAATGATATCATAAAATCAATAAAGTTTATTAATATGTTTGTGCTCGATTAATAATTGAAATTATAATATTTATAATTATAATAAGATGAATATGTTTTATAAAATTCCACGTGGCTATTCCAAATAGGCCACCAAACCTACCTGGTTCTACAAATCGCTGTGAATTTTTCTGAATAATGAAAATAATGATGATAATTGTATTTTATATTTTTTGTAAAAATATTTTTGTTTCATTTTGCATTGAAAAAAAATGTAAAAATTAGAAAATATCCCGTTTTCTCTGTGGATGGGAAATGTCGATAAATGTAAGAAAACCCCATTTTTTTATAGTGATGTTTTCTGGCTTTTTTCATCTTTTCAACGCAACAACATTCTATTTGTAATCAATGTTTTGTTCCTATATCTTTACCATATTTACCCAATAAACTAGACAACCAAATTTGCATCAGGGCAAGATAATTTATATATATTAGACCAGCGTTTCGCAACCGCTTTTTTTTTACTCGCATACTTCCTGACCTATCATCAGTGCTGATGATAGGAAGAGTGCCCCACGTACTGATAATAGCTCTCCATGATATGCATATTATAATTACTAATATGTACCGGGTGGGCCACTAAGAAAGGACGCAGGCTATATCTCAGAAACGGTTGATCACATAGTTTTCAGATAAAAAAATTCTTATACAAAGTAACCCATAGAAACTGCTGGAAATTATTTTCAAGTTTGTAAAACTACCGCTAGGGGGCATAATGCCAACGACAAAATTTAAAATGTAGATTTTCGTAAAATTTTGATAATAAACTTCATTCGGCTATAACATTTTCAGAATCTTTAGATAATTTCTGACAACTTTCGTTAGTCATTTTTTTTGCATACTGTTTAAATAAGTGAGGTACGGGGTGTTACATTTCCTATTATAAAAGCAGCCCTAACTTAGGAATTGTTCATCCGAATACATCAAAATTGGTCTTGTTGGAAAGAGGAGGAATTTTTGTATTCGATGACATCCGAAATTAGCCGATTTACTTTCTATGTCAAACGCTAGGTGTCGTAATTTGACAGTTCTATTAATTTTTACAATTATCTTGAAAAATTCAAATGGAAACGTATATTTTTGACGAGGTATGTGAAAAGAGCGTTAAAAAGTACGCCATACAGTGAAAACCGCAATATCGTACGTGTTTTAGTCTTAGAGATATTTAAAAAAGAGGGATAAATTAAAACGTAACTACGTTTGGGTGATTATTAATATCATAATGAGCTTTCAAAGAACACCTTTAACCAACTATCCTAAAAGAAATCAGTGATGTCTTAAATGTTCAAATTGTCTGCCAGCAGCAATGCACTGCTGGTGCGTAGATAAAACGGCAGCCTCTATTTCCGGTAATGAAATATTGCGGATAACTTTTCCTATCCGTTCGATCATGTCTTCTCGTGTCGTAGGCCTGGTTGTAAAAACGTGGTCATTTATTCGCCCCCACAAATAAAAATCTAAACATGTTAAATCGGGCGATCTAGAGAACAAAATTTAATATATGTATCACAGAATCATAGGTACTACAGACTTGTAACGTTTAAAAACTACTAAGTAACAGGTATCTCGCTGGCTAAGGATATAAACTTCCTCTGCCTATCCACTTATTAAGAAAAGTTTCGTTCAAAAATTGTCGCACATTTGCGGAGAAATGTGCCGGGCACCCATCGTGCTGAAAAAACACGTCGCTGCGAATAGCTAAAGGCACATTTTCTAAAAGAATTGGCAGTTCATTTTTAAAAAAAATTGAGGTACGTTGCACCATTTAGTCTATTGTTAAATATGTAAGGACCAATAATGCGTCCTCATAAAATCCCGCACCAAACGTTTACACTCCACCGGTCTTGATGCTGTATTTCTCGCATCCAATGAGGGTTGTTACGCGACCAGTAATGCATATTATGCAGGTTTACACCACCATCACTATTGAATGTGGCCTCGTCAGTCCACAGTATCCTTGAAAGCAGTTGAGGATCTTCTATTAACATGTTTGTTAACCAGTAGCAGTAATCGAGACGAATATCATAATCTCTTGCAGTCAGAGCTTGATGGAGAACTACGTGGTATGGTTGCATCCTACATCAAAATGTGTTAGTTCATATTCTGTCTGGCCGAATTCATAAAACATGTAATATTTTCATATATTCTTTTATACCTTCTCTTAAAATACGTCGGATTGTTGTCCGAGTAACACCGAAATCATCAGCGATTGTTCTTGTGCTATGCTGTGGATTAAATTTCACATACGCTAAAACATTTATTACGTTTTCTTCAGTGCAAGTTTTACGTGTTCTGCGATATATAGGACGATGAATACTTCCTGTAGTCCTTAAGTGATGGCCTATACGGATGAAAACCTTTGTGTTATAATGCCGTCGTTGTGGATACCGAACTGCGTAATGACTTGCAGCAATAGTTGTATTCTGCATGCATTCAAAGTAACTCGCAAGCATATCATACACTTCTTCATTGGTCGTCATTTTTAAAATGAGTTCTCTGTCGTGTGAGTAAATTAATTTACTCACAGGACAGAGAAAACACTAAATGACAGTAACAACAGTTTGACTTGGCGCCATAAAATTAAACAATCGGATTATGTTATACCTGAGTAACAACTCAGGTCACCCTTCAACGTATTATATAAGTGAACAAAAAAAAGTAGTAAAATTGTTTCCTTGTAAGTTTCACATATAAAACGTTGAAAGCTTACTATGATATTAAATAATCACCCAAACGTAGTTACGTTTTAATTTATCCCTCTTTTTTTGAATATCTCTAAGATTAAAACACGTACGATATTGCGGTTTTCACTGTATGGCGTACTGTTTAACGCTCTTTTCACATACCTTGTCAAAAATATACGTTTCCATTTGATTTTTTCAAGAAAATTGTAAAAATTAATGGAACTGTCAAATTATGCCACCTAGCGTTTGACATAGAAAGTGAATCGGCTAATTTCGGATGTCATCGAATACAAAAATTCCTCCTCTTTCCAACAAGACCAATTTTGATGTATTCGGATGAACAATTCCTAAGTTAGGGCTGTTTTTATAATAGGAAATGTAACACCCCGTACCTCACTTATTTAAACAGTATGCAAAAAAAAATGACTAACGAAAGTTGTCAGAAATTATCTAAAGATTCTGAAATTGTTATAGCCGAATGAAGTTTATTATCAAAATTTTACGAAAATCTACATTTTAAATTTTGTCGTTGGCATTACGCCCCCTAGCGGTAGTTTTACAAACTTGAAAATAATTTCCAGTAGTTTCTATGGGTCACTTTATATAAGAATTTTTTTATCTGAAAACTGTGCGGTCAACAGTTTCAGAGATATAGCCGGCGTCCTTTCTTAGTGGCCCACCCGGTACATATAGGTATAGTATTAATACTATAACACTGAAATATTTTAAGCTTTGAAGCCATTCATGATCATCAAATTTAAATGAAAGTCGGAAAGGATGGTTATCAAGGAACACTTTGATTTCATGCCTAAGTTCAAACAAACGTTCAACAAACTTTACCTCGAGATAGCCATCGAACCTCAGTATGAAGGAGTAGGATTTTGTGAATACTGCCCATTTCTTGACATAATGAAGAGAATAACCTTGAATTCGTGTGGTGGGATTTGATGAAATTGACCACTTTTACTGAATCGTCCAAAACATGTTTCATATTAGTAGGAAGGCACTTCGATGCAAGAGCTTGTCGATGAATGCAACAATGTGTCCACTGTACTAAAGGAGCTACTGCTTTGACACATCCCAGGAGACCAAAATAACAACCTGACATAGATTTGCCACCGTCAGTACTTAATCCACAACAGTTTGACCTCTTTATTCCCTTTTTAGTAAGGTAGGAATCGATGGCATGAAAAATATCTGCACCTGTCGTGCGTTCGGAAAGAAGATGACAAAGCAAAAGTCCTTCTACAAATTCATTTCCTTTCAAGTATCTTGCAATAACCATCAAAACAGCAAATTATGCTACATCAGTACTTTCATCAACCTGAATGAAAAAATATTGACTGTGATAGATATCCTTTATCAACTTCTCCTCCATATTATCAGAAATCTCCTTCATTCTACGAGACACTGTATCATTGGAGAGAGGAATAGCATTAATTTTCTGAAAATACTCATTGCCGAACATGCCAACAACTGCGTTTTTAATGCTGGGCAAAATCAAATTTTCACCAATCTGTTACTGATGCGATAGGATAGGAGGCCTCAACAGCATCTTCATTAGTACAACCAGAAGTTAAGTACGTGTCTATATTCGACTTAGTTTTATTTTCGAGCAAACGCTTAAAAAAGGCCAGACCTTTATTTATGAAATCTACGTGTTTGGTTTGCAAATGGCGACTAAGTAATGCAGGCTTCATACTACCGTTTGATAGTACCTCCCCACAAACAACACACTCAGGTCTAGCGATGCCGTCAATAATTACGAATGAAAATCCATAGGACAAATACTCTTCACTATATTTTCTTACTTTTGTCGGTTGGAGAACTGGAACTGGAAGCTTAATTTCGCTGACACGCGGCAACTTCTCCTTAGGTTGCTTCTCACAAGGACTGGTACTCGATGATGGAGGATCACTTACCAAATCAGTAATTTTTCTTATTTTAAAAGTGCCAAATTTTAACCATTGATCCATGTTTAAAAAACAAGTTACAATAATTAGAAAAGTAAGTAGAGCACTCTTCACTTTGAGAGCAAACTGGGAACTGATACAAATGAATATTACGATAATAAAAATACAGAGACAGTTCGGGGAATACCCTTCCTAACAAGCCAGAATAAATACTATAATAATTGTTCATCCACCGCTTAGGCTACCCATTGTTAGATGGTGGCAATTAGTTTTTCAAATTATGATTTTATGGTAATGTTTCAAAATTTAAATAAAGTAGGTATTAAGATATTGTCGTTTTGTGTAATAAAAATACTCGGCATCATTCAGAAAATAATTATTTACTTTGATTTGTCATAATTAAATGTTATTTGGACGGAAACGCCATTTATTACAACAGCTTTTTATCTTTTCTCTTTACTTAGTCCGCCATTACGTCTTTTTTTTACGCGTACCCCTTGAGACCATTTCACGTACCTCTAGGGGTACGCGTACCACAGGTTGAGAAACGCTGTGTTAGACCATATCGCCGAATTCGGACAAGTGCCGAAATAATTGAACATTTCGCGAAGTACTCAAATGTATTTGAGCAAAGGCCGAAATAGAACTGTATTTCGGCATTTGTGTAAGTTATTTTGAGCAAACGCAGATTGAATTATTTAATTCTGTACAATCGCCAAACTTACTAAGGGCGAATCTACACCACCTACCAACGCGAATAGAACTTAAGGTTGAATATGAAAATTCCTTTTGTTTAAAAAATTACAGCAGCTTCTGGTTTTTACAGTACACCAAACTTTTCAAAAAATAAAACACATTTTACAAGAATATAAAAGTGGAATAACAAGAAATATCTTAATTATTAATGTAAATCTTTACCTTATTTATCACAACACGACAAAAACTGATGACATTTACTGTTACACTTAACTTGTTTTAAATAACTAATATCCTTTTTTTTAAACTTTAACAACCTATATTTTAATAATGGAACATTTTGGGACCATAGTTTATATAAGAAGCTATCATTAATTTTCGATATAGAATCACCCCCTTCAATATTCGCATATCACTACGGAACATCCTGTATACAGATGATGTGAACATTTGTAGGGAGTCTTGCAAAAAGATATACTACCCTTACGAACTTATTATAGTTTTCTGGAAAAAATTAGGATCTTACTAGAGCTTGCAATACCGGTATTTCGTTATTAGTATTAACGTATTACTAAACTAAATACAAAAAAATTAAAAAAGCGCCAAATCATCGAACGCCGCAACTTCTTGGAATCATAGCTTACCTCCACCTATAATTAATAATATATTAGTTAAATCCATGTTGCGAGATTAAATTATTAAAGTAAAAAAGATAAAATAAAGTAGTGATGTTTTTTATAAACTGCAGGTATTAATATTATTACTATTTTAAATACAAAAAAAAGCGTCAAATCATCGAACGCTGCAACTTCTTGGAATCATAGCCCAACTCAACATAGTACATGTTCGTTTTCTACTGATTGCCACAACAAAATCTGGCATCAACATCTTCCTTTCAACATTTGTATAGTTATTACAAACACTTGGCTCACGAATTAATTCAACAATACTGGTTGAGGAATATTTTTATTTTAAACATTTAAATAAGGGTGTGCAATTAAAATCTATTTGATCGTTAAGGAGGGATTTCAATAAAATCTTGAAACACATTTGTCACCCAAAATTATTGCAATTTCAACGACAAAATTAAAAGTAGGCATGCTCCAGAAGATGAGTGAAAGAATCACTCGAAACCGGTAGAGCCTAAAATAAAACAATCCATCTAAAAAACATAGTTTTATTTAAATTCATTTAAAATTTATAAAGTCTAACACTTAAGAATATAGAAAATAAAATTGATTTCAACATTTATAAAAAACATAGGTATTACTACAATAATCCCATACGACTCGAAGGTTTTATACAAAAGTTATTTGACTCACCACATTCTACTATTTAAAATTATTTTCACTTATACAGAGTGCTCTATGTAAGCGTAACGGACACTATGTCAATAACAAAATTTATTATTACAACCGTATCTGTTACTAATTTATAACTATAAATAAATAAAATAAAAACTATAAATAAATTAATAATTATAAGTTATTTATAGTTATACGACAGTATAACTAAAAAACAGTATATAGTTATTTATAGTATACGACAGTATAAAAAGATATTAGATACATTGTACAGCGTGTTCATAAAGTTCACTTACTTTTGATATTTTTCAAATAATGTTTTCTTAATTTTTTTTTAATGGAACACTCTGTATCTTTTGTATTGGTTGAATTGCCCATCAAGTTCCCTTTTATTAATAATAAGTATATCATATGTTTAAGTTAAATAATTTTCTTTATATTTACAATTTAAAGAAAAATGTGTAATAAAACACGCCATTATTCTACATAATATTATATTCTGTCTGTTTTTATCTTTTTTATATAGTTTGTTTATTATTTGATTAATATGTAATGATATAAAATAATTTTGCTGCCATATATCCAATTTAAATGCGACTTAGTACTTTATAAAATTTAAAAAGATACATCTTACAAAATATGCAATTGTTATGCAATATAATTATTTTATTTGTTTTTTTATTAGGTTTAGATCACTTATTTATTACAAATATTTAGCATAAAAGAAGAATTAATTAACTTGATCTGTATCTACGGCGAGATCGACAGGCCCACATCTAGTTTAAATGTAGTGTTTATTTTAGCAAAATATTATTTTTGATAAATAATGAAACATAATCTGATAAAAATATAAAAATAAATTTATATGGTACCACAATAACATATTTTATTACATAACTCTTTGTAAATTTCATAAAGTACCAAGTCGCATTAAAATTTGGTATATGAAAGAATTATTTTACGTTATAAAGTATTAACCAAATAATAAAACGAATAACAAAAACCTGATAAAAATAGACAGAATATAATATTAAGTGCAATAATAGCATATTTTATCACACATTTCTTTTTAATTCTAAATATCTGGAAAATTATTAAAGTTACACACCTATCATACTTACCATTAATTAAAGAGAATCTGTTGGGCAATTCAACAAATACACATAATGTATAGGGTGTTCCATTTAAAAAACTTAAGAAAAAACCATTTGAAAAACATATTTAAACGTATTTAATGTCTTTCAGTAGTGTCATTTACCCATTGATTTTAACTATTATCTAGCATAATTTCAAACCAAATCTATCAATATTCAAAATATGTCGTTTTTAAATCATTTTTAAAAAGATACTGCAATGGGCCTGTATAGGTGAAAATAATTTTAAATAGTAGAAGGTGGTGAGTTAAACAATTTTTTAAAAAGCTTTCACCCGATATAAGTTATATTAAATGATTTATTTTCTTAATTATCATTAATCATATGAGTTTTTTTTTTGTAATTTATACACATTTTTGTAGACTCGGCTGATGATGACCCATTGTAGGGTTGAAACTAGTTCCGAGGAAATATAATGATAAATGCGAGTAATCTGAAGTTTATAAATTTTGTCTTTTTTACTAGATTTTTTTTTACTAGGTAGCCCGCTCTTCCTCCTGCTTCATCGTCTACTATGCCATAATTGCATTACCATACCTACATACTGTTCTGTTACGATCTCTCTCCGGTCTGTATCGTGATTATGACCTCCCTCACAAATATCTCTACTGCATTCCACTTTTCCTAACATGCCACAATAACTTTAATGCAGTTTCTTTGGGATAATACTGTTCATAATTTCTTCCAGGTTTCCTATAAGTCATCTTATAAGCTTGCATGCTCAAAAAAGGTGTGCTCTACATCGTCTATGTTGTGTCTAAAAAGATCGCTGAACCAACCGTGTCCACTCACAGTTGACTGATAAAGTAGTTTGCTTCCCTCTTCGTCGAGAAAGTCATGTTTCCAATCCAAGCATTATCTGTTTAGTCCATCTGACTACTTCATCGGTTGATCTAATCTTGAACTACATCCTACTCCAGGTAGGTTAGATATTCCTCCATTGTTTCCGTGCATACTCTCCCTCTAGTCATTAGCTGAATTAGTAGTAGCTTGTCGTCACTTGCAGTGCTTCTGTGAAGACAGTTTTGTAGGCAACACAATACAACCTAACCCAATTGAGTCCAATCCATCCTAATCTATGGCACGACATAAGTGGGCCTAATTTATCAGATCATTACTACTTTTTAGTCTGTATAATTTACTCTGTAATAATATACCAAAGAAAAATAAAATAAAAATTATTTTAAGTATTTATTCATTACAAAGTAAAAGATTACTAATTCCTTAATGTGGGTGTAATAGGTACCTTAAGAATACTCAAAATTCTCTTTATAAAAATAACACTACACAAATACCTGTATTACAAAAGAAACCCGAATACATATATATCTACATCATATATATCTAAACTTGTTACAACAAGATTATGTAGCATATAAGCCCTTCTAAATGTATTCAAATGGAAGTGACCGAACATGTCCGGACTTTAGTCAGATAGTAGGTAGTCGGCCAAAATCGGCCCAACCTTACAAAGTAACCATCATGGTATAAGTACGAAGGCTTTCACGACCGGTGTTAATTGAACTAAAATTAGAACTAATACAAGCACTAGCACTTGTGCTATCACTAGAACTATCACTAGGACTAATACCTGTCAATCATCATATAATAGGATCTTTATAGTGTGAGAGAATGTGGTTTTCTTTTGTAATTTATGTCTTTTATTGAAAAGTTTTAACTAAATTAGATAAAAAGTTAAAGGTTTCTCAAAAACCTTTTTTGCATAGCATCCAAAAGAGTAATAATTAAAATTAGTTAGACTTGACTAAGTAGGCTATAGATTGAACGAGAACTATATAAGTACCATATACTAAGCAGGTTCTCAAAGCACACATTCTCGTAGCAAAAAAATAAAATTAATATATTAATCCTAGAGTCCTCCCTCCTTAGTAATCATTCTTTTTACTAAAAAAATAACAATAAATCTTGGTTTCGAACAGTGTCATCTGTTGTTATTTAGCAATAACCCACGAAACCGTTAGCAGGTTCTGGGCTGAGGTGTAGTTCCATCAGCTGATATTTTATGGTCCTATTTGGGTCTCGAAACCGCTTCCACTTTTTACACTTGACGTAGGCTATCTATACTATATATAATCAAAGATCATAGTATAATTTTAATGATTTAAAACTTTTTTATGCTTGCTTAAACAGTTTGTATACTTAATTTTGCAATATAAAATTACATCAGAATATGGGAATATGTCGCCTATTAGACGTTTTGTATGAGTGAACGTGGTCATAGAAGTACAATCGTGATTATAAAACTAATATACAATAATTCTTAGGAGAGGAAATTAAAAAACCTTAAAATTTAAACCATCATAGTTTATATCAAGAACAAAAGCAAATAACACAATAATATTTTTCGCGAAGTCACAATATGACGCAACAAAAAAACACCGGTTGATAATAGACAATGTTATATAAACACACAATGTAGGGTTTGCGGTTGATAACACCTAGTAAAGCCTGGTAAATTACTGACTGTTTTTAATACCATTAGTTGTAATTATCAATCAGGTAGTAAGCCCATTTATTATATTGGCCTACAGGTAACAATAACGTATCCCAGACCGGCATCTTGGTCTGGGATTGGTTCACAATAAGGCTAAAAAATCTAATTTGTTTAAATGTAGGACTGAATATTATAGATGACCTAGAAGCTCAGGCTCAAAATCCATTAGTTCATGTAACTGCAGAAGAGGCAACACTTACAGGAAAAGAAAAATCATAACATGATGATAAAAAGATATATATTTTAAAATTACATGTAATGTAAGAGGATAACCGATAAGTAAGGCATAAAGATAAGATTTAACCGAATAAGCAACTAAACAAATGAAAAAATTTCATTAAGAATGTTTTTACCAAGAATGAAAGTTATGAGAAACTATTAAGTAAAAATTAATGAAATTTTTAAATTCAAATGACCCACATGATTGTTTCGTTATAGCGAATAAATAATAGCAAAATAAATGTGTCTCTTGGAGGATATCTTATTACTCAAACATTATCAAAAAAATATTTTCGTCTGTATATTTCTATCATGTTAGGAAAAATTGAGAAGATTAGATAAATGTGGTTCGTCTGTAGACGCTCTCACTTGAAGTGATAATATGCATTGATAAAGAGAGTTGGTTATTGATCCAAAAATTCAAACAAACTAAATGAACTCGGTCTGTAGCTTTGGAATTGAAGTAAACCATTCAGTAAAGAGATTACCCAACTTATCCAAAACACATTTCTTAGATTCTTTTCCGATGATTACCTTACTACTAAAATGCACTACAAAATTTATTATCTTATGTTTAGTTAGAGTGCTAAAACTTATGTTAAGGTATGTATATGGTTAAATAATATATGATTAATTATTTTGTGTATTATTTTGAATAAATTCGAGATTAATTGTAATTCTTAAAAACGTGGATAGATCCCGATAGATAGTATTTCTATTATTGACCTACTCACCATGAGAGGTCGGTATAGCGCATTTTCAAATATTAGTATACTCTCTTTGTTCCAACAAGCGATCCGACTTATCCTGTATTTGTGAAGTACAACCGCATATGTAAAGTAATGACATCACAACTCAGTAGATTTCATTCTAATAAATGACATGGACGATTATATTTAACGAATACACGACGAGCCGGCTCGCTTGTTGGAACAAAGTTAGTTATTCTCACGTGATTCACGTACTTTTTTTGTGAGCCTGATAATAACTACAAATGATTAATGGAGTATAACACTATTAGTTAGTCGTAAAATGCAAAATAATCATATTGCCAGCTTACAGAATGGATTAGTTAAAAAGAACAGAAAATCTCACAAATCATGATCGTTATTGCCTATGTCTTAAATCAATGTTGATGAGGACATATGTATGTACTTGTTCAAAATTGATCATTGTCAAAATCGATACTAAAATATTTAATTGTTAAAAAAACATATTTATTCACACAATCTTAGTTCAGTGTTTTAATCACATGTTAATTTTGTGTTAACTCTCCGTGTATATTCAAATATGTGCTAACAAACCTAAAGTACTTGTTAGTTAACATAAACGCAACGACTTAACGATATTTCAAACGGGAATATAAGGGTCATAAACCATGTTGTTATTTCAAACTAATTTTAATAGGCACTCATGGCATAATTTTTGTTGCTACTGATTATTGTCAGTAAACGTAAACAAAACAATCAACACTGCATTTTTGACGTAAAATAATTATCAAAACATTTTTTAGCCCTAGGAGATTTCTAATAAAAGTAGTACATAAAGATACATACATTCTTCATAATTTAACTAAATTGTGTCAAACACATTGTGAATCCTGGAATGGAATACATTCTTTTAAACTTGCAGCTTATGCCGCCAGACCTTGTAGTCAATTGCGTTCCTTTGCTCGCCACTAAAATTCCGATTGTAAGTTTCACTTGCATCTTGAGCGAAATATGTGATATAACGTGGGGATCGTATTGTACTAATTGTAAGTCAAAATGTTCGACAACAACATTGCGTAATAGAATGTTTTTAGATTTTGAAGTAGATGCTGAATACTTACTTAATGAGTGGATACTCATAATTATTAACTAAATATGTGGAATAGTGGACATAAACTTATTATTAAAAAGTGTTCGAAAATATATTCTGAATTTTGATACTGACATCATCATTCCTTATAATCATGTTCTAAATCTTGTTTTGATACGCTGTATATTAAATGGATAGTGGTATGATACGTGGTAATAACAGCAAATATGTTAAAAAAAAATTAATAAAGACTTCATTCTTCATTATAAGGGAAATGCGTATATGAGCAAAACGTATTAAAAATATTATTAGATCAATAAAAGAATTAGTTTGCAACGTATGAACATTCGCACAGCAAACAGCACCTTATAAATGACATTGTTGGGGAGATTAAGATCGGAACAGTTCTTGAAATTTCAAACTAATTTTACCCAGATGAGTTTAATATCAAGAGATGTAGTGATGAATAGTAATATGCTAACTATAGAGATTTAAATAAGAATATGTAAAGAAAATCTTATACATTAAAAATATTTTTAAAATTCTGGTAAATATAATAATAAATGTTTTGGTAAGTTCTCAGAAAAAGTTCAAAGTAGGAAAAAGAAAGGAAGCAATTACAATTATATTGGTATGCTGCGTCAAATGTGTCTCCTTCAACATGCTCAGATTTAAACCCTTGCACTCACTAGACCCAGGTAATACGGCGTTTAATGATTATTTTATAAATTTGCAAAGAAGGTAGAAGAGAGAACAGACGTGATGGTTGGAGTTATGGGTTGCGTTGGGTTGAGTTTGATTTAAGTTCATCTAAGGCCAAATGTCTGTATAGCAGATTTTTACAGGTCTGCTTAAAGAAAGTTTGATTTAGTTTGGTTTGGATTGGGTAGGGTCAAAAATGGTGCTTTTGCAACGCAGAAGGTTAGTAGGATCCCTCTAGAAAAGGATAGATATGACTGAAGTGGAGAGCAAAAAACCAGTTAAATATCTTGGAGTTTTCATGAATAAGAATGAATATGCGCATGATGAAACATGTTATCAACGTCACAAATAAGACATGAAACTGATGCCCAAGCTTGGATGCCCTAAGGCTAGATGCAAAAGTTACTCCTACTTAGCAGAGATGTTTAAAATATAAAAGATACAGGGCCTTGCTTACTAGAACAAACAGAAAGCTGGCAATAGGGAGCACAGTGTCGGCAAAGGTAGTAGAACTCATAGCAGGTCTGTCTCCCTTAGATCTTCTAATAAATGAGGGAAAGGCTGAGTTTAGAGAGCAGGTGTTATACGAGTGGTAAGGTAGATGGGATACCAATAACAGCAGGACTAAGATCTCGACCCTACTAAGATCTATACAGTAAAGAATGACAAGAGGTTGGGGAGAAGTAGATTTCTACTTTTCACAGGCACTCACAGGACACGGAGTGTACGGAACATGTCTGTATAGAAGTTAGAAGGCAGAAGAAAATACATGCTGTTTTGCGAAGATACTGATACTTTGAGCACACCTTATTTGAGTGTGAAGAGTTTAATCTACAAAGAAGCAGAGGTGAAATAAGTTGTGGTGTACGTATAACAAAAAATAACACGGTTGAGCAAATGCTAGAATGATAACATAGATTCTCAAGAGAAACGAAGAATATGAAACAGACATGGAGACAATGGAGAAACGTATGACGCAACGGGCTGGGGATTTAGATATTTCAGAGGAAGATAAAGCAGGAGGGGAGGAAACATCCCCTCCCTTACCCAGGAATGAGTAGTAGGTATAAAAATAATGATTTTAAAAAATTAAGGTTTTTCTATTTTCAGTTTCGACTGTAAACAAGAGGAGACGAGTGACCAAGGCTGATAAACAGGAGGAACTTTGTTAAGAGGAGAAGTTATCGGTAGAGGAAGGAAGAGAGAAGGGTGAATGTATTTTACCAATCCCTTCTCTCATGTACGTTCTAGGGTAAAAGCATTCCAAAAATTAATATAATGCGTTTGTTGCCTGTTGTTTCTTCTCTTCTGAGGATAAAGGAGGCGAAAAGGCCGAAGCGATGGAACGCATTAGGAACAGAGGAGAGAATGATATATATCTGGTAACAAGAAAAGACAGATAGCAGGGCAGTTGTAATTGAAATCGTGGGGGGGAGCGACACTTCGAAGTTATGCCTTTACTAGCCGTTCTGGAGGAAGAGGGGGAAGGGTTTTAGTGAGTCAGGAATCCTAAGGCGGAACCTAACCCGACACTATCTGACCGCACGTTAACTTAGGTGAAGTGTTTGATTGGCAGATTTCCCAATCCCCTCTATAAAAAAGGGTTGGATTCCATTGTGAACTCAATGAACCAAACCCAACCCGATCCAAACGTTCTTTAACGAAGTCTGGAAAAATCTACACGCATCTGGCCTTGGATGAACTCAAACCAAACCCAACCCAACTCAACCCACAACTACCAACCCAATTCTAGTACGCATAACTTCTAGTACGTAGTGATATGTCGTCATTTACTTTGTTTAGAAAATGTGTAAATAATCATGCCAAGAAACTAAAAATCAAAAAAGTGTAAAAAGTGATATGCAATAAAATATTAACCTTTTGTATTTAGTTTGACATCAACATCTCCTTAGTATGGATGTTTTAGGTATTCTGATTTGTCGTTATAAAGACTATGTTATATAATTGTGATAAAGTCACATGGAAGCAGATGTTAAAAAAAACCTTAGGTAGATTGGCAGAATAGTAAACAATAGGCAGTCTGGAAGACAGTTCGTTTGGCAACAAAGGGTTGGTAAATCTCTTTTATGCTAATTAATATGGTAGATTAAATATTGAGAAGTAATTAAGGTATGCGAACCTCTAGAAATGGCTGTGTAGGCTTTTATATGTTATAAGTATAAACCAAGTGAAAGGATAGGATTAGGAATTCAAGGCTTTGTAGAGACGGTATTAATTAAAATACATAGCTATGCATTTCAAGTGAGGTTTGTTCAAAAAAATCATATTATGTTATATATATATATATAACGGATGGCTATCTTGAATAACGTTAGATAACCACAAATTAAAAATAGAAACGGCAGAGATGAACACTGAATACCAGGAGAAAATAAGAAACAAGAACATCAGAAAAGAAGTTGTAGAGGAGATAGAAGAGAAATGCATGAAATTATGCCTGCTTGGATTGAATGAGGAAAGAATATTAATGAGTTGAAAGTGAACTTCCAAAATGGCACAAGAGAAAAGGAAGAAAAAATTTCATGGTTGTAGTCACTAAATTTGGTACCTACTTATATAGGTACAAACTTATGTTTGTATTAAAAATGGTAAAATTGCAAATAGAATTTAATAATAAATTCATAAATTCAGTAAGCTTCTCTTCGAAGAGAGAAGAAAGCTTACTTGAATTATGATTATCGGGATTGCAATTCGATAGAACTTTGGATCAGCCTCACATTCTACCAAAATCTACCTCAAATTTCAGGAAAACTTCATTTTACCTTGACTTCAATATTGCTTACATTCAAAACCAGTGCTATTAGTAGGGATGGAATTGGTCTTAAGATGTCTTGCTTTGTTGTCCGCATGTACAACCTTATATTTGCCACATTATCAGTTGTTGTTTTGAATTTTGTTGTCTTGTTTTTTATTATCCCAATCCCGAAAACCATAAATCCTGCACAGTTGGCCGATCTGCGTCCTATAAGTATCTTGCCTGTTCTCTCCAAGATTCTTGAGAGGGTCATTGCTCTCAGTTTACACAAGCATTTGGAAAGATTTGATATTTTATCTATTTTCCAATTTGGATTGGACATTTTTTATGCTATTGATAATCAAAATGTCTCAGTCCTCCATCTTTTAGCTTTTGACCGTTTATATCATAAAATCTTGCTGATCATGTTACACTATATTGGGCTTTCCAATGCAGCTATCAAGTTATTGGAAAGTTTTCTAGCCGACCTCTTGCAAATTGTTACATTCCATAACGTCCAATTTTCTACAGCAAATATAATTTCAGGAGTACCACAAGGCTCTATTCTGGGGCTTGTATTATATTTAACTTATACATGTGAGAGTGAGCTAGCTAGTGTAGCTAATGTAATATATTATACGCCACATATATATGCAGATGACATACAATTATGCTATTCTGTTGAACTAACTTATTAAATGCGGAAAGAAATATAAATACCGAAGTAGGCAACTTAATTCAACTTGCAAGAAAGCTTAATCTTAGTGTTAATGGTTCTTCGTCATCCGTGATGGTTTTCGGTAGTGTGAGTGCAGTTCGGTATGTCAAATCTAACCTTAACACCATAATCGACGGACATACAATGACTTAGGATCTTAGATTAATAATAAATAAATAAATATATTCCTAATATTTAATTAGGAATAAAATAGTCCAATTTTATTCTTCAAAACAGATGAACTCTATTTAAATTTAATTACTTTTAACGACTTTTTACATAATTTTAAATCTTAACCACGCTCGTATTTATTTACACAGAAAATGAAAAATATCTCCAAAGATTTATCGAAAACCATGATAAATGACATGAAACTCCTCTAAATTGACGTCGTGCCTAAAGAAGGAATAAGTTATTCCGAAACCGGTTGCACCGAATTGATAAATGAACTTCATCGTTAATACACTTGTATTTATTTTATTCTTAAGTAAGCGATAAATTTAGAATCCATGATTGCTAAAATACATAACTCATGTTTCCGATTCATTTACGGAATAAAAAGATAGGACCACATTTCTCACTCACTTGGCTGTGTGGGTTGGTTAAACATGGCTCGTAGAAGAATTCTTCACTTGCTATGCTTGTATCATAAAGTCATTATATTTAGAAGTCCGCCTTGATTATATAATAAAATACGCAACAGAACTCATATTCAAAATGTCAATGTTAGGCATCAGCATGCCTTAATAATATCAAGGCACAATTATGATAATATGCATAATGCGATAATGTTATAAAAGATTGTTCTCTTATCGAGTACATTCTCTTATCGAGTAAATTACTTACAAACATGGCCGAAACTAAAACTATGCCCATGAAGGTTAATTGCGATCTGTTTGAACCAAAATTTCAGTGGGATGCCCATATCACATTGGAATTCCAGACCGTAACTTATCTTACGATAAATTGCATTAAAATATCTCTCTTTTTGGTAGGTGGAATACCAATGTTCCTAGTGAGCACTGGTTAGTTATTTAGTGCAGTTATTCATATAGTCATATCATATAGTTATAAATAATTGCTATTTAAAATCCGTTTCCAATTTTTTTTAGAAGATTGCGTTTCCCAACGTGAGATATCTAATTTTTGTAAGAAGAAATACTGGAGTCAACACTAACGCTAGAGCTAATCCAGAACTTGAAACATTTGAGTTTAGTCGTACATCTTGAAAACCGTACTCTTTGTAGTTCTAGGGCTAGTGTTAGTTATGAAGTTAGGTTGTAGGCCTAGTATTAGTTATACTTTTAGTTCCAGAAGAATTTGAAACAATCTAAAGCTAAACAAAAAGTAAAACTAGTTCTAGGTCTAGTTTTCGTTCGATACAAGTATACAATAATCTAGAACCAAATAACAGCTAAAAGTAGAGCTAATACCAACACTACAGCTAATACTAGACCTAGAGTTAAAACCATTTGGGTTTAGCCGCACGTCTCAGAATGATTAAACCGAAATGTTTAACTTAAAAAATGTTCAGTTTAGAAAAAGTCTACTTTTTACATAAAAATAGGAAAAGTTTCGGTTTCGCCTCAAAATTGAGTTTCAGTCGAACACTAAATATTAACATAAACTTCCAGAAATTCACAATAACTATTAATCCATTTTTTGAGTCCAACTTTTTAATTTTTATCATCTGTTTTATTATTAGCTATGACCAAATGAAAACTTTAGGAACTAAATATCAGATCTATTCTTAACAAAACTAAATAGTATTTGTATTAAAATTGTAATTATCGAAAGAGAAATTTCTGTTCAATCAGATAATTACACACGTGTGTTCAAAAAGTACGTAATTAAACTGTTACATTACAAATTATAACCGCATTTCAACATTTTTAATTTAAATTTCTTTATAAGCATTACAATATTTTATAACTTTATTTAGACCAGATCACCATGTGCAGAGCAAATATACAGTTTCATCTGATAAGAAATAACAAATATAATAGCTGCAATCTTTTGTTTAATGAAACAGACGATTATAAAGTGTGATGTAACCCTAAGATTAAACAAAAAAAATTCCCTTTATTTTTGATAAATGCATTGTATTTTACAACAATTACAAATTATAAACAATTCAAATTTTTAAACATTTCTAAAAATATTTTAGAATCGTTTAACATTAATTTTCTCTTAAAGAAAGTTTTTAACATAAACATCTCCAACTACAAACTGTTTCTAAACGGTCAAACTTCACCGTTAATTTAGTTGTGTTTGAAATGAAGAAAAGACGACACTAAATCACTGCAACAATGGCAATTATACATTATTATAATAATTGTTTGAGAAGCGCCATTTAGAATGTAAAGTAGAATGTAGATATTTTAGTTTTTTTTGGGACACCTGTAAATAAACAATACAAAAGGTATATAACTGAGAAGTGGCGTAAATGTTGCGCACCGCTTCAGAAGTCACATAACCAATCGAAACCGGCGTATTACACACCTCATAGTTGATAACAACGCCGTGACATCATTATTTTTCGTCGACAGGTATATAACAACGTGTTGATCGTTTAAATGTAAAATGTGCATCTTAAACCACGAGAGTTGGTTCACTCGATTTAGGGAAAAATTCAAGATTTCAAATATTGAACGTGATAATATCATTAAAAAAATATAAAAGTTACTTGATGAGGTAAGTCGTTCAAAAATCTTATAAATTTTCTTATCTAACTGCATTCTCGAGTATTTAAGGACTTGAATAATAGTTTTTTAATCAAAAAACCACTTGAATGCGAGTAATTTATCCTTTTTTGTATTTTTAGAAAATAGTTTTCTTATGAAATATGTAAAGTGATTAATAGTGTTTTTTTTTTGGTTTCTCTCGTTACGTTTGTTTGAAACATGCTACAATACAACCAGCTTCTTCAACTCCGATAAGGTTTTATCGCGACCCGATAACCAGAATTTCTTTATTGTTTTGATGTCCCATTAAAATGTACAGGTATAAATTCAAAATTTCTATTTTAAGATTATTACAGAATTATTAATCAATTTTGATTTAAAATATCAGCGTAATTTTTGTTCAAACAAAATTTAGAAATACATTAAGAGTGTGTTCCATTGGGATACACGTTTAAGGTTTAGCACTAATTAGCGTAGAACCGCAACTATTTACGGTAATAATAATAATAATAAAATGGTGAGCGCCCGAGAAGAAAATAAGGTCAGCTTAGAAAACCAAACGTGTGGCATAAAAAAATAGCAATGTTCTAAGTGATAAACTAAACATTTAATCTAGATGACGATTACAACTATTGTGTTAACCATCCGATGTAATCAAGATTTATTTGTTGACCTACATTTCTTTAAGTAGGTATACTTATAACGTTATTGCAACAATAATTCCTTTCAAACTCGGTTTTAAGAACAAGTTTAATTCTTTTTTATTCATTTAAATTGAAACAATAAACTTTAAATTTAAACGTGAAACATCTCCAAATTGCGCACGAGTTACGAACAATATTTACCCACCATACATCACTATCTTTATTCGAAATACAATGGTACAATAAAATACTAATGTTTGAGAATAAATAATACCGTCGAAATTACCACATGGCGAAGTTTACTGAACACCGGGAAACCTTATCTTTTTTCTTATCTTCAGTACTAGGATTATTACTCGACAGCGACCCGTTTCGACTTTACATAACCGAGTACAACCGTTAATGAATTATCAGTGGCAAATTGACTATCTATCTGACATCTTCGTTTTATACAAGATCAAATTATCCCTATAAGAGTTTATAGTTTCCATTTCAACATATCATAATAATATTTCAATTTTCAGGTATGATTTTTTTTCGTTTTTAAAGGAAATGGATCCGTTTAAAACTCGAAAATAAAGAGAGCTATCCGTAGACAGTACAGAGTTTAATCACTGTCATGGAGTTGCTCTCTTTATGGACGAGTTACTAATCATCTGTTTATAATGACCTTAATCTCGAAGGATTTTATGGTAAGTAATAATAAAGTTATTTAAAAAATTATTTTAATTTGCTGAAATTATCGAAATCAACAATAATATTCTACTAAAGTTAACTAAAGATTCCCATTTTAATGTAACAACTGGACGTTTTTTAAAATCGAAAATGTTTCAAGTTCAATTTGTGATATACAACCATAGAAACCATAAAATTAAGATTTTCCACATGATGTTAACAGTGACTGACCGTAAAAAAGAATTTATTAACACTAGAACTAATACTAAAACTAGAATTAACATAGATTTGGATGATCTATGTTTCTAGGTCTAATGTTAGCTTTAGTGTTGGTATTAGCTTTACTTTTAGCTGTTATTCTGTTTTATATTGTATACTTGTGTCGAACTAAAACTAGTTCGACACAAGTATGAATCTGAAGACGAGCGGTTAAACCTGAATGTAGATCAATTGTAGGTCTAGTGTTAGTTCTAGTTTTAATTCTTATTTAACTCAAAAGTGTATTAAATTTTTTCTTTAACTAAAAGTATAACTATTACTAGACCTACTACCCAGCTTCAGAACTAGAAACATTAGGGTTTAGCCGTTTGTCTCTTAAAACGGCTACATTGCAATGTTTCTAGTTTTAGGTCTAGGATTAGTTCTGAAGCTAGGTGAGGTTGGGTTCGGTTCCGTCTTAAAAGACGTACGGCTAAACCTAAATGTTTCTAGTACTAAATGTAGTGTTAGCTTTAATGTTGGTATTAGCTCTACTTTTAGCTGTAATTCGGTTTTAGCACTAGAACTTCGGTTTTAGCACTAGACCTAGAACTAGAAAGATTCAGATTTAGCCGTGCGTCTTCAGGCGAAGTTTCACGTCAATTCACATGACTCACGCGTGATCTGATGATCAAATGTATGAATCATGTTTGATTAATTGTTAATTTGATTATTAATTAATCATATTTACAGAATGGCAGAATTAACAGGGTGTTTACTTTTACTTATCATATTCTGAAATAAACGAGATTGTTATATAAAATTAAAATAAATAATAAAAGCTGGTACATTCTCATCGGCAACACTTTCTTTAACATTTTAAGGATCTTTCGCCATTCATCACAAATATTGTTCAATTTCCCCATGCATTTTAATATGCAATTGATGTTTGCTGTTTCAATCCTTTAGCAATATCTGAATGCTGAAGTTGCAAATTACAGTGCTGAATAAGCTTATGTTCCCATAAGATATAGTATTGGAGATATAGAGTAGATATAGTAGTAGGTTATAAATTGGAGCTAGATTTTCTGAATATTCTCTAAATAAATTGAAAAAATCTATTAATGATTTCAATATTGTGAGATTTAAACCATCTAGGCGAAATATTTCATACTTAGTAATCAATAAGTTTTGAATTTCCCCGTACATGTCTTGTATACTGAGTGTAAATAGAATTCCAGCATGTTGAAATATATAAGTACGAAGGCTTTCACGACCGGTGCCAGTTTCTGAAGAAGGTTGCAACATGGCATCCAAAACGTCAAAGATTTTTTCAAAAAACGCACGGCGAAACTCGAAAGTTTCTAGTTTTAGATCTAGTGTTAGTCATAATGATAGTTCTAGTGTTAGTGCTAGTGTTAGTTCTAATTTTAGTTCAAATGTTGAAATATGTTGTTTTAACGTCTTAGATAGTTTATTATTTAGCTCAGAGTGTTTAAAGTATGCAACAACCTTTTTTTTGAATTTGCAACTGCTTTTAACTCTGGAAGCGTATCGTTGCCTGCTAAAACATCGTGTATAATTAAATTTATATTAAGACATGCACTGGAAAGTCTAGCATATGAGCGAAATATTTTGAAAGTTTCTCGACAGCGGTTCAAATTTAAACGTAAACGTTCGTACATTGCTGCCAGTTATCCACAAATTCATATGCTTCCAGATCATATGTTTAGATTATTGTATACTTCTATTGAACTAAAACTAGAACTAACTAGAACTAGAACTAAAAGTTTTAATTCTTGTTTGACACTAGTTTAACATGCAAAAATCTTTTTATTGGTTTGATCAACCTGGACAAAAATTTGTATTTATAGATTACGTAACCCTGCGAACTCAAATTTTTTTCTGCAATGTTACTAAGTTTATGATATCCAAGATAAGATTATAAAACCTATTTTTTTTAATAAAGAAAGCTATCCGTAGACAATACAAAGTTTAATCACTCATGGAATTGCTTTCTTTATGGACGAGTTACTAATCATCTGTTTATAATGACCTTAATCTCGAAGAATGTCTTGGTAAGTAAAAAATAAAAATTTAAATAAAAATAAAGTTAAAATAAAAAATTGTTTTAATATGCTGAAATTATTGAAATCAACAATAATATTTTATTAAAGTTAATTAAACATTTCTATTTTAATGTAAAAACTGGACTTTATTCTAAATTGAAAATTTTTCAAGTTCACTTTATGATATGTAAACATAAAGTTAAAATTTTTCATACGATGTTAACCGTGAATGACAGTGAAAGAGAGAATTTATTAACACTAGAAGTACTATTAAAACTAGTATTAACATTAGATTTGGAAATAAAAACATATGGGTTTAACCATCCTAAGAGATGTGCAGCTAAATCCAAATGTGTTTAGTTGTAGGTCTAATGTTAGCTTTAGTGTTGGTATTAATTCTAGTTTTAGCTGTTATTTGGTTTTAGATTGTATACTTGTATCGAACTAAACTAGAACTAACATTAGTGCGTCTTCAGACGCACGGCTAAACCTGAACCTTTCTAGTTCTAGGTCTAGTGTTAGTTCTAGTTTTAATTCTTACTTATCTGTAGATTGTTTTAAATTTTTATGGAACTAAAAGTATAACTAATGCTAGACCTACAACTCAGCTTCAGAACTAACACTAAACCTACAACTATAAACATTAGGGTTGGGTTGTTTCTAGTTTTATTTTTAGAATTAGTTCTGAAGCTAGGTTAAGTTGGGTTCGGTTCCGTCTTAAGAGACGTACCGCTAAACTCAAATATTGCGTCTGAAGACGCACGACTAAACCGAAACTTTCTACGTCTAGTGTTAGTTCTAGTTTTAATTTTTGTTTAATACTAGATTGTTTTAAAATCTCCTGGAACTAAAAGTATAACCAGACCTATAAGCCAGCTTCAGAACTAACACTAGACCTAGAACTGGAAACATTAGGGTTTAGCTGAACGTCTCTTAAGATGTCTAAACCTAATGTTTCTTGTTCTAGCTCTAGTATTAGTTCTGAAGCTAGGTTAGGTTGGGTTCGTTTCCGTCTTAAAAGACTTACGGCTAAGCCCAAATGTGTTCGGTTTTAGGTGTAGTGTTTTAGTAATAATAATAAATTCCTTTATTGACCAATAACAACAAAATAAAAAAGAAGATTACAAAACACTGAAAAAATCTAATAAAATAAACAATAAAAGTAAGAAATAAAAAGAAATACTAAAATTATAATTCTACAGTTATTGGTCAAATGGCGAAGTTCAGACTATGAACGTATATTATCAACGTCTGCCATACTTAACTAATAATTACAATATTTATTTAATTATTTTTTTGCACTTTTTATTAAGACGATAGTTATTTCATATAATGTATCTACCGGTTTCGGCCTTGTTTAGGCTATCTTTTTCCATGGAAATCCAGTTTTAAAAAATTGTTCATCTTATTTAAAATTTGTTGTTTAATATTAGCGTTTTATTTTTATTGTTTCTGACAAATACAAAATGATCTCATTTGATATCACTAACCTATTCACCAACATTCCAACTGATGAAACCCTTCAAATTTTGAACAACATTCGTATAGATAGAATTAATAATGAAACCGACAGAAAAAATATATATAACCTGTTTAAAACCTGCATACAGCAAAACTTTTGTAAATTTAAACACTTACTACACCTACAATAAGGGCCTTCCAATGGGATCACCACCAAGTGGATTACTTGCTGATATATTCTTAGACAAACTTTTAAAAGAAAAGAATTTAAAAAGAATTTATAATGTACAATAACAACCCACATAGACACAACATCATAACATGGTTAAGATATGTAGATGATATGATCGTTTTCATCGATAATGACAGACAAGAAACAATAACCAACTTACACAACTACATTAATGATTTACATAAAGACATCAAATTTACAACCGAAATAGAACATAACAACCGCATAAATTTTTTAGACTTAACAATTTTAAAAACAGACAACGGACTTCAATACAGTATCTTTAGAAAACCAACACAAACAGATACTATCATCCCAAATGATTCTTTTCATGATTATGTTCATAAAATAACAACTTTCAACGCATATATGCACCGTGCCTTCAACACAAAACTTAGTGAAAAAGAACTTAAAACAATAATATCCATTATCAAACAAATTGGCCAAAATAACAGATATAAACCACAAATCATCAACAAAATGATTGACAAATACAGAAACAAACAAAATCACATAAAACTTACCACTCTTACAATTACAACAAATAACACAAACAATATTTATAGAACAATAGAATATCAAGGTAACATACAAATAAAATCAAAAAAATTTTTAAGAAACACAATATAATTGTAACATCCAAAAGCAACAACACACTAGGTAAAATTTTAATTAACAACAAAGATAGAATCAATAAAATGAACGATAATGGAGTTTACAAATTAGAATGTGATATATGTAAAGCCACTTACATTGGTGAAACAGGGAGATGTTTAAAAACTCGTATAAAAGAACATAGAACACAACAAAGATCAAACTTTGGAAGACATATAATATTCAACAAAGAACACCAATTTCATGAAACAAGAAACACAACATTACTTCACAAGAAAAACAAAAGTAATCTTTTGGAAATACTTGAACTATATGAAATTAGAAAATTTAAACATAATCATCCACAAATTTTATGTTTGAATGACCAAATAAACTACACAGAAAAACCTTTATATATGTATTTGAAGAATCCATTTACTCCACCTAAAAATAAAATTAAAAACCCCCAACATATACAATGAACTCAAGCCGCAGTAACAACATTTTCCCATATTTCCCTTCCCAAATTCAAATTTCCTTCTTTACCTCCTTTAATTTTATTTTATTTTAATCCTATTTTAATTTTTCACATTAACACAACATGTCATAAATCACAACATAAAATAAAAATAAAACGCGAATATTAAACAACAAATTTTAAATAAGATCAACATTTTTTTAAAAATGGATTTCCTGAAGATGGCCTAAACAAGGCCGAAACCGGTAGATACATTATATGAAATAACTATTGTCTTAATAAAAAGTGTAAAAAAATAATTAAATAAATATTTTAATTTATTCAAGACGAAAAAGCATTCCTATAAAATAAAAAGAAAATAATAATTACAAAACAAACAAAAAAATTATCTATAAGTCAAATAGGCACACACAAATCGAAATAGTTCACAGTGGCATTGAAAACTTAAATTAATTGTTTTGTATAGAACGCAAGACACGACATAGACTCCTTTTAAATGTACTATTTTGTTCTTTTTATTTCATGCGGGCAAGAATTATATTGGGATGTAGCGTTTTACAAAAAGTTGTATTGTTAGCAGATATGGCTAGTATCTGCTTGCATCTCACATTTATATTATGTATATCAGTTCGAAATGTTATTCTTCGACTAAGGTACGGTGTAGAAGATTAAAATATTACTATATTGACTAAACATAGAAAATAATACTTGAGCTACTTCTCATGTTCATCAGTTAAGTTTGATAAGAGTATGTGAAACTCTCTCAAATTTGCGAATACCAAAAATATGTCTTAAACAACTATTTTGTACATGTTGGATACGGCTCATGTCATACTGCGTCCGACGTTGACCATGCATGGTGGCTCCATGGACAAGATATGTGCCGATGTTGATAAATGCATCTAACAATAAGACTACAGTAGGTTCTTTTAATGCTTTCTGCATTCTGTCACATGACTTGTGAACCGCAAACCTTAGTCGACCACTAAACCAAGATTCCTAGCTTCTAGAAAAATTTCAATTTTTTCATTAGTTAAAAATACATTTACATTCTTTGCTTTTAAATTACCGAAACATATTATTTTTGATTTTGCCGGATTTAAATGCTATGATATTCTATTAGAATAATCAAGTAGTATTTTAGATCCTCATTTATAAGCAAATAGGTTGAAACAAGAGCCTCTCTTGGAAAAGAAATATACAATTGAGTATCATCAGCGTACATGTGAACATTTAGGTGTTTAAGAAATAATGGTAATTGAGAAGTGTAAATTGAAAACAACAAAGCATCCAAAATGGATCCCTGTGGCACCCTAGTCTTAATAGGAAAGGAGGTAGAGCGTTTATTACCTAGTTTAACAACTTGGCTGCGATCGGACAAGAAATTTGAAATCAATCTGATCTTCGAATCAGACACTCCAAGGTAATGAATAAACATTTGCGCTATGAGCATTTGATGGTTTACCTTATCAAAAGCCTTACTGTAATCCAACAGTATTGGAATAGAACATAAGTTTTTGTCTCTAGTGTTTATTATGTCATCGGTTACATTTAAAAGTACAGTGTCACAACTGTTATTAATTCGAAAACTAGACTGGGTAGAAGGTAGCATGTCATTGTTATTTATATATTTACGTATCTGCGTTTTCATACAACGCTCTAGTAGCTTAGATAGAATTGGCAAGATGCTTTGGGACGTAAATCGTAAGGAGATTGGTTTTTTAGACAATGGTGTTACAAGAGTAACCTACCAAGAATCGGAAAAAATTGATCATTCTATGCAACAATTAATCAACATGACCATCATCTTAATTCCATTTATAATACATGATATTTTTGATATATCTATAAAACTGAATTTAAATTTATTATAATGCTCGGGAAAGCGTTCATTAGAATTGCAATAAATCGTTACATGGGACCGAATTTTTTGCAAATTGTACAAAATAAATATTAATTTTATTTACGTCTTTTAACTTAGAAGGAATACCCACCATTCTCTTAGGTTTATTACCAATATTAATCTTTTTTAAGAGTCTCCAACTGGGTTTTGCATTACAATGCCTTAGTGTAGTTGGTAAGTACACTTTCTTCTAACGACGTATAGCAGAAGTTGTTACATTTCTCAGTGATTTGTAGTAATCAAAATGTGCTAAAAGTTCTTTTAAACTTGGCCAACGCTTTATCCTGTAATGTCATCATGAGCTTTACATTATCAGTCAGCTATGGAGCAAATGGCTTTGAAGTTAATTTTACTGTTTGTAAGGGTGCATGGTAATCTAGCAATGTTAAGGGACAATATTACAAATATTCCACCTTATAGTTTATATCTATAATGTACAATATATTTTGTAATGGCAATTTTAAAAAGTCACCCACCTACAAGAGCATTGTCGTCAATTCTACTAAAGCTTTGGATCATGCGCATATACGTCAACCTCAAATTCGAAATTAAAATATCGCATTCAATCAAGTTGTGATCCGATATGTCTACTGGAATATTATTTTGTCCGACACAGCCGTCCACATCATTGGTAATAATGTAGTCGATTAATGTACTTGTCGTATTACCCGGGTAGGAGAATTAATTACTTGCATCAATTCCATCTGGTCTAGAAGCGTACTTAACCTGTCCGTGGCCACATTACCCAAATCCAGCAAATTTATATTACCATTGCCAACGCAACACAAATAGTCTGAAATACCCTGTACATGAAAGAATGTAGTCCTGGCCTGTTAAAACTTTGATTATCACTAAAATTGATTTGACCAAACGAAGATTTTGTGAAATATACAAGCAACGCCGCCATCAAGAGAAGCTCTATCATTTCTTACAATACTATACTATAGCCGATAATACTAATTAAATCATTTGAAATAGTATTCGATAACCATGTTTAACTACCTGCAACGATATAATACTGTTTCTCAAGTAGAATCTCTTAATCAACTGAACACATAAAGAAATGTTTGGAAACTGGTTCTAAACAGCAATTATTTTGTTATTATTTTTTCCTGTTACATATCTGTTCTGCATAAATTTGGCCTGTTATAGTGAATAACTTTTCACTAGGAACACTGGTAGACTGCAAAGAGAATCCTAATATGAGTATAGACTGATGGCCTGCAACTTGCGGATATGGAATGTACGTAAGTGGGAGAAGAAACGCAATAACGATTGTATTAGTTAACATGGAACGAAGATACTACGTTCACTTATCCGACCGCTTGGAGTTGATAGGTATCTCGTTATCTAACTCATTGAAATTTTATGCTTTGTCTAACACACTGAAAAACCCTATCCGCAAGTCGCTGCAATCAAAAATCTCGTAGGGTGATAAAGACCCACATAATCAACCGTACCATTCTAGCCGTGTGGAGGGCGGGACACAGCGATTTTATACAAATTAAGAACTTATCTTTTCAATCTTATTAAAAATGACATTTTTAGATAGTTTAAAACAAATTGATTTATATTTTAACAAAAAATCTTCAAAGCTTTCTTGCATTATTCGTAGATTTGATCAAAATTCTTATATTCAAATTACCTGATTAACATTGAATATTATTTTCTAACTGTAAATCTGTGTTGGGAATCAAAAAATTGAAGTTTGTTTAGATTATAAATGAATATTTGACTTCTATTTTGTAAAAAAATTGTAATTTCTAGGATTCTTAGTTATTTCGATAGAAATGTTGAAATTTAATGTGTTTGTCTACTTATTAAGCATTTTCTAACATTTTCGCACAGCCAATATATATCATTCTTAGGCAAAAGTACGAAAAAGCCCGATTTTTCTATTCATTTACTTCATTTCTTTAGTTACATTAGCAATCAATGTGCTATTTTCTCAAAATGCAGTATTGCATGCTCGTAGAAAAACTATTTATTGTTGGAGCAGCAATAGCGTTAAAAATTGTGCATAAACACAAATATTGATCTTATAAAATTTCGGTACCAATAACATCAAAAGGAATTTATAGACATTTCATTGGAATGTTCCAACGAGAATGCAATATCATCAGAAACTAAATGTATGGATAGGAGTCGTTGCGAATGAAATCATTGGGCCTTTTTTTTAATGAGCATTTAAACGGCAATTCAAGAACAATTTTTCTTTATAATATTTGGTTTCAGCAAAATGGCTGTTCTACTCATAATACCCATAACGTTAAGAATTTTTTAAACTTTTGAAGACACTTGGATATATTTTTAGTCTACCTTTGGTTAAAAATTAATTAAATCTAGAATTAACACTACAACTAGAAAGTGTTGGATTTACCCGCCTCTTCAGACACTACTCAAAATATAATAACATCAAAATTAGTTATCTATGAAGATAAAATCTACGAGTTTCTTTAAGTTTAAAAAATTTTATTCTTAGATTATCTACTCAGAATTAGCACGGTTATCTAAATTATGATATTTAAGAGTTCGTTTATATTGAAGTTGAGATAAACGATAAATGTGGCGATGAGGCTTGTCGCAAAAACAATACATAATTTATTTCTATTATGTATAGTTTAAAATAGATAAACCTTCATTGTGTAAGTTTAAATTCATTGTATCCAACAATGTAACTATACAAAATAATTTATTGAAATATAAAATACTGCAATTAATTTCTCGCACGTAGAAAGTAAAGCTTTTAAGCTTTATTACAGAAAATGCGTTTTATTAACGTTTAGATCCAACTAACGTTAATAATAATTTAAAATTACGCTTTTACTTTAAGGTTTAAATTAAAAAAAAACTTTAATTATTAATTAAAATGAAGATTTAGCGAATTCGATTGTATTCGGTTTTCAGTGATTTGATTGGTTCGGTAAACTTAATGAACAAATGTTTGATTACACAGAGTTTGATGAGTAATTAATCATCGTATTTATAGAGATTCTAATAACTGTTTCCGTAAAGATACACCTGCGTTTTTTTTTTAAATTTTTTAGTTATCTTTTTGATTCACAAGTTAACCAAGATGACAGTTATATCAATGAAATTAATCATTTTAGATTATCACAAAATTGAACAAATTGAAAAATTGTTCTGTTATTGTCAGTATTTATTAACGATTTTTATACATTAAATAGTGGATATACAAAACTGTTTGTAAAATACACGATTCAATATGTTGATAATGCGTATATATTTACTAATAAATAACGAAATCATTTTCATAAATATTTTTTTATTACATTTTCATAACGTGTTATTTGTTACATCCACTTTCGGCTGTACAAAGGATCAACTCTTTCATTGTGAGTATGAATCTATTAACTAAAAACCATGTAAACTTTTTACGTTAAATCATTGCTGCGTATTCATTACCACAATAAATAAATTAATGGATTTTACTAATTTTTTTTTAGTGTAGCTTTACCATGGGACCATTACCATAGGAGCAGCGCAAAAATCTCCACATGTACAAAATTGGTACATGTACAATTTCTTTGTCCATTATTCATCCTTGAAACTAAGCACGCATTTAGATCAGTTCTTCTTTTTAGATTTTTCTTAGTTATTCGAACGCTAAACGAAACACCATGCACATCACGTTTCTGCATCCTACATTATGACTACTAATACACTTTGATCAGTTATTTTGCGTTTTAGGTTAATTGGTACATTACTTTTGAAGATATGCATAAAATAATATAATTTTAAAAATGATTAACAATATTAACCATACTTCAGCCCTTAAGCTGCATGTCCACTAGCAACAAGATTGCACTACTAGTCACAGAAATAACTTTGAAACGTATGCTCAATTTCTAAAAGTTATTCTCTACAATTATGTTTCTAACTGGTTTTGGAAATTAAGTTTGCTTATAAAGTGAAGGAAGTGTCTAAATTAAGTACATTTCCAATAGCAACAAAACATTTATACTGAAGTTACAGTGCTGCATTGACGACCATAACAAACATTGATGACCATAACGGGTCAGTTTAGTTCCATGCATGTTATGTTAATCCATCTTAGGTTATATTTAAAGCATTAAAACTAGCTAGTGTATTAGATGAACTGTGGTTCAATCAAAATGCACGACGTTAATTGAAAATAAAACAAAAAGTTTTAAGAGAATTATCTTAATATTTTTTTATTCTGATAGAAGGATCTATGACTATTATGTGTGAAACAAAAAATCTGCCAAATTCGACGGTTGATATTTTCAATGACTCTGAGACATAATTGAGGTACAACGTCGTTAATCATTAATTTAAATGCCAAATTAATTCTTCCTTCAACTTAATATATCATGAATTGTTCTTGGCTTATTGACGTAGTCTTTTTCTTTTAAATATACCCAAACAAAGAAGTCAAACGGTGTCAAATCACATGATCGCGACGGCCAATTAGTCGCCACGACGTGATGGCCATTGAACTTCTCGTGCAAAAGAGCCATTGCTTCATTGTCTATGTAGCAAGTCACACCATCTTGTTGGAACCACATACATATCGTCCAGGTTCATATCCCCAATATTTGGCCTCAAGAAGTTCGATATCATTTCGCGATAGCGAACACCATTCACGCTAACTGCTTGGCTCACCACATTTTCGAAGAAATACGGCCCGATGATGCCACCAGCCCATATACCGCATCAAACAGTCACTTTTTGTGGATGCATCGGATTTTCAACAATCATTCGTGGATTTTCATTTGCCTAAATGCGGCAAATCTGCTTGTTAACGAATTCACTGAGGTGAAAGTGTGCCTCGTCGCTGAAAATGATTTCTCTTTATTCACTTCTGTCTATTTACCAACCATTCGGTGTATTGACGACGCTTGAAATGGTCAGTACGCTTCAGCTTTTGAGTCAATTGAGCCTTGTAAGCATGTAAATTTAAATCTGTATTTAAAATTTGCATCAGTGATATTGGGTATCAGTGATGCAACCGTTGGACACGATGACAAGTCGCAAAGAAACTTTCATAAGTTTCTTTGCAATTTCTTTGAAACATGTTATTAACTTCTAGAGGTGCAAGCTAATCAAGTATTGTTCTATCTAGTCTGATATCTATTTTGATTCCAAAGATGTTTGATGACCACAATTTTTGTAGCATATTTAAAGAAAATAGCATTCGCCTTTGATTTCATATACTATGTGAATAATTGTTGTTTTCGGGTCATTATTGACTCAATTATGGCCATTCAAGGATTAAAACAAAAGAAGAATCTTGTGATCTTGGAATTTATGAAGTGCTGTTGTCAAAATTAAATTCAGAAATTGTTGCCAACTTGATAATTTGTTGCGATTAACAGCTACTAATTTTGACCATCCTTTGGAAATTGTAGGACCGACATTTACGAAGCAAGATACCAAAATACCTCTTCTCTAGACCACGATTTTTTATCTGTCATTTTTATTTCTTTTCTCACTTAAACTTTCCAAATGGTTTGGAAATAGTACTTTTATTAAACCCGTTTAGACTAGTAGACACAAACGCTCTCTGACAGGAAATTGATCAATTAAATTTCGCATTCAGATTCAATCTCAGATGACAAAAGTGTTTTCCGCTTATCATAAGCACTCCCAATTATGTCCAGTTTTTTTATTCTGTGCATTCTATATCCAATTTGACGTAATTCTTTTGAAATATTCAGTCCAACGTGTCATTATCTATTTGTGTAAATTATTTGTTATGACCTTCAAAGGATGTACTTGCTTTGTGTAATTCTAGTTCATTCCGTCAATTCTGTTGCTCACATCAATAATTTTGGGTTTTCCTCTTAGATTCTCTTTACTCGTTCGAATGTGAACTAAAACAAAACGAACAATGGCCATTAAATGACACACACTTTAGAATTGATTCCACAGCATACTATTATTATAAATAGACAAGTATAACAGACTTTTAATATTGAATCTAAAACAATAAGCGTTGATTTCTAAATATTTTTATGTATAAAAAACTGCATAAAAATAAAATATTGCACATTAAATTCTGATAGGTCACTATTGAATTATGAATACAATCACATTTGAAACACTAATAAATGAAGATTTTTCAGCAGTAGGTCGATACCAATTGGACGGAAGCAGTCGGTTGTAGAAATTGACTTCACATCCGTCGCGCAACTTAATCTCTACCTTTGCTTCAAAACTTTATAGCAAATTTCCATTTTTTCGACGGTATTTTACTATTAGAAAATCGCCTTTAAAATCGTCGCCACTTTTAGGGCATTCCTTACTATCATCATCCACTACGCATTCAAAAGGCGTTTTGAATGCGCCTTTTGAATATCTTCTTCCATATCATCATCGGAAGATTCTTCAAAAACTATCTTCTTTCTTTGAAACACTTTCTCTTCATGTTCTTCAATTTTTTTTGTCATCTTTATTCTTTCCTTTTCTTCGACTTCTTCCTTTACCAATGAATCTGTGGTAATTATGGTTTTTCAATGCTGTCGGCCACCCTTAGTCATCTTTCTTGATTTAGCTTTTGGATAGGGTAACCAAGTAATCAGTTGAATGATTACTTGATGTAAGAGTTGATGTACGAGGTTCAGCAGAAGAGCTGATTGTGGTAGAAGAATTCAAAGTAGAGGTAGATTTGCATGTTTCTTCAAATATTGATAGCACAGGCTCTGAGAAATCGCCAGGAGAAGCTAGGGCCAAGAGAATCCCAAGAAAGTCATGGTCTTTGAAAACATTTCGATCGTATGGTAAGATATCACATTTCTAAAGTTTTAGAGGATAACTCAGGAAGTGCGTAGATCGATACAGTTTTGTTAGGGTGAGTCAGCATCCAACCGCTGAAATATAGATTTGCTTCACTGAAATATTTTTTAAATAGACCAAACACACTACGGTCTAAAGATTTTTGAGTTGGGAGAGTTGATTTTTGAGTTGAGATTTTTGGTTGGAAGAGTCAAATTGTGATCTCATTATCTCTGCAGAAATTAATACTGTCCAAATTCAGATGTGATTGATGATTATCCATCAATATCAATACAGGATGTTCTTTATCACACCTAACAACTTCTTTGAAGAATCTAATACTTTTACAAAGTTTTCGCTGATCATTCAAAAAATTTGGACAAGACCTAAAGTTTCAGGTGTTGCATCACTCATCATTCGTTGTTTATCGAAATGGATACAAGAAAACACCAACACGGGATGTAAAGAGTTACCATTCACACAAATTGTACCAACTTATGTCACCAGTTCTCCTCGCTCTTTCGAAGTTACATGCCCAACTTGCTTTTCACCTTTCTGTCCAATTATTTTGGCTACCGGAAGCACTGAAGTAATTCCCGTTTTATCTAGGTTGAATATATTTACAGGTTTAAATTTCAATCTTTCCATAACGGTATTCAATTTGTCAAAAAATTAATTCACAGTAGTTCCTGGCAAGGGACGTAACCTCAAATTTTCGAATTGATAATGTAGGATTTCTTTTCATAAATCCAGTAAACCAGTTACAACAAGGTTGTCTGTTTTCATTCCAAGTTTCTGAAAAAGGTTCCTTCGGCATATTGTAAAGCGATTTGCCTACATTTATTTAAAGTTACACCGTAAAACATTTTAGAGCATTCCAGTAAATACGTTGTCAGTGATTATTTTATTTGGTCTAAGAAAACCTGTTTTTTACGAAAATTTGGTTTAAATGATAGATTATTTATGCCCACTTCTCTTGTTTCCTTTGTATAAAGTGCTAGGTGCGACTTTGTTTCGTTATTATTATGTAATACCATACGTCATAACTGGCAACACATCTTTACCAATTGTTTTGGGATATACACATACTAATACCTTTGATAGATACCTTTGAAGATACTCTTTATTTTTTAATATTGTTGCGGTTGTGTTAATTTTGATCTCCATATTCAGTCAACACAACATTTCGCATTCGAAATATACATGAAATCGTCAACTTTATGAAACTTGATCAACACGAAATTGATATAAATAGGAATTTAATACATAACGTATCCATAAAATCAGAATTTGTTGGTCGAGTGAAAAACTTTTATCCTCTTCCAAAAAGTTTTGTTCTATTACTACATCTTGTTGATCTGAATCTCTGTTGATCATACTATTTTATTATCCTTACTTACTTCTATTGGATGTTCCTCTTCTTGTTAATCCTGGTTCCAATCATATCTTTCCTTTCGTTCTTTATATGTGCGTGTTGGTTCTGAGCTCTCTTTCAGTTATGAAGTTAATGTGGGGTCCTCAGGGCATGTTTTAGGCGTGTTTTAGGTCCCATGCTCTTTTCGATTTTTATAAATGGTATTACGGATAATATTTCATGTAATTATCATTTGTATGCTGAAGACCTTCAAATTTACACTTCAACATCTATTGATAACCTTGAAGATGCTGTACTTTGTCTTAATAATGACCTTGCCAGTATTCTTGAATGGTACAGACGCTTACTCTACAGAATCGCAGGTCCTTTCGGATACTTTCTACTTTGTACAAGGTTCTGCAGAGCTGCACATCTGCACATTTGTCCGACTCATTTAAGTTTTTATCGTCGCAAGATTTGTCCACCCGATCCAGTTCTGATAACAGCTTAGTGTTTCCGGAAAGGGAGCTTAGGTGAGAAAACAAGTTATCGAGAAAACAGCTGTTAAAGATAAACAAGTCATTTTATCAGTTTCGCTTTAGTTGTTCACTTCTCCCTGCATCCCACTGCATCCTACTTTGTTCGAGGACACCCAGTGTTTCTGCTTCGAATAATATCGTATTTGATTCATTTTTGATTTGAATCATTGTTATGCGTCTTTTGTTTCCCTAAGTAATTAAAAATGAGGGTTGAAAAAAAGTTCAGTGCCGTTTACAGACAATATATTGGGTGAAAACGAAGAAGATAGTGATAAATCCGATATTGATAATGTCATCAAATCAGGCAAGAGATGATGTAGAGGAAAGTTTCGTTAAAAATTTTATTTAATTTCTCTCTACCGATTGTTGTATTGAGAAATACGATACACTTATACCTCGAGATCGGACTGTTAGTGGTAGAACCAATTCTTTAGAGCTATCCAAAAACAAACTTGATTTAGTGATACTAAGTAATATCGAAGCTGGAATAAGGTATAACGAAGAATTCCAAGGTGTTTATTTAGAAATTGCTAAACGGAAGATAGAAGGATGCAGAAAAGGTAAAGTAGTTACAAGGCATAAGATTCAGTTCGCTTTCCTAGGCATTATCCACTTAGTCCGCAGCAGCCGGGTACAGCTTATTTTAAAGCAAGAAAGAAGTGTGGAGTTTTTGGAATAACAAACGGAAAATTAAAAATTCAGGTGAGGATATCAAACATTAAAATTGTACGAACTCGAACTACTTGACTTATACCTAATTTTTTTTTCAGCATGATTACTTAATTGACGAGAAGGATGAGGTGTGAAAAGGGCCGAACTGCACCGTGAGCATTTTGAATCACCACTTGGAAACTTATTGCGAAGACATCCAAAAACTTGTTATTTTGTGTGACAATTGCGTAGGGCAAAACAAGAACAATGCCGTACTATCATGTTTACAATGAAGAGTTGCTCGAAAACTTAACCAAACGATTTTATTCAATTTCCTTCTCAGAAGACACACAAAATTTGCTCCTGATCGGAAAATATACTACCAGCAATATAGATACATATGAAGATTTATTGCAATGTGTCGTTGAATCCTCACCCAGTGGTCATAATAAAGCGGTATCGGCGGATAATGCTACATGGTATCAATGGAATAGCTATTTGAATCAATTTTATCGACCACTCGTTGGTATAACGCAGTTCCATCACTTCATAATCTGTACGGATTCTGTAAAAACGAAAAAATTCGCTGATAGTGAGAACGTGGACACTTCATCTGTTGTTGAAACCTATCGATAGCGAAATGCCGGAAACTATACAACCAGTTGGTTTCACTTTAGAACGCCAATGGTATATATGTTACGGGTAAAGTTAGATAAGCGATTAAACCTAGGTTTACCCGGGTAAACTGCGTAATACCCAAGAAACATGGGTAAAGTCCAGAATATGATTGAAATTGTTCATGTTACAGGGATTACCCTGGTAAACCACGTTCTATCCGTTTTCCCTTGGCTAAAGTTGGATGTACCATAAATGACAATACCATTAAGGTTTAAAACACATATTTAATTTAGAAAACATATTTTACAAATAAACATAATATATAAATAGACAAGCTGCTGTGACATTTCGAGATGCAAAGATTTCCCATAGCTTTACATTTACATTTATTGGTCATGCATTTAGTTTTACAGTTACATTGTTTATAACCTTGACCTCCTAAAAGTGATTGTTCGTTGGCAAGCTGACGTAAGCTCTTCTTTTCTGATGATATACTTTCCAGAGCTACAAGTTTTTCACAGAAAATTGGTTCCTGGAACACATTTCCTCGATTGTTCCTTTCTCGTTTGCTAGCTTATAAAAATCGTCATCAGTTTTCTCGATAACCGTCAAGAGAATGTTTCTAAAATCGCCCCTCCCTCGATCAACGTCTGGAATTTTCACCCTCACTGTATCTCCAACAGAACATGGAGGAAGCTTTGAATTAGATAAAGCTTTTATCTCCTTTACTTGATTTTCTAAATCTATTTTTGAGTCTTTTCTGTTTCTGTATATTTCTTTGGCACAAGCATAGTTCACACATTATATTCTCTGATGTACTTGGCTCATCACATTCTGCACATTTGGTCTGATTTTCTGAAGTTTCTTTATTATTGTCGTTTTCGTTATAATTATTGTCGCCGTCTTCCATATTATCACCTTCAGTAACATCGTCTTGCGGATCGTCTGTTTTTGGACCACTATCCATAGACTGGTCATCGTTTTGTTCTTGTTGACACTGTTTTTCTACACCAAATTCCTTGAGGACTTTCTCAAGCTCTTCTTCGGTTCGTCGATTCTCAATAGTTTCTTTTGGAAAAGCTGATGTGGGTAGGCCGACTTTAATATCATGCCCAAACATGGCGGCGTAAGGAGAACGTTTTATTCCATCATGGCATGCCCTGTTTTTCATTAATTGGATAAATCGCAGACCTTCTGACCATCGCCTGCACTTTTCATCATCCATCCACGTCATTAACATATTTTGTATATCTTGATTTGCTCTTTCTTTGATATTCTTGTACTTTTTCTTACATTCACTTTCCATACGATGTTTACCACCGTGACCAATAGCCAAATATGTATCATGCAAAATATCAAACATTTCGTCATTTGTAACGTAATATTTTATGCTGGATTCACCTGATGATACACGAGCAATAAGCTTTTCGACGCCTCGAACAGAACATATGTCGAACCTCTTCAAACGTCGATATTGTAGAGTGGACTTGGTTTTAGCATTTTTTGCTAACTTAATTGATTCCAACATTTCTTTGTATTGTTCATCATTACAATAAAAACTGTTTGTACTTTTTGAAGATACTAACTCATTGAAAAGTTCACAGAAACGCTGTTTTAAACGAGCACGTCCACTCTCTTTGGTTGCCATTTTCGAACTGCACATGGTGATAGTCTGGTGAAAGATGATGCAATAATAAAATCGTACACCCAACTTTAGCCAAGGGAAAACGGATAGAACGCGGTTTAAACGTGAACAATTTCAATCATATACGGGACTTTACCTACGTTTCTTGGGTATTACGCAGTTTACCCAGGTAAACCTAGATTTAATCGCTTATCTACCTTTACCCGTAACATATATACCAAAATCTTCGTAGCTTAGCCACAGATCCAGGAAATGTAGATATTACAGCTCTATTACCAAAAGAAAAGTTGGTATCAAAGAAACAAAAGCCTGAAGTTGATGGAGAGAATAATTCTGCAGCTCCCTTGCCAAATAAAAATTCGATATCGAAGAAACGAAAGGCAAAAGGTAATGACGAGGAAGATTCTACGGCTCTATTCCCAAAAAAGAAGTTAGCATCGAAAAAAAAAACAACTAAGCGCGAAGAAACAGTGAAGGAAGATTCTGTGGCTTCATTATTCAATCATGTTTCAACTTTTTTCATTTTCAATCATTTCTGCTCTTCTTTTTGTACATTCTTAACAAACTTCTCTACCAGTTAGAAACTTCCGGTTTGCGCCATTCGAAAGAGCATTTTAGTTGATCGAAATTGCCAAAAAATTGAAAAATGATTTTTTTCACACTTAAGCTGTGAAAACTATTTCTATACTGTGTAGTATAGAATGTGTTATAATTTATGTGACCATTTTGCTTCTGTTAGTAGTCCCATCGTCCCGAATAAACTCTAAAACGTCCCGTTTTCATAATCACATAAGTGCATAAATCTCATTAGTATCTAGCTGTATTTACACAGCTTTTTTTATTGGTAATATTTCGTTTCGTTGTTTGCGACACTTATACCAAACATGCCTAAATGTAAGTGTACATTTTTTTGAAACTTGAAGGGGGTAAAAAGAAAAAGTGTAAACAATATTTATACAATACCGAACACATTGTTGGAACAAGAACTAATAGGGATTAGCTGTGAAGCTCATAATGTCCGCAATGCAATTAAAACTGCCGATTGCTTACCAATTGATTTAGAATGCATTATTGTCAAAATTTACTTTTTTAATATTTATAGTGTTCGCATTGAAACTGTAAAAGAATTCTATGACTTGATAGGTAGAGTATAAAAGGAGAGTATAAAAGAATGTTGGGTTACAATAAATCTAAATGGCCTGTACTTGAATAGTGCTTAAAATGTTTGTGAGATTAGAAAACTATTTTAGATTGCTAATCTAAGAAAATAGTCTTCTAATAGGCATTCATTCTAATAGTTACTCTTCTAATAATTAGTCATCTAATGCCCGAATATATTGAAGTTGTTTTTTGGCAATCCCAGCTCCGAATGCTGGTTATATTTTGTGCCCGTCCAAGAAGTTGGTTTTCACCAAGTCGCTTTAAATACCGAAGGACAAAATATATCAACAATGGATGTGAATGTAACAAACCATTTAAAAGATAACTTGTCTTTAGAAGAAATTCAGTTTTTATCCCACACGTTACATGAAATTTATTAGCAAAGTTGATCAAAATCAGAGCTTGGCTAATCGCTTGAAAAAGAAGCATAGAATAATTACAGCTACTACAATTGGTAGTTAAGTATCTAATTACAGTAAAGCTTCGCTAATCCGAATCAATGAAAATCAGTTGAATTTAAATGATGGAAGCATGCGGATCATAGTCAAATTGCATTAGATAATAACATTATCTGCTGCTTATCTTGCAATACATGATACACTAAAATTTTTATTAACTTCCTCACTTTTAATTCGGTTATCCCAACATCTTCATGGAGAAATTGCCTTATTTGCTGCAGCATGATACATAAATTATTGAATGGACAGTGGAATGCCGCCGTCAGGTTCTTCTTTCTCAGCTGATTTTTGGAATACGCATCTCTACCATTTTGCTAATAAATTACAAGGATTTGCAATGATTAGAAAGTATAGACTCAGCATTTTTGATAGAAATGCTCTTCAGTGTTTTGGAATTAATTGTCTTTCTCTGCAGATAAAACGAAGAGTCTTTTCCGATTAGCGAATCTCTTACCAATTCGGGTTACAAGGGACATAATGCAAATTTTACGTTTTTCAATTTTGTTCAGATTACCAGGGAATTCGGATTTGTGGTTGTATGAATTGGCAACGCTTTACTGTACTTCTGTAACTACATAATAAGATGCGGTTGTAATGCCTAAAAGGGATTGGCTTGCACTCTCCAAAAAAAGTCTGATAAAACAAGTAAAGTTTTACAAGTAGTAACTAGTCTTTAATTGGCAGTTTTTAAACTTTTTTCAGTTTTTTTTGTCAGTATTTAGCTTTTAGCAGATATGATGATGTTGTATTTTGCCAACAGTTTTTAATATTTTGGAAGAAAAATTAAATTTTATTAACAGTCCTTCGCTTTTTACCATAAAAGTGTTGTTGAGGTTGGCAACGCTTGCATAAAAGAAGAGAGAGGGAGTAGTTGTAGAGAGCGCCGAATATATAAGATTAAGGTTATGTTTTTGTAAGCGGTTTTTAAGTAAGGATTAAGTCAAGTGTTTAATACGAAGTGGACAACCTGGAGGAGGAGTTTTTGCTGCAGAGTCGAAAAGCATGGGTGAGCAAGCATTCCTGTGTGGCAACAATGATTATTCGCAAACGAACGTATCAGATTTAGTGTGGTATATAGACTCGGGATCGTCTGATCACTTAGTTAACAATAAAAACGTTTTTCAAAATTATATTAAATTAAAAAAACCTAAAGTAATTAGTGTAGCTAAGAGCCGAGTTGAGTTACATGCTGAAGGAGTAGGAAATATTAACATAGAATGTCAGACATATGGAAGACCTAGTTTTATAAATATAACAGAGGTGTATTATGTTCCGGAATTGCGAAAAAATGTATTGTCTGTTTCAAAGATTAGTAGTAATGGTTATAATATTAGCTTTAAGGAAGATAATGTAAGAATTTTAGATAAATTTAAAAACTTGATAGTAGAGGGTCAAAGACAAGGTTCGTTATACACAGTAAATTCAACAGTAAAATATTCAGAAACAAATTATGTATCGAATAACAGTACAGATGAATTATTAAAGTTATGGCATAGGCGTTTTGGTCATTTACATTATAAAAACATTAAGATGATGTTAATAGGCAATATGGTTCATGGTTTAGACAATTTAGAAAAAAATAAAACACAAAGTATTTTATGTGAAGAATGTATTTTAGGCAAAATGTCAAGACAACCATTTAACAAAGTTGGATATAGAGCGAATAAACGTTTAGAACTGGTGCATACCGATGTATGTGGGCCAATAAGTCCAACTACTTGGGATGATTGTAATTACTTTGTGACGTTCATAGATGATTTTACGCACTTTGTCATGATTTATTTAATTAAAGAAAATCTGAAGTTTTCGAAAAGTTTTAAAAAGTTTACTATTATGCAAATAAACATTTTGGTAGAGATCTGTTAAAATTAAGATCAGATAATGGAAGAGAATATGTATCGAAAGAGTTCCAAGAGTTTTGCGAACAGAGGGGAATTTGTTTACAATACACAGTGCCATATAATCCTGAAATGAACGGCGAGGCGGAAAGAATGAACAGAACGTTAGTAGATAAAGCGCGAACTATATTAATAGAGTCAAAATTGTTAAATAAATTTTGAGGAGAAGCCATTTACTATGCAGCATACGTGACAAATCGATCTCCAACAGCTCAGAAAAATAAGACCCCAAGTGAACTATGGGAAGGTAGAAAACCGAATGTAGGAAACATGAAAGTTTTTGGTAGTATTGCATATAATCATGTTCCAAAAGAACAGAGAAAGAAATTGGACCCAAAAGGTAAAAAAATGATTATGATAGGATATTGTAGTGGAGGATATAAATTATGGGATGAAGATAAACAGAAGGTCGTGGTCGCTAGAAACGTTATATTTGATGAAACTCATAAGCATAATAAAGAACAGGAAATAAAAATTCCGGAAGAAGAATTGAACGAAGATAATATAATTTGGCATTATGAAAAGGATCAACAAGAAAATATGGAAAATGACAAGGAAGGAGAGACAGAACCAGAACAGGAAGAGGAGGAAACAAATAAGAAAGAGGGTGGACATAAAAACATAGAAGAAAACGAGTATAATAATATACAAAAAAGAAAACGAAATAAACCAAAATGGCAAAATGATTATATAGTAGACTTTGTAGAAGATGAGGCAATGTTTGCATTATATGCAGATCAAGATGATGATATACCGATAAACTATGATGAAATTGATTCCAGAGAAGATAAGAAAGAATGGAATAAAGCTATAGAGGAAGAGATAGAAGTATTGAAAGATAGTGACACATGGATAAGCGTATTACAGCCAGATAAAACAAAATTGCTTGATACAAGGTGGGTTTTTACAAGAAAAGAAACTAAAAACGGACCTATATGTAAGGCGAGATTAGTTGCTCGTAGATTTTAACGGGAAATATTTGAAAATGTATATTCACCAGTTTTGAGAATGCAAACTTTAAGAATGATATTATCAATTGCAACTTATCGAGATTATCATTTACATCAAATGGATGTAAAGGGAGCCTTTTTGTATGGCGAAATAAAAGAGGACGTATATTTGGAACCACCTAAAGGAGTAGAAGTTCCAAAAGGGCATGTTTTGAAATTAACAAACTCATTATACGGATTAAGAAAATCACCAAAATATTGGTATGAACGTTTTACAAAAACTATTACGGAATACGGTTTTGAAAGATCAGAAAGTGATTATTGCCTGTATCACAAGAAAGATTTATTTCTGTTGTTGTATGTTGATGATCTTTTAATATTGGGCGCAAATATTGATGAGATAAGTAAAGTAAAGCATTTTCTATCAACACAATTCAGAATGAAAGATATGGGTTCTGACACTTTAACTTACTTAGGTATTACAATAACTAAAACAAAAGGATGTATTCAGACAGATCAATCAAAGTATTTAAGAAAGGTTTTAAAACGTTTTGGTATGGAAAATTGTAAAGATGTAGAATCCCCTATGGATGAAAATTATAAATTTAATAGAGATTGTGATATTGATATGTCTTATGAAAAGCAATGTAGATCATTGATAGGTTCTTTGATGTATGCAACAGTAGGTTCTAGATCAGATTTAACAACATCGGTTTATTTACTCAGTAGATTTCAATCAAGAGCAGGCATTGAATTATGGAAAGCATTAAAGAGAATATTACGTTATGTTAAGGCAACAATTAATCTAAGTTTATTATACATAAATGATAGTTTAAGTTTACCGCTTGTAGGGTACGCAGATGTCGATTGGGCTAGGGAAGATGATAGAAAGTCTACCTCGGGGTATTTATTTAAGATATATGGAAATACTGCAGTTTGGCGGTCTAAAAAACAAACGACCGTTGCTTTAAGTACAACTGAGGCTGAATTTGTATCGTTATGTGAAAAAGCCGTTGAGGCTTGTTGGATTAAGAAGTTATTGACGGAATTAGGAATAGATACTAAGATTATAACAATGTATGAAGATAATCAAAGTACAATAAAATCAGTTCAAACACCAGATCAAAAGAGATTAAAGCATATGAATGTTAAGTTTAATTTTGTAAAACAAAGGTTGAGGAAGGTATTATTTCAGTTAAATATATATGTAGTAAAGAACAATTGGCAGATGTTAAGCGATCAGGAGGAGTGTTGAGGTTGGCAACGCTTGTATAAAAGAAGAGAGAGGGAGTAGTTGTAGAGAGCGCCGAATATATAAGATTAAGGTTATGTTTTTGTAAGCGGTTATTAAGTAAGGATTAAGTCAAGTGTTTAATACGAAAAATAAAGTGAACTTATTAATAGAAGCAAGGGAGTTTCATTTATTAAATCATCAAGTGTCTTCTGCCAGCAGTATTTAACCTTTAATTAACAGTTTATGGACTTCTTACGTAAAGGTTGTGCATTTTGTTCAATAGTATTTAATATTTTCAAAGTATAGTCAATTGGTTTATCAGTTGTTATCCAGTTTTTACAAACAGCTTTACAAGTAGTATCAAGTCCTTTGGAAGTATTTCAAGTTTTCCAAGGGCAGTATCAAATTTTCTGGAAGTAGTATTAAGTCTTCTAAAAGCAATATCAAGACTTCCGGAAGTAGTATCAAGTTTTCTAAAAGCATTTCAAGTCCTTTGGAAGCAATAACAAGCCATCTAGAAGCAGTTCAAATCTTCTGGAAGCAATGTCATGTCTTCTAGAAGCATTTTAAGTCTTCGAGAAGTAATATATATAAGCATTCCAAGTCTTCTAAAATCATTTCAAGTCTTCTGGGAACATTTCAAGTCTGAAAGTAATTACAAGCCATCTAGTAGTTCAAATCTTCTGAAAGCAATATCAAGTTTTCTAGAAGCATTTCAAGTCCTATGAAAGCAGTATCAAGTTTTCTAAAAGCATCTCAAGTCTTCTGGAAGCTTTTCAAGTCTCCTTGAATCAGTATTAAGTTTTCTATAAGCAATATTAAGTCCTCTGGAAGTAGTCTCAAGCTTTCTAGAAACATTCTAAGTCTTCTAAAAGTATTTCAAGTCGTCTGAGATCATTTCAAGTCTTCTGAAAGCAATATCAAGACTTCTAGCAGCAATAACAAGTCTTCTAGAAGCGTTGCAAGATTTTAGGAAACTGTATCAAATTTTGTAGAAGCTGTATCAAGTCTAACTTAAAACCAAATTTTAATAATTTTAGACTGCACCTGATTATCGACAAAAGCACCTAGATTTGTCCCGTTTTCAGTCGAAATAAAAACGGTCACGTTAGTTATAATCTCTAAAGTATAAATTTTGTATAACAAATATTTAATGATAAAAATAATTTTTGTGCAACCGTCTTTATCCGTAAATCTCCTCATAAATCTGTTATGTTAAATGTACCATAAAAATTTTGTGCCTCGTTGTACATTTTAAGTAACAGATAACGTTAAATAAATATGTTAAAATATAAATTATGTTCTTTATTTATTTTATTATTCATTCCGCTTTTTAGAATCCAAAGGACGAAAAACATGTACAAAAAGCACATGTCTAAGATCTTGGAGAAAATCATGAAAAGACAGTTAGTTAATTATATTGAACACAACAGCTTATTGCCTGTCCAGCAATCCGGCTTTCGTGCAAATCAAAGTTGTACTACAGCTATGCTGGGCTTAACAGATGATGTTTTGAGGGCAACTGATAATGGCATGCTGACTGCAGTGGTACTCTAAGACTTTTCTGAGGCCTTTGATACCATTAGTCACATTTTACTTTGTCGTATTTTGAAATTCTTGGGACTGGAACGAAATGCTGTGTCATTAATAGAAAATTATTTGATGGGTAGGACACAAAAAGTTAAAGTTGGAAATCAAGTATCGCAAGAGGTTGGTGTAGGTACAGGTGTTCCACAGGGTTCGATCTTGGAGCCACTTCTGTTTGCTCTTTACACATCCAGATTTGCTTCCCTATTGACTTCTTCCAAGATTAGTATGTAAGCCGATGACATTGAAGTGTATCAGTCATTTTTTTCTTGTGAGAGTCATGATGTGGAGGAAAGCTTAAATAAAGACTTGCGGGATATTCAAAGGCTTGCAAATTATCAACATTTAAAAATCAACCCGGAGAAATCAATGTGGATTTGTTTTGGAAGTCCTGTGGGGATTGGGCTGGTAGACATTGATATTAAATTGAGGGAAACATGTTTGCAGCGTGTAGGTAGTGTGAAGTGAATGGAAGCAATGTCATGTTTTCTAGAAGCATTTCAAGTCTTCGAGAAGTAATATCAAAACTTCTGAAAGTAGTATCAGGTTTTCTAGAAGCATTCCAAGTCTTCTAAAATCATTTCAAGTCTTCTGGGAGCATTTCAAGTCTGAAAGTAATAACAAGCCATCTAGTAGTTCAAATCTTCTGAAAGCAATATTAAGTTTTCTAGAAGCATTGCAAGTCCTATGAAAGTAGTATCAAGTTTTCTAAAAGCATCTCAAGTCTTCTGGAAGCTTTTCAAGTCTCCTTGAATCAGTATTAAGTTTTCTATAAGCAATATTAAGTCCTCTGGAAGTAGTGTCAAGCTTTCTAGAAACATTCTAAGTCTTCTAAAAAAGCAATATCAAGACTTCTAGCAGCAATAACAAGTCTTCTAGAAGCGTTGCAAGACTTTAGGAAACTGTATCAAATTTTGTAGAAGCTGCACCTGATTATCGACAAAAGTACCTAGATTTGTCCAGTTTTCAGTCGAAATAAAAACGGTCATGTTAGTTATAATCTCTAAAGTTTAAATTTTGTATAACAAATATTTAATGATAAAAATAATTTTTGTGCAACCGTCTTTATCCGTAAATCTCCTCATAAATCTGTTATGTTAAATATACCATAAAAATTTTGTGCCTCGTTATACATTTTAAGTAACAGATAACGTTAAATAAATATGTTAAAATATAAATTATGTTCTTTATTTATTTTATTATTCATTCCGTTTTTTTAGAAGCCGAAGGACGAAAAACATGTACAAAAAGCACTCTTGTATTACGATAAGAACAATGGTATTACATATTTAATTATAATAATATAAAGACGAATAAAAAAGAAAATTTTATGAAGAATATAAAAATTTAAATTTATATAATCATTTAGAGCGCCATCTCTTATTGACAACTACAACTTCACAACCTAACCTCAATTTTAGTGCTGATTTCTGAGTTGTATATTAATTTTCATTAAATAATAATAATTTGGTTAATATAGTGTTATCCAAACAACAATGTCGTCTAAACATTCGTAATTATTATAATAATACTTCATTACTTATTAAAATATTGTGTAGATATGTTATACTAATAATTCAATCTCTTTTTAGTATAAAAATAATGCAAGGTGCAATAGTTTGCCAGGAAGCAAAACTATGGGGTGATATCACTGTTGGTGCCGGAACAATAATACACCCATGTGCTTATATCAGTGCTGAAGCTGGACCAATCATAATTGGCGATCGGTGTTTAATTGAAGAACAAGCTAAAATCACCCACAGGTGCATAACATTTAATCCATTTTTTAATTTATCCTTTTAAAACATAAACAATTTTTATCATTTAAGGGTTCCTTTCGACAGAGAGAATCAAGAAAACATTCCAGTTTTAATAATTGGTGCCAACAATGTGTTTGAAGTTGGTTGCAATGTTGAAGCTTGCAAAATAGGAGATAACAACACATTTGAGTCGAAATGTTTTGTTGGGAATAAAGTTACTGTTACTAATGGGTGTACCATTGGAACTGGGTGTGTTTTAAGTGAAGAACAAGTTTTGAAGGAAAATACAACAATTTTTGGGGAATATTGTGAAAGGAGAGAAGCTTTATGCGCTCCCACAGTAAGATTTCTAACTTCCTTTTGTTTGTTTTAGTAATAATAATAAATTGTTTGTTTGTAGATACAAACGTTACAAATGGATACACTTTCTAAAATGTTACCCAGCTATCATAGAATTAGAAAGCAAACTCATAAAAATTAAATCAAGCTTATTTATATTTTTTTATATTGCTATTGTATTTATTAACATTTATAATGTATTAATTATTAGTAGAAAAGTTTGGTTTTTGTATTTGGATGTTTTGGTTGCTTCATGATTATAGATTAATCCACATTTAAAATAATATAATTTATGTAAGGAAAATATATTTAGTTGTACTAAATTCTGTTTTTATTGTAATCTTTCATAATGCATTAATCTGTAACATACATGAATTCATAATAGTATAAGATATACATTATACATTAAGTGCGGATAAAATAGTTGATGTTTTGTTTATAACAATTGATAAAAAATTTGAGAAATATACTTTGTTTATTTATGAATATAAACAAAGGAATTATGGTTCATGCTATTCATTATTAATACAAAATTGTATGAAGTCTAAGGCCAGGCGCGCACATGCGATTTTCTGTCGCGCGACTGTTTGGTCGCAAAAATAACACACATAGCATTAAATACAAATGCGCGCATATGCGACTAAATAATAGCAGCGATTAAAAAGATGTAACCTGCTCCATTTTTGTAACGACGCGATTGTCGCGTCTTTAAATGTATCACATGAACAAGAATGAACATGCACGCACATGCGACTGTTTAGTCGTAGTCGCAGCACAGGTCGAAGTTGGTGTATAGGATAATTATTACAACAAATTTATTAAAAATGGCTGAATCTTCAGAAGTGTCTGATAATAGTGACAATGACTTGACATCTAGTGTCTTAGACACAGAAACTATTATTATCGAGGTAGAAAAAAGACCAGCTATTTACAACAAACATTTGAAAGAGTATAGTGACCGAAATTTAAAAGAAAAATTGTGGGGAGAAGTGTATAGCAAAGTTATATCTACTTGGAACAAGTTATCGGCCGAAGAAAAACACAAGAGAGGTACGTGATATTGTTTTTATTTAATAGTTTTTAATAATCTTATGTAATAAATGTTGTGCAGATAAGTATTTAAATTTTATCATATTGCCACGGAACTGAACCTTCGGGGGATGTAAAGTAATTTGCCATATAGTCTCTTATATTAAGACCAACTCTGTTAGGTCTTATTCCAGCTGGAGGACAGCTCTGTAATAAACACTCATAAAATTCGTCCTCCATTTGCACACCGTCTTTCTTTCGCACGAAGTTATGTAGAATGCAACATGTTTTAATGATAAGGTCGGCAAATTCGACTCGCACGTCTAATGATCGATGCAAAATACGCCATTTGTTCGCTAAAATACCAAAGGTACACTCTACCATACGCCGTGCACGAGTCAGTCTATAATTAAAGACTCTTTGTTTCATTGTTAAGTTTCTTCGAGGATAAGGCCGTAAAACATTTTGTGATAACGCGAATGCTTCGTCTCCTACTATCATGAAAGGTATGGGTTCTCCCATCTCGTTGTTTGGTAATTTTTGTGGAGTAGGAACATTTAATTGGTTATTATGTAATCTTTGACCAAAATTCGAATTCTTAAAAACACTGGAATCGCTTCCAGCACCATATGCTCCTACATCTATTGCTGTAAAACAGTAGTCGGCGTCTACTATACCCAAAAGAATAGTCGAATAAAAGTTTTTATAATTATAAAATTCGGAACCAGTATTATTTGGTTTCTGTAATCTAATGTGCTTGCCGTCGACTGCACCGATACAGTTCGGAAAATTTGTCCTATCGTAAAACTCTTTGGCAATATTTATCCAATCTTCTTCAGACTTTTCTGGCATGTATAAAGGCTATAAATAGTTCCATAATTGGTTACACGTGTCTTCAACAATTTCCCTTATCGTGGTAGCCCCAAGTAAAAATTCAAAGTGTAAAGAATTGAAACTATTGCCGGTAACAAGGTATCTGAAAAATAAATAATAACTGTTTTTTATTGCAGGAAAAATTATTCAAAAAAAATGGAAAAATTTAAAAGATTGTTTCGCTAGGGAATTAGCAGCCCAGCGTAAAGCAGTGTCTGGGCAAGCAGCAAAAAAAAAGAAGATATATTTATTTCGACCAATTGCAATTCCTTTTCCCAATAATGAAAGATAGACCAACTACCAGCAACACCGGACCTTCTCAATCAATTGAGATTGATCAAGAAAATCAAGAAATGATATCTTCTCCTTCTTTAGCAACCAATACAGAAAATTCGGAAAGTACATCCATATCTAAAAGAAGGGCTGCAAGAAAAACTGTCCTTAAAACAATTCCATATGAAGAAAAGTTACTGAAAATATTGGAGGATAAGCAATGTGAAACAATCGACGAAGATAAAAATTTTTCACTTATGCTTGTTCCAATGTTCAAAAAATTAACTGATGACCAAAAACATTATGCGAAAATTGAAATCTTAAATATCATGAAAAATGCAAAAAACGTCGGAAATCCTCCAGTTTTTTACAGTTCAATGCAACAATCTTATTCTCATCTTTATCCTAACCGTCCGGTAGACCAAGTGCAATTTCCAAGATCAAATTTTCAACAACAGCAACAAGGAGGCAATGAAAGTATTTACTCCGCGCCATCGACATCAACAGTCAACTCTGCACAGTCCACACCATCAGCAACCATTTTTTCTGATGGTGACAATGCATATTTTGACTTGTCAAATCAATAAATTAATTAAATTAAACAAATAGAACATATATTTATTATTTAACCTTATTTTTAATATCTACTTCTATATATCTAGTCTAATAGTAGTTTGCAGAAAATATCTAGTTAATTTGGCAGAACGACGACACAAAACAAAAGCTGGTAAGTACCTTCTTACCTTATTGTTACTGCAAGACATTCCTTAGGTGGTATACATTTTCTCCATTTACTATTTTGGTACGATATTTTCGGTCCTATTATTTTTAATAATTCAAGAAAAGATTGTTCACTCATTCTGTAATAGTTAAAGAATTTACGAGGATGCTTTCTTAAATCTTCATGAAGAATGTAAAATTGACCCCGATGTTCTCTGTCAGATAAAATTGGATGCACCCAAAATTTTCTTTTCCGTTGCTTTCTTAATTTCTTTCGTAATAACAGAGCCACTATACAAGTGGTTTCTATGAAGTCCATGTTGATACTAGGCTCTAGTCACGATTAATCAGTCGCAAATGCGCGAACATACAAATTTTTTGCGACTACTACTTTTATGTCGCTGCGACAAATAATCGCATGAAAATCGCATGTGCGCGCCTGGCCTAAGGATTAGTATTTTTATAAATAATAATACTTTCTAAATAATTTTTTGCCGATTAGGAAACATTATTTTTGATTAAAACAAAAATTAAAATCTATTAAATCGCTTTAAGGTTGGTATACTTAAAACTGGTTCAATTTGATAAACGGTAAATGAAGTGCTTATTGCTGAAATATGTCAAGATTCAAGTCTAAACCATCTTTATGCAAAAATTTTAAACTTGGTTGTTATTTTGTATGTTACATTGTTATTATACTAGTAAATCTTACGTTTTCTATATTACTTAAACACAGGGTCCTTAAGCTAAACTGCCGTCTTCTGTAGCTCAGTTATTGACTTAGTAAGGAGTTTAATATTTTGCAGGTTTATGCTAGTGATGACGATACTCGAAATATTTTCTACCCGGGTAACAGGTGACCCGAAAATGACCCGATACTCGAAAATGTTCAGAAGAGAAGAGTCACCCGGAGAATGACTCTGGTATCTGTAAATTACCTGTTACTTCTACATTACCTGTTCTATTACTCCTCTATTTACTACGCTGTCATTGACAGAAATAAATCTAGAGGAAATATAATGTGTAAAAAACTAAAAATGCCACTATTAGGTTAATGCTTTAATGAAACCTAATTCTCAAAGGCTAATGCAATATAAAAATGAAGAGGATCTATGACACTTCTTTTTTTGTTGCAAGAAGTTTTTGTCTATAGGTTTTTTGAAGGTTTTGGTCTATTTCGGGACTTTTTATTCTGTTATATGTCGCCCTGCAGCGGAAAAATAAAATTTCGCTAGTTTGTAAAGTAACTTTTTAAGTAAAGTAGTTTGTAAGTAAGTTTGGATACAGGTTTTCGTTATTTTTCCACCAAACAAATATTCATTTTCTGTTCTTTCAATTGCCTTTTTTTTCTCGATTTATATTCGGTGGCATTATTATGATGGTTTTCGTTTAAAACAGCCATGTCCAATCCAAATTACTCTTCGGGCCAAAATTTAGGAATGTACAAGGCACTGGGCCGCCACCCACCTGAACAAGAAAATTTCAATTCTAGCGCACACTCGTGCTCAAATGAGATACGTGTACACAAACTAGCATGTACACAGATATACACAATAATATATAGGTATTTCAGTAAATTACAACAGATATTTAATGTGAAACTTGTTTATTTATTTTATTTGAAATTTTTCTAATATCAACTTCTAATTTTGTTGTGGCACAACGTAACTGATTCGTCAAATTTGCGTCGGTGAACCTGTTACGGTCTTTGGTTTTGACTAATTCTAATCTAGAAAAAAATGACTCACAGAGATATGTTGTGCGGTTTGCTGCCACAATACACATAGCTAATTTTTTTAAATTAGGAAATTTATCTTCCTGGATATATTTTCCATAAAAGTCGACTATATTGATGTCCTCAAACCTTAATTTCATTTCTGAGTTGGACTGCAGATCGATAAGTTCCAGTTGTAAATAACCTGGAGCTGAATTCACATCAATATTAAATGGACAATTAAAAATATTGAACATTTGTTCAAATTTTTCTAGGTAGTAAAATCTTTTTTCAAATTCCTCAAGCAAATCTTTAATATTATGCGAATATTCGGAAATGGGTTTATTTTCCATTTCGAAATCATTTAAGTGAGGGAAATGGGTGGCATTGTTCGATTTCAGTTGATTTTGAAAATATTTTAATTTAGCAATGAATGTCTTTATGTCTTGATAGCAATTCGTAATTAATTTATTTTCTCCTTGAAGATTCTGATTTAGTTCATTTAATTTAGTTGTGATATCTACTAATCTATTAATTGTGGAACGTCTTCGCCGTTCTCATTCATGAAAATTCTAATTTCTTCCCTGAGGTTCCAAAATCTTAATAAACATTTTCCACGACTCAACCATCGTATTTTGGCGTAATATATTAGGTCACAGTACTCGGACTCCAGTTCGCGAAGGTATTCTTGAAACTGGCGGTGTTTTAATGAATTATTTTTTATTTTGTTAATAATATTAATGACAACTGACATCACGTGAGACATATTTAATGACTGAGCACATAGATTTTCTATATGTAAAAAACAATGACAAATAAATAAATCCAAAAGTGATGTATTTTGTCCCAAGCTTTCAATATGTTTGCAAATTAAAGTAACTGCTCCTATGTTTTTTCCTATCATTGATGGTGCTCCATCGGTTGTAATACCAATAAGTTTTTTTAAACCTAATTGTCGATCTTCCGCGCTTTTTAGAACAGCATCTTTAATATCTTTGCCCATTGTTGTATCCTTCAGACTCACAAGATCAAGGAGTTCTTCTGTTACTTTCTGCTTATTATCAACTCCGCGAATAAATATAGCAAGTTGTGATGTATCCTTGATATCGGTTGTTTCATCCAAAGCTAATGAGTAGTACACAAATTGTTTGGTATGTTCATTGAGGTTTAGGGAAATTTCATTGGAAATATCATCAACTCTACGTGCAACAGTTTGATGAGACATACTTATTTGTTTATAAATATGAACTTTTTCAGGGCTAATATCTTCATCTGCAGCAATTAAACATTCTTTGATGTATTCTCCATCCGAGAAAGGTTTCATTTTTTTAGCAATAATTTGAGAAATTTTTAAACTTGTACTGACAATGTCGTTTGATGGTTGATTTTATTTTTGAAACACATTTTGTTGAGACTTTAAGTTAGCTTTAAGTAAGTGTAATTTGGCCGTGCGTTCACCACCAGAAAGTACAGAAAGTTCCGTATGTTTTTCATAATGTTTTCGTATGTTATAAGTTTTAACAGTAATCGTTTCACGACTAACTAAGCATACAGCATTATTTTTTACTTGCAAGAAAAAGTAGTCATCTTCCCAATTATTTTTAAATTGTCTGTTTTCACCTTCTAGTTTTCCTATCTTCCTACTCGACATCGCACGTCAATATTATGGACAATTTTATTTATTCTGTATGAATGTAATTAAAGAAAACTCTGTGATTAATCAACTCTCTACAAAGAACTCGCATAAACTGAAGGGATTAGAAAATTTCATGATTCAATCCACTTTTGAGCGAAACAGGGGAATACCCGACAAAACGGACAAATTCGCAGTTACGTATCTCCGAATCTACATTCGCTATTGTGCAAATTATTTTGTTAACATCATAATCAAACATCATTTTAACAAAATATTTAACATCATATTTTGTTAACGTCATTGCCGCTACCTCGGCGGCGGTGTCAAAAAAATTAAGATGAAAGGTTCTTCCCAATATATTATAGCTATGTGTTTACCAAATTTGGTGAAATTCGGCCAAGGAATAACTGGGTAAAATCGGTATATAGGTACCCACATAATAATAATAATAATAATTTATTAGTCTCAGTGCCACATAACTGTAGATGGAGATAAGTCATACAATACATTATTACACATAACAAAATACACAAAGAAAAAAAAAAAAAAAAGCTAAATACATCTTGACCCCGGAGTATCTCCGTGACCCCACAGAGATACTCCCGTAAACTATAAAAAACATTCTCGATCAAGTACGCCTTAACTTTATTTTTGAATGCACGAGGAGCGGTGATGCTTTTTATTGAGACAGGTAACTTATTATATAGTTTTACAAAATCGTATTGCGGACTTTTCTCAAAAAATGCTGTTTTGTGTCGCAACAACGGCAAATCAACACGTCTCGTCTCATACTGGCTAACAGAGCCCAAAAATCTTTCACGATTTCCGTTGACAAACACCACAGCTTTGAGAATATAGATACAAGGGAAGGTAAGAATACTATTATTTTTAAAAACTTCCTTGCAGGATTCACCACATTGTAATTGAAAAATTAATCTGATTATTCGTTTCTGAGTCACAAATACACGCCGCCACTGAGAACTTCTGCCCCACAAAAGAATATTGTATGAAATATGTGAGTAGCAAAGCGCGTAATATGCGTCCAGGAGTGACGTCCGTCCAACGAATATTTGAGCTTGAGCAACGCAAAATACGACGAATTTAATCTTTTACATACGTTATTTAAATGTGGTCCAAAACTCATTTCGGTATCAATGCTCAAGCCCAAAAAGTTGGCTTCCTTCTGTAAAGGAATCCCAGCAAGATGTTCTATGGAAAGCGGTCGCCGAACATGAAAATTTACGCAGACAGTTTTCTGTACATTCAAGATTATTTTGTTTCGGGTGCACCAATCCACAAAACGCTCTACAGTGCTACCAACCAACCTATCAAGCTCACTCCGATCACGAGCAGCAATAGCGATAGAGGTGTCATCCGCATACATCACCACATGAACATTCTCGAAAAAACTTGGTAAATCATTTACAAAAATTAAGAACAGTAAGGGACCCAGTATGGAACCTTGAGGTACGCCAAGATTTACAGGTGAGTCCTCCGAGGCTATTCCCGACAGAACCACTCTCAAACTACGACTTGTAACGAAAGAAGTTAACCATTTAAGCAGACTTCCACGAATACCCACATTGTATAACTTTTCCTTGATGAGGTGTGGAGGCAACGAATCGAAAGCTCGGGAAAGGTCAAAAAAAAGACCAACCATATAATTACCTTTGTCAAGGTGTTCATAGAAAAGAAATCGACAGTAGCGGTCTCAGTTGATAAGCCCCTTCGAAATCCGTGCTGCGATCGACACATTACTCGAAATGCATCAAAAAAACTCAACAATCTCCGCTTAACAACGCTTTCGAATATTTTTGAAAACACGCTACAAATAGAAATAGGCCTGTTGTTCTCAATACTATGCGCATCACCCTTTTTGAAAACAGGCGTTACCCTTCCCACCTTCAGTAAGTCAGGAAAAACCCCTAACTCAATTGACCGATTCAAAATCTTGGCCAAAGGCACGCATAAGCTATCACTCACAACAGCTTTAACATTTTTCAAGCCTTTAATAGCATCGAAGACCTCTGTATCCGTAACGGGAGCAAAATACAAAGAAGAGCCCACACAGTCACCCAGCGTACAAGATAGTGACAAAGATGACCCGTAAGTAGCCACCAATCTGTCCTGAACTACAGATGAAAAATTCTCGCCAAAATGATTGCAACACTCTTACACATCATCTATCAACCTGTCATCAATAGACAACACCACAGGACTACTCTGCGGATGACGCCCCAACTGCTCGTTGATGTAACACCACAGCATTCTACATTTGTTTGAAGAATTATTAATTTTATTTACTAAAAAATCTCTCTTTGCCTGGTTAATTAAATCTCTATATGTTCTTTTTTTATTGTTATATTTCGCTCGAAGTTCCGAAAAACCATTTGTTAGTAACCAATGGAAATTTTTTAGTTCCTGCCCGGCTTGTACGATCGCAGATGTTACCCATCTTTTATGTGAACCACTTTTTATGGGAGTATTCCTTCTAACAGTCGGACAATATAAGTTATAATAATACTGAAATGTCTCAAAAAAACTGGCGTACAAGGAATTTACATCATTCAAATTCACAGCAAGGAGAGAATCCCAATCGAACAAAATTAGTTTATGATTTAAGAAAGATAAATTATTATAGGAAAATCTCCGCTTAGAAATGGAAACCGTTCGGTTGGAATCCTCAATTTGCAAACCTTGAGCAGTATAGACCAAGGAGCAGACAAAATGGTCTGCTATATTTCCGTCAAAAACATCAAAAGAACATAAAGACGGCGATAAATTTGTTACAATATAGTCAAGTGTTGACCTACTTACTGCTTCATTTAAGTTACAACAAATTCTAGTATACTTCGTCGTATCTCCGTGCAGTTCATAAGAATGAAACAAATCGCCGAGGATTTTAGATTCTATAGCATCATTGTTTATATCAACATTCAAATCCCCGCAAAGCACGACAAAATCATTATTACAATACAAAAACTCCAGCATTGAAGTTAAAATATCTATAAAAGCGTCAAAGCAACTTGAGGGAGGCCTATAAACACAAGCGCAAACATAACTCTGATTTGAGTGTTTAAACCGGATCGCACAGCACTCAAACAACATATCCTCAGCGAATCTATCCAACTCAACTGAGTTCACATGAAAGATTCATACATACAAGATTCCATTTTTATATATTAAGATATAGGAGTTTTATAAAACGTCATTCGACCAAGTAATAAAAATTATTTGTATTATCGATTATTAAAATTTAAATATTAATTTGTGCGATTTCCTTTTTTTGTTATCGGGCCGCACAAAAATCGTAACCGGCCCGTGGGCCACCATTTGGACATAGCTGGTGTTAAAGATCGTCATCTCCAAATAATGGACTACTATCTGAATTTGAACCCTTGTGTTCTTGAATTAACTCTGTCTCCATTACTACAGTCGCATTCGTAACTTGCACTTTAAACGCTTGTTTTTCTATTTCACTGTAAACTTGCTCCCTTTCATGTGGTTCAAATAGTAATAATTTTTTAAACCTTGGATCAATAGCTATTGCTTTTACATAAACAGAGTTTTTTACATCTAGGTCATTAAAAAATTGAGCGTTAATATTTTTAACTAGTTTCAGTTTCAGGAATTTTACTCCTTTTAATTCGTAGCAGTCTTGACTTGACTGGAGTTTACTTTTTAATTTATGTTAAACATAAAATACCTTGGAAATTGTGCAATACTTTTCTCCACAGAAAACTTTTGGCAATTTTTAGCAAGTTAAGAATAGGCAAGAGGTCGCCGATTAATTTCCACTGCTCATCCTTCAGTTATAAATGTATTGTGCCACTTCTTTTTGTTACCTTTGGGTCACCCAAAACAGCACAAACACACCATCGCAAAGTATTTAGTCGGTCTAGCGTACTGAAAGCTGAGTCCCATCTGGTCTTGCAGTACTGTAGCAATTGCTGTGTGTTCTTGTTTCTTCTTCATCTGATTCAAATTCTTCGTGCTCATCGTCATCCAATAGAAATTAATTTAGATAGAGTAAATACATTGGAATATTTATTTGTAAAAACTTGAGAGCTGTGTTTTTTTTGGGAATTCAAACATTGTTTCCTGTAATTTCAGTAGCGCATTTGTTGCCAAACTATGACTGAAATGTCCGACTAATTGGCTACAGTATTCAATCCGGTAGCTGCGTTAGCACACAGTTGCAGGGTATGTGCACCGCAGGAATATTAGAACCGTTGTCATGAACAATAGTCACAATCTTTTTGTAAATCTGCCAATATAAAATAGAATTTTTAAGTTCAGACACCAAATAAGATGCGGTGTGCCTGTCCTCTAAGAAAACAGTATCTAAAACATTGGTTCCAATTGCCCAGCCGGTAGTTATATGCGATGCAGTGAATGCTAAAAATGACGAGTTATTGTTTGATGTATAGCTCCCTTCACTTCATTTATCACCATTTCTTTAATTTCCTTTTCAAATTCTGGACTATAGTTTCATAACAAAGTACTTTATAATATGGTTGTAGGTAATTCATAAGAGTAGTACATTTTTCGATATTATATTAGTAATTAAATATGTTATTTTAACATGACGAGATTGGGACAGTCCAATTCTTCTTTTAAATTTTTAATCTTTTAACACTTCCACGCTTATGAACAGAATGAACACCAGATATATGTTTGTTTATTGAACTTATTGAACGACCATACACAATTTTAGCATCACATAAATTACAAATCACGTGAGACTTCTTTGGAAAGAAGTGGAAGCTTTCCCACACTGCCGAGAGTTTACGTTTTTCCGATATTTTGTAACTTGTTTTTAATACGTTGCCGATTCCGTTTCAGAATTGGTCAGAATCAACGCGTTATTATCTCCACCGCCTGTTATTCAGCTAGCTGAGCTGAAGAACTAAAGGCAGCATTGAGCTCATTTTACGAAAAAATCCGATGCCAGCCGATAATAGCAATTAGCGGTTTACTAATGTTTGGGATATCCTTTCGGGTAAGGGGTATTATTTCTGTTCTCGGGTAATATTCGATTATCGGGTAATATCCGGGTATCGGGTACTAGGCAAAGGTAACCGCACTTGAAATCATTTTGTGTATCCTGGATACCCGAACAGCCGTTGTTATTATTAGTTTATACTGTAATGAAATCTGAAATTATTTTTGTTTATACAAGTGTTCCAAAAAAGAGTGACGCCATGATACAATACATGGTCTGAGATATAGTGCAAGTCTGCAAAATGTCAAACTTCTAACTTAATTAATAACTGAGCTGTAAAAGACGGGAGTTGAGCTGAAGAACAAAAATGATGTCCTTCAGCTGTATAAGAAAAAAATGATGAATACTCGAAACACTGAAGCTGTATCAAGTAAAATGGAAATAAGCAGATTTAGGTTTTCTTATTTTTCGTTTATTTTTAGTCTCTAAAACTTGTAAGGAGACTGTCTCCTTGCAAGTTTTAGGGATTTGCAATTATATGGCGACCACCAGTCTTGGTAACTTTCCTACATAATCCTGATATCCTGGTTCAATCAGTCGTCCTGTTCTTTCCTATAATCCTGACCGGGTGCCAGGTTAGCATGAAATTTATCTAAATGTGTATGCGAATATTTTAATTTGATACTCATTTCAGCTCCTTTTCTAGAAACTCGGAATATTATATTATAAAGCTTGTTCATATGTGCTTCTCAATTTAAGCAATCAATTTCAGTTAGGCAACTCGTGAGGTCCTCTGCACATTTAACATTTCTATACTGATACCAGGTAATGATTGAATATATGTATGTGTAGTAGTCGTTATTTGTATCTAAACTATTTGCAAACTATTTTATAAGGTTACGTTTTATGGGTAGAGACCAAAAAATGATTTCTTCTCTGCTAATCAACGATTCGTGAACGATGTTACCTTTTTCTGCAATCATGTATATCCTTGAATAACAATAATAATAATATACAGGGTGTCTCACGTAACTGGTTCATTAGAACTTTTTTAGGTTCCACTACTCGTAGAGACTTGAAATTTTGGTATCGTGGGTTGTTCATTCTGATCTTTTAATATAAAATATTTTTAAGATGGCCACCACTTCTGGTCTACCGGGAGCAGACCTCAACTTCGTTATTTTAAATGGAATGCTATAGTTTTTATTACACCATTCAATTATACTTAAGAAAATATGTTGACTTTGATAATAAAATGATCAATCTGTTAAATAGATTGTCACTTGTTGTATCAGTATATCCTATACAGGTTGATCAAAAATTGAGTTACCGTTTCTCTGTATTCAATTGCGCGAAAGTCGAAAATTTTAAATGGAACGCCTATATTTTTATAATTAAGGGAATTTAATTCTCTACAAACAATCTAGAAACTTTCTGTGCCCACTTCCTGTGCCCATTTGTTGTAGTTGCCCTCCTATCTGGAAATTAATGGAGGCATGCAATACTGGAAAGCTTCTGATTTTATGTTAAAAAGCCATGGAGTTTTGTCAGCTTTTCATCCATATTTATATTATTATTGTCATTACTTAGTTGTGTCATCACTACTGCTGTTAATGTCTTTGAATATCATGGCGAATTATTCCAACGGCTACATTTTAAATTCGTTTTATATTCATGGCGGATGTAATAAAGTTTTGGATAGGATCTGTTTCCTAGTTTTGGAAAGATCAAAATAACAAGAAACAATAAATTTCTATCACCAGCAGATTAAGATAATGGAATAAATGTTTTGTCATATTTTATTGCTTTACCAAATTCTTCGGTAAGAGGTGCTTCGGTCGATTTAGATGAATATTATTTTACTAGAAAGCATCGTAAATAAATAAAATGAACTCTCTAGGAATATCTCGCTCATCATTACGTCGAATATTATGCCATATTATTGTTTATCATTGTTTCATTTATGCGTTCTTCTGCTGGTTATTTTTGGCAAATAAAAGCTAACAAACTGTCACTGATATAACAAGTGACAATCTATTTGACAGGTACCAATAACTATTATCAAAGTCAACATATTTTCTTACGTATAATAAAAACTGAAAATGAATTGTATAATAAAAACTATAGCATTCCATATAAAATAACGAAGTTGAGGTCTACTTCCGGTAGACCGGAAGAGGTGACCATCTTGAAAATATTTTAGATTAATAGATCGGAATGAATAACCCATGTTACCAAAATTTAAAGCCTCTACGAATAGTGGACCTAGAAATGTTCTAATGAACCAGTTACGTGAGACACCGTAACGTGAGAATAATATGTCCAAGTAACCCAAGTCTTTCCCGTTTCAGCGTTCGATTTTCGCATGATTAAACAAATCATGTTAATATCATTTTTTAAAATACACACTGACATTGATGAAATGAAAATTTCCCTGAAACAACGTTACATTAACATTTTCCCATAAGAGTAGGTGAATGAGCTATCGTGATCCAAGCTAATTTATTTCCGTTATTCAGCAACACTTACATTACAATATACAATATCATTCATCTTATATAAAATATAACATATTTATGTACCTACAGCTAACCTTTATTATTCGCAGTTTTACCATCCGCGGATTTATTTATCCACGGTCAACATTTGGTGGCATCCTTATTATTAGTGGTGGCGGGTCTTGGTATTCGCGATTGTCGGCCCAACTCGTACTCGATATTTGTCGAATTGGCGCTCCCGAGGAATCCCTCGGCCGTCCCTTAACCAGTATTCGCAATTCAGTGTCTAAATAGTGCGTTAGAATAATGGCTGAATTGCTAAAAATTGCTAAAAAGTATTAACTTTGCACACAAAAATAAATATTTTATATAGTACACACTGCAGAGAAGTATTTACTAAGGTAACACATACCACACGTAATGAAAACTTAAACTTTAAAGGGCATTGAAAATTTAGATTAACGACAAAAAATAGCGGCACGTTTCCATCTGATGTTACTTATAATGACAAAGGCTAAGAAAATATACCAGTATTTTGTTAAAGGCTCCGGAGGAGACTTTCAGATATTTAAAGTCAGTAGAGGTTGGTTTGAAGTTATAGCTGGAGCTAGATATCCAGCTCAACTTAAGACGCTTATAGAAGAGGGTGGACATCTCCCTCAGCAAGATTTCAACGCCGATTATGCAGGCCTCTTCTGTAAGCATATACCGTACAGCTTAGTAACAGCTAATCCCAACATAAAGATAGTTTTTCTTCCCTTAAATACCACCTCCTTAATTCAACCATTGGACCAAGGTAAGGTGCCTTAAAACAAAGTTTGAATTGAATTGTGGAAAAAATAGACAACAATCCTGATCTAACCGTTAAAGAATTATAGAAAGTATTTTCAGTGGCTGATGGAGAATAATGGAGATGGCACCATTAAGAAGGGCTCTGATGACATGAAACAAATCACCCTCAATTCTGCCTGGAAGAACATATGGCCTGATGTAGTTACTTCTTCACCCAACCCACAACCAAAAACAGAAATTCTATAAATTGCTCTCCGTAATCCTGGAGAGGAGTTTGTAGAGTTAACGGAAGAGGGCATTGAAGATCTTGTGAAGTCCTATTCTGAGGAGTTATCGGAAAAAAATTTGAAAGAAATTATTAATTCTGACGACGAAGGTAACGAAGAGGATTAAAATGCGCCTATTGAGAAGAAGCCACTTACTTTAGCAAAACTGAGACTTATTTTCGAACACGCCAATAATTTAATGGAGGAACTAGAAGAAGATCCATGCACAGAACGAACTTCAAGATTTAAAACAGATTTGCGAGCAATTTTGGGTCCACACGATGAAATAGAAAAAGACGCGAAAAAAAGGCCCATTACTTGAAGCTTTATTATTTTTTTGAGCCTGCGGCATAGCAACCTTCTGAACTTCAACCGTCAACCTGTGTCTATTCTTCTAAAATAAATATTATCCCCAGTTGCGTAAGTGATAGTTAATTACTGATAAGAATATGATTATTGATAACATTTTAATTATTATTTTTTGATACAAAAAGACTATTTTCATTTCTTTTGTTCTTCTGTGTTTACTTAAATACAAGAATTAGTAATTATCTTGTATTATATTGGTAAGGCATCTAATGTACCTGTTAATTCATTGAAACAATTTTGAGAATTTATTTTAATTTGTTGAAATTTATTAATATTACAATTAATACTATATTTATATTATTTATTTTCTGTGATAACATTTTATTAAAAACTGAAGTGTACTTGTTTTTATATTAAAATGTTTTCAAACACAGTTTACACGTTTTATTTCATTAAATAATTGAATTTTAGTACCAAACTGATTTGGGTGTAGACCTGGCTGCACTCAACATCCTTTTTCCCATAAAGATTTAGTCTTCTTAACCGCAATTTCCTATCCGTGGTGTTTTTGAGACACCGAACCCCCGCGAATAACGAGGGATGGCTGTATATGATTAGTGGTCGATTAGAAGCTCCTTCGTTCATCCTGGTGATTTCCTTTGGAAAGGGGCAGATGATTCGCCAACATCTCACTTGCAATCATTAATGCGTTGTAGTCTCATATCGACACATTCCTCCTTTCAGTCATGATAAGAAAAAGTGAAGAAGAAATGAAGAGTTGGGTTGGGTTGGGCTGTGTAACAGAGCCGTGTTATGCAACTAAAAGTACCGTATGCTTTTGTGTAATATAACAAGTACCCCTTGAGGAGTGATGAACAAAGAAGTGTTGCTCAAGCCACACACACGTACCGCAGACTGTATGCGTTTGAATTGCTAATCTTTTTTTTAGTCTTAACATAAAAAAATGGTTAATTGCTTAGATAAATTTAAATATCGACTCATCTTGAGAAAAACAATAGTATTGCTTTATATATACAGTATGTCCCCGGATCGAGTTACAAAGAGGGAAAAAAATTATTACTGATTTTTCAAATATATCTCAGCATAAATAACGCGTGAATAAAATATTTTAAATGTAAATTTATGAAATAACACTATGAAAGTAATAAATACTACTTGAACTAAAATTAGAACTAACCATAATTAGAACTGCCATATTGCAACCTTCTTCAGAAAATGGTTCAAAGTGACTTCTTGTGATAGTTGTAGAGTTAGTTCTAATTTTAGCTCACTTAACACCGGTCGTAAGAGCCTTCGTACTTATAATAAATATTATTACTAGGGTATTTTAATGGACGTATGGCTAAGTTAGCGTAGTATTAATTAGACTTTTAGTTCCAGAAGAATTGAACACAATCAGGAGTTAATCGTGAATTAAAACTAGAACTAACACTAGAACTAGAAAGATTCAGGTTTAGCCGTGCTTCTTCAGACTTCAACAATTTGTGTAAAACATTTTATGACCAATATAATAATCCTGTCTGAAAATTGAATATCTTCAAAAGGGAACTGCCCTTAAATGGAACAGCCAATGGATTAGGCTGAAAAGATTCAAAGCTTATTACTTGCTTTACTTTATTACAACTTCTTTAGCAAAAGAAGTTGGTGTTTTGAATTACTTGGAAGATCACGAGAATTTGTCTGATCGCCAGCTACTTTAATGTGACGAGATAATTAATCTTGCAAAGGACGAAATATTTAGAGGAAATAGGAGAGATCACTTACGCATTTTGAGCAGGGAATATCTATCCCTCTTTAGAAAGATCTCTGTAAAGAGCGCGGCGCCAACATTTTCCATGGTATTACCGCAGTTGTAAACAGATATCGCAAGTTGAAAATGAAAAGCTTTTCAATGTTGGTCTACAAACGTATAAATTTGTATGTACATACAGTTTACACATATTTAGGCGTCGGCTTTTCAAAATATCAGGTGGTACTGGGTACTGAAATGAACTAAATTGAGACGAATGACAGTTCTAAAAATGTCTGAATTGTACCTGAGAAAATTTATAATACGTGCTCTCCAAAAAACGTTTGCTCTGCATACATTAAAATTAAAATAATTATTGAAAATGGTTCTTCAATCCAAATAAATTCATTAACAATTTTGTATGGATGCTCTTTTGGAAGTATATCTAGTCTTGAGGAAACATTTCAAGTCTTTCAGAAGCAATATCAAGTTTTCTGAAAGCATTTCAAATTTTCTGGATGCAGTGTTAAGCCTGTTGGAAGCGTTGCAAGTCTTCTGGAAGCAGTCAAGTCTTATAGCAGTATTTCAAATCATCCAGAGGTAATATCAGATTTTCTGGAAGCAGGTCAACTTTTCTGTAAGTATTTCATTTCAAGTCTTTTGCAAGCAATACCAAGTCTTATAGAAACATTTCAAGTCATCCAGCGGCAATATCAAGCTTTCTGGAAGCAGTTCAACTTTTCTGAAAGCAGTTCACCTTTTTTGGAAGCACTTCAAGTCTTCTAAAGTAGTTCAAGTACTCTGGAAGCATTTTAAATTTTCTGGAAGCATTTCCAGTCTCTGGGAGGCAGTATCAATTCATCAAGTCTGCTAGAAGCAAATCAATTCTTCTAGAAGCTATATAAAGTCTTCTGGAAGCATTCCATCTCTTCTGAGAGCAGTATCGAGCGCCAAGTTTCAATTAAAATTTATTGAAAATGGCAACTTCAACCCAGGTAATATCATTAACAATTTTGTATGGGTGCTTTATCAAGTGGTACTGGGTACTGAAATGAACTAAATTGAGACGAATGACAGTTCTAAAAATGTCTGCATTGTACCTGAGATAATTTATAATACGTGCTCTCCAAAAAACGTTTGCTCTGCATATATTAAAATTAAAATAATTATTGAAAATGGTTCTTCAATCCAAATAAATCCATTAACAATTTTGTATGGATGCTCTTTTGGAAGTATATCTAGTCTTGAGGAAACATTTCAAGTCTTTCAGAAGCAATATCAAGTTTTCTGAAAGCATTTCAAATTTTCTGGATGCAGTGTTAAGCCTGTTGGAAGCGTTGCAAGTCTTCTGGAAGCAGTCAAGTCTTATAGCAGTATTTCAAATCATCCAGAGGTAATATCAGATTTTCTGGAAGCAGATCAACTTTTCTGTAAGTATTTCATTTCAAGTCTTTTGCAAGCAATACCAAGTCTTATAGAAACATTTCAAGTCATCCAGCGGCAATATCAAGCTTTCTGGAAGCAGTTCAACTTTTCTGAAAGCAGTTCACCTTTTTTGGAAGCACTTCAAGTCTTCTAAAGTAGTTCAAGTACTCTGGAAGCATTTTAAATTTTCTGGAAGCATTTCCAGTCTCTGGGAGGCAGTATCAATTCATCAAGTCTGCTAGAAGCAAATCAATTCTTCTAGAAGCTATATAAAGTCTTCTGGAAGCATTCCATCTCTTCTGAGAGCAGTATCGAGCGCCAAGTTTCAATTAAAATTTATTGAAAATGGCAACTTCAACCCAGGTAACATCATTAAAAATTTTGTATGGGTGCTTTGTATTCATTGAAAATTTTGTATGTGTGGTTGTGCACGTATTGCGTGCACGATACACATGATAACAAGTCTAATTTATTCTAGTTCTAGTATTAGTTCTAGTGTCAGTATATTCTCTCCTTCTCGAAAAACTTAATTTTTTGGTTTCTAATTTTCGGTTACATATAAATTGAATAGAAAATTTTCAATTTAGAAAAAGCCCAATTTTTCCATAAAAGTGGGAATAATTAGTTAACTTCTGTAGTTAGTGTATAAAATTTATGTGATTTGAACATATCCGACTCACTATTTATGCTTAGATAAGCTTAAAATATCAATAATAATTTTTTCTCTCTCTTTGCAACGTGACCCGGGGACATACTGTATATGTAATATAATACTCCATTGTTTTTCTCAAGATGATGTGAGATTTAAATTTATCTAAGAAATCAGCTTTTTTTTATGTTAAGGCTAAAAGTTGTTCTAAAAATGTTTTTCTTTTAGACTGAACATAGAAAACACAACAGATTCTGCTTTCTTTCTGACTGCTTTTGCTTCGACTCTTGTACGTGACTTCTGAATTACTCTTGAAATGTCTAATAATGATGTAACTACCAGTACAGCTTTGGTGGCTTAGCGGATTGTATTAGTTTATCTTTTTGTGCAAGTTCATACAATTTACATTCACAGTATAAAAGTACTAATCATTAAAATAGTTTCTTTTTTCTGTTTCTATCAACGGTATTTCAAATGGAAGCTCTTTTCACCGTATTTGAATTATGCCCGGTAAATTCATAGTACAAAATTTTTTGCATTCCTTCATTGCTATCACACTTATAGTTGAAAAGATCGGGCTCATTAAAACAAAAGCAAATTTTGAAGATTTATCTATTAGCCCAAGATTTGTGGAAAATTAAACAGTTGAAAAATATTTTGAAATCAATAAATTCCAAACCATAACACTTTTCATTAAACATTTTTTGTTTTTGGAGTTCTCAACTTTTGTAATCGTTGCAATCTTCATTGGGAAACATTTAGTTGCATCACATTCCACCTCATCATATTTAATAAATATGAATTTACACATAAATTTAAAATCTTTTTGATGTATTCTTCCATTCTAGTTTTGGAAAAATGAGTTTATTTTCGGTGTAAGGAAATATGGATGGATTTCATTGATGCATTGATTCATTTTAACATTTGCGAATATGTTATTTTATTCTATCGATTTCTGATATAATTTGGTATATCCAATTTCATGTAATATATTGTATAAATAAGTATATACAGTGTAATGTTTTATGTTCGTATTCTTGTCAGTGACCAGAAAAGGGTGTCGTTAAAGAAATTTGGCGCGGCACAAAGACAACGCAACGTTGTATACTATTTATGCCGGTTTTGCTTTGGACGGCCCCCTGAGGGCTTCGTTTACATTTTTGATGCCGCTCTCGTAAACGCGCTCACATTTGTAAGTTCGCCGGAGCGATACGTGCGACAAACGCGCCGCCAATAAATCACCGACGTTGTTAAGAAGGGCCCGACGCATATTAAACTAACGTCCGGGCGTCGTCGACGCGTGAAACCTCCACATATACTCCTCCACCTCCTCTTCTTCATCTTCTAAAACGTACATATGTTGAGAAACATTCTACACCAACTCATCACTTTCAACTTCTTATTTCAGATTGGAATTTTTCGGTAATCATTTTCAACCAGTCAAAATGAAATAAGGGTACAATATTTATCTAAAAGAGCGCTAAAAGGGAGCTTAAAGAAATCAAAATGTGTTTTATATTATCAGTCAAAATTTAAATATTTGCTTTTGTAAGTTCGTTAAAAAATGTATAATTTTGCACATACATAATTAATTATGTAAAGGAACGGTTATGACCGGCCCCAAATCGTAATAATACGGGAAAAGCGGCGGCGCGCACGTATAAACATCAAATTGCATGTTATTATCGTGTAAACGGTGCGGAAGCGGTTTCCTGCGTTCGGTTTGTCTGTCCTTTCTTCCTCACAACTTGTGGGACTAATGACGACGACGAAACACGGGGGTCCGCCAATAATACACCGAGGCCAAATTGTAACAAAGCAGAATTACAATTGCGACGACACCGGCATCGACGACGATGATTTGGCTAAACGTCAATATGAAAGACACTGTCGTCGAAATGGGCGTTACTCCCATTTTAATGTTGGCCTAAGTGTAGGTGGTTTATACCTAGTAATAAGACAGTTGGAAGAAATTTACATTTACCTAATTGGAGAAACCAACTTTCACCGGCTCTTCCGATAATATGTTTGTGGTGATCGCTTATTTCTTTAAGTAACGGTTTTGCTTGGTTTTTGGAAATATCCATATGGCATTATTCAAATAATATTAAAAAATGTAATATAAACAAATAAGTTTTCATAAAATAATGTTAATGTTGCGTTTTTGCAATTGAAACGCTTCTTTGCATTTGTTCTGTAATCCTGGCAGGAACAATATCTGCTCGGCTAAGTAAGGTTGTTACTGCCAAGATTATTTTGAAGAAGACATCCGGGTTCATCATAAGATATTAAAAGATGTATTCAGAGAATGATGAAAAAGCTTTTTATTTATTTTAAATTCGGTGCTATTGAAATTTCGAACGTTAAACGTTCTTCATCAGGCACGACTATGAGAAACAACAAAAAGGTATAAATTAAAATAGTAAAATGTAAAGTTATGAATTAAAATAAACAATAACTATGTAAAAGTCTTAAAAATAAAATTAAAAATTAAAAAATGTGTACTGTGGATATTTACCGTCAAACAAGAAGCTCCAAGTTGAAGGTTTTTTCGAAAATACATTGAATCTTCGAGTATTTAAGTATAAAATTATAAAATAGATTTTGTGAAAATACAGTTAAAAATTTGAATAGTTTGTTTATAAAAAGGACGAAAAACAATTAAAATATAATCCAAACCTAAAGAAAAAGTGTTAGAGAACAAACAATAAACTATAAATTAACTTACATTAAAAAGTTAAAAGAAAACTCAAAACATAAAAATGTGGTCCATACAGGCTCGCGTATTGAGGTGGACTAAAGGTCAGCGTTAAGAGGGTAAAATTGTAATAAGAAGAGAGGAAGTTGAGAGAGTTTGGTGGGAGGAATGTAAATTTAAGTGTTAAAAATATTTAAAAAAAATTCTATGAACATTAAGGTCTATTAAATCGTTGAGAAGTATATCATTATTATTATTATTATTATATTGGTGGATAAACAATTCTTCGTAAAGGTCAAGTTCTTTGGATTTCTTAATATTTTTTAATAGTTCTAGGTGATCGTAGTTTTGTGATTTAGATTATGAATATGTTTATAAACAGTTGATGAGTCTTTATGAGTCTTATTTTCAAAGAACACCTTACTAAAGACTCATCATGACCTTTTTGTTGTTTCTCACAGTCGTGCCTGATGAAGAACGTTTTACGTTCGAAATTGCAATAGCACCGAATTTAAAATAAATAAAAAGCTTTTTCATCATTCTCTCAATACATCTTTTAGTTAAGATTTGAGTCGCTCAATGATGATTCATGTTTCATGCAAAAGTTTGCAGTCTCCGAAAGTATTATCTCGCTTTCAATCGATGTTGTTTAAATCGTCATCAAAGCATTAAGCAATAACATCTTTAAACTATTTGTTATATTTCCTGTACTTTCATATATTTAAAATGAACATTGTATTTCTGTTTGAACAGTCGCAGATTCAATCTTTTTTTACAAATAACTTATTAAATATCTTGTTAAAGAAATTTTAGCTTTTATTCATCCACATTGCCGTTCATTTTATATAATTACTTCGTTTTTTTCTGACTTATTTACGGGAAACACAAAATATTAATCCTCCAATCTTAACAATTGCTAGTTTGGTGGTGGTTAAAATCGAAGTATTCGTTACATTATAGATGCTGATTCAAAATTTTATGTGAATCCGTTTTTCTTATATCTCGATTGCTTCTTGAGGAATCAATCTTTGAAGTTAATTTATAAAAAAAATCGATTGATTTTGATGCGTTGTTAGAGTTGATTTCAACTAATGATATCTAGATAGTGATTAAAACCGAAGTAGCTAAATTGTGAGCACTAATTCAGAATTCTATGGCAATTTTAATGGTGAAAACAGTTTTCTGATATTTCGATTGGTTGTTAAGGAATCAATCTTTGAAGCTAATTTATAAAAAATAATCGATTGATTTTAACGAATTGTTAGAGTTGATTTTAACTAATGATATCTGAGAGGTGATTAAAATCGAAGTAACTAAATTGTGAGCACTAATTCAGAATTATATAGCAATTTTAATGGTGAAAGCAGTTTTCTGATATTTCGATTTGTTGTTGAGGAATCAAACTTTGAAGCTAATTTATAAAAAACAATCCATTGATTTTGACGCGTTGTTAAAGTTGGTTTCAACTAATGATATCTGGGTGGTGATTAAAATCGAAATAACTAAATTGTGAGCACTAATTCAGAATTCTATAACAATTTTAATGGTGAAAACAGTTTTCTGATATCTTGATTGGTTTTTGAGGAATCAATCTTTGAAGCTAATTTATAAAAAAAACAAACGATTGATTTTGATGCGTTGTTAGAGTTGATTTCAACTAATGATATCTAGCTGGCGATTAAAATCGAAGTAACTAAATTGTAAGCATTGATTCAAAGTTCTATGACAGTTTTAATGGTAAAAACCGTTTTTTTATATCTTGTTTGCGTTTTGAGGAATCACTCTTTGAAGTTAGTCTATAAAAACAAAAGCGATTAATTATGACGGCTCGTTAGTGTTGACTTCAACAAATGCTATTAGGGTAGTGATTAAAATCAAAGTAACTACATTATGAGTGTTGAGTCAGAATCCTAAGACAAGACAATTTTAATGGTAAAAACCGCTTTTTAATATCTGATGGATTCTTGAGGACTCAATTTTTAAAGTTATGATATACAAAAACCGATTTGTTTTCACGCGTTGTTAGTGTTGTTTTCAATAAAAGATGTTTAGAATTCTATGACAAGTTTAATGGTGAAACCCGTTTTTCATATCTCGATTGGTTGTTGAGGAATCAATCTTTGATGTTAGTCTATAAGAAAACAATCGTTTGATTTTGATGCGTTATTAGTGTTGATTTCAATAAATGCTATCAGGGTAGTGATTAAAATCGAAGTAACCAAATTGTGAGTATTGAGTCAGAATTCTAAGGCAATTTTAATGGTGAAAGCCGCTTTTTAATATCTCGATTTCCTCTTGAGGAATCAATCTTTAAAGTTATCATATAAAAACAACCGATTTGCTTTCAAGCGTTGTTAGTGTTGTTTTCAATAAATGCTATCAGGGTAGTGATTAAAATCGAAGTAACTAAATTATGTGCACCAATTCACAATTCTATGGCAATTTTAATGGTGAAAGCAGTTTTCTGATATTTCGATTGGTTGTTGAGGAATCAATCTTTGAAGTTAGTCTATAAACAACAATCGTTTGATTTTGATTCGTAGTTAGTATTAATTTCAAAAAATACTATCTGGGTGGTGATTAAAATTGAAATATCCAAATTGTGTAAACTGATTCAGAATTCTGTGACTATTTTAATGGTGAAAACCGTTTTTTGATATCTCAATTAATTCTTGAGGAATCAATCTTTAAAATTAACTTATAAATGTTATTAATAAATTTTGATGCATTGTTAGTGTTGATTTCATCAAATGCTACCTGGGTGGTGATTAAAATCGAAGATATCTAATTGCGAGCACTGATTCAGAATTCTATGTTAGCAGAGTTGACAGTTTTACAAGCAGTATCAGTCTTCTGGAGGCATTTCAAATCTTCTACAAGCAATATCAAGTCTTCTAAAGCATTATAAGTATTTTGGAAACATTTTAAGTCTTCTGGAAGCAATATCAAGTCTTCTGAACGCATTTCAAGTCTTCTAGAAGCAGTATCAAGTCTTCTAAAATAATTCTAACTTTACATTCTCTCAGCTGAAGCTTCTCAGTTATGTTTGTTATAATTAAAAGTAAACTTGTCTAACCTCAATGAAACAAGAAGAATTATATAATTCTAAGTCTTTTGGAAGCAATATCAAGTCTTCTGAAAGCATTTGAAGTTTAATTGAAGCACTATCAAGTCTTCTACAACACCTACAATTCTCGTTGCAAGCCTTCTGACAACAATATTATGTCATCTAGAAGCGGCATCAAGTTTTCTTGAAGCATTTGTATGTATTAAAAATTTTGTATTGCTGGTTACTTCCGCACCTAAAACACACATTCATCCTAGGCTTATCTATCAGCTGCGAGTTATAATAAACAATATTATAAGAATTTAGTGATTTGTCATTGGTGTTATATATGTCTTCTCAAAAAAGATTTAGATTGCAGACGCGTTTTCGAATTCTAAGAAATAAAAGAATTTCCTTTGCTAACTTTGAAGTCGTCTAACGACAAAACGAAGCAACTTTGAATATACAGGGTGTTTACGGTCTTATGATTTTATTTTGAAGAGGTGCTAAAAAATCGTAAAAGAAGGTAATAAACATAAAAATGTCTTAACAACAGTTGCATAATAAGAGAGATGTTACCGTTAAAGTTTGTTAGTTTAAATAATTAATTTGATTCGACACACCAATTAATTTTCGAATAAATTTACGAAAAAGTACGAAAGGAAATGCATTCCACAACACGGAAATAAGTTCAATTATTGTAAAGGAAATTCCATGAAAAAATAAAAACATCGTTTCAGTTAATAGGCTTTAACAAAAAAAAGATGAAGACTTCAAAAAACTTTTTTAACAGTTACTTTTGGTAAAACATTTTTGCAGTAGTTACCTGGTTTTGAACTGTTTAAGCACCCTTTGAAAATAAAATCATCAAACCATAAACACCCTGTAGATCCGCTTAACTTAAATCCAAGGAATCTGAAATCTTCCGTTGTACACGCATTTTGGAGGCACTTTATACGGGGTGTTCCATTTAACCTGATAAAACGGACCATCTCAAAAACTATCTAAACTATCTAAAGCTCCAGATAAACTATGTGCGGTTTAAAGAGAGACAAAGATGAATCCGTCTCTCACCTCGGAAGAGATGATGATGTGAAAAACAAAAATTTTAATATGATACCTGTTATAATATTTATAAATAGATTGTGTTTTTAACATTGTTGCGCAATATTTTAATTTATTTATATTTCAACATAATTCTAAAGTAGGGTGCGTCTTAGATTAGAAAGAATACGGTATTTAATTTTTTTGGCTCGTGTAAAAAAGCTTTGGGAACTTCTGCATTAAGGGGAGAAAATCGCATAAAGATCACAACGATTAGTACAGGGTATTGGAGAACCTACAAGTTATATTAATTAACACGTGAACAAAATGTGTGTAATTTAGTAAGATTGCCAACTACGCCATTTAGACGAAAAAGTTAGATTCTGACGAGTGTTTACTATTATTGTTTGTTTAGAAATCTCTGTTTTCTGTTTTCAACGATGAAATTGTTATTATTATTTTTTGGTTTCGGTCGGTTTCGGCTACACAGCCATCCTCAGGAAACGACGTTAAAAGTTTTAAAACTATTCCTTAATAACATCAAGGTTCAGTTATTTTATTTTTTAGAAAATCAGTTAATTGTTTAATTTTAATATGGTCAAATATTATAAAATTGGACATTCATATAAGATGAAATTATGTTGGCGCGAACAACTTATAAAGTCACTTCTTAAGTTGTGATGATGGCTGTGTAGCCGAAACCAGTCGAAACCAAAAAGTAATAATAAAATTTTCATCGTTGAAGTACAACAGAGATTTCTTATTTTCAATTCTAAACTTAACATCACGATGACCACAAAGAGAACAAATCTATCAAAATTTAGTACTATTGTTATTCACACGTTACTCACACTGCAACATACATACATGTGCTATGAAAGTGGGTTTAACCGTACATCTGAACATTTTTTGTTGTTTCTATTATTTTATAACTATGCTGAAAACAAAATATGTAAGCAAGGACATATTTCCTTGTTTACACCTTAGTTCCTTGGTGTTTATCCCCGCTGCTCTTGCCACTTAAGGGTACATTTACGTTGGAGCTACGATAAACGATAAGAGCAGCGCTAAATTCGTTTCAATGGATTTGGATACAGCAATTCGTGCTTTAATTGGTCGCTCCAACATTCGCTTCAATAATATTGGCTTTCTTTGGTAGTATCGTTGATCTTATCGTATATTGCAGCTCCAACATAAACCTACCCTAATTCCGTGGATAATCGGGGTTTTCAGTATATAGGAAATGAGGCCAGCGTAACATAAACAAGGAGAGCGTATAGTCTACCTATGCTGCAAGTTACAACTTGAAAAAAGTAATGAGTACTTCTTCAATAATTGGTCATCACGTAGGAGAGCAATGCATTTAACAAATTTTCTTATCAAAACCATGACATGTTATTCTTTTCCTCTCTGAAAAAAAGAAGGTTATTAAACTATTATATACGATTGAATAGAGCCTAGGATGTACACTATGGACCTGTGTTGCCGAGTGGTCTGGAGGTTATTGAATTTCATTGGCCTCAAATACGAGTTATAAAAAATCAAGTATTATAAAGATCAAATCTAAAAACTTTAACAAAAAATATATTTTAATCATTACGACATATTTTGAATGCAGTTGATACAAGTTTATTGCTTGCGATTTGTTCATTTTTTGCCGGTGAAGCCATCCTATTGTGTCATTGTTCGATTCGCGAAACTGTACAGAGCACGAATTTTAAATATTGTTTAAAATTCCGATAATTTTCGTAGATGTCACTCAATTTCAAATTTTCTCGATTCGGCTTTCTTAATATATGCTGCATACAAATATTTTCATTTTTACAAATGTATTAGTGTATACAGAGCATGGATTCACTACAATATTAATAGAAGGTAGAAAGTTGTTTGAAGAAAACTATACATGAAAAACGGTTTGAATTATGTAAGTTATGTGGCAAAGAATTACAGAATCCGAGTTACATAATCATAAATACCGGAAACTCAAGGTTAATACGAAAGCATTCCATTACAATATCAGTGTACATTTTGTCCCTATGCTTAGGATTTTGACACAGAGCTTTTGGATATCTCGTGATAATTGATCTGTTCTAGCAATCTCTTGGTCGCCTTCTTCACTTTTCCAACAAAAAATTATTTTTGAATTACATTCTTTTTAATTATCCATAAAAGATTCTAAATTTATAACATTTTTATCATTATAAAGAATAGTTCATTTTGCTTTATCTAAAGGAAAAAAGGCGTGGAATAAATGCATATTCAGTTTTATTTCTTTTTAATTTTGATATAATACAACTCAAATGTTATTCAGACCATATTACTATGCGGTGGGCATCCACTATAAAGAAGGATAACAATCTCTTTAGTGACACTTTTTGGGTTAGGGCATGAAATATTCCTCGCAAGTATTATGAAATCGTTTACAAATTACATAACGTTGTTTTTCGTATTCAATATTGTTACTTTAGGTAAAAGGTAACATTAAATATATGGCTTCTTAATACGAATATTAATGATTTTAAAAATAATTGCCGGTGTAATTATTGTAAAATTCTATTTCAATTTTTGTTATAACAAATTTGGTAAATATAATTACTACTTCATTTTCTAAGCTTAACTTAATTTCATCACTTCATCATACAAGTCTACGCTTAAATATTTTTTACATGCATATATTATATTTTGTACAGTATGACAAATCAAATAGTGTGATAAATGATAAATACCGAATTGGACATTTTTTGATTATTATATTGTTAATTGGTATAAAGATATAAATTTTTGAAACAGTGTAACATTTTCTTAAATATATTGACATCATTGAAAAGCGCAATCTATTTTATAATCGACTTCTATCAAAACATTTTTAAAAATTATTGTTAATTTAAGAAAAAATTATTGTTCATTAAGAACATATCATACACCTATTTAACAAATTTGAATTTTTTTTCTCTATAGTTATGGAGATCCACATATACAAACAAATTCACATATTATGTGGAAATGCTCAGTAATTACAACAAACTGCACTTTGCTGCAATTTTTTTCATCGTGTGGTTGTAAAGGTAGGTCTCTAAAGTGAATCTTGAAACATTTAGTAATTAAACGTTGAAAATTTTATTCATAAACGATCTTGATAGGAAATTTTCAAATTTTGTGTTACTCTAATAATCACTTTTGGAACCTTGTGTGCGACATGTGAAATTTATAATTTCAGGTTGAGTAAGGTACCGATTATGCAATGTTAAGCACAAGGCATTAAATAAATTTATATATCATGTTATATCTTTACATTCTTGGTGGTGTGTACCTATATAACTTCTAACTGTAAGTTAGGTTCTTTGTAATATTTATGTTGATTTACGTTTCCCTTTATATCTCAAGCGTTTCCTTTGAAAAGGCATTAAAATAATTTCAATTCCTTCCAAAGTTTATAGTGTGCTTATAGTGTGAATTCAAGTGTGCATAAATTTGCAAACTTGACTTCACATTACACAATAATGGTCGACCAACCCAACCTAACCCAATCTGCACTTACAAAATATCTTTTATATACTGTAATGTTTAATTATTTATTATTTAAATATACAGGGTGAGTCAATAGTGCGGGGACGGAAGATTGTGGCTTTACCGTTGAAAATAAAAATAATGTTTTTATGTCATCATACATTATTATCAAAGCTGCATCGATTAAAATTATTTTCAGCTATACAGGGTGTTTCACTATTCCAGGCCCGTATTCAACTTCATTTTTTTAAATGGAACCCTATTTATCTTTTCACATATGCAGATTAATTGTCTTAAATGTTATAAGTGCACATCTTGTTTTCAAATTATGAATGCAAGGTTGCCAAGTTATTAATTATTTTGTATTAAATTTTTTTAAGAATCATGTGATCACGTAAAATTCGTTATCACGTATATTATTGAATATTGAAGATTGTAATTTGGCATATCAATAAACAAAGCTTGGGTCTTTCGAACGCCACTAATACTATTGGGAAATATTATACAGAGTGTAATTACTTTTCATTTTTGTTAAGCATATGGTATATCTAACATGTGAAATGGGTATTAGAACAAGATCAACAAGAATGTAATTTTTACGATAATCTTCTATACAGCAAATAAGCGACGTTTTGTAAAAATAACTCTATTAACCGGCTTAATCTTCATTACTACGATATGGTCAACAGTAAATTTATATGAGAAGTAGCCCACTAACATCGATGATCTTAAAATGTCTGGGCAGGGATTCTAGAATCTTATTTGATCAGATCGTATTTCTTCAAGACAATCGTCAATGGATAATCTTTTTGAATTTCTTAGAAAATCAATTGCCAAAACTTTTAGAAGATGTTTTTTACGAAACGTTTGACAAAGAATCTGGTCTCAGCACGATGGTACACCTGTCTATCTATCACTATGATAAGATTTTTCAAACATACTTAAATAGAATTTTTGAAAACTTGTTTTCTTAATACTATTATCGATACTTTTCCATTTTCTACGAAATAAACTTACTTCAGCATTTATTTAAAAATGTCTTCTTCATAGTTTATTTCTTGTGAAAAATCAAGTTTATGCCGACATTTTTGAAATAGTGTAATTATCTCAAAATGTACACATGTTGGATATACCGTATGCTTAACAAAAATGAAAGATAATTAATAAAGCCTTCTGAGGCATTGAAAAAATATAGGGTGTTCCATTTAAAATAACAAAGTTATGGTCAGTCAAACATTTCATAAATTAACCGGTTCTGCTAACCATCCTGTATAATATTATCAAATTGTATTAGTGGGGTTTCAAAGACCAAAAATTTTTTGTTCAAATTTTTGCACAATTTGTTTACCGATATACCAAATTGCAATCTTCAATATTTAATAATAACGGTGATAATAAATTTTAAGTCACCACAAGATTTTTCAAAAATTTGCACAAAATGATTAATAACTTGGCAACCTTGCATTCAAAATTAAAAACAAGATACGCATTTATAGCATTTAAGACAGGTAATCAACATATCTAAAAAGATGTATAGGGTTCCATTTAAAAAAATGAACTTGACTGGGGTTTTGGAATTGTGAAACACAATGTATAGTTGAAAATAATTTTAGTCGATGCAGCTTTGATTATAATCTATAATGACACAAAAATATTTTCTTTATTTTCAACAGTAAGGCCACAATCTTCCGCCCTCGCACTATTGACTCACCCTGTACAATACAGGACAAGCAGGTTCCAACAAATGTCTGAAAATCTTCTTTACTAATTCGATTATTATTAATGATTCGCTTTCTTTGTTCTGTTTTTCAGACCAATTTATTAATAATTTATAAAATTATTATAATTTTTTTTGACTTTTCTTGTCATTTTGTTTTTTAGTAAACTATTTTCTGTTTTTTTATTATTATTTTTTTATAAACTATTTCTTCCCCATATTAAAAATTGGAAAATTTCCAACGTCAATATTGGAAATTTTACAATTCAATGTTCTTTAAATTATTAATTATTTTTTTTACATCCCTCTTTTATGTTAAATCTCTTTAATTCACCCTCCTCTAATTTCTTTTTGTTTTAAATTTTATGTAGCTACATCATCCATTTAATGGTTTTAATTTTTGTCGGTGTTGGTGGTCACTATTCCAAAACTGTTTTACAAATTCATTCGTAAAATCATTCATGTTATTGCATTTGTCCGCTACCATTTCGTACCATTCTAAACCTTGTTCTTCTAATGTAATAATACATTTTTCTTCCACTCTTTTCTCCACATAAAATGCTAGATTTGTAAACTGTTCTTTAATATTATTGATTTCGCGTTGTAAAACGTCGTTGCTATTTTCCAGTTGTATGATATATAAATTTTCCCTGATTTTCAGTAAGATTGTTTCCCAATTTTTCTCCTAAATTTTTATTTTATTCCAATTTCGTTCCTAAATTTTGATTCATACCTTCCAAATTTTGATTAATTCTTTCTAATTTTGACTCATTTTCATTTTATTTTGTTCCTATTTCTCTTTTAAATTTTGATTCATTCCTTGTAAATTTTGATTCATTCTTTCTAAATTTTGATTCATTTCTATTTTATTTTGTTCCAATTTCTTAATCATATTTATTTTAATTTGATTCATTTCCATTTCATTTTATTAAAATTTCTCATTCATATACATTTTATTTTGTTCCAATTTCTGATTCATATTTATTATCAATTGTTTCATCATGTTCATATTTCTTCCTTTTTTTTTTCTTTTCATCTTCAAAACTAGTTGTAATTGCTTCTTGATTCCATCTCTCCCCTTCCTTCTTCAGTCGATACTTTAGATCTGGCTTTACGTTCTGATATTTGTTTAATTAGTTGTAGTTGTTTGTTTGCTTGAGTTTGCGCTTCCTTTGTTTGCCAGCCCCACGTTAGGCGCCAAAATTTCTGATGTTTAATTATTTATTATTATACAATATTGGGCAAGCAGGTTTCAACAAATGAACCGAATATATACAAATTCCAGTTCCTTTCTTCTTTGATTTCTTCTTTATTAATTCGTTTATTATTAATAATTTGCTTTCTTTGTTCTAGATGAATTTCTATTCAATGTTAATATTTTCTATTCTAATGTCTATCGAGTCATTACTATTGCTAATCTTAATTTCTTCCAATAAAATATTTTGCGTTTGTTGCGAATTTTGAGGCAAAAGCTACAAATGTGATTTTTGCCATGTTTATGTTTCCAAATTCTATGTAATATCTAATATAAAAACACATAAATTGACTGAAACACATGATGAGTATTTCAGTCTACTTTTATTTTATCGAAAAAATATAAAGCAGACTGAAATAAATTATAAAATTCTTACGTTAATGTACATAAAGTCCTTCAACAGAAAGCTGCCTGACAACAGCACATTTGGGAAGCATTCTACGCACTACCAAGCGTCTGTTGGAGACAGATGCTTGAAAACAAATTCATAGAATTTATATAATTTATTGATATCATCGTAGAATTTTAGATCCTAAAAGCAGCATTCCCAGCAACAATTTATCTAAACAAAGAAGTTGAGGAGTTTCGAAATTTGATTAAACCAAAATAAAATCAGTTTGGTACACTATTGTGTCACATATCTAAATACGTAAACTTGTTAAGTCATAACTCCAAGTCATAATAGTTACCTACACTTAAAGTATTAATGAAAGTATCTTAAGCGCTATTTCATGACATTCGGCTTTAGCCTTTCTTGTTCCCTGTATTGGAGGCATCCAACATCTCCTCTATCTTGCCTGTTTAAAGAGTTGGCAGTAACAGCACTTGACTGTTCATAATTTGAATCAGAATCAAATTTTTTTTATGGAAATGATTAGAAACTATCAGAATACATCATAACATGACATATAGATATAAAAGGTAACAATAATGTCACAGCATACTACAACATAATATACGGTACAAATATAAAGGCCGTCTTGAAAGCAGGGAAATAGAGATATAATGTTGCGTAATGATGTTGAACGAAAACATTCCAGGCATTCAAGATTCATCACCGGTATGCTGTAATATGTAAGTCTGTCAAAGTGACCGAATCTTCCTTATTTATATGATGTGTGTGCTGATCATATTATCGGTTATACATTATTAGTCACACTCTTAAAAAAATCACAGTCAATATTTTCCTCAGTATCCATGGATGCGTAAAAATTTGTGTACTGCGTGTCGTCACAAATAAACTGAATACATAACAATGCTGTTCAACTTGGCCGTGTTAGATAAACAGCAAGAATTATCACCGACCAATATGTGAACTTCAACTAACAAATTCTAATTGGATTTTTAGGTACAATCATCTTCAGAGCATTTTATTGCCAAAATTGGGCTCTAGGTTGTCACCGGTCCTGCCTTCTTGTTGGTGATGGATTTCGTTCTGGATGACGTTTTGGTTAATAACAACTTGAGTTTTCGTAACAGTTTTATAAAAAAGTATGTTGATTTAATCATTGAAATACATGAAGATGATATAGATTCAGCGTTGAATGTGTTTAACAGATTCCATCCATTGAATGCTTCAATTTACTATTGAGATTTGTCTATCTAGATAACTATATAGCTTTCCTAGATATGAAAATGATTAGAAATGAAAATAACATCATTCAGTTTGATTGGTACATCAAACCACGTACTCGAGACGGTATCTAAATTATTTTTCAAATCATCAATTAAAACATAAAATCTCGACCGGTCTTGGCATGAAGCGTTGAGTTTCGAATATTTGTAATAATGAATTTTTCCAAAAAACAATCTCAATTTTCTTAGAGCAAATTTCGTTAATAACGGTTATCCTCTCAAATTGATTAACAAATTTTTGTTCACAACGTTCTCACAAAAAGATAATATCAACCAGATGAGTCCTGATTTAGGAAATACAGAGCGTTGCACGTATAAAAACCTGTTTTGATAACGTAAAGATCATTAACTGTTATGAGAACAAATTAGGAAAACATTTTACTAGGCTTAAGAATAGGACTATTGACAATTTGATCTAATTTGATTTATTGTGTATCGTGTAAGGGTTGTGATGGTAAGTAGGTTGATTAGAGCAGTTAATGGCTACAATGTAGTGTTCTATCCCAACATGTTTTGGACGATGAATTTGATTTTCATTATGTAATAATCTTAGATACGGAGAGTAATTATTGTAACAGGTTGTTCTTGGAGATGGTATACATTAACTATACGCAGAATACTGTAAGTTTTAAAATTGATATTCAAAACATTAACATCTATGGGTATTTGTTTGTCATGGATAGGCTAAACTACAATAAGACACCTAATTTACAGATTTCTAGTACTAATAACACTAACTAATAATACGTTTTTTTAGTTCTTAAACAGTTTATGTTAATTCAATTATTAGTTCTTTATTAGTTATATAAAATTTAAAAAAATTTGTATTGTTTATGTTCAATTGTCTGCTGAATTTTCAATTTCTCTGTACATTGAGTTTTTGGTTTGTTTTCTCACTACAAAAACAGGATTTTACTCTTTTACAAGTCGTGTGTTTTGCGTTTACCAGCTCTATGTTATTGAATCCTAACAGTCTTATTTCATTTGTTTTTAATCATTTTAATGTGTAACATGTTTTTAATCAATTTATTTTTGACGTTTCTTATGTATTTATGCCACTTAGAATAACAATTAAGTTCTGTTATTTTTAGGCATATTCTTTACCAATAAAATGTTCTGAAGGTGATTGTAACCAGCAATCGAAATATTAGCGATTTTTAAAAAGTTGTTTTATTTTTGATTCCGGTGACCAAAAAGAATCCAATTAGAATTTTTTAGTTAGTGTTGGACAAACGCTATATAGTCAGTCATGTACTAACTTTCAGTCTTTTTCCAAATGCTTTTCAGAGTCTAACTTGGAAAATTATGAAGAAATTATGTGGAAGAACCCTTCCACATAATTTGACGTATATTCCAGCAATTAACTACATACTTCTCAGAGTACAATTACGTCTGAAGACAATTTACAAGTGTATTTAAAGAGCTACGTTTTTTCCGGGTGTACCCAGATTTTCTAAATAATGCCATACGTACTTCAAGTTACTACGGTATTTTGCTATTCAAGTTACTTTCTTGTCTAATTTTGCGGAATCAAGGAGGAAGAAACATGACAATCCTGAAGACTAAATCTTCCTAAGCTGGAATTTATTGTACAAGAAGTTCTACAAGAGCAAATTCTGTAAGAGTAGTAAGACTGGTAGGCCTTGCATTTACTCGGCCAACATTTTTACACAACAAGATCATTTACCCATATAATATGAGATAGCACCAGGCAATCGAGCACAACGTTACATATAGGCGTATGATTCATCATTTCAATCGGTCAAATTTTCAATATTAGACTTAAGAAAACTTTCAGACTTAGCAGAATCACATTACACCGTCTTAAAACATGTCATAAATTAAACATGAAATTCCTTGCCACTATTTATTTAAGATAAGCTGATTCTGCTAGGTGTTGTTGTCAACGACCTTCTTCAACTAAATGTATAGCCAATCAATTGCCTTGAAAGCAGTAAAAATCAACTGCTAATAAAAAAATAACAAAGAACTGAAATAAGTGGGGGAAACTTTTTATTCTATGAATCGTTTTCGCTAATCGATTTTTGTAAAAACTGTGTGCGAGTTCGTACAAATGGTTAGCGAGCTGAGTTTTTATTAGCGTGTCGGGTTAAGCCCCTTTTCCGGTACGCGCACTGCTTTTAAAATCTCATTTAAACAACCCCGTGGGACTGGGAAAGGGGTTAAAAATATACATTATTAAATAGTGGTATACATATACATTTAATTATCGTGCACTAGGTAAATATGATTCAGCTGCACTCTTCTTCGTCTCACCGTCGTATTCTTTCTTTTAATTCTTCCTTTGTATTTTTTGATTCGCATACAGCGACGACGGGGACATCCATTATCGTTTATCCACGGAAGCACCTCCTTAAACAATCCCTCCTTTGATCATTTATTATTGAACCGTCGTCGGCGTTCTCGGTTGCGCTATTCGTATAATGCCCCAGCGGAACCTATTATTAGTGGTAAACGGTTCATCATTAATAATCAATTAAACGGTTCTTCAGCAGTCGTCCCAACTGGACTTTCATACCTAATATGTATTTTAATAAGCGATGCCCACGCCGTAGGTTTCGGGTTTTATTCGAATGCGACGGCGGCGTCTACCATCTTGACAATTTCCACGATTAATTTTAAATGGGGGTACCCCATACATACCATCAAAAATATCCAATACGATTTTAGTTTTATAACTAGCAAAGCGAATGATGAGGTTGGGTTGAACTAACGGATCCTTAAAACTAAATTGACCTATTTTTATTTAGATATATGAGTTTTGAAAGTACCTACGTTATAGGGGTGGTTTATGAATTTTTTATTAGTAATAAAGTTTGGACGCGGTTGACTTTGGTCTAATGGTTTTTTGTCATTTTTGTGGGGCGACGAGCATTGTGACAGTCGTCGCGGGGGCAACTTTTCAATTGGGAATTATGCATAAACGGACTCGCAGTGGGGAGCGGGAACAGTCCGAAATTGAAATTGTCGGCTAATTGTGAGCACAATGCGACCGCTGATTAGTACACAGAAAAGCGCTTAGGCGACCGAAACTGCGGTGGAGGTCGCCTCGACGTCGCTCGTTCCCGACGTAATATTGCCATCAGAACCCTTAATGCAAACGACAAAGCGAAGCCACTTACACCACTTATTCAATACATTTGCGATTTTCTCTATTGTTATTTGTTCAATCCCATTAATTTTTTGTTACTTTTTTACTACTAATAACATTGACTCTTGTTGTGATACAGAATAATTAACCTATTAAAATGTATAAATACAACAAATACTGTCAAGTGTAATGTCCCTAGTGCGACGCCGTCGAAATATATTAATATTAATATAATATAATATTTTGCCGATATCAATGACATTGATAGAATTATCTTTATAACAGAAGCGGGTCTCTCATTCCGCGAGATTGCTCGAATATGGTCTTTATGGTTCAAAAAAGGTATTCAGAGGCGCCGTCCTGCTGGACGACCCACCTGCAGAAGAAACGCACGCAAAGCGCCTCCTGACGCGGGTGGCTACCAGGAATCGATTTCAAACAACAAGCTCGATTAGTGTTAATTGGACGTGAGCTTAGAACCGACATTTGTCGATGGCAACTGGTTACAGAAGAATTTCTCTAGGTTTTTTCATACCGTGCTTTCAGCTTCCATGAACACCTCTCCATAAAGCAGCCACATTTGCATGGTGTACACCAAAAGGTATTACACCAATAATGTAATTACAAATCAAATATTCAATTCAAATAAAGAAAAATAATTTAATTAATAAAATTATTAGTAAAAAATAAATTTTACCAACGCCTTTCGAACCTCCGCTATCCCTCCCACAAACGTGATTTTGTAAGCAAGCAAGCAAAGCATTACTTAAATAAGAATACAAATTTCTAGAATCAGTTAAATCATAACTCAGTCCCGGAAATTAACTTTTTTCCAGGACTTTGTTATTCCACCACTCATAAGTTTTATTTATATTACCAATTTCGTCTTTTGATTTAGGTCTACACAAGCCTTTACTAAACAATCTATTTTCTAAACGACACCTCACTTTAAATGTATCCTTACACTTGAACAACACTCGAACCGAATTACCAACTTCACCGCAATTACACAGCAAAAATTCACGTTTACCAATTTTGTTTAAATACTCCTCAAAGTTTCAAAGCCCAGTGATCAACTCTTTTATTTATGGAAATAGAAAATTATTCACGTTACCAACTTTTGGCATAAACTGATACGTAATATATATAAACACATAGTATATTTTCTCATTTTATTTGTAACGCATCGTCTCGATATAAAATTAAACTCAATATGAAAATTTTCCAGCAAAGATGCGTCTTTAACCAGTTGGTCAGCTCTTTCATTTTCCTTAATTCCAGAATGTCCTTTAATCCAATAGAAATCAATCCTGTTTTTGAAATTACTAATTAAATCCCATGTCTCCTTTTGTCAATGAGACTTGTACTTGTCAATAGTGTCAAGAATAGCAAGGGTGGGTTCGTTAATGGAATAACATCGTCTTCAGTGCTGAATCAAAATTTGTTTATGGGTAAATGATCGTCATAGAAGGGTGTGGCGACATCGAGAGGAAAGACCGAATTTGGAATTCGTTCAAAGATGACGTAACCATAACACATAGACGCAGAACGAAGGTCACCCGTTACGTTCATTTCAGGTACATTGAACGCACGTCAGTAGATCAACAATGTTCTGAAACCGGTGTCAGTATCGTTCGTGTAGACTAGACCTTGCAATATCGGGCTCCCGAACAATTTTTGTCCCGTATTAAAAACCGGTATTTCGATATTAATATTATTACTAAACAAAATACAAAAAAAAACGCCAAATCATGGAGCACCGCAACCACTTGGAACCGTAGCCCAAGCCAACCTAACCCAATCCAACCCAAATCAACCCAGTACCTGTTCGTTCGCTACTTATTGCCACAGCAGAATTTAGCCTCCATCATCTTCCGCTCCTCACTCCTTTTCTTCACCAAGTATTTTGGAAGCCACTTTGTAATTATGTCCATGATGTAATCTTTCATAGCATCTTGCTTGTCTTATCGCCGACCTTCACTACTGCCTCTGGACATCCTTATCTCCGTCGCTTACCTCCTCCTAATAATTAATAATATAACCCAACATAACCTTTTTGTACGAAGGAGCCCTCTCTCTTACCCGCTCCATCGTCCACTATGCCATCATTTCATCACCATACCTACATACTGTTCTGTTATGCTATCTCCTCTGTTTGCTTTGTGGTTATGACCTTCCTCACAAACATCTCTACTGTATTCCACCTTTCCTATGAGTCTAGCATAACATTAATGCAATTTCTTGGGGGTGATAACGTTCATAATTTCTTCCACGTTCCCTGTATTTTGTCCTACAACCTTGCATGCTCAAAAGGGATGCTCCACATCGTCTGTGTTGTGTTTAAAGAGATGTCTCTGAAGGAGCCGTGTCCACTCACAGTTGACTGATAAAATTGTTTGCTTACTCCTTTGTCGAGATAGCCATGTTCTCTATCCAAGTATTATCCGGTTAGTCCATCTGATATTTTCATCGGTTATTTTAATCTTTAACTGTTTCCTCCTACAAGGAGGTTTGATCTTCTTTTACTGCTCAAAACCATTAATTAATTAAACCATTTTTTTGAGAATCGTCATTCATCGTTTTAGCGTATTCCCAACTCAGTTGTTTTAGCACCCAGTACCCATATGTATTTTTAAAAAAATAGTTCAACTGCTCCTTCGAACCAAAATAAATGAAAAAAAAAATCGGTTTTTATCGTATCCTTACTTCGTTTTTTAGACTATTGTATATCATTTATTAAAATCGTTTACAGAACGATTTGTTATTAAAAATCATGGAATAAAATAGCATGTCGTGCTCGGTTAAGCCTATAATTAAGTGTTATATGAACGCTCACAAGTTTCCTGACCAGCCATGCACCCGTCAAATATAATTTTTTCCACATTGGACAAGCTAAAGATTTAACTTGTAGAGTTCACAATGATGAGCCAGAAAGGACTAAACCTATGCTATGTAATTTCCATTTTTTTCGGTAAAGGTTTCATTATTGTCTTAAGATCTTCAATTAGCTACCCAATAGTTTGAAAATAAGATCATCCACGTAAATCAAAAACTATCTCAAACAATATCTTTTAGAAAGAAACCTGAAATGCGGTAACGAGAAGGGTTGTTCCCCTCAGTCCGGCATAATAATAATAAAAAACCAGAATTAGAAGTTTTTGTGTTTTGCGTCTTTTGAAAAAAAATGTTTGACGCTTCGAATGCTATGTTGCAACTTTCTTCAGAACCTGGTTCGAAATCTTCAAGTCAAACATTTTTTCAAAAGACGTACGCCAAAACCCGAAAGCTCTTAGTTCTAGTTACTCTACATTTAGTTCAATTAACATAGGCCGTGAAATTGAGGTCTGCATCCACAAAAAGCAATAAGAAAATTTACATTATATTTCAATCTAACTGATGTTTAGTTACTCCTCAGAACATATGATTTATGGCATATTTAGTTTTAAACGACTTTCAAACGAACGGTTCTTATTGCAAATAGAAAATTTGTTGGAATTTAATAGTGTCTAGAATAATGAAGATAATATAGACTGAGGAAACAAAAATTAAAACGGAAATTCAAACGAAGAAAGCAACTTATGCTACTTATCTTAATCATCCACTACAACATTATGAAAGATAAATTTGTTTGCCCTAGTTATATACAGTGTTTTTGGAAGTCAATGTTTAATTTTAATCATAAATATAAAAATATTTGCTTAAAATCTATAAACGGCTAAAATAGTCCTTTAAAGATAAAGAAGTTTTAATATTCTCAATATAGTTTGTTTCAGAAAGATAAAATTTAGCAATTTCAGTATCAAAAATATACGAGGTTAACAACGACATTAACATTTCTTTGTTATATCAAAAACTCTTAGTTCTCCAACCAATTCTGAAAGTCCATTTTATTTTAAAACTATTGTAAACATTCTTAGAAATTGGAATGGATGCAATGATTTTGAGTTATCCACAAAAACACACAATCTCGATTTTGGAACAATATTGGGTATGTATGAATTTCCCAACCTCAAATATCCTGATGGAAAGCATTACTCCATGTTGAAAGACGTTTACGTTAGATAGGAAATTTATGTCAGATGTATGTAAATAAAGAGAATTGGAGTTCATCATTGCGACAGCTAAAATGTATCATAGCTCGTTCTTCCAGAGAGAAGAGTGAGAGAAGCGAAACAATGTTGATTTGTTTGGTTTGAAGATCATGTTGGTATTGCGATTACGAATATCCGTCATCTGACTCTTCTTAGCAAATGGCATTACCATTTCAACGCATTAACAAATTTTAGCGTAGTTGCATGCCAATCGGATCTAGCAAACCTATGACACGTAAATTGCTATATGAATTTCCAGTAGCAAGGAATAAAAACTAAGGTCCGGATTTATATGCGATAAACATAAGCAATTTATATTTTCTGTATGTGTTTAAAATTAGTCAAAATATGTAGTAATATCCTGGAGATATGGACAATATTATGCGGTAAAACAAAAAAAAATTATATTAAATGTGAAAAGCGCCTTTCCTAACCTATCAACACACTGATGTTTTACTATCTTCGTTCGATTGTTTTCTTCTCCAGTTAATAACGCCGTGCATCTGAAGACATCTTTTTAACAAAGGCCTCTACAATGAATAGTTTCTAAAATAGAGTACTTTACAAATTGATTGGCAACCTGCATATTTTAATTGAAGTAAAACTAGCTAACGGCTAAACCCAAATCTTTTCACTTTTAGATCTACTGTTAGTTCTAGTTTTATATTATTAGATCTAATTCTGGATCTGGAACTACAAAAATTCGGATTCGAATTCTAAGTCTAGTGTAAGTTTTAGTTTTACTTCAGTTCAAATGTATAGGGGTTGGGTTGGGTTGAATTGGGTTTATCCGTGCATCTGAAGAGATTTTTTGAACGAAGGTCTCTACAATGTATCGTTTCTGAAATAGACTACTTTACAAACTGATTTGGTAACCCTGTATATTTTAATTGAAGTAAAACTAGAAGTAACATCAGACTTAGAACTAGATTTTCTTAAATTGTGTATGAAAAGGGCGCACTTGATCCGGTCGTCCAATATAGCCCTAATATGGATAGCTAAATTTATATCCGGTAAAAATACAAAATATGAAGTTATATCTAAAATATGCAAAAGCATATAAATCCGGTCTCTAATAATAATAATAATAATAATAAGTTATTTAATAAGTATGATTATACACTATTCTCGTCAATAATAAACAGTTGTTAAGACTCAAACTAAAAAAAATAACAACATTCAAAGAATTACATATTAGATATCCTTCTTTATAACCCTTTTTTATGTATTGAGAAAGTGCTTGTCTGCAAGATATTCCTCAATTGAATAATACTTTTTTTCTAATAATATTCGTACATTCTGTCTGAATCTTTTGTTATTTAACTCTTCTATTTTTGATGGCAATGCGTTGTATAACTTGACCGATATGTAGTTGAAAGTATTCTGAGATCTTTTGATTCTGTGGTATGGTATTAACAGAGTACTTCCATGGCGCGTGTTGTCGATAAGTAGATCTTCTTTCTTTGACAAATTGTCTTTCTCCGTATGAACATTAACTAGGCAGTAAGTATGAAACAACCTCAGATAGTTAGCGTTTTTAAGGTTTTAAGACAAGATCCGTATCACCTTCTTTTGCATTTTAAATATGTCGTACATATCGTTTGACCCTCCCCAGATGGATATGCCATACGTTGCCATGCTGTGAAAGTAAGCGAAGTAGAAATTTTTTGTTTCAATTGTAGGTAAATTTTTGTATACTAAATCCTACCATGTTAAAGTTTCGGTCAGATAATGCCTTATCTTTTGAATTGAGGAACTCGCGTGTAAAACCGGTTATATCCACATTTTGCCGAAATTTACTTGGCATATGAATTCGCAAGCGAGATATGGCGTCTACCGCTTGGTAAATTCAATTACAGGAAGAAGCGGACATATCACACTCTAATAACTAGTTAAAAATATGCATTGCTTATCTTTAAAGGCAAACTTTCAAAAGTTTTTCGTGTTTTCTGACACTTTTGTAAAAATGGATATATCCGGTTTTGCACGCGAACTCCTCAATTGCAGTCTTTGTCTCTTTTTATAGAAAAAGTTAGTATTTTTGGTTTACCTGCATTTAATTTCATTTTGTTCAGGTCACCTAATTGTGTTTTATTTTTAAGTTGCTAACTATCATTTCCTTGGTTGATAACAGTCGTGTTGGCTGTATAGAGACAAATGGAAAATGTTTTCACATTTTCCGGCAAATCGTTTATATACGATCAGAAAAAGTATAGTTTGAAGCACAGAACTCTGAAGTACACCTATCTGCATAAATATCCATTCTGACAATGAGTATATTTCTTTCCAATATTCTTGCTGTTCTCTCTGATCCAGGTAAGAGGCTAATAAAATTTAATGTAATTAACATTAAAGATAAAAGATCTTATACATAATTGAAAATTACAATATTTCAACAAATTTCATACCATTCTTGGCAATTTTAGATCTTACTGGAACCATTACTTTTTCAAAGTCAGAAATTCATATAAATATTTATTTTTTGTAATTCAAAACGGTAACGAAAGCTGTGACATTACTCAAACGGGTACTCTAATGAGTGTTCTTACAGCATCCGATGCTGTAATGAAATTTTTGGTAACATTTTATACAATCAGTTTAAGTTTTTCAATATTGGGTCTCTAATTTTTCTAGTTATCAATCTGACAATAGATAAGTTGTAACACCTACATATACTGTCAAAATTTATTTTATTTTCATTTAAAAAACAGGATAAAAACACGAATTACAAAAGTAAGCACAAAAAACTCGTTTCGTAAAACGTAAAGCACTCATTCATTAAAAAAACTCGTGGCTTTGCCACTCGTTCTTCAATTTGAATTCGTGCATTTCAAGCGTGTCTTACAAAACTGGATTTTTAATATCCTATTATTGTGAAAGCGATGCATAACACTCTGCATGGTGACATCACATATTATGCTTCATGGAAATAAATGTTGTACATATAACTCCTTTGATTTCTTTTCTTCGCACTTCACCTTTATCTGCCATTTCAAAACTCAGTCAGTAAACCTATCTTGAAACTTTAAAATAGAATTTCAGTTTGAAAATTTGGTCTAAAATTATTTGGATATTAACTGGTGCGTAACGAGTGACATCCGCTTCTTGGTATTGAACTATTTGACGGCAAATTATGATAATCGCCAAATTAACCGTGGTGGAGAGGAACGATAATGAGCTATAACGGGGCGTATTCCACCGGCGACTATAAATACGTAGCTGAGGCACAGAGATGCCCGATTAAATGTCCCATAAATATCGTTGAAAGGACGAGACGTATACACGATGACGTTAAATAGCGGAAAGTATACCGACCGAAACGAAACGGCCAGGACTAAATCGAAAACGACATCATGTTCTTAAAAGAAATCTGTCCGTTTAAGTATTTATTGTCTTTTATAAGAAACATCGTTTTAACCTTTATGTGACTGAGAAATAAAACACCGGCTAATGACGAGAGGGTACCTGGGTACTATCCAGGTACTACATACCGATAATCTTAATGTTTGATATTGAAATCGTTTTGTATGACATAAAGAATCCAATGAACTTAAAAAATATTTGTGTTAACATATCATAAGTAAACATTTATGTATTTAGACCTGTTTATAAACATGTTCGATCTTGATTCTGATATACGCGTGAAACGAATACTGGTCACATCAGGTTACACTATTCTATCGTAACATCTGAGACATGGTGCATCGTAAATAACTGTAGTTATAAGAAACAATTATAAATATAGTATAAATTAATGTTTATAATAATTTGCTAGATAATAGTATTGTGGTGTTGATAAAAAAATGACAGATACTATCGTTGGATTGCGTAAGCCAAGATGTCAAAGGAAAAGGTAAGAAAATAATAAATATAATAATTATCCACTGAAGGTTAACACCTGACGAGCTTAGAGCGTCTTTAGACGAGACATCTGATGAAGAGCCTTTTATTCCTTCAGATGAAGAGGAATATGTTCCCGAAAATTTAGATTTAGAAGCGTCCGATATTGAAGAGCAACCGTTTATTGAACAATGTGATACGTCAGATGAAAGTCACTACGATGAACACGAAGTGGAATTAGAGTGCGCTTCAAAATCTACTATTTTGACAAGCAAAGATGGCACTGTATGGAATACTGTAACACAACGGCAGTATACACCAAAGGAATTATTTAGAACTATCATCTCCAACGACATCTGTTCCACAATTCTTCGAGAAAGTAATGCAAAAGGCCAACTGATAACAGAAAATTATACCACAAATGTTTTAGAAAAATATCAAGGTTGTAGTAAAAGGCAATTTCACGTTTTTAAGCCATTCACATTTTTAAGCCACGTACTCAAGAAGAATTGGATGCGTTTTTGGGGATTCTCATAATTGCTGGCGTTCATAAGTCGAACAACGAACATATTACCGAAATGTGGAAATTCTTTGCCCCTTATTCGAGCAGCGATGTCTCGGAATCGGTTCAAAATGTTTCTACGCCTTTTACGTTTTGTCAGCCAAACTACTCGTGCTGAACGTGCTAAGAAGGACAAAGCTGCTCCTATCCGTGACATTTGGATGATGCTAAATAAGAATTTGGACGAATATTATATGCCAAAAGAATGCATAACTGTTGATGAACAACTGTTTTCTTATCGAGGGCACACAAAATTTACCCAGTATATTCCATCAAAGCCGGCGAAGTATGAAATAAAAGTATTTTGAGCGTGCGATGTGTTGAATGGTTACCCTCTACAAGGCCAAATTTATACAAGAAAACCGTCAGATGGTATACGACAAAAAAATATTGGGGAACGAACTGTATTAGACTTGGTGGCCAAATACAAAAACTCTGGAACGTAACAACGGATAATTTCTTTACAAGTTTTCAGCTAGTGCAGACTCTCAATTCCTGGAAAATGTCTTTGGTAGGAACTGTTAGGAAAAATAAGACATTTATACCCTTCAACATGCAAGCCTCCAAAGAAAGATCTGTATATTCTACAAACTTTGCATACAGCAAAAATGCAACTATATGCTCATACATTCCAAAAAAAATAAGTCAGTTATTCTTCTCTCATCAATACATATGACAGGAGAAGTTGAGGAGAGTGACGTTGCCAAACCTCAAATAATAAAATATTATAACAAAACTAAAGGGGGAGTTGATGTAATGGATAAAATGTTGGCGGCATATACAGTGAAACGACGTACAAAACGTTGGCCGTTGGCTTTCTTTTTCAATATGATTGATATTGAAGGTTTGGCGTCGTATATTATCTATCAGGAACACAACCCACAACATAAATCAACCGATTAGAGAAGAAAATATCTCAAAAATCTTGCGAATGAGTTATGTGTGCCTGCTATTATTACTCAAAGCAAAATTCCTAAAGTAACTGGAAATAATTTTACACGCAACTCAATTTGAATTGGCTTTAGGCCATCAAATTACAGAAGCAAGCAATACAACACGAGATGTAGTAAATAGGGATGAATCTGGACGTATCCAGTGTGTTGGATACTGTTATGTCTGTCGGTCAAATTTTAAAAGACAAAGAAAAACACGAAAAGCATGCTGTTCTTACACAAAACCCATTTGTGCCGAACATTCTATATCCAAACCAGTGTGTGATTTGTGCAATAATAGAGCTAATTAATAAATTTGTTATTACTTTTTTATTTGTTCACGTCAATATTGTTTACTAAAGTATTTGTTTATCGTTGCCAATAAAATAGTATTTCTATATTCTGTTTATGTTTTAATACTTGGGTCACGTATTAAGAGATATAAAATTTTTCAACATGATTTTAACCTAACAAAAATTAAAAAATGCAAAAATATTTTGACAATGAGATACTTAAAGATGTCACGCAAATTTGCGTACAAAGAATAATAAATAAACAAGTTATAAGATATTAAATACGGAATTAGTACCCCGGTACTATTTCAGTCACATAAGGGTTAAGAAGCATTATCACAAGAATGCTTTTTCTGACATATATGATCCCATAAGTGATGTATCAAAATTGAATATACAACTAACATATAACTCGAACGGTTTCAGTTTAACCACTTTTCGGTCTGTGGCTATGACAGAATGTCGATCAAAAACTATACAGTATAAACCCATGAGCAATTAGTTTAGCAGTGTTATTTTGAAGTTTCTTGAAATCCTTTTTTATAACTTCATTAAGTAGCATAAACGATTTTTTTAAATTACTAAATATGTCTCAAAACAATTCTAAAAAGGTACAACACCAATGTGGCTAAAGTGTGCGAAACAAATTAACATAGCGAGTGAAGTAGGATTTCTACATAATTTAACTCAGCCTATTTAACGAAAAGTGTGAATCCGTGAAAGAGTAGAACACGTGGCCACCACTCGGTCGTCCGGCCATTTGTCACATTCATAAACGCCGCTAGCGGCAACCGACCGAAAAATAGTCCCCCTAAATAGATTTTCCTTTCCCCCTTTTTCTTCCTTCAATTCGTGGTTCTTTCCTTAGTCTATGAACTAATACATTATCACACACAAATAGTTAGAATATATTACATAAAGATTTGAGTGATATGCTTTTTGAAAAAAAATTGATATTTCAGATGCCATGCTTTTAGTTTAAGTTCTAGTACTAGTCTTAGTAATAGTTCTTATCTTAGTTCAACGAATTATTAGTTTTTTCAGTTTTTTCGAATTATGAAATTGTCAGAAAGTTTCCTTCTGTATATTAAATTTATTTCATAGACCAAGAAGAAATGATATTTTGTACGAATTTGATTTTAAAAATAATTTTTAACATTACAATGAACTCATGGTTTGAGGGGTAAAACTGAACCCCGTTGTAGGCGTCGAATTAGGGTTTGGATGTAGTTGCGCACTCTCGGTCGAGATTTCAAGAGACGTGATTGACGCGCGACGTCCTCGACAAAGGGCCGTCAAAATGACAGGACGCCACAATGGTCCCGTTTAATGTCATCGGCGAAGCGTCACTTATTGCATTAGCCGAATCGCGGTGATATTTAACGCACGCGCATGTTGTATGATGCTATACGTATACGATTTCCCTCCTCATGTTGCCGGACAAAACGGGCAAACCATTTGTTATTCTGTAATTCTCTCGATTTCTCTCTTCTTCCCTAACTCTGTCCTATTTCCTTCTATTCATTTCTTTTGCTCGTACAGCTGTTTGCTTCTAACCCTCTTTTTCTCTCTCTATTTCGGTAGCTACCAATTCCAATCCCGCCGGATTCCTGGTTTCCCGTCCGAATTGCAATTCGTTCCGGAAGTGAAAACTCAGCGATGTATAATTGCTATTCAATTTTATTATCACGAGCCGTGGGGGAGCAGGAAATTTTGCGGATTCGTGAACACATTGTTAGGCTGCCAGCCAATTTTGTGAGTTGGAATTGAAATTTCATATAATATATGAAATATTTTCTAACTTGTAGTGCAGTAAATTCAATTTTGGCTTTCAATAGCAGTAAAGAGTGATTTACAAATCTAAAATGTTTAACATTACGGATACTATGTTGCCTTTCTCCAAAAACTGAATTTTAAACCAGTTTCAGAAACGTCAAACCTTTTTCTAATGATATATGGCAAAACCCGGAAGCTTTTAGTCTTACAATTAGTCATAGTTTTAGTTCTAATTTTAGTTCAATTGTATTGTAGGTTTCTAATATAAACTTGGTGAATGATTATTTACACATAGTGTTTGATAAATGTTTGTTTTTATATACATCTACCCAAAAATTGCAATTTGCAAAAATAATAATTTTACACATTTTATACTGGAAAATTAGATTTGTGATATAATAAAAGATTAAAGTAAAAATAACACATTGGTATCATAATGTTATTTTACAGATTCACTGTACTTCTCTTGGAAAAACATTATGATTAAGAGAAGTTAGTAATTGAAAATTCTTTAGTATTTGAAAAATGATAACCAATCTTTTGATTCCCTTGATTTTTGAATGAATTTTGGTACTCTGTATTCTATCTTAAAATGGTGTGTGATTTATTGATCAGGATCTATTGGTGAATTTATGTCAACACGACACTGCTGTCTTTTTCTGCAGTTTATCTTTTTACGTTGCTCTCTAGTACCTAGAAACCCAGAAAACTATTGAGGCTCTATATTTTCTACTCGTCAATATTCCTACCAAAGTTACTTTTTCTATAGCAGCTTTAGATCAGTGGCAACGAATAGACTGATTTTTGCAGTCCAGGTGTTACTTTAGCAAGATTATAATCGTCTTGTTGTATCACGTTAGCAGTCAAAAACAAGCAACCTCGGTTTAATTGTAAAGAAGAAAGTATGATTTCTGATGGATGTGCAGAAAGGTGCCCCCTTTCTGCTGTTGTTAGTGTCAGTGTGTCTGCCGTTCTTACTTATTTTGTTACAACATGTAAACTTTTAGAACCCTCAGTTCCCTCATTTCGAAATCAGCCAAAACTCTATTAACGTTGTGTTCTATGATACTATTTACATATCAGATTTAGACTGGCCGTCTCAGTCAATCAAAGTTGTGATACAACAGGAATTTTATGATAAATTTTGTACATACAGTATGGCGTTCATTTGCGGCTCTATGTCAAGATTTGCAAATTAACATCTAGATTTCATGCAGTGTTTACGACTAATTCACATTGGGACTAATAAATCAATACCTTAAATACTTAAAAACTATAACAAATGCAAATATTGTAAATTCAATTATTTTTTTTTTTTTGATAATTTTTTGATTATATCATTTTCAACATCTCATATGAAGGTACGTAAGATACCTTCACTTAAGTAAATGCAGAGATACCTATTCTAATAGTAATAGTAAAAATCATGTAGCAAATCAATTATGACAAAGAACATAGCTTGAACATTCTAATTGAATTAACGGAGATAACAAGATCATACTAAGAACTGATCCTTCAATAAAGATGGTGATATTGAATACTTCGGTGTCCTATCTAAGGCCCATCACTATCTTATGTCACATTACAATCAAAGAACCAGTGGTTGCTTCAGACATGCTTCAATTTTGCTAATAAAGCTGGACTTTTTCTAACAAATCCTTAAGAACTTATGTGCTATCATTACTTTAACATCAACTTTTTGTCTAAAGGTCCGGTTGATACACCAAACGTATCTTTTTAAAAATGAAAACCAGGTGAAACTATTTCAGATTCATATAAGATTAATGATTCATATAAGTTTCATCGGTCCAATTGCACGATATTAACGAGTTAAAGTGTGCGCAGAGTATTGTCACAGAATCATGGGAAATTATACTAGAGGCATTATGCTAAAAATCTGTTTGGTAGGTGACGCCATGGTTTAGAAGACACTATGGCATTATATTGCAGTATGTAAATTACATTTTAGGTGAGTGAATAGGAATTAGGCACCCATATCAATAGCTAACACTTACGTATGGAATACGCACTCCTTCCGGCGTTTATTGATTCATCTGAGAAATGAAAATGATAATTCTCTGAATCAGAGAATTATCATTTTCAATCTAGAACTGCTGCTTAGGTAGTATAATCTGGTATCCAGTATTAAGCACTGACAGTGACCCCGTGACCAACTACAACGCATTAGAGACAAATCTTATATCGTCCATCCAATAAAAACAAAACAAATTCTGTAAAGTATTACTTAACAGGGAATACATTTTGAAAGAGGTTTATAGGTCCCTTGTGCATCAGAATGGCAACGAAGTGACGTTAACTCCTGATTTTGTTCTGATCTCGTTAGATGTTGTGCCCCTTTTTACCAATATCCCCTTGCAATTGGTAATGGAATGGTTGTCAGTAGACTGGAACATGATACAAGCTCACACGGATATATACAAAGATTTGTTTTTTAGGCCATCGAGTTCTTGTTCAATTCTACTATATTCTCCTTCCAGAACATGTTTTAACATCTCATATGAAGGTACGTAAGATACCTTCACTTAAGTAAATGCAGAGGTACCTATTCTAATAGTAATAGTAAAAATCATGTAGCAAATCAATTATGACAAAGAACATAGCTTGAACATTCTAATTGAATTAACGGAGATAACAAGATCATACTAAGAACTGATCCTTCAATAAAGATGGTGATATTGAATACTTCGGTGTCCTATCTAAGGCCCATCACTATCTTATGTCACATTACAATCAAAGAACCAGTGGTTGCTTCAGACATGCTTCAATTTTGCTAATAAAGCTGGACTTTTTCTAACAAATCCTTAAGAACTTATGTGCTATCATTACTTTAACATCAACTTTTTGTCTAAAGGTCCGGTTGATACACCAAACGTATCTTTTTAAAAATGAAAACCAGGTGAAACTATTTCAGATTCATATAAGATTAATGATTCATATAAGTTTCATCGGTCCAATTGCACGATATTAACGAGTTAAAGTGACCCCGTGACCAACTACAACGCATTAGAGACAAATCTTATATCGTCCATCCAATAAAAACAAAACAAATTCTGTAAAGTATTACTTAACAGGGAATACATTTTGAAAGAGGTTTATAGGTCCCTTGTGCATCAGAATGGCAACGAAGTGACGTTAACTCCTGATTTTGTTCTGATCTCGTTAGATGTTGTGCCCCTTTTTACCAATATCCCCTTGCAATTGGTAATGGAATGGTTGTCAGTAGACTGGAACATGATACAAGCTCACACGGATATATACAAAGATTTGTTTTTTAGGCCATCGAGTTCTTGTTCAATTCTACTATATTCTCCTTCCAGAACATGTTTTATAAACAGAAGTTTAGTACCTCCATGGGTGCCTTAGTCCCATCTTGGCCACCATAATCATGAATTGCAACTTGGTGTATCTCTCAGCTCCCCTTTCTGTTGCCCTTTATTTACAACTATGTCTCTGACGTTATTTGTGCTGTACTATATGACAGATTACACCATGGAAGCAGAACCTAACAATAGCGTACCCTTTCTGGACTTATTTGTCATCTGAAAAACTGATCAACATATCGATTTGGATTGATATAGAATGCCCACATATCCAGGTCGTTTTATTAACTTCTTTTCTTGCCATCCTATTCATATCAAGGTTAATACTGTGAAGGGCATAAAATACAGGGTTATTAGCATATTCGATCATGAGTTTAGAGAAAAGAATCTTAGGTTTCTAGCGGATGTATTCCGCAATAATGGGTTTGCCCGTTTTCTGGCCAGCAGAATACTCCACTCGCCAGATACTCAGACCCCAACCGCACTGCCTTGTCTCAACTTGATCGGACCTTGACACATCCCCCTGATGATGAGAAACTTCCAATACCCTCCAACACCCCAATTGTCGAAATGACACCTAGGGCCTTACTGAAATTTATTAACCAACAACATGAACTAACCAACAAACTCTAAGCTGTTTCCCGCATGTCCGTTAAAAATATAATGAACTCATGAAGGCATGAGTTCATTATATTTTTAATCGATCCTTAATGTTCCTTACCGTTTGTAAGTCTCTGCTCCCTTTGGTTTTCTCCGTCCTGCATTCTTAATCAATTTCGTTTTAGAGATTGACGATTTCCTTTTTGAATGATGATGAAAAATGGCTTTGTAAACAACGCCATGATGGTTCGAGATATTATTTGTGATAATACCCCATACTTGTCACTGCCATCAGCTGGGTTATAAATACTTAATTTTGTTTTTACAAAGATTTAGGAGTATGAGGATTAAGACTTTTTTTCAAGAAACTGGAAAGTAACAAATCTGTACAGGTCCAAAATCAGTTCTTTTTACAAATAGCAAAATTGATCTTGTGACAGTGTATGCATTAGATAGACTAGATTTATTATTGGATTTTAATCACAAAGTAGACTATTTCAAAATAAACAGTGATTAGCTATTAAGCTATTATTAACCCTGGTAGTCTAATTGAGTGACAGTCATTTGGCTTAATTCTGCTATTATTTAGATTTGGGAGTATGAGAATTAAGGTCTTTTTCCATTAATCTGCACAAGTTTATTATGAACGATAAAAATACATTAGTTCCTTTTGCAAAGTAGTATATGCATCAGATAGACTAAATAACCCATCATTAAGATGTCAACAACAAAACAGAAACGGGGAGTTAGTACTTTCTTAGAACAAGGGAGAATCTTGTTATGTATAGAAATTAGGAGCCTAGAGACACTGTTTAGTTGCTTAAGGGCCAGACGCCATAGCGTAGCATTGTAGGCTTCATTTATATTTTGAGTGAAGCTATACAAGCATGCTTGAAGTAAATCATCCTGAGACAAGTCCTCGTATATCGACAATATGTATTTGGCCATGGCATGGCAGGATGTAATGGAAGAGGATGAGTATAAGTTTTATTACCTCAAAATTATGTCGAATTCCTACTTAAGACATTGGAAACACATTTTTCAGATGCTGATTGAGTTTTTTAAGTAAAAACAAATTGAAATACATCACGATTTATTTGACCCTCCCTCCATAAAGTAGCTGGAATTTAAATCGAGCTCAAAAACGCAGTTTTTCCAACATTGAAAGATCCGACATCAGTGTCATATCTGGTTATTCTGTCGTATAGTTAAACAATGTGAATTTAATCGTTTCATTAATACGTTATACGCAATGTGAGGTTTGAAAATAAACAGTGGCAAAAAAAATTACTATGATTGTGTCAGATATTATTTTTGATAATAAGGCAATTATTATCGCTGATAGTCTTGAGTGATAGCCCTTTGGTTTAATTTTGCTTTTACCAAGATTTGAAAATATGAGGATTAAGACCTTTTTCTAAGAAACTGGAAAGTCAATCATAAAGTAGTAACATTGGTTGAAAAAATTTACCTATGACGGTATGAGATCGATCCAAACTTATTACTGCCTACAGCCGGGTTATAAATACTTTAAGGCAATTATTATCCCTGATGGTCTAATTGAGTGACAGACATTTGGCTTAATTTTACCTCTATCTATATGTCTCTGAAGATTAAGGCCTGTTTCCAAGAAATTGGAAAGCAATGAATGTGCACAAGTTTATTATGAAAGTTGGAAATACAATATTAATTCTTTAGGCAAATAGTAAAATAACTACTATATGGACTGGATAATCCATTATTAAGACATCAGTCATAAAGCTGAAATCCGCAGTTATTACTTGCTTAGAACAAGTGCGAGTGTTTTCATGTTTAGGACTTAGGAGGTTTTGAAGAGTATTGTAGTTACCCGCTAATTATTTGATTATATTACAGTAATAAAGACACGATGATCGATTTCCATTAATAACTTCCCTATGAATATTCAACGCCATAATGGAAATACTGAAGACAGCTGGTTAATTAAGTTTGTATTGCGGTAATTTTGAGTGGAGCTTCGGTGGCCTTACATCGTCCAACGCAAATCGAGCTTTTCGCAGTGAAATTTCGCTTAATTACAATGTCGCCATAAAACGAATCCGTTTACCTTCAAGCGGTGTCACGACGCGACGCCGCCGTCGGGGACTCCCCGCGGGGAATCGTACAGGGCGGGAGAGAAATTAACAGGGTTTCGATCCCACCACGTCCGTTCAGCCCCGCTCGAGCGGTAATTAATTTCTCCATCCGGCATTAGCCGCAACGGCCCCCCCGGCGAATTGCTTTTCGTACCCGGATTGGAGACTTCGGAGCCAACGAACTGTCTGGAGGCGGAGCGCCATGGACGAAAGCCCGTCCCAGCGATTACCATTTCCGAGAGGACCCCCAGAACGGGAACGACCGAGTTCGAAGCGCGACACAACCACGAAAGCTTACACAAGCAGTGTGTTATTTTCAATTTTGGGACAAAACTTTTAAGACTAAGTAGGGACAAAAAAACAAAAGTGCGTGCGTTTTTAATTTTTAACACCATAAAGAATGGAAATGAAAAGTGACGAGGATGCCGCGAAAGCTGTCACGTCCGTTGAAGAGTTGATTAAGCCCGTTCCGAAACCGTTTTCGATCGAAGCCCTTATCGGCGATGATAGACCCAGGAGAAAAATTAATAATAATCCTTGGGAAGTTGTCGTCCACCAAAGTTATCAACATCATCATCTGCATCAGATTGATGGTCGAATACAAAATGTTATGGTACACCAAAATGTTGGGCATAGGGATACTGATTCGGATGGAAGCGTTGATATGGATTTGGCACAAGATTTATCTAGTAGGAGTCAACGAGATAGTAAGTACTCATAAGATTTAGAGATTAATTGATGACATGCCATATTTTTGCAATAAATTACTTCATTAAGCACTGTATTGAATTATACCCCCGTGAGTTGATGAGTTTACACAACTATCTTTATGGGTTTGTTCAAACGGCTATTTAGGCTTCTTGAGCTTCAATTTATGACATATACTTCCAAGTCTCAGATTCAATTTTGAATATTTCATTACATTATTGGATTAATCAGACCAAATGTAACGTTCAACAGCACCCAATTTCTTTCTAAAACATAAAGTAGGAACACACACATTAACAAACCAAAAAACGTTCTTCACACTACATTATAACTGTAATAAGTTATAGTCATTTCAACTATGACAAAGGCGGCATTTTTAATATAAGCATGTTAAAAGAAAGTGCGCCGCGTATATCGCCGTCAATGAATATATACAAAGTTCATTGTTTTCGATTCTCGTTTCGTTTTGTATTCGCCGACGAAAATTTCGGCTTTTTTGATCTAGCGACGGCGGCGATCCCGCCGCCTCTTTCGCGGTCCCTACGGTACTGCTTATTAATTATTCGATAATTGTCCGATTCTTAAAAAGCCGAAGCGATTAATAAGCACCCGCGGGATACGGAGAGTCGGCATCGCTTCCTTTTTCTTTTTGATCTTTCGCTCGCCTTGTTGACGTCGTCCACGTTTGGTGCGCGCTGTGTTTGATGTGTACAGGTAGGAACGACAGGGAAGATCTCGTCGTGCATAATAATCGAAATCGAGAAACGTCGATCGTCGTTACCGAAGCCACCATCTAAAGAATTACCAACCGGTGGCAATAAAGTTTTGATGTAGACTTATTTAAATATGACGTGTACAAATGCGGATGTCACGTGACTCATTGCAGGTATAAAACGTTTATAACACATTTATAAAGATTCAATCAATTTTAGATTATTCAGTTATTCTTGATAGCCCCAAAAGTATGGCAAGTGCGTTAGCATGTTTTAGATATTGAGATTATATATCACAGGCTGACAAACATCTTTGAAGGTCATATCAAATCGCAAATCATATTTGGAGCTGGTGCACAAGTTGTTATAGATCTTATTTAGATAAAAATTTCCAAATTTATTTTCGATTCTGCTAACAGAAATTTCAACAAAAAAGCACGACGACGCTTTTTCTCCCTCCTAGTTCCAATTTTAGCTTGCTGATACTGGGATGTTAGGATCATTTGATATTGGATTTATTGTAGCTTTTCTAAATATCTTCATAATAATAAATGGATTTAAATTCTATCAAATTCTTTCAATCGTTCTAATTAGTCACTCCCATTGCGAACATCTAATTTCTGTTTCCTGCAATGAAATATTTGATTTAATTGTATTTAGGTAAAAAATTTAACTTATTTTACCTAACAGGTAGATAATGACTATACTTCGGTTCTGCTGTTAGGAATTCCTCGAAAAAAATACGACGTAGCTTTTTCTTCTTTCTAGTTCCAATGTTATGATTTCATTAGCCATAATGTGTTTTGATATTGGATACATTTCAGCTTCTCTAAATACCTTCATAATAATATATGGATCTAAATTTTATCATAATATTGTGTATCCATATTGCGAGGAAATTTAATTAAATAAATGAAGGTTATAAAAACTTCTTTCTCGCTAATTAATAATTTTATTATTTACTTAATAACCGGTTTTCGACCATAATCAGGTCATCATCAGTTAGAATCTACAAAAAAGCAATAAAAAACCAAATAATCGAAATAATTTAAAATCTAAAATGTTCCCTATAAATAAAATAATAAAAAAATAAAAAAATAATAAAAAAACTTACAGTCATATATTAACATATTAAAAGATCGACGAACCATGACAAATTGACAAATATAACTTGCAGACCACCAAACAATTAACAATATGCTAAAACAACCGATAAAAAAACTTATCAATATGTTTTACAAATATAAAAGAAAACTTACAAATCTTAACACTTAAAACAATCAAAAACAACTATTAGGTGAAATATTATAATATTGAAAGCAGCATGTGTCGAAAATCGAACAAGGAACTAGAAAGAAACAATACAGTAGAACCCCTCATATCCGACCTCGGGATATCCGACTCCTCGGGATTTTGTGTGGATTTCGTTTTTGTGAATCCCAAGAGACCCGACTTTCCGTCGGGAAATTACTTGATTCGCTCAATCTTGATGTTTGCCAAGGGTTGCGCAACTGTGTTCATCATTGTGAATATCAATTGTATGCATATTTACAATTGTTATAGTAAAAGTGATTATGGCTACCCAACAAAAACGAAAACGTATTGTATGTACACTACAGAAGAAATTGGAAGTTATTCAGAGGCTAGACAATGGCGAGTCAGTTCAAAAATTATCTTCTGAATTAGGAATAAGCGTCACAACTATTAAAGACTGGAGGAAAAACAGAAAGAATATCGAATCGTACTCTATGACAGTGGAAGGGGAGGAGGGTTTAAAAAATAGAAAGATGCTTAAAAAGCCTAAATTTGATGTTTTAGATATTGCTCTCTGGATATGGTTTTGCCAAGAAAGACGCAAAGGAACTCCTTTGTCAGGTCCTATAATTAAAGAGAAGGCAGCGATTTTACATAAAACAATAGTAGGAGAGGAAGGGGAAAATTTCAGTGCAAGTGAAGGTTGGCTTCACCGATGGAAACGTCGCCATGGTATATGTCACGTTGTTATTTCTGGAAAAAAGCTATCAGCTGATGATGACGCAACCAAAGAGTTCGTGAAGAAATTTGAAGTTTTTATTAAAGAAAACAATATGCATCCGGATCAAGTGTATAATATTGACGAGTCAGGGTTAAACTACAAGATGCTCCCACAAAAAATGAAAAAGTAACAGGGACAAAATTATCCAAGGATAGACTAACTTTTGCAACTTGTAGTAATGCAAGTGGAAACCATAAAATGCCATTGTTTGTCATTGGAAAATCTAAAAAGCCCAGAGCGTTCAAACATGTGAACATGGCATCATTGCCTGTTTATTATAAAAATCAAAAATCTGCTTGGATGAACAGTTCTTTGTTTAAACAGTGGTTTTTTGAAGAGTTTGTACCAGATGTAAAAAAACACTTGAAAATGAAAAATCTACCACTCAATGCAGTCTTGATTCTTGACAATGCTCCCAGTCATCCTTCGGAAAACGAACTAACAATGGGAAACATCAAAGCTATGTTTCTACCTCCTCGTGTGACACCTTTAATCCAACCTATGGATCAAGGGGTTATTGAGTGGTTGAAGAAAAGATACAGGCGAAAATATGTCAGCTTCTTATTAGAGCAAACGGAAGGAGGCAGTAACCTATTTGAGGCAATGAAGACTTTTAATATAAAAGATGCCATTTACATTGCCGCACAAGCCTGGGACGAACTCAATCACACCACTCTACAAAAATCTTGGAGAAAACTATGGCCAAGTATTATTGAAGGTGAGAGCGCAATCTCTAATGAGTCTGAAACTTTAAATACAGATGAAGCAGAAATTCTATAGAAGAGTGGCTATTGGGAGGGGACATAGTTGAAGTCACTAACGAGGATCTGAACGACGAACAAATCGTATCCGCAGTTTTTAAAGTTGAAACAGAGGAAGATGAAACGGATGATGAAAAAGAAGAACCTGAAAATATCAGTCATACGACAGCTACAGAGGCTTTCGAGATTGCAATGAAATACGTCGAGCAACATCCAGAAGCAACACCGATGGCTGTGCATTAAAAAGTGGAAAGATATCTCAGCTAAAGCAAGATTTGGTAGATTAAAACAAAAAAATATAACTGATTTTTTTAAATAAATTTACATGTACATACATGGATTTGTATACATAATTAAATATATGTACTCGTTTATGTTTGTCTTGTTCATTTTTGTTGTTCCTCGGATTATCCGACCTTTTTTGGTAACCGACCATGCTCCGGTCCCATGGGTGACGGATATGAGGGCTTCTACTGTATATATATATACGAACAAGGACAGGACGAGGATGTTAAAAATGAATCAAGTTCTTAAGGTGGATCCTTTAAATTTTCATGTTTTATGTAAGTGAATAATGGTCTGTAAAATTATTATATTAATTAAAGTGACGGAAGGGTTTTTCTTATAGGAAGATATTTCTAGATATTCAAGCAGATCAAGTCTCATACCTTTGCCACATGAATGAATAAGTTTAACGTTGTCATAATCTATTTTGTGTCATGTCTCTGTGTGATGTTGGTATACATTAGAATTAGGCTTTTGTTTATGTTCCTTTATTCTAAAAGTGAGCTTTCTTCCCGTTTGAGCGATATATATGGAGTCACAATTGTGACATTTAATCGAATAGACACCACTTTTGTCTAGTTTTTCAAATTTGCGATTATGGTTAGATAAGAGATTAAGTATTGTGTTCCTATTTGAAAAAGTCAAACATATATTATATTTGGAGAATATAGGTTTTATTTGGTCAAGACAATGGTTGAATGGTATGGATTTATAGATATTTGTGGAAGGTTCTTTCTTATACAGAGGATCAAGTTGACGCTTTTGTTGACGGATGATTCGAGATATCAAATGATCTGGAAAACCATTATCAGAAGCCAGTTGTAAAATGAATTTAAGTTCGTTGTTGAAATTGTATTCATTAAGCGGATATTTATGGATCCTATTTATAAGAAAACGAAAATAGGCCAATTTTTGGTTCAGTGGATGGGAGGAATCATATGTGATGGTAGTAGGAAATGAAGTAGGTTTACGATAAATATTAAAATTTGGAATGCCATCGTTATTAGTGATGGTGAGATCAAGAAAATTAAGGTTATTTTCTTTTTCAACTTCAATAGTAAATTTTTGTAGACTGTGGATGTTATTTATGTAATCATGAAAAAGGCTTAGGGAATGATGGTCACCGTTCCAGATACAAAATATATCGTCCACATATCGTATCCATTTGGTGATGTTTTTGGCAAAGGGATTGTTGATATTGTTAATGAAGTTCTCTTCAACATAATTTTGATATATATCAGCCAATAAACCAGAAAGCGGCATGCCCGTAGGTAAACCCTCGCTTATCTTAAAAAATTCACCATCAAATGTGCAGTAATTCTGAGTGATGATATGTTTAAGTATCAAGTTAAGATGTTCTGAGGTTTTTTGATCTTTAAAATAATCATTGAAGATATCAAATACTAATTTTAAGGTTAAATCAGTAGGTATATTAGAATATAAATTGGTGATATCGAAAGATATCATAATTTTATCTTTAAGATTAACATCCTTTATTCCATTTATGAATTTCTTTGAAAATATTGAGCATAAGTTTTGACAATTTTATAGTAGGAGAATCAAGAAAAGAGGTAATGGGGCGTATAGGCATGTCTTCCTTATGGAGTTTTGGGAGAGAGTAGAGATGAGGAATGGAAGGATTCATAGGAACAAGAAAATTAGACAGATAGATAGCATTGGAACATTTGGGAACAAATTTGATCAAAGTATCTCTACAAACTTTAATTATTTCTTTTGCTTTCTTAATTACTTACTACTTTTTTTCTTTTAATAGATTTTAAATTATTTCGATTATTTGGTTTTTTATTGCTTTTTTGTAGATTCTAACTGATGATGACCTGATTATGGTCGAAAACCGGTTATTGAGTAAATAATAAAATTATTAATTAGCGAGAAAGAAGTTTTTATAACCTTCATTTATTTAATTAAATTTTATCAAATTCTTCCTACAGTCTAAATCAGTCACTTCCATCGCTAAATCTTATTTGTCTGTATTTGGGTAAAAATGTCCAAATTTATTTTGCTTAATAGTTAGATAATGACCATACATCGGTTCTGCTATTAATAACTAATGTCAAGATCTTTTAAAATTTGCTTTAAACAATCGCTTTTTAGGAAAATTAATTGCTTCACTAATAATCGCTATGTCTAGATCATATGACTAAATATTTAAGAAAATTATGCCATTCCTACATCTCATAGAAACGGCATAACAAATTTAGATAGTTCAACTCTTACTACTCTGTTGACATTATTATAACACTGGGTTAAACAACGTTAATAAAACAACATTCTATGCCATAAGAGATTCTAGTGGAAGTTAGAAATTTAAGAATGATTGCAGAAATTGACGGGCAATTAATAATTGCCCATAAATTGAAGCAACATAAAATTTTCTTCACACAATACAGGTTCCTCAAATTAAAATCGAAAAGGAGGCCGCTTTAAATATGTTATTGCAACATTATAAAGAAATTTTTAATGTATATAAAAAAGAAAAAAATAATAAAGTTAAGTAAATAATAAAAAAAAATAAAAAAGAACATGTTTCGTACACGATTACTGAAGAGCATTTGAGTTATTAAGTCTCTTATTTGCTGACCTATTTGACGAATTATATTTTATGATAGAATGTCGTTATTTTCTATATTAATTTTAACATTAACTGAGTGAATGTTGGGTTGTAGGATTTCTCCACAGAGTCATAATCCTATATAGAGTAACCATTATCTCCTAATAATACAGATTTTTCTGTACTATTTTTAAGAATGCCATACATATCGTATACAGATGCTGACCATTACCAGTCTACCCTAGTAAACATTTCTTTTGCATTACATGTTACCTATACGTTGATACTGGGATATCCTTTTCAGTTATACATTCATCTCCGAACTCATGAATCTTTGAAATTCTAACATGTGAGCAGTCTATCGCACCGATGGCGATTGGAATCCGGTACCTCTAACCATAACAATTTAACTTCTACAAAATTCATAATGAGGTGTGTCTTAAAGTGCTTTAAGGGAGCCAAAATACTTTGCAAATAACATTCGAATGACATTCACGATAATTGAGAAAAATGATCAAGAACATATGGAGAGAATAAGGGTTAGAGTCATAAGGGCAGGTTTTAAAAAATACATATGTGTACTGGGTGCTAAAATTAACTGAATTGGAAAAAGACTGTATGAGCAACCACGTATCTTGCGCCTATGGTTCGTTTGCAAATGAAATGTCTTCTACCAGTGCAATGCTTAAAGGTTTTACATGCAGTCTTTAGTCTTGAATTAGCATATCTTAAACTTCTGAGATGAAGCTATTGTATTTTTCCAAGAGTACTTGGTATTTTGGAAGTAAAATCATATTTTATTAACATTAATTTATCACAATTAGTAATTAATATTTTCTAAAAAACTGAAATTATGTATCAACAGTATCTGTATTATCTTCTTTAATCAAAATGTTTTCTGCCAGTAGTTTTACAGCAGTATCAAGTCTTCAGGAAATACTTTAAGTCTTCTAGAAGTAATATCCATTCTTTTGAAAGTGAAAGTATTTCAAATCGTTAAGAAGCAGTATCAAGTCTTCTGAAAATATAACAAATCTTCTTGTGCCAGTGTCAAGTCTTCCAGAAGGAATATTAACTTTTCTGAAAGCATTTCAAGTCTTCTAGAGACAGAGCAAATCTTCCCAAGTCAATGTTAAGTCTTTTGGTATTTCAAGTATTCTACAACCAGTATCAAGTTTTCTGGAAGTAATATAAGATCATCTAGAGCTAGTATAAGTCCTGCGCGGGTAGTATGTGGTCTTCTGGAAGTAGTTCAAGACTTCTAGAGGCAGTGTCAAGTCTTCTGGAAGCATTCCAAGTCTTCCAGAGGCAATATCAAGTCTGTTAGAAGTATCTCAAGTCTTCTGAAACCATTTGAAGTTGCTTGGAATCAAGTATCTTAAAAGCAGTATTAAATCTCAATTCAAAATAAGTGGTGTTAACTGCTAGAAAAGTGAATTAAAAAAAGGTTCGCACCTTAAAGGCCACACTCGGTGCAAATACTCTCCAAAAATGTTAGTTGTTACATAAAAGGTTAAAAAAGACCACTTTTTACTCTATAAATGTTTAAATGGTTTGAAACGTTTCGGGGCCACCTTCCATCTTCAATCAACAACTATGTTACTCTTAATTACAAACATATCTATAAAAACCACAACAAAAACCATCAAAACACTTAAACTATAACAGCTATGCACAAAACATAAAAAAGTATACCAATGTCGAATGAACCAAGGTCTGAATTTGATTCCTAGACACATTGTGCAACATATACATAAAATGAAAAGTAAGAAATAAAGAAAAGGATTGCGAGTCGAAGAAAGCAAGAACGAGTTTTTGAAAATGTTTTCTTTTTTAAATATCATATCAAGATTTTACCTCATATTTTTAATATTCAGCTCTGGTATATTCTTTATGTTTTGTGCATAGTTATTATAATTTAAGTTTTTTTATGGTTTTTATAGATATGATTGTGATTAAGAGTAATATAGTTGTTGACTGAAAATGGGAGGTGATCCCAAACCGTCTCAAACCGTTAAATACTAATAATAGGAAGAAAAAGGACACTCTTCTTAGGGGACATTATGCATTAATAGATTAAATTAATTATTTGAGTATTAGAGAAACGACGATTCTCGAAAGTTGCTCCCCATTCTCTCCACGTGATATAGCTAGAGAAAAAAATTGGTTGGCATTGAAAAAGGAACCAGATGTGGTAATTTCATATAACTACCTACCGCTAGGTCGTGCGGTTTTTTTTTTAAATTCTCGAATTTCATTTTTAAATAATTATCCAAATTTAGTTACTTTTCCAATACCAATCTAATTTTAAACAGGGAAATTGATGAAATCGTTATTAAAAGGTAGCGGCTCATCTAAACCGTAAGCCATATCAACAATTTGATTATAAATGTCGTTTTATAAATGATTTGGTATCTTAACCGTATCTATAATCTTTGAATAAATGTTTTCGTATTACTACATTAAATGTACTGCCTCGCCCGTAAGCGATCTCGGCGATTTGAGGTGATATTGTTCACTATATGTCTTTGTTAAGATACCCAATTTTTTTATACGATGACATACCCAGGTCGCTTGCGAGCCAAGCGCTACAACTTTTGAGTTGAAGATTTCACGTTGATACATCTAATGCAGCGCCTCGCCACAAAGCGAAATTAGCGATTTAAGGATAAATATCACCCTATACGCGATTTTCTACCTTTTCTAAAATATTTAGTGACATGACCTATCCGGCGTTTATGAGTATGACTGCTCCGCACTCATAAAAACTTTTATATTATGGATTCTGCAGCATGCAGATCATCCATGTATCTGGCAAATATGAATATTTTCTAGTCTACCACTGATGCCAGATATTTTTTCCTTCAAGTACAATGAGAGGACCATTTAAATAGAATAAATTAAAGTTCATAAAATGAAATGATATAAATATTTCTTTGTTTTGGTAAAATCAGTGCGATTTTCGTTCCAATAATATTACCTGAAAAGAAACATTAATTCCTTAACATAACCTAAATATACATGACAATTCTTCCTCATTCGTTTTTTCATTTTAAAACAAATTAAAAAAGAATTATTTACATACAAATTTTATAACACTAATGACGTTTTGCCAAGAAGAAGAATCATTGGATTTGAAACATATGTCGCACTGATTTTAGCAAAATAAAGAAATTCTTACATCGTTTCATTTTGTGAACTTTAATTTTTTCCTCTATGATGTACCTGTAATTGACAGTTGGATTGGAGTATCTGTTACAAGATTATTTTTGAGATTTTCTTCAAAAGTACGTTGTAAGACTGCATTTAAGGCAACGTTAATATCTTTGGCCAGACCATAGCCTATGTGAGTGAAGTGTTTTTTTCCACTACCATGGTTTTAGTAGTCTAGTTTTGTGGGCATTGAGATTTATCCAAAAATCTTTTATTTAACCTCTTGAATCTCTGAAAAAAGATTTCTATTGTGCAGACATCCACAATTCATGCTTTACGTTTTCGACAAGTAGAACTACTGTTCAATGTTATAATGTACTGTATTACACTCTAGATTCGTAGCAAGTTATTTTGCCGAGCATCTCGTTTCGCAAAATAAATGTAAATTTCTTATTAATGTTGGAGCTAAAACTCAAATTTAGCCTTTCCTATACAGAGCGAAGCAGGTGTTTACAATAAATAGTCATTTTAGTCCATTATTTCTCATCAATGTTCCTTTCTTCATCAATTATACATAAAAACGGAACTAAAACAACAAATCAGTTCTACTTCGTAAATTGAAATACAAATTGCAAAATTTATCCATTTCACTTTTACATTTCTTAAGTATGAGTCAATGTTTATATTGAAATCTATGTAGTTCTACAACCGTATAGGTTTTACAATGAATAACATTATACACAATGCAAACTTCTTCATTTTTTATAAATAGTATTGACAAATAAAATGTTCAAAAAATGCTATCAGAATATTGTTCAGTTGACAACTGTAATTTCGCGAGATTATTTTTTCCGTATTTCATCTAATTTACTGTGATATTTGTGGCCTTTAGTCCAAAGTATATAAAAGTATCAAAAATTATAATCTATTATTACAACGGCACGGATTCAACTCATGTCATTTATGACCCTATTATTTTCATATAGCAAGTATAATTTATAAGTAAATACCTTGGAATTTTCATATTAATTTAATTAAATTGTTGGGTTGTGAGTTTAATATGCCTGAAAATCACAATGTTGAATACTAGCTTTATAAATTGCTACGTAGGACGATTTAAAGGATAAAGTATAGACAATTTGTGCCAGAACAATTTTCATCACCTGCTTAAGTTCAAGTGAACGTTTTGCGTTTACGATTCATTAACTAATGAACTATTAATAGTGAACATTTGGCACCAAAATATTTGTGGTCACAAGAATAGTACTTACATTTTATCTTCATCGAAACGTAAAGTTATGTAGTTATTTAATAAATAAATTGTTAAGAATAATAAATATTCTATTAAATAACAATATTGTTATTATATTATTATTTTATAATTGTATATTTCATGGTTTTGAAGATGGCTAATACACTTGCATGTGGAGAAAGAGTGTGTTATCCTTGAATAAGCAAATTATAATATTCACCTTTCCAAGCACGCCGAAAACGTAAAGTCTAACGAAATATCGAAAATGCACAGGAAGAAGTGATTATTACAGATATAAACAGATGAGAAAAAGAACAAAGCTTTGCGAGATAAGGAAAACGACAATCACAAAACAGGTACTAAACTAAAAGTTTTGTTTCGGTTAAATGTATTAAAATTAGACTAACTTGAAGTGTGAGGAATGTAAATATATTTTCCATTAGAAATATGTTCGAGAATACATGTAATTCACATTCATGATGACGACAATATTATCTATGCGAATTATATCGAATTCTGGTCAGAACAACATGATCTGTTCAGAACAACATGAGACTGGTCAGGATAAGATCATGAATATAAGAGAAAGATGACAAAGCATAACTTGAAGAATTGAACAGAGAAACATAGATACTGCTTAAAATGACTACTTTCTTAAAATTTTTGTGCTGGATTAATTTTAAGTTTCAGCAGTAATGTATTAGCAAGTGTTTGTAAGCCTTCATTATTATATGCAAAACAAGACAAGTTCGGGCAAATTGTGTTGCCCAAAATAGTTAACTACGTAGTCCACTACTTTTTGTATTAAAGTAGTTGTATTCTAACTACTGTGTGTTCTATTAGTAGTTATACTCGAATCTTTTAGGCTGGCATCAAATATTCGCAAAAAGTAGTTAAGAAACCAACCCCTTATTGTTAACCACTTTAGGTGTTCAAACTATTTTTGTTTATTTTAATTCTCTTTAAGTAATTGAACTGCTTTTAAGACAGATTAAGTACATCTTAACATTTAGTATTCATTCAACATAACTAAACTTAAGTAAAATTATATGCTATGGAAATTATAGCAGTGTTTGGAAGATAGAAGAACGGCGAAAGATATGCGCCATGACTATAAGTTTTTAAACAAATATTTATAAAATACAACAGCAAGCAGCTGCAAATACCATCATCAGCAGCAGTTGAACAGATGTTCAATTTTGAACCTTGCTTAATTAAAATGCTTTTAAAAAAACCTGACTTTGTGTATTATATTTTTTAACCTAAAATTTTTAAATAATCTTAATTAATACCTACGTCATAAGTTTCAATTTTATGTGTTTGTATCAAAATAATTTGTCTTGTAATCATTACTTATGTATAACTGTTTATAAGCCCCCTTTTCATAGACTAGGTATGAAAAGGGGACTTACGCCCGACAATAAATTTTCGTGAAAACAGTTAGATATAGAAAACAGTTAAATATAGATAAATTTTGTTCATTGTTTTTTCTGTATTTGAGTTTTTCTGTAAGGTTACTGGAGTCACTGGAGAAGTAAGTTTGTGAATATTATCACGTTGACTGTTTTTTATTATTAACTGCGTAAGTTAAGAACAATCTTAAGATGGAATGAGGACAGAAGCTGATTAAAGCATCCCTACAAAGCTCGAAATTAAGTAGTGGACTATCAAAATCTGTGTGGAAATACCGATGACTTAAACGGTTCGTTGCTTTAAACACACTGAGTGGTGATAAGAGGGTTGTTCTGATCTGGGTCTCAGGTCACTCCGGAGTTGCTATTAATGAAACGGCAGATACGCTAGTAGGAGAGGGCAGCACTGATGCGTTAGTGGGCCAGAGCCAAAAATTTGTGTAACATTTATGATGAGGATTGGACTGTGTGACGAGGAAAGACTTCGCCTTTGGGGTACAATAGATCCTTCATGTAATGTAATGTAATCGTATGACCTTCTGATCCTTTTGAACTTCTGACATGAAAATTTTGTATGTCAACACTATTTAGTATATTGAAAGCAAAATAGAATCTTAACAGTTTCTTCTCTTTTGCTATTTTGCTATTTTTGCTATTAAAAAGTTTTCTGTCTCCAGTAGTTTTTAATTAATACTTTGTGGACTACTTACGACAACATTTTACATTTTGTTCAATAAATTACATTTTGTCAGTATTTCTACAGCATCAAGTCTTCTGAAAGTATTTTAAATATTAAAGAGGCAACATCAAGTCTTCTGGAGGTTTCTCAAGTTTTCTAGAAACAGTATCAAGTCATCTGAACAATTGCAAGTTTTCTGGAAGCAATATCAAGGCTTCTAGAAGCAGTGTCATGTCTTCTGGAAACAAAATCAAATCTTTTCAAAGTATTTCAATGCTTCTGCAGTATTAAGTCTTGTGGAAGCATTTTGAATCTTCTGGAAGCATATCAAGTCTCTTGGAGAAAATATCACTCATCTAGAAGCAGTATCAAGTCTTCTGAAAGTAGATCAAGTTTTATAGAAGCAATATCAAGTCTTCTGGAAACAAAATCAAATCTTCTGAAAGTTTCTAAAAGCAGTATTAAGCCTTGTGGAAGCATTTTGAATTTTCTGGAGGCGTATCAAATCTATTGGAAGCAGTATCAATAATCCAAAAGCAGTATCAAGTCTTCTGGTGTGTATTGCTAAGCTTGGGCATCCAGAATACCATACCCACGTAGCCGGCGCAGCTTAATTACAGATATAAGGAAAGCAGATATGCTAGCACCATTATCGAAGAAATATTTAGCATCGAAGAAACGAAAGGTGAAGTTTAGTAATGTTCTCGAACCAGGAACGGAGCAAGATCCACGTTCTTAATAACCTACACGGAAAATGTTTCAAGAAAGATGACTATATAGAAAAATACAAAATCTGCTTGATATTGTCAAGCAGCTTATATGTTTTTGGGTTTAGAATAGGTGTTTTTGAAGTGGATTTTTTGTCATCATGTGTTTTTCTAACCAATAATTTCTGTTTGTTCTGTTTGTCCATGTGTCTCAAAGTCACATTGAATCGATAAAAAAGTGGAAACTTTTCTCTCACACATAAGCTCACACCTTTAAAAATTGTCATTTATTATTCTAGACTTTTCTATGATTCTATCATCTATTATTTTAGACCTTTCTATGCATTTTGCAGTTGCAAGTACTGTATTGGGTTTGTAGGCCTTAAAAGTAAATTATCATAGTTAGGCCCATTACTAACAAACCGTTGGCATCTGTTAGATAAGCTGGCCTAAGTTACCGCTAAACTAATAGTTTACGGTGTCGCCTGTCTTACCACATCAAGTTATCTCACAAATAAGAAATCTTTGAAATATCTAAAGAATCTCTCGAATCATTATATTTAGGATACATTTTTAAATTGGTAACCATACGACATCGCAAATCGCGTGTTTACCTCTGTATGTGACTTTATTCCCTTCGTTTTCTACTGTATAGAAACGTAATAATGGTTTTTTGGAAAATTGTTACGAAATTACTTTGAATTACCAATTGGAGTACCCACTTTCCAAAAATGAAATCAATTTTGAGATATCTTAATTAGTTCTTGGGATATAAGCTGCTAAATGTAATAGTGATTTTTCAATATTTTGAATAACTTTAAAAATTCTTGAAAAATCGATGTTTTTGGAAAATTGTTACGAAATTGCTCTCAATTACTAATTGGAGCATCCACATTCCAAAAATGAAGTCATTTTGATATATCTCCTTTAATTCTTGAGATATAAGCTGCTGAACTTAACTGGGATCTTGAATAAATTTAAAAATTCTTGAAAAATCGATTTTTAGTCACGAAATTACTCACAGTTACTAATTAGAGCATCTACTTTCTGAAAATGAAATCAATTTTGAGATATAAGCTGCTAAATTTAATACGGATTTTTCAATATTTTGAATAATTTTAAAAATTCTTGAAAATCTTTGTTTTTGAAAAACGAAATTGCTCTCAATTACTAATTGGAGCATCTACTTTCCAAAAATGAAATCAATTTTGAGATATCTCACTTAGTTCTTGAGATATAAGCTGCTGAACTTAATTGTGATTTTCCAGTATTTTGATTAATTTAAAAAATTCCTGAAAAATTAGTTGTTAGGAAAATTGTTGTCAAGATACTTTGAATTATCAATTAGGGTATCTATTTTCGAAAAATGAAGTCAATTTTGAGATTTCTCATTTAGTTCTTGAGATATAAGCTACTGAACTTAGTTGGGATTTGAATAAATTTGAAAATTCTTGAAAAATCGATTTCCTGAAAAATTATTTCGAACATACTTTCAATTACAAATTGAAGCATCTACTTTACAAAGCTGAAGTCAATTTTAAGATATTTAGATAATTCAGATGATTTAGTCTTTTGGGAAATATACGTTCACTTCTTATTGGAAACTCGTTTATTTCATCGAGAATCATTTCCTCGTCCCCAACGTCCATAAAATTAGCCATATTTTAAGTATTTAATTGAATCAAATAAAAAATAGGTGTGCTGTTACAACACCGGGCGATTTGCGAGGTTAGGTTTCTTCTTTTATTTATTAGATACCGACTTATCCCGGATCGAATTCAATGGTTATGGTTAACACGAAAGTTATCTTCGAGTTAACGTTAACAACAAGATGAATGCAGTGGTAATAACCTATTTTTACATTTTCTTTTGGATAACGCTAACTATAACTTTATCTATGAGTAAAAATAATTATTAGTAGCAGTAACGACCGTTAGTAATCAAAGTATCATAATCTGAAAGTAGTTAAACTTAGGTCCATTACTACCATCCTTGAGATAAAATTGTCGTCTAGATATACCCAACCATGGTAATAATCTCTTAGACAGCTTAACCAGAAGATGGTAGTAAACTACTTTTTGGTGAAAGTAATTGTACTTCACTACGTAAGGAACACAAATTTGCATTTTAGTTACATCAGTTTCATTTTTCAGAAAGATTTATCTAAGAATTGTTTTAGAGATTACTTTCAATTATTTTGATCAAATATTATGAATCTCCAGATTTTAATTCAATTTTCCTTGTCTCAATGTTCCATGTTCCAAATCTCCATTACCAGCTCATTCATAATTGATACAATTAGTTGGAGTTTGCTTTGTAATTCAAAGGTTATTATTACGTTTTGCACCAACATTACACTCACACCATTAGTAGAAATAAGAATTGCGGAATGAGCTTCAGCTGTACGCATTTTACTTCAGAAAGAAGTAAAATGGATTCCTATAACTAACAATAAGTGAGGTAACTTGATAGGTCTATAAATGTAAGGATTGATTTCTTCATCGATTCTGATTTAATAGACGAGACATTCAGATTAGAGGTTTAGAAACGAGGAACGAACGTAACTCGTCTGCAAATCATTTCTTTCATTTAATATACGTTAACAAGCTTCGATTTCTTTCGAAGTTTCAAATGTCCTATGAATGTTTAATTTAGAAGCTCCGCTATTTATTCAGTCGTTATTTCAGTACTTACTTATTTATATAAACTGTTAAGTTTGAAAAAGGTATGAAAATGAGTAGTAAAGAAATATATTTAGTCATTACCTTGGTCTAATTATCGCACGATATCAATTTGTAGAGTAATTCATTTAATGACTTCCTGATAACAATAGTTTTATTTTTTATCAATCGCAGATGTGTTATAGTTTAAATTAAAAAAAAATTCACAATATGTATCATTAATAACAATTGATTCTTGTGTGACTGAATATTTATTAGCAGCAATATGACTAACATTGATACAAAAATGGAATATATTTTAAAATTTTTATTTTTTTTCAATAAACCATGCGACGCTAAGTGACAACAGTAATGAGCTAAGATCTTTTGTATTGTAAGTGACAACTGTAAGTTATTATTCAACGCACAACGTTAAGTTCAAATCGTGAAAGGTATAGAATCTTATTTAAGTATTATAGCCACCGTTTCAGATGTGGAAAAAATTTTATTAACACTAAGTTTTTTGATTCCACTAAAAGTATTATTTTTAGTTTTATTTATAAACAAACATCTGTTAACATCGTTCAAATACATTTAAATCTACTCAAAAGTAATTTGTAACTAGATAAAATAGCATTCCTAGTTGATGGATTTACCTCCAAAAATGATGCATTTTTACGATTTTAGTTTACATTTTCCGCAACTGCAGACAACCTGATTTTTTACTTTCCTTATTTACACAAATATCTATAATTCTGGAAGTGCTTGAATTCATGCATTTTAAAATATATAAATAGTATTTCTATACTATTTATAAATTAAGCTTAAAGTACAAATAATACAACTAAGATATTTTTATAGAAGATATTTTCAAGTCAGCATCACTAAAGTCTTAGAACTTAGGTTTAATAAAATATTTTTATGCTAATTGTATTAGCATAAAAATTTTATTTTCAATTCATAATTTTACTTCAAAAAATGAATGATCACAACAGCAACCACAATAAATACAACATAATTCATATATGACCGCATTTTCCTCATTTTTTTGTAAATATGCGTAGAAGAATTAAAAATGTATTATTCCTACACACACATACTTAATTAAATTGTTAAAAAAATCGATAACATTGCAAATAGGTTTGTTTTTGTTGACAGAGATCATTCCAACCATATTAGATCATTGTCTAATAAATTAATCTGTGAAGAACGTGTCTTGAATTAAACAATCACATTTATTTGTGTGAAAATCGAAAACAATTAGAAATACCCCGATTAAAATAAAGCTTAATGGTACATTGTAGGTATTTTAAAGCATTCAAGTCGATTTAAACGAAACGTGTTATGAATAAATTAACGATTACCGTCAATTAAAATTCCTCTAAAAACTACTTAAACGAGACAAAAATAAAAATAGATTTAAAGTAACAAATACAGTAAACCGTAAATGGTCGTAAAATTGATGCCGCTTTAGTATGCGTGCGGTTCGTTTTTAGTGTGAGGGTAGCACATAAAAACAGAGAACGTTTAGGTTGGCAAATCCCTTCAAAAATCGAGACACACTTTTGGAGGGTGAATAAAAAAACTCAATCCCTCCGGCGAGGAGTATAATACTGCTCTTTTCCTGTGAAAAACGGATTGTTTCCACCCTCCTAAGTCGAGTGGCTCGGGTATTGTTACGTTATGAATTAACTACCGCTATAATATTACGGCTTTTGTCGCTCAAACATTCGTGAATAAATAAGCAAGAATGATAAGAATGGGATATAATCCATAAAAAAATTAAATGAATTCAACACGATGTAGTGTGTAATTAACTTTTCTTATTTAGAGGTTAGAGTGATCTTTATTAAATTATCTTAACTAATTCAATAAAACGAGTGTGTGTTAAGGGTTCGATAATCAGATTGTGGGGTATTACACCCTAACAATTTGTAACGAATGTTAAAGTCCAAATTGGATTATGACGGAAAACAATTTTTAATATAATTTTGACTATATATATATTATACTCCACTTAGTTTTGATTTGAATATAATTGAATGGTATTTGGACGATGGAGTTTATACGTTAAAAAATCGGTTTTTAGTGTTGTTTAATTTAAAAATTATTTCGTTGTAAAGCTGAAACTGTAATATTTTAAAATATTATGTATTTTTGAAATTAGGCTATAATTCAACATGAATATTAATTTAAGTATTGTAATTGATTAGAAGTTAGACTGTTTGGCGAAGAGAAAATAGATACAATCACTTTTGTGAATATACTACTTAACTATTTTTTTTTTTGTTTATTATTATTATTTTTTATATTATTTTTTGATTATAGGTTGGTTAGAACAGACTAATGTCTGGAATCCGCCTTTAGTGCCCTTTTATTTTTATTTATATATTTTTTTCTTTAACATGTAGAATATTATGGTGCACTATAAAGTTGATTATTATCATTATACACGAATTTCATGAGTACGAGGATTTTGATATAAGAACTATCAAAACAAACTTATATTGTGAACTGACTGTTATATTTTTATCTTGAGGTAAACTTATATTATTAAGATAATTCTGTAAGATTAATTCTGTAAGGTTTTAATTCGTTATAAATACGGGATATTTCGTAATGATATGCGAATATTGAAGGGGCTGATTTTACATCGAAAATTAATGATAGTTTCTTATATAAACTATGGTCCCAAAATGTTCCGTTATTAAAATAACGGGTGTTAAAGTTTTTTTTAAGGTATTTACAAAAAAGGTATTAACAGTAACAGATTTTAACTACAAACAGTTGTTTGAAATGTCAAACGTACGTAAAACAACAAATGATATGTACATACATTTAGGCTCAGCCACTTAGATTTATTGCAAAATTGTACCCTTAATAATTACAATACGTATTATTTCTGTTGAGCATCCGACGGTTTTTAATTTTTCTCTCAAAAACGGTGTATTGTAGTCCAAAAACTCAATAGTGCTTTTATTGGTCAAATTAAAGGGGGGGAGTTTAAAAAATATTTTTTATTTGGGAAGAAACCATTGGCGTACCATTTTTTTCTTTAAAAATATTAAAGTCAGTGCTCGTATGCACGCCACTGTTAAAGATAGAGATTAGATTTGTATTGAAAGCGTCTTTATTAATAATCACTATATGCCAAATTTCATAAAAATACCTAAAGCGATTCCGAAAATATTAATTAATATCCTTTTTTTTTAAATTTAACACCCTATATTTTAATAACGGAACATTTTGGGATCATAGTTTATACAAGAAACTATCATTAACTTTCGATGTAGAATCACCCTTTCAATATTCGCATATCATTACGGAACATCCTGTATAAGCACCGTGCACAATGTATTCCTGGAATTATAGTTTTTAAGCATCGATTGTGTGCAACGAAACGTGGCAATTTAAATATAACCAAGATATGTGAGGTGTGATTACAAAATTATGATAACTAAGTGTGAACTAGTTATGTATAGTAGTGCTAGCCAATGTATCGATACTTGTCGATGGTATCGCTACTTGATACCAGTAAAGTATCGGTATCGAAGTATCAAAAGTGTCGAAGTATTGAAAATTCTTTTATGTATACAGGAAAATGCGTTTACAGTATACAGAAAGTCTCACGTAACTGGTTCACTTTTTTAGGTCCACTACTACTGGTAAACTGCGTTATTATATTAACTATTGTTGGTACTTAGCGTTCCATTTAAAATTTTTGACTTTCTCGCAATTAAATACAGCGAAACGGTAATTCAATTTTTGACCAACCTGTATAAGATACACATCAAGTGATCTATTTCACATCATATGAAGAGTTATCGTGCCAATGCAAAACGTTTTTGAATTAACATTGGGTGAGGTATGAGCTTTTAAAGAACATGGTGATATTTGCCAAAAAACGATTCAAATCATATATATGTTAGATAGTCATATCTTTGATAGTCATTCGACGGCTTCTTACCGAGATGCAGCTGATAGATTTAATATTAGCATAAGTCCCCTACAATTTATTTTATAAGTGACCTATTAACCCCTTACCGCATACGCTCGAGTTAACTCGAGCGCTTGACATAACGTTTGAAAATAATTGTGCGGTTAAACGAGAAAGAGGTTAAACGAATTAAAGTATTTGGGTAGAAGATATTTAAATATACTTATGGTAATTCTTTTTGTTTATTTTATTTGTCTTAATTAATTTTGAACACGATCGTCATCAGAAGACTTATCATCTTTGTTCAGATTTTTTTCTTAAAATTCTTGTTTATCATTCAGGTTTTCTCTTTATAAGTTTTGTCTTTTATTTATTGAAATGTGCATTAAAATCTTGACGTTCACGACAGTTAGCAGTTAAAGTAAAGTATGATGTACTGAGGTGGACAAAGGAGATATAGAAAGACATTTCCAGCAAATGGATGTTCTGTAGTGACCAACTGTGATCAGTGCTCTAGTATTTCTCCATTTTTGTCGTATTAATACACATCTGACACTCGCTACTTAAAGTTAAGTTAGGTCAAGTTGGTAGTCTTTAGGATAATTTACACTGTTTGTAATAGTATTAGTTCATGCTGCCAACAAGTTGGCAGACTCAAACTGATGAGTGGGACTTTGAAGATACAATAACTCATGCTGCCACCATATCAGCAGTCTTTAAGACAATGTACAATGTCTAAAAATAAAATCTACGAAAAAATACATAAAAGTTGTGGTTATTATGTAGTTATTATCTTATGAAAACTTTGAAACTTCCATAGTTTTGATACTTTGAATAGTATCGATTCCACGAAGGTATACTCGATACATCATTTAAGGTATCGCACAGCCCTAATTTATAGCACATTTTTGATTCACTATGAACAACTTACAGGCATAATATTTCTTGCAATACTTTCAGTTCGTAAGTATTTAAAAAAATTGTCAATGAATATTGTCAATATTTGATATTCTACAAATTTTGAATAGTTCCCAAAAAAGTTAAGTTGGGTACCGACTAAGGGTTGTATTTTTAGCTCTTTATATTAATATTTACAGAGATCAGCATATTGTATTATTTTGATGTTTTTCATTATTGTTTATAATTTATGATGGCAAACAGGGAAACAATTTAATTAGATTACTTTTTGATTAACGTATTTTCTAATAAAAAATTTCAATTTTGGTATTTTGTAAATTTCTACATTATTCCTAGGCAAGCTTAGAAGGAACTTGTTACACATCATATTCTTTTACTTGGTTCATTATGAATTAGGTTTATGTATACTGCATTTCTTAGTCAGCTTTGTAGTGAAAGCTACAAAGTTCTGTTTTTGGAGTTTGGGCTAACTCTATCTGGTGAAATTATCCACCCGTGTCCCAACCTCCTCAGTCTCTATTCAACGTTGATAGTTCTGTTTTTTCCTACAATTCTCTTATATCGTAGTTCATTAATGATGTAAATCTTCTTACGCTTGTATTGTATTTTGGGCTATACATCCTTCATAAGATCGTTCTTTCAAACCTGTTTAACAACTCATTGTGATCCATAACATTAAGATTCATAATTTTAATGCAACGTACCCTAATTATTGTTGGAGATGTTCAAAATGCGAAGTCCGCATCCTCAAACAACCCTTACCAAAGAAGACTTTGGTAAGAAAATAAAATTGAACGTCTAAGAGTTCAATTTTGCTCAATCATATGTGCTTTGTTTAAGCTGTAAATTGCTATTATTTCATTGGAACTATCTTCTAAGTTAATAACAATTACACAACCTAATCCAATCCAACTCAGCCTAATCTAAGCCAACCCAACCCAACCTAATGGTACGACCTAAAAAGGACTGATCTATCAGATTGTTAGACAAGGTAATAAAGTTTTCTTACAAATTAAAGTTTGCAATCTCATCACGATACTAATACAACACTGAATTTACAATGTCTACAGTGTAAAAATCCAACCCAACCACCTAGCTTATCCATCCCAGAGCTAAGCTAACTACTTGAAAAAAGTAGTGGAGTAAAACTAATTACTTTCATCAAAAAGCAGTTTAATTACTTGGTAGTTAAAGTAATTTTAGATTATGGTAGTTAGTAAACAAATTACCATTGATTTCTAGATAGTAGTTAAAAACTTTTGAACAGTTATACATAGATTATGCTTAAAAGTCAGATTATTTTCATACAAACAAACAAAACTAAAACTCTTAATGTAGGCATTGAAATAAGATTATTTACAAATTACAGTTGTTTAAAAATATTTAAAAAAATGAACGTAGAATCTTGTAACTTTGAATGCAACTTAAAAAATAGATTAGATTTTCTTTAATAATCAACTGCTCGAAAAGATTGTCAGATATGCGTCTTCTCCATGAATTAAGCACGGTTGCAAAATTGAACATCATCTACATAAGTTCAACTGCAGCTAATGATTACTTAAAAAGTATTAAAATAAAGAAAAATAGTTAGAACACCTAAAGTTGTTAATAATGAGGAGTTAGTTTCTTAACTAGTTTCTGCGAATATTTTATGCCAGCATAAAATAATAGTATAACTACTAATAGAATAAAAGTAGTTAGAATACAACTACTTTGACACAAAAAGTGGTTAACTGCGTAGCTCTGATCTATTCCCAGCCCGTCCCCCCTTGCAGAATTTGCATTCGGTTTCCTTAGCATTTCCATTATAGGTTCTAGCATTTCTCAATCCTTTCCGCTCAGCTGATACCAAAATCATCTGCCTAGTACCTATTTATCCTTTACTTATTGCCACAACGGAATCTAGCCTCCAGCTTCTTCCTTTCCTCGCTCCCTTCCTTTACAAGATATTTTGGAAGCCCCTCCTACATTATGTCCCCATATCTTTTCTTTTATTGTGTCTTTCCTCTTTTATCTGCTTCCATCTCTCCCGTCTCTGCATGTCATATATAGAACACATTATCCATATGTGAATAATTAACATGGTGCACCCAAACAAAGTGAGAAAACAAATACTTTTAACAACAGTAATCAAAAGCATGACGAAGTACTTCGCACATTACTGCTCACGATGGCGTATCATTTGTTAGTTATCATATCATCTATTGTTTACGAGGCATGTGTTATACATATCGTACAAACAGCTTTTGTATGCCATCCTCGCAGAATTATGTCGCCTGATTAGACAGTGACTGCATCACGGTCATATTGAAATCGTCATCGTTGTCGAACCGCTAACCACTCAGATGCCTCTTCAAATGCATGAAGACGTGTTAGTCACTAGGCGTTTGCTCAGGACTGTGCAGGGTGGCCAAATTGTTCCCAGTTTTTGAATGATCTGATCAGGTCTTGAGTTCGATTGGTCCGTGTGTGGGCGGGCATTGTCATGAAACCTAATCTTCATCGTCACATTATGATCTGACGATGAATTTCAGCCACTTTTACGCCTTTAGCATTAAGAGAATGAATTATAATAATTTCACAGTCGGCGGCATTATCAATCAGAGGAGTCATTCCAAATGCTTAAAAACAAACGTAAACATGGTAGAATGATTTTCAAATGATGTCTGTGTCTTCAAACATGCCATTTCTGTTAAAAGCAGCTTTATCAGTTAGTAGGATATCAGTTAGGAATTCTGAATGTTAAACTGCTTCCTGTAAAAATCATTGATATGCTGTCGATGTTGTTGAGGAAATCTAAGATATGATAAGGCAAAATGTGCTTTTTACGGAGAGTTCATAAAGTTCTCCATAAAATCCATTAAGTTCTCCATGAAGTCGAAATTTTCCTAGTTTTCTTTACATGGTGCAAAATATTTTTGGGTTTAAAGCATTAAATAATTTCGATTGGCAGAACCGTAAATGAATTCAAGTTTCAGTATGAATTTCACCATGTCAAACTGAAAATCAAGAATCAACACGTAGAATTGCAAATTGATATATAGAAAGTATGTGAGCATTTGTATTTAGAAAAAACACAAGTTACTCAAAGCCAGTTTGGCATGATTACTAAGTATTGAAAACCGTTTGATTTGTGGACACACTTTTAAAACCTTTTCTAACCATTTTCTCAAAAAATCAAATTTAGTATTTGAATAATAAAGTTGATTTATTAAAAATGATCACGTTATATCTATAAAATATTAGAATAGATAAACATTTATAGAGCATTGTTATTCCCGAAATTATCATAGAGATCTTATTTTTTTTGTACTAATATTATTATGTGAAGGTAATAACTTATAACTTTTTTTTCAATGTGGGTGCCAAACTTAGTCGTTGGACACGAGTAGGTATGTAGGTAGGTCGCGTTATTACCCGTGCAACCGTCCGGAAAATAAGTAACGACCACTCCGTCCAAATTGCACATTAAGAACGCGCCATTTCGTAATGAAAACAGACGTTCGAGCAGAAAACGCGCGCTTCGCAGCCACCCAACATAAAAGAGTACAAAGCAAACTAGTACCGGGAAAGCGGGAAGAACTCGCTTATATTTATAATTCGGCTCCTTTTGTTTCGCCGGTCGCGCTTAATAAGTATTTTTAGCGTTTCCGCGAAACGCGACGCCGCCGTCACGAATAAAAAATCGAGTCCCCCTTCACGCTTTTTTCCTTTTGCCTGAACTGCGCGGGGGGGTCTCGGTCTCTCACGGTCTCTCCTTTGTATTCGGCGACTATTTGACCCTCCGCGTTCCCCCAGTTCTCGAAAAATATTCATTAGCTGGTTACGTGCTCGAAATAATCGGCAGCTAAAAAAATATATAAGTATTCACTTCTCTATAATCCATTTGATCATCAACAAATTATATATACAATCAAAACAACTCCGAATGAAAATTTTTTAAATTATCTTAATTTTAATATTTTAGGTTCAGATTTAGAAGAAGACGTTGAAGAGTCACAGTCCTCAGAGGGACAGTGCGATGGAAGTGGTTCCACGAAAGCAAGGCGAAGAAGAACTGCATTTACCAGCGAACAATTACTCGAATTAGAGCGAGAATTTCATGCGAAAAAATACCTCTCCTTAACAGAACGTAGTCAGATAGCGGCTGCGTTACGGTTGAGTGAGGTGCAGGTGAAAATTTGGTTCCAAAATCGAAGGGCAAAATGGAAGCGTGTTAAAGCCGGGTTGGGTGCCGGTCCACATCACCAACAGAAAGGAGCTGGGACACAACAGAACAAGAGCAAGCTAGTAGTGCCGATTCCGGTTCACGTTAACAGATTCGCCGTCAGAAGTCAACATCAGCAACTGGAACGGGCCCTTGGAGATTTAGCCGGAAGAGTACTAGCATCGCATGCTGCTCTCAGGGCCGGTTTGGATTTGCACGGATTCCAAGGCGGACCGCCTCGTTGACGAAAAGAAGGATAAGTTTAAGCCGGGTGTAAGATGTAATTATAGCGACACGTGTATGTTGGTTTATACGGTGATTTGAAAGGATGATAGTTTTTTTTTATTTACCTGGTTAGGTCTGTTATTCTTTTCTATATGCGATTTAAAAATTTGATTTTCGTTTCAAAATTATAATACATTTAAAATTCTTTAATTAGCTGAAAATTCGCGAAGATCGAAGAAGAAAATCGCATATAAATAAAGAAATAAAAATAGGTTATAAGTGACCAAAATAATTGTATATACATAACACGTAAGTCTAAACACTACTTATTGTGGTAGAAGTAAAAGACAGTTTGATTGGATACAGAGTAGCTACGAACAGTAATGTACGTGTGCAATATAATTTTTAAATAAAATCCCTTGTATAGTTCGAGATTAATATTGTTTTAAGAAATTTATTCGTTTTCTTTTGTTTACCACTCACGCAAATAATGGACAAAATGCAGATGTGACGACAAAGGTAGGTAGAAGAAACTAATACATAGAGGTACTATCACTTTTTTAATAATGTTATACCTTAACCCTCCGTTAGGCGCGCATGTAACATATCCAGCAAATACACGCATGAAATCACTTGCCGTCTGTTTAGAGATCGATATCTTTACAGCCGATCGACGAAACAATGCGCAGTAAGACTTGTTACAATCATTTCTACTATACTGACATGAATTTGAAAATTTTTGGCACCTCAGTTCTTCTTATAGCGAGTTAAATATAATAAAACAATTTATGAATTTTTTTCTCAAAAAGTATGAGACCAAAAAATTAGGTATGATAACAGCAGATAGCCTAATATGTTCTGCATACAAGGCATATTTTAATAAATAATAATTTTCGCGGTTTAAGGAAATGCTGTTATTTTGAAAATGGTTTGACGGATTTCAACGGTTTTTACGCTGAATTGTGTAAAAATCGTGTATTATGTGCTGGATATATACGTGCCTAACGGAGGGTTAAAAGAAAGTTAATTTTGTCCGCAACTATAATACGATTAACCGATTACGTTTCAGCTGATTACATTAATATATTTTCTATACATCTTTATGGAACAATCATCCATAAAGATGTGTTTTGGAAGTTACTTTCTTAAGTGATTTTTTTAATCTTAAAGTCTTTGTTTTTATTTATTTATTTATTTATGACCCATTATTGTCAATTATCAATATCATGGTGGTTACGTGGATACTATAGCAAAATTAATAAGGGAACCAAAAAAAAACCTCTCTTAAGGTGGCAGGGCCATAATGGCAGAATCGATTGAAACCCATTGGATTATTTAGTACTTATGTTGTACTAATTTGTAGCACCAATAAAAAATATTTACCATGTGCCATTAATGAGAAACTCGTGGCGCTGGTAGCTTAATATTAAGGTAGCAAAACCATTTCAAAAAAAATGTAAAAGAAACAAAGTAAAGGTGAATTTGAGAAAAGCTGAATTTGTATTACTGATAAAAACTTTTTATTTTGTATCGTTAAAGATAAACTCGTGGCGCTACGAGCTGAATTTGTAATATTTTATCAAGCTAAAAAAATGTGTACTATGTCCTGTTCATAAAATGCTGAGAGGTTGTTTAATGCTAAGAGCTAGAACAAGAATAAAAAAATAAAAGAAAAGTGGATTTAAGATCTGAATTTGTACCACCGATATTAATTTGTACTATTTGCCATTAATAAAATGCGGGCGTAGTTTAATGCTAATATTTGCACTATGGGTTGGGTTAGGTTTTTTCCATATTGATGGCTTTATACTGTAGATCAATCAGAAAATTGTGTTAAAAATGCATGAATATTGAGAAAAAATGACTTTTCCTTCGGTTTTTGCGAAATTATCAGGAAAGATTTAATGATGATTGAAAGATTATGAAAGATTGGGTAGGATTTTTTTCAACTTGATGGCTTTGCATTGGAAATCAATCAAAGAACTTAATTAAAAATACATGACTATCGAGAAGAAACGGCTTTATCTTTGGTTTTTGGAAGCTTCCGGAAAAGTTTTTTTTCAAGTTTTCCGGAAAGATTTAATGATGTTGGGTTGAGTTGAATTTTTCTTCAGTTTTGACACAGTTATCGAGAATTTTATAATGTTGACTGGGTGGGTTGGATTTTTTTCCATCTTGATCAGGGATACTCTAACAGTCGATTCCGAACAGTTCAGCAATCGATCGCAAAGAGTTCTGCAGTAGATCACCTTGGTCTTCGAACTGCCAAATTGTACAGTTAATATTGGATATACAACAGTAAGAACCTCTTCTTTTATTTGGAGAGCAACCACAATCATTTTGAGTTTTGTGTTTTGCACCTAATGAGACTTGAGCTAGCATCGATCGAAGTCGATCGCACATACAAAAAAATAGTGGATGTCGTCAAATGATGTTGAGATAGGTTGGGTTTTCTCCATCTTGATAGTTTCACATTGAAGATCAATCAGAAAAGTTTGTTAAAAATCCATGAATATTGAAAAAGAATCGTTGCTAAAGATTCTAGCAGGAACTCGATATTAATAATTTTCAGATTTGTTTTATTCTTTTACGCATTGTTTTAAAAGCGTTTCTGCTAGCTTAATAGTAAGCTAGCAGCACCACGAGTATTAATAATAATTATTAATGGCTCATTAATGGCACATGGTAAATTTGAGTTTATAATTTTAATAGGCCTAGGCTTTAATAGACCGATTCTGCTATTATGGTCCTGTCACCTTAAACACTCTGAAAGCTCCAGCGGGGAGGGTGGACTTTATTATCAATGAGGCGAAGATAAGTCTACGGCAGTTACTGATATTAAAAGACAAATTATTGGACAAAATATCATAATTGGTGATCACAACGTTTGGACTGTCGCAGAATTTCTTTATCAAGAGCATCAGTCAATGTTAAACTAAAAATAGAACAAAGAATAGCACTGTCGGCAACACTAAATCCAAAACTGTAAAGTTTCGGATGTTATATTGCAACATTCTTCAGAAACAAGTACGAAATGATTTCGAATTTAACAGTGATTATGAAACAAGTATGGAGGAGTTAAGTACAATGCTAAGTATAATGCTTATTGTATCAGCTGCAATCAGAAAGGATATTGAACCTTGAGAAAATCAAAACTGTATAATAAGGGGATATGATTAATGAAAATGACTATCAATATCTTTACATTACCTATTTTAATCTTTCAACAGATGGTCCTAAAATAGTAAATATTAAAGTAATGTGGAAATATGAAAACAACTCATTCTTTTTTGTAAACTTCATTAAGAGATTATAGATGTATACACATAAACATGGAGAAACTATGTTTAGAAATTATTTTTATAACCACAAATTTTAAATCCAATCGAATTTTAGTTAATATCCCAAATCCAGAAACGACACCAAATTCAACAAAATGGCATAACTATAAAATAACTGTAAGGCCCTTGGCACGATATCAAAATCGAACGATATCAATATGGAGAATCAATACGCCCTTGCTAATTGGCTTACTATTCGTTTCTTATTTTCTGGGAAAATAGACAAGGGCTACTATCAATAAGTGTTTTTTAAATAATGAAGATGGTAGATATAGAGTAACTAACAAATATGCAGTGTAAACGATTTATTTTTGGAAGTATGAAACTTCAATGGAGTCCACCAGTTCTTAAATGAATAAAAGTCTTATGGTAGTAAACTTGTGATCTACTTTCATTCGAAAAAAATCTGCCAATAGCGATTAAGGTATAGAGATAAATAGAATATGGTAGAACGTAGCTAAAGATATTACGTCAAGTTTAGGAAGTTATGACAAGCAGACTGGAACTGGTCATATTCCAGTCATCTAATCTTTGTAATCTATTTATGACTGCTGAATGAATGTTTCTCCACAACGTATATCTGCATCAATTTTCATTTTTGCTTGAATCTACATTCATATTTTGAACATTTATATCATAAACTGTTGGGACATTTAATCGCTGATTAACTAACTTAAATTAACTAATTAACCATATATGCAATTTGTTTTTGATCACGTATTTCAACAATTTCGTAATCATAAAAATTCTAAAACAATAGTTATTAGATATTGCAATTATTATTTCAGCTTTCATTGAATAATGAATAATCTAAGCAACGGTATCTTGTAAAATTGATGAATCGTTAACACGAGAAGCAGCTGACTGTTCAACTTCAGCGAATCTACCACCTGGGCTTCGTTGGTATACTGTCGCAAGGGGTGACAAATTTCTCCACGCCCACTTGATCCTTGACGCCGTGACTTTTCAAGCCGTGTCGGATTTAGCGAATGCACAACCAAATGTCGTACCGTACGTATCTTTTTTAGAGGGTCCCACGGATTGTAAATAATATAATAATTCCTGATATAATAGCTTCGAGGGACAATCGGTGTTGTATCCCTTTTGTTAACTGGATGCACGATGTTGAATAAAAAAATTAGTTAATGCGAAACTTTAACAATATAGTATACGTCGAAGTTTACGTTCATACTTTTAGCAGTTGTGGCTCTTAATTCATACTCAATCATAAATTCGATAAATATAACCTCATTATGTTATTAGCTTTTCGAAAATGGAACTTGAGGCTTTGTAGATAATAAAAACATTTTCAAAATTTAATTTCAGAGAACGGGAGAGTTTTCCAGACATGAGTTTCAAATACAAAAAGGCGAAATACTTTGATGTTGAACCACAATTCTACAATTCTTATTGTAGACGGGATATCTTGATCTTCCATTTTCTTTGGTTATCATTTCTCCAGCATGGAGTACAAAAGCTTGTGATTGCGAATTTTTTTTAATTGATGGAACAAATTCAGGGAATTGTAGTTGGCTCTCTTGACTTTCCTGCGTGATACTTTTTTCTCAGATGGTATGGAACAACTTTATCCATAACATATTATTTGCTAATACTAAATAGGCCTTCCAGTATTTACTTTCTAAGTTAGGAATGCATTGTAAATATAGATAAATGAAGACTTTACTTGTTTCGTTCTTGTTGGATATGAACAGTTTCTTATATATCCTACAAAAAATTGCAAATTTTTCGAAAGTTTTTTATTCGGATGTTTCTGATTATTGCAATTTTTATTATTTTCTTAAAAAATAAAATATTTCATTATGGGACGCTTTAACATATGTGTACATGAAAAATTGACTGCAAAAGAACCATTATTGTCAATAATCTCAGAACATGGACTTCATCCGTGTTTCCATGAAACTTCAAGAGTAGAAGAGGAAAGATGTGTAGATAGCGTCTTTGTAGAAAGATTTGAAGAAATAATTAATAAGAAAACACTAAAGATGTACCTTGGTGAACGTAAAGCTCAATTACTAACCAACAACAAATCATCTGAAGCAATGTTACAAACAAAATTAATAAGGTATAAGCTAATTAATAACCACACTGTCGAAAAATTCAAAGCACTAATTCCAAATAGCGACTGAAGTGACGTACACGATCTAAAGAAAGAGAAGGTGTAGCGTAAGGTACACCTTTTTCATCAAGTAATAGCACGGTGCTATGAGACTATAGCACCCGAAATAAATAGCATTCAAAATAAACAACCCAAAAGATAAATAAAAACTCAATTTTGACATGGGAAAACAAAAAACTTAAAATAATGAAAAATGAACTAGATGCAATATATACCACAATTGAGGCAACACGGCACGATCAATATAGAGATATTTATAAACGCCTAAAAATGGATTTCAGATAACAAACAGAAGACATAAAAAAGGATACATTTAGAAATTACATAAACAATTCCGAAAATAAAATAATCGCAGCTTGGAAAGTGGTAAGGAAAGAAACTAGGCGAAATAAAGTAAGGAAAGATATTGAAACAATTACTTCATACAAGCAGGTAAATTACACATAAATAAGTCGGACAAGGATAACAACATTGATCGATTTCCTTCCATGCAGAAATCAAGAACAAAAACGGTATCTCTTGATCAAGTCGACGCCATTGATATTGTAAAAATTATATAGAATTTAAAGAAGTCTACCAGAAAAGATGTTTATAGCATTTCAACCAAACTACTGCAAGAGACGGTGCCAATAATAAAGAAACACTTATGTATTATCATAAACAAATATTTAAAAGAATGAGTCTTTTCTAATTAATTAAAATTTGCAATAGTAACTCCCTTAAAAAGATAAGGTGACGCAAATGATAGTAGAAATTATCGACCAACATATTACCGGCAATATCAAAGGTACACTGGAAGGGTTTTTCTTCTGACTGGAGAACTATAACCGTAAGTGACCACAGGGACCTACTTTCAGACCTCTACTTGTCCTACTATACATAAAGCACTTGCCAAGTAATACACATGCTGATTCAATATGTCTCTATGCAGACAATACATTCTTTATTAATTCTTCGACAGACCTTCTGCAGCTATAAAATACTAATGAATCGTTGGAGCAAGGGAAAACAAACTTCTTATGTTTTATACCAAAACAACAATGTATGTTAAGCAAGAAACCGTGAAATTCCTAAGCATAACATTTTCTTCGACCTTAGGATGGAAAAAACATATAAGACAAATAAAACAAAAGTTGTCAACTTCCTTGTATTGTTTAATAGTGGTGTCATGGGTTTTACCGATTAATGAAACAAAAAGTCTGTATTTTGCATACTTTTACAGTATGCAAAATACACCTATGGTTGTAGTACAGCATATTGTCTTCTTATTTGGGGTGCTGCAAACGTTATTGGTCTTTAAAGCTCAAGAAAGTCGTTAGAACATTTGCAAAATTGGGTCCAAACGAGAGTTGTCCTTCGGGGCACTAAAACAGTCATAATCCTATCATCTTTTATTCTATCCTGTTTAAATTATATACAGTAGAACTTCGATAATCCGAACCTCAGTAATCCGAGCGCCCAAAAAGCAAAACTTTAAGAGAATAGTAATTAATAATATATAAATAATTATCTTATAATACATAATTATCTAAATATGATAAATAATACATTTTTGTAGAATAAGAAAAACAATAATAATTACTTTTGTTCAACAATTATAACCATGTTGACCACTAGTTGTCTCTAGATGCACTAAATGCTCTCTAGATTCAATTTTATTTTATGAACGAGGCTGTCCTATCAGATGTTTTATTTCTAGAATCCAATACCTGTATTGTCAACTATTTAGTAACAATTTTTGATAACCCGAACAATTTGATTATCCGAACCACCTTCGAGCCCATTTAGTCACATACATGCATTATCTAATAGCCCCTCGAGTTCGGATATCGAGGTTCTACTAGATAACGCATGGATGTGACATATTGGTACCATTATAGAGAGTTTCAAAGTAACAAAATAGCTTTCACTATCAATCAGTTAAAGTATATAATCTACTCTCACCAAAATTAAAAGCGTTAAAAGCCGAAAATTTCCAAAAAAAATTAATGAAATGAAACCGTTACAACATGAGATTTATGCAACAAGTGAATATTATGAAAAAATACAAAGTAAAAATTAAATTTTGCAGTTGGAGTTGTTTATAGACTTCCTTCTTTTCATATTTATTTGTTTCTCCGTTCGTTTGAGGAATTATTGTCAGAGATTTATATTGCAATGGATAAAGTAATAATTTTGGGTGATTTTCATATTAACCTCATGGTGCCTGGTCCCTCTACTGATTGATTACTTTTAACTCTAAACATTTAGTTTAAGACAGATTGTTGATCAGCCAACTCGTATCACCAATTTTTCTGAAACGCTCATTGAGGTTATTGTTATATCAAATGAGTTGTCTCTTAATGTTTGTGACATTGTGGATGTTAGATTCTCCGATCTCATTATTTTTTTTTAAGTTAGCAATATCAATGAGTACTACAATGATACAATGAGGCTAGAGTTATTAGTTTTCGTAATCTCCGTAGCATTGACGTTCATACCTTTAATGAAGATCTGCAATTGATGAATTAGGAGGCTATCAAAATATACAATTGATGACAAACTGAATTGCTTTAATGATACTATGTTATCCTTATTTGATTTTCATGCACCTGTGATTACTAAGGTAATTAGAAAACGTGCACATGATCCATAGTATAGATCATTTGGAACGAAAGGCAAATGATTAAAGTAAGGAATAAGGCATTTGCAAAGTATAAAATGATTAGGAGTCTGCAGAGTTTTCAATATTATAAGACTACGACATTACGTCACGGGCGCGTTGTTGGGAAAAAGAAGACATTTTTTGAAAAGAAAACTTAATCGTCGGTGACTCTAACCTTGCCGTGCTTGTGGAAAAACCTGAAAAGGTGGAACATGTTGAATCCTTCTGGTATTTCGCTGCCTTCCCATCTGTCAGATCCTAATGTTATTATTACATTTTTAGTAATAGTGTAAATGATTCCTTAGACATTCCTGATATTGATCTTTCGCATTTTATATCAGCAATAGGATGCGTTCTTGTTTACATTTAATGAGGTTTCTACTTAGTATATCCGGCAGATTTCAGGTCTACGGGAGTTGGATGTGATCTAACTGTGTTGTACCCGTATTCTTGACGTGTTTGTCCATCTTTTCAACTTTTGTTTGATTATGCGTTTCCAGATTGCTGGAAATATGGTTTTGTTGCTCCCGTTCCCAAAGCTGTTCCTATCACCAGTTGTAAGGATCTGAGACGTATTCCAATTCTGCCAGTTCTATTAAAGATCTTAGAAAGAGCTATGACAGAAGAGTTAAGTATTTATCTGGAAACATTTTGTGCTTTGCGAAACAGTCCGGCTTCAGGAGGCAGTTCAGTTGTGCTACAGCGCGTCTGGATTTGATTGATGATGTACTCAGGTCTCTGGACCAGAGTGAATCCAAAGTGTTAATGTTATTTGATTTCACTTAGGTCTTCGACATCCTTGATCATAGTCTTCTGTTGTGCATTTTGAAGTTTATTGGATTGGATGCTCAAACGGTTGAATGTTGATAGCTGTCTATCAAATAGGGTTCAGTCATCATTTACACTTGTAATCTATTTTCCAAACTTGAGTATTGTTCTTACAGCTTTAAACCCGATGAGGTTCCTACTATGTATTGTATTGTTACTGGCGAGTTGAAAATTCTGTGCAAGGGAATTAGTAATCATGGCTTGAGGATATATTCTCATATTCTTTAAAGGAAGCGATGTGTTTGTAAATGGGTCTCGAGTTCATATTGATATTTTAGATAAACCACTTCATTTTTCGGATGAGGTTAAAAGTTTAGGAGTCATTATAGATAGTCAATTAAATTTTGATAGGCGTATAGGGATTCTTTGTGCGCATTCTTTTGGTGCCTTAAAGCGTTTGCATTCATGTTGTACATTTTTGACTATTGAGCTTATGCATATATTATGTGACAGCCTAGTTTTGTCCAACTTGAATTATTGCAGTGTTGTTTTTAACTCTTGCTTGCCTTTTGAATCAATGCGCAAGGTAGAAGTTGTTCAAAATTCTTGTTTGGGCTTTGCTTATGGCGATAAACGAAGAGATCATATTTCTCGAGTTCTAATGTGTAGTTGTTGCCTGAATATGAAACAGATTCCGTGTGTAATAGCTGTGTCTAATTTATAGGATTCTTCACACAGAAAAACCTCCATACCTTGTTCATAAAATAAGATGAACCGAACACAACCTAGCTTCAGAACTAATACTAGACCTAGAACATTAAGGTTTAACCGTCTTTAGAGACGTATGGCAAATATTTCTAGTTCTAGGTTCAGTGTTAGTTCTGAAGTTGGGTTGTACGCCTCTTGTTAGTTATACTTTTCATTCCAGAAAAATTTGAAACAATATAGAGTTAAACAAGAATTAAAAGTAGAACTAAGACTAGACCTAGAACTAGAAAGATTTAGGCTTAGCCGTGCGACTGAAGTTATTAACCAAACTGGCAAGGTACACATCTTGGTAAATGTTACGTGCCGAAACTAATTGAATCAAAATGTGACATCAATATGAGGTTAAAGTAGATTAGAAATTGTTTAAGAACTAAAAGGGTTACATAAGTGGTCTGAATCAACCCGTATATAGAAATAATAGAATGACTAATCATCTATATATTATTTTATATTATTGAATACGATGACAAGATTCTAATTGAAAATATTTTAATATGGGTTACTAATATTAATCAATGTTAAAAGTTGTTTGAACTTGGAAAGTAAAGTAGACATAGTGTCCCCAGAGGAGTCTTCGCTAGTAGTAGATTGAGCTACGATTTCGAGGGAATCGTACGTACACAATGACACCATTAGTCCCGCTATAATGTTTCGCAAATTGTTTAGTGGGACGCGCCCGCAATATATCATCGCTTATTGTCAGAGAGGACCACCGTCTTTTGGGCTTATACACGCCCAGGACCACCGTCGGCAGATGACTCGTAAGCACATTTCGTTTCTACCAAGGGAGAGACGTTGATATATTAAGCGACCGCGCAAACCGAGGTTTTTCCCGATCAATTTCAACCAACTCAAACCTTTTCTCTGTCAATAAATTGTCTTCGCACTAAAAACAGAAAATTATTTATCATTAGATTATTTTTTCAAATTAAATCATAAATATACATGTTTCGTTAAAGATTATTTAAACCGATTTCAATCTTGTCTCTAATTTACGTTTAAATTGAGTATACCTTAACACTCGACCGATGAAATTAAATGATATAATTGCCGCAAATTACTTGTACACCCAAAACGGGTTAATCGACGATCTTTACGCGTTGATCGATTGACAATGGGTCGCGATAACTTATACACAAACTCGTCCCAGAATGTACGTCTAATTAGCATTTTTCAGATCTTAAAAGCGCCGTACCCACATGTTTAGAGCTTCTAAAAGAGATCCATCGAAACGATAAACATTTTCTTTTCAAGCACGTTAAGAAAAATAAATTCTCCACCTCTTCAATTAAAATCCATTGAAGTTACAGTTTTATTTTTTTTTGTTTAATACGACTACAATACCTACCACAATAAAAGTTAAAACATCGGTCATCGTTTAAATTTTTATCGTTCACAGCGATTATAAAATCGTAATCGCACAAGTATGGGAGTGGCGCTTCCTGTGGAGACATACTTAGTTCAGGATAATGAGGAGAGGATGACTTGCACGCGATTAGATCTACCGATGCTTCGGGGTGAATTTCTAATACGATTAATTCAAAAACATGGTAAAAACTTTAAAGGTTAATATTTAACAGGGTTTATTAAAATACACTAACACCTTGATGTAAGAGAATGGTCTCATTACAATGAACTTTAAACATAACAGACAAAGTTGGACGCACTTTCTAGTTGAATAATGTTAGCTTTAGATTTATTTAGAATCATTACTGTTTAGGCCTACGTCTCGGCTAAACCTGAATGTTTCTAGGTCTAGTGTAAGTTTTAATGCTAGTGTCACTTCTACTTTTACTTGTTTCTCAACGATAGACTGTTGTATATTTTTTCATTGAAATTGAAATTAAAACGAGAACTCTAGAATTAGAAAGTCTGAATTAGTTAGAATTAGAAAGAATGATTACAGATAAGAACTAACACTTGAAAAATTTTTTTGTTACACCTGATGTTGTTATTAAGAGCTAAATTGTTATCCACCCAGTACCTTTAAACCTTCAGTACACGTATCAACTTATCAAACAAAATTACACGCCCCGGTCTGGAAGATTATGATTCGTAAATAGATTGCATTGGGTCATGAACATTTTAATTGCCATTACTATAAATTTTTTGTAGTATAGAAAATATTATGAAGTATACTTTCGTGAAATGGGCAAGTTTTGATTTCATTGTCAAATAATTGCCTAATAGGTGCTAGCTCCTGTAGTTTTATTGTTAACCCTTATACATCTAAGGAGGAAATGACATCTACTGATAGAAATAGTGAGACTAAAAATCTCTACTCCATCACCGTTTGTTCTCCATAAACTAATTATTTTTTTATTCACTTTAAATGTTTCAGTATAATAAAACAAACCAATAGAAGTTTGCAACTCCACGTTAGTGGAGTCACTATCTCAAATCATCACTATTCAAAATCACTATCTCGTGAGTAGTTTTCAGTCAATGTATGAATAAATCAATCTGTATTTTTTTATTATTGAAAATCATTGTATCAATTGAGGAAATATTTCCAAATTTGTAGAAGTTTTTTTTTATTGCTGCTGATGCTCGAAATATATTCTCTAACTTACCTCTGGATTCTGGATATCTCCAAAAATGGAAAACCTTAATAATTACAGGGCCACGAAGTCGCGTAATATGTGTTCTATCGATTCTTCCTCCTCACCACATCCTATGCAGTGTCATTTATTCCCATGTTTCGTAGATGCCTCTGTAGATGCCAGCGTCCAGTGATATGAGCAAACGTATGTTCTTCCTGGATAGTCTCATAAATAAATCAGTTCGTTTGGGGTCTGGATATATCATAGCCTCCGTAATTTGGCGACATCCTGGTGTCCTGTTCCAGTAATTTAGAAACATCTTACGTGTTTCCTCTTTTTGAGACTCTATTATTTAAGTTCACCTGCAGCTAATTTCAACTAAACTACAGAACAAATATAGAACAACAAATATACATTAAAATTATTTATTATTAAATTCCTCGTTAATTTTGTCCGCCATGTCATAACCCTTTGCCTAGCAGGTCGTAATCTTATTACTAGCGCTGCCTCATAAAGATTGTTATGGCAGTCTTCAAGCAATGTGGATGAACAGTTAAACCGCCTGAGCAATGAAGGCTTGTCTGCAATCTTTAAATCAGAATATATTATATTTTTTTTCTTATAAATTTTCTTGGAAATTTCTTCAGCCGCCACAGAAATGGTCACCAATTAATTCCGTTTGTAGCGCGGTGGGCCCCAGGGGTTTAGTAACTCTTTGAGATTCATCCACGCACCATTTATTTCATCCCGTCGTCCAAAGATATGACGCGTTCGAATCGCATCTACCTTGCCATTTACGAGCGATTATTTGTTACATACCTCATCTTATAGCTGGCTAGTCGATTTTTCACATTTATATAGCCATTTATCATTAACTGCTCGTAGCCGGATCATTGTTGTTATCACTACTTCCTCAATGTGATAATTGAGAGGAGGAAGGCATAGTACATTCTCGATTGGTACTGTTGATGATTATCGAGTCTGTAAAGTAGAGACAAGCCAGACGTTGCAGTTTTTGTAGTTGCAAAAATACGGCGCTGTAAGTTAACATTGGACATATTACAGCAATACATATCCACAGGAATATTCTCGGTGTTAAACCCCATGAGGTCCCAATGGCCCTTCTGTACTGAGCGAATACAATACGTGATTTGTCTCCTAATAATCTCTAAGGGTACCCAGAATTCTTTATCTTGAGAAGAGCACCATCTCTGCCTTATTCGATTTAACTAGGCTTAGCACTTACTTTATTTGATATATATTTATTCCGTTTAATAATATTGTCTTTTCCTAAAAAAATAGTTCTTCACTATGTCAGAACCTTCGCCTTCTGACATTTCTTATTTAGTGTCACTGTTTTGTTCTACTATGGTCTAAATAATTTCCTTTTTGTCATCTCTTGCAGAGTCGTTTGTATCAATTCAGACGATATCATCATGGACTACACATTCCAATATAAATTTTACACATCTAAAAAAAAGCCTCTAAGCATGCCTTTTTGTATATCGTATTGAACAAAAACTAGAACTAACACTAACACCAACACTAAAACTAATACTAGAACTAACAGAACTAAAACTAGACAGAGAAGCTTTCTGGTTTTGCCGTGCCAACGCCATGTTGCACCTTTCTTCAGCGAGTAATGCAAAGTAGTTCTGAACCAGTTTCTGAAGAAGGTTGCAACATGGTATCTTAACTGGCAAATACCTTTTCAAAAGACGCAAGACACAACCAGAAAGCTTCTAGATCTAGAGTCAGTTCCAGTATCAATAGTAGTAATAATTCTGGTGTTGGTGTTAGTGCGTCGTCCAAAACCTAAAGGCTAACAGGGCAACAGCCCTGGGGCGCCTGTTTTTTGACAATGAAATGCAGGCTAAAGGCGGAAGTGTATTGTTATATACATATAAGTCAAAGGGTTTTATGGTCACTTTTAATTGCACTACTGTTGGTTCTTGTTTCATGTCATTAGATCTAACTATGGATCTAGAGCTAGGAACATTCGGGTTTAGCCGAACATCGCACGATTCTAGTTCTAAGTCTACTGTTAGTTCTAGTTTTACTTCAGTTCAAATATACAGACTTGGGTTGGGTTTAGCCGTGCATCTAAAGACATTTTTCTAACGTAGGCCTCTACAATGAAGAGTTTGTGAAATAGAGTACTTTACAAACTGATTTAGCAACCAAATACTTCAATTGAAGTAAAACTGGAACTAACACTAGACCTAGAAGTGGAAAGTTAAGTAGAGTTAAGAAAGTTAGTTCTTAACTCTAGATCTAGTACTATTTCTTGTTTTACTTCAATTCAAATATACTGGTTCGGGTTGGGTTGGGTTTAACCAACCCAACACCTACATAAAAATGTCTGAAAATCGTATATTTTGAAAAACTCAATATATAGTTAATAAACACAATATAAATTTCACAAAAAAGTAGCTCAGGTTCGCAAAAAACCATAACTTCGTATCTTTCATAATTATCAAGATACCCTGCAAATCCATCGAAATTTGGATAGGGGTACATAGTGTGACAGCATATTAAGTGAAATTTTTCGTGTTTCAGTACTTATTCATAGTTTGAAATATGTTGAATGAAATACTTTTGTATCGGATTTTTTCAACATATTTTAGCCAGTTTCATTACAATCAAAATGTTCAATCCCTGAAGAAGATTCAATTAGAATCGAAATATAGGAATGTACAATTGATTATCATTATTTCTTCTATCCTATCCTGAACCAACAGTTACGTACTTATGATGTAATATGCTCAACACATAAAGAAACATATAATACAAACAGATAAGAAAAAAAATTCGTCAGGTTTCAAATAAAAAAGATTGTTACCATGGCAACCAAACTATAAACAATACAAACAATCAAACATACGAATACATACATACATTAGAATTTACCTAAAAAATTTTATAAGAAAGATTTTTTGTTAAAAATAAAAATAGCCAAGTTATTTGCTATATTCCAGACTTTTGTGTCACCCTGTATATCCATCCAGTATTGCAGCTAACTCTGATGAGATGTACTCTCGAAAGCTTCCCATTTCAAACGCAACTATAATAATGTATTGTCTATAGATAATGTGAATAACGCAATCGTTAGGTCTCAATTTATTGTTTTGTACTCTTTTTAATATGTTCCCGGTCTCAGACACCGTGCGCGTGTACTAAAGGGTTAATAAAAATCATTAACTGAAAAATCTCTTAGCACCATAGAATCTTATGACAGTTAATTTAGAAACTGAAGATGGAATTAACCAAACACCTCATTCAACACTTCTCTTCCCTCCCTAAGTAATCACCGCGACGACCAGCTAAGATAAAAAAGAAAGTTTTTTTTTTATACATCCACACCCAAAGAGTCGAGAATCGTAGAGAGAAAGTAATTTGCAGTCGCCTAAATGAGACGATCTGCAAAATGACGAAAAAGGGGGATCTAAAGTGGAGTGGAAACGAAAAAAGAATAAACTAAAAAAAATTAAGCACGGTCGAACCGTTTAGGTTCTTTTCCCGGTGCGTTGTCATCTGTCGGTCTGAGCGTGTGCCGCTGAATCCGCGTTTCCCGGGGCCTTCCTCCAAATTGGTCGGTCGGTTTCCCTATAAAAAGGGGAACAGCGGCGGAGCGGACGCAGCAACCCCCGGGGTCCAGCCGTTGTTGGGGGCATCGGTGTCGCAATTTGCGGCAAACACGCCCACCTTTCTTTCTCGCTCTCTCTCTTTCTCTTCCATTTCGCTGGTCTATACTCTACAACCAACTCCCCAGAACCTAAATCCTATTTATACGCGGGGGTGAATTAGAACGACTTTGTGGAAAACCGCGAACGTCATCCGATTAAAAGAGGGAAACGGGGATTGGATATGTTTAAGTAAATCGCCACTTTAGAGTTACTTTACAATATAAAAAGTCAAAAGAGAATACAAAAGACTTGATTGTAAATGGTTGCTAATCGTTAATTTAAATATTTATTTATGGTACAATTTTGAAGATATTCGGGGGTAGGTTAACGAGAGGAGGTGTACATCTTTCGTCATCGACCATTAATCGGCTTTTGCATGTCAACAAGCGTAACGAGATACAACGACGCACCCGAAGCAATTACAAACGCTGCTGGAAGCCGTTCACCCTTCTACCAAATATGTCACCAACCTTTTCTGATGCAAAAAAAGATGACAAGGATTTTTTTAATTATTAACGAGAGTTTCTTAAAATAAACAACTACCTAATCACCAATTACGAAAGTTTTATCTTTATTATTGATTTTAATGTAAAAATTCGAACCTATTGTAAATCATCGTAGTATGTATGTATAGCAACAGAAAAGTCCTTTTGTTGTCCTTTTTTAGTTTTTTAATAAAGACTGGAAGAAAACCATTCTTATCCATAATGCCCGGAATACACGAGTCTAGTTTTATAGACTAGGATAGCAAGCTGGTACTAATAAGCTAGTAAGCTATTACAGACTAGTAAGCTACTTTATTTTTGAAGCTAGTAAGCGTTCCCACCATTTTTTACTTTTTTTGGTTTTTGGTAATATTTATATTATATTAATATTTACTGATTTTGGCTTGAGTTTACCTTCGTCTCCGTAAACCATCTACAATGGTACTAGCTTGATTGGCTTAAATTTACTGGCGTTATCTTCCAAGCAAGGGCAGCACAACTATCTTGCTATCTATCTACCTTGCTGTGCTAACTTACAAAACTAGGTTTATATATTCCGGCCATAAGACTCTGTCTGTGGTTTGATCGACATTGCTACTACGTTGCTCTCAAAAAAAAAAAGATTTGCTACTTCTTATATCCATTAATAACTGTATGACGCCAAAATCGCACGTTAATAAAAAAATCTATTAGTGCAAAAAAAAAAAAAAAAATAATAAAAAGTACCGAAAATGACAAACACAGAATATGTTTACACCTTGAGACGCACGCGGGTCCTCGACCGGCCCAGTGAAGAAGGGGAGGGATATTTGTATGGCGCCACACAGTTTATCCCGCGTGATACACGAACTGTGACGTGAGTTAGAACAGGTTATAAAAATGTTGATGCAAACATATAACACAAGACAACACAAATATTCAAAAATACACGTAGATTATGAGTTGCAAGAAAATAATATATATATATATTGAATAAATCCCGTAGGATAATACAGGTAAGTAAAACAAAATTAAATTCGAATAAACAAAACTAGAATTAAAAGAAAATAATACTCTAAACTTTTGTAGGTTAAACCAACAACAACAACAAAAAAATATATATTAATGTTAGCGAGGTCAACGACCAAAAATAAAATTTAAAAAAAATCAAAATTTGAAAGAAAAATGAAAACAAAAAAAAATTAACTCGCGCCTAGACTCCGTAGAGTTGAGCTCAACCTAAAGTCTTAACTGAAAATCAAAATTCAACGCTAAACAAAATAAAAAAATACTCGCTAACAGGAACTCACAAAAAAAATAAGAAAACTAAATTAAATCGATTGAACAACAAAAAAAAAAAACTAAATTGATCAAGATTTTCTTAACAAAAATTTATACTTGAATTTACAAGGTTCCTTTGACAGCAGATGTAATAAAAAAATTATGTTGACCTATCTGACCTTGTATCCCCCTTGTTTTGAACTGGTCTTCTTCAGCAACACTTCTGGTTCAGGACAGGTAAGGTTGTTCAGTTGTTTCTCAGGTATGAGAATGATGAAAAGGCTTTCAGGAAGCAACGAAGAAGAAATTTCCCTTGGGCAATTGGTCCCACCAAGAAAATAGTTCCACCAATAAATTGGAAATAAAAGTTCAAAAATTTCAACCAAAAATTTGCTCCCCTCGATAAAACCTGGATAAAGAATGCGAAAATGAAATATAAAATATGATTGTAATTAGGTTTAGGATAGTTTGTAGTATTTTTTTTTGTAGAAGTAGTTTTAAGAAATTAGTAGAAAGTTTTTTTTTTTTTTTTTTTGTAGAAGTAGTTTTAAGAAATTAGTAGAAAGAGTTTTTTTTTTTGTAGAAGTAGTTTTAAGAAATTAGTAGAAAGATTTGAAGTATTGAAAGAAGGTGTGAATTGGTGAAAGGGATGTATGCATTAATTAAAAGAACCTTAGAGAAATGCTTACCTCAGATGTTCGAGGTTTAATTAACCAGAAAATAAATGATGTAATTCGAAAATACGTTGAAATCCGGATATACCGAAATATTTGTGAAAAGAAACACACTTTTCCAAAACTTTATCACGGGTGATGGATCCCACAAAAATGGAAAATAGAAACTCACTCAAAACCCAAAAATGGCGAAATACTTCTATATAATATCACCCGCAAAATGACGTTATCGAACTGGTAACAGAGAAGAAAGAGAAAATATATTGAAATGTCTTTTATACTAAAAGCAATATTAAAAAAAATTACACCTGCGCAAATAAAATTTGGCAACCCCCTCTCAGAGAGAAAAGAAGAAATGAAGAAAATTTAAGAAGAGTTCTAGGAGAAAAAGGGAATAAGAAGGAAGATCCAGAATGTGTTACTGAAATAAACTTTACAAAATAATAAAATATACAGTAAAAATAAACGTTTAAAAAAAAAATGACTACATTAATGCAACTCACAATCTACAACAATTAAACAAATCACCAACACTCAAACGAAAATTTTGGAACGTAACATTCCCCTCTTTCCCATCAAAAAGAAATTTTTACCAAAATTTCTTTATCAAAAACCAAAACTAAAACAAATGGTAACAAGGAAACATACTGAAAAGAAGAGGACCATAAGGACACAGAAAGGACTCTATGTACCGATTACACGCCCCCGTCGTGACAATTCATTTCCGGATTAGATTCACGAACGAAAAGTTTCAAATGTGCTACATGCCAATGACCCGTCAGCGGATTCCCGTCCATATCCTCCAAGGAATAAATTTCGGGTGAGATCTTTTCTCTTATTCTATACGGCCCTACGAACTTATTTAACATCTTGGCCGCGATCCCTCGCGATGCATCAGACAATGCAAAATTACGACGCCAAACCTTTGTACCAATTTCATATTCCAACGTTCTATGACGTAAATTATATCGCGCGACCGTTTTTACTGACGCCTGTTTTACACGCTCGTGTATTTCCTTAAATAACGAAGGAAACGCCTGTCCTCTTTTTCGCATATCGAATTCAACATTCCCCGCGCGATCCGCATAAGAATCTCCCCTCAAAATCATCTCCCGCCCGTAATTAATGAAATACGGTGTATAGCCCGTCACTTCGCTCTTAGCCGTCCGAAGAGCACATACGACTTTATTTAAATACACGTCCCATTTACGATGGTTGTCATTTACGTACGCTATCAACATGGTTTTAAGAGTCCGATTGACCCTTTCCGTAGGGTTCGCCTGTGCATGATAAAAAGGGGTGAATTGGCTAACCACGTTATACATTCCTAGAAGTTTGCGATACGAACCCGACCTAAACTGCACACCATTGTCCGAAATGACTTTACGAGGGACTCCATAAGTCAAAAAGACTCCCTCTTCAAGGCACCTAACAACCGACGTCGCCGTGGCCTGTCGTAATGGGAAGCAAACAGGGAACTTAGAAAACAAATCGTACACCACGAGAATGTATGCGAAACCGCGAGTACTTCTCGGCAACGGTCCTATCAAGTCGATACTTATCTCTTCCCACGGAAGAGTCGCTGTGACGTTACTTCGCATTTTTCCGGGTGCCGCCTTTTGTTCCGGCTTAGTCTTTTGACAAGTCGGGCAACCGCGAATATAACGTACAACATCGTAACGCAATTTCGGCCAAAAATATCGATCAACTATACGCGAAACCGTTTTAGTGACCCCCAAATGTCCACCACTATCCGCCGCATCGTGAAACCTTTTAAAAATATTTACCCGCTCGTATTTCGGAACTACCAAACGCCAATCATTAATACCGAACGATAAATCTATTTGTTTAATCCGTACTCTTTTAAATAATTTTTCCCCCTCAATACGATATAACGGATATTTTTCCGGCTTTAAGCGTACATTTTCTTTTAATTTTTCGTACCACGCATCTTTATTCTCATCCCTGCATTCTCCGATGATCTCGTCCACTACCGGTACCGCACGCGATAGACCATCTGGTATCACATGATCCTTGCCTTTACGGTGTCTAATAGTGAAGTTATACTGTTGTAAGCGAATCGACCAACGAGCTAAACGACCCGACGGAGTTTTTAAATTATTTAGCCACACCAACGAATAATGGTCCGTAATGACGGTAAAGTGTCCACCCTCTATATACGGTCGGAGTTTTTCAATAGACCATAGCACGGCCAAGCACTCTTTTTCGGTCGTCGAAAACTTACGTTCTTGAGGAGTTAAAGAACGACTCAAATAACTTATGACTTGCTCGCCCTTATCCGTTTCCTGCGTCAGTACCGCGCCTATACCAAAGTTCGACGCGTCAGTTTGTATAACAAACTCTCTATCGAAATCCGGACGCGTCAATATCGGAGCCGTAACAAGACATTCTTTAATCTGGTCCCACGCTTGCGTACATTCCTCCGTCCACGTAAAACCCTTACAATTTTTTCTTAAGAGTGCAGTAAGAGGAGATATCATCATGGCGAAATTGGGAATAAACCGCCTGTACCACGAAGCCATGCCAATAACGCGCCTAACCTCAGAAACCTTTTTCGGATTTGGGATCTCTAGAATCGATTTTACTTTGTCCGGATCTACATGCAAGCCGTTGCCGTCTACGACGTAACCGAGGTACCGAAGAGAATCACGAAAGAACTGACATTTATCACGGTTTAAAGTAAGACCCGCCGCCAATAAACGTTCGCAAATGTGTTCCAAAACTTGGAAATGTTTCTCAACTGTAGGTGTCACGACAATAACATCATCAAGGTATACAAAAACGTGAGACTCGAACTCGCTACCAATGACGTCGTCAATAAACCGTTGCCACGTCGCCGGAGCATTGGTCAAACCGAACGGCATACGGTTGAATTGAAACAGACCGCGTCCCGGAACCGTAAAAGCTGTATACGCCTTGCTTTGCTTGGCCATCGGTATCTGCCAATACGCGGATTTGATATCTATTGAAGATAACCACCTAGCATCGCGCAACCTATCTAAAATCCAAGAGACTTGAGGCAGGGGATAAGCGTCAGCCTGGGTAACCCGATTCAATTGCCGATAATCTATACAAAATCGGTAGCCGCCGTCCTTTTTCGGTACCAAAAGTATGGGGGATGCCCATGGGCTACTGGATTTTTCCACAATACCCATCTCTATCATATCATCTAACTCTTTATTAACTATCTTTTGTATGGTGGGTGAAATCGGATAGTACCGCTGTTTGATAGGTAAGGTTTCAGGGTTGATTTTTATGTGGTGTTCTACCAGATCAGTACGACCGATCCCTTTCTCAGACCTCGCCGAAAACGCACGACTCATTAATGACGCCAACCGTTCTTCTTCTGCCGAGCTCAGAGCTGTACGAGATTGTAACGCATCGATGTTCACGGTCGGAGGGTGACTCGAAAAGGACCATTCCCCGCGTCGGAGATCTGGTATCAGACCCATTCTCTTCCAAAAGTCTATACCTAATATCAATGTATGTCTCAAATCGGGAACCATAAGTACCGGAATAATTTTTGTTTGTCCCTCTAGAGTAAATGGTACATTAACTATGCCGTCAACATTGCATTTTGAATCGTTCGCAACCGAACATTTTACGCTCGTGATCTGAATCGGAAGACCTAAATGTTTCATTATTGCTATACCCCGTTCTCCCATCACCGTTTGACTAGCACCCGAATCTAACAAGCCCGTAATTTTTATTCCCATAACATTAACCGTTAAATAAGGTCTCTCATCATCGCGCACGCACGCGAATACAAAATCTAAAAGTACTTCGATCGGCTTTTTATTGGACTGATTACGACACCGACCTATCGTCGCATCACTTGTCCGTTTCCCGAACACCTTCGGCAGTTTCTCGTAATAACATCCGGCGCCCCACATCGATAACAGTGAATGTTTTTAGGAGCTCGACATTCTCTAGCACGATGACCTTCCCTCTGACAATTCCAACATTTAATCGCGATCCCAGATGGTCCTACATTTGTAGTTACGCTAGCTACGTTCGTATTCCCCGCATGTAAATAAGCCAAGTCCGGTTCTAGTACTTTAGTCGCTCGCGAAGGAGGTACATAATTGTCTACCGCCGACTTAGTAATTTCTAACTTTCGTCCGTATTGTAATAGTTGTTCCACCGAATCGATTTCTACTAGTGCTAATTGTCGTTGAAATGACGGATTTAAATTTCTGCGGATTAGATTAACTTGAACGCCTTCGGGTACCCGTGTACTTAAACGCGAAAACAAATTCTTCATAACAGATACGAAAATACCGATAGATTCAGTAGCACCCTGAGTGCGATGACGAATCTCGTCGTACAACTGGTCGTCATAATCGACAGGCAAGAATTCCATACGCAACCCTTCTACTAATTGGTCCCATGTCGTGAACTTATCGCGATTGGCCCGATACCATATCAATGCTTGATCTCTAAATAGATCAACTGCAGACACAAACAACGCCGCCTTCGACACGCCCCGCGCCCCTCGCAATTCATTTACCCGCTCGAGAAATGCGCTTAGTGAACCTTTCCCGTCTCCAGCGAACGCAATACCCCACTTATTTACCGGTATCATTTTTGAAGTACTTGGAGCCATGTCATCATCGGAAGCTTCACTAGAATCTGACGATTCCGGAACCAAGCTTACTATGCTTATATTTTGATTAGTTCTACTCGGAGTTGACGATGCTTTGACCCGAATTTCAAGTCGCGATGACAAAGTCACAATTTCCGTTATAAAGTTCATCTTCGCAACCTTATCCTCCGCAGTAGTGGCTTTTGCCCGATTTGCGCGCCCTACCAAATAAATCAAATTATTATTTAAACGTTTGAAAGCTGCGCAATTACTAGTGCCCGAAAAATTAATAATCTTATCCTCAATCTGATCGATATCAGCCCGAATTGCCTCCGCATCTTCTTCAAACTTAAACGGATATGCCGGTAACGTGAAAAGAGAATTCTTTTCCATAGTAATCAAGCTTCTCAAAGTACGCCTCATTTCATCATGAGTTAATTCTTTAGTAATACCGCGAATTTTTAATTCGTAACGTAAGGCATCCGCCGTTAGCCTACCTACATCATAAGTCCTATCCATGTTTCAAAAAAAAATTAGTCCGACCCGATAATTAACTAAAAGAACTTCCCTAACTTTTTCGTTTAGGCCCCACGTTGGGCGCCAAAAATTTATGACGCCAAAATCGCACGTTAATAAAAAAATCTATTAGTGCAAAAAAAAAAAAAAAAATAATAAAAAGTACCGAAAATGACAAACACAGAATATGTTTACACCTTGAGACGCACGCGGGTCCTCGACCGGCCCAGTGAAGAAGGGGAGGGATATTTGTATGGCGCCACACAGTTTATCCCGCGTGATACACGAACTGTGACGTGAGTTAGAACAGGTTATAAAAATGTTGATGCAAACATATAACACAAGACAACACAAATATTCAAAAATACACGTAGATTATGAGTTGCAAGAAAATAATATATATATATATTGAATAAATCCCGTAGGATAATACAGGTAAGTAAAACAAAATTAAATTCGAATAAACAAAACTAGAATTAAAAGAAAATAATACTCTAAACTTTTGTAGGTTAAACCAACAACAACAACAAAAAAATATATATTAATGTTAGCGAGGTCAACGACCAAAAATAAAATTTAAAAAAAATCAAAATTTGAAAGAAAAATGAAAACAAAAAAAAATTAACTCGCGCCTAGACTCCGTAGAGTTGAGCTCAACCTAAAGTCTTAACTGAAAATCAAAATTCAACGCTAAACAAAATAAAAAAATACTCGCTAACAGGAACTCACAAAAAAAATAAGAAAACTAAATTAAATCGATTGAACAACAAAAAAAAAAAACTAAATTGATCAAGATTTTCTTAACAAAAATTTATACTTGAATTTACAAGGTTCCTTTGACAGCAGATGTAATAAAAAAATTATGTTGACCTATCTGACCTTGTATCCCCCTTGTTTTGAACTGGTCTTCTTCAGCAACACTTCTGGTTCAGGACAGGTAAGGTTGTTCAGTTGTTTCTCAGGTATGAGAATGATGAAAAGGCTTTCAGGAAGCAACGAAGAAGAAATTTCCCTTGGGCAATTGGTCCCACCAAGAAAATAGTTCCACCAATAAATTGGAAATAAAAGTTCAAAAATTTCAACCAAAAATTTGCTCCCCTCGATAAAACCTGGATAAAGAATGCGAAAATGAAATATAAAATATGATTGTAATTAGGTTTAGGATAGTTTGTAGTATTTTTTTTTTGTAGAAGTAGTTTTAAGAAATTAGTAGAAAGTTTTTTTTTTTTTTTTTTTGTAGAAGTAGTTTTAAGAAATTAGTAGAAAGAGTTTTTTTTTTTGTAGAAGTAGTTTTAAGAAATTAGTAGAAAGATTTGAAGTATTGAAAGAAGGTGTGAATTGGTGAAAGGGATGTATGCATTAATTAAAAGAACCTTAGAGAAATGCTTACCTCAGATGTTCGAGGTTTAATTAACCAGAAAATAAATGATGTAATTCGAAAATACGTTGAAATCCGGATATACCGAAATATTTGTGAAAAGAAACACACTTTTCCAAAACTTTATCACGGGTGATGGATCCCACAAAAATGGAAAATAGAAACTCACTCAAAACCCAAAAATGGCGAAATACTTCTATATAATATCACCCGCAAAATGACGTTATCGAACTGGTAACAGAGAAGAAAGAGAAAATATATTGAAATGTCTTTTATACTAAAAGCAATATTAAAAAAAATTACACCTGCGCAAATAAAATTTGGCAACCCCCTCTCAGAGAGAAAAGAAGAAATGAAGAAAATTTAAGAAGAGTTCTAGGAGAAAAAGGGAATAAGAAGGAAGATCCAGAATGTGTTACTGAAATAAACTTTACAAAATAATAAAATATACAGTAAAAATAAACGTTTAAAAAAAAAATGACTACATTAATGCAACTCACAATCTACAACAATTAAACAAATCACCAACACTCAAACGAAAATTTTGGAACGTAACAACTGCTAAAAATTCGGCAGTTCGAAGATAGAGATGATCTACTGCTAAACTCTTCGAAATCGATTACCTGAGCACCTCTAACCTACAACATTAAAATCCATGTATAACACCCATATACAGGGTGATTCACATAAGATCCGACGCAGAGAAAGGCATATGAAGGTTAAGTACCAAGACTATAATTTCGATGTTTCCAGATTCGCTTCCTCTTCTTAGGTAACAATGAATGTTTTCGCATCTCATCTCCATCATCATATCTCATCCCTGTCGTTCTCTCTGTCGTTCAACTCTCTTTATGTCCTCAATCCATCTACTTGAACGACTGTCCGCACTAACAATAAGCTTTGCTATTCTGAACAGCTAGCACGTCACATCTAATGTAATCTTGTCTGGTTAGGCAATGGATTGTCAATCATAAGAAATTTTGCTATTTCTTGTGCTTCTTGTGCTACCTTCAATTTTGCATCTCATCTCCATCATCATATCTCATCTCTATCATTTTTCCACTTCTGTGCCAAGGCCCTTTCATTATGCTTCCATGTGTACCTTTCTTGGGTACCTTAAACCATCTGCTTCTCTTAATTCTGTTTATGCCCTAATCTATTTTCTTGAAGGACTATCCACACTAAGCTTTGTTATTCTGGGTAACCAGCACTTCACATCTAACGTAGTATAGTCTGATTAGGCAATGAATGGTTAACCATTACAAATTTGGTTGTTTCTTGTGCTTTTTGTATTACCATCAACTGGTTAGTGCCTTTTTTCGACGTCACCATGTTTGCCAATATCTTTTCACGTTGGTTTTAGGTACCAAGACGGAAATATTCAATATTTCCAGTAATGAATTTCAAACAATGAAAGATTTCGCATCTCATCTTCATTATCACTTTCGTTCTCTTTTTACCTATCATTTTTCGATTTTTGAACAAAGGCCTCTTCCATTTCTATTTCTCCTGGGCCATTCCACCCCATCTGCTTCTCGTAATTGTCTTTATGTCGTCCATCCATCTTCTTTCAGGTCTGTTCGTACTGGACTTTGTTGTACCTACCAGTCAGCATGTCACATCTAACACAGTCTAGGAAATGGATATCCATCCATTACAACTGTAGCTCTTTATTGTGTTTTCTAACCTAAACTGGTTAGTAGTGTGGCACCAGGTGTAAATGTGAGTTTTGATGAGAAAGTGTTAAAGAGAAAAAAGAGGAATCTAAAGGAATCATCAGATATGGTACTTAACTATGAATTTGAAGACATTCTCTAACTATTTATTTGCATAGTCTAGGTGTCCATATATAGTCATAACAATCATACGAGAGATTACCATCAACTTTAGAAACAATAATTAAAGTTAATAATTAAATACCAGAAAAGATTAAGAGAAACATAAACCTGCCCCATCCCTACAAAACCTGGATCGACACAGAATCCACCATTATTAGCTATATTTTTATTTCTTTTCTAAAGTACCCTGTCTAAGATCACATTCCAATATTTACACAATGTTCCTAAGTATTTTAAGAATATAATAGGTAAAACTGTTCTTAAAAAAATTTGTTCTATGAACAGATTATATTAGGATTCCCATAAATCTTAGCTTAAATTTGAACGCCTCGGAACAAGATTTCTCTAAATAAGTACGAAGGCCTTTCTTCAACAAACAAATTGCAGAATAGCAATGCCAAATGTGCCAAACGTCTCGACTGTATGTTTAACCATCTTATTTCCGATAGTTCAAAACTTATATACGCTGTTCGCCTCAACCCAAACAAGAGACGCACCCAAAATTTGTTTACTATTTAGATATCATATTTAAATATATATAGGCAGAGTAATTACTAATGTGTTATTGAAAACAACTATCCAGTTGTATTCAATTGACTTTACAATACATTCCGATACTTCAAAAACATCATTAACCCATCTATTTTAACATCCTACTAGTGTACACTCTACACTACCACCTTGTGATATTAAAAGAGGATATCTGAATGGTAATAAGAAAACACAAAACATAAGTACTCTAAGTGTAATAAGTATTCTAATTAGAGAACTAAAACGATGTCCTCCGCTGTAAAAGATAAACTACTAAAAAATCCAAATACATGACAATGTGGGGTTAACGATTACAGTAATTACTACAAAAGATAATTGAATGTGAAGAGGAGGACGACATATCGGAGAAAAAGGAATAGATTCGATAAAATTTTAGCAATTATTCTTCGGCAAAAATGCTTGGTACTGTTCAATTTATGATAAATTTATGATTATGAATTGATGTTTTGATAATACCTTAAAAAGATAATACCTTTTTATTATATCTCCATTTACTCGTAGCACAAAGATTCAATGAAGATGATTTTTAACTACGTTAATTGAAAACTTGTAGTAAACGTACAATCTGTCAAAACTATTAATTGTTTCTTATCGACATTGCCTATCAAACTGATAGTTCATCTCAGAAGACAATGATTATAAGAATTTATATTCGTTGTTTTTCATTTAATAACATTATGAACTATCAGATTGATGGGTTACATCGATAAGAAACAGTTACAACAACACATATTGATATTTGAGATCAGAAAGAATTCATCAAAAGTTACTATTAATATAGGAGAAGGATTGGCGAAGAATGAGAAAACTACTTTGAAAGTTATATGATTAAGGATTGATGATGATAATTCGTTGATGAGATTCGTTGTCGATGAGGAAGTCTGCTGTAGTTTAGTGTCCAAAGGGCAATTTTTGTAAGATAAATTGAGTGTTACCAAGCAATATCTAAGCAACAGGACATGAAAGAGATATCTTAAAATTAGGGTATAATTATTAAGATGAGTTAGAATTAAACAATCCACTTATTATTATTAATTAGTTTATAGGAATTGATAGGAAGTGAAAGATTTGGAACGCCGCCGACGGGAAACACCAGAAGAATCTTTCAAAGAATTTAAAAAGAAACATTTCTTTTTACATATACACTTAGCAGCAGAAGTCTGCGTACAAAAAACTTCTAACACTTTAACTGAAAAAATAAGGGTCATGATCTAATGTGATAAACTTCAATTTTTTTTTATTTTGTGTATTAACTACATATAATTCTATTAACCAAATATGCATCAATAAAACAGAAATATTAGTTACAAAAAAAATTAAAATTAAAAATTCTCCAAATATTGCGTATGCAAAAATCTGCGTACAAATAAAGACGCCGAAAATCTTTTCGAAAAATAGGAGAAACTGTCGGCAGGTCACACTCTTCCATTCAAAGAGTAATTAATAATTATAAAGACACTGAAGATTACCTCTCACGTCCGCGATCTGGTAGACCACCCCTTTTAACAAACCGAGAGAAGCGAAAAATTTTACAGCAGGTTAGAAAAGAACCTAGGCTGACGGCAAAAAAATAGTAGAAAATGTACAAGAAGAATTTCATAAAACTATCAGCAAAGATAAAGCTAACTATCACAGTCGCGTTACACGAAAAAAGCCATTTGTGTTAGAGGTCAATCGTCAGAAGCGGATCGCCTTTGCGAAAAAACTCTTAGACAAGCCCATTGAATTCTGGGAGAAAGTTCTCTTTACAGATGAGAGCAAATTTTGCATTTTCGGCATTAAGGGTAAACAACTTGTATGGAGAAAACATAATACTGCCCTTAATCCCGAAAATTTGAAAGCGACTGTAAAACACGGAGGTGGTGGAGTTATGGTTTGGGGGAATATGTGCACCAAAGGGGGGGGAAGGTTGGTTTTCATAACATCGACAATGGACCTTAAAATGTATATAGACATTTTAAAAGAAAATTTGAAGCCTAGCATCGAAAACTTGGGCTTGGGGCCCGAATACTTTTTTCAACAAGATAATGACCCCAAACATTGCGCCCACAACACTAAGCTTTGGCTACTATACAATACCCCAAAGCAACTTAAAACACCTCCACAATCGCCGGACTTGAATCCCATCGAACACCTCTGCAATTTACTGGAACGCAGAATTCGGCAACACAACATAACGTCGAAGGAAACGTTAAAAAATGTTATGATTGAGGAATGGGCTGGGTTGGGTTGGGTTGGGTTGGGACGAAACGAAGAAATTAGTGCACTCCATGCCTAAACGTTTAAGTGAGGTCATTAAACGTAAAGGTTATCCGACCTCATATTAATATAGAAACAATGATCTCATTTATGAATTTTTTATAAATACTGTCCTGACTTGTACGCAGATTTTTGCATACCCGTTATTTGTAGAATTTTTAGTTTTGATTTTTTCTGTAACTACTGTTTCTGTTTTGTTGAAGCATATTTTGTTAATAGAATTATATGTAGTTAATATACAAAATAAAAAAAAATCAAGTTTATCACATTAGATTATGACTCTTATTTTTTCAATTAAAGTATTACAAGTTTTTTGTACGCAGACTTCTGCTGCTGAGTGTATTATTTTTCGAATATTAAAAGGAAATTATAAATAAGCGAGAAAAAACTTATTTTTTATTTTTATTTTAAATTTTAACAAATAAAATAATTATTTTATAATCACAATAAGTGATTTATTTTCGTCCATGTATAAAAATCAATTATTCATCAGCACATAATAGTGGGGTCGATCGCCCTTCCCGACACGATCATCACATTTACATAATTGAACACCGAAACTTACTCCCTTGTTAATTTACGTAACATCAAAGTAAGTTTCTCAAAATGGTTAAAAACAGTACTCGCTTAACATAGCGAGTACTCTTAAAGTTTAATTGAACCACAAGTTATGATTACTTTTCTTTATTTCCGTTGGTTCAGATACTTAATGAGAATAACGATCATATAAATCACATCGAATTGTTCTCTTACGGATAAATAAGAAAAAAGTTACTATGTGCCGTAACGATACATTCCGGATATCTATCGTCGTTTGGATCATCTAAATGTAACAACCCATTTTCCTCTTTCCTGATAAATCGCCCAGACACGCCTATTTTTATGATATACTATCTATTATCTGACAAAAACACATGTACTCCTACAAACTGTGCTGTTCGAGGGATGGGTTCTAAAAGTTTTGGCTGACGTCGTCGGTTCTGCCTACCTCTTCAACAGATCTTTAAATTATTACACATTATTATTCTATCTTTTTTTAATAAGAGTGGAGTTTTAATCATATTTTTATAAAATATATTACTATGTATTATAATGATTTCTTTACGAAACCCTGCTAAATCTATATTATAATTAATCAATAGAATTAAAAATAGGAACAAATAATCTGTTGTGATTAATGTTTTAAGATTTGGTATTTATGTGGTTATGAATAAAAAAGTAATAAATAATAGTAAGGTTTAAAATAATAAAGGAAACTTAATTTTCCCTCAATATCTCTTAAATCATAATTATATTCATAGATGGCGCAATACTTAAAGATAATTCTTGTTTGATTTTTCATTCTTTTTGCAAAAGTTTTTAAGAGAAAATTGATTCAATTATTAATAAAAATTTAAATTTTCATAGTTTCAAATTTTTATCCATTTTAGCTTCTAAATGATGTTAGGCAACCAATTTAACAATAAGACGTAATTGTCAATTTTAGATATAAATACAATTTGTATACTTTTAAAACAAAGAAATAATCGGATCATATTACAATTCGAATTAACTTGATTTGTATTCTCAGGGGACAGAAATTTGCAGAAAACATAAAAATTTTTCTGCACAGTTTCAATCTGAAATTATAATTGGTTCCTGTGTTGAACAACAGATGGCATCAAATTAAATATTACCAAAGATTAAAGAGTAAACAAGATGCGACGCTTCGTGTCGGCACCTTTGATGTGCCTCTGCAATTTTTCATGACCTTGAACACTCCGGACCTTTAAATTGGAATGCATAAACGGCAAGCGTTTAGGCAACCCATTATGCACTAAATTTTGTTGAAGAGAGCTATCGTTGGGTAATGTTAAGATTTGTGTTGTATATAAATAATATTTTTAAACAAAATAAACAAAATTTTTATTGTACAAATAACAATTTATAAATTCATAAGAATATTTAGTTTCCTTTTTTTTTGTTGTTGTTTTAAAATTTATATTTGTGTATTTCATCAAATAAAATAATCTAAACCTAGTAAATAACTTAATTAGATAATTTATAGGAAAATTGGGGCATGGATGATTCACTACTTGGGGAGTACTTACCAAAATTAAAATATTTTCAAAAAATATATTTTCTAAAGAGTATATATATGTGTAAAAATTTTCGTGTGGTGTCCTTAAACCTGCAAATGGATTTATGTCGTCCTTATGATATGCTTTTAAATGTACATATATATTAGTAAGGTCTACTTCATATTTTTTGTTCGCAAACTCATTGCATATGAGGCATGAATGAATTTTCAAACACTTATTAATTAAATAACCACAAATATATTTGAATGCATTGTGTTCTGGCAGCGTAAGTGCACGATAGTCACTATTTATTACGCGCAATTCATTTATTTCAATTCTTTGGTGTTGTAAATTAGTTTCTTAATGTGAATTTTGATGCTCAAAATTTTCTAAACAAAGAAGAAATGCCTCCATGTCATCGGTACAGTTCATTGTAGCTACATGAAAAAAATTCATAAAAAACATTTTTTTGAACGCCCGAATAAATTGAATTGGAGTAGGATTTATAGAATTTCCTCCTTGCTGTCTTATATAGCCGAAAAAATTTTCAAGACAGTCTTGATTAATTCTTCGGGTGAACATACTTTCAAATCCTTTAGTTTTTAAATTGTCATGTATACACATTAACGACCTTATTGTGATTTTCCAAGCAGTTATAAATTTTACGTAGTTTTCAACGTCTTTTCCATTTTTATTGTAAATTTTCAGTTTACTTAAAAACTTTAACATTTCATTTAAAAAATTTATTTGATACTGCTGTCCTTTAAACGGTCTTCGAAACTTTTTGTCTGCGTATTTCGATGAATTAAAAATATCAAATAAAATATCAAATTTTTCAATGAACACCTTTGTTGCCATAGCTTCTTCCGATAATGCATTTAATTTAATGTATGTCTCAAGCAGCTGCTACAGTAGCGCTTATTACTTGAGTTGCATACTTTACATGCATCCTTTGAAAGCTATTGGGATTAATGTGGATGTTTGTTAATTTCGGCGCAATTCGACTATTTAATATACAATCTTTATTGTAAAAGCAAACTATATGGTCCCATGATGTTCTTTGATTTTCCCACTGAAAAACAATATTCAGTAAATTGTTTCTTGTTGCTTTTATTAAATGTGGTGGATCGAAGTAATATCCAATTATTACATCATTTACGCGAAAGTATGGATTTTCAGGAGTTATACACAATAGTTGGGAAAGTGATATAAAATTGGATCCCATATCGCTTACAACTGCTACTACATCTATACCTATAGCAGTCAATTTTGTAATATGTTGTATTAGAATCTCTTTCAATTCCTTAGCGATAATTGGTTTTTCTGATAGGTAATAGCCAATAGGTTGTTTCCATTTAAACTTAAGCGATTTTAACATTAGCACTGTCACTCTATCAGCTGGAACTGCAGTTTTTCTGAGACCATTATCTTCCAGTCCAATTATTTCATCCTTACCATAATCATAAAATAGGTGACTCTTTATAATTATATTATCTATACAAATTAAACACTTCTTGTCATCAAAATTTTTCATTTTCAAATTGAGCAGTTCATATAAATTGTCATTAAACCCAGCTGTTAATGATAATTTTTTAACAAATCGTTGAAGCACTCGTGGAGATGGTAGAATAAACAACATTTTTTGTAAATACTTGTAGCATTTTGGTCCAAGAAAATACAAAGATAATGCATTTTTTTTAAATTCATTAGTATATCTACGTCCTGCTGGAGTTCTCTTTGCTTGTTCCATTTGAATTTTCACAAAATTCGAAAATGATGGTATTAAAAATTTATCACATAGTTTTTTAAAATCTTCTGCATTAATGTCTTCTTGTTTGCTTTTTGAAAGTGTCGCTTTTTTTGTAGATCTAATTTTTGGACCTTAAGCTGTCTTATAATTTGTCTATATTTATTTTTGCGTGGTGACGACCAGGATAATGACAACGGTCTTTGAACAGCTTGATCTTCCATGTAGGGACCATAAGCATATGGTTTGTCTTACATTCGGGTGCAGAAGGTGCTGGAAAAGGTTAAATTATATCACATCTCAGAAAGGATAGTGTCACAACTCAAAAAAATGTCCATTGTGTATTTGAAGCATATTTGTTGTATTTGTTATTTCCCAATTCCCAAATATTGCATTTTTGAGAAATGTCACTGTTTTTGCTGGGGTGTGATATGTGTAGAAATAATCATAGTATACTATATAATTTAAGTATATACCAATAGTAATATCAGATATTTCAATATTTTCTAATTTTGATTGTGGTTCTTCTTTATCGATTAAACTGTGTATAGATTTACCTAAAATATAATAGATTGTCAGATATCAACTTATTTCACACCTACAATTCAAAATCTTGCATGGAAGAATTGGCACATCATTAACTCTAATCTCTATTTTATTTGTCCACTGCATCGGAACAGCTAGTGATAGCAATCGCTTTTTCTCACTGTTCATAAACATGTCACCTGTAAAATGTATACTACAAACACGGTATTTTGAATTTAATTCTGTAGGCGTTTTGTTCATTAGTAAATCATTTCGTCCACAAGCTATGCACCAACATTTACTCCTATAAAATATTAACTTAAATCAATTCTTTTAATGTTATTGTAACATATAAAAACTTACATTTCCACATTCTTTGGGAATCTAAAGAAACTAATATTTCTTGCGCTATAAAATGAATTTTTACAGTCTTTGAGTTTGAAGTTAGTTTGTGTTCGTGATACCTAGATGGCAGGGTACCTTATGTGAGCTCATTCATAAAAATTTAAATTTTACTATTCGCGCCTTGTACGTTTTACTATGAAATTGTAAAATAAGTTGCATATATTCCAATATATCTTGTACGCAAAAAAATCAATAATGTGTTCTTCAGAATAATATCGAACCGTTGGAGACGGCAAATTTTTTTACGTAGGTGTTTAACCAGATTTATGAGAGGACACCAACTGGCCTTAAAGCCGCCGTTCAATCACGTGATGATCGTAAAAGTGCATAAAAAATGTATATAGTTCCGCAGTTGGTTGAAAGAGATCGCGCTGAGCTCAATTCAGTTATTCATAGCGATGCTTTTCTATATCTCCTTACAATTAGTCATCCTACCGTTGAAAAAATTTTTTCGTTGGAGAACATATTCCGGTTTAGTCCGTTTAGTCTTACGCGATTCTTATTCTCGACATTATTTGGTGATTTTTTTGGCGAAGTGTTAATATTATTATAGTCGGTGTTACTATTTAATTAGTGTTATTGTTATAGTTAGTGTTATTTTTATTTTAATTATTTTCACTTGGTCTAAATATGTCTTAGATAATGTGACCGTTTTTATTTCGACTGAAAACGGGACAAATCTAAGTACTTTTGTCGATAATCAGGTGCAGTCTAAAATTATTAAAATTGGGTTTAAGTTAGACTTGATACAGCTTGCACAAAATTTGATACAGTTTCCTAAAGACTTGCAGTGCTTCTAGAAGATTGGTTATTGCTGCTAGAAGTCTTGATATTGCTTTCAGGAGACTTGAAATGATCCCAGACGACTTGAAATACTTTTAGAAGACTTAGAATGTTTCTAATAAGCTTCACACTACTTCCACAGGACTTAATATTGCTTATAGAAAACTTAATACTGCTTCAAGGAGACTTGAAAAGTTTCCAGAAGACTTCAGATGCTTTTAGAAAACTTGATACTGCTTTGATAGGACTTGAAATGCTTCTAGAAAACTTAATATTGCTTTCAGAAGATTTGAACTACTAGATGGCTTGTTATTACTTTCAAAAGACTTGAAATGCTCCCAGAAGACTTAGAATGCTTCTAGAAAACCTGATACTACTTCCAGAAGTTTTGATATTGCTTCTCGACGACTTAAAATACTTCTAAAAGACATGATATTGCTTCTAGAAGATTTGAACTGCTTCTAGATGGTTTGTTATTGCTTCCAAAAGACTTGAAATGCTTTCAGAAAACTTGATACTACTTCCGGAAGTCTTGATATTGGTTTTAGAAGGTTTAATACTACTTCCAGAAAATTTTATACTGCCTTCGAAGAAGACTTCAAATGCTTCCAAAGGACTTGATACTACTTGTAAAACTGTTTGTAAAAACTGGATACTGTTGATAAACCAATTGACTATGCTTTGTAAATATTAAATACTATTGAACAAAATGCACAATCTTTACGTAAGAAGTCCATAAACTATTAATTAAAGGTTAAATACTGCTGGCAGAAGACATTTTTATGGTAAAAAGCGAAGGACTGTTAATGAAATTTAATTTTCCTTCCAAAATATCAAATACTGTTGCAAAATACAACATCATCATATCTACTAAAAGTTTTAACTGACAAAAAACTGAAAAAAGTTTAAAAACTGTCACTTGAAGCTAGATACTGCTTGTAAAACTTTGCTCGTTTTAACAGACTTTTTTTTGGAGAGTGCAAGCCAATCCCTTTTAGGCATCACAACTGCATCTTATTATGTAATTAAAGAAGTACAGCAAAGCGTTGCTAATTCGTACAACCCCAAATTCAAATTCCCTAATAATCTGAACAAAATTTGTTAAACGTTAAAAACGTTATATTTAAAAAACGCAAAATTTGCATTATGTCCCTTGTAATCCGAATTGGTAAGAGATTTGCTAATCGGAAAAGACTATTCGTTCTAGCTGCAGAGAAAGACGAATAATTCCAAAAGACTGAAGAGCATTTCTATCAAAAATGCCGAGTCCATACTTTCTAAGGATTGCAAATCATTGTAATTTATTAGCAAAATGGTAGAGATGTGGATTTCAAAAATCAGCTGAGGAAGAAGAACCTGATGGCGACATTCCTGTCCATTCAATAATTTATGTATCATGCTGCAGCAAATAAGGCAATTTCTCCATGAAGATGTTGGGATAACCGAATTAAAAGTGAGGAAGTTAGTAAAAGTTTTAGCGTATCATGTATTACAAGATACACAGCAGATAATGTTATTATCTAATACAATTTGACTCTATAATCCGCATGCTTCCATCATTTAAATTCAACCGATTTTCATTGATTTGGATTAGCGAAGCTTTACTGTTATTAGATACTTAACTACTAACTGTAGTAGCTGTAATTATTCTATGCTTCTATTTTCATGGAAATAGTAATTATATATAGGGTTATAATAAACTGCGAAACTAAGTCGCCTATCGTTCATATGGGATGAAACTGTTCTTAATTTTCGATAAAATACACTAGTTTAGAAAATCGTGAGTTGATTATGTCATCAGTTTTTCTCCATCACGTCTAAGTTTCAAGATATTCCCAAAAATTTTGCATAGTGTGCTTCTGTAATTATATGGACATGAAAGTAGAGATGCAGACGAACATTTTGAGATATCGATGAGATAAATCGACCTCTTTGTTGTTTTGCTACGGCCTAAAACAACTCAACCGAATCAATTTTTTGGCATTTTTTCCAATTTTTGTTTTCACTTTATCACATATTTGGAAATATCTCGAAAACTGGACGTTATGGAGATGAACTGAAGACAAAATCAGCTCAAGATATTACGTTATAAAACAAATATCGTAATCTTTGAGATTTTTCGTGTATTTTTCTGGTAGCTATTTTTGTATACATAATTTTATTATTTTCAATAATTTTTGAAGCTGCCATGTCTCCCGGTAACAAGCGTCCAGTACGCACCCCAAAAAGAAATCGACGTTCAAAAGGACAACAGTGGAGATTTTTATGCGGTTTGCAAAAGTATGTAAAAGCTGTTATGATATATAAAAATATTATAAACACAAATGTTTCAGTACTAGCGAAGAAACATATTTCTTCAAAGACTTGCCAAATACAGTAGAAGAACGTGATGACGAGTAATAGATTTCGAATTGTAGACTTTATGACTTTAATACTTTTTTTAGCGTGCAACTAAGTAAATCGGAGAATCATTGGAAAAAGTATTTCCTTGTTATGAGTTATAAATTTAATAACATAGAATATTAAAATTTTCAGTATTCAACCTGTAACTAATGTGGACGTGGACAGGTAAAACTAAACTCGGCTACGTAAACGTATTTAAAAATTGTTTGTGCTCTTTACCATTTCAGTGATAATGATTATGTTTGTTTAAAACCTACAAAGGTTTATACTCGAACCATATCAATTGGTGACAATTTTTTGTCTACTACTGAGTTTAATAGATATAGCCAATTATGTTAATTTATAATGTCTGTGAAGTTATCCCCCCATTTTCAAAATTTAAAAGAAATAACTCTTCGGAGGGCTATCAGAACTCAAAATTTCAAAAAAAAAAATTTAAAATGCTTAACAGTTATACAAAAATTCAATTCTCGAATTAAACAATCGAAGTATCGATTGTACAAAAATAATTTGTTAGTATTATGTTTTTAAAATTTTAAATGAAAGATATGTTTAATAAAATAAGATATATTTGTAATTATTAAGTTTCTGAAAAAATATATATTTTATGGAAACCGATAAAACAGTTTTATTTATACCTTTTTTCTTTTCTTACCTAAGTATGCTAGTTACAGTCGCACCTGTCAAATAATGTAATGAAATCTGATGAAATATAACTGCATTATTGACGTGTGTGTGGAACAAAGCTAATATATTAATAAAACAAAATATAAATAATGGTGAACATGAATTAAGAAGACGAAGAATTCTATTTTTTGTGTCCACTTGAACAATAGTGGATGTATTGGATATTCATCATCAAACTGTTGAAATAATAAAGCAATATTTTATTCTCTAAATATTGCCATCTATAAGAGGATTGCCAAAATACCAACGTTAAGTTGTTCAGCAGATTCCTTTACATATTTCAATAATTACGTGAAATTATATATAAATTATGTCATTCACTACTTTAATATGTGTTCTTCAATCCTGTGTATTTACTTCTTTGTAATAATTTGACATAAAGTTATAATTGTGTTAGAAAGTAACCTCTATCGACCTGTACGGGTCCATATAAAAATCTCCATTGAACGGCGACCTTAAATCTTTTAAAGAAATTTGTTTCAGAGTATATTCAAAATACTGGGGTGACATGATAATAATACAAACTAAATATATAATAAGTAGTAATTTTTATATTTTATAATCAATTAATTTTGTATGCAGGTTTTTAAAAATGTGTTTTATATTAACAGTATTTTATGTTTAACTTTTATTAGTAACAATAAAATAGGACGAGCATATTGATTCAGCAATATTTTCCATAAAAAGTTTACCACATGCAACACATGGTTTCAACCATGTGGAATTATATTATGGGAAGCAAATTGAATCTATGTAGCGGAATTGTTAAAAAGATAATGTTGAGCTCAGATTTTAAGATTGCAAAGATAATAATAATAATAATAATATGACTTTATTTGTCCCATTAGATATACATTGATTTAGTATATATAAAATAAAGAATATAAGTTAAACTTAGGACAAATTAGGCGGAGTTCAGGAACAGCCGTAACTGCACCTGCTCTTCCACTCAAACCTAATAAAACTAATTCTAAATATAAGAGAGAAAAAGATAAGAAAAACAAAAAGAAGCAGGAAAAGAGAAAGAAAAAGAACCGATACTGAGATCATAATAAATTATTAAATGTAAACTGCCCGCTCTCTGTCGCCCTACAATGCATCCTGAATCTGAAACAAGCGGTTCCTCACTCTATGACGAAATAACCTTAAAGAAGTGCTACGTTTTATAGTTGACGGCAAATCATTAAAAATATGTGTTATCTGGTATGAAAAGCATTTCTTAAACAGCTGGTGATGATGGATCGGCGGTGTAAGAGTGCCCTTGAATCGAATATTCAAGGTGTGAACATCAGTACGAAATTTTATTTTATTGAACAAGTATGGAGGTCTCTTCAAAGTAATTATATTAAAGAAGAAAACTGCCGAATGAAGTATTCGCCTGTTTTTCATGTTAAGCCAACCCAAATTCTTCAGTTTATGCGAAACATGCTGACGCCCCACAGTGGTTCAAAATGGCAAAAAGTGACGCATAGACCTTTAGAAATTTATTACGTTGATGAAATTTGGTATATAGGTATTATAACAAATATGATGATTTGTATCAAAATTTAGACCAAATTAGTTAACCGGAAGTGACACTTTACCTGAACACCCCACCTCCACATTTTCATATAAAGTTGTAATTTAAATTGGTGTAGATGAATGCCATTTTGTATGATCTATTATAATCTTGCAAAATATCCAAATATCAAATTTCAATCAATTCGCGTAACCGGAAGTGTACCGGAAGGTACTTTATCTGAGCACATCTCCAATTTTATTCATAAAAATTGTCACTCTAAATTAGAATAAAAATAAATAAAATGAATTGTAAAATTGTAAAATTTCTAAAATTGTAGTTTCTATGGCCCTCCAAAATATTCTGACATCATAGTTTGGTCTTGTTGTGTAATTGGAACTAATAGAAAGTAAAGGAATAAAATATTCCATAGAATAGATTCAAGTAGTTTGGACGATATAAAATAAAAAAAGATATGTAATGAGAATAGTATATAGAAGATAATATACCTACATGTATTGGTGCAGAAGATAAGTATACCTACATGTATTTATGCATAGGTAATTGGTTATGTGTAGGTATTATATATAGGTATATACAGGGTGTTCCCGTGACTCGGGGCATAAAATTAACCACATATACTAGAGCAAAAATGATGATGATTCGTGAAAAAAAATTATTATAAAAGTCTTCAAATGGCCAAGATATGGGCCATCAAAGTTCAGAAATTTTAACACATTTTTCTAAATATTTTCAAAACCATTAATGGTAGAGGGTTGAAATTTGGTACAGAGTAAACAAACATCATGCAAAATCATTGAACCAATTTTGACTTTGGCCGGATGACGGCAACCATGTTATACAGGGTGTTCCTAAAATTTGTTTGCTCAGAACTTTTTTGTTTGTTCGTAACCCTACATTTATTTTTGTAGTTTTTAATAGAAAATTTATTTTCGAAACTTTTTTCACTCTTTGAAAATTTTGATAACATTGACTGTTTTCGAGTTATACGCGAAACTGTTAAGCTTTGATTTCAATCGTAACAAATAAAACATATTCCGCAAGATCTGAGAAGGCGATGACAATTGAAAAACGAACTGATCTAATAACCATTATTTGCATAAATTTCTCAGTGTAGATTTAGTTAAATCCAGTGTTAATTTATTTTAATTGAATAAAAGAATGTAATTTCCAAAACAATAAATTTAATTTTCGCGGTAACAACAAACAAGAACATAATAAAAATTCTAACAAAAATATGAACAAGAACAATAAAATTATAAACAAATGGTAATAAATAAAACAGAACAAAAAAAAAAATACTAAAGCAGATGTTCAAAAACACTCCCGCCGGCTTCAATGCACGCCTGATATCGCCGTCTTAAATTAAAGCGCACTCTGCTGAGGACGTTGATTTCAGTTCGAAGTTGATCAAATGAATCAACAATTCGTAACCTCAGTTGATCAACTGAAGTTATTTCAACGCAGTACACAAGCGATTTAATGCGTCCCCATAAATAAAAATCTAGAGGTGTAAGATCCGGCGATCGGGGGGGCAACTTATCGGTGCATCCACTCCTCGTCCAATCCACCGTTCCGGAAACCGTTCACATAGAAATTCTTGGACAGCATGTGTACTATGCGCAGGAGCACCATCATGCATATACCACATTTCTTGTCTTGTGTTTAAAGGAACGTCATCTAAAAAATCATTTAATTGCTCTAAATGTCCCCTGTATGTATGGCCATCCAGCCTTGACGGCAAGAAAACGGGTCCTATAACTACAAACGCTCCTACAAACGTTAAGAGAAAACCTCCATTGCGATTTCCAAGCTTTCTTAAATCTTGGATTTTCGTCCGCCCAACTATATGAATTTCTCAAATTGATGATTCCATCTTTAGAAAATGTCGATTCATCTGCAAAAAGTATTTTTTCTAAAAATTGATCATCAATTTGGATTTTGTGCTGCATTATTTGACAATATTGCAGTCGTAGTGGGTAATCAGCCTGTCGAACTTCCTGAACTTTATAACTATGATATGGATAAAGCTGTTGCTCGTGAAGAACACGCCAGATAGTTGTTTTTGACGTTAAAAAATGCCTCGCCATATCCAAAGTACTAGCTGTAGGATTTTCTTGTACGTAGTCTAGAATATCTTCTTCTAGTTCGGTTGTTCGGACTGATCTGACTTTACCGTTGTTACTAAAATTCGGCTTAAACGTCCCATTTTCCCTTAAACGGGTTTCAATTCTTAAAAATGTTTTTCGATTGGGCGCTCTGCGGTTCGGAAATTTCTCCCGATAACGGTTAGCGGCTGCTACGGCGTTTCCATGACATTCTCCCAATGTCAAAATCATGTCAGTTTGTTCACTAAATGTGTAATTGTCCATTTTGAACACGCAAAATTAATAAAAACTTCATTAACAAACAACTTTATGTTTAAACTACATAAGCAAGTTGACGGCTCAATTTGTTTTTTTTTTAATTGCCATGGCCAACTTTTTCGAAAATTATTGTGTTTAGTGTTACCATTGAAATCGAAGCTTAATATTTTCGCGTTTAACTCGCAAACGGTTAATGTTATCAAAATTTTCAAAGAGTGAAAAAAGTTTCGAAAATAAATTTTCTATTAAAAACTACAAAAATAAATGTAGGGTTACGAACAAACAAAAAAGTTCTGAGCAAACAAATTTTATGAACACCCTGTATAACATGGTTGCCGTCATCCGGCCAAAGTCAAAATTGGTTCAATGATTTTGCATGATGTTTGTTTACTCTGTACCAAATTTCAACCCTCTACCATTAATGGTTTTGAAAATATTTAGAAAAATGTGTTAAAATTTCTGAACTTTGATGGCCCATATCTTGGCCATTTAAAGACTTTTATAATAATTTTTTTCGCGAATCGTCATCATTTTTGCTCTAGTATATGTGGTTAATTTTATGCCCCGAGTCACGGGAACACCCTGTATACAGGGTGTCTCACGTAACTGGTTCATTAGAACTTTTTTGAGTTACACTATTCGTAGAGGCTTGAAATTTTGGTATCATGGGTTGTTCATTCCGATCTATTAATCTAAAATATTTTCAAGATGGCCACCACTTCCGGTCTACCGGAAGTAGACCTCAACTTCGTTATTTTAAATGGAATGCTATAGTTTTTATTACACCATTCAATTACACGTAAGAAAATATGTTGACTTTGATAACAGTTGCTGGTACCTATCGTTTTTTGTTTTCGAGTTATTTTGATTTTAAGTGTTTTTTGGCAAATATCACCATTGTCTTTACAAGCCCATATCTCAGCCAATGTTAATTCAAAAACGTTTTGCATAGGTACAATAACTCGTCATATGCTGTTAAATAGATTGTCACTTGTTATATCAATGTACCTTATACAGCGTGGTCAAAAATTGAATTACCATTTCGCTGTATTCAATTGCGAGAAAGTCGAAAATTTTAAATGGAACGCACCGTATCCTTTTAGCCTATCTAAACGGGAATTTAATTCTCTACAAATTATCTATAAATATTGCTATACCTATTTATTATAGTTTTCTTCATATTGAGTATTTTATCAAAATCCTACACAAAATGCTGGAATCCGGTCGTGTTTTTATTATAAGGCTATGATATTTTGACAGTTTATTGTTTAGTTTATTTAAATTATCATTGGCATTATTTCTAGAATGATCTGCGATTCAATAAACTTGAGTTTGTTAGCTTTTATTTGCCAAAAATAACCAGCAGAAGAACGCATAAATGAAACAATGAAAAACAATGACATGGCGTAATATTCGACGTAATGATGCGCGAGATGTTCCTAGAGAGTTCAGTTTATTTATTTACGGTGCTTTTTTGTAAAATATTATTCATCAAAATCGACCGAAGCACCTCTTACCGAAGAATTTGGTAAAGCAATAAAATATGACAAAACATTTATTCTATTATCTTAAGCTGCTGGTGATAGAAATTTATGTTTTCTTGTTATTTTGATCTTTCCAAAACTAAGAGATACGTATCTTATCCTATCCAAAACTTTATTATACCCGCCATGAATATAAGACGAATTTAAAATGTTGGCGTGGGAATAATTCGCCATGATATTCAAAGACATTAACGGCAGTAAGTGATGACACAACTAAGCAATGACAACAATAACATAAATATGGTTGAAAAGCTATCAAAACTCCATGGCTTTCTAACATAAAAACAAGAAGCTTCCAGCATTGCATGCCTCCATTAATTTCCAAATATGAGGGCAACTACAACAAATACTCACAAGAAAGTTTCTAGATAGTTTGTAGAGAATTAAATTCCCTTAACTAATTTTTATAATTTAAAGTTTTTTATTCTTTTATGTTATTGATTTTAATTTTTATCATTAAATTGTTGTTTTTCATTGTTTCATTTATTCGGTTTTCTTTTGGTTATTGTTGGTAAATTACAGCTAGCAATCTAAAGTTTATTCAATCACAATTCATTGTAGAAATAATACTAATAATAATTTAAATAAATTAAACAAAAAACTGTCAAAATGTCATGGCCTGTTAACAAAAACACAGACGGTTTCTAGCATTTTACCTATGATTGTGATAAATTCCTCAATAGCAAGAAAACTATAATAAATAGGTATAGGAATATTTATAGATAATTTGTAGAGAATTAAATTTCCTTTCCGATAGGGTATGAAAATATGGGGCGTTCCATTTAAAATTTTCGACTTTCACGCAATTGAATACAGAGAAACGGTAACTCAATTTTTGACCAGCCTGTATAAGATATACTGATACAATAAGTGACAATCTATTTAGCAGCATATGAAGAGTTATCGCACCAATGCAAAACGTTTTTGAGTTAACGTTGGCTGAGATATGGGCTTGTAAAGAGCATGGTGATATTTGCCAAAAACACTTAAAATCAAAATAACTCGAAAACAAAAAACGGTAGGCACCAACAACTGTTATCAAAGTCAATATATTTTCTTATGTATAATTCAATGGTGTAATAAAAACTATAGCATTCCATTTAAAATAACGAAGTTGAAGTCTACTTCCGGTAGACCGGAAGTGGCGGCCATCTTGAAAATATTTTAGATTAATAGATCGGAATGAACAACCCATGTTTCCAAAATTTCAAGCCTCTACGAATAGTGGAACCTAAAAAAGTTCTAATGAACCAGTTACGTGAGACACCCTGTATATATACAAAAAAATGAAATACAACCAGTTTATTAAATTCAATAAACATACTTTACTATATTAAATGGTGTCTTCAAATTCTTCTGCGAAGACTGGTAAGGAACTTTCCTCATCGAATTGTATGTCGTCATCAGAATCTGAATCATACGATTCATTCAAAGGAGCATCTTCAAAATCAGCAGTATCATCTATGTGTAGTTTTTTTGTTGAAGATTTACTCTTTGCAGATGATCTATTAAATGCTCTGAATATTTTAAAAAATAAAGGATCAGACGTTAACATGAATCTGTTAAAAATATCTTCAAGTGTATCTTTGCGTGATGTTTTTCTTGAAAAGTCGGTCCTATATTTCTTGAAATCTTTGTTTCTAGACTCCAGTGGTTCTTCACTTAGAGCACCTATAAAATAAAAACTATAGTTTTCTTGTTTGTTGCCTATTCAAGTATAATTTACCTAATGGAATTGATCCAAAATGTTGAATATATTCATGCCCGTGAAACAAAATTTTATGCACAGTTGGAGAAAATGTGAATGAGGGGTATGTTTTCGAAAACTTTTGTGCTGTTGCAATGCCGTACATTTCATATTTCTTGAAATTAACTACTGTGTTGCAAGATATTGCCGCTAAAAGATTTGAAAATCGCTCGATAATTTCAACATCAATTCCTGTTATTTCTGATGTTAATTTACAATCTTGAAAGAATCTTCTGGCGGTATTCCCATCATGGGAAATTCCAAAACCTGGCTTGGGTTTGTCTATAATTAGGCCAGTTTTTTCCTTGAACAGTTTTTGAATTTCCTTATTCCGCACATCTGTTTGCTTGTTTTCGTCCAATCTAAGAAGAAATTAGTCATAGAAAATAAAGAAGTATTAGAAGTAAATCTCTTACTTATAGGCACATCGTAGTAAAAACTGCATCATATTAATTTTCGCATGTAATGGCGATATACCAAAGCCAAAAACAGTTTTGTTAATTGCTCCTTTGTCTGGAAATTTATTTAAGACTTTAGGTCCAGCTAAACATACTGGACATCTCTAAAATCATTTAATTTTAGTTATCTTATTGACAAAAGAATTCTTTCGTTTCTGTCCCACGTTTAATATAATCATGAACACACTTACCGAAGTTGCGGGATTTTTAATAATAGCGTTGATAACTTTTCCATTTATCATGGTGAACAGAAAACTATGTGTCATTTCCACCTCGTATGATTCCGACATCTTAATCATTGATGGCCTTAAATTTTCTATTACTGTCATCATTCTTGTGTACTCTGCCGTTATGGAATTTGGATCTTCTTTACAGAATGCCATTCGTATTGGCCTACATAGACTAAATTAAAAAAAAAACAGGAGATTAGAGCCTGCGTTACAATATTTTATATGAAAAAATACCTTGACGAATTAGGAGAGTCATTATTCCAAACAATGACCTTATCACGTTCTATAAATAAGGGTAATATGTGCGTACACATTACGGTGGCATCCGAATTTTCTGGATTAATAAACCTTTGTTTAAATTCAGGATGACCACTGCTGCCATCCATACCCCATTTAAATGTTATTTTCAACCTGTTTGGGCAATTTTCTATTGGAATATTTTTCAAAATTCTTTCGGCTGTTCTGTCCACCATATGTTGAAGCGATACCTTTGCCTCTATTTCCGAAAAGTTATCGGGATTTAAAGTGGGATAGCTTTCTTTTTTAGCTTTCAATATTTCCTGGTATGTTGGATATATATCAACTTCTATAAAATAAATACAATCAAGTAAATTAGGTCTACATACTTAATAAAATGAATATTACTTTTCCACAATGCTGCTGAACGCATATTTTGATACTGAGCCTTTGTTTGTTTGCCATTTATAATAAATAAGGCTATTGCTTCTTCCGGAGAAAATGGTTCGGGAGCACTGCGCTCCACAGCGGACTAAATAAATAAATAAATAAATAAATAAATACGTCTTCTGGGACTAAGCTAGCCAATTTTACAGCTTTTGCTGCATCGATTTTATGCTCTTGTCTAAGGGCAGATGTGGCGGCATACGCTAATTCTTCAGACGTGTAACTATCTCTTATTTCTAAAAATAAATTTTATAGCCACATTATATCAAACACGTGCTGATCTATTACCTTTGGTTACTCTATTTTTTTGAGAGGTTGACAAATCTGCAAAACATTTTCGTTTCGAAGGTCCAGGTTCTGACACATTCTCATCACATAATTTGTTAAATGGTTTGTCATCTAACCAAAGTTGATTTTTGGCAACAAATTTTTCCCAAGAATATCCAGAATTTCTCCATTTTTCTGCCCATTTCTTTAAAAAAGATTTTATTTGGGTTTCGTTTGGAAAAAGTCCGCGCCCGTTCATGTATGTTAGTATTTCGTTAAATACCTCTGTTTCAGTTCTATTACTAAAACCTCCCTTAAGAAATTTATTGCATAGATCTATACGCGTAATTTCAGCTGTAATAAAAAAAATACATTAGCAAAAATAATAGCACTATACTATACAGGATATGATATGAAATAAACTATTACCAAAAATTTAATGAACTGTTAGCTATACTTACTATAACTTGATCAGTGATAGTGGCAATGTGTGAAGCGGAATATCAATATCATCTCACTTGTTGATTATATTAAAGGAGAAAAGATTTCTAATGATATCGGGGAATGACAAATTTGTAGCAAATTTTTTTCCAACTTTTGAGGGTTGTAGTTACCTAGGGGTGTCGATGTGCATGTGGTTCTTGTATATAAATCATCTACCTTAATTTTCGGAAAACAATCACTTCCCAAAGTTTATCGCATTTGCAGCGAAACACTATAAAATAAATCAAAAGTTGGATCCAGATGGTTTTAAATTATTCACCACTGATAAGATAATACTCAAAATTATATTTACAATCAATAACTGCAGCGGGCTGAAGCTGGCGTAAACATTTATTATGACTTATTTCCTAATAGTTGCGTATTTTACGGATATGTAGTGTTAAAATGTAACATATTTTCGACAGGCGGATCATGGTGGGTCTAAATCATATACCTCCAGGTACGTAATACTTTAAACTATATTTACGATGAAAATTCAAAGCGGGCATAGGTGGGCGTCGAGACTTATTACAGTTTATAACTTAAAAATTGTCATAATTCATGATACACTTTTTCATAATGTTAGCTGATAATCAAGGCATCAATTGAAAAACTTATATACATATGATAATACTTACCTAAATGCTTGGATTCCATATTTTCTTCAGAAATAACTATCACTCGAAACGTCACAAAATTATCTTAATGTGCGCTAATGAAGCGATAAGGCAAAGTGACCTAAGAACCTGCCCGACCTCCTTATAAGCAAATCCATCTTACTCAGGTAGATTTGCATATAATTGACTTTGGGTATCGGTTTTTCTTGGAAAAAAGTGTTATTTATAAAAGGGCTTTCCCAAAATTACCTAGGGGTAAATTTGTTTTTTACCTCTATGCGTCACTTTTTCATGTTTTGAACCACTGTGCGCCCCCGCAAACCAAATATCAAACGCAAGCAAGAATTTTGAACTTTTTGAATCTTTCTCGTATTATTATACGAGATACACGGATCAAACAATGTATCACAATAGTTAAAATGCGACAACACCAAGGCCTCGCACAAGAGTACCCGTGTTTTGCGATTAAGGAAAGACCGACCACCATAAATTAGCTTAAGAGCAGCGTATGCGGATGCAGTGCTCTTGTTTATGTGGCTATCAAAATTCAAATTATCATCCAATAAGACACCCAAGTTTCTCACACAATCCCTCAGCGGCAATACTTGATTGTCGACAACTATCCTGACCCTATCCCGAACAGAATTATCACTTATCAACTTCCTTGGGCCGAACAAAATCAGCTCAGTTTTAGTAGGATTCAGACAATGGCAGTGACGCCTAGAAATCTGCTTCAAGGTCTCTATATCCGAAGTCATACCAAGACAAGCATCATCGACATCCGATGGCAGAAAAGATATATATAATTGGGTGTCATCTGCATAGAAATGATGATAACAATTATTTATGTATTTGTTAAAATGCGATGTGTAAAGTGAGTATAGCAGTGGACCCAAAATTGAACCCTGAGGAACACCGGATGCCGTCGGAAGAAACGATGAAACGTGACCGTTCACCTTTACGCACTGCACTCTGCCCATCAAGTAATTGTACAAGAACCCCGATGCAAGATCATCAAACCCAATATAGCGAAGCACGGCATATACCAAGTCATGATTTATAGTATCGAAAGCCTTTGAGTAATCTAAGAGACACATCAAAGTCAATCTCCCTTGGTCCGTACTTCTAATGATATCATCCACAATATTCGATAGAGCTGTATTACAACCATAATGTTTTCTAAAGCCTGACTGTGTAGGGGGTAAAAGGTTATATTCCGTAACATAATCCTTTAGTTGTGATTCGATTATTCTTTTCGTAATTTTTGCTAATATCGGTAAAATACTAATTGGACGAAAGTCTTTCAGGTGATTGACATTCGCTTTCTTTGGTAGGGGTAGAACCATGGATCTTTTCCAACAAGTGGGGAAATGACCTGCAGAGAAACACCGATTTATCAAGTATGTGACAAAAGACAGAATGTGAGGACAACATAGTTGAATAAATTTAATGTTTAAACCATCGAAACCCGCCGAGTTATTTTTAATACTGTATATAACGCGCATCACTTGGTCCTCATCAACCCGCTTAAACGAGAATTTATTTACGATTATCCTATGAGTCATATAAAAATCATACATTTCATTGTCGCGTGGCAAATTGGGTAACGAGTCTATAAAGAATCTATTTATGATATCGGGGTCAGCAAGATTGTCCGGAACGCAAAACGATCGCTTCGGAGCCAACCCGATTCCCCTTAACAACCTCCAAACCTCTCTACTATTTACCCCACAACGACCAATTTTGTATTCAAAAAACGCACGTTTCTCTCTCCGTATCGATTCATTGGTAAGATTTCGCAGCGACTTATAATAATCCCAAGAGGAATGCGACCCATTCTTTTTAAATTTCCTATAAGAATTGTCGCGAAGACACTGCATTTGTCTGACTGTACTCGTCAACCAACAGACCAATTTTTGTTGATTTCTTGTTCAATTTTTTGGACAAACTAAACGCGTTAGACAAAAGCGGTTTTTACCATCGTTTTCTGCGTCATTTAATGATTTAATTGCATGACTTTCAGCGAAATCGATTTTTTTAAAAATTTTCATCCTCCGCCCCCCCTTTGGATTTTTTTTCAAATATTAATTCCAATTTTTTGGACAAACTAAACGCGTTAGACAAAAACGGTTTTTAGCATCGTTTTCTGCGTCATTCAATGATATAAAAACGTGACTTTCAGCGAAATCGATTTTTTTGAAAATTTTCATCCTCTGCCCCCTCCTTTGGATTTTTTTCAAAATATTAATTTCCATTTTTTGGACAAACTAAACGCGTTAGACAAAAACGGTTTTTACAATCGTTTTCTGCGTCATTTAATGATATAAAAACGTGACTTTAAGCGAAATCGATTTTTTTGAAAATTTTCATCCTCCGCCCCCCCCCTTTGGATTTTTTTCAAAATATTAATTTCCATTTTTTGGACAAACTAAACGCGTTAGACAAAAACGGTTTTTACCATCGTTTTCTGCGTCATTTAATGATATAAAAACGTGACTTTCAGCGAAATCGATTTTTTTGAAAATTTTCATCCTCCGCCCCCCCCCTTTGGATATTTTTCAAAATATTAATTTCCATTTTTTGGACAAACTAAACGCGTTAGACAAAAACGGTTTTTACCATCGTTTTCTGCGTCATTTAATGATATAAAAACGTGACATTCAGCGAAATCGATTTTTTTGAAAATTTTCATCCTCTGCCCCCTCCTTTGGATTTTTTTCAAAATATTAATTTCCATTTTTTGGACAAACTAAACGCGTTAGACAAAAACGGTTTTTACCATCGTTTTCTGCGTCATTTAATGATATAAAAACGTGACTTTCAGCGAAATCGATTTTTTTGAAAATTTTCATCCTCTGCCCCCTCCTTTGGATTTTTTTCAAAATATTAATTTCCATTTTTTGGACAAACTAAACGCGTTAGACAAAAACGGTTTTTACAATCGTTTTCTGCGTCATTTAATGATATAAAAACGTTACTTTAAGCGAAATCGATTTTTTTGAAAATTTTCATCCTCCGCCCCCCCCCTTTGGATTTTTTTCAAAATATTAATTTCCATTTTTTGGACAAACTAAACGCGTTAGACAAAAACGGTTTTTACCATCGTTTTCTGCGTCATTTAATGATATAAAAACGTGACTTTCAGCGAAATCGATTTTTTTGAAAATTTTCATCCTCCGCCCCCCCCTTTGGATTTTTTTCAAAATATTAATTTCCATTTTTTGGACAAACTAAACGCGTTAGACAAAAACGGTTTTTACCATCGTTTTCTGCGTCATTTAATGATATAAAAACGTGACTTTCAGCGAAATCGATTTTTTTGAAAATTTTCATCCTCTGCCCCCTCCTTTGGATTTTTTTCAAAATATTAATTTCCATTTTTTGGACAAACTAAACGCGTTAGACAAAAACGGTTTTTACAATCGTTTTCTGCGTCATTTAATGATATAAAAACGTTACTTTAAGCGAAATCGATTTTTTTGAAAATTTTCATCCTCCGCCCCCCCCTTTGGATTTTTTTCAAAATATTAATTTCCATTTTTTGGACAAACTAAACGCGTTAGACAAAAACGGTTTTTACCATCGTTTTCTGCGTCATTTAATGATATAAAAACGTGACTTTCAGCGAAATCGATTTTTTTGAAAATTTTCATCCTCCGCCCCCCCCCCTTTGGATTTTTTTCAAAATATTAATTTCCATTTTTTGGACAAACTAAACGCGTTAGACAAAAACGGTTTTTACCATCGTTTTCTGCGTCATTTAATGATATAAAAACGTGACTCAGCGAAATCGATTTTTTTGAAAATTTTCATCCTCCGCCCCCCCCTTTGGATTTTTTTCAAAATATTAATTTCCATTTTTTGGACAAACTAAACGCGTTAGACAAAAACGGTTTTTACCATCGTTTTCTGCGTCATTTAATGATATAAAAACGTGACTTTCAGCGAAATCGATTTTTTTGAAAATTTTCATCCTCCGCCCCCCCTTTGGATTTTTTTCAAAATATTAATTTCCATTTTTTGGACAAACTAAACGCGTTAGACAAAAACGGTTTTTACCATCGTTTTCTGCGTCATTTAATGATATAAAAACGTGACTTTCAGCGAAATCGATTTTTTTGAAAATTTTCATCCTCTGCCCCCCCCCTTTGGATTTTTTTCAAAATATTAATTTCCATTTTTTGGACAAACTAAACGCGTTAGACAAAAACGGTTTTTACCATCGTTTTCTGCGTCATTTAATGATATAAAAACGTGACTCAGCGAAATCGATTTGGATTTTTTTCAAAATATTAATTTCCATTTTTTGGACAAACTAAACGCGTTAGACAAAAACGGTTTTTACCATCGTTTTCTGCGACGTTTTCTGATATAAAAACGTGACTTTCAGCGAAATCGATTTTTTTGAAAATTTTCATCCTCCGCCCCCCCCTTTGGATTTTTTTCAAAATATTAATTTCCATTTTTTGGACAAACTAAACGCGTTAGACAAAAACGGTTTTTACCATCGTTTTCTGCGTCATTTAATGATATAAAAACGTGACTCAGCGAAATCGATTTGGATTTTTTTCAAAATATTAATTTCCATTTTTTGGACAAACTAAACGCGTTAGACAAAAACGGTTTTTACCATCGTTTTCAGCGTCATTTAATGATATAAAAACGTGACTTTCAGCGAAATCGTTTTTTTTGAAAATTTTCATCCTCCGCCCCCCCCCTTTGGATTTTTTTCAAAATAATAATTTCCATTTTTTGGACAAACTAAACGCGTTAGAAAAAACGGTTTTTACCATCGTTTTCTGCATCATTTAATGATATAAAAACGTGACTTTCAGCGAAATCGATTTTTTTGAAAATTTTCATCCTCCGCCCCCCCCCCTTTGGATTTTTTTCAAAATATTAATTTCCATTTTTTGGACAAACTAAACGCGTTAGACAAAAACGGTTTTTACCACCGTTTTCTGCGTCATTTAATGATATAAAAACGTGACTTTAAGCGAAATCGATTTTTTTGAAAATTTTCATCCTCCGCCCCCCCTTTGGATATTTTTCAAAATATTAATTTCCATTTTTTGGACAAACTAAACGCGTTAGACAAAAACGGTTTTTACCATCGTTTTCTGCGTCATTTAATGATATAAAAACGTGACTTTCAGCGAATTTCGAGTTGAATCGATTTTTTTAAAAATTTTCATCCTCCCCCCTTTGGATTTTTTTCAAATATTAATTTCAATTTTTTGGACAAACTAAACGCGTTAGCCAAAAACGGTTTTTACCATCGTTTTCTGCGTCATTTAATGATATAAAAACGTGACTCAGCGAAATCGATTTTTTTGAAAATTTTCATCCTCCGCCCCCCCCTTTGGATTTTTTTCAAAATATTTATTTCCAATTTTTGGACAAACTAAACGATTTAGACAAAAACGGTTTTTACCATCGTTTTCAGCGTCATTTAATGATATAAAAACGTGACTTTCAGAGAAATCGATTTTTTTGAAAATTTTCATCCTCCGCCCCCCCCTTTGGATTTTTTTCAAAATATTTATTTCCAATTTTTGGACAAACTAAACGCGTTAGACAAAAACGGTTTTTACCATCGTATTCTGCGTCATTAAATGATATAAAAACGTGACTTTAAGCGAAATCGATTTTTTTGAAAATTTTCATCCTCCGCCCCCCCTTTGGATTTTTTTCAAAATATTTATTTCCAATTTTTGGACAAACTAAACGATTTAGACAAAAACGGTTTTTACCATCGTTTTCAGCGTCATTTAATGATATAAAAACGTGACTTTCAGCGAAATCGTTTTTTTTGAAAATTTTCATCCTCCGCCCCCCCCCCTTTGGATTTTTTTCAAAATAATAATTTCCATTTTTTGGACAAACTAAACGCGTTAGAAAAAACGGTTTTTACCATTGTTTTCTGCATCATTTAATGATATAAAAACGTGACTTTCAGCGAAATCGATTTTTTTGAAAATTTTCATCCTCCGCCCCCCCCCTTTGGATTTTTTTCAAAATATTAATTTCCATTTTTTGGACAAACTAAACGCGTTAGACAAAAGCGGTTTTTACTATCGTTTTCTGCGTCATTTGATGATATAAAAACGTGACTTTCAGCGAAATCGATTCTTAGTACGCTAGTTCGGATCTCTGTAGACGGTAGATCGCCGATTCGTACGGCTCGTATCCCGTAAGGATGTGCGGGAATAAAAGGTTTCCGTGTGTTACGTATATTTTTCAACGGACCCAAACCGGAATTTGATACCCATCCCCGCTCCGCTATCTACGTTGGAAATTGTATTTCCAGGCAAAACCCTAAAATGAATCAGTATATTACGCGAATCCGTGTATAACGTGTCTTCTTCGACGGACCCACACCGGAATTTGAAACCCACCCCTGCTCCGCTACCTACGCTGGAAGTCGCATTTCCAGGCAAAACCCTAAAATTAATCAGTATATTACGCGAATCCGTGTGTAACGTATCTTCTTCAACGGACCCAAACCGGAATTTGAAACCCACCCGCGCTTCGCTATCTACGTTGGAAATCGAATTTCCAGGCAAAACCCTAAAATGAATCAGTATATTACGTGAATCCGTGTGTAACGTATCTTTTTCAATGAACCCAACACGGAATTTGAAACCCCACCCGGAAACTATCTACCTTGGAAATGGCATTTCCAAGCAAAATCCTAAAATGAATCAGTATATTACGTGAATCCGTGTATAACGTATCTTTTTCAAAGGACCCAACCCGGAATTTGAAACCCTACCCGGAAACTATGTACCTTGGAAACAGCATTTCCAAGCAAAATCCTAAAATGAATCAGTATATTACGTGAATCCGTGTGTAACGTATCTTTTTCAAAGGAGCCAACCCGGAATTTGAAACCCTACCCGGAAGCTATGTACCTTGGAAACAGCATTTCCAAGCAAAAACCTAAAATGAATCACTATATTACGTGAATCCGTTTGAATGATCTCAGGATCTACCGGGCCGATTGAAAAACTGAATACACCAAAAGATACCCTAATAACCGACGAGGTCCATAGGCATATTTTGATTTTCGTCCGAGTTGCCGTCTCGAATCTCTATACTTCCAAAATCGACCGATTTTTAGGGATAATTTTGAAAACGCTGTTGCAGGGCGACGGTGGGATCTAGAGGCACGGGGCCGATCTTAAAATGAGCGGAGCCTTGCGAAGAACCGATCGAATCCATCCGCGCATGCGCAGAACGTTTCTCTGATTTTTAAAAATTTTTTAACCGAAAAAATTAAAAAAATTCCTAAAATTTTTTCGTCGGTTCCCGAAGACGCGGAAGGTCCCCGAGGTCACCACGTACCGGTCCGATCAAAATTTTACCGACCCTATCAAAAGTTATTGGACGTAGAAATGTTTAAAATGCACTTTTTCCGTGGTTTGAATGATCTCAGGATCTACCGGGCTGATCGAAAAACTGAATACACCAAAAGATACCCTAATAACCGACGAGGTCCATAGGCATATTTTGATTTTCGTCCGAGTTGCCGTCTCGAATCTCTATACTTCCAAAATCGACCGATTTTTAGGGATAATTTTGAAAACGCTGTTGCAGGGCGACGGTGGGATCTAGAGGCACGGGGCCGATCTTAAAATGAGCGGAGCCTTGCGAAGAACCGATCGAATCCATCCGCGCATGCGCAGAACGTTTCTCTGATTTTTAAAAATTATTTAACCGAAAAAATTAAAAAATTTCCTAAATTTTTTTCGTTGGTTCCGGAAGACGCGGAAGGTCCCCGAGGTCACCACGTACCGGTCCGATCAAAATTTGAACGGTCCTATCAAAAGTTATTCGACATCGAAATTTTGAGGTGCACTTTTTCCGTGGTTTGAATGATCTCAGGATCTACCGGGCCGATTGAAAAACTGAATACACCAAAAGATACCCCAATAACCCACGAGGTCCATAGGCATATTTTGGTTTTCGTCCGATTTTCCGTTTGGAATCTCTACACTTCCAAAGTTGAGGTTTGTAAAAAAATCACTTTTTCGACATGAAAAAACGACAGAGGCTCGCGACCGTTGGGTCTAGCTACCCGCGAAAGGTCTTAAAAGACGCGGCCCGAGGCCGGACATACTACGAAACCATCCGTTTCGCCATAGGTAGCGTGAAAAAAGTTTGGCGCTACCGCAAACCTTTTTTGAAAATACTCCGATACTACCGTATCGATTCAAAAACGCGATGTATCGTGAAGTAGTCTTCCATATGCACTAACTGGACCCCAACGGGCGTATTTGCGACGTATTTCCTTCACCGTTTTTTTTCAACACGAAGTACACCATGTTTTAGCGAAAACACGCGCATGCGTATAAATCGTACGCGCATGCGCGCGAGTCGAACTCACGGTCGGTCACTGAATGTAACGCAAAAAACCGCATGCCGATCGGACGCCTCTGAGCCGAGTTTTGCTATACCCAAAAGTGAGCTCACGTCGGCCATTGGTGGGTTTTTGTCTAACGCGTTTAGTTTGTCCACAAAATTGAAATTAATATTTTGAAAAAAATCCAAAGGGGGGGGGCGGAGGATGAAAATTTTCAAAAAAATCGATTCAACTCGAAATTCGCTTAAAGTCACGTTTTTATATCATTAAATGACTCAGAAAACGATTTTAAAAACCGTTTTTGTCTAACGCGATTAGTTTGTCCAAAAAATGGAAATTAATATTTTGAAAAAAATCCAAAGGGGGGGGATGAGGATGAAAATTTTCAAAAAAATCGATTTCGCTGAAAGTCACGTTTTTATATCATTAAATGACGCAGAAAACGATGGTAAAAACCGTTTTTGTCTAAATCGTTTAGTTTGTCCAAAAATTGGAAATTAATATTTTGAAAAAAATCCAAAGGGGGTGGGCGGAGGATGAAAATTTTCAAAAAAATCGATTTCGCTGAAAGTCACGTTTTTATATCATTAAATGACGCAGAAAACGATGGTAAAAACCGTTTTTGTCTAACGCGTTTAGTTTGTCCAAAAAATGGAAATTAATATTTTGAAAAAAATCCAAAGGGGGGGGCGGAGGATGAAAATTTTCAAAAAAATCGATTTCGCTTAAAGTCACGTTTTTATATCATTAAATGACGCAGAAAACTATGGTAAAAACCGTTTTTGTCTAACGCGTTTAGTTTGTCCAAAAAATGGAAATTAATATTTTGAAAAAAATCCAAAGGGGGGGGCCGGAGGATGAAAATTTCCAAAAAAGTCGATTTCGCTTAAAGTCACGTTTTTATATCATTAAATGACGCAGAAAACGATGGTAAAAACCGTTTTTGTCTAACGCGTTTAGTTTGTCCAAAAAATGGAAATTAATATTTTGAAAAAAATCCAAAGGGGGGGGCGGAGGATGAAAATTTTCAAAAAAATCGATTTCGCTGAAAGTCACGTTTTTATATCATTAAATGACGCAGAAAACGATGGTAAAAACCGTTTTTGTCTAACGCGTTTAGTTTGTCCAAAAAATGGAAATTAATATTTTGAAAAAAATTCAAAGGGGGGGGCGGAGGATGAAAATTTTCAAAAAAATCGATTTCGCTGAAAGTCACGTTTTTATATCATTAAATGACGCAGAAAACGATGGTAAAAACCGTTTTTGTCTAAATCGTTTAGTTTGTCCAAAAATTGGAAATTAATATTTTGAAAAAAATCCAAAGGGGGGGGCGGAGGATGAAAATTTTCAAAAAAATCGATTTCGCTGAAAGTCACGTTTTTATATCATTAAATGACGCAGAAAACGATGGTAAAAACCGTTTTTATCTAACGCTTTTAGTTTGTCCAAAAAATGGAAATTAATATTTTGAAAAAAATCCAAAGGGGGGGGCGGAGGATGAAAATTTTCAAAAAATCGATTTCGCTGAAAGTCACGTTTTTATATCATTAAATGACGCAGAAAACGATGGTAAAAACCGTTTTTGTCTAACGCGTTTAGTTTGTCCAAAAAATGGAAATTAATATTTTGAAAAAAATCCAAAGGGGGGGGGCGGAGGAGGAAAATTTTCAAAAAAATCGATTTCGCTGAAAGTCACGTTTTTATATCATTAAATGACGCAGAAAACTATGGTAAAAACCGTTTTTGTCTAACGCGTTTAGTTTGTCCAAAAAATGGAAATTAATATTTTGAAAAAAATCCAAAGGGGGGGGCGGAGGATGAAAATTTCCAAAAAAGTCGATTTCGCTTAAAGTCACGTTTTTATATCATTAAATGACGCAGAAAACGATGGTAAAAACCGTTTTTGTCTAACGCGTTTAGTTTGTCCAAAAAATGGAAATTAATATTTTGAAAAAAATCCAAAGGGGGGGGGCGGAGGAGGAAAATTTTCAAAAAAATCGATTTCGCTGAAAGTCACGTTTTTATATCATTAAATGACGCAGAAAACGATGGTAAAAACCGTTTTTGTCTAACGCGTTTAGTTTGTCCACAAAATTGAAATTAATATTTTGAAAGAAATCCAAAGGGGGGGGCGGAGGATGAAAATTTTCAAAAAAATCGATTTCGCTGAAAGTCACGTTTTTATATCATTAAATGACGCAGAAAACGATGGTAAAAACCGTTTTTGTCTAACGCGTTTAGTTTGTCCAAAAAATGGAAATTAATATTTTGAAAAAAATCCAAAGGGGGGGGCGGAGGATGAAAATTTTCAAAAAAATCGATTTCGCTGAAAGTCACGTTTTTATATCATTAAATGACGCTGAAAACGATGGTAAAAACCGTTTTTGTCTAACGCGTTTAGTTTGTCCACAAAATTGAAATTAATATTTTGAAAAAAATCCAAAGGGGGTGGGCGGAGGATGAAAATTTTCAAAAAAATCGATTTCGCTGAAAGTCACGTTTTTATATCATTAAATGACGCAGAAAACGATGGTAAAAACCGTTTTTGTCTAACGCGTTTAATTTGTCCAAAAAATGGAAATTAATATTTTGAAAAAATCCAAAGGGGGGGGCGGAGGAAGAAAATTTTTAAAAAAATCGATTTCGCTGAAAGTCACGTTTCTATATCATTAAATGACGCAGAAAACGATGGTAAAAACCGTTTTTGTCTAACGCGTTTAGTTTGTCCAAAAAATGGAAATTAATATTTTGAAAAAAATCCAAAGGGGGGGGGCGGAGGATGAAAATTTTCAAAAAAATCGATTTCGCTTAAAGTCACGTTTTTATATCATTAAATGACGCAGAAAACGATGGTAAAAACCGTTTTTGTCTAACGCGTTTAGTTTGTCCAAAAAATGGAAATTAATATTTTGAAAAAAATTCAAAGGGGGGGGGCGGAGGATGAAAATTTTCAAAAAAATCGATTTCGCTGAAAGTCACGTTTTTATATCATTAAATGACGCAGAAAACGATGGTAAAAACCGTTTTTCTCTAACGCGTTTAGTTTGTCCACAAAATTGAAATTAATATTTTGAAAAAAATCCAAAGGGGGGGGGCGGAGGATGAAAATTTTCAAAAAAATCGATTTCGCTGAAAGTCACGTTTTTATATCATTAAATGACGCAGAAAACGATGGTAAAAACCATTTTTGTCTAACGCGTTTAGTTTGTCCACAAAATTGAAATTAATATTTTGAAAAAAATCCAAAGAGGGGGGCGGAGGATGAAAATTTTCAAAAAAATCGATTTCGCTTAAAGTCACGTTTTTATATCATTAAATGACGCAGAAAACGATGGTAAAAACCGTTTTTGTCTAACGCGTTTAGTTTGTCCAAAAATTGGAAATTAATATTTTGAAAAAAATCCAAAGGGGGGGGGCGGAGGATGAAAATTTTCAAAAAAATCGATTTCGCTGAAAGTCACGTTTTTATATCATTAAATGACGCAGAAAACGATGGTAAAAACCGTTTTTGTCTAACGCGTTTAGTTTGTCCACAAAATTGAAATTAATATTTTGAAAAAAATCCAAAGGGGGGGAGCGGAGGATGAAAATTTTCAAAAAAATCGATTCAACTCGAAATTCGCTTAAAGTCACGTTTTTATATCATTAAATGATTCAGAAAACGATTTTAAAAACCGTTTTTGTCTAACGCGTTTAGTTTGTCCAAAAATTGGAAATTAATATTTTGAAAAAAATCCAAAGGGGGGGGGCGGAGGATGAAAATTTTCAAAAAAATCGATTCAACTCGAAATTCGCTTAAAGTCACGTTTTTATATCATTAAATGATTCAGAAAACGATTTTAAAAACCGTTTTTGTCTAACGCGTTTAGTTTGTCCAAAAATTGGAAATTAATATTTTGAAAAAAATCCAAAGGGGGGGGCGGAGGATGAAAATTTTCAAAAAAATCGATTTCGCTGAAAGTCACGTTTTTATATCATTAAATGACGCAGAAAACGATGGTAAAAACCGTTTTTGTCTAACGCGTTTAGTTTGTCCACAAAATTGAAATTAATATTTTGAAAAAAATCCAAAGGGGGGGGCGGAGGATGAAAATTTTCAAAAAAATCGATTTCGCTGAAAGTCACGTTTTTATATCATTAAATGACGCAGAAAACGATGGTAAAAACCGTTTTTGTCTAACGCGTTTAGTTTGTCCACAAAATTGAAATTAATATTTTGAAAAAAATCCAAAGGGGGGGAGCGGAGGATGAAAATTTTCAAAAAAATCGATTCAACTCGAAATTCGCTTAAAGTCACGTTTTTATATCATTAAATGATTCAGAAAACGATTTTAAAAACCGTTTTTGTCTAACGCGTTTAGTTTGTCCAAAAATTTGAAATTAATATTTTGAAAAAAATCTAAAGGGGGGGGGCGGAGGATGAAAATTATCAAAAAAATCGATTCAACTCGAAATTCGCTTAAAGTCACGTTTTTATATCATTAAATGATTCAGAAAACGATTTTAAAAACCGTTTTTGTCTAACGCGTTTAGTTTGTCCACAAAATTGAAATTAATATTTTGAAAAAAATCCAAAGGGGGGGGCGGAGGATGAAAATTTTCAAAAAAATCGATTTCGCTGAAAGTCACGTTTTTATATCATTAAATGACGCAGAAAACGATGGTAAAAACCGTTTTTGTCTAACGCGTTTAGTTTGTCCACAAAATTGAAATTAATATTTTGAAAAAAATCCAAAGGGGGGGGCGGAGGATGAAAATTTTCAAAAAAATCGATTTCGCTGAAAGTCACGTTTTTATATCATTAAATGACGCAGAAAACGATGGTAAAAACCGTTTTTGTCTAAATCGTTTAGTTTGTCCAAAAATTGGAAATTAATATTTTGAATAAAATCCAAAGGGGGGGGCGGAGGATGAAAATTTTCAAAAAAATCGATTTCGCTGAAAGTCACGTTTTTATATCATTAAATGACGCAGAAAACGATGGTAAAAACCGTTTTTGTCTAACGCGCTTAGTTTGTCCAAAAATTGGAAATTAATATTTTGAAAAAAATCCAAAGGGGGGCGGAGGATGAAAATTTTCAAAAAAATCGATTTCGCTGAAAGTCACGTTTTTATATCATTAAATGACGCAGAAAACGATGGTAAAAACCGTTTTTGTCTAACGCGTTTAGTTTGTCCACAAAATTGAAATTAATATTTTGAAAAAAATCCAAAGGGGGCGGAGGATGAAAATTTTCAAAAAAATCGATTTCGCTGAAAGTCACGTTTTTATATCATTAAATGACGCAGAAAACGATGGTAAAAACCGTTTTTGTCTAACGCGTTTAGTTTGTCCAAAAAATGGAAATTAATATTTTGAAAAAAATCCAAAGGGGGGGGCGGAGGATGAAAATTTTCAAAAAAATCGATTTCGCTTAAAGTCACGTTTTTATATCATTAAATGACGCAGAAAACGATGGTAAAAACCGTTTTTGTCTAACGCGTTTAGTTTGTCCACAAAATTGAAATTAATATTTTGAAAAAAATCCAAAGGGGGGGAGCGGAGGATGAAAATTTTCAAAAAAATCGATTTCGCTTAAAGTCACGTTTTTATATCATTAAATGACGCAGAAAACGATGGTAAAAACCGTTTTTGTCTAACGCGTTTAGTTTGTCCACAAAATTGAAATTAATATTTTGAAAAAAATCCAAAGGGGGGGAGCGGAGGATGAAAATTTTCAAAAAAATCGATTTCGCTTAAAGTCACGTTTTTATATCATTAAATGACGCAGAAAACGATGGTAAAAACCGTTTTTGTCTAACGCGTTTAGTTTGTCCAAAAAATGGAAATTAATATTTTGAAAAAAATCCAAAGGGGGGGGCGGAGGATGAAAATTTTCAAAAAAATCGATTTCGCTGAAAGTCACGTTTTTATATCATTAAATGACGCAGAAAACGATGGTAAAAACCGTTTTTGTCTAAATCGTTTAGTTTGTCCAAAAATTGGAAATCAATATTTTGAAAAAAATCCAAAGGGGGGGGCGGAGGATGAAAATTTTCAAAAAAATCGATTTCGCTGAAAGTCACGTTTTTATATCATTAAATGACGCAGAAAACGATGGTAAAAACCGTTTTTGTCTAACGCGTTTAGTTTGTCCAAAAAATGGAAATTAATATTTTGAAAAAAATCCAAAGGGGGGGGCGGAGGATGAAAATTTTCAAAAAAATCGATTTCGCTTAAAGTCACGTTTTTATATCATTAAATGACGCAGAAAACGATGGTAAAAACCGTTTTTGTCTAACGCGTTTAGTTTGTCCACAAAATTGAAATTAATATTTTGAAAAAAATCCAAAGGGGGGGAGCGGAGGATGAAAATTTTCAAAAAAATCGATTTCGCTTAAAGTCACGTTTTTATATCATTAAATGACGCAGAAAACGATGGTAAAAACCGTTTTTGTCTAACGCGTTTAGTTTGTCCACAAAATTGAAATTAATATTTTGAAAAAAATCCAAAGGGGGGGAGCGGAGGATGAAAATTTTCAAAAAAATCGATTTCGCTTAAAGTCACGTTTTTATATCATTAAATGACGCAGAAAACGATGGTAAAAACCGTTTTTGTCTAACGCGTTTAGTTTGTCCAAAAAATGGAAATTAATATTTTGAAAAAAATCCAAAGGGGGGGGCGGAGGATGAAAATTTTCAAAAAAATCGATTTCGCTGAAAGTCACGTTTTTATATCATTAAATGACGCAGAAAACGATGGTAAAAACCGTTTTTGTCTAACGCGTTTAGTTTGTCCACAAAATTGAAATTAATATTTTGAAAAAAATCCAAAGGGGGGGGCGGAGGATGAAAATTTTCAAAAAAATCGATTTCGCTGAAAGTCACGTTTTTATATCATTAAATGACGCAGAAAACGATGGTAAAAACCGTTTTTGTCTAACGCGTTTAGTTTGTCCAAAAATAGGAAATTAATATTTTGAAAAAAATCCAAAGGGGGGGGCGGAGGATGAAAATTTTCAAAAAAATCGATTCAACTCGAAATTCGCTTAAAGTCACGTTTTTATATCATTAAATGACTCAGAAAACGATTTTAAAAACCGTTTTTGTCTAACGCGTTTAGTTTGTCCAAAAAATGGAAATTAATATTTTGAAAAAAATCCAAAGGGGGGGGCGGAGGATGAAAATTTTCAAAAAAATCGATTTCGCTTAAAGTCACGTTTTTATATCATTAAATGACGCAGAAAACGATGGTAAAAACCGTTTTTGTCTAACGCGTTTAGTTTGTCCAAAAAATGGAAATTAATATTTTGAAAAAAATCCAAAGGGGGGGGCGGAGGATGAAAATTTTCAAAAAAATCGATTTCGCTGAAAGTCACGTTTTTATATCATTAAATGACGCAGAAAACGATGGTAAAAACCGTTTTTGTCTAAATCGTTTAGTTTGTCCAAAAATTGGAAATTAATATTTTGAAAAAAATCCAAAGGGGGGGGCGGAGGATGAAAATTTTCAAAAAAATCGATTTCGCTTAAAGTCACGTTTTTATATCATTAAATGACGCAGAAAACGATGGTAAAAACCGTTTTTGTCTAACGCGTTTAGTTTGTCCACAAAATTGAAATTAATATTTTGAAAAAAATCCAAAGGGGGGGGCGGAGGATGAAAATTTTCAAAAAAATCGATTTCGCTTAAAGTCACGTTTTTATATCATTAAATGACGCAGAAAACGATGGTAAAAACCGTTTTTGTCTAAATCGTTTAGTTTGTCCAAAAATTGGAAATTAATATTTTGAAAAAAATCCAAAGGGGGGGGCGGAGGATGAAAATTTTCAAAAAAATCGATTTCGCTTAAAGTCACGTTTTTATATCATTAAATGACGCAGAAAACGATGGTAAAAACCGTTTTTGTCTAACGCGTTTAGTTTGTCCACAAAATTGAAATTAATATTTTGAAAAAAATCCAAAGGGGGGGGGCGGAGGATGAAAATTTTCAAAAAAATCGATTTCGCTTAAAGTCACGTTTTTATATCATTAAATGACGCAGAAAACGATGGTAAAAACCGTTTTTGTCTAACGCGTTTAGTTTGTCCACAAAATTGAAATTAATATTTTGAAAAAAATCCAAAGGGGGGGCGGTGGATGAAAATTTTCAAAAAAATCGATTTCGCTTAAAGTCACGTTTTTATATCATTAAATGACGCAGAAAACGATGGTAAAAACCGTTTTTGTCTAACGCGTTTAGTTTGTCCACAAAATTGAAATTAATATTTTGAAAAAAATCCAAAGGGGGGGGCGGAGGATGAAAATTTTCAAAAAAATCGATTTCGCTTAAAGTCACGTTTTTATATCATTAAATGACGCAGAAAACGATGGTAAAAACCGTTTTTGTCTAACGCGTTTAGTTTGTCCACAAAATTGAAATTAATATTTTGAAAAAAATCCAAAGGGGGGGGGCGGAGGATGAAAATTTTCAAAAAAATCGATTTCGCTTAAAGTCACGTTTTTATATCATTAAATGACGCAGAAAACGATGGTAAAAACCGTTTTTGTCTAAATCGTTTAGTTTGTCCAAAAATTGGAAATTAATATTTTGAAAAAAATCCAAAGGGGGGGGCGGAGGATGAAAATGTTCAAAAAAATCGATTTCGCTGAAAGTCACGTTTTTATATCATTAAATGACGCAGAAAACGATGGTAAAAACCGTTTTTGTCTAACGCGTTTAGTTTGTCCAAAAAATGGAAATTAATATTTTGAAAAAATCCAAAGGGGGGGGCGGAGGATGAAAATTTTCAAAAAAATCGATTTCGCTGAAAGTCACGTTTTTATATCATTAAATGACGTAGAAAACGATGGTAAAAACCGTTTTTGTCTAAATCGTTTAGTTTGTCCAAAAATTGGAAATTAATATTTTGAAAAAAATCCAAAGGGGGGGGCGGAGGATGAAAATTTTCAAAAAAATCGATTTCGCTGAAAGTCACGTTTTTATATCATTAAATGACGCAGAAAACGATGGTAAAAACCGTTTTTGTCTAACGCGTTTAGTTTGTCCACAAAATTGAAATTAATATTTTGAAAAAAATCCAAAGGGGGGGAGCGGAGGATGAAAATTTTCAAAAAAATCGATTTCGCTTAAAGTCACGTTTTTATATCATTAAATGACGCAGAAAACGATCTTAAAAACCGTTTTTGTCTAACGCGTTTAGTTTGTCCACAAAATTGAAATTAATATTTTGAAAAAAATCCAAAGGGGGGGAGCGGAGGATGAAAATTTTCAAAAAAATCGATTTCGCTTAAAGTCACGTTTTTATATCATTAAATGACGCAGAAAACGATGGTAAAAACCGTTTTTGTCTAAATCGTTTAGTTTGTCCAAAAATTGGAAATTAATATTTTGAAAAAAATGCAAAGGGGGGGGCGGAGGATGAAAATTTTCAAAAAAATCGATTTCGCTGAAAGTCACGTTTTTATATCATTAAATGACGCAGAAAACGATGGTAAAAACCGTTTTTGTCTAACGCGTTTAGTTTGTCCAAAAAATTGAAATTAATATTTGAAAAAAATCCAAAGGGGGGAGGATGAAAATTTTCAAAAAAATCGATTCAACTCTAAATTCGCTGAAAGTCACGTTTTTATATCATTAAATGACGCAGAAAACGATGGTAAAAACCGTTTTTGTCTAACGCGTTTAGTTTGTCCAAAAAATTGAAATTAATATTTGAAAAAATCCAAAGGGGGGAGGATGAAAATTTTCAAAAAAATCTATTCAACTCTAAATTCGCTGAGTCACGTTTTTAGATCATTAAATGACGCAGAAAACGATGGTAAAAACCGTTTTTGTCTAACGCGTTTAGTTTGTCCAAAAAATTGAAATTAATATTTGAAAAAAATCCAAAGGGGGGAGGATGAAAATTTTCAAAAAAATCGATTCAACTCGAAATTCGCTGAAAGTCACGTTTTTATATCATTAAATGACGCAGAAAACGATGGTAAAAACCGTTTTTGTCTAACGCGTTTAGTTTGTCCAAAAAATTGAAATTAATATTTGAAAAAAACCCAAAGGGGGGAGGATGAAAATTTTCAAAAAAATCGATTCAACTCGAAATTCGCTGAAAGTCACGTTTTTATATCATTAAATGACGCAGAAAACGATGGTAAAAACAGTTTTTGTCTAACGCGTTTAGTTTGTCCAAAAAATTGAAATTAATATTTGAAAAAAATCCAAAGGGGGAGGATGAAAATTTTCAAAAAAATCGATTCAACTCGAAATTCGCTGAAAGTCACGTTTTTATATCATTAAATGACGCAGAAAACGATGGTAAAAACCGTTTTTGTCTAACGCGTTTAGTTTGTCCAAAAAATTGAAATTAATATTTGAAAAAAATCTAAAGGGGGGAGGATGAAAATTTTCAAAAAAATCGATTCAACTCGAAATTCGCTGAAAGTCACGTTTTTATATCATTAAATGACGCAGAAAACGATGGTAAAAACCGTTTTTGTCTAACGCGTTTAGTTTGTCAAAAAAATTGAAATTAATATTTGAAAAAAATCCAAAGGGGGGAGGATGAAAATTTTCAAAAAAATCGATTCAACTCGAAATTCGCTGAAAGTCACGTTTTTATATCATTAAATGACGCAGAAAGCGATGGTAAAAACAGTTTTTGTCTAACGCGTTTAGTTTGTCCAAAAAATTGAAATTAATATTTGAAAAAAATCCAAAGGGGGAGGATGAAAATTTTCAAAAAAATCGATTCAACTCGAAATTCGCTGAAAGTCACGTTTTTATATCATTAAATGACGCAGAAAACGATGGTAAAAACCGTTTTTGTCTAACGCGTTTAATTTGTCAAAAAGATTGAAATTAATATTTGAAAAAAATCCAAAGGGGGGAGGATGAAAATTTTCAAAAAAATCGATTCAACTCGAAATTCGCTGAAAGTCACGTTTTTATATCATTAAATGACGCAGAAAACGATGGTAAAAACCGTTTTTGTCTAACGCGTTTAATTTGTCAAAAAAATTGAAATTAATATTTGAAAAAAATCCAAAGGGGGGAGGATGAAAATTTTCAAAAAAATCGATTCAACTCGAAATTCGCTGAAAGTCACGTTTTTATATCATTAAATGACGCAGAAAACGATGGTAAAAACCGTTTTTGTCTAACGCGTTTAGTTTGTCAAAAAAATTGAAATTAATATTTGAAAAAAATCCAAAGGGGGGAGGATGAAAATTTTCAAAAAAATCGATTCAACTCGAAATTCGCTGAAAGTCACGTTTTTATATCATTAAATGACGCAGAAAACGATGGTAAAAACCGTTTTTGTCTAACGCGTTTAGTTTGTCCAAAAAATTGAAATTAATATTTGAAAAAAATCCAAAGGGGGAGGATGAAAATTTTCAAAAAAATCGATTCAACTCGAAATTCGCTGAAAGTCACGTTTTTATATCATTAAATGACGCAGAAAACGATGGTAAAAACCGTTTTTGTCTAAATCGTTTAGTTTGTCCAAAAATTGGAAATTAATATTTTGAAAAAAATCCAAAGGGGGGGGCGGAGGATGAAAATGTTCAAAAAAATCGATTTCGCTGAAAGTCACGTTTTTATATCATTAAATGACGCAGAAAACGATGGTAAAAACCGTTTTTGTCTAACGCGTTTAGTTTGTCCAAAAAATGGAAATTAATATTTTGAAAAAATCCAAAGGGGGGGGCGGAGGATGAAAATTTTCAAAAAAATCGATTTCGCTGAAAGTCACGTTTTTATATCATTAAATGACGTAGAAAACGATGGTAAAAACCGTTTTTGTCTAAATCGTTTAGTTTGTCCAAAAATTGGAAATTAATATTTTGAAAAAAATCCAAAGGGGGGGGCGGAGGATGAAAATTTTCAAAAAAATCGATTTCGCTGAAAGTCACGTTTTTATATCATTAAATGACGCAGAAAACGATGGTAAAAACCGTTTTTGTCTAACGCGTTTAGTTTGTCCACAAAATTGAAATTAATATTTTGAAAAAAATCCAAAGGGGGGGAGCGGAGGATGAAAATTTTCAAAAAAATCGATTTCGCTTAAAGTCACGTTTTTATATCATTAAATGACGCAGAAAACGATGGTAAAAACCGTTTTTGTATAAATCGTTTAGTTTGTCCAAAAATTGGAAATTAATATTTTGGAAAAAATCCAAAGGGGGGCGGAGGATGAAAATTTTCAAAAAAATCGATTTCGCTGAAAGTCACGTTTTTATATCATTAAATGACGCAGAAAACGATGGTAAAAACCGTTTTTGTATAAATCGTTTAGTTTGTCCAAAAATTGGAAATTAATATTTTGGAAAAAATCCAAAGGGGGGGGCGGAGGATGAAAATTTTCAAAAAAATCGATTTCGCTGAAAGTCACGTTTTTATATCATTAAATGACGCAGAAAACGATGGTAAAAACCGTTTTTGTCTAACGCGTTTAGTTTGTCCAAAAATAGGAAATTAATATTTTGAAAAAAATCCAAAGGGGGGGGCAGAGGATGAAAATTTTCAAAAAAATCGATTCAACTCGAAATTCGCTTAAAGTCACGTTTTTATATCATTAAATGACTCAGAAAACGATTTTAAAAACCGTTTTTGTCTAACGCGTTTAGTTTGTCCAAAAAATGGAAATTAATATTTTGAAAAAAATCCAAAGGGGGGGGCGGAGGATGAAAATTTTCAAAAAAATCGATTTCGCTGAAAGTCACGTTTTTATATCATTAAATGACGCAGAAAACGATGGTAAAAACCGTTTTTGTCTAACGCGTTTAGTTTGTCCAAAAAATGGAAATTAATATTTTGAAAAAAATCCAAAGGGGGGGGCGGAGGATGAAAATTTTCAAAGAAATCGATTTCGCTGAAAGTCACGTTTTTATATCATTAAATGACGCAGAAAACGATGGTAAAAACCGTTTTTGTCTAACGCGTTTAGTTTGTCCACAAAATTGAAATTAATATTTTGAAAAAAATCCAAAGGGGGGGGCGGAGGATGAAAATTTTCAAAAAAATCGATTTCGCTGAAAGTCACGTTTTTATATCATTAAATGACGCAGAAAACGATGGTAAAAACCGTTTTTGTCTAACGCGTTTAGTTTGTCCAAAAAATGGAAATTAATATTTTGAAAAAATCCAAAGGGGGGGGCGGAGGATGAAAATTTTCAAAAAAATCGATTTCGCTGAAAGTCACGTTTTTATATCATTAAATGACGCAGAAAACGATGGTAAAAACCGTTTTTGTCTAACGCGTTTAGGTTGTCCACAAAATTGAAATTAATATTTTGAAAAAAATCCAAAGGGGGGCGGAGGATGAAAATTTTCAAAAAAATCGATTTCGCTGAAAGTCACGTTTTTATATCATTAAATGACGCAGAAAACGATGGTAAATACCGTTTTTGTATAAATCGTTTAGTTTGTCCAAAAATTGGAAATTAATATTTTGAACAAAATCCAAAGGGGGGGGCGGAGGATGAAAATTTTCAAAAAAATCGATTTCGCTGAAAGTCACGTTTTTATATCATTAAATGACTCAGAAAACGATTTTAAAACCGTTTTTGTCTAACGCGTTTAGTTTGTCCAAAAAATGGAAATTAATATTTTGAAAAAAATCCAAAGGGGGGGGCGGAGGATGAAAATTTTCAAAGAAATCGATTTCGCTGAAAGTCACGTTTTTATATCATTAAATGACGCAGAAAACGATGGTAAAAACCGTTTTTGTCTAACGCGTTTAGTTTGTCCAAAAAATGGAAATTAATATTTTGAAAAAAATCCAAAGGGGGGGGCGGAGGATGAAAATTTTCAAAGAAATCGATTTCGCTGATAGTCACGTTTTTATATCATTAAATGACGCAGAAAACGATGGTAAAAACCGTTTTTGTCTAACGCGTTTAGTTTTTCCACAAAATTGAAATTAATATTTTGAAAAAAATCCAAAGGGGGGGAGCGGAGGATGAAAATTTTCAAAAAAATCGATTCAACTCGAAATTCGCTTAAAGTCACGTTTTTATATCATTAAATGATTCAGAAAACGATTTTAAAAACCGTTTTTGTCTAACGCGTTTAGTTTGTCCAAAAATTTGAAATTAATATTTTGAAAAAAATCCAAAGGGGGGGGGCGGAGGATGAAAATTTTCAAAAAAATCGATTCAACTCGAAATTCGCTTAAAGTCACGTTTTTATATCATTAAATGATTCAGAAAACGATTTTAAAAACCGTTTTTGTCTAACGCGTTTAGTTTGTCCAAAAAATGGAAATTAATATTTTGAAAAAAATCCAAAGGGGGGGGCGGAGGATGAAAATTTTCAAAAAAATCGATTTCGCTGAAAGTCACGTTTTTATATCATTAAATGACGCAGAAAACGATGGTAAAAACCGTTTTTGTCTAACGCGTTTAGTTTGTCCACAAAATTGAAATTAATATTTTGAAAAAAATCCAAAGGGGGGGCGGAGGATGAAAATTTTCAAAAAAATCGATTCAACTCGAAATTCGCTTAAAGTCACGTTTTTATATCATTAAATGATTCAGAAAACGATTTTAAAAACCGTTTTTGTCTAACGCGTTTAGTTTGTCCAAAAATTGGAAATTAATATTTTGAAAAAAATCCAAAGGGGGGGGGGCGGAGGATGAAAATTTTCAAAAAAATCGATTTCGCTGAAAGTCACGTTTTTATATCATTAAATGACGCAGAAAACGATGGTAAAAACCGTTTTTGTCTAACGCGTTTAGTTTGTCCAAAAAATGGAAATTAATATTTTGAAAAAAATCCAAAGGGGGGGGCGGAGGATGAAAATTTTTAAAAAAATCGATTTCGCTTAAAGTCACGTTTTTATATCATTAAATGACGCAGAAAACGATGGTAAAAACCGTTTTTGTCTAACGCGTTTAGTTTGTCCACAAAATTGAAATTAATATTTTGAAAAAAATCCAAAGGGGGGGAGCGGAGGATGAAAATTTTCAAAAAAATCGATTTCGCTTAAAGTCACGTTTTTATATCATTAAATGACGCAGAAAACGATGGTAAAAACCGTTTTTGTCTAACGCGTTTAGTTTGTCCACAAAATTGAAATTAATATTTTGAAAAAAATCCAAAGGGGGGGAGCGGAGGATGAAAATTTTCAAAAAAATCGATTTCGCTTAAAGTCACGTTTTTATATCATTAAATGACGCAGAAAACGATCTTAAAAACCGTTTTTGTCTAACGCGTTTAGTTTGTCCACAAAATTGAAATTAATATTTTGAAAAAAATCCAAAGGGGGGGAGCGGAGGATGAAAATTTTCAAAAAAATCGATTTCGCTTAAAGTCACGTTTTTATATCATTAAATGACGCAGAAAACGATGGTAAAAACCGTTTTTGTCTAAATCGTTTAGTTTGTCCAAAAATTGGAAATTAATATTTTGAAAAAAATGCAAAGGGGGGGGCGGAGGATGAAAATTTTCAAAAAAATCGATTTCGCTGAAAGTCACGTTTTTATATCATTAAATGACGCAGAAAACGATGGTAAAAACCGTTTTTGTCTAACGCGTTTAGTTTGTCCACAAAATTGAAATTAATATTTTGAAAAAAATCCAAAGGGGGGGGCGGAGGATGAAAATTTTCAAAAAAATCGATTTCGCTGAAAGTCACGTTTTTATATCATTAAATGACGCAGAAAACGATGGTAAATACCGTTTTTGTATAAATCGTTTAGTTTGTCCAAAAATTGGAAATTAATATTTTGAAAAAAATCCAAAGGGGGGGGCGGAGGATGAAAATTTTCAAAAAAATCGATTTCGCTGAAAGTCACGTTTTTATATCATTAAATGACGCAGAAAACGATGGTAAAAACCGTTTTTGTCTAACGCGTTTAGTTTGTCCACAAAATTGAAATTAATATTTTGAAAAAAATCCAAAGGGGGGCGGAGGATGAAAATTTTCAAAAAAATCGATTTCGCTGAAAGTCACGTTTTTATATCATTAAATGACGCAGAAAACGATGGTAAATACCGTTTTTGTATAAATCGTTTAGTTTGTCCAAAAATTGGAAATTAATATTTTGAAAAAAATCCAAAGGGGGGGGCGGAGGATGAAAATTTTCAAAAAAATCGATTTCGCTGAAAGTCACGTTTTTATATCATTAAATGACTCAGAAAACGATTTTAAAACCGTTTTTGTCTAACGCGTTTAGTTTGTCCAAAAAATGGAAATTAATATTTTGAAAAAAATCCAAAGGGGGGGGCGGAGGATGAAAATTTTCAAAGAAATCGATTTCGCTGAAAGTCACGCTTTTATATCATTAAATGACGCAGAAAACGATGGTAAAAACCGTTTTTGTCTAACGCGTTTAGTTTGTCCAAAAAATGGAAATTAATATTTTGAAAAAAATCCAAAGGGGGGGGCGGAGGATGAAAATTTTCAAAGAAATCGATTTCGCTGATAGTCACGTTTTTATATCATTAAATGACGCAGAAAACGATGGTAAAAACCGTTTTTGTCTAACGCGTTTAGTTTGTCCACAAAATTGAAATTAATATTTTGAAAAAAATCCAAAGGGGGGGAGCGGAGGATGAAAATTTTCAAAAAAATCGATTCAACTCGAAATTCGCTTAAAGTCACGTTTTTATATCATTAAATGATTCAGAAAACGATTTTAAAAACCGTTTTTGTCTAACGCGTTTAGTTTGTCCAAAAATTTGAAATTAATATTTTGAAAAAAATCCAAAGGGGGGGGGCGGAGGATGAAAATTTTCAAAAAAATCGATTCAACTCGAAATTCGCTTAAAGTCACGTTTTTATATCATTAAATGATTCAGAAAACGATTTTAAAAACCGTTTTTGTCTAACGCGTTTAGTTTGTCCAAAAAATGGAAATTAATATTTTGAAAAAAATCCAAAGGGGGGGGCGGAGGATGAAAATTTTCAAAAAAATCGATTTCGCTGAAAGTCACGTTTTTATATCATTAAATGACGCAGAAAACGATGGTAAAAACCGTTTTTGTCTAACGCGTTTAGTTTGTCCACAAAATTGAAATTAATATTTTGAAAAAAATCCAAAGGGGGGGCGGAGGATGAAAATTTTCAAAAAAATCGATTCAACTCGAAATTCGCTTAAAGTCACGTTTTTATATCATTAAATGATTCAGAAAACGATTTTAAAAACCGTTTTTGTCTAACGCGTTTAGTTTGTCCAAAAATTGGAAATTAATATTTTGAAAAAAATCCAAAGGGGGGGGCGGAGGATGAAAATTTTCAAAAAAATCGATTTCGCTGAAAGTCACGTTTTTATATCATTAAATGACGCAGAAAACGATGGTAAAAACCGTTTTTGTCTAACGCGTTTAGTTTGTCCACAAAATTGAAATTAATATTTTGAAAAAAATCCAAAGGGGGGGGCGGAGGATGAAAATTTTCAAAAAAATCGATTTCGCTGAAAGTCACGTTTTTATATCATTAAATGACGCAGAAAACGATGGTAAAAACCGTTTTTGTCTAACGCGTTTAGTTTGTCCACAAAATTGAAATTAATATTTTGAAAAAAATCCAAAGGGGGGGGCGGAGGATGAAAATTTTCAAAAAAATCGATTTCGCTGAAAGTCACGTTTTTATATCATTAAATGACGCAGAAAACGATGGTAAAAACCGTTTTTGTCTAAATCGTTTAGTTTGTCCAAAAATTGGAAATTAATATTTTGAAAAAAATCCAAAGGGGGGGGCGGAGGATGAAAATTTTCAAAAAAATCGATTTCGCTGAAAGTCACGTTTTTATATCATTAAATGACGCAGAAAACGATGGTAAAAACCGTTTTTGTCTAAATCGTTTAGTTTGTCCAAAAATTGGAAATTAATATTTTGAAAAAAATCCAAAGGGGGGGGCGGAGGATGAAAATTTTCAAAAAAATCGATTTCGCTGAAAGTCACGTTTTTATATCATTAAATGACGCAGAAAACGATGGTAAAAACCGTTTTTGTCTAAATCGTTTAGTTTGTCCAAAAATTGGAAATTAATATTTTGAAAAAAATCCAAAGGGGGGGGCGGAGGATGAAAATTTTCAAAAAAATCGATTTCGCTGAAAGTCACGTTTTTATATCATTAAATGACGCAGAAAACGATGGTAAAAACCGTTTTTGTCTAACGCGTTTAGTTTGTCCACAAAATTGAAATTAATATTTTGAAAAAAATCCAAAGGGGGGGGCGGAGGATGAAAATTTTCAAAAAAATCGATTTCGCTGAAAGTCACGTTTTTATATCATTAAATGACGCAGAAAACGATGGTAAAAACCGTTTTTGTCTAACGCGTTTAGTTTGTCCAAAAATTGGAAATTAATATTTTGAAAAAAATCCAAAGGGGGGGCGGAGGATGAAAATTTTCAAAAAAATCGATTTCGCTGAAAGTCACGTTTTTATATCATTAAATGACGCAGAAAACGATGGTAAAAACCGTTTTTGTCTAAATCGTTTAGTTTGTCCAAAAATTGGAAATTAATATTTTGAAAAAAATCCAAAGGGGGGGGCGGAGGATGAAAATTTTCAAAAAAATCGATTTCGCTGAAAGTCACGTTTTTATATCATTAAATGACGCAGAAAACGATGGTAAAAACCGTTTTTGTCTAAATCGTTTAGTTTGTCCAAAAATTGGAAATTAATATTTTGAAAAAAATCCAAAGGGGGGGGCGGAGGATGAAAATTTTCAAAAAAATCGATTTCGCTGAAAGTCACGTTTTTATATCATTAAATGACGCAGAAAACGATGGTAAAAACCGTTTTTGTCTAAATCGTTTAGTTTGTCCAAAAATTGGAAATTAATATTTTGAAAAAATCCAAAGGGGGGGGCGGAGGATGAAAATTTTCAAAAAAATCGATTTCGCTGAAAGTCACGTTTTTATATCATTAAATGACGCAGAAAACGATGGTAAAAACCGTTTTTGTCTAAATCGTTTAGTTTGTCCAAAAATTGGAAATTAATATTTTGAAAAAAATCCAAAGGGGGGGGGCGGAGGATGAAAATTTTCAAAAAAATCGATTTCGCTGAAAGTCACGTTTTTATATCATTAAATGACGCAGAAAACGATGGTAAAAACCGTTTTTGTCTAACGCGTTTAGTTTGTCCACAAAATTGAAATTAATATTTTGAAAAAAATCCAAAGGGGGGGGCGGAGGATGAAAATTTTCAAAAAAATCGATTTCGCTGAAAGTCACGTTTTTATATCATTAAATGACGCAGAAAACGATGGTAAAAACCGTTTTTGTCTAACGCGTTTAGTTTGTCCAAAAATTGGAAATTAATATTTTGAAAAAAATCCAAAGGGGGGGGCGGAGGATGAAAATTTTCAAAAAAATCGATTTCGCTGAAAGTCACGTTTTTATATCATTAAATGACGCAGAAAACGATGGTAAAAACCGTTTTTGTCTAACGCGTTTAGTTTGTCCAAAAATAGGAAATTAATATTTTGAAAAAAATCCAAAGGGGGGGGCGGAGGATGAAAATTTTCAAAAAAATCGATTCAACTCGAAATTCGCTTAAAGTCACGTTTTTATATCATTAAATGACTCAGAAAACGATTTTAAAAACCGTTTTTGTCTAACGCGTTTAGTTTGTCCAAAAAATGGAAATTAATATTTTGAAAAAAATCCAAAGGGGGGGGCGGAGGATGAAAATTTTCAAAAAAATCGATTTCGCTGAAAGTCACGTTTTTATATCATTAAATGACGCAGAAAACGATGGTAAAAACCGTTTTTGTCTAACGCGTTTAGTTTGTCCAAAAAATGGAAATTAATATTTTGAAAAAAATCCAAAGGGGGGGGGCGGAGGATGAAAATTTTCAAAAAAATCGATTTCGCTTAAAGTCACGTTTTTATATCATTAAATGACGCAGAAAACGATGGTAAAAACCGTTTTTGTCTAAATCGTTTAGTTTGTCCAAAAATTGGAAATTAATATTTTGAAAAAAATCCAAAGGGGGGGCGGAGGATGAAAATTTTCAAAAAAATCGATTTCGCTTAAAGTCACGTTTTTATATCATTAAATGACGCAGAAAACGATGGTAAAAACCGTTTTTGTCTAACGCGTTTAGTTTGTCCACAAAATTGAAATTAATATTTTGAAAAAAATCCAAAGGGGGGGGCGGAGGATGAAAATTTTCAAAAAAATCGATTTCGCTTAAAGTCACGTTTTTATATCATTAAATGACGCAGAAAACGATGGTAAAAACCGTTTTTGTCTAACGCGTTTAGTTTGTCCACAAAATTGAAATTAATATTTTGAAAAAAATCCAAAGGGGGGGGGCGGAGGATGAAAATTTTCGAAAAAATCGATTTCGCTTAAAGTCACGTTTTTATATCATTAAATGACGCAGAAAACGATGGTAAAAACCGTTTTTGTCTAACGCGTTTAGTTTGTCCACAAAATTGAAATTAATATTTTGAAAAAAATCCAAAGGGGGGGGCGGAGGATGAAAATTTTCAAAAAAATCGATTTCGCTGAAAGTCACGTTTTTATATCATTAAATGACGCAGAAAACGATGGTAAAAACCGTTTTTGTCTAACGCGTTTAGTTTGTCCAAAAATTGGAAATTAATATTTTGAAAAAAATCCAAAGGGGGGGGCGGAGGATGAAAATTTTCAAAAAAATCGATTTCGCTGAAAGTCACGTTTTTATATCATTAAATGACGCAGAAAACGATGGTAAAAACCGTTTTTGTCTAACGCGTTTAGTTTGTCCAAAAATAGGAAATTAATATTTTGAAAAAAATCCAAAGGGGGGGGCGGAGGATGAAAATTTTCAAAAAAATCGATTCAACTCGAAATTCGCTTAAAGTCACGTTTTTATATCATTAAATGACTCAGAAAACGATTTTAAAAACCGTTTTTGTCTAACGCGTTTAGTTTGTCCAAAAAATGGAAATTAATATTTTGAAAAAAATCCAAAGGGGGGGGCGGAGGATGAAAATTTTCAAAAAAATCGATTTCGCTGAAAGTCACGTTTTTATATCATTAAATGACGCAGAAAACGATGGTAAAAACCGTTTTTGTCTAACGCGTTTAGTTTGTCCAAAAAATGGAAATTAATATTTTGAAAAAAATCCAAAGGGGGGGGGCGGAGGATGAAAATTTTCAAAAAAATCGATTTCGCTTAAAGTCACGTTTTTATATCATTAAATGACGCAGAAAACGATGGTAAAAACCGTTTTTGTCTAAATCGTTTAGTTTGTCCAAAAATTGGAAATTAATATTTTGAAAAAAATCCAAAGGGGGGGCGGAGGATGAAAATTTTCAAAAAAATCGATTTCGCTTAAAGTCACGTTTTTATATCATTAAATGACGCAGAAAACGATGGTAAAAACCGTTTTTGTCTAACGCGTTTAGTTTGTCCACAAAATTGAAATTAATATTTTGAAAAAAATCCAAAGGGGGGGGCGGAGGATGAAAATTTTCAAAAAAATCGATTTCGCTTAAAGTCACGTTTTTATATCATTAAATGACGCAGAAAACGATGGTAAAAACCGTTTTTGTCTAACGCGTTTAGTTTGTCCACAAAATTGAAATTAATATTTTGAAAAAAATCCAAAGGGGGGGGGCGGAGGATGAAAATTTTCGAAAAAATCGATTTCGCTTAAAGTCACGTTTTTATATCATTAAATGACGCAGAAAACGATGGTAAAAACCGTTTTTGTCTAACGCGTTTAGTTTGTCCACAAAATTGAAATTAATATTTTGAAAAAAATCCAAAGGGGGGGGCGGAGGATGAAAATTTTCAAAAAAATCGATTTCGCTTAAAGTCACGTTTTTATATCATTAAATGACGCAGAAAACGATGGTAAAAACCGTTTTTGTCTAAATCGTTTAGTTTGTCCAAAAATTGGAAATTAATATTTTGAAAAAAATCCAAAGGGGGGGGCGGAGGATGAAAATGTTCAAAAAAATCGATTTCGCTGAAAGTCACGTTTTTATATCATTAAATGACGCAGAAAACGATGGTAAAAACCGTTTTTGTCTAACGCGTTTAGTTTGTCCAAAAAATGGAAATTAATATTTTGAAAAAAATCCAAAGGGGGGGGCGGAAGATGAAAATTTTCAAAAAAATCGATTTCGCTGAAAGTCACGTTTTTATATCATTAAATGACGCAGAAAACGATGGTAAAAACCGTTTTTGTCTAACGCGTTTAGTTTGTCCAAAAATAGGAAATTAATATTTTGAAAAAAATCCAAAGGGGGGGGCGGAGGATGAAAATTTTCAAAAAAATCGATTCAACTCGAAATTCGCTTAAAGTCACGTTTTTATATCATTAAATGACGCAGAAAACGATGGTAAAAACCGTTTTTGTCTAACGCGTTTAGTTTGTCCAAAAATAGGAAATTAATATTTTGAAAAAAATCCAAAGGGGGGGGCGGAGGATGAAAATTTTCAAAAAAATCGATTTCGCTGAAAGTCACGTTTTTATATCATTAAATGACGCAGAAAACGATGGTAAAAACCGTTTTTGTCTAACGCGTTTAGTTTGTCCAAAAAATGGAAATTAATATTTTGAAAAAAATCCAAAGGGGGGGGCGGAGGATGAAAATTTTCAAAAAAATCGATTTCGCTTAAAGTCACGTTTTTATATCATTAAATGACGCAGAAAACGATGGTAAAAACCGTTTTTGTCTAAATCGTTTAGTTTGTCCAAAAATTGGAAATTAATATTTTGAAAAAAATCCAAAGGGGGGGGCGGAGGATGAAAATTTTCAAAAAAATCGATTTCGCTTAAAGTCACGTTTTTATATCATTAAATGACGCAGAAAACGATGGTAAAAACCGTTTTTGTCTAACGCGTTTAGTTTGTCCACAAAATTGAAATTAATATTTTGAAAAAAATCCAAAGGGGGGGGCGGAGGATGAAAATTTTCAAAAAAATCGATTTCGCTTAAAGTCACGTTTTTATATCATTAAATGACGCAGAAAACGATGGTAAAAACCGTTTTTGTCTAACGGGTTTAGTTTGTCCACAAAATTGAAATTAATATTTTGAAAAAAATCCAAAGGGGGGGGCGGAGGATGAAAATTTTCAAAAAAATCGATTTCGCTTAAAGTCACGTTTTTATATCATTAAATGACGCAGAAAACGATGGTAAAAACCGTTTTTGTCTAACGCGTTTAGTTTGTCCACAAAATTGAAATTAATATTTTGAAAAAAATCCAAAGGGGGGGGCGGAGGATGAAAATTTTCGAAAAAATCGATTTCGCTTAAAGTCACGTTTTTATATCATTAAATGACGCAGAAAACGATGGTAAAAACCGTTTTTGTCTAACGCGTTTAGTTTGTCCACAAAATTGAAATTAATATTTTGAAAAAAATCCAAAGGGGGGGGCGGAGGATGAAAATTTTCAAAAAAATCGATTTCGCTTAAAGTCACGTTTTTATATCATTAAATGACGCAGAAAACGATGGTAAAAACCGTTTTTGTCTAAATCGTTTAGTTTGTCCAAAAATTGGAAATTAATATTTTGAAAAAAATCCAAAGGGGGGGGCGGAGGATGAAAATGTTCAAAAAAATCGATTTCGCTGAAAGTCACGTTTTTATATCATTAAATGACGCAGAAAACGATGGTAAAAACCGTTTTTGTCTAACGCGTTTAGTTTGTCCAAAAAATGGAAATTAATATTTTGAAAAAAATCCAAAGGGGGGGGGCGGAGGATGAAAATTTTCAAAAAAATCGATTTCGCTTAAAGTCACGTTTTTATATCATTAAATGACGCAGAAAACGATGGTAAAAACCGTTTTTGTCTAAATCGTTTAGTTTGTCCAAAAATTGGAAATTAATATTTTGAAAAAAATCCAAAGGGGGGGGCGGAGGATGAAAATTTTCAAAAAAATCGATTTCGCTGAAAGTCACGTTTTTATATCATTAAATGACGCAGAAAACGATGGTAAAAACCGTTTTTGTCTAACGCGCTTAGTTTGTCCAAAAATTGGAAATTAATATTTTGAAAAAAATCCAAAGGGGGGCGGAGGATGAAAATTTTCAAAAAAATCGATTTCGCTGAAAGTCACGTTTTTATATCATTAAATGACGCAGAAAACGATGGTAAAAACCGTTTTTGTCTAACGCGCTTAGTTTGTCCAAAAATTGGAAATTAATATTTTGAAAAAAATCCAAAGGGGGGCGGAGGATGAAAATTTTCAAAAAAATCGATTTCGCTGAAAGTCACGTTTTTATATCATTAAATGACGCAGAAAACGATGGTAAAAACCGTTTTTGTCTAACGCGTTTAGTTTGTCCACAAAATTGAAATTAATATTTTGAAAAAAATCCAAAGGGGGGGGCGGAGGATGAAAATTTTCAAAAAAATCGATTTCGCTTAAAGTCACGTTTTTATATCATTAAATGACGCAGAAAACGATGGTAAAAACCGTTTTTGTCTAACGCGTTTAGTTTGTCCACAAAATTGAAATTAATATTTTGAAAAAAATCCAAAGGGGGGGAGCGGAGGATGAAAATTTTCAAAAAAATCGATTTCGCTTAAAGTCACGTTTTTATATCATTAAATGACGCAGAAAACGATGGTAAAAACCGTTTTTGTCTAACGCGTTTAGTTTGTCCACAAAATTGAAATTAATATTTTGAAAAAAATCCAAAGGGGGGGAGCGGAGGATGAAAATTTTCAAAAAAATCGATTTCGCTTAAAGTCACGTTTTTATATCATTAAATGACGCAGAAAACGATGGTAAAAACCGTTTTTGTCTAACGCGTTTAGTTTGTCCAAAAAATGGAAATTAATATTTTGAAAAAAATCCAAAGGGGGGGGCGGAGGATGAAAATTTTCAAAAAAATCGATTTCGCTGAAAGTCACGTTTTTATATCATTAAATGACGCAGAAAACGATGGTAAAAACCGTTTTTGTGTAAATCGTTTAGTTTGTCCAAAAATTGGAAATCAATATTTTGAAAAAAATCCAAAGGGGGGGGCGGAGGATGAAAATTTTCAAAAAAATCGATTTCGCTGAAAGTCACGTTTTTATATCATTAAATGACTCAGAAAACGATTTTAAAAACCGTTTTTGTCTAACGCGTTTAGTTTGTCCAAAAAATGGAAATTAATATTTTGAAAAAAATCCAAAGGGGGGGGCGGAGGATGAAAATTTTCAAAAAAATCGATTTCGCTGAAAGTCACGTTTTTATATCATTAAATGACGCAGAAAACGATGGTAAAAACCGTTTTTGTCTAACGCGTTTAGTTTGTCCAAAAAATGGAAATTAATATTTTGAAAAAAATCCAAAGGGGGGGGCGGAGGATGAAAATTTTCAAAGAAATCGATTTCGCTGAAAGTCACGTTTTTATATCATTAAATGACGCAGAAAACGATGGTAAAAACCGTTTTTGTCTAACGCGTTTAGTTTGTCCACAAAATTGAAATTAATATTTTGAAAAAAATCCAAAGGGGGGGGCGGAGGATGAAAATTTTCAAAAAAATCGATTTCGCTGAAAGTCACGTTTTTATATCATTAAATGACGCAGAAAACGATGGTAAAAACCGTTTTTGTCTAACGCGTTTAGTTTGTCCAAAAAATGGAAATTAATATTTTGAAAAAATCCAAAGGGGGGGGCGGAGGATGAAAATTTTCAAAAAAATCGATTTCGCTGAAAGTCACGTTTTTATATCATTAAATGACGCAGAAAACGATGGTAAAAACCGTTTTTGTCTAACGCGTTTAGTTTGTCCACAAAATTGAAATTAATATTTTGAAAAAAATCCAAAGGGGGGGGCGGAGGATGAAAATTTTCAAAAAAATCGATTTCGCTTAAAGTCACGTTTTTATATCATTAAATGACGCAGAAAACGATGGTAAAAACCGTTTTTGTCTAAATCGTTTAGTTTGTCCAAAAATTGGAAATTAATATTTTGAAAAAAATCCAAAGGGGGGGGCGGAGGATGAAAATTTTCAAAAAAATCGATTTCGCTTAAAGTCACGTTTTTATATCATTAAATGACGCAGAAAACGATGGTAAAAACCGTTTTTGTCTAATGCGTTTAGTTTGTCCACAAAATTGAAATTAATATTTTGAAAAAAATCCAAAGGGGGGGGCGGAGGATGAAAATTTTCAAAAAAATCGATTTCGCTTAAAGTCACGTTTTTATATCATTAAATGACGCAGAAAACGATGGTAAAAACCGTTTTTGTCTAACGCGTTTAGTTTGTCCACAAAATTGAAATTAATATTTTGAAAAAAATCCAAAGGGGGGGCGGAGGATGAAAATTTTCAAAAAAATCGATTTCGCTTAAAGTCACGTTTTTATATCATTAAATGACGCAGAAAACGATGGTAAAAACCGTTTTTGTCTAACGCGTTTAGTTTGTCCACAAAATTGAAATTAATATTTTGAAAAAAATCCAAAGGGGGGGGGGCGGAGGATGAAAATTTTCAAAAAAATCGATTTCGCTTAAAGTCACGTTTTTATATCATTAAATGACGCAGAAAACGATGGTAAAAACCGTTTTTGTCTAACGCGTTTAGTTTGTCCACAAAATTGAAATTAATATTTTGAAAAAAATCCAAAGGGGGGGGCGGAGGATGAAAATTTTCAAAAAAATCGATTTCGCTTAAAGGCACGTTTTTATATCATTAAATGACGCAGAAAACGATGGTAAAAACCGTTTTTGTCTAAATCGTTTAGTTTGTCCAAAAATTGGAAATTAATATTTTGAAAAAAATCCAAAGGGGGGGGCGGAGGATGAAAATGTTCAAAAAAATCGATTTCGCTGAAAGTCACGTTTTTATATCATTAAATGACGCAGAAAACGATGGTAAAAACCGTTTTTGTCTAAATCGTTTAGTTTGTCCAAAAATTGGAAATTAATATTTTGAAAAAAATCCAAAGGGGGGGGCGGAGGATGAAAATTTTCAAAAAAATCGATTTCGCTGAAAGTCACGTTTTTATATCATTAAATGACGCAGAAAACGATGGTAAAAACCGTTTTTGTCTAACGCGTTTAGTTTGTCCACAAAATTGAAATTAATATTTTGAAAAAAATCCAAAGGGGGGGGCGGAGGATGAAAATTTTCAAAAAAATCGATTTCGCTGAAAGTCACGTTTTTATATCATTAAATGACGCAGAAAACGATGGTAAAAACCGTTTTTGTATAAATCGTTTAGTTTGTCCAAAAATTGGAAATTAATATTTTGAAAAAAATCCAAAGGGGGGGGCGGAGGATGAAAATTTTCAAAAAAATCGATTTCGCTGAAAGTCACGTTTTTATATCATTAAATGACGCAGAAAACGATGGTAAAAACCGTTTTTGTCTAACGCGTTTAGTTTGTCCAAAAATAGGAAATTAATATTTTGAAAAAAATCCAAAGGGGGGGGCGGAGGATGAAAATTTTCAAAAAAATCGATTCAACTCGAAATTCGCTTAAAGTCACGTTTTTATATCATTAAATGACTCAGAAAACGATTTTAAAAACCGTTTTTGTCTAACGCGTTTAGTTTGTCCAAAAAATGGAAATTAATATTTTGAAAAAAATCCAAAGGGGGGGGCGGAGGATGAAAATTTTCAAAAAAATCGATTTCGCTGAAAGTCACGTTTTTATATCATTAAATGACGCAGAAAACGATGGTAAAAACCGTTTTTGTCTAACGCGTTTAGTTTGTCCAAAAAATGGAAATTAATATTTTGAAAAAAATCCAAAGGGGGGGGCGGAGGATGAAAATTTTCAAAGAAATCGATTTCGCTGAAAGTCACGTTTTTATATCATTAAATGACGCAGAAAACGATGGTAAAAACCGTTTTTGTCTAACGCGTTTAGTTTGTCCACAAAATTGAAATTAATATTTTGAAAAAAATCCAAAGGGGGGGGCGGAGGATGAAAATTTTCAAAAAAATCGATTTCGCTGAAAGTCACGTTTTTATATCATTAAATGACGCAGAAAACGATGGTAAAAACAGTTTTTGTCTAACGCGTTTAGTTTGTCCAAAAAATTGAAATTAATATTTGAAAAAAATCCAAAGGGGGGAGGATGAAAATTTTCAAAAAAATCGATTCAACTCGAAATTCGCTGAAAGTCACGTTTTTATATCATTAAATGACGCAGAAAACGATGGTAAAAACCGTTTTTGTCTAACGCGTTTAGTTTGTCCAAAAAATTGAAATTAATATTTGAAAAAAATCCAAAGGGGGGAGGATGAAAATTTTCAAAAAAATCGATTCAACTCGAAATTCGCTGAAAGTCACGTTTTTATATCATTAAATGACGCAGAAAACGATGGTAAAAACCGTTTTTGTCTAACGCGTTTAGTTTGTCCAAAAAATTGAAATTAATATTTGAAAAAATCCAAAGGGGGGAGGATGAAAATTTTCAAAAAAATCGATTCAACTCGAAATTCGCTAAAAGTCACGTTTTTATATCATTAAATGACGCAGAAAACGATGGTAAAAACCGTTTTTGTCTAACGCGTTTAGTTTGTCCAAAAAATTGAAATTAATATTTGAAAAAATCCAAAGGGGGGAGGATGAAAATTTTCAAAAAAATCGATTCAACTCGAAATTCGCTAAAAGTCACGTTTTTATATCATTAAATGACGCAGAAAACGATGGTAAAAACCGTTTTTGTCTAACGCGTTTAGTTTGTCCAAAAAATTGAAATTAATATTTGAAAAAAATCCAAAGGGGGGAGGATGAAAATTTTCAAAAAAATCGATTCAACTCGAAATTCGCTGAAAGTCACGTTTTTATATCATTAAATGACGCAGAAAACGATGGTAAAAACCGTTTTTGTCTAACGCGTTTAGTTTGTCCAAAAAATTGAAATTAATATTTGAAAAAATCCAAAGGGGGGAGGATGAAAATTTTCAAAAAAATCGATTCAACTCGAAATTCGCTAAAAGTCACGTTTTTATATCATTAAATGACGCAGAAAACGATGGTAAAAACCGTTTTTGTCTAACGCGTTTAGTTTGTCCAAAAAATTGAAATTAATATTTGAAAAAATCCAAAGGGGGGAGGATGAAAATTTTCAAAAAAATCGATTCAACTCGAAATTCGCTAAAAGTCACGTTTTTATATCATTAAATGACGCAGAAAACGATGGTAAAAACCGTTTTTGTCTAACGCGTTTAGTTTGTCCAAAAAATTGAAATTAATATTTGAAAAAAATCCAAAGGGGGGAGGATGAAAATTTTCAAAAAAATCGATTCAACTCGAAATTCGCTGAAAGTCACGTTTTTATATCATTAAATGACGCAGAAAACGATGGTAAAAACCGTTTTTGTCTAACGCGTTTAGTTTGTCCAAAAAATTGAAATTAATATTTGAAAAAAATCCAAAGGGGGGAGGATGAAAATTTTCAAAAAAATCGATTCAACTCGAAATTCGCTGAAAGTCACGTTTTTATATCATTAAATGACGCAGAAAACGATGGTAAAAACCGTTTTTGTCTAACGCGTTTAGTTTGTCCAAAAAATTGAAATTAATATTTGAAAAAAATCCAAAGGGGGGAGGATGAAAATTTTCAAAAAAATCGATTCAACTCGAAATTCGCTGAAAGTCACGTTTTTATATCATTAAATGACGCAGAAAACGATGGTAAAAACCGTTTTTGTCTAACGCGTTTAGTTTGTCCAAAAAATTGAAATTAATATTTGAAAAAAATCCAAAGGGGGAGGATGAAAATTTTTAAAAAAATCGATTTAACTCGAAATTCGCTGAAAGTCACGTTTTTATATCATTAAATGACGCAGAATACGATGGTAAAAACCGTTTTTGTCTAACGCGTTTAGTTTGTCCAAAAAATTGAAATTAATATTTGAAAAAAATCCAAAGGGGGGAGGATGAAAATTTTCAAAAAAATCGATTCAACTCGAAATTCGCTGAAAGTCACGTTTTTATATCATTAAATGACGCAGAAAACGATGGTAAAAACCGTTTTTGTCTAACGCGTTTAGTTTGTCCAAAAAATTGAAATTAATATTTGAAAAAAATCCAAAGGGGGGAGGATGAAAATTTTCAAAAAAATCGATTCAACTCGAAATTCGCTGAAAGTCACGTTTTTATATCATTAAATGACGCAGAAAACGATGGTAAAAACCGTTTTTGTCTAACGCGTTTAGTTTGTCCAAAAAATTGAAATTAATATTTGAAAAAAATCCAAAGGGGGGAGGATGAAAATTTTCAAAAAAATCGATTCAACTCGAAATTCGCTGAAAGTCACGTTTTTATATCATTAAATGACGCAGAAAACGATGGTAAAAACCGTTTTTGTCTAACGCGTTTAGTTTGTCCAAAAAATTGAAATTAATATTTGAAAAAAATCCAAAGGGGGGAGGATGAAAATTTTCAAAAAAATCGATTCAACTCGAAATTCGCGGAAAGTCACGTTTTTATATCATTAAATGACGCAGAAAACGATGGTAAAAACCGTTTTTGTCTAACGCGTTTAGTTTGTCCAAAAAATTGAAATTAATATTTGAAAAAAATCCAAAGGGGGGAGGATGAAAATTTTCAAAAAAATCGATTCAACTCGAAATTCGCTGAAAGTCACGTTTTTATATCATTAAATGACGCAGAAAACGATGGTAAAAACCGTTTTTGTCTAACGCGTTTAGTTTGTCCAAAAAATTGAAATTAATATTTGAAAAAAATCCAAAGGGGGGAGGATGAAAATTTTCAAAAAAATCGATTCAACTCGAAATTCGCTGAAAGTCACGTTTTTATATCATTAAATGACGCAGAAAACGATGGTAAAAACCGTTTTTGTCTAACGTGTTTAGTTTGTCCAAAAAAATTGAAATTAATATTTGAAAAAAAATCCAAAGGGGGGAGGATGAAAATTTTCAAAAAAATCGATTCAACTCGAAATTCGCTGAAAGTCACGTTTTTATATCATTAAATGACGCAGAAAACGATGGTAAAAACCGTTTTTGTCTAACGCGTTTAGTTTGTCCAAAAAATTGAAATTAATATTTGAAAAAAATCCAAAGGGGGGAGGATGAAAATTTTTAAAAAAATCGATTCAACTCGAAATTCGCTGAAAGTCACGTTTTTATATCATTAAATGACGCAGAAAACGATGGTAAAAACCGTTTTTGTCTAACGCGTTTAGTTTGTCCAAAAAATTGAAATTAATATTTGAAAAAAATCCAAAGGGGGGAGGATGAAAATTTTTAAAAAAATCGATTCAACTCGAAATTCGCTGAAAGTCACGTTTTTATATCATTAAATGACGCAGAAAACGATGGTAAAAACCGTTTTTGTCTAACGCGTTTAGTTTGTCCAAAAAATTGAAATTAATATTTGAAAAAAATCCAAAGGGGGGAGGATGAAAATTTTTAAAAAAATCGATTCAACTCGAAATTCGCTGAAAGTCACGTTTTTATATCATTAAATGACGCAGAAAACGATGGTAAAAACCGTTTTTGTCTAACGCGTTTAGTTTGTCCAAAAAATTGAAATTAATATTTGAAAAAAATCCAAAGGGGGGAGGATGAAAATTTTCAAAAAAATCGATTCAACTCGAAATTCGCTGAAAGTCACGTTTTTATATCATTAAATGACGCAGAAAACGATGGTAAAAACCGTTTTTGTCTAACGCGTTTAGTTTGTCCAAAAAATTGAAATTAATATTTGAAAAAAATCCAAAGGGGGGAGGATAAAAATTTTCAAAAAGATCGATTTAACTCGAAATTCGCTGAAAGTCACGTTTTTATATCATTAAATGACGCAGAAAACGATGGTAAAAACCGTTTTTGTCTAACGCGTTTAGTTTGTCCAAAAAATTGAAATTAATATTTGAAAAAAATCCAAATGGGGGAGGATGAAAATTTTCAAAAAAATCGATTCAACTCGAAATTCGCTGAAAGTCACGTTTTTATATCATTAAATGACGCAGAAAACGATGGTAAAAACCGTTTTTGTCTAACGCGTTTAGTTTGTCCAAAAAATTGAAATTAATATTTGAAAAAAATCCAAAAATTTTCAAAAAAATCGATTCAACTCTAAATTCGCTGAAAGTCACGTTTTATATCATTAAATGACGCAGAAAACGATGGTAAAAACCGTTTTTGTCTAACGCGTTTAGTTTGTCCAAAAAATTGAAATTAATATTTGAAAAAAATCCAAAGGGGGGAGGATGAAAATTTTTAAAAAAATCGATTCAACTCGAAATTCGCTGAAAGTCACGTTTTTATATCATTAAATGACGCAGAAAACGATGGTAAAAACCGTTTTTGTCTAACGCGTTTAGTTTGTCCAAAAAATTGAAATTAATATTTGAAAAAAATCCAAAGGGGGGAGGATGAAAATTTTCAAAAAAATCGATTCAACTCGAAATTCGCTGAAAGTCACGTTTTTATATCATTAAATGACGCAGAAAACGATGGTAAAAACCGTTTTTGTCTAACGCGTTTAGTTTGTCCAAAAAATTGAAATTAATATTTGAAAAAAATCCAAAGGGGGGAGGATGAAAATTTTTAAAAGAATCGATTCAACTCGAAATTCGCTGAAAGTCACGTTTTTATATCATTAAATGACGCAGAAAACGATGGTAAAAACCGTTTTTGTCTAACGCGTTTAGTTTGTCCAAAAAATTGAAATTAATATTTGAAAAAATCCAAAGGGCGGAGCATGAAAATTTTCAAAAAAATCGATTCAACTCTAAATTCGCTGAAAGTCACGTTTTTATATCATTAAATGACGCAGAAAACGATGGTAAAAACCGTTTTTGTCTAACGCGTTTAGTTTGTCCAAAAAATTGAAATTAATATTTGAAAAAATCCAAAGGGCGGAGCATGAAAATTTTCAAAAAAATCGATTCAACTCTAAATTCGCTGAAAGTCACGTTTTTATATCATTAAATGACGCAGAAAACGATGGTAAAAACCGTTTTTGTCTAACGCGTTTAGTTTGTCCAAAAAATGGAAATTAATATTTTGAAAAAAATCCAAAGGGGGGGGCGGAGGATGAAAATTTTCAAAAAAATCGATTTCGCTGAAAGTCACGTTTTTATATCATTAAGTGACGCAGAAAACGATGGTAAAAACCGTTTTTGTCTAACGCGTTTAGTTTGTCCAAAAAATTGAAATTAATATTTGAAAAAAATCCAAAGGGCAGAGGATGAAAATTTTCAAAAAAATCGATTTCGCTGAAAGTCACGTTTTTATATCATTAAGTGGCGCAGAAAACGATGGTAAAAACCGTTTTTGTCTAACGCGTTTAGTTTGTCCAAAAAATGGAAATTAATATTTTGAAAAAAATCCAAAGGGGGGGGGCGGAGGATGAAAATTTTCAAAAAAATCGATTTCGCTGAAAGTCACGTTTTTATATCATTAAATGACGCAGAAAACGATGGTAAAAACCGTTTTTGTCTAACGCGTTTAGTTTGTCCACAAAATTGAAATTAATATTTGAAAAAATCCAAAGGGGGGGGCGGAGGATGAAAATTTTCAAAAAAATCGATTTCGCTGAAACTCATGCAATTATATCATTAAATGACGCAGAAAACGATGGTAAAAACCGGTTTTGTCTATCGCGTTTAGTTTGTCCAAGAAATTGAAATTAATATTTGAAAAAAATCCAAAGGGGGGAGGATGAATATTTTCAAAAAAATCGATTCAACTCGAAATTCGCTGAAAGTCACGTTTTTATATCATTAAATGACACAGAAAACGATGGTAAAAACCGTTTTTATCAAACGCGTTTAGTTTGTCCAAAAAATTGAAATTAATATTTGAAAAAAATCCAAAGGGGGGAGGATGAAAATTTTCAAAAAAATCGATTCAACTCGAAATTCGCTGAAAGTCACGTTTTTATATCATTAAATGACGCAGAAAACGATGGTAAAAACCGTTTTTGTCTAACGCGTTTAGTTTGTCCAAAAAATTGAAATTAATATTTGAAAAAAATCCAAAGGGGGGAGGATGAAAATTTTTAAAAAAATCGATTCAACTCGAAATTCGCTGAAAGTCACGTTTTTATATCATTAAATGACGCAGAAAACGATGGTAAAAACCGATTTTGTCTAACGCGTTTAGTTTGTCCAAAAAATTGAAATTAATATTTGAAAAAAATCCAAAGGGGGGAGTACGAAAATTTTCAAAAAAATCGATTCAACTCTAAATTCGCTGAAAGTCACGTTTTTATATCATTAAATGACGCAGAAAACGATGGTAAAAACCGTTTTTGTCTAACGTGTTTAGTTTGTCCAAAAAATGGAAATTATTATTTTGAAAAAAATCCAAAGGGGGGGGCGGAGGATGAAAATTTTCAAAAAAATCGATTTCGCTGAAAGTCACGTTTTTATATCATTAAATGACGCAGAAAACGATGGTAAAAACCGTTTTTGTCTAAATCGTTTAGTTTGTCCAAAAAATGGAAATTAATATTTTGAAAAAAATCCAAAGGGGGGGGGGCGGAGGATGAAAATTTTCAATAAAATCGATTTCGCTGAAAGTCACGTTTTTATATCATTAAATGACGCAGAAAACGATGGTAAAAACCGTTTTTGTCTAATGCGTTTAGTTTGTCCAAAAAATTGAAATTAATATTTGAAAAAAATCCAAAGGGGGGAGGATGAAAATTTTCAAAAAAATCGATTCAACTCTAAATTCGCTGAGAGTCACGTTTTTATATCATTAAATGACGCAGAAAACGATGGTAAAAACCGTTTTTGTCTAATGCGTTTAGTTTGTCCAAAAAATTGAAATTAATATTTGAAAAAAATCCAAAGGGCGGAGCATGAAAATTTTCAAAAAAATCGATTCAACTCTAAATTCGCTGAAAGTCACGTTTTTATATCATTAAATGACGCAGAAAACGATGGTAAAAACCGTTTTTGTCTAAATCGTTTAGTTTGTCCAAAAAATGGAAATTAATATTTTGAAAAAAATCCAAAGGGGGGGGGGGGCGGAGGATGAAAATTTTCAATAAAATCGATTTCGCTGAAAGTCACGTTTTTATATCATTAAATGACGCAGAAAACGATGGTAAAAACCGTTTTTGTCTAACGCGTTTAGTTTGTCCAAAAAATGGAAATTAACATTTTGAAAAAAATCCAAAGGGGGGGGGCGGAGGATGAAAATTTTCAAAAAAATCGATTCAACTCTAAATTCGCTGAAAGTCACGTTTTTATATCATTAAATGACGCAGAAAGCGATGGTAAAAACCGTTTTTGTCTAATGCGTTTAGTTTGTCCAAAAAATTGAAATTAATATTTGAAAAAATCCAAAGGGCGGAGCATGAAAATTTTCAAAAAAATCGATTCAACTCTAAATTCGCTGAAAGTCACGTTTTTATATCATTAAATGACGCAGAAAACGATGGTAAAAACCGTTTTTGTCTAACGCGTTTAGTTTGTCCAAAAAATGGAAATTAATATTTTGAAAAAAATCCAAAGGGGGGGGCGGAGGATGAAAATTTTCAAAAAAATCGATTTCGCTGAAAGTCACGTTTTTATATCATTAAGTGACGCAGAAAACGATGGTAAAAACCGTTTTTGTCTAACGCGTTTAGTTTGTCCAAAAAATTGAAATTAATATTTGAAAAAAATCCAAAGGGCAGAGGATGAAAATTTTCAAAAAAATCGATTTCGCTGAAAGTCACGTTTTTATATCATTAAGTGACGCAGAAAACGATGGTAAAAACCGTTTTTGTCTAACGCGTTTAGTTTGTCCAAAAAATGGAAATTAATATTTTGAAAAAAATCCAAAGGGGGGGGCGGAGGATGAAAATTTTCAAAAAAATCGATTTCGCTGAAAGTCACGTTTTTATATCATTAAATGACGCAGAAAACGATGGTAAAAACCGTTTTTGTCTAACGCGTTTAGTTTGTCCACAAAATTGAAATTAATATTTGAAAAAATCCAAAGGGGGGGGCGGAGGATGAAAATTTTCAAAAAAATCGATTTCGCTGAAACTCATGCAATTATATCATTAAATGACGCAGAAAACGATGGTAAAAACCGGTTTTGTCTATCGCGTTTAGTTTGTCCAAGAAATTGAAATTAATATTTGAAAAAAATCCAAAGGGGGGGGCGGAGGATGAAAATTTTCAAAAAAATCGATTTCGCTGAAAGTCACGTTTTTATATCATTAAATGACGCAGAAAACGATGGTAAAAACCGTTTTTGTCTAACGCGTTTAGTTTGTCCAAAAAATTGAAATTAATATTTGAAAAAGATCCAAAGGGGGGAGTATGAAAATTTTCAAAAAAATCGATTCAACTCTAAATTCGCTGAAAGTCACGTTTTTATATCATTAAATGACGCAGAAAACGATGGTAAAAACCGTTTTTGTCTAACGCGTTTAGTTTGTCCAAAAAATTGAAATTAATATTTGAAAAAAATCCAAAGGGGGGGGGGCGGAGGATGAAAATTTTCAAAAAAATCGATTCAACTTGAAATTCGCTGAATGTCGCGTTTTTATATCATTAAATGACGCAGAAAGCGATGATAAAAACCGTTCTTGTCTAACGCGTTTAGTTTGTATAAAAAATTGAAATTAATATTTGAAAAAGATCCAAAGGGGGGAGGATGAAAATTTTCAGAAAAACCGATTCAACTCTAAATTCGCTGAAAGTCACGTTTTTATATCATTAAATGACGCAGAAAACGATGGTAAAAACCGTTTTTGTCTAACGCGTTTAGTTTGTCCAAAAAATTGAAATTAATATTTGAAAATAATCCAAAGGGGGAGGATGAAAATTTTCAAAAAAATCGATTCAACTCTAAATTCGCTGAAAGCCACGTTTTTATATCATTAAATGACGCAGAAAACGATGGTAAAAACCGTTTTTGTCTAACGCGTTTAGTTTGTCCAAAAAATTGAAATTATTATTTGAAAAAAATCCAAAGGGGGAGGATGAAAATTTTCAAAAAAATCGATTCAACTCTAAATTCGCTGAAAGTCACGTTTTTATATCATTAAATGACGCAGAAAACGATGGTAAAAACCGTTTTTGTCTAACGCGTTTAGTTTGTCCAAAAAATTGAAATTAATATTTGAAAAAAATCCAAAGGGGGGAGGATGAAAATTTTCAAAAAAATCGATTCAACTCTAAATTCGCTGAAAGTCACGTTTTTATATCATTAAATGACGCAGAAAACGATGGTAAAAACCGTTTTTGTCTAACGCGTTTAGTTTGTCCAAAAAATTGAAATTAATATTTGAAAAAGATCCAAAGGGGGGAGTATGAAAATTTTCAAAAAAATCGATTCAACTCTAAATTCGCTGAAAGTCGCGTTTTTATATCATTAAATGACGCAGAAAACGATGGTAAAAACCGTTTTTGTCTAACGCGTTTAGTTTGTCCAAAAAATTGAAATTAATATTTGAAAAAAATCCAAAGGGGGGAGTATGAAAATTTTCAAAAAAATCGATTCAACTCTAAATTCGCTGAAAGTCACGTTTTTATATCATTAAATGACGCAGAAAACGATGGTAAAAACCGTTTTTGTCTAACGCGTTTAGTTTGTCCAAAAAATTGAAATTAATATTTGAAAAAGATCCAAAGGGGGGAGTATGAAAATTTTCAAAAAAATTGATTCAACTCTAAATTCGCTGAAAGTCACGTTTTTATATCATTAAATGACGCAGAAAACGATGGTAAAAACCGTTTTTGTCTAACGCGTTTAGTTTGTCCAAAAAATTGAAATTAATATTTGAAAAAGATCCAAAGGGGGGAGTATGAAAATTTTCAAAAAAATCGATTCAACTCTAAATTCGCTGAAAGTCACGTTTTTATATCATTAAATGACGCAGAAAACGATGGTAAAAACCGTTTTTGTCTAACGCGTTTAGTTTGTCCAAAAAATTGAAATTAATATTTGAAAAAAATCCAAAGGGGGGAGTATGAAAATTTTCAAAAAAATCGATTCAACTCTAAATTCGCTGAAAGTCACGTTTTTATATCATTAAATGACGCAGAAAACGATGGTAAAAACCGTTTTTGTCTAACGCGTTTAGTTTGTCCAAAAAATTGAAATTAATATTTGAAAAAGATCCAAAGGGGGGAGTATGAAAATTTTCAAAAAAATCGATTCAACTCTAAATTCGCTGAAAGTCACGTTTTTATATCATTAAATGACGCAGAAAACGATGGTAAAAACCGTTTTTGTCTAACGCGTTTAGTTTGTCCAAAAAATTGAAATTAATATTTGAAAAAAATCCAAAGGGGGGAGTATGAAAATTTTCAAAAAAATCGATTCAACTCTAAATTCGCTGAAAGTCACGTTTTTATATCATTAAATGACGCAGAAAACGATGGTAAAAACCGTTTTTGTCTAACGCGTTTAGTTTGTCCAAAAAATTGAAATTAATGTTTGAAAAAGATCCAAAGGGGGGAGTATGAAAATTTTCAAAAAAATCGATTCAACTCTAAATTCGCTGAAAGTCACGTTTTTATATCATTAAATGACGCAGAAAACGATGGTAAAAACCGTTTTTGTCTAACGCGTTTAGTTTGTCCAAAAAATTGAAATTAATATTTGAAAAAGATCCAAAGGGGGGAGTATGAAAATTTTCAAAAAAATCGATTCAACTCTAAATTCGCTGAAAGTCACGTTTTTATATCATTAAATGACGCAGAAAACGATGGTAAAAACCGTTTTTGTCTAACGCGTTTAGTTTGTCCAAAAAATTGAAATTAATATTTGAAAAAAATCCAAAGGGGGGAGTATGAAAATTTTCAAAAAAATCGATTCAACTCTAAATTCGCTGAAAGTCACGTTTTTATATCATTAAATGACGCAGAAAACGATGGTAAAAACCGTTTTTGTCTAACGCGTTTAGTTTGTCCAAAAAATTGAAATTAATGTTTGAAAAAGATCCAAAGGGGGGAGTATGAAAATTTTCAAAAAAATCGATTCAACTCTAAATTCGCTGAAAGTCACGTTTTTATATCATTAAATGACGCAGAAAACGATGGTAAAAACCGTTTTTGTCTAACGCGTTTAGTTTGTCCAAAAAATTGAAATTAATATTTGAAAAAAATCCAAAGGGGGGAGGATGAAAATTTTTTAAAAAAATCGATTCAACTCTAAATTCGCTGAAAGTCACGTTTTTATATCATTAAATGACGCAGAAAACGATGGTAAAAACCGTTTTTGTCTAACGCGTTTAGTTTGTCCAAAAAATTGAAATTAATATTTGAAAAAGATCCAAAGGGGGGAGTATGAAAATTTTCAAAAAAATCGATTCAACTCTAAATTCGCTGAAAGTCACGTTTTTATATCATTAAATGACGCAGAAAACGATGGTAAAAACCGTTTTTGTCTAACGCGTTTAGTTTGTCCAAAAAATTGAAATTAATATTTGAAAAAAATCCAAAGGGGGGAGGATGAAAATTTTCAAAAAAATCGATTCAACTCTAAATTCGCTGAAAGTCACGTTTTTATATCATTAAATGACGCAGAAAACGATGGTAAAAACCGTTTTTGTCTAACGCGTTTAGTTTGTCCAAAAAATTGAAATTAATATTTGAAAAAGATCCAAAGGGGGGAGTATGAAAATTTTCAAAAAAATCGATTCAACTCTAAATTCGCTGAAAGTCACGTTTTTATATCATTAAATGACGCAGAAAACGATGGTAAAAACCGTTTTTGTCTAACGCGTTTAGTTTGTCCAAAAAATTGAAATTAATATTTGAAAAAAATCCAAAGGGGGGAGGATGAAAATTTTCAAAAAAATCGATTCAACTCTAAATTCGCTGAAAGTCACGTTTTTATATCATTAAATGACGCAGAAAACGATGGTAAAAACCGTTTTTGTCTAACGCGTTTAGTTTGTCCAAAAAATTGAAATTAATATTTGAAAAAGATCCAAAGGGGGGAGGATGAAAATTTTCAAAAAAATCGATTCAACTCTAAATTCGCTGAAAGTCACGTTTTTATATCATTAAATGACGCAGAAAACGATGGTAAAAACCGTTTTTGTCTAACGCGTTTAGTTTGTCCAAAAAATTGAAATTAATATTTGAAAATAATCCAAAGGGGGAGGATGAAAATTTTCAAAAAAATCGATTCAACTCTAAATTCGCTGAAAGTCACGTTTTGATATCATTAAATGACGCAGAAAACGATTGTAAAAACCGTTTTTGTCTAACGCGTTTAGTTTGTCCAAAAAATTGAAATTAATATTTGAAAAAAATCCAACGGGGGGAGGATGAAAATTTTCAAAAAAATCGATTCAACTCTAAATTCGCTGAAAGTCACGTTTTGATATCATTAAATGACGCAGAAAACGATGGTAAAAACCGTTTTTGTCTAACGCGTTTAGTTTGTCCAAAAAATTGAAATTAATATTTGAAAAAAATCCAACGGGGGGAGGATGAAAATTTTCAAAAAAATCGATTCAACTCTAAATTCGCTGAAAGTCACGTTTTTATATCATTAAATGACGCAGAAAACGATGGTAAAAACCGTTTTTGTCTAACGCGTTTAGTTTGTCCAAAAAATTGAAATTAATATTTGAAAAAATCCAAAGGGGGGAGTATGAAAATTTTCAAAAAAATCGCTTCAACTCTAAATTCGCTGAAAGTCACGTTTTTATATCATTAAATGACGCAGAAAACGATGGTAAAAACCGTTTTTGTCTAACGCGTTTAGTTTGTCCAAAAAATTGAAATTAATATTTGAAAAAAATCCAAAGGGGGGAGGATGAAAATTTTCAAAAAAATCGATTCAACTCTAAATTCGCTGAAAGTCACGTTTTTAAATCATTAAATGACGCAGAAAACGATGGTAAAAACCGTTTTTGTCTAACGCGTTTAGTTTGTCCAAAAAATTGAAATTAATATTTGAAAAAAATCCAAAGGGCGGAGGTTGAAAATTTTCAAAAAAATCGATTTCGCTGAAAGTCACGTTTTATATCATTAAATGACTCAGAAAACGATTTTAAAAACCGTTTTAGTCTAACGCGTTTAGTTTGTCCAAAAAATGGAAATTAATATTTTGAAAAAAATCCAAAGGGGGGGGCGGAGGATGAAAATTTTCAAAAAAATCGATTTCGCTGAAAGTCACGTTTTTATATCATTAAATGACGCAGAAAACGATGTTAAAAACCGTTTTTGTCTAACGCGTTTAGTTTGTCCAAAAAATTGAAATTAATATTTGAAAAAAATCCAAAGGGCGGAGGATGAAAATTTTCAAAAAAATCGATTTCGCTGAAAGTCACGTTTTATATCATTAAATGACTCAGAAAACGATTTTAAAAACCGTTTTAGTCTAACGCGTTTAGTTTGTCCAAAAAATGGAAATTAATATTTTGAAAAAAATCCAAAGGGGGGGGCGGAGGATGAAAATTTTCAAAAAAATCGATTTCGCTGAAAGTCACGTTTTTATATCATTAAATGACGCAGAAAACGATGGTAAAAACCGTTTTTGTCTAACGCGATTAGTTTGTCCACAAAATTGAAATTAATATTTTGAAAAAAATCCAAAGGGGGGGGCGGAGGATGAAAATTTTCAAAAAAATCGATTCAACTCTAAATTCGCTGAAAGTCACGTTTTTATATCATTAAATGACGCAGAAAACGATGGTAAAAACCGTTTTTGTCTAACGCGTTTAGTTTGTCCAAAAAATTGAAATTAATATTTGAAAAAAATCCAAAGGGGGGAGGATGAAAATTTTCAAAAAAATCGATTCAACTCTAAATTCGCTGAAAGTCACGTTTTTATGTCATTAAATGACGCAGAAAACGATGGTAAAAACCGTTTTTGTCTAACGCGTTTAGTTTGTCCAAAAAATTGAAATTAATATTCGAAAAAAATCCAAAGGGGGAGGATGAAAATTTTCAAAAAAATCGCTTCAACTCTAAATTCGCTGAAAGTCACGTTTTTATATCATTAAATGACGCAGAAAACGATGGTAAAAACCGTTTTTGTCTAACGCGTTTAGTTTGTCCAAAAAATTGAAATTAATATTTGAAAAAAATCCAAAGGTGGGGGCGGAGGATGAAAATTTTCAAAAAAATCGATTTCGCTGAAAGCCACGTTTTTATATCATTAAATGACGCAGAAAACGATGGTAAAAACCGTTTTTGTCTAAATCGTTTAGTTTGTCCAAAAAATGGAAATTAATATTTTGAAAAAAATCCAAAGGGGGGGGCGGAGGATGAAAATTTTCAAAAAAATCGATTTCGCTGAAAGCCACGTTTTTATATCATTAAATGACGCAGAAAACGATGGTAAAAACCGTTTTTGTCTAAATCGTTTAGTTTGTCCAAAAAATGGAAATTAATATTTTGAAAAAAATCCAAAGGGGGGGGCGGAGGATGAAAATTTTCAAAAAAATCGATTTCGCTGAAAGTCACGTTTTTATATCATTAAATGACGCAGAAAACGATGGTAAAAACCGTTTTTGTCTAAATCGTTTAGTTTGTCCAAAAAATGGAAATTAATATTTTGAAAAAAATTCAAAGGGGGGGGCGGAGGATGAAAATTTTCAAAAAAATCGATTTCGCTGAAAGTCACGTTTTTATATCATTAAATGACGCAGAAAACGATGGTAAAAACCGTTTTTGTCTAACGCGTTTAGTTTGTCCACAAAATTGAAATTAATATTTTGAAAAAAATCCAAAGGGGGGGGCGGAGGACGAAAATTTTCAAAAAAATCGATTTCGCTGAAAGCCACGTTTTTATATCATTAAATGACGCAGAAAACGATGGTAAAAACCGTTTTTGTCTAAATCGTTTAGTTTGTCCAAAAAATGGAAATTAATATTTTGAAAAAAATCCAAAGGGGGGGGCGGAGGATGAAAATTTTCAAAAAAATCGATTTCGCTGAAAGTCACGTTTTTATATCATTAAATGACGCAGAAAACGATGGTAAAAACCGTTTTTGTCTAAATCGTTTAGTTTGTCCAAAAAATGGAAATTAATATTTTGAAAAAAATTCAAAGGGGGGGGGGGGAAGATGAAAATTTTCAAAAAAATCGATTTCGCTGAAAGTCACGTTTTTATATCATTAAATGACGCAGAAAACGATGGTAAAAACCGTTTTTGTCTAACGCGTTTAGTTTGTCCAAAAAATTGAAATTAATATTTGAAAAAAATCCAAAGGGGGGAGTATGAAAATTTTCAAAAAAATCGATTCAACTCTAAATTCGCTGAAAGTCACGTTTTTATATCATTAAATGACGCAGAAAACGATGGTAAAAACCGTTTTTGTCTAAATCGTTTAGTTTGTCCAAAAATTGGAAATTAATATTTTGAAAAAAATCCAAAGGGGGGGGCGGAGGATGAAAATTTTCAAAAAAATCGATTTCGCTGAAAGTCACGTTTTTATATCATTTGTTACGCCTCAAAAATTATCCGACAGTACACTATACACGCAAAACAATCTAAATTATTATTCAACCCCAACCCGGTTTGTTGCGAACTCCCCGGCACGCTCTTTCGGAGAAGGGGGAGGTTCAATTTATTTAAGGCGCCACACAATCCGAAAATTCGCAACGGGCACTGATTGTGAAGTGTTGACGGAATAAGAACAGGATCGAACAATAATAAAGCAGGCAACAGTAACAACAATAAAAGAATAAAGCAACTCAATAAATTCAGGTAAGCAAAATGAGGTATATTAAAAAAAACAAAATAAACGGTATGGCCAAAGTTCTAAATTAATAATAATAATTAAAAAAAACTAATAAGAATTCTTAATTGGTTAAAAGAAAAAAAAACTGATTAAAAAAAATGAATGATTGTTTAAATTCGCGACACCGACTGTCTACCCCAAGCGCTTGCGCAGAACCTTATGTAAATTAAAAAAAAAAAATCAAGATAAACGAATTCAAAAAAAAAACCAATTAAATTCTTGTACAAAAAAAAGAAAATGTTACAAGATTTCAGCAAATAAATCAAAATTTAAATAACAACTATTCCTTATTTGGTATCTTTCTTCTGGTTAAATTTCACCTTTTTTTTAACTAGATTCTTTTCAGGTAAGTATACACAAAAAAAAAATAATTAACTTGTAAGGCAATAATGAAAATGATAATAAAATTTCAAAATTGAACTGAATTAATTGTTGATCTGACCTTAAGTTGTCTTCTTTCTTTTTTTCTTTGCAGGCCAACTCTTTTTTTTCTTTTGAGAAGGTGATAAAACTATATTCCTCAGCAGCTTCCTTCGAGACCGTAGGATAAGGAATGGATTCCAAAAAAAAAATAGAAAACCAAAAAAAATTGCTCTCCCACAAAAAGACCTAAAAAATCGTAATAAGCCCATCAGAGCCGATCAAAATGAAATAGTGAATGAAGAAGGAGTGGATGGTTCCTTTTCTAATAAATGGATGGAATTAATGAATTAATGGAAAATCCGAAAGATGTTATAGTAAGGGAAGAATTACGAGAAACTGGAAAAAGACTTACCTCAGATGGTCGAGGTCTACGCCAAAAAAAAAGATTAAAATGTAGTGAAGAATAATTAAATCCGGTTAAAATATTCGGGTCGGGTTCTAGAGAATACTAAACCCCGAATTTTCCACGCAAGTAATATTTCCGATGCCCTCGGATTAGCCTTAAGACTCCAAAAATTTCACCAAAATTTTCACAAAATGTCTTCCTAAGCTGATAAATACTTTTCGCAGATTTCGTTCACCACCGGCGAAGAGAATTGTCACTCAAAAAGAGAGCGAGTCTCAAAACCCGTCCCAATTTATACTTCGTCCAAAAAAAAATCATACCCTCTCTCGTAACTCTCACGACGAAAAGTCAAAGTAAATACTATATAAAGTGATAAAAGTTTATCATTTAATTCCCAAAACACCCCTTTCAATAAAAAAAAAAAAAAATCCACTATCTCAAGAAATTAATGACTTGGAAAAATTTAAATATGAATTAAAGTAAAGATAAAGTAGATATCGACATTTAAAATAACTGATTAACGACCTCTAATGGATACTAGGAAAAGTTAGGACATAGGGATCTCGAATTCGGCTGCTGAAACAAAAAAAAGTTAATAACAAAGCAAATATTGCTATTACCTGATTTTATTGAAAATTGAAAAAAAAAAAAGAAGAATAGAGACAGATAAAGGTTAACCGAACATAACACACCTCTCTTTCCCGCCAAAAGAAATTTTTCCCAAAAATTTCTTGTACCCAAAACCAAAAGCATCGCACAGGGTTCCGAAAAGAAAGAAAGGAAAACGCAAAACTTTACAAACAACATACAACGAGTACACATATAGAAAACTCATTCACCACGATCATCCTGGTTACACGGTTTAAGGTGCGTTACATGCCAATGTCCCACTAAAGGACTTCCGTCTAAGTTCTCAAGTTCGTAAATATCGTCCGCGAGTTTCTTCCGTACTTTAAATGGTCCTATATATTTATTGGACATTTTCGCAGCAATGCCCTTAGCCGCATCCGACAAAACAAAATTTTTCCTCCAGACCACATCGCCACTATCAAATTCTAAATCCCGGCGCCGCGAATTATAATACCGTTCCGAACGCGAAGAAGCTAATTTCAATCGCACATGTATTTCCGCAAAGAGTTGAGTAAATGCTTTCGCCCGATTTTTATTACTTTGTATTTCATGAATCCTGTCAATTTCGTGTAGCTCACCGTCCAGGATCATTTCACGCCCGTGATTCACGAAATAAGGAGAATAACCCGTTCCCTCGTGCTTAGCAGTTCTTAAAGCACACGTAACCTTTGGCAGGAAGACGTCCCACTTTCGATGGTTATCACTTACATACGCCGTGAGCATAGTTTTTATGGTACGATTTACTCGTTCGGTTGGATTAGCCTGCGGGTGATAAAAGGGAGTAAATTTAATTTTTACCCTATATTCTTTTATTAATTTTCCAAATTGATGCGACCGGAATTGAACACCATTATCCGCAATGATGGTTTGTGGCGCCCCAAACGTAAGAAACACGCCTTCTTCCACATTTTTAACAACCGACGACGCAGTAGCTTTTCGTAACGGAAAGCAAACCGGATACTTGCTAAACACATCTAATACTACGAGAATATAAGAAAAGCCCTTATTACTGCGCGGTAAGGGACCGATAATATCAACACTTATAACTTGCCAAGGACGTATGGCCTTTATGTGACTTTTCAGTTGTCCTACAGGTGCTTTTTGCTCGGGTTTCGTACGCTGACAGGTAACACACGAACGAATGTACCGAACTACGTCTGTTCGAAATTTCGGCCAATAATACCGTTGAGACAATTTCGAAATCGTCTTCGCCACGCCTAAGTGTCCACCCGTTTCCGGTAAATCGTGATATCTTTTGAGCAATTCCAATCTCTGTGATTTTGGCACTACTAATTTCCACGTATCGCTACGATTTTCGAGCGCAGAATATTGAGTACGTACTGACTTGAACAATTTCTCGTTTTCAACACGATAAAGCGGATATTTTTCCGGCTGCGATTTCACCGATTGTACCATCCTGATATACCAGGGATCCAATTTAATCTCGTGCTCGATCTCATCAACCAACGCGGGAACCGCCCTGGACAAAGCATCGGGTACAACGTGCTCTTTTCCTTTCCGATGTTTAATAGTGAAATCGTACTGTTGGAGTCTTATTGACCAACGAGCTAATCTCCCTGAAGGGGACTTTAACCGATTCAGCCACACTAGCGAATAGTGATCTGTAATGACCGTGAAGTGACTACCCTCAAGATAAGGCCTCAACCTTTCAACCGCCCATAATACTGCTAGGCATTCTTTTTCGGTTGTGCTAAATTTACGCTCTTGGGCCGTTAACGATCGGCTAAGATAACATATAACACGTTCTTCTTCGTCAATCATCTGGGTAAGTACCGCACCCAAACCATAATCTGACGCGTCAGTTTGGACCACGAATTCTTTATCGAAATTCGGTCTAGTAAGTATTGGCGCGGACACTAATTTTTCTTTAATCTTTTCCCAAGCTTTGGTACAGGTTTCGGACCATACAAACGGCTTACTCGTCTTTTTCAATAACGCGGTTAACGGGGAAATAACCGTCGCGAAACTCGGAATAAACCTTCGATACCAGGAGGCCATACCTACGACTCTACGCACCTCTGAAACCTTTTTCGGAGTGGCTATCTCTAAAATTGACCTTACTTTCTCGGGGTCTACGTGTAATCCCTCGCGATCTACTACGTAACCCAAATATTTCAAAGATTCCCTGAAAAATTGACATTTGTCTTTATTCAAAGTGAGTCCCGCGGCCGTCAATCGCGTACAAACTTTCTCCAGGATTTCAAAATGTTTTTCTTTTGAAGGTGTCACAATAATTATATCGTCAAGATACACGAACACGTGGGGAACCAAATCGCCTCCGATAACACCGTCAACAAATCGCTGCCACGTGGCAGGCGCATTCGATAATCCGAAAGGCATTCTATTGAAGTGAAATAACCCCCGATTAGGTACCGTAAATGCAGTATATATTTTACTCTCTTCATCCATGGGAATTTGCCAATAGGCAGATTTTATATCTATTGACGATAGGTATTGCGCGTCCCGTAAACTATCTAACGTCCACGATATGTGTGGTAAGGGATACGCGTCTGACTGAGTGACTTTGTTCAGCTGTCGAAAGTCAACACAAAATCGGTAACCTCCATCGCGTTTAGGTTTTAACAAGATAGGTGATGCCCACGGACTACTAGATTCTTCGACGATTCCCATCTCTAGCATTTCATCAAGCTCTTTATCAACCAGTTTTTGCATTGCCGGCGATATGGGATAATACCGTTGTTTAATCGGTAATACATCTTTAATGACTTTGATACGATGCGCGACCAAATTAGTATGGCCCAATTTATTTGGGGTTACCTTACCGAAAATCTTATCTAAGAGCACGAGTAACCTTTGCTCATCATCCGTATTCAGACTCGCTCTAGCTTGGATAGCGGAAACCGAAATTTTAGGTGGTATATTCGAGAATGACCACTCACCCCGACGAAGGTCAGGCACTACGCCCATTTTTTTCCAAAAATCGATACCCAAAATCAACGCGTGTCGCAAATCTGGTACCAACAAAACTTCTATGAGTCTTGTGCGACTTTCCAAGGCTATTGGTACTGACATTACTCCTATAATACTACATTTATCATCATTAGCAACCGTGCATTTCATTTTTGTCTCAAAGATCGGGATACCCAACCGTTTTAATAGAGTTATACCGTCGCGTCCAGCAATTGTCCTTGTAGCCCCGGAATCTAACAATCCCGCAATTCTCTTTCCCATTACATCGACATATAAATAAGGGCGTTCATCGTCTCTCGCGTACGCGAACACATAATCGAGTAACGCTCCGATCGGCTTTATTATGGGACGGATACGACACCGACCTACCGTCGATCCGCTCTCCCATTTCCCGAACACTTGGGACAATCCCGAGAAGTTACGTTCGGTTCCCCGCAACGATAACAGTGTTTACGCCTCGGCGCACGACACACGTTCGCTCGGTGGCCCGGATTGCCACAATTCCAACATTTTCCAAAATTAGTTGCTTTATTCGCGTTTCTTTCAGTTTCGTTCGACACGGGCGCCGCCTTCACTGTACATTCCGCGACCGTATATGCCAAGTCAGGCTCTAGGCTCTTCGTGGATCTCGACGGAGCAACGTAATTATTCACTGCCGACCGTGTCGCTTCCAGCTTGCGACCAAGGTGCAATAATTGTTCCACAGAAATTATATCGATTAATGCCAATTGACGCTGGAAAAATGGAGATAGATTTCTAAAGATTATTCGCATTTGTTGAGCCTCGGACACCGTCGCACCTAACCTCGCGAATAGGTTCCGCATAACCGAGACATATATACCGATACTTTCTGTTGGTCCTTGTGTCCTATGTTTAATTTCATCCATGAGCTTTTCGTCATAGTCTACCGGTTGAAATTCAAATTTTAAGCCATCTACTACCTGTTCCCAGTTCACGTATCGCTCACGATTGGCTCGATACCATACGAGAGCTTGGCCACTAAACAAATCAACCGCCGACGTAAACAAGTCTGCTTTGGAAACACCCCGCGCCACCCTTAGCTCATTTACCCGCTCTAAAAATGCACTAAGTGAACTCGTGCCATCGCCCGAAAAGTGTATACCCCACTTCATAACGGGTACTGCGCGTTTATTAATCACGATTTCATCATCACCGGAAGCCGCCCTCGAATCAATGCTTGACTCATCCGATTGAGCATCATCAGACACGGTAGCTGCTACATTCGACCGTTGGGGAGTTGACGTGGCTCGCGCTTTCATTTCAAGACGAGTCGACAAAGAAACGATTTCCGCCACGAAACGTGTCATTATATCACGTTCCTCGTCTTTCGTCGCGTTAGCTCTATTCGCTCGACCTACAAGATGTTTGAAGTGATTTTCTAATTTTTTATATTCCGCACTGCCCCTTGACACCGTCGCTAGCGCGTCTATCTTACCACCGTACTTCGCGATATCATCTTTAATTGCCTTTTCATCTTCCGCGTAAGTATAAGGATTTTTCGGCAACCGAAAACTTTTCTCGCGCTCCATTCTCATAAACTTTCGCAACGAACACCGCATCGCGTCGCATCCCAAGATCTCAGTCACACCGCGAATCCTCAACTCATATCGTAAAGCATCCGCCGTTAAACGTCCTATCTCTAAATTCCCTTCCATCACTACTTGTCTTTCCCCTGTCTACCAATAGATCAATTTAAAAAAATCAAAGCCTCAAATGCAACTAACGTTTGATGAAGATCAAAGCAAAAGAAAAATCCCCAATTATTATTATTATTTTTTTTTTTTGGCCCCACGTTGGGCGCCAATTTGTTACGCCTCAAAAATTATCCGACAGTACACTATACACGCAAAACAATCTAAATTATTATTCAACCCCAACCCGGTTTGTTGCGAACTCCCCGGCACGCTCTTTCGGAGAAGGGGGAGGTTCAATTTATTTAAGGCGCCACACAATCCGAAAATTCGCAACGGGCACTGATTGTAAAGTGTTGACGGAATAAGAACAGGATCGAACAATAATAAAGCAGGCAACAGTAACAACAATAAAAGAATAAAGCAACTCAATAAATTCAGGTAAGCAAAATGAGATATATTAAAAAAAACAAAATAAACGGTATGGCCAAAGTTCTAAATTAATAATAATAATTAAAAAAAACTAATAAGAATTCTTAATTGGTTAAAAGAAAAAAAAACTGATTAAAAAAAATGAATGATTGTTTAAATTCGCGACACCGACTCTCTACCCCAAGCGCTTGCGCAGAACCTTATGTAAATAAAAAAAAAAAATCAAGATAAACGAATTCAAAAAAAAAACCAATTAAATTCTTGTACAAAAAAAAGAAAATGTTACAAGATTTCAGCAAATAAATCAAAATTTAAATAACAACTATTCCTTATTTGGTATCTTTCTTCTGGTTAAATTTCACCTTTTTTTTAACTAGATTCTTTTCAGGTAAGTATACACAAAAAAAAAATAATTAACTTGTAAGGCAATAATGAAAATGATAATAAAATTTCAAAATTGAACTGAATTAATTGTTGATCTGACCTTAAGTTGTCTTCTTTCTTTTTTTCTTTGCAGGCCAACTCTTTTTTTTCTTTTGAGAAGGTGATAAAACTATATTCCTCAGCAGCTTCCTTCGAGACCGTAGGATAAGGAATGGATTCCAAAAAAAAATAGAAAACCAAAAAAAATTGCTCTCCCACAAAAAGACCTAAAAAATCGTAATAAGCCCATCAGAGCCGATCAAAATGAAATAGTGGATGAAGAAGGAGTGGATGGTTCCTTTTCTAATAAATAGATGGAATTAATGAATTAATGGAAAATCCGAAAGATGTTATAGTAAGGGAAGAATTACGAGAAACTGGAAAAAGACTTACCTCAGATGGTCGAGGTCTACGCCAAAAAAAAAGATTAAAATGTAGTGAAGAATAATTAAATCCGGTTAAAATATCCGGGTCGGGTTCTAGAGAATACTAAACCCCGAATTTTCCACGCAAGTAATATTTCCGATGCCCTCGGATTAGCCTTAAGACTCCAAAAATTTCACCAAAATTTTCACAAAATGTCTTCCTAAGCTGATAAATACTTGTCGCAGATTTCGTTCACCACCGGCGAAGAGAATTGTCACTCAAAAAGAGAGCGAGTCTCAAAACCCGTCCCAATTTATACTTCGTCCAAAAAAAAATCATACCCTCTCTCGTAACTCTCACGATGAAAAGTCAAAGTAAATACTATATAAAGTGATAAAAGTGTATCATTTAATTCCCAAAACACCCCTTTCAATAAAAAAAAAAAAAAATCCACTATCTCAAGAAATTAATGACTTGGAAAAATTTAAATATGAATTAAAGTAAAGATAAAGTAGATATCGACATTTAAAATAACTGATTAACGACCTCTAATGGATACTAGGAAAAGTTAGGACATAGGGATCTCGAATTCGGCTGCTGAAACAAAAAAAAAGTTAATAACAAAGCAAATATTGCTATTACCTGATTTTATTGAAAATTGAAAAAAAAAAAGAAGAATAGAGACAGATAAAGGTTAACCGAACATAACACATTAAATGACGCAGAAAACGATGGTAAAAACCGTTTTTGTCTAACGCGTTTAGTTTGTCCAAAAAATTGAAATTAATATTTGAAAAAAATCCAAAGGGGGGAGGATGAAAATTTTCAAAAAAATCGATTCAACTCGAAATTCGCTGAAAGTCACGTTTTTATATCATTAAATGACGCAGAAAACGATGGTAAAAACCGTTTTTGTCTAACGCGTTTAGTTTGTCCAAAAAATTGAAATTAATATTTGAAAAAAATCCAAAGGGGGGAGGATGAAAATTTTCAAAAAAATCGATTCAACTCGAAATTCGCTGAAAGTCACGTTTTTATATCATTAAACGACGCAGAAAACGATGGTAAAAACCGTTTTTGTCTAACGCGTTTAGTTTGTCCAAAAAATTGAAATTAATATTTGAAAAAAATCCAAAGGGAGGAGGCTGAAAATTTTCAAAAAAATCGATTCAACTCTAAATTCGCTGAAAGTCACGTTTTTATATCATTAAATGACGCAGAAAACGATGGTAAAAACCGTTTTTGTCTAACGCGTTTAGTTTGTCCAAAAAATGGAAATTAATATTTTGAAAAAAATCCAAAGGGGGGGGCGGAGGATGAAAATTTTCAAAAAAATCGATTTCGCTTAAAGTTACGTTTTTATATCTTTAAATGACGCAGGAAACGATGGTAAAAACCGTTTTTGTCTAACGCGTTTAGTTTGTCCAAAAAATGGAAATTAATATTTTGAAAAAAATCCAAAGAGGGGGGCGGAGGCTGAAAATTTTCAAAAAAATCGATTCAACTCTAAATTCGCTGAAAGTCACGTTTTTATATCATTAAATGACGCAGAAAACGATGGTAAAAACCGTTTTTGTCTAACGCGTTTAGTTTGTCCAAAAAATGGAAATTAATATTTTGAAAAAAATCCAAAGGGGGGGGCGGAGGATGAAAATTTTCAAAAAAATCGATTTCGCTTAAAGTTACGTTTTTATATCTTTAAATGACGCAGGAAACGATGGTAAAAACCGTTTTTGTCTAACGCGTTTAGTTTGTCCAAAAAATGGAAATTAATATTTTGAAAAAAATCCAAAGAGGGGGGCGGAGGATGAAAATTTTCAAAAAAATCGATTTCGCTGAAAGTCACGTTTTTATATCATTAAATGACGCAGAAAACGATGGTAAAAACCGTTTTTGTCTAACGCGTTTAGTTTGTCCAAAAAATGGAAATTAATATTTTGAAAAAAATCCAAAGGGGGGGCGGAGGATGAAAATTTTCAAAAAAATCGATTTCGCTGAAAGTCACGTTTTTATATCATTAAATGAGGCAGAAAACGATGGTAAAAACCGTTTTTGTCTAACGCGTTTAGTTTGTCCAAAAAATGGAAATTAATATTTTGAAAAAAATCCAAAGGGGGGGGCGGAGGATGAAAATTTTCAAAAAAATCGATTTCGCTGAAAGTCACGTTTTTATATCATTAAATGACGCAGAAAACGATGGTAAAAACCGTTTTTGTCTAACGCGTTTAGTTTGTCCAAAAAATGGAAATTAGTATTTTGAAAAAAAACCAAAGGGGGGGGCGGAGGATGAAAATTTTCAAAAAAATCGATTTCGCTGAAAGTCACGTTTTTATATCATTAAATGACGCAGAAAACGATGGTAAAAACCGTTTTTGTCTAACGCGTTTAGTTTGTCCAAAAAATGGAAATTAGTATTTTGAAAAAAAACCAAAGGGGGGGGCGGAGGATGAAATTTTTAAAAAAAATTGATTTCGCTGAAAGTCACGTTTTCATATCATTAAATGACGCAGAAAACGATGGTAAAAACCGTTTTTGTCTAACGCGTTTAGTTTGTCAAAAAAATTGAAATTAATATTTGAAAAAAAATCCAAAAATTTTCAAAAAAATCGATTCAACTCTAAATTCGCTTAAAGTCACGTTTTTATATCATTAAATGACGCAGAAAACGATGGTAAAAACCGTTTTTGTCTAACGCGTTTAGTTTGTCAAAAAAATTGAAATTAATATTTGAAAAAAAAACCAAAAATTTTCAAAAAAATCGATTCAACTCTAAATTCGCTGAAAGTCACGTTTTTATATCATTAAATGACGCAGAAAACGATGGTAAAAACCGTTTTTGTCTAACGCGTTTAGTTTGTCCAAAAAATGGAAATTAATATTTTGAAAAAAATCCAAAGAGGGGGGCGGAGGATGAAAATTTTCAAAAAAATCGATTTTGCTGAGAGTCACGTTTTTATATCATTAAATGACGCAGAAAACGATGGTAAAAACCGTTTTTGTCTAACGCGTTTAGTTTGTCCAAAAAATGGAAATTAATATTTTGAAAAAAATCCAAAGAGGGGGGCGGAGGATGAAAATTTTCAAAAAAATCGATTTTGCTGAGAGTCACGTTTTTATATCATTAAATTACGCAGAAAACGATGGTAAAAACCGTTTTTGTCTAACGCGTTTAGTTTGTCCACAAAATTGAAATTAATATTTTGAAAAAAATCCAAAGGGGGGGGCAGAGGATGAAAATTTTCAAAAAAATCGATTTCGCTGAAAGTCACGTTTTTATATCATTAAATGACGCAGAAAACGATGGTAAAAACCGTTTTTGTCTAACGCGTTTAGTTTGTCCAAAAAATGGAAATTAGTATTTTGAAAAAAAACCAAAGGGGGGGGGCGGAGGATGAAAATTTTCAAAAAAATCGATTTCGCTGAAAGTCACGTTTTTATATCATTAAATGACGCAGAAAACGATGGTAAAAACCGTTTTTGTCTAACGCGTTTAGTTTGTCCAAAAAATGGAAATTAATATTTTGAAAAAAATCCAAAGGGGGGGGCGGAGGATGAAAATTTTCAAAAAAATCGATTTCGCTGAAAGTCACGTTTTTATATCATTAAATGACGCAGAAAACGATGGTAAAAACCGTTTTTGTCTAACGCGTTTAGTTTGTCCAAAAAATGGAAATTAGTATTTTGAAAAAAAACCAAAGGGGGGGGCGGAGGATGAAATTTTTAAAAAAAATTGATTTCGCTGAAAGTCACGTTTCCATATCATTAAATGACGCAGAAAACGATGGTAAAAACCGTTTTTGTCTAACGCGTTTAGTTTGTCAAAAAAATTGAAATTAATATTTGAAAAAAAATCCAAAAATTTTCAAAAAAATCGATTCAACTCTAAATTCGCTGAAAGTCACGTTTTTATATCATTAAATGACGCAGAAAACGATGGTAAAAACCGTTTTTGTCTAACGCGTTTAGTTTGTCCAAAAAATGGAAATTAATATTTTGAAAAAAATCCAAAGGGGGGGGCGGAGGATGAAAATTTTCAAAAAAATCGATTTCGCTGAAAGTCACGTTTTTATATCATTAAATGACGCAGAAAACGATGGTAAAAACCGTTTTTGTCTAACGCGTTTAGTTTGTCCAAAAAATGGAAATTAATATTTTGAAAAAAATCCAAAGGGGGGGCGGAGGATGAAAATTTTCAAAAAAATCGATTTCGCTGAAAGTCACGTTTTTATATCATTAAATGACGCAGAAAACGATGGTAAAAACCGTTTTTGTCTAACGCGTTTAGTTTGTCCAAAAAATGGAAATTAGTATTTTGAAAAAAAACCAAAGGGGGGGGCGGAGGATGAAAATTTTCAAAAAAATCGATTTCGCTGAAAGTCACGTTTTTATATCATTAAATGACGCAGAAAACGATGGTAAAAACCGTTTTTGTCTAACGCGTTTAGTTTGTCCAAAAAATGGAAATTAGTATTTTGAAAAAAAACCAAAGGGGGGGGCGGAGGATGAAAATTTTCAAAAAAATCGATTTCGCTGAAAGTCACGTTTTTATATCATTAAATGACGCAGAAAACGATGGTAAAAACCGTTTTTGTCTAACGCGTTTAGTTTGTCCAAAAAATGGAAATTAGTATTTTGAAAAAAAACCAAAGGGGGGGGCGGAGGATGAAATTTTTAAAAAAAATTGATTTCGCTGAAAGTCACGTTTTCATATCATTAAATGACGCAGAAAACGATGGTAAAAACCGTTTTTGTCTAACGCGTTTAGTTTGTCAAAAAAATTGAAATTAATATTTGAAAAAAAATCCAAAAATTTTCAAAAAAATCGATTCAACTCTAAATTCGCTTAAAGTCACGTTTTTATATCATTAAATGACGCAGAAAACGATGGTAAAAACCGTTTTTGTCTAACGCGTTTAGTTTGTCAAAAAAATTGAAATTAATATTTGAAAAAAAAACCAAAAATTTTCAAAAAAATCGATTCAACTCTAAATTCGCTGAAAGTCACGTTTTTATATCATTAAATGACGCAGAAAACGATGGTAAAAACCGTTTTTGTCTAACGCGTTTAGTTTGTCCAAAAAATGGAAATTAATATTTTGAAAAAAATCCAAAGAGGGGGGCGGAGGATGAAAATTTTCAAAAAAATCGATTTTGCTGAGAGTCACGTTTTTATATCATTAAATGACGCAGAAAACGATGGTAAAAACCGTTTTTGTCTAACGCGTTTAGTTTGTCCAAAAAATGGAAATTAATATTTTGAAAAAAATCCAAAGAGGGGGGCGGAGGATGAAAATTTTCAAAAAAATCGATTTTGCTGAGAGTCACGTTTTTATATCATTAAATTACGCAGAAAACGATGGTAAAAACCGTTTTTGTCTAACGCGTTTAGTTTGTCCACAAAATTGAAATTAATATTTTGAAAAAAATCCAAAGGGGGGGGCAGAGGATGAAAATTTTCAAAAAAATCGATTTCGCTGAAAGTCACGTTTTTATATCATTAAATGACGCAGAAAACGATGGTAAAAACCGTTTTTGTCTAACGCGTTTAGTTTGTCCAAAAAATGGAAATTAGTATTTTGAAAAAAAACCAAAGGGGGGGGGCGGAGGATGAAAATTTTCAAAAAAATCGATTTCGCTGAAAGTCACGTTTTTATATCATTAAATGACGCAGAAAACGATGGTAAAAACCGTTTTTGTCTAACGCGTTTAGTTTGTCCAAAAAATGGAAATTAATATTTTGAAAAAAATCCAAAGGGGGGGGCGGAGGATGAAAATTTTCAAAAAAATCGATTTCGCTGAAAGTCACGTTTTTATATCATTAAATGACGCAGAAAACGATGGTAAAAACCGTTTTTGTCTAACGCGTTTAGTTTGTCCAAAAAATGGAAATTAGTATTTTGAAAAAAAACCAAAGGGGGGGGCGGAGGATGAAATTTTTAAAAAAAATTGATTTCGCTGAAAGTCACGTTTCCATATCATTAAATGACGCAGAAAACGATGGTAAAAACCGTTTTTGTCTAACGCGTTTAGTTTGTCAAAAAAATTGAAATTAATATTTGAAAAAAAATCCAAAAATTTTCAAAAAAATCGATTCAACTCTAAATTCGCTGAAAGTCACGTTTTTATATCATTAAATGACGCAGAAAACGATGGTAAAAACCATTTTTGTCTAACGCGTTTAGTTTGTCCAAAAAATTGAAATTAATATTTGAAAAAAATCCAAAGGGGGGAGGACGAAAATTTTCAAAAAAATCGATTCAACTCGAAATTCGCTGAAAGTCACGTTTTTATATCATTAAATGACGCAGAAAACGATGGTAAAAACCGTTTTTGTCTAACGCGTTTAGTTTGTCAAAAAAATTGAAATTAATATTTGAAAAAAATCCAAAGGAGGGAGGATGAAATTTTTCAAAAAAATCGATTCAACTCGAAATTCGCTGAAAGTCACGTTTTTATATCATTAAATGACGCAGAAAACGATGGTAAAAACCGTTTTTGTCTAACGCGTTTAGTTTGTCAAAAAAATTGTAATTAATATTTGAAAAAAATCCAAAAATTTTCAAAAAAATCGACTCAACTCTAAATTCGCTGAAAGTCACGTTTTTATATCATTAAATGACGCAGAAAACGTTGGTAAAAACCGTTTTTGTCTAACGCGTTTAGTTTGTCCAAAAAATTGAAATTAATATTTGAAAAAAATCCAAAAATTTTCAAAAAAATCGATTCAACTCGAAATTCGCTGAAAGTCACGTTTTTATATCATTGAATGACGCAGAAAACGATGGTAAAAACCGTTTTTGTCTAACGCGTTTAGTTTGTCCAAAAAATTGAAATTAATATTTGAAAAAAATCCAAAGGGGGGAGGATGAAAATTTTCAAAAAAATCGATTCAACTCGAAATTCGCTGAAAGTCACGTTTTTATATAATTAAATGACGCAGAAAACGATGGTAAAAACCATTTTTGTCTAACGCGTTTAGTTTGTCCAAAAAATTGAAATTAATATTTGAAAAAAATCCAAAGGGGGGAGGACGAAAATTTTCAAAAAAATCGATTCAACTCGAAATTCGCTGAAAGTCACGTTTTTATATCATTAAATGACGCAGATAACGATGGTAAAAACCGTTTTTGTCTAACGCGTTTAGTTTGTCAAAAAAATTGAAATTAATATTTGAAAAAAAATCCAAAAATTTTCAAAAAAATCGATTCAACTCTAAATTCGCTGAAAGTCACGTTTTTATATCATTAAATGACGCAGAAAAGATGGTAAAAACCGTTTTTGTCTAACGCGTTTAGTTTGTCAAAAAAATTGAAATTAATATTTGAAAAAAATCCAAAGGGGGAGGATGAAAATTTTCAAAAAAATCGATTCAACTCGAAATGCGCTGAAAGTCACGTTTTTATATCATTAAATGACGCAGAAAACGATGGTAAAAACCGTTTTTGTCTAACGCGTTTAGTTTGTCCAAAAAATTGAAATTAATATTTGAAAAAAAATCCAAAAATTTTCAAAAAAATCGATTCAACTCGAAATTCGCTGAAAGTCACGTTTTTATATCATTGAATGACGCAGAAAACGATGGTAAAAACCGTTTTTGTCTAACGCGTTTAGTTTGTCCAAAAAATTGAAATTAATATTTGAAAAAAATCCAAAGGGGGGAGGATGAAAATTTTCAAAAAAATCGATTCAACTCGAAATTCGCTGAAAGTCACGTTTTTATATCATTAAATGACGCAGAAAACGATGGTAAAAACCATTTTTGTCTAACGCGTTTAGTTTGTCCAAAAAATTGAAATTAATATTTGAAAAAAATCCAAAGGGGGGAGGACGAAAATTTTCAAAAAAATCGATTCAACTCGAAATTCGCTGAAAGTCACGTTTTTATATCATTAAATGACGCAGATAACGATGGTAAAAACCGTTTTTGTCTAACGCGTTTAGTTTGTCAAAAAAATTGAAATTAATATTTGAAAAAAAATCCAAAAATTTTCAAAAAAATCGATTCAACTCTAAATTCGCTGAAAGTCACGTTTTTATATTATTAAATGACGCAGAAAAGATGGTAAAAACCGTTTTTGTCTAACGCGTTTAGTTTGTCAAAAAAATTGAAATTAATATTTTAAAAAAATCCAAAGGGGGAGGATGAAAATTTTCAAAAAAATCGATTCAACTCAAAATTCGCTGAAAGTCACGTTTTTATATCATTAAATGACGCAGAAAACGATGGTAAAAACCGTTTTTGTCTAACGCGTTTAGTTTGTCAAAAAAATTGAAATTAATATTTGAAAAAAATCCAAAGGGGGGAGGATGAAAATTTTCAAAAAAATCGATTCAACTCAAAATTCGCTGAAAGTCACGTTTTTATATCATTAAATGACGCAGAAAACGATGGTAAAAACCGTTTTTGTCTAACGCGTTTAGTTTGTCCAAAAAATGGAAATTAATATTTTGAAAAAAATCCAAAGGGGGGGGCGGAGGATGAAAATTTTCAAAAGAATCGATTTCGCTGAAAGTCACGTTTTTATATCATTAAATGACGCAGAAAACTATGGTAAAAACCGTTTTTGTCTAACGCGTTTAGTTTGTCCAAAAAATGGAAATTAATATTTTGAAAAAAATCCAAAGGGGGGGGCGGAGGATGAAAATTTTCAAAAAAATCGATTTCGCTGAAAGTCACGTTTTTATATCATTAAATGACGCAGGAAACGATGGTAAAAACCGCTTTTGTCTAACGCGTTTAGTTTGTCCAAAAAATGGAAATTAATATTTGAAAAAAAATCCAAAAATTTTCAAAAAAATCGATTCAACTCTAAATTCGCTGAAAGTCACGTTTTTATATCATTAAATGACGCAGAAAACGATGGTAAAAACCGTTTTTGTCTAACGCGTTTAGTTTGTCAAAAAAATTGAAATTAATATTTGAAAAAAATCCAAAGGGGGGAGGATGAAAATTTTCAAAAAAATCGATTCAACTCAAAATTCGCTGAAAGTCACGTTTTTATATCATTAAATGACGCAGAAAACGATGGTAAAAACCGTTTTTGTCTAACGCGTTTAGTTTGTCCAAAAAATGGAAATTAATATTTTGAAAAAAATCCAAAGGGGGGGGCGGAGGATGAAAATTTTCAAAAGAATCGATTTCGCTGAAAGTCACGTTTTTATATCATTAAATGACGCAGAAAACGATGGTAAAAGCCGTTTTTGTCTAACGCGTTTAGTTTGTCCAAAAAATGGAAATTAATATTTTGAAAAAAATCCAAAGGGGGGGCGGAGGATGAAAATTTTCATAAGAATCGATTTCGCTGAAAGTCACGTTTTTATATCATTAAATGACTCAGAAAACGATTTTAAAAACCGTTTTTGTCTAACGCGTTTAGTTTGTCCAAAAAATGGAAATTAATATTTTGAAAAAAATCCAAAGGGGGGGGGCGGAGGATGAAAATTTTCAAAAAAATCGATTTCGCTGAAAGTCACGTTTTTATATCATTAAATGACGCAGAAAACGATGGTAAAAACCGTTTTTGTCTAACGCGTTTAGTTTGTCCAAAAAATGGAAATTAATATTTTGAAAAAAATCCAAAGAGGGGGGCGGAGGATGAAAATTTTCAAAAAAATCGATTTCGCTGAAAGTCACGTTTTTATATCATTAAATGACGCAGAAAACGATGGTAAAAACCGTTTTTGTCTAACGCGTTTAGTTTGTCCAAAAAATGGAAATTAATATTTTGAAAAAAATCCAAAGGGGGGGGGCGGAGGATGAAAATTTTCAAAAAAATCGATTTCGCTGAAAGTCACGTTTTTATATCATTAAATGACGCAGAAAACGATGGTAAAAACCGTTTTTGTCTAACGCGTTTAGTTTGTCCAAAAAATGGAAATTAATATTTTGAAAAAAATCCAAAGAGGGGGGCGGAGGATGAAAATTTTCAAAAAAATCGATTTCGCTGAAAGTCACGTTTTTATATCATTAAATGACGCAGAAAACGATGGTAAAAACCGTTTTTGTCTAACGCGTTTAGTTTGTCCAAAAAATGGAAATTAATATTTTGAAAAAAATCCAAAGGGGGGGGCGGAGGATGAAAATTTTCAAAAAAATCGATTTCGCTTAAAGTTACGTTTTTATATCTTTAAATGACGCAGGAAACGATGGTAAAAACCGTTTTTGTCTAACGCGTTTAGTTTGTCCAAAAAATGGAAATTAATATTTTGAAAAAAATCCAAAGAGGGGGGCGGAGGATGAAAATTTTCAAAAAAATCGATTTCGCTGAAAGTCACGTTTTTATATCATTAAATGACGCAGAAAACGATGGTAAAAACCGTTTTTGTCTAACGCGTTTAGTTTGTCCAAAAAATGGAAATTAATATTTTGAAAAAAATCCAAAGGGGGGGGCGGAAGATGAAAATTTTCAAAAAAATCGATTTCGCTGAAAGTCACGTTTTTATATCATTAAATGAGGCAGAAAACGATGGTAAAAACCGTTTTTGTCTAACGCGTTTAGTTTGTCCAAAAAATGGAAATTAATATTTTGAAAAAAATCCAAAGAGGGGGGCGGAGGATGAAAATTTTCAAAAAAATCGATTTTGCTGAGAGTCACGTTTTTATATCATTAAATGACGCAGAAAACGATGGTAAAAACCGTTTTTGTCTAACGCGTTTAGTTTGTCCAAAAAATGGAAATTAATATTTTGAAAAAAATCCAAAGGGGGGGGCGGAGGATGAAAATTTTCAAAAAAATCGATTTCGCTGAAAGTCACGTTTTTATATCATTAAATGACGCAGAAAACGATGGTAAAAACCGTTTTTGTCTAACGCGTTTAGTTTGTCCAAAAAATGGAAATTAGTATTTTGAAAAAAAACCAAAGGGGGTGGCGGAGGATGAAAATTTTCAAAAAAATCGATTTCGCTGAAAGTCACGTTTTTATATCATTAAATGACGCAGAAAACGATGGTAAAAACCGTTTTTGTCTAACGCGTTTAGTTTGTCCAAAAAATGGAAATTAATATTTTGAAAAAAATCCAAAGGGGGGGGCGGAGGATGAAAATTTTCAAAAAAATCGATTTCGCTGAAAGTCACGTTTTTATATCATTAAATGACGCAGAAAACGATGGTAAAAACCGTTTTTGTCTAACGCGTTTAGTTTGTCCAAAAAATGGAAATTAGTATTTTGAAAAAAAACCAAAGGGGGGGGCGGAGGATAAAATTTTTAAAAAAAATTGATTTCGCTGAAAGTCACGTTTTCATATCATTAAATGACGCAGAAAACGATGGTAAAAACCGTTTTTGTCTAACGCGTTTAGTTTGTCAAAAAAATTGAAATTAATATTTGAAAATAAATCCAAAAATTTTCAAAAAAATCGATTCAACTCTAAATTCGCTTAAAGTCACGTTTTTATATCATTAAATGACGCAGAAAACGATGGTAAAAACCGTTTTTGTCTAACGCGTTTAGTTTGTCCAAAAAATGGAAATTAGTATTTTGAAAAAAAACCAAAGGGGGGGGCGGAGGATAAAATTTTTAAAAAAAATTGATTTCGCTGAAAGTCACGTTTTCATATCATTAAATGACGCAGAAAACGATGGTAAAAACCGTTTTTGTCTAACGCGTTTAGTTTGTCAAAAAAATTGAAATTAATATTTGAAAATAAATCCAAAAATTTTCAAAAAAATCGATTCAACTCTAAATTCGCTTAAAGTCACGTTTTTATATCATTAAATGACGCAGAAAACGATGGTAAAAACCGTTTTTGTCTAACGCGTTTAGTTTGTCCAAAAAATGGAAATTAGTATTTTGAAAAAAAACCAAAGGGGGGGGCGGAGGATAAAATTTTTAAAAAAAATTGATTTCGCTGAAAGTCACGTTTTCATATCATTAAATGACGCAGAAAACGATGGTAAAAACCGTTTTTGTCTAACGCGTTTAGTTTGTCAAAAAAATTGAAATTAATATTTGAAAATAAATCCAAAAATTTTCAAAAAAATCGATTCAACTCTAAATTCGCTTAAAGTCACGTTTTTATATCATTAAATGACGCAGAAAACGATGGTAAAAACCGTTTTTGTCTAACGCGTTTAGTTTGTCCAAAAAATGGAAATTAATATTTTGAAAAAAATCCAAAGGGGGGGGCGGAGGATGAAAATTTTCAAAAGAATCGATTTCGCTGAAAGTCACGTTTTTATATCATTAAATGACTCAGAAAACGATTTTAAAAACCGTTTTTGTCTAACGCGTTTAGTTTGTCCAAAAAATGGAAATTAATATTTTGAAAAAAATCCAAAGGGGGGGGCGGAGGATGAAAATTTTCAAAAAAATCGATTTCGCTTAAAGTTACGTTTTTATATCTTTAAATGACGCAGGAAACGATGGTAAAAACCGTTTTTGTCTAACGCGTTTAGTTTGTCCAAAAAATGGAAATTAATATTTTGAAAAAAATCCAAAGAGGGGGGCGGAGGATGAAAATTTTCAAAAAAATCGATTTCGCTGAAAGTCACGTTTTTATATCATTAAATGAGGCAGAAAACGATGGTAAAAACCGTTTTTGTCTAACGCGTTTAGTTTGTCCAAAAAATGGAAATTAATATTTTGAAAAAAATCCAAAGGGGGGGGCGGAGGATGAAAATTTTCAAAAAAATCGATTTCGCTGAAAGTCACGTTTTTATATCATTAAATGACGCAGAAAACGATGGTAAAAACCGTTTTTGTCTAACGCGTTTAGTTTGTCCAAAAAATGGAAATTAATATTTTGAAAAAAATCCAAAGAGGGGGGCGGAGGATGAAAATTTTCAAAAAAATCGATTTCGCTGAAAGTCACGTTTTTATATCATTAAATGAGGCAGAAAACGATGGTAAAAACCGTTTTTGTCTAACGCGTTTAGTTTGTCCAAAAAATGGAAATTAATATTTTGAAAAAAATCCAAAGGGGGGGGCGGAGGATGAAAATTTTCAAAAAAATCGATTTCGCTGAAAGTCACGTTTTTATATCATTAAATGAGGCAGAAAACGATGGTAAAAACCGTTTTTGTCTAACGCGTTTAGTTTGTCCAAAAAATGGAAATTAATATTTTGAAAAAAATCCAAAGGGGGGGGCGGAGGATGAAAATTTTCAAAAAAATCGATTTCGCTGAAAGTCACGTTTTTATATCATTAAATGACGCAGAAAACGATGGTAAAAACCGTTTTTGTCTAACGCGTTTAGTTTGTCCAAAAAATGGAAATTAGTATTTTGAAAAAAAACCAAAGGGGGGGGCGGAGGATGAAAATTTTCAAAAAAATCGATTTCGCTGAAAGTCACGTTTTTATATCATTAAATGACGCAGAAAACGATGGTAAAAACAGTTTTTGTCTAACGCGTTTAGTTTGTCCAAAAAATGGAAATTAATATTTTGAAAAAAATCCAAAGGGGGGGGCGGAGGATGAAAATTTTCAAAAAAATCGATTTCGCTGAAAGTCACGTTTTTATATCATTAAATGACGCAGAAAACGATGGTAAAAACCGTTTTTGTCTAACGCGTTTAGTTTGTCCAAAAAATGGAAATTAGTATTTTGAAAAAAAACCAAAGGGGGGGGCGGAGGATGAAATTTTTAAAAAAAATTGATTTCGCTGAAAGTCACGTTTTCATATCATTAAATGACGCAGAAAACGATGGTAAAAACCGTTTTTGTCTAACGCGTTTAGTTTGTCAAAAAAATTGAAATTAATATTTGAAAAAAAATCCAAAAATTTTCAAAAAAATCGATTCAACTCTAAATTCGCTTAAAGTCACGTTTTTATATCATTAAATGACGCAGAAAACGATGGTAAAAACCGTTTTTGTCTAACGCGTTTAGTTTGTCAAAAAAATTGAAATTAATATTTGAAAAAAAAACCAAAAATTTTCAAAAAAATCGTTTCAACTCTAAATTCGCTGAAAGTCACGTTTTTATATCATTAAATGACGCAGAAAACGATGGTAAAAACCGTTTTTGTCTAACGCGTTTAGTTTGTCCAAAAAATGGAAATTAATATTTTGAAAAAAATCCAAAGAGGGGGGCGGAGGATGAAAATTTTCAAAAAAATCGATTTCGCTGAAAGTCACGTTTTTATATCATTAAATGACGCAGAAAACGATGGTAAAAACCGTGTTTGTCTAACGCGTTTAGTTTGTCCAAAAAATGGAAATTAATATTTTGAAAAAAATCCAAAGGGGGGGGCGGAGGATGAAAATTTTCAAAAAAATCGATTTCGCTGAAAGTCACGTTTTTATATCATTAAATGACGCAGATAACGATGGTAAAAACCGTTTTTGTCTAACGCGTTTAGTTTGTCCAAAAAATGGAAATTAGTATTTTGAAAAAAAACCAAAGGGGGGGGGCGGAGGATGAAAATTTTCAAAAAAATCGATTTCGCTGAAAGTCACGTTTTTATATCATTAAATGACGCAGAAAACGATGGTAAAAACCGTTTTTGTCTAACGCGTTTAGTTTGTCCAAAAAATGGAAATTAATATTTTGAAAAAAATCCAAAGGGGGGGGCGGAGGATGAAAATTTTCAAAAAAATCGATTTCGCTGAAAGTCACGTTTTTATATCATTAAATGACGCAGAAAACGATGGTAAAAACCGTTTTTGTCTAACGCGTTTAGTTTGTCCAAAAAATGGAAATTAGTATTTTGAAAAAAAACCAAAGGGGGGGGCGGAGGATGAAATTTTAAAAAAAAATTGATTTCGCTGAAAGTCACGTTTCCATATCATTAAATGACGCAGAAAACGATGGTAAAAACCGTTTTTGTCTAACGCGTTTAGTTTGTCAAAAAAATTGAAATTAATATTTGAAAAAAAATCCAAAAATTTTCAAAAAAATCGATTCAACTCTAAATTCGCTTAAAGTCACGTTTTTATATCATTAAATGACGCAGAAAACGATGGTAAAAACCGTTTTTGTCTAACGCGTTTAGTTTGTCAAAAAAATTGAAATTAATATTTGAAAAAAAAACCAAAAATTTTCAAAAAAATCGATTCAACTCTAAATTCGCTGAAAGTCACGTTTTTATATCATTAAATGACTCAGAAAACGATGGTAAAAACCGTTTTTGTCTAACGCGTTTAGTTTGTCCAAAAAATTGAAATTAATATTTGAAAAAAATCCAAAGGGGGAGGATGAAAATTTTCAAAAAAATCGATTCAACTCTAAATTCGCTGAAAGTCACGTTTTTATATCATTAAATGACGCAGAAAACGATGGTAAAAACCGTTTTTGTCTAACGCGTTTAGTTTGTCAAAAAAATTGAAATTAATATTTGAAAAAAAATCCAAAAATTTTCAAAAAAATCGATTCAACTCTAAATTCGCTGAAAGTCACGTTTTTATATCATTAAATGACGCAGAAAACGATGGTAAAAACCGTTTTTGTCTAACGCGTTTAGTTTGTCAAAAAAATTGAAATTAATATTTGAAAATAAATCCAAAAATTTTCAAAAAAATCGATTCAACTCTAAATTCGCTGAAAGTCACGTTTTTATATCATTAAATGACTCAGAAAACGATGGTAAAAACCGTTTTTGTCTAACGCGTTTAGTTTGTCAAAAAAATTGAAATTAATAATTGAAAAAAAAAACCAAAAATTTTCAAAAAAATCGATTCAACTCTAAATTCGCTGAAAGTCACGTTTTTATATCATTAAATGACGCAGAAAACGATGGTAAAAACCGTTTTTGTCTAACGCGTTTAGTTTGTCAAGAAAATTGAAATTAATATTTGAAAAAAATCCAAAGGGGGGAGGATGAAAATTTTCAAAAAAATCGATTCAACTCGAAATTCGCTGAAAGTCACGTTTTTATATCATTAAATGACGCACAAAACGATGGTAAAAACCGTTTTTGTCTAACGCGTTTAGTGTGTCCAAAAAATTGAAATTAATATTTGAAAAAAATCCAAAGGGGGGAGGATGAAAATTTTCAAAAAAATCGATTGAACTCGAAATTCGCTGAAAGTCACGTTTTTATATCATTAAATGACGCAGAAAACGATGGTAAAAACCGTTTTTGTCTAACGCGTTTAGTTTGTCCAAAAAATGGAAATTAATATTTTGAAAAAAATCCAAAGAGGGGGGCGGAGGATGAAAATTTTCAAAAAAATCGATTTCGCTGAAAGTCACGTTTTTATATCATTAAATGACGCAGAAAACGATGGTAAAAACCGTGTTTGTCTAACGCGTTTAGTTTGTCCAAAAAATGGAAATTAATATTTTGAAAAAAATCCAAAGGGGGGGGCGGAGGATGAAAATTTTCAAAAAAATCGATTTCGCTGAAAGTCACGTTTTTATATCATTAAATGACGCAGATAACGATGGTAAAAACCGTTTTTGTCTAACGCGTTTAGTTTGTCCAAAAAATGGAAATTAGTATTTTGAAAAAAAACCAAAGGGGGGGGGCGGAGGATGAAAATTTTCAAAAAAATCGATTTCGCTGAAAGTCACGTTTTTATATCATTAAATGACGCAGAAAACGATGGTAAAAACCGTTTTTGTCTAACGCGTTTAGTTTGTCCAAAAAATGGAAATTAATATTTTGAAAAAAATCCAAAGGGGGGGGCGGAGGATGAAAATTTTCAAAAAAATCGATTTCGCTGAAAGTCACGTTTTTATATCATTAAATGACGCAGAAAACGATGGTAAAAACCGTTTTTGTCTAACGCGTTTAGTTTGTCCAAAAAATGGAAATTAGTATTTTGAAAAAAAACCAAAGGGGGGGGCGGAGGATGAAATTTTAAAAAAAAATTGATTTCGCTGAAAGTCACGTTTCCATATCATTAAATGACGCAGAAAACGATGGTAAAAACCGTTTTTGTCTAACGCGTTTAGTTTGTCAAAAAAATTGAAATTAATATTTGAAAAAAAATCCAAAAATTTTCAAAAAAATCGATTCAACTCTAAATTCGCTTAAAGTCACGTTTTTATATCATTAAATGACGCAGAAAACGATGGTAAAAACCGTTTTTGTCTAACGCGTTTAGTTTGTCAAAAAAATTGAAATTAATATTTGAAAAAAAAACCAAAAATTTTCAAAAAAATCGATTCAACTCTAAATTCGCTGAAAGTCACGTTTTTATATCATTAAATGACTCAGAAAACGATGGTAAAAACCGTTTTTGTCTAACGCGTTTAGTTTGTCCAAAAAATTGAAATTAATATTTGAAAAAAATCCAAAGGGGGAGGATGAAAATTTTCAAAAAAATCGATTCAACTCTAAATTCGCTGAAAGTCACGTTTTTATATCATTAAATGACGCAGAAAACGATGGTAAAAACCGTTTTTGTCTAACGCGTTTAGTTTGTCAAAAAAATTGAAATTAATATTTGAAAAAAAATCCAAAAATTTTCAAAAAAATCGATTCAACTCTAAATTCGCTGAAAGTCACGTTTTTATATCATTAAATGACGCAGAAAACGATGGTAAAAACCGTTTTTGTCTAACGCGTTTAGTTTGTCAAAAAAATTGAAATTAATATTTGAAAATAAATCCAAAAATTTTCAAAAAAATCGATTCAACTCTAAATTCGCTGAAAGTCACGTTTTTATATCATTAAATGACTCAGAAAACGATGGTAAAAACCGTTTTTGTCTAACGCGTTTAGTTTGTCAAAAAAATTGAAATTAATAATTGAAAAAAAAAACCAAAAATTTTCAAAAAAATCGATTCAACTCTAAATTCGCTGAAAGTCACGTTTTTATATCATTAAATGACGCAGAAAACGATGGTAAAAACCGTTTTTGTCTAACGCGTTTAGTTTGTCAAGAAAATTGAAATTAATATTTGAAAAAAATCCAAAGGGGGGAGGATGAAAATTTTCAAAAAAATCGATTCAACTCGAAATTCGCTGAAAGTCACGTTTTTATATCATTAAATGACGCACAAAACGATGGTAAAAACCGTTTTTGTCTAACGCGTTTAGTGTGTCCAAAAAATTGAAATTAATATTTGAAAAAAATCCAAAGGGGGGAGGATGAAAATTTTCAAAAAAATCGATTGAACTCGAAATTCGCTGAAAGTCACGTTTTTATATCATTAAATGACGCAGAAAACGATGGTAAAAACCGTTTTTGTCTAACGCGTTTAGTTTGTCCAAAAAATTGAAATTAATATTTGAAAAAAATCCAAAGGGGGGAGGATGAAAATTTTCAAAAAAATCGATTGAACTCGAAATTCGCTGAAAGTCACGTTTTTATATCATTAAATGACGCAGAAAACGATGGTAAAAACCGTTTTTGTCTAACGCGTTTAGTTTGTCCAAAAAATGGAAATTAATATTTTGAAAAAAAACCAAAGAGGGGGGCGGAGGATGAAAATTTTCAAAAAAATCGATTCAACTCGAAATTCGCTGAAAGTCACGTTTTTATATCATTAAATGACGCAGAAAACGATGGTAAAAACCGTTTTTGTCTAACGCGTTTAGTTTGTCCAAAAAATTGAAATTAATATTTGAAAAAAAATCCAAAGGGAGGAGGATGAAAATTTTCAAAAAAATCTTTTGAACTCGAAATTCGCTGAAAGTCACGTTTTTATATCATTAAATGACGCAGAAAACGATGGTAAAAACCGTTTTTGTCTAACGCGTTTAGTTTGTCCAAAAAATGGAAATTAATATTTTGAAAAAAATCCAAAGGGGGGGGCGGAGGATGAAAATTTTCAAAAAAATCGATTTCGCTGAAAGTCACGTTTTTATATCATTAAATGACGCAGAAAACGATGGTAAAAACCGTTTTTGTCTAACGCGTTTAGTTTGTCCACAAAATTGAAATTAATATTTTGAAAAAAATCCAAAGGGGGGGGCGGAGGATGAAAATTTTCAAAAAAATCGATTTCGCTGAAAGTCACGTTTTTATATCATTAAATGACGCAGAATACGATGGTAAAAACCGTTTTTGTCTAACGCGTTTAGTTTGTCCAAAAAATGGAAATTAATATTTTGAAAAAAATCCAAAGGTGGGGGCGGAGGATGAAAATTTTCAAAAAAATCGATTTCGCTGAAAGTCACGTTTTTATATCATTAAATGACGCAGAATACGATGGTAAAAACCGTTTTTGTCTAAATCGTTTAGTTTATCCAAAAATTGGAAATTAATATTTTGAAAAAAATCCAAAGGGGGGGGGCGGAGGATGAAAATTTTCAAAAAAATCGATTTCGCTGAAAGTCACGTTTTTATATCATTAAATGACGCAGAAAACGATGGTAAAAACCGTTTTTGTCGAAATCGTTTAGTTTATCCAAAAATTGGAAGTTAATATTTTGAAAAAAATCCAAAGGGGGGGGCGGAGGATGAAAATTTTCAAAAAAATCGATTTCGCTGAAAGTCACGTTTTTATATCATTAAATGACGCAGAAAACGATGGTAAAAACCGTTTTTGTCTAACGCGTTTAGTTTGTCCAAAAAATGGAAATTAATATTTTGAAAAAAATCCAAAGGGGGGGACCGAGGATGAAAATTTTCAAAAAAATCGATTTCGCTGAAAGTCACGTTTTTATATCATTAAATGACGCAGAATACGATGGTAAAAACCGTTTTTGTCTAAATCGTTTAGTTTATCCAAAAATTGGAAATTAATATTTTGAAAAAAATCCAAAGGGGGGGGGCGGAGGATGAAAATTTTCAAAAAAATCGATTTCGCTGAAAGTCACGTTTTTATATCATTAAATGACGCAGAAAACGATGGTAAAAACCGTTTTTGTCGAAATCGTTTAGTTTATCCAAAAATTGGAAGTTAATATTTTGAAAAAAATCCAAAGGGGGGGGCGGAGGATGAAAATTTTCAAAAAAATCGATTTCGCTGAAAGTCACGTTTTTATATCATTAAATGACGCAGAAAACGATGGTAAAAACCGTTTTTGTCTAACGCGTTTAGTTTGTCCAAAAAATGGAAATTAATATTTTGAAAAAAATCCAAAGGGGGGGACCGAGGATGAAAATTTTCAAAAAAATCGATTTCGCTGAAAGTCACGTTTTTATATCATTAAATGACGCAGAAAACGATGGTAAAAACCGTTTTTGTCTAACGCGTTTAGTTTGTACAAAAAATGGAAATTAATATTTTGAAAAAAATCCAAAGGGGGGGGGCGGAGGATGAAAATTTTCAAAAAAAATCGATTTCGCTTAAAGTCACGTTTTTATATCATTAAATGACGCAGAAAACGATGGTAAAAACCGTTTTTGTCTAACGCGTTTAGTTTGTCCACAAAATTGAAATTAATATTTTGAAAAAAATCCAAAGGGGGGGGCGGAGGATCAAAATTTTCAAAAAAATCGATTTCGCTGAAAGTCACGTTTTTATATCATTAAATGACGCAGAAAACGATGGTAAAAACAGTTTTTGTCTAACGCGTTTAGTTTGTCCACAAAATTGAAATTAATATTTTGAAAAAAACCCAAAGAGGGGGGCGGAGGATGAAAATTTTCAAAAAAATCGATTCAACTCGAAATTCGCTTAAAGTCACGTTTTTATATCATTAAATGACGCAGAAATCGATGGTAAAAACAGTTTTTGTCTAACGCGTTTAGTTTGTCCACAAAATTGAAATTAATATTTTGAAAAAAATCCAAAGGGGGGGGGCGGAGGATGAAAATTTTCAAAAAAATCGATTTCGCTGAAAGTCACGTTTTTATATCATTAAATGACGCAGAAAACGATGGTAAAAACCGTTTTTGTCTAAATCGTTTAGTTTGTCCAAAAATTGGAAATTAATATTTTGAAAAAAATCCAAAGGGGGGGGCGGAGGATGAAAATTTTCAAAAAAATCGATTTCGCTGAAAGTCACGTTTTTATATCATTAAATGACTCAGAAAACGATTTTAAAAACCGTTTTTGTCTAACGCGCTTAGTTTGTCCAAAAAATGGAAATTAATATTTTGAAAAAAATCCAAAGGGGGGGGCGGAGGATGAAAATTTTCAAAAAAATCGATTTCGCTGAAAGTCACGTTTTTATATCATTAAATGACGCAGAAAACGATGGTAAAAACCGTTTTTGTCTAACGCGTTTAGTTTGTCCAAAAAATGGAAATTAATATTTTGAAAAAAATCCAAAGGGGGGGGCGGAGGATGAAAATTTTCAAAAAAATCGATTTCGCTGAAAGTCACGTTTTTATATCATTAAATGACGCAGAAAACGATGGTAAAAACCGTTTTTGTCTAACGCGTTTAGTTTGTCCACAAAATCGAAATTAATATTTTGAAAAAAATCCAAAGGGGGGGCGGAGGATCAAAATTTTCAAAAAAATCGATTTCGCTGAAAGTCACGTTTTTATATCATTAAATGACGCAGAAAACGATGGTAAAAAACCGTTTTTGTCTAACGCGTTTAGTTTGTCCACAAAATTGAAATTAATATTTTGAAAAAAATCCAAAGGGGGGGGCGGAGGATCAAAATTTTCAAAAAAATCGATTTCGCTGAAAGTCACGTTTTTATATCATTAAATGACGCAGAAAACGATGGTAAAAACAGTTTTTGTCTAACGCGTTTAGTTTGTCCACAAAATTGAAATTAATATTTTGAAAAAAATCCAAAGAGGGGGGCGGAGGATGAAAATTTTCAAAAAAATCGATTCAACTCGAAATTCGCTTAAAGTCACGTTTTTATATCATTAAATGACGCAGAAAACGATGGTAAAAACAGTTTTTGTCTAACGCGTTTAGTTTGTCCACAAAATTGAAATTAATATTTTGAAAAAAATCCAAAGAGGGGGGCGGAGGATGAAAATTTTCAAAAAAATCGATTTCGCTGAAAGTCACGTTTTTATATCATTAAATGACGCAGAAAACGATGGTAAAAACCGTTTTTGTCTAACGCGTTTAGTTTGTCCACAAAATTGAAATTAATATTTTGAAAAAAATCCAAAGGGGGGGGCGGAGGATGAAAATTTTAAAAAAAATCGATTTCGCTGAAAGTCACGTTTTTATATCATTAAATGACTCAGAAAACGATTTTAAAAACCGTTTTTGTCTAACGCGTTTAGTTTGTCCAAAAAATGGAAATTAATATTTTGAAAAAAATCCAAAGGGGGGGCGGAGGATCAAAATTTTCAAAAAAATCGATTTCGCTGAAAGTCACGTTTTTATATCATTAAATGACTCAGAAAACGATTTTAAAAACCGTTTTTGTCTAACGCGTTTAGTTTGTCCAAAAAATGGAAATTAATATTTTGAAAAAAATCCAAAGGGGGGGGCGGAGGATCAAAATTTTCAAAAAAATCGATTTCGCTGAAAGTCACGTTTTTATATCATTAAATGACGCAGAAAACGATGGTAAAAACCGTTTTTGTCTAAATCGTTTAGTTTGTCCAAAAATTGGAAATTAATATTTTGAAAAAAATCCAAAGGGGGGGGCGGAGGTTGAAAATTTTCAAAAAAATCGATTTCGCTGAAAGTCACGTTTTTATATCATTAAATGACGTAGAAAACGATGGTAAAAACCGTTTTTGTCTAACGCGTTTAGTTTGTCCACAAAATTGAAATTAATATTTTGAAAAAAATCCAAAGGGGGGGGCGGAGGATCAAAATTTTCAAAAAAATCGATTTCGCTGAAAGTCACGTTTTTATATCATTAAATGACGCAGAAAACGATGGTAAAAAACCGTTTTTGTCTAACGCGTTTAGTTTGTCCACAAAATTGAAATTAATATTTTGAAAAAAATCCAAAGGGGGGGGCGGAGGATCAAAATTTTCAAAAAAATCGATTTCGCTGAAAGTCACGTTTTTATATCATTAAATGACGCAGAAAACGATGGTAAAAACAGTTTTTGTCTAACGCGTTTAGTTTGTCCACAAAATTGAAATTAATATTTTGAAAAAAATCCAAAGAGGGGGGCGGAGGATGAAAATTTTCAAAAAAATCGATTCAACTCGAAATTCGCTTAAAGTCACGTTTTTATATCATTAAATGACGCAGAAAACGATGGTAAAAACAGTTTTTGTCTAACGCGTTTAGTTTGTCCACAAAATTGAAATTAATATTTTGAAAAAAATCCAAAGAGGGGGGCGGAGGATGAAAATTTTCAAAAAAATCGATTTCGCTGAAAGTCACGTTTTTATATCATTAAATGACGCAGAAAACGATGGTAAAAACCGTTTTTGTCTAACGCGTTTAGTTTGTCCACAAAATTGAAATTAATATTTTGAAAAAAATCCAAAGGGGGGGGCGGAGGATGAAAATTTTAAAAAAAATCGATTTCGCTGAAAGTCACGTTTTTATATCATTAAATGACTCAGAAAACGATTTTAAAAACCGTTTTTGTCTAACGCGTTTAGTTTGTCCACAAAATTGAAATTAATATTTTGAAAAAAATCCAAAGGGGGGGGCGGAGGATCAAAATTTTCAAAAAAATCGATTTCGCTGAAAGTCACGTTTTTATATCATTAAATGACTCAGAAAACGATTTTAAAAACCGTTTTTGTCTAACGCGTTTAGTTTGTCCAAAAAATGGAAATTAATATTTTGAAAAAAATCCAAAGGGGGGGGCGGAGGATCAAAATTTTCAAAAAAATCGATTTCGCTGAAAGTCACGTTTTTATATCATTAAATGACTCAGAAAACGATTTTAAAAACCGTTTTTGTCTAACGCGCTTAGTTTGTCCAAAAAATGGAAATTAATATTTTGAAAAAAATCCAAAGGGGGGGGGCGGAGGATCAAAATTTTCAAAAAAATCGATTTCGCTGAAAGTCACGTTTTTATATCATTAAATGACTCAGAAAACGATTTTAAAAACCGTTTTTGTCTAACGCGCTTAGTTTGTCCAAAAAATGGAAATTAATATTTTGAAAAAAATCCAAAGGGGGGGGCGGAGGATCAAAATTTTCAAAAAAATCGATTTCGCTGAAAGTCACGTTTTTATATCATTAAATGACTCAGAAAACGATTTTAAAAACCGTTTTTGTCTAACGCGTTTAGTTTGTCCAAAAAATGGAAATTAATATTTTGAAAAAAATCCAAAGGGGGGGGCGGAGGATGAAAATTTTCAAAAAAATCGATTTCGCTGAAAGTCACGTTTTTATATCATTAAATGACTCAGAAAACGATTTTAAGAACCGTTTTTGTCTAACGCGTTTAGTTTGTCCAAAAAATGGAAATTAATATTTTGAAAAAAATCCAAAGGGGGGGGCGGAGGATCAAAATTTTCAAAAAAATCGATTTCGCTGAAAGTCACGTTTTTATATCATTAAATCACTCAGAAAACGATGGTAAAAACCGTTTTTGTCTAACGCGTTTAGTTTGTCAAAAAAATTGAAATTAATATTTGAAAAAAAATCCAAAAATTTTCAAAAAAATCGATTCAACTCCAAATTCGCTGAAAGTCACGTTTTTATATCATTAAATGACGCAGAAAACGATGGTAAAAACCGTTTTTGTCTAACGCGTTTAGTTTGTCAAAAAAATTGAAATTAATATTTGAAAAAAAATCCAAAAATTTTCAAAAAAATCGATTCAACTCTAAATTCGCTGAAAGTCACGTTTTTATATCATTAAATGACGCAGAAAACGATGGTAAAAACCGTTTTTGTCTAACGAGTTTAGTTTGTCAAAAAAATTGAAATTAATATTTGAAAAAAAATCCAAAAATTTTCAAAAAAATCGATTCAACTCTAAATTCGCTGAAAGTCACGTTTTTATATCATTAAATGACTCAGAAAACGATGGTAAAAAATGTTTTTGTCTAACGCGTTTAGTTTGTCAAAAAAATTGAAATTAATATTTGAAAAAAAAACCAAAAATTTTCAAAAAAATCGATTCAACTCTAAATTCGCTGAAAGTCACGTTTTTATATCATTAAATGACGCAGAAAACGATGGTAAAAACCGTTTTTGTCTAACGCGTTTAGTTTGTCAAAAAAATTGAAATTAATATTTGAAAAAAATCCAAAGGGGGGAGGATGAAAATTTTCAAAAAAATCGATTCAACTCGAAATTCGCTGAAAGTCACGTTTTTATATCATTAAATGACGCAGAAAACGATGGTAAAAACCGTTTTTGTCTAACGCGTTTAGTTTGTCCAAAAAATTGAAATTAATATTTTGAAAAAAACCCAAAAGGGGGGGCGGAGGATGAAAATTTTCAAAAAAATCGATTTCGCTGAAAGTCACGTTTTTATATCATTAAATGACGCACAAAACGATGGTAAAAACCGTTTTTGTCTAACGCGTTTAGTGTGTCCAAAAAATTGAAATTAATATTTGAAAAAAATCCAAAGGGGGGAGGATGAAAATTTTCAAAAAAATCGATTGAACTCGAAATTCGCTGAAAGTCACGTTTTTATATCATTAAATGTCGCAGAAAACGATGGTAAAAACCGTTTTTGTCTAACGCGTTTAGTTTGTCCAAAAAATTGAAATTAATATTTGAAAAAAATCCAAAGGGGGGAGGATGAAAATTTTCAAAAAAATCGATTGAACTCGAAATTCGCTGAAAGTCACGTTATTATATCATTAAATGACGCAGAAAACGATGGTAAAAACCGTTTTTGTCTAACGCGTTTAGTTTGTCCAAAAAATGGAAATTAATATTTTGAAAAAAAAACCAAAGAGGGGGGCGGAGGATGAAAATTTTCAAAAAAATCGATTCAACTCGAAATTCGCTGAAAGTCACGTTTTTATATCATTAAATGACGCAGAAAACGATGGTAAAAACCGTTTTTGTCTAACGCGTTTAGCTTGTCAAAAAAATTGAAATTAATATTTGAAAAAAATCCAAAGGGGGGAGGATGAAAATTTTCAAAAAAATCGATTCAACTCTAAATTCGTTGAAAGTCACGTTTTTATATCATTAAATGACGCAGAAAACGATGGCAAAAACCGTTTTTGTCTAACGCGTTTAGCTTGTCAAAAAAATTGAAATTAATATTTGAAAAAAATCCAAAGGGGGGAGGATGAAAATTTTCAAAAAAATCGATTCAACTCTAAATTCGCTGAAAGTCACGTTTTTATATCATTAAATGACGCAGAAAACCATGGTAAAAACCGTTTTTGTCTAACGCGTTTAGCTTGTCAAAAAAATTGAAATTAATATTTGAAAAAAATCCAAAGGGGGAGGATGAAAATTTTCAAAAAAATCGATTGAACTCGAAATTCGCTGAAAGTCACGTTTTTATATCATTAAATGACGCAGAAAACGATGGTAAAAACCGTTTTTGTCTAACGCGTTTAGTTTGTCCAAAAAATGGAAATTAATATTTTGAAAAAAATCCAAAGGGGGGGGCGGAGGATGAAAATTTTCAAAAAAATCGATTTCGCTGAAAGTCACGTTTTTATATCATTAAATGACGCAGAAAACGATGGTAAAAACCGTTTTTGTCTAACGCGTTTAGTTTGTCCACAAAATTGAAATTAATATTTTGAAAAAAATCCAAAGGGGGGGGCGGAGGATGAAAATTTTCAAAAAAATCGATTTCGCTGAAAGTCACGTTTTTATATCATTAAATGACGCAGAAAACGATGGTAAAAACCGTTTTTGTCTAACGCGTTTAGTTTGTCCAAAAAATGGAAATTAATATTTTGAAAAAAATCCAAAGGTGGGGGCGGAGGATGAAAATTTTCAAAAAAATCGATTTCGCTGAAAGTCACGTTTTTATATCATTAAATGACGCAGAAAACGATGGTAAAAACCGTTTTTGTCTAAATCGTTTAGTTTATCCAAAAATTGGAAATTAATATTTTGAAAAAAATCCAAAGGGGGGGCGGAGGATGAAAATTTTCAATAAAATCGATTTCGCTGAAAGTCACGTTTTTATATCATTAAATGACGCAGAAAACGATGTTAAAAACCGTTTTTGTCTAACGCGTTTAGTTTGTCCAAAAAATGGAAATTAATATTTTGAAAAAAATCCAAAGGGGGGGTGGGCGGAGGATGAAAATTTTCAAAAAAATCGATTTCGTTGAAAGTCACGTTTTTATATCATTAAATGACGCAGAAAACGATGGTAAAAACCGTTTTTGTCTAGCGCGCTTAGTTTGTCCAAAAAATGGAAATTAACATTTTGAAAAAAATCCAAAGTGGGGGCCGGAGGATGAAAATTTTCAAAAAAATCGATTTCGCTGAAAGTCACGTTTTTATATCATTAAATGACGCAGAAAACGATGGTAAAAACCGTTTTTGTCTAAATCGTTTAGTTTATCCAAAAATTGGAAATTAATATTTTGAAAAAAATCCAAAGGGGGGGGCGGAGGATGAAAATTTTCAAAAAAATCGATTTCGCTGAAAGTCACGTTTTTATATCATTAAATGACGCAGAAAACGATGGTAAAAACCGTTTTTGTCTAAATCGTTTAGTTTATCCAAAAATTGGAAATTAATATTTTGAAAAAAATCCAAAGGGGGGGGCGGAGGATGAAAATTTTCAAAAAAATCGATTTCGCTGAAAGTCACGTTTTTATATCATTAAATTACGCAGAAAACGATGGTAAAAACCGTTTTTGTCTAACGCGTTTAGTTTGTCCACAAAATTGAAATTAATATTTTGAAAAAAATCCAAAGGGGGGGGCAGAGGATGAAAATTTTCAAAAAAATCGATTTCGCTGAAAGTCACGTTTTTATATCATTAAATGACGCAGAAAACGATGGTAAAAACCGTTTTTGTCTAACGCGTTTAGTTTGTCCAAAAAATGGAAATTAATATTTTGAAAAAAATCCAAAGGGGGGGGGCGGAGGATGAAAATTTTCAAAAAAATCGATTCAACTCGAAATTCGCTTAAAGTCACGTTTTTATATCATTAAATGACGCAGAAAACGATGGTAAAAACCATTTTTGTCTAAATCGTTTAGTTTATCCAAAAATTGGAAATTAATATTTTGAAAAAAATCCAAAGGGGGGGGCGGAGGATGAAAATTTTCAAAAAAATCGATTTCGCTGAAAGTCACGTTTTTATATCATTAAATGACGCAGAAAACGATGGTAAAAACCATTTTTGTCTAAATCGTTTAGTTTATCCAAAAATTGGAAATTAATATTTTGAAAAAAATCCAAAGGGGGGGGCGGAGGATGAAAATTTTCAAAAAAATCGATTTCGCTGAAAGTCACGTTTTTATATCATTAAATGACGCAGAAAACGATGGTAAAAACCGTTTTTGTCTAAATCGTTTAGTTTGTCCAAAAATTGGAAATTAATATTTTGGAAAAAATCCAAAGGGGGGGGCGGAGGATGAAAATTTTCAAAAAAATCGATTTCGCTGAAAGTCACGTTTTTATATCATTAAATGACGCAGAAAACGATGGTAAAAACAGTTTTTGTCTAACGCGTTTAGTTTGTCCACAAAATTGAAATTAATATTTTGAAAAAAATCCAAGGGGGGGGGCGGAGGATCAAAATTTTCAAAAAAATCGATTTCGCTGAAAGTCACGTTTTTATATCATTAAATGACGCAGAAAACGATGGTAAAAACAGTTTTTGTCTAACGCGTTTAGTTTGTCCACAAAATTGAAATTAATATTTTGAAAAAAACCCAAAGAGGGGGGCGGAGGATGAAAATTTTCAAAAAAATCGATTCAACTCGAAATTCGCTTAAAGTCACGTTTTTATATCATTAAATGACGCAGAAAACGATGGTAAAAACCGTTTTTGTCTAACGCGTTTAGTTTGTCCACAAAATTGAAATTAATATTTTGAAAAAAATCCAAAGGGGGGGGCGGAGGATGAAAATTTTCAAAAAAATCGATTCAACTCGAAATTCGCTTAAAGTCACGTTTTTATATCATTAAATGACGCAGAAAACGATGGTAAAAACCGTTTTTGTCTAACGCGTTTAGTTTGTCCAAAAAATGGAAATTAATATTTTGAAAAAAATCCAAAGGGGGGGGCGGAGGATGAAAATTTTCAAAAAAATCGATTTCGCTGAAAGTCACGTTTTTATATCATTAAATGACGCAGAAAACGATGGTAAAAACCGTTTTTGTCTAACGCGTTTAGTTTGTCCACAAAATTGAAATTAATATTTTGAAAAAAATCCAAAGGGGGGGGGCGGAGGATGAAAATTTTCAAAAAATCGATTTCGCTGAAAGTCACGTTTTTATATCATTAAATGACGCAGAAAACGATGGTAAAAACCGTTTTTGTCTAACGCGTTTAGTTTGTCCACAAAATTGGAATTAATATTTTGAAAAAAATCCAAAGGGGGGGCGGAGGATCAAAATTTTCAAAAAAATCGATTTCGCTGAAAGTCACGTTTTTATATCATTAAATGACGCAGAAAACGATGGTAAAAACCGTTTTTGTCTAACGCGTTTAGTTTGTCCACAAAATTGAAATTAATATTTTGAAAAAAATCCAAAGGGGGGGGCGGAGGATGAAAATTTTCAAAAAAATCGATTTCGCTGAAAGTCACGTTTTTATATCATTAAATGACGCAGAAAACGATGGTAAAAACCGGTTTTGTCTAACGCGTTTAGTTTGTCCAAAAAATGGAAATTAACATTTTGAAAAAAATCCAAAGTGGGGGGCGGAGGATGAAAATTTTCAAAAAAATCGATTTCGCTGAAAGTCACGTTTTTATATCATTAAATGACGCAGAAAACGATGGTAAAAACCGTTTTTGTCTAAATCGTTTAGTTTATCCAAAAATTGGAAATTAATATTTTGAAAAAAATCCAAAGGGGGGGGCAGAGGATCAAAATTTTCAAAAAAATCGATTTCGCTGAAAGTCACGTTTTTATATCATTAAATGACTCAGAAAACGATTTTAAAAACCGTTTTTGTCTAACGCGCTTAGTTTGTCCAAAAAATGGAAATTAATATTTTGAAAAAAATCCAAAGGGGGGGTCGGAGGATCAAAATTTTCAAAAAAATCGATTTCGCTGAAAGTCACGTTTTTATATCATTAAATGACTCAGAAAACGATTTTAAAAACCGTTTTTGTCTAACGCGCTTAGTTTGTCCAAAAAATGGAAATTAATATTTTGAAAAAAATCCAAAGGGGGGGGCGGAGGATCAAAATTTTCAAAAAAATCGATTTCGCTGAAAGTCACGTTTTTATATCATTAAATGACTCAGAAAACGATTTTAAAAACCGTTTTTGTCTAAGGCGTTTAGTTTGTCCAAAAAATGGAAATTAATATTTTGAAAAAAATCCAAAGGGGGGGGCGGAGGATGAAAATTTTCAAAAAAATCGATTTCGCTGAAAGTCACGTTTTTATATCATTAAATGACTCAGAAAACGATTTTAAAAACCGTTTTTGTCTAACGCGTTTAGTTTGTCCAAAAAATGGAAATTAATATTTTGAAAAAAATCCAAAGGGGGGGGCGGAGGATGAAAATTTTCAAAAAAATCGATTTCGCTGAAAGTCACGTTTTTATATCATTAAATGACTCAGAAAACGATTTTAAGAACCGTTTTTGTCTAACGCGTTTAGTTTGTCCAAAAAATGGAAATTAATATTTTGAAAAAAATCCAAAGGGGGGGGCGGAGGATGAAAATTTTCAAAAAAATCGATTTCGCTGAAAGTCACGTTTTTATATCATTAAATGACTCAGAAAACGATTTTAAGAACCGTTTTTGTCTAACGCGTTTAGTTTGTCCAAAAAATGGAAATTAATATTTTGAAAAAAATCCAAAGGGGGGGGCGGAGGATGAAAATTTTCAAAAAAATCGATTTCGCTGAAAGTACGTTTTTATATCATTAAATGACTCAGAAAACGATTTTAAGAACCGTTTTTGTCTAACGCGTTTAGTTTGTCCAAAAAATGGAAATTAATATTTTGAAAAAAATCCAAAGGGGGGGGCGGAGGATGAAAATTTTCAAAAAAATCGATTTCGCTGAAAGTCACGTTTTTATATCATTAAATGACTCAGAAAACGATTTTAAGAACCGTTTTTGTCTAACGCGTTTAGTTTGTCCAAAAAATGGAAATTAATATTTTGAAAAAAATCCAAAGGGGGGGGCGGAGGATGAAAATTTTCAAAAAAATCGATTTCGCTGAAAGTCACGTTTTTATATCATTAAATGACTCAGAAAACGATTTTAAGAACCGTTTTTGTCTAACGCGTTTAGTTTGTCCAAAAAATGGAAATTAATATTTTGAAAAAAATCCAAGGGGGGGGGCGGAGGATGAAAATTTTCAAAAAAATCGATTTCGCTGAAAGTCACGTTTTTATATCATTAAATGACGCAGAAAACGATGGTAAAAACCGTTTTTGTCTAACGCGTTTAGTTTGTCCACAAAATTGAAATTAATATTTTGAAAAAAATCCAAAGGGGGGGGCGGAGGATGAAAATTTTCAAAAAATCGATTTCGCTGAAAGTCACGTTTTTATATCATTAAATGACGCAGAAAACGATGGTAAAAACCGTTTTTGTCTAACGCGTTTAGTTTGTCCACAAAATTGGAATTAATATTTTGAAAAAAATCCAAAGGGGGGGGCGGAGGATCAAAATTTTCAAAAAAATCGATTTCGCTGAAAGTCACGTTTTTATATCATTAAATGACGCAGAAAACGATGGTAAAAACCGTTTTTGTCTAACGCGTTTAGTTTGTCCACAAAATTGAAATTAATATTTTGAAAAAAATCCAAAGGGGGGGGCGGAGGATGAAAATTTTCAAAAAAATCGATTCAACTCGAAATTCGCTTAAAGTCACGTTTTTATATCATTAAATGACTCAGAAAACGATTTTAAAAACCGTTTTTGTCTAACGCGTTTAGTTTGTCCAAAAAATGGAAATTAATATTTTGAAAAAAATCCAAAGGGGGGGGCGGAGGATGAAAATTTTCAAAAAAATCGATTTCGCTGAAAGTCACGTTTTTATATCATTAAATGACGCAGAAAACGATGGTAAAAACCGTTTTTGTCTAACGCGTTTAGTTTGTCCACAAAATTGAAATTAATATTTTGAAAAAAATCCAAAGGGGGGGGCGGAGGATGAAAATTTTCAAAAAAAACGATTCAACTCGAAATTCGCTTAAAGTCACGTTTTTATATCATTAAATGACTCAGAAAACGATTTTAAAAACCGTTTTTGTCTAACGCGTTTAGTTTGTCCACAAAATTGAAATTAATATTTTGAAAAAAATCCAAAGGGGGGGGCGGAGGATGAAAATTTTCAAAAAATCGATTTCGCTGAAAGTCACGTTTTTATATCATTAAATGACGCAGAAAACGATGGTAAAAACCGTTTTTGTCTAACGCGTTTAGTTTGTCCACAAAATTGGAATTAATATTTTGAAAAAAATCCAAAGGGGGGGGCGGAGGATCAAAATTTTCAAAAAAATCGATTTCGCTGAAAGTCACGTTTTTATATCATTAAATGACGCAGAAAACGATGGTAAAAACCGTTTTTGTCTAACGCGTTTAGTTTGTCCACAAAATTGAAATTAATATTTTGAAAAAAATCCAAAGGGGGGGGCGGAGGATGAAAATTTTCAAAAAAATCGATTCAACTCGAAATTCGCTTAAAGTCACGTTTTTATATCATTAAATGACTCAGAAAACGATTTTAAAAACCGTTTTTGTCTAACGCGTTTAGTTTGTCCAAAAAATGGAAATTAATATTTTGAAAAAAATCCAAAGGGGGGGGCGGAGGATGAAAATTTTCAAAAAAATCGATTTCGCTGAAAGTCACGTTTTTATATCATTAAATGACGCAGAAAACGATGGTAAAAACCGTTTTTGTCTAACGCGTTTAGTTTGTCCACAAAATTGAAATTAATATTTTGAAAAAAATCCAAAGGGGGGGGCGGAGGATGAAAATTTTCAAAAAAAACGATTCAACTCGAAATTCGCTTAAAGTCACGTTTTTATATCATTAAATGACTCAGAAAACGATTTTAAAAACCGTTTTTGTCTAACGCGTTTAGTTTGTCCAAAAAATGGAAATTAATATTTTGAAAAAAATCCAAAGGGGGGGGCGGAGGATGAAAATTTTCAAAAAAATCGATTTCGCTGAAAGTCACGTTTTTATATCATTAAATGACGCAGAAAACGATGGTAAAAACCGTTTTTGTCTAACGCGTTTAGTTTGTCCACAAAATTGAAATTAATATTTTGAAAAAAATCCAAAGGGGGGGGCGGAGGATGAAAATTTTCAAAAAATCGATTTCGCTGAAAGTCACGTTTTTATATCATTAAATGACGCAGAAAACGATGGTAAAAACCGTTTTTGTCTAACGCGTTTAGTTTGTCCACAAAATTGGAATTAATATTTTGAAAAAAATCCAAAGGGGGGGGCGGAGGATCAAAATTTTCAAAAAAATCGATTTCGCTGAAAGTCACGTTTTTATATCATTAAATGACGCAGAAAACGATGGTAAAAACCGTTTTTGTCTAACGGGTTTAGTTTGTCCACAAAATTGAAATTAATATTTTGAAAAAAATCCAAAGGGGGGGGCGGAGGATGAAAATTTTCAAAAAAATCGATTTCGCTGAAAGTCACGTTTTTATATCATTAAATGACGCAGAAAACGATGGTAAAAACCGGTTTTGTCTAACGCGTTTAGTTTGTCCACAAAATTGAAATTAATATTTTGAAAAAAATCCAAAGGGGGGGGAGGAGGATGAAAATTTTCAAAAAAATCGATTCAACTCGAAATTCGCTTAAAGTCACGTTTTTATATCATTAAATGACTCAGAAAACGATTTTAAAAACCGTTTTTGTCTAACGCGTTTAGTTTGTCCAAAAAATGGAAATTAATATTTTGAAAAAAATCCAAAGGGGGGGGCGGAGGATGAAAATTTTCAAAAAAATCGATTTCGCTGAAAGTCACGTTTTTATATCATTAAATGACGCAGAAAACGATGGTAAAAACCGTTTTTGTCTAACGCGTTTAGTTTGTCCACAAAATTGAAATTAATATTTTGAAAAAAATCCAAAGGGGGGGGCGGAGGATGAAAATTTTCAAAAAAAACGATTCAACTCGAAATTCGCTTAAAGTCACGTTTTTATATCATTAAATGACTCAGAAAACGATTTTAAAAACCGTTTTTGTCTAACGCGTTTAGTTTGTCCAAAAAATGGAAATTAATATTTTGAAAAAAATCCAAAGGGGGGGGCGGAGGATGAAAATTTTCAAAAAAATCGATTTCGCTGAAAGTCACGTTTTTATATCATTAAATGACGCAGAAAACGATGGTAAAAACAGTTTTTGTCTAACGCGTTTAGTTTGTCCAAAAAATGGAAATTAATATTTTGAAAAAAATCCAAAGGGGGGGGCGGAGGATGAAAATTTTCAAAAAAATCGATTTCGCTGAAAGTCACGTTTTTATATCATTAAATGACGCAGAAAACGATGGTAAAAACCGTTTTTGTCTAACGCGTTTAGTTTGTCCACAAAATTGAAATTAATATTTTGAAAAAAATCCAAAGGGGGGGGCGGAGGATGAAAATTTTCAAAAAAAACGATTCAACTCGAAATTCGCTTAAAGTCACGTTTTTATATCATTAAATGACTCAGAAAACGATTTTAAAAACCGTTTTTGTCTAACGCGTTTAGTTTGTCCAAAAAATGGAAATTAATATTTTGAAAAAAATCCAAAGGGGGGGGGCGGAGGATGAAAATTTTCAAAAAAATCGATTTCGCTGAAAGTCACGTTTTTATATCATTAAATGACTCAGAAAACGATTTTAAAAACCGTTTTTGTCTAACGCGCTTAGTTTGTCCAAAAAATGGAAATTAATATTTTGAAAAAAATCCAAAGGGGGGGTCGGAGGATCAAAATTTTCAAAAAAATCGATTTCGCTGAAAGTCACGTTTTTATATCATTAAATGACTCAGAAAACGATTTTAAAAACCGTTTTTGTCTAACGCGCTTAGTTTGTCCAAAAAATGGAAATTAATATTTTGAAAAAAATCCAAAGGGGGGGGCGGAGGATCAAAATTTTCAAAAAAATCGATTTCGCTGAAAGTCACGTTTTTATATCATTAAATGACTCAGAAAACGATTTTAAAAACCGTTTTTGTCTAAGGCGTTTAGTTTGTCCAAAAAATGGAAATTAATATTTTGAAAAAAATCCAAAGGGGGGGGCGGAGGATGAAAATTTTCAAAAAAATCGATTTCGCTGAAAGTCACGTTTTTATATCATTAAATGACTCAGAAAACGATTTTAAAAACCGTTTTTGTCTAACGCGTTTAGTTTGTCCAAAAAATGGAAATTAATATTTTGAAAAAAATCCAAAGGGGGGGGCGGAGGATGAAAATTTTCAAAAAAATCGATTTCGCTGAAAGTCACGTTTTTATATCATTAAATGACTCAGAAAACGATTTTAAGAACCGTTTTTGTCTAACGCGTTTAGTTTGTCCAAAAAATGGAAATTAATATTTTGAAAAAAATCCAAAGGGGGGGGCGGAGGATGAAAATTTTCAAAAAAATCGATTTCGCTGAAAGTCACGTTTTTATATCATTAAATGACTCAGAAAACGATTTTAAGAACCGTTTTTGTCTAACGCGTTTAGTTTGTCCAAAAAATGGAAATTAATACTTTGAAAAAAATCCAAAGGGGGGGGCGGAGGATGAAAATTTTCAAAAAAATCGATTTCGCTGAAAGTACGTTTTTATATCATTAAATGACTCAGAAAACGATTTTAAGAACCGTTTTTGTCTAACGCGTTTAGTTTGTCCAAAAAATGGAAATTAATATTTTGAAAAAAATCCAAAGGGGGGGGCGGAGGATGAAAATTTTCAAAAAAATCGATTTCGCTGAAAGTCACGTTTTTATATCATTAAATGACTCAGAAAACGATTTTAAGAACCGTTTTTGTCTAACGCGTTTAGTTTGTCCAAAAAATGGAAATTAATATTTTGAAAAAAATCCAAAGGGGGGGGCGGAGGATGAAAATTTTCAAAAAAATCGATTTCGCTGAAAGTCACGTTTTTATATCATTAAATGACTCAGAAAACGATTTTAAGAACCGTTTTTGTCTAACGCGTTTAGTTTGTCCAAAAAATGGAAATTAATATTTTGAAAAAAATCCAAAGGGGGGGCGGAGGATGAAAATTTTCAAAAAAATCGATTTCGCTGAAAGTCACGTTTTTATATCATTAAATGACGCAGAAAACGATGGTAAAAACCGTTTTTGTCTAACGCGTTTAGTTTGTCCAAAAAATGGAAATTAATATTTTGAAAAAAATCCAAGGGGGGGGGCGGAGGATGAAAATTTTCAAAAAAATCGATTTCGCTGAAAGTCACGTTTTTATATCATTAAATGACGCAGAAAACGATGGTAAAAACCGTTTTTGTCTAACGCGTTTAGTTTGTCCACAAAATTGAAATTAATATTTTGAAAAAAATCCAAAGGGGGGGGCGGAGGATGAAAATTTTCAAAAAATCGATTTCGCTGAAAGTCACGTTTTTATATCATTAAATGACGCAGAAAACGATGGTAAAAACCGTTTTTGTCTAACGCGTTTAGTTTGTCCACAAAATTGGAATTAATATTTTGAAAAAAATCCAAAGGGGGGGGCGGAGGATCAAAATTTTCAAAAAAATCGATTTCGCTGAAAGTCACGTTTTTATATCATTAAATGACGCAGAAAACGATGGTAAAAACCGTTTTTGTCTAACGCGTTTAGTTTGTCCACAAAATTGAAATTAATATTTTGAAAAAAATCCAAAGGGGGGGGCGGAGGATGAAAATTTTCAAAAAAATCGATTTCGCTGAAAGTCACGTTTTTATATCATTAAATGACGCAGAAAACGATTGTAAAAACCGGTTTTGTCTAACGCGTTTAGTTTGTCCACAAAATTGAAATTAATATTTTGAAAAAAATCCAAAGGGGGGGGCGGAGGATGAAAATTTTCAAAAAAATCGATTCAACTCGAAATTCGCTTAAAGTCACGTTTTTATATCATTAAATGACTCAGAAAACGATTTTAAAAACCGTTTTTGTCTAACGCGTTTAGTTTGTCCAAAAAATGGAAATTAATATTTTGAAAAAAATCCAAAGGGGGGGGCGGAGGATGAAAATTTTCAAAAAAATCGATTTCGCTGAAAGTCACGTTTTTATATCATTAAATGACGCAGAAAACGATGGTAAAAACCGTTTTTGTCTAACGCGTTTAGTTTGTCCACAAAATTGAAATTAATATTTTGAAAAAAATCCAAAGGGGGGGGCGGAGGATGAAAATTTTCAAAAAAAACGATTCAACTCGAAATTCGCTTAAAGTCACGTTTTTATATCATTAAATGACTCAGAAAACGATTTTAAAAACCGTTTTTGTCTAACGCGTTTAGTTTGTCCAAAAAATGGAAATTAATATTTTGAAAAAAATCCAAAGGGGGGGGCGGAGGATGAAAATTTTCAAAAAAATCGATTTCGCTGAAAGTCACGTTTTTATATCATTAAAGGACGCAGAAAACGATGGTAAAAACCGTTTTTGTCTAACGCGTTTAGTTTGTCCACAAAATTTAAATTAATATTTTGAAAAAAATCCAAAGGGGGGGGCGGAGGATGAAAATTTTCAAAAAATCGATTTCGCTGAAAGTCACGTTTTTATATCATTAAATGACGCAGAAAACGATGGTAAAAACCGTTTTTGTCTAACGCGTTTAGTTTGTCCACAAAATTGGAATTAATATTTTGAAAAAAATCCAAAGGGGGGGGCGGAGGATCAAAATTTTCAAAAAAATCGATTTCGCTGAAAGTCACGTTTTTATATCATTAAATGACGCAGAAAACGATGGTAAAAACCGTTTTTGTCTAACGCGTTTAGTTTGTCCACAAAATTGAAATTAATATTTTGAAAAAAATCCAAAGGGGGGGCGGAGGATGAAAATTTTCAAAAAAATCGATTTCGCTGAAAGTCACGTTTTTATATCATTAAATGACGCAGAAAACGATGGTAAAAACCGGTTTTGTCTAACGCGTTTAGTTTGTCCACAAAATTGAAATTAATATTTTGAAAAAAATCCAAAGGGGGGGGCGGAGGATGAAAATTTTCAAAAAAATCGATTCAACTCGAAATTCGCTTAAAGTCACGTTTTTATATCATTAAATGACTCAGAAAACGATTTTAAAAACCGTTTTTGTCTAACGCGTTTAGTTTGTCCAAAAAATGGAAATTAATATTTTGAAAAAAATCCAAAGGGGGGGGCGGAGGATGAAAATTTTCAAAAAAATCGATTTCGCTGAAAGTCACGTTTTTATATCATTAAATGACGCAGAAAACGATGGTAAAAACCGTTTTTGTCTAACGCGTTTAGTTTGTCCACAAAATTGAAATTAATATTTTGAAAAAAATCCAAAGGGGGGGGCGGAGGATGAAAATTTTCAAAAAAAACGATTCAACTCGAAATTCGCTTAAAGTCACGTTTTTATATCATTAAATGACTCAGAAAACGATTTTAAAAACCGTTTTTGTCTAACGCGTTTAGTTTGTCCAAAAAATGGAAATTAATATTTTGAAAAAAATCCAAAGGGGGGGGCGGAGGATGAAAATTTTCAAAAAAATCGATTTCGCTGAAAGTCACGTTTTTATATCATTAAATGACGCAGAAAACGATGGTAAAAACAGTTTTTGTCTAACGCGTTTAGTTTGTCCAAAAAATGGAAATTAATATTTTGAAAAAAATCCAAAGGGGGGGGCGGAGGATGAAAATTTTCAAAAAAATCGATTTCGCTGAAAGTCACGTTTTTATATCATTAAATGACGCAGAAAACGATGGTAAAAACCGTTTTTGTCTAACGCGTTTAGTTTGTCCACAAAATTGAAATTAATATTTTGAAAAAAATCCAAAGGGGGGGGCGGAGGATGAAAATTTTCAAAAAAAACGATTCAACTCGAAATTCGCTTAAAGTCACGTTTTTATATCATTAAATGACTCAGAAAACGATTTTAAAAACCGTTTTTGTCTAACGCGTTTAGTTTGTCCAAAAAATGGAAATTAATATTTTGAAAAAAATCCAAAGGGGGGGGCGGAGGATGAAAATTTTCAAAAAAATCGATTTCGCTGAAAGTCACGTTTTTATATCATTAAATGACGCAGAAAACGATGGTAAAAACAGTTTTTGTCTAACGCGTTTAGTTTGTCCAAAAAATGGAAATTAATATTTTGAAAAAAATCCAAAGGGGGGGGCGGAGGATGAAAATTTTCAAAAAAATCGATTTCGCTGAAAGTCACGTTTTTATATCATTAAATGACGCAGAAAACGATGGTAAAAACCGTTTTTGTCTAACGCGTTTAGTTTGTCCACAAAATTGAAATTAATATTTTGAAAAAAATCCAAAGGGGGGGGCGGAGGATGAAAATTTTCAAAAAAAACGATTCAACTCGAAATTCGCTTAAAGTCACGTTTTTATATCATTAAATGACTCAGAAAACGATTTTAAAAACCGTTTTTGTCTAACGAGTTTAGTTTGTCCAAAAAATGGAAATTAATATTTTGAAAAAAATCCAAAGGGGGGGGCGGAGGATGAAAATTTTCAAAAAAATCGATTTCGCTGAAAGTCACGTTTTTATATCATTAAATGACGCAGAAAACGATGGTAAAAACCGTTTTTGTCTAACGCGTTTAGTTTGTCCACAAAATTGAAATTAATATTTTGAAAAAAATCCAAAGGGGGGGGCGGAGGATGAAAATTTTCAAAAAAAACGATTCAACTCGAAATTCGCTTAAAGTCACGTTTTTATATCATTAAATGACTCAGAAAACGATTTTAAAAACCGTTTTAGTCTAACGCGTTTAGTTTGTCCAAAAAATGGAAATTAATATTTTGAAAAAAATCCAAAGGGGGGGGCGGAGGATCAAAATTTTCAAAAAAATCGATTTCGCTGAAAGTCACGTTTTTATATCATTAAATGACGCAGAAAACGATTTTAAAAACCGTTTTTGTCTAACGCGTTTAGTTTGTCCAAAAAATGGAAATTAATATTTTGAAAAAAATCCAAAGGGGGGGGCGGAGGATGAAAATTTTCAAAAAAATCGATTCAACTCGAAATTCGCTTAAAGTCACGTTTTTATATCATTAAATGACTCAGAAAACGATTTTAAAAACCGTTTTTGTCTAACGCGTTTAGTTTGTCCAAAAAATGGAAATTAATATTTTGAAAAAAATCCAAAGGAGGGGGCGGAGGATGAAAATTTTTAAAAAAATCGATTTCGCTGAAAGTCACGTTTTTATATCATTAAATGACGCAGAAAACGATGGTAAAAACCGTTTTAGTCTAACGCGTTTAGTTTGTCCAAAAAATGGAAATTAATATTTTGAAAAAAATCCAAAGGAGGGGGCGGAGGATGAAAATTTTCAAAAAAATCGATTTCGCTGAAAGTCACGTTTTTATATCATTAAATGACGCAGAAAACGATGGTAAAAACCGTTTTTGTCTAACGCGTTTAGTTTGTCCAAAAAATGGAAATTAATATTTTGAAAAAAATCCAAAGGAGGGGGCGGAGGATGAAAATTTTCAAAAAAATCGATTTCGCTGAAAGTCACGTTTTTATATCATTAAATGACGCAGAAAACGATGGTAAAAACCGTTTTTGTCTAACGCGTTTAGTTTGTCCAAAAAATGGAAATTAATATTTTGAAAAAAATCCAAAGGGGGGGGCGGAGGATGAAAATTTTCAAAAAAATCGATTTCGCTGAAAGTCACGTTTTTATATCATTAAATGACGCAGAAAACGATGGTAAAAACCGTTTTTGTCTAAATCGTTTAGTTTGTCCAAAAATTGGAAATTAATATTTTGGAAAAAATCCAAAGGGGGGGGCGGAGGATGAAAATTTTCAAAAAAATCGATTTCGCTGAAAGTCACGTTTTTATATCATTAAATGACGCAGAAAACGATTTTAAGAACCGTTTTTGTCTAACGCGTTTAGTTTGTCCAAAAAATGGAAATTAATATTTTGAAAAAAATCCAAAGGGGGGGGCGGAGGATGAAAATTTTCAAAAAAATCGATTTCGCTGAAAGTCACGTTTTTATATCATTAAATGACTCAGAAAACGATTTTAAGAACCGTTTTTGTCTAACGCGTTTAGTTTGTCCAAAAAATGGAAATTAATATTTTGAAAAAAATCCAAAGGGGGGGGCGGAGGATGAAAATTTTCAAAAAAATCGATTTCGCTGAAAGTCACGTTTTTATATCATTAAATGACTCAGAAAACGATTTTAAGAACCGTTTTTGTCTAACGCGTTTAGTTTGTCCAAAAAATGGAAATTAATATTTTGAAAAAAATCCAAAGGGGGGGGCGGAGGATGAAAATTTTCAAAAAAATCGATTTCGCTGAAAGTCACGTTTTTATATCATTAAATGACTCAGAAAACGATTTTAAGAACCGTTTTTGTCTAACGCGTTTAGTTTGTCCAAAAAATGGAAATTAATATTTTGAAAAAAATCCAAAGGGGGGGGGGCGGAGGATGAAAATTATCAAAAAAATCGATTTCGCTTAAAGTCACGTTTTTATATCATGAAATGACGCAGAAAACGATGGTAAAAGCCGTTTTTGTCTAACGCGTTTTGTTTGTCCAAAAAATGGAAATTAATATTTTGAAAAAAATCCAAAGGGGGGGGGGCGGAGGATGAAAATTATCAAAAAAATCGATTTCGCTTAAAGTCACGTTTTTATATCATGAAATGACGCAGAAAACGATGGTAAAAACCGTTTTTGTCTAACGCGTTTAGTTTGTCCAAAAAATGGAAATTAATATTTTGAAAAAAATCCAAGGGGGGGGGGCGGAGGATGAAAATTTTCAAAAAAATCGATTTCCCTGAAAGTCACGTTTTTATATCATTAAATGACTCAGAAAACGATTTTAAGAACCGTTTTTGTCTAACGCGTTTAGTTTGTCCAAAAAATGGAAATTAATATTTTGAAAAAAATCCAAAGGGGGGGGCGGAGGATGAAAATTTTCAAAAAAATCGATTCAACTCGAAATTCGCTTAAAGTCACGTTTTTATATCATTAAATGACTCAGAAAACGATTTTAAAAACCGTTTTTGTCTAACGCGTTTAGTTTGTCCAAAAAATGGAAATTAATATTTTGAAAAAAATCCAAAGGGGGGGGCGGAGGATGAAAATTTTCAAAAAAATCGATTCAACTCGAAATTCGCTTAAAGTCACGTTTTTATATCATTAAATGACTCAGAAAACGACTTTAAAAACCGTTTTTGTCTAACGCGTTTAGTTTGTCCAAAAAATGGAAATTAATATTTTGAAAAAAATCCAAGGGGGGGGGCGGAGGATGAAAATTTTCAAAAAAATCGATTTCGCTGAAAGTCACGTTTTTATATCATTAAATGACGCAGAAAACGATGGTAAAAACCGTTTTTGTCTAACGCGTTTAGTTTGTCCACAAAATTGAAATTAATATTTTGAAAAAAATCAAAAGGGGGGGGCGGAGGATGAAAATTTTCAAAAAATCGATTTCGCTGAAAGTCACGTTTTTATATCATTAAATGACGCAGAAAGCGATGGTAAAAACCGTTTTTGTCTAACGCGTTTAGTTTGTCCACAAAATTGAAATTAATATTTTGAAAAAAATCCAAAGGGGGGGCGGAGGATGAAAATTTTCAAAAAAAACGATTCAACTCGAAATTCGCTTAAAGTCACGTTTTTATATCATTAAATGACTCAGAAAACGATTTTAAAAACCGTTTTTGTCTAACGCGTTTAGTTTGTCCAAAAAATGGAAATTAATATTTTGAAAAAAATCCAAAGGGGGCGGCGGAGGATGAAAATTTTCAAAAAAATCGATTTCGCTGAAAGTCACGTTTTTATATCATTAAATGACGCAGAAAACGATGGTAAAAACAGTTTTTGTCTAACGCGTTTAGTTTGTCCAAAAAATGGAAATTAATATTTTGAAAAAAATCCAAAGGGGGGGGCGGAGGATGAAAATTTTCAAAAAAATCGATTTCGCTGAAAGTCACGTTTTTATATCATGAAATGACGCAGAAAACGATGGTAAAAACCGTTTTTGTCTAACGCGTTTAGTTTGTCCAAAAAATGGAAATTAATATTTTGAAAAAAATCCAAGGGGGGGGCGGAGGATGAAAATTTTCAAAAAAATCGATTTCGCTGAAAGTCACGTTTTTATATCATTAAATGACGCAGAAAACGATGGTAAAAACCGTTTTTGTCCAACGCGTTTAGTTTGTCCACAAAATTGAAATTAATATTTTGAAAAAAATCCAAAGGGGGGGGCGGAGGATGAAAATTTTCAAAAAATCGATTTCGCTGAAAGTCACGTTTTTATATCATTAAATGACGCAGAAAACGATTGTAAAAACCGGTTTTGTCTAACGCGTTTAGTTTGTCCACAAAATTGAAATTAATATTTTGAAAAAAATCCAAAGGGGGGGGCGGAGGATGAAAATTTTCAAAAAAATCGATTTCGCTGAAAGTCACGTTTTTATATCATTAAATGACGCAGAAAACGATGGTAAAAACCGGTTTTGTCTAACGCGTTTAGTTTGTCCACAAAATTGAAATTAATATTTTGAAAAAAATCCAAAGGGGGGGGCGGAGGATGAAAATTTTCAAAAAAATCGATTTCGCTGAAAGTCACGTTTTTATATCATTAAATGACGCAGAAAACGATGGTAAAAACCGTTTTTGTCTAACGCGTTTAGTTTGTCCACAAAATTGAAATTAATATTTTGAAAAAAATCCAAAGGGGGGGGCGGAGGATGAAAATTTTCAAAAAATCGATTTCGCTGAAAGTCACGTTTTTATATCATTAAATGACGCAGAAAACGATTGTAAAAACCGGTTTTGTCTAACGCGTTTAGTTTGTCCACAAAATTGAAATTAATATTTTGAAAAAAATCCAAAGGGGGGGGCGGAGGATGAAAATTTTCAAAAAAATCGATTTCGCTGAAAGTCACGTTTTTATATCATTAAATGACGCAGAAAACGATGGTAAAAACCGGTTTTGTCTAACGCGTTTAGTTTGTCCACAAAATTGAAATTAATATTTTGAAAAAAATCCAAAGGGGGGGGCGGAGGATGAAAATTTTCAAAAAAATCGATTTCGCTGAAAGTCACGTTTTTATATCATTAAATGACGCAGAAAACGATGGTAAAAACCGCTTTTGTCTAACGCGTTTAGTTTGTCCAAAAAATGGAAATTAATATTTTGAAAAAAATCCAAAGGGGGGGGCGGAGGATGAAAATTTTCAAAAAAATCGATTTCGCTGAAAGTCACGTTTTTATATCATTAAATGACGCAGAAAACGATGGTAAAAACCGTTTTTGTCTAACGCGTTTAGTTTGTCCACAAAATTGAAATTAATATTTTGAAAAAAATCCAAAGGGGGGGGCGGAGGATGAAAATTTTCAAAAAAAACGATTCAACTCGAAATTCGCTTAAAGTCACGTTTTTATATCATTAAATGACTCAGAAAACGATTTTAAAAACCGTTTTTGTCTAACGCGTTTAGTTTGTCCAAAAAATGGAAATTAATATTTTGAAAAAAATCCAAAGGGGGGGGCGGAGGATGAAAATTTTCAAAAAAATCGATTTCGCTGAAAGTCACGTTTTTATATCATTAAATGACGCAGAAAACGATGGTAAAAACAGTTTTTGTCTAACGCGTTTAGTTTGTCCAAAAAATGGAAATTAATATTTTGAAAAAAATCCAAAGGGGGGGGCGGAGGATGAAAATTTTCAAAAAAATCGATTTCGCTGAAAGTCACGTTTTTATATCATTAAATGACGCAGAAAACGATGGTAAAAACCGTTTTTGTCTAACGCGTTTAGTTTGTCCACAAAATTGAAATTAATATTTTGAAAAAAATCCAAAGGGGGGGGCGGAGGATGAAAATTTTCAAAAAAAACGATTCAACTCGAAATTCGCTTAAAGTCACGTTTTTATATCATTAAATGACTCAGAAAACGATTTTAAAAACCGTTTTTGTCTAACGCGTTTAGTTTGTCCAAAAAATGGAAATTAATATTTTGAAAAAAATCCAAAGGGGGGGGGCGGAGGATGAAAATTTTCAAAAAAATCGATTTCGCTGAAAGTCACGTTTTTATATCATTAAATAACTCAGAAAACGATTTTAAGAACCGTTTTTGTCTAACGCGTTTAGTTTGTCCAAAAAATGGAAATTAATATTTTGAAAAAAATCCAAAGGGGGGGGCGGAGGATGAAAATTTTCAAAAAAATCGATTTCGCTGAAAGTCACGTTTTTATATCATTAAATGACTCAGAAAACGATTTTAAAAACCGTTTTTGTCTAACGCGTTTAGTTTGTCCAAAAAATGGAAATTAATATTTTGAAAAAAATCCAAAGGGGGGGGCGGAGGATGAAAATTTTCAAAAAAATCGATTTCGCTGAAAGTCACGTTTTTATATCATTAAATGACTCAGAAAACGATTTTAAAAACCGTTTTTGTCTAACGCGTTTAGTTTGTCCAAAAAATGGAAATTAATATTTTGAAAAAAATCCAAAGGGGGGGGCGGAGGATGAAAATTTTCAAAAAAATCGATTTCGCTGAAAGTCACGTTTTTATATCATTAAATGACTCAGAAAACGATTTTAAGAACCGTTTTTGTCTAACGCGTTTAGTTTGTCCAAAAAATGGAAATTAATATTTTGAAAAAAATCCAAAGGGGGGGGCGGAGGATGAAAATTTTCAAAAAATCGATTTCGCTGAAAGTCACGTTTTTATATCATTAAATGACTCAGAAAACGATTTTAAGAACCGTTTTTGTCTAACGCGTTTAGTTTGTCCAAAAAATGGAAATTAATATTTTGAAAAAAATCCAAAGGGGGGGGCGGAGGATGAAAATTTTCAAAAAAATCGATTTCGCTGAAAGTCACGTTTTTATATCATTAAATGACTCAGAAAACGATTTTAAGAACCGTTTTTGTCTAACGCGTTTAGTTTGTCCAAAAAATGGAAATTAATATTTTGAAAAAAATCCAAAGGGGGGGGCGGAGGATGAAAATTTTCAAAAAAATCGATTTCGCTTAAAGTCACGTTTTTATATCATTAAATGACTCAGAAAACGATTTTAAGAACCGTTTTTGTCTAACGCGTTTAGTTTGTCCAAAAAATGGAAATTAATATTTTGAAAAAAATCCAAAGGGGGGGGGGGCGGAGGATGAAAATTATCAAAAAAATCGATTTCGCTTAAAGTCACGTTTTTATATCATGAAATGACGCAGAAAACGATGGTAAAAACCGTTTTTGTCTAACGCGTTTAGTTTGTCCAAAAAATGGAAATTAATATTTTGAAAAAAATCCAAGGGGGGGGCGGAGGATGAAAATTTTCAAAAAAATCGATTTCGCTGAAAGTCACGTTTTTATATCATTAAATGACGCAGAAAACGATGGTAAAAACCGTTTTTGTCTAACGCGTTTAGTTTGTCCACAAAATTGAAATTAATATTTTGAAAAAAATCCAAAGGGGGGGGCGGAGGATGAAAATTTTCAAAAAATCGATTTCGCTGAAAGTCACGTTTTTATATCATTAAATGACGCAGAAAACGATTGTAAAAACCGGTTTTGTCTAACGCGTTTAGTTTGTCCACAAAATTGAAATTAATATTTTGAAAAAAATCCAAAGGGGGGGGCGGAGGATGAAAATTTTCAAAAAAATCGATTTCGCTGAAAGTCACGTTTTTATATCATTAAATGACGCAGAAAACGATGGTAAAAACCGGTTTTGTCTAACGCGTTTAGTTTGTCCACAAAATTGAAATTAATATTTTGAAAAAAATCCAAAGGGGGGGGCGGAGGATGAAAATTTTCAAAAAAAACGATTCAACTCGAAATTCGCTTAAAGTCACGTTTTTATATCATTAAATGACTCAGAAAACGATTTTAAAAACCGTTTTTGTCTAACGCGTTTAGTTTGTCCAAAAAATGGAAATTAATATTTTGAAAAAAATCCAAAGGGGGGGGCGGAGGATGAAAATTTTCAAAAAAATCGATTTCGCTGAAAGTCACGTTTTTATATCATTAAATGACGCAGAAAACGATGGTAAAAACAGTTTTTGTCTAACGCGTTTAGTTTGTCCAAAAAATGGAAATTAATATTTTGAAAAAAATCCAAAGGGGGGGGCGGAGGATGAAAATTTTCAAAAAAATCGATTTCGCTGAAAGTCACGTTTTTATATCATTAAATGACGCAGAAAACGATGGTAAAAACCGTTTTTGTCTAACGCGTTTAGTTTGTCCACAAAATTGAAATTAATATTTTGAAAAAAATCCAAAGGGGGGGGCGGAGGATGAAAATTTTCAAAAAAATCGATTTCGCTGAAAGTCACGTTTTTATATCATTAAATGACTCAGAAAACGATTTTAAAAACCGTTTTTGTCTAACGCGTTTAGTTTGTCCAAAAAATGGAAATTAATATTTTGAAAAAAATCCAAAGGGGGGGGCGGAGGATGAAAATTTTCAAAAAAATCGATTTCGCTGAAAGTCACGTTTTTATATCATTAAATGACTCAGAAAACGATTTTAAGAACCGTTTTTGTCTAACGCGTTTAGTTTGTCCAAAAAATGGAAATTAATATTTTGAAAAAAATCCAAAGGGGGGGGCGGAGGATGAAAATTTTCAAAAAAATCGATTTCGCTGAAAGTCACGTTTTTATATCATTAAATGACTCAGAAAACGATTTTAAAAACCGTTTTTGTCTAACGCGTTTAGTTTGTCCAAAAAATGGAAATTAATATTTTGAAAAAAATCCAAAGGGGGGGGCGGAGGATGAAAATTTTCAAAAAAATCGATTTCGCTGAAAGTCACGTTTTTATATCATTAAATGACTCAGAAAACGATTTTAAGAACCGTTTTTGTCTAACGCGTTTAGTTTGTCCAAAAAATGGAAATTAATATTTTGAAAAAAATCCAAAGGGGGGGGCGGAGGATGAAAATTTTCAAAAAATCGATTTCGCTGAAAGTCACGTTTTTATATCATTAAATGACTCAGAAAACGATTTTAAGAACCGTTTTTGTCTAACGCGTTTAGTTTGTCCAAAAAATGGAAATTAATATTTTGAAAAAAATCCAAAGGGGGGGGCGGAGGATGAAAATTTTCAAAAAAATCGATTTCGCTGAAAGTCACGTTTTTATATCATTAAATGACTCAGAAAACGATTTTAAGAACCGTTTTTGTCTAACGCGTTTAGTTTGTCCAAAAAATGGAAATTAATATTTTGAAAAAAATCCAAAGGGGGGGGCGGAGGATGAAAATTTTCAAAAAAATCGATTTCGCTTAAAGTCACGTTTTTATATCATTAAATGACTCAGAAAACGATTTTAAGAACCGTTTTTGTCTAACGCGTTTAGTTTGTCCAAAAAATGGAAATTAATATTTTGAAAAAAATCCAAAGGGGGGGGGGGCGGAGGATGAAAATTATCAAAAAAATCGATTTCGCTTAAAGTCACGTTTTTATATCATGAAATGACGCAGAAAACGATGGTAAAAACCGTTTTTGTCTAACGCGTTTAGTTTGTCCAATAAATGGAAATTAATATTTTGAAAAAAATCCAAGGGGGGGGCGGAGGATGAAAATTTTCAAAAAAATCGATTTCGCTGAAAGTCACGTTTTTATATCATTAAATGACGCAGAAAACGATGGTAAAAACCGTTTTTGTCTAACGCGTTTAGTTTGTCCACAAAATTGAAATTAATATTTTGAAAAAAATCCAAAGGGGGGGGCGGAGGATGAAAATTTTCAAAAAATCGATTTCGCTGAAAGTCACGTTTTTATATCATTAAATGACGCAGAAAACGATTGTAAAAACCGGTTTTGTCTAACGCGTTTAGTTTGTCCACAAAATTGAAATTAATATTTTGAAAAAAATCCAAAGGGGGGGGCGGAGGATGAAAATTTTCAAAAAAATCGATTTCGCTGAAAGTCACGTTTTTATATCATTAAATGACGCAGAAAACGATGGTAAAAACCGGTTTTGTCTAACGCGTTTAGTTTGTCCACAAAATTGAAATTAATATTTTGAAAAAAATCCAAAGGGGGGGGCGGAGGATGAAAATTTTCAAAAAAATCGATTCAACTCGAAATTCGCTTAAAGTCACGTTTTTATATCATTAAATGACTCAGAAAACGATTTTAAAAACCGTTTTTGTCTAACGCGTTTAGTTTGTCCAAAAAATGGAAATTAATATTTTGAAAAAAATCCAAAGGGGGGGGCGGAGGATGAAAATTTTCAAAAAAATCGATTTCGCTGAAAGTCACGTTTTTATATCATTAAATGACGCAGAAAACGATGGTAAAAACAGTTTTTGTCTAACGCGTTTAGTTTGTCCAAAAAATGGAAATTAATATTTTGAAAAAAATCCAAAGGGGGGGGCGGAGGATGAAAATTTTCAAAAAAATCGATTTCGCTGAAAGTCACGTTTTTATATCATTAAATGACGCAGAAAACGATGGTAAAAACCGTTTTTGTCTAACGCGTTTAGTTTGTCCACAAAATTGAAATTAATATTTTGAAAAAAATCCAAAGGGGGGGGCGGAGGATGAAAATTTTCAAAAAAAACGATTCAACTCGAAATTCGCTTAAAGTCACGTTTTTATATCATTAAATGACTCAGAAAACGATTTTAAAAACCGTTTTTGTCTAACGCGTTTAGTTTGTCCAAAAAATGGAAATTAATATTTTGAAAAAAATCCAAAGGGGGGGGGCGGAGGATGAAAATTTTCAAAAAAATCGATTTCGCTGAAAGTCACGTTTTTATATCATTAAATGACGCAGAAAACGATGGTAAAAACAGTTTTTGTCTAACGCGCTTAGTTTGTCCAAAAAATGGAAATTAATATTTTGAAAAAAATCCAAAGGGGGGGGCGGAGGATGAAAATTTTCAAAAAAATCGATTTCGCTGAAAGTCACGTTTTTATATCATTAAATGACGCAGAAAACGATGGTAAAAACCGTTTTTGTCTAACGCGTTTAGTTTGTCCACAAAATTGAAATTAATATTTTGAAAAAAATCCAAAGGGGGGGGCGGAGGATGAAAATTTTCAAAAAAAACGATTCAACTCGAAATTCGCTTAAAGTCACGTTTTTATATCATTAAATGACTCAGAAAACGATTTTAAAAACCGTTTTTGTCTAACGCGTTTAGTTTGTCCAAAAAATGGAAATTAATATTTTGAAAAAAATCCAAAGGGGGGGGCGGAGGATGAAAATTTTCAAAAAAATCGATTTCGCTGAAAGTCACGTTTTTATATCATTAAATGACGCAGAAAACGATGGTAAAAACAGTTTTTGTCTAACGCGTTTAGTTTGTCCAAAAAATGGAAATTAATATTTTGAAAAAAATCCAAAGGGGGGGGCGGAGGATGAAAATTTTCAAAAAAATCGATTTCGCTGAAAGTCACGTTTTTATATCATTAAATGACGCAGAAAACGATGGTAAAAACAGTTTTTGTCTAACGCGTTTAGTTTGTCCACAAAATTGAAATTAATATTTTGAAAAAAATCCAAAGGGGGGGGCGGAGGATGAAAATTTTCAAAAAAAACGATTTCGCTGAAAGTCACGTTTTTATATCATTAAATGACGCAGAAAACGATGGTAAAAACCGTTTTTGTCTAAATTGTTTAGTTTGTCCAAAAATTGGAAATTAATATTTTGAAAAAAATCCAAAGGGGGGGGCGGAGGATGAAAATTTTCAAAAAAATCGATTTCGCTGAAAGTCACGTTTTTATATCATTAAATGACGCAGAAAACGATGGTAAAAACCGTTTTTGTCTAACGCGTTTAGTTTGTCCACAAAATTGAAATTAATATTTTGAAAAAAATCCAAAGGGGGGGGCGGAGGATGAAAATTTTCAAAAAAATCGATTTCGCTGAAAGTCACGTTTTTATATCATTAAATGACGCAGAAAACGATGGTAAAAACCGTTTTTGTCTAAATTGTTTAGTTTGTCCAAAAATTGGAAATTAATATTTTGAAAAAAATCCAAAGGGGGGGGCGGAGGATGAAAATTTTCAAAAAAATCGATTTCGCTGAAAGTCACGTTTTTATATCATTAAATGACGCAGAAAAGATGGTAAAAACCGTTTTTGTCTAACGCGTTTAGTTTGTCCACAAAATTGAAATTAATATTTTGAAAAAAATCCAAAGGGGGGGCGGAGGATGAAAATTTTCAAAAAAATCGATTTCGCTGAAAGTCACGTTTTTATATCATTAAATGACGCAGAAAACGATGGTAAAAACCGTTTTTGTCTAACGCGTTTAGTTTGTCCACAAAATTGAAATTAATATTTTGAAAAAAATCCAAAGGGGGGGGCGGAGGATGAAAATTTTCAAAAAAATCGATTTCGCTGAAAGTCACGTTTTTATATCATTAAATGACGCAGAAAACGATGGTAAAAACCGTTTTTGTCTAAATTGTTTAGTTTGTCCAAAAATTGGAAATTAATATTTTGAAAAAAATCCAAAGGGGGGGGCGGAGGATGAAAATTTTCAAAAAAATCGATTTCGCTGAAAGTCACGTTTTTATATCATTAAATGACGCAGAAAACGATGGTAAAAACCGTTTTTGTCTAACGCGTTTAGTTTGTCCACAAAATTGAAATTAATATTTTGAAAAAAATCCAAAGGGGGGGGCGGAGGATGAAAATTTTCAAAAAAATCGATTTCGCTGAAAGTCACGTTTTTATATCATTAAATGACGCAGAAAACGATGGTAAAAACCGTTTTTGTCTAACGCGTTTAGTTTGTCCAAAAAATTGAAATTAATATTTGAAAAAAATCCAAAGGGGGGAGGATGAAAATTTTCAAAAAAATCGATTCAACTCGAAATTCGCTGAAAGTCACGTTTTTATATCATTAAATGACGCAGAAAACGATGGTAAAAACCGTTTTTGTCTAACGCGTTTAGTTTGTCCACAAAATTGAAATTAATATTTTGAAAAAAATCCAAAGGTGGGGGGAGGATGAAAATATTCAAAAAAATCGATTCAACTCTAAATTCGCTGAAAGTCACGTTTTTATATCATTAAATGACGCAGAAAACGATGGTAAAAACCGTTTTTGTCTAAATTGTTTAGTTTGTCCAAAAATTGGAAATTAATATTTTGAAAAAAATCCAAAGGGGGGGGCGGAGGATGAAAATTTTCAAAAAAATCGATTTCGCTGAAAGTCACGTTTTTATATCATTAAATGACGCAGAAAACGATGGTAAAAACCGTTTTTGTCTAACGCGTTTAGTTTGTCCACAAAATTGAAATTAATATTTTGAAAAAAATCCAAAGGTGGGGGGAGGATGAAAATATTCAAAAAAATCGATTCAACTCTAAATTCGCTGAAAGTCACGTTTTTATATCATTAAATGACGCAGAAAACGATGGTAAAAACCGTTTTTGTCTAAATTGTTTAGTTTGTCCAAAAAATGGAAATTAATATTTTGAAAAAAATCCAAAGGGGGGGACGGAGGATGAAAATTTTCAAAAAAATCGATTTCGCTGAAAGTCACGTTTTTATATCATTAAATGACGCAGAAAACGATGGTAAAAACCGTTTTTGTCTAACGCGTTTAGTTTGTCCACAAAATTGAAATTAATATTTTGAAAAAAATCCAAAGGGGGGGGGCGGAGGATGAAAATTTTCAAAAAAATCGATTTCGCTGAAAGTCACGTTTTTATATCATTAAATGACGCAGAAAACGATGGTAAAAACCGTTTTTGTCTAAATCGTTTAGTTTGTCCAAAAATTGGAAATTAATATTTTGAAAAAAATCCAAAGGGGGGGGCGGAGGATGAAAATTTTCAAAAAAATCGATTTCGCTGAAAGTCACGTTTTTATATCATTAAATGACGCAGAAAACGATGGTAAAAACCGTTTTTGTCTAAATTGTTTAGTTTGTCCAAAAATTGGAAATTAATATTTTGAAAAAAATCCAAAGGGGGGGGCGGAGGATGAAAATTTTCAAAAAAATCGATTTCGCTGAAAGTCACGTTTTTATATCATTAAATGACGCAGAAAACGATGGTAAAAACCGTTTTGGTCTAACGCGTTTAGTTTGTCCACAAAATTGAAATTAATATTTTGAAAAAAATCCAAAGGGGGGGGCGGAGGATGAAAATTTTCAAAAAAATCGATTTCGCTTAAAGTCACGTTTTTATATCATTAAATGACGCAGAAAACGATGGTAAAAACCGTTTTTGTCTAACGCGTTTAGTTTGTCCAAAAAATTGAAATTAATATTTGAAAAAAATCCAAAGGGGGGAGGATGAAAATTTTCAAAAAAATCGATTCAACTCGAAATTCGCTGAAAGTCACGTTTTTATATCATTAAATGACGCAGAAAACGATGGTAAAAACCGTTTTTGTCTAACGCGTTTAGTTTGTCAAAAAAATTGAAATTAATATTTGAAAAAAATCCATAGGGGGGAGGATGAAAATTTTCAAAAAAATCGATTCAACTCTAAATTCGCTGAAAGTCACGTTTTTATATAATTAAATGACGCAGAAAACGATGGTAAAAACCGTTTTTGTCTAACGCGTTTAGTTTGTCAAAAAAATTGAAATTAATATTTGAAAAAATCCAAAGGGGGGAGGATGAAAATTTTCAAAAAAATCGATTCAACTCGAAATTCGCTGAAAGTCACGTTTTTATATCATTAAATGACGCAGAAAACGATGGTAAAAACCGTTTTTGTCTAACGCGTTTAGTTTGTCCACAAAATTGAAATTAATATTTTGAAAAAAATCCAAAGGGGGGGGCGGAGGATGAAAATTTTCAAAAAAATCGATTTCGCTGAAAGTCACGTTTTTATATCATTAAATGACGCAGAAAACGATGGTAAAAACCGTTTTTGTCTAAATCGTTTAGTTTGTCCAAAAATTGGAAATTAATATTTTGAAATAAATCCAAAGGGGGGGGCGGAGGATGAAAATTTTCAAAAAAATCGATTTCGCTGAAAGTCACGTTTTTATATCATTAAATGACGCAGAAAACGATGGTAAAAACCGTTTTTGTCTAACGCGTTTAGTTTGTCCACAAAATTGAAATTAATATTTTGAAAAAAATCCAAAGGGGGGGGCGGAGGATGAAAATTTTCAAAAAAATCGATTTCGCTGAAAGTCACGTTTTTATATCATTAAATGACGCAGAAAACGATGGTAAAAACCGTTTTTGTCTAACGCGTTTAGTTTGTCCACAAAATTGAAATTAATATTTTGAAAAGAATCCAAAGGGGGGGGCGGAGGATGAAAATTTTCAAAAAAATCGATTTCGCTGAATATCACGTTTTTATATCATTAAATGACGCAGAAAACGATGGTAAAAACCGTTTTTGTCTAAATCGTTTAGTTTGTCCAAAAATTGGAAATTAATATTTTGAAAAAAATCCAAAGGGGGGGGCGGAGGATGAAAATTTTTAAAAAAATCGACTTCGCTGAAAGTCACGTTTTTATATCATTAAATGACGCAGAAAACGATGTTAAAAACCGTTTTTGTCTAAATCGATTAGTTTGTCCAAAAATTGGAAATTAATATTTTGAAAAAAATCCAAAGGGGGGGGGCGGAGGATGAAAATTTTCAAAAAAATCGATTTCGCTGAGTCACGTTTTTATATCATTAAATGACGCAGAAAACGATGGTAAAAACCGTTTTGGTCTAACGCGTTTAGTTTGTCCACAAAATTGAAATTAATATTTTGAAAAAAATCCAAAGGGGGGGGCGGAGGATGAAAATTTTCAAAAAAATCGATTTCGCTTAAAGTCACGTTTTTATATCATTAAATGACGCAGAAAACGATGGTAAAAACCGTTTTTGTCTAACGCGTTTAGTTTGTCCACAAAATTGAAATTAATATTTTGAAAAAAATCCAAAGGGGGGGGCGGAGGATGAAAATTTTCAAAAAAATCGATTTCGCTGAAAGTCACGTTTTTATATCATTAAATGACGCAGAAAACGATGGTATAAACCGTTTTTGTCTAACGCGTTTAGTTTGTCCACAAAATTGAAATTAATATTTTGAAAAAAATCCAAAGGGGGGGGCGGAGGATGAAAATTTTCAAAAAAATCGATTTCGCTTAAAGTCACGTTTTTATATCATTAAATGACGCAGAAAACGATGGTATAAACCGTTTTTGTCTAACGCGTTTAGTTTGTCCACAAAATTGAAATTAATATTTTGAAAAAAATCCAAAGGGGGGGCGGAGGATGAAAATTTTCAAAAAAATCGATTTCGCTGAAAGTCACGTTTTTGTATCATTAAATGACGCAAAAAACGATGGTAAAAACCGTTTTGGTCTAACGCGTTTAGTTTGTCCACAAAATTGAAATTAATATTTTGAAAAAAATCCAAAGGGGGGGGCGGAGGATGAAAATTTTCAAAAAAATCGATTTCGCTGAAAGTCACGTTTTTATATCATTAAATGACGCAAAAAACGATGGTAAAAACCGTTTTGGTCTAACGCGTTTAGTTTGTCCACAAAATTGAAATTAATATTTTGAAAAAAATCCAAAGGGGGGGGCGGAGGATGAAAATTTTCAAAAAAATCGATTTCGCTGAAAGTCACGTTTTTATATCATTAAATGACGCAAAAAACGATGGTAAAAACCGTTTTGGTATAACGCGTTTAGTTTGTCCAAAAAATGGAAATTAATATTTTGAAAAAAATCCAAAGGGGGGGGCGGAGGATGAAAATTTTCAAAAAAATCGATTTCGCTGAAAGTCACGTTTTTATATCATTAAATGACGCAGAAAACGATGGTAAAAACCGTTTTTGTCTAAATCGTTTAGTTTGTCCAAAAATTGGAAATTAATATTTTGAAAAAAATCCAAAGGGGGGGGCGGAGGATGAAAATTTTCAAAAAAATCGATTTCGCTGAAAGTCACGTTTTTATATCATTAAATGACGCAGAAAACGATGTTAAAAACCGTTTTTGTCTAAATCGTTTAGTTTGTCCAAAAATTGGAAATTAATATTTTGAAAAAAATCCAAAGGGGGGGGCGGAGGATGAAAATTTTCAAAAAAATCGATTTCGCTGAAAGTCTCGTTTTTATATCATTAAATGACGCAGAAAACGATGGTAAAAACCGTTTTTGTCTAACGCGTTTAGTTTGTCCAAAAAATGGAAATTAATATTTTGAAAAAAATCCAAAGGGGGGGGAGGAGGATGAAAATTTTCAAAAAAATCGATTTCGCTTAAAGTCACGTTTTTATATCATTAAATGACGCAGAAAACGATGGTAAAAACCGTTTTTGTCTAACGCGTTTAGTTTGTCCAAAAATTGGAAATTAATATTTTGAAAAAAATCCAAAGGGGGGGGCGGAGGATGAAAATTTTCAAAAAAATCGATTTCGCTTAAAGTCACGTTTTTATATCATTAAATGACGCAGAAAACGATGGTAAAAACCGTTTCTGTCTAACGCGTTTTGTTTGTCCAAAAAATGGAAATTAATATTTTGAAAAAAATCCGAAGGGGGGGGGCGGAGGATGAAAATTTTCAAAAAAATCGATTTCGCTTAAAGTCACGTTTTTATATCATTAAATGACGCAGAAAACGATGGTAAAAACCGTTTTTGTCTAAATCGTTTAGTTTGTCCAAAAATTGGAAATTAATATTTTGAAAAAAATCCAAAGGGGGGGGCGGAGGATGAAAATTTTCAAAAAAATCGATTTCGCTTAAAGTCACGTTTTTATATCATTAAATGACGCAGAAAACGATGGTAAAAACCGTTTTTGTCTAACGCGTTTAGTTTGTCCAAAAAATGGAAATTAATATTTTGAAAAAAACCCAAAGGGGGGGGCGGAGGATGAAAATTTTCAAAAAAATCGATTTCGCTGAAAGTCACGTTTTTATATCATTAAATGACGCAGAAAACGATGGTAAAAACCGTTTTTGTCTAAATCGTTTAGTTTGTCCAAAAATTGGAAATTAATATTTTGAAAAAAATCCAAAGGGGGGGGCGGAGGATGAAAATTTTCAAAAAAATCGATTTCGCTTAAAGTCACGTTTTTATATCATTAAATGACGCAGAAAACGATGGTAAAAACCGTTTTTGTCTAACGCGTTTAGTTTGTCCAAAAAATGGAAATTAATATTTTGAAAAAAATCCAAAGGGGGGGGCGGAGGATAAAAATTTTCAAAAAAATCGATTTCGCTGAAAGTCACGTTTTTATATCATTAAATGACGCAGAAAACGATGGTATAAACCGTTTTTGTCTAACGCGTTTAGTTTGTCCACAAAATTGAAATTAATATTTTGAAAAAAATCCAAAGGGGGGGGCGGAGGATGAAAATTTTCAAAAAAATCGATTTCGCTGAAAGTCACGTTTTTATATCATTAAATGACTCAGAAAACGATTTTAAGAACCGTTTTTGTCTAACGCGTTTAGTTTGTCCAAAAAATGGAAATTAATATTTTGAAAAAAATCCAAAGGGGGGGGCGGAGGATGAAAATTTTCAAAAAAATCGATTTCGCTTAAAGTCACGTTTTTATATCATTAAATGACGCAGAAAACGATGGTAAAAACCGTTTTTGTCTAACGCGTTTAGTTTGTCCAAAAATTGGAAATTAATATTTTGAAAAAAATCCAAAGGGGGGGGCGGAGGATGAAAATTTTCAAAAAAATCGATTTCGCTTAAAGTCACGTTTTTATATCATTAAATGACGCAGAAAACGATGGTAAAAACCGTTTTTGTCTAAATCGTTTAGTTTGTCCAAAAATTGGAAATTAATATTTTGAAAAAAATCCAAAGGGGGGGGCGGAGGATGAAAATTTTCAAAAAAATCGATTTCGCTTAAAGTCACGTTTTTATATCATTAAATGACGCAGAAAACGATGGTAAAAACCGTTTTTGTCTAAATCGTTTAGTTTGTCCAAAAATTTGAAATTAATATTTTGAAAAAAATCCAAAGGGGGGGGCGGAGGATGAAAATTTTCAAAAAAATCGATTTCGCTGAAAGTCACGTTTTTATATCATTAAATGACGCAGAAAACGATGGTAAAAACCGTTTTTGTCTAACGCGTTTAGTTTGTCCAAAAAATGGAAATTAATATTTTGAAAAAAACCCAAAGGGGGGGGCGGAGGATGAAAATTTTCAAAAAAATCGATTTCGCTGAATGTCACGCTTTTATATCATTAAATGACGCAGAAAACGATGGTAAAAACCGTTTTTGTCTAAATCGTTTAGTTTGTCCAAAAAATGGAAATTAATATTTTGAAAAAAACCCAAAGGGGGGGGGCGGAGGATGAAAATTTTCAAAAAAATCGATTTCGCTGAATGTCACGCTTTTATATCATTAAATGACGCAGAAAACGATGGTAAAAACCGTTTTTGTCTAAATCGTTTAGTTTGTCCAAAAATTGGAAATTAATATTTTGAAAAAAATCCAAAGGGGGGGGCGGAGGATGAAAATTTTCAAAAAAATCGATTTCGCTGAAAGTCACGTTTTTATATCATTAAATGACGCAGAAAACGATGGTAAAAACCGTTTTTGTCTAACGCGTTTAGTTTGTCCAAAAAATGGAAATTAATATTTTGAAAAAAATCCAAAGGGGGGGGCGGAGGATGAAAATTTTCAAAAAAATCGATTTCGCTGAAAGTCACGTTTTTATATCATTAAATGATGCAGAAAACGATGGTAAAAACCGTTTTTGTCTAACGCGTTTAGTTTGTCCAAAAAATGGAAATTAATATTTTGAAAAAAATCCAAAGGGGGGGGCGGAGGATGAAAATTTTCAAAAAAATCGATTTCGCTGAAAGTCACGTTTATATATCATTAAATGACGCAGAAAACGATGGTAAAAACCGTTTTTGTCTAACGCGTTTAGTTTGTCCAAAAAATGGAAATTAATATTTTGAAAAAAATCCAAAGGGGGGGGCGGAGGATGAAAATTTTCAAAAAAATCGATTTCGCTGAGAGTCACGTTTTTATATCATTAAATGACGCAGAAAACGATGGTAAAAACCGTTTTTGTCTAAATCGTTTAGTTTGTCCAAAAACTGGAAATTAATATTTTGAAAAAAATCCAAAGGGGGGGGCGGAGGATGAAAATTTTCAAAAAAATCGATTTCGCTGAAAGTCACGTTTTTATATCATTAAATGACTCAGAAAACGATTTTAAAAACCGTTTTTGTCTAACGCGTTTAGTTTGTCCAAAAAATGGAAATTAATATTTTGAAAAAAATCCAAAGGGGGGGGGCGGAGGATGAAAATTTTCAAAAAAATCGATTTCGCTTAAAGTCACGTTTTTATATCATTAAATGACGCAGAAAACGATGGTAAAAACCGTTTTTGTCTAACGCGTTTAGTTTGTCCAAAAAATGGAAATTAATATTTTGAAAAAAATCCAAAGGGGGGGGCGGAGGATGAAAATTTTCAAAAAAATCGATTTCGCTGAAAGTCACGTTTTTATATCATTAAATGACGCAGAAAACGATGGTAAAAACCGTTTTTGTCTAACGCGTTTAGTTTGTCCAAAAAATGGAAATTAATATTTTGAAAAAATCCAAAGGGGGGGGCGGAGGATGAAAATTTTCAAAAAAATCGATTTCGCTGAAAGTCACGTTTTTATATCATTAAATGACGCAGAAAACGATGGTAAAAACCGTTTTTGTCTAAATCGTTTAGTTTGTCCAAAAATTGGAAATTAATATTTTGAAAAAAATCCAAAGGGGGGGGCGGAGGATGAAAATTTTCAAAAAAATCGATTTCGCTTAAAGTCACGTTTTTATATCATTAAATGACGCAGAAAACGATGGTAAAAACCGTTTTTGTCTAACGCGTTTAGTTTGTCCAAAAATTGGAAATTAATATTTTGAAAAAAATCCAAAGGGGGGGGGCGGAGGATGAAAATTTTCAAAAAAATCGATTTCGCTGAAAGTCACGTTTTTATATCATTAAATGACGCAGAAAACGATGGTAAAAACCGTTTTTGTCTAACGCGTTTAGTTTGTCCAAAAAATGGAAATTAATATTTTGAAAAAAATCCAAAGGGGGGGGCGGAGGATGAAAATTTTCAAAAAAATCGATTTCGCTTAAAGTCACGTTTTTATATCATTAAATGACGCAGAAAACGATGGTAAAAACCGTTTCTGTCTAACGCGTTTTGTTTGTCCAAAAAATGGAAATTAATATTTTGAAAAAAATCCGAAGGGGGGGGCGGAGGATGAAAATTTTCAAAAAAATCGATTTCGCTTAAAGTCACGTTTTTATATCATTAAATGACGCAGAAAACGATGGTAAAAACCGTTTTTGTCTAAATCGTTTAGTTTGTCCAAAAATTGGAAATTAATATTTTGAAAAAAATCCAAAGGGGGGGGCGGAGGATGAAAATTTTCAAAAAAATCGATTTCGCTTAAAGTCACGTTTTTATATCATTAAATGACGCAGAAAACGATGGTAAAAACCGTTTTTGTCTAACGCGTTTAGTTTGTCCAAAAAATGGAAATTAATATTTTGAAAAAAACCCAAAGGGGGGGGCGGAGGATGAAAATTTTCAAAAAAATCGATTTCGCTGAAAGTCACGTTTTTATATCATTAAATGACGCAGAAAACGATGGTAAAAACCGTTTTTGTCTAAATCGTTTAGTTTGTCCAAAAATTGGAAATTAATATTTTGAAAAAAATCCAAAGGGGGGGGCGGAGGATGAAAATTTTCAAAAAAATCGATTTCGCTTAAAGTCACGTTTTTATATCATTAAATGACGCAGAAAACGATGGTAAAAACCGTTTTTGTCTAACGCGTTTAGTTTGTCCAAAAAATGGAAATTAATATTTTGAAAAAAATCCAAAGGGGGGGGCGGAGGATAAAAATTTTCAAAAAAATCGATTTCGCTGAAAGTCACGTTTTTATATCATTAAATGACGCAGAAAACGATGGTATAAACCGTTTTTGTCTAACGCGTTTAGTTTGTCCACAAAATTGAAATTAATATTTTGAAAAAAATCCAAAGGGGGGGGCGGAGGATGAAAATTTTCAAAAAAATCGATTTCGCTGAAAGTCACGTTTTTATATCATTAAATGACTCAGAAAACGATTTTAAGAACCGTTTTTGTCTAACGCGTTTAGTTTGTCCAAAAAATGGAAATTAATATTTTGAAAAAAATCCAAAGGGGGGGGCGGAGGATGAAAATTTTCAAAAAAATCGATTTCGCTTAAAGTCACGTTTTTATATCATTAAATGACGCAGAAAACGATGGTAAAAACCGTTTTTGTCTAACGCGTTTAGTTTGTCCAAAAATTGGAAATTAATATTTTGAAAAAAATCCAAAGGGGGGGGGCGGAGGATGAAAATTTTCAAAAAAATCGATTTCGCTTAAAGTCACGTTTTTATATCATTAAATGACGCAGAAAACGATGGTAAAAACCGTTTTTGTCTAAATCGTTTAGTTTGTCCAAAAATTGGAAATTAATATTTTGAAAAAAATCCAAAGGGGGGGGCGGAGGATGAAAATTTTCAAAAAAATCGATTTCGCTTAAAGTCACGTTTTTATATCATTAAATGACGCAGAAAACGATGGTAAAAACCGTTTTTGTCTAAATCGTTTAGTTTGTCCAAAAATTTGAAATTAATATTTTGAAAAAAATCCAAAGGTGGGGGCGGAGGATGAAAATTTTCAAAAAAATCGATTTCGCTGAAAGTCACGTTTTTATATCATTAAATGACGCAGAAAACGATGTTAAAAACCGTTTTTGTCTAAATCGTTTAGTTTGTCCAAAAATTGGAAATTAATATTTTGAAAAAAATCCAAAGGGGGGGGCGGAGGATGAAAATTTTCAAAAAAATCGATTTCGCTGAAAGTCACGTTTTTATATCATTAAATGACGCAGAAAACGATGGTAAAAACCGTTTTTGTCTAACGCGTTTAGTTTGTCCAAAAAATGGAAATTAATATTTTGAAAAAAATCCAAAGGGGGGGGCGGAGGATGAAAATTTTCAAAAAAATCGATTTCGCTTAAAGTCACGTTTTTATATCATTAAATGACGCAGAAAACGATGGTAAAAAGCGTTTTTGTCTAACGCGTTTAGTTTGTCCAAAAAATGGAAATTAATATTTTGAAAAAAACCCAAAGGGGGGGGCGGAGGATGAAAAATTTCAAAAAATTCGATTTCGCTGAAAGTCACGTTTTTATATCATTAAATGACGCAGAAAACGATGGAAAAACCGTTTTTGTCTAAATCGTTTAGTTTGTCCAAAAATTGGAAATTAATATTTTGAAAAAAATCCAAAGGGGGGGGCGGAGGATGAAAATTTTCAAAAAAATCGATTTCGCTTAAAGTCACGTTTTTATATCATTAAATGACGCAGAAAACGATGGTAAAAACCGTTTTTGTCTAACGCGTTTAGTTTGTCCAAAAAATGGAAATTAATATTTTGAAAAAAATCCAAAGGGGGGGGCGGAGGATGAAAATTTTCAAAAAAATCGATTTCGCTTAAAGTCACGTTTTTATATCATTAAATGACGCAGAAAAGGATGGTAAAATCCGTTTTTGTCTAACGCGTTTAGTTTGTCCAAAAAATGGAAATTAATATTTTGAAAAAAACCCAAAGGGGGGGGCGGAGGATGAAAATTTTCAAAAAAATCGATTTCGCTGAAAGTCACGTTTTTATATCATTAAATGACGCAGAAAACGATGGTAAAAACCGTTTTTGACTAAATCGTTTAGTTTGTACAAAAATTGGAAATTAATATTTTGAAAAAAATCCAAAGGGGGGGCGGAGGATGAAAATTTTCAAAAAAATCGATTTCGCTGAAAGTCACGTTTTTATATCATTAAATGACTCAGAAAACGATTTTAAAAACCGTTTTTGTCTAACGCGTTTAGTTTGTCCAAAAAATGGAAATGAATATTTTGAAAAAAATCCAAAGGGGGAGGCGGAGGATGAAAATTTTCAAAAAAATCGATTTCGCTGAAAGTCACGTTTTTATATCATTAAATGACTCAGAAAACGATTTTAAAAACCGTTTTTGTCTAACGCGTTAAGTTTGTCCAAAAAATGGAAATTAATATTTTGAAAAAAATCCAAAGGGGGAGGCGGAGGATGAAAATTTTCAAAAAAATCGATTTCGCTGAAAGTCACGTTTTTATATCATTAAATGACGCAGAAAACGATTTTAAAAACCGTTTTTGTCTAACGCGTTTAGTTTGTCCAAAAAATGGAAATTAATATTTTGAAAAAAATCCAAAGGGGGGGGCGGAGGATGAAAATTTTCAAAAAAATCGATTTCGCTTAAAGTCACGTTTTTATATCATTAAATGACGCAGAAAACGATGGTAAAAACCGTTTTTGTCTAACGCGTTTAGTTTGTCCAAAAAATGGAAATTAATATTTTGAAAAAAACCCAAAGGGGGGGGCGGAGGATGAAAATTTTCAAAAAAATCGATTTCGCTGAATGTCACGCTTTTATATCATTAAATGACGCAGAAAACGATGGTAAAAACCGTTTTTGTCTAAATCGTTTAGTTTGTCCAAAAATTGGAAATTAATATTTTGAAAAAAATCCAAAGGGGGGGGCGGAGGATGAAAATTTTCAAAAAAATCGATTTCGCTGAAAGTCACGTTTTTATATCATTAAATGACGCAGAAAACGATGGTAAAAACCGTTTTTGTCTAACGCGTTTAGTTTGTCCAAAAAATGGAAATTAATATTTTGAAAAAAACCCAAAGGGGGGGGCGGAGGATGAAAATTTTCAAAAAAATCGATTTCGCTGAATGTCACGCTTTTATATCATTAAATGACGCAGAAAACGATGGTAAAAACCGTTTTTGTCTAAATCGTTTAGTTTGTCCAAAAAATGGAAATTAATATTTTGAAAAAAACCCAAAGGGGGGGGCGGAGGATGAAAATTTTCAAAAAAATCGATTTCGCTGAATGTCACGCTTTTATATCATTAAATGACGCAGAAAACGATGGTAAAAACCGTTTTTGTCTAAATCGTTTAGTTTGTCCAAAAATTGGAAATTAATATTTTGAAAAAAATCCAAAGGGGGGGGCGGAGGATGAAAATTTTCAAAAAAATCGATTTCGCTGAAAGTCACGTTTTTATATCATTAAATGACGCAGAAAACGATGGTAAAAACCGTTTTTGTCTAACGCGTTTAGTTTGTCCAAAAAATGGAAATTAATATTTTGAAAAAAATCCAAAGGGGGGGCGGAGGATGAAAATTTTCAAAAAAATCGATTTCGCTGAAAGTCACGTTTTTATATCATTAAATGACGCAGAAAACGATGGTAAAAACCGTTTTTGTCTAACGCGTTTAGTTTGTCCAAAAAATGGAAATTAATATTTTGAAAAAAATCCAAAGGGGGGGGCGGAGGATGAAAATTTTCAAAAAAATCGATTTCGCTGAAAGTCACGTTTATATATCATTAAATGACGCAGAAAACGATGGTAAAAACCGTTTTTGTCTAACGCGTTTAGTTTGTCCAAAAAATGGAAATTAATATTTTGAAAAAAATCCAAAGGGGGGGGCGGAGGATGAAAATTTTCAAAAAAATCGATTTCGCTGAAAGTCACGTTTTTATATCATTAAATGACGCAGAAAACGATGGTAAAAACCGTTTTTGTCTAAATCGTTTAGTTTGTCCAAAAATTGGAAATTAATATTTTGAAAAAAATCCAAAGGGGGGGGCGGAGGATGAAAATTTTCAAAAAAATCGATTTCGCTGAAAGTCACGTTTTTATATCATTAAATGACTCAGAAAACGATTTTAAAAACCGTTTTTGTCTAACGCGTTTAGTTTGTCCAAAAAATGGAAATTAATATTTTGAAAAAAATCCAAAGGGGGGGGGCGGAGGATGAAAATTTTCAAAAAAATCGATTTCGCTGAAAGTCACGTTTTTATATCATTAAATGACGCAGAAAACGATGGTAAAAACCGTTTTTGTCTAAATCGTTTAGTTTGTCCAAAAATTGGAAATTAATATTTTGAAAAAAATCCAAAGGGGGGGGCGGAGGATGAAAATTTTCAAAAAAATCGATTTCGCTGAAAGTCACGTTTTTATATCATTAAATGACTCAGAAAACGATTTTAAAAACCGTTTTTGTCTAACGCGTTTAGTTTGTCCAAAAAATGGAAATTAATATTTTGAAAAAAATCCAAAGGGGGGGGGCGGAGGATGAAAATTTTCAAAAAAATCGATTTCGCTTAAAGTCACGTTTTTATATCATTAAATGACGCAGAAAACGATGGTAAAAACCGTTTTTGTCTAACGCGTTTAGTTTGTCCAAAAAATGGAAATTAATATTTTGAAAAAAATCCAAAGGGGGGGGGGCGGAGGATGAAAATTTTCAAAAAAATCGATTTCGCTGAAAGTCACGTTTTTATATCATTAAATGACGCAGAAAACGATGGTAAAAACCGTTTTTGTCTAACGCGTTTAGTTTGTCCAAAAAATGGAAATTAATATTTTGAAAAAATCCAAAGGGGGGGGCGGAGGATGAAAATTTTCAAAAAAATCGATTTCGCTGAAAGTCACGTTTTTATATCATTAAATGACGCAGAAAACGATGGTAAAAACCGTTTTTGTCTAAATCGTTTAGTTTGTCCAAAAATTGGAAATTAATATTTTGAAAAAAATCCAAAGGGGGGGGCGGAGGATGAAAATTTTCAAAAAAATCGATTTCGCTTAAAGTCACGTTTTTATATCATTAAATGACGCAGAAAACGATGGTAAAAACCGTTTTTGTCTAAATCGTTTAGTTTGTCCAAAAATTGGAAATTAATATTTTGAAAAAAATCCAAAGGGGGGGCGGAGGATGAAAATTTTCAAAAAAATCGATTTCGCTTAAAGTCACGTTTTTATATCATTAAATGACGCAGAAAGCGATGGTAAAAACCGTTTTTGTCTAACGCGTTTAGTTTGTCCAAGAAATTGAAATTAATATTTGAAAAAAATCCAAATGGGGGGGCGGAGGATGAGAATTTTCAAAAAAATCGATTCAACTCGAAATTCGCTTAAAGTCACGTTTTTATATCATTGAATGACGCAGAAAACGATGGTAAAAACCGTTTTCATCATAAAAAATAATTTAATTTGATTAATCTTTATCTCAAAAACGAATAAAGATTTTCTAATTTGATTCTCACCATGACAAAATAGACACTTGCCTTTATAAAATTTGAATGTTTCATTAAAATATCTCAAGAATTCGATTTTTGGTGATTTTTATTTAACTTGAGATAGCCATAAATGTTCATGTTGAATTTAATGATTTATATCTCAAAAACCAATAAATATTTTCAAGATCCACTTTCATCATGAGAAAGCAGATACTTTCCTCTATTGATCATGAATAATTCATTAAAATATCTTAAGAATTCGATTTTTCGTGATTTTTTAAAACAAGATCATTAATTTCAAAAAATCATAAAAAATTGGTTAAATTGAATAATCTTTATCTCAAAAACGAATAAAGATTTTCTAATTTGGTTCTCACCATGACAAAATAAGCACTTGCCTCTATAAATTTTGAATGTTTCATTAAAATATCTCAAGAATTCGACTTTTGGTGATTTTTATTTAACTTGAGATAGCCATAAATGTTCATGTTGAATTTAATGATTTATATCTCAAAAACGAATAAATATTTTCAAGATCCGGCTTCATCATGAGAAAGTAGATACTCTCCTCTATGGATCATGAATAGTTCATTAAGATATCTTAAGAATTCGATTTTTCGTGATTTTTTAAAACAAGATCATTAATTTCAAATATCATAAAAAATAGGTTAACTTGAATAATCTTTATCTCAAAAACGAATAAAGATTTTCTAATTTGGTTCTCACCATGACAAAATAAACACTTGCCTCTATAAATTTTGAATGTTTCATTAAAATATCTCAAGAATTCGATTTTTGGTGATTTTTAATTAACTTGAGATAGCCATAAATGTTCACATTGAATTTAATGATTTATATCTCAAAAACGAACAAATATTTTCAAGATCCGGTTCCATCATGAGAAAGTAGATACTTTCCTCTATGGATCATGAACAATTCATTAAGATATCTTAAGAATTCGATTTTTCGTGGTTTTTTAAAACAAGATTATTAAAAAAATTACCGCTGTATACAATTTCAGGGTGAAATAAATGGAAAAATAAGAAAAATCTTTAATTGATATGATATAGAATGAACTAGTCGAAACAATAATACGTTGAGTAAACTTTTTTTTTCCATTTAGTAAACAATAGAAACAAAATTAATAAACTGGACGGCAATGGGGTATACAAATTACAATGCGGTACATGTAAGGCAACTTACATAGGATAAATAAACAAAAGAAGGCTCTAATTTTGGAAAAGACCTTATATTTAATACAGAACACGAATTTGATGATAACGAAAATACTACGATAGAAGAATATTATGAAATAAATTTAAAAACTCAACGAATAAATAAGGCCAACAAGAAAACCACTTTATCTATATCTACGGATTCAATTTATACCAACAAAGACGAAAGATAATCCGCCAAATGAACGAGGGTTACCAAAGCAATAATATTTTAATTTCCGCAACATTCGAGTGAGATCGAAGGGAAACAAATTATCTGTTAAAGGTGTTTAGTTGCTTTTCGGTTTATGAGGTTTACATGATTTCTTTATCTCATACACATAACCACACAATGAACTCCACAGTTGTAATCTCTGCTTAACTTATTATTTGGATTGTCTATACCCACCAATGGCCGACGTGAGCTCACTTTCGGGTATAGCAAAACTCGGCTCAGAGGCGTCCGATCGGCATGCGGTTTTTTGCGTTATATTCAGTGACCGACCGCGAGTCGAACGCGCAAAGCGCGTTCCACTCGCGCGCATGCGCGTACGATTTATACGCAGGCGCGTGTTTTTGCAAAAACATGGTGTACTTCGTGTTGAAAAAAAACGGTGAAGGAAATACGTCGCAAATACGCCCGTTGGGGTCCAGTTAGTGCATATGGAGGACTACTTTACGATATATCGCGTTTTTGAATCGATGCGGTAGTATCGGAGTATTTACAAAAAAGGTTTGCGGTAGCGCCAAATTTTTTTCACGCTACCTATGGCGAAACGGACGGTTTCGTAGGATGCCCCGCCTCGGGCCGCGTCTTTTAAGACCTTTCGCGGGTAGCTAGACCCAACGGTCGCGAGCCTCTGTCGTTTTTTCGTGTCGAAAAAGTGATTTTTTTACAAACCTCAACTTTGGAAGTGTAGAGATTCCAAACGGAAAATCGGCCGAGAACCAAAATATGCCTATGGACCTCGTGGGTTATTAGGGTATCTTTTGGTGTATTCAGTTTTTCAATCGGCCCGGTAGATCCTGAGATCATTCAAACCACGGAAAAAGTGCATTTTAAACACTTCTACGTCCAATAACTTTTGATAGGGTCGGTAAAATTTTGATCGGGCCGGTACGTGGTGACCTCGGTGACCTTCCGCGTGTGCCGGTATGAGCAAAAAAATTTTAGAAATTTTTTTGAAATTTTCGGTTAAAAAATCATTAAAAATCGTAGAGACGTGCTACGCATGCGCGGTAAAAAGCAATCGGCGCCTCGCGATGTTCCGAGTATTTTGAGACTATTCGCAGCTCGATAGGTCGATCGGTTCACCCGGCAGACCGATCTTGAGCTTGATAACGCGAACTATATCAAAGTCGATAAATTTTTGATAGGCTCGGTAAAATTTTGATCGGACCGGTACGTAGTGACCTTCGGGACATTCCCCGATGTCCGGTATCAATCAATTTTAGGTTTCAAATTCCGGGTTGGGTCCTTTGAAGAAGACACGTTATACACGGATTCGCGTAATATACTGATTCATTTTAGGATTTTGCTTGGAAATGCTATTTCCAAGGTAGATAGCTTCCGGGTGGGGTTTCAAATTCCGGGTTAGGTTCTTTGAAAAAGATACATTACACACGGATTCACGAAATATACTGATTCATTTTAGGATTTTGCTTGGAAATGCTATTTCCAAGGTAGATAGTTTCCGGGTAGGGTTTCAAATTCCGGGTTGGGTCCTTTGAAAAAGATACGTTATTCGCGGATTCGCGTAATATACTGATTCATTTTAGGATTTTGCTTGGAAATGCTATTTCCAAGGTAGACAGCTTCCGGGTAGGGTTTCAAATTCCGGGTTGGGTTCTTTGAAAAAGATACATTACACACGGATTCACGAAATATACTGATTCATTTTAGGATTTTGCTTGGAAATGCTATTTCCAAGGTAGATAGTTTCCGGGTAGGGTTTCAAATTCCGGGTTGGGTCCTTTGAAAAAGATACGTTATTCCCGGATTCGCGTAATATACTGATTCATTTTAGGATTTTGCTTGGAAATGCTATTTCCAAGGTAGACAGCTTCCGGGTAGGGTTTCAAATTCCGGGTTGGGTCCTTTGAAAAAGATACGTTATTTGCGGATTCGCGTAATATACTGATTCATTTTAGGATTTTGCTTGGAAATGCTGTTTTCAAGGTACATAGCTTCCGGGTAGGGTTTCAAATTCCGGGTTGGGTCCTTTGAAAAAGATACGTTATACACGGATTCACGTAATATACTGATTCATTTTAGGATTTTGCTTGGAAATGCTATTTCCAAGGTAGATAGTTTCCGGGTAGGGTTTCAAATTCCGGGTTGGGTCCTTTGAAAAAGATACGTTATTCGCGGATTCGCGTAATATACTGATTCATTTTAGGATTTTGCTTGGAAATGCTATTTCCAAGGTAGACAGCTTCCGGGTAGGGTTTCAAATTCCGGGTTGGGTCCTTTGAAAAAGATACGTTATTTGCGGATTCGCGTAATATACTGATTCATTTTAGGATTTTCCTTGGAAATGCTATTTCCAAGGTAGATAGCTTCCGGGTGGGGTTTCAAATTCCGGGTTAGGTTCTTTGAAAAAGATACATTACACACGGATTCACGAAATATACTGATTCATTTTAGGATTTTGCTTGGAAATGCTATTTCCAAGGTAGATAGTTTCCGGGTAGGGTTTCAAATTCCGGGTTGGGTCCTTTGAAAAAGATACGTTATTCGCGGATTCGCGTAATATACTGATTCATTTTAGGATTTTGCTTGGAAATGCTATTTCCAAGGTAGACAGCTTCCGGGTAGGGTTTCAAATTCCGGGTTGGGTCCTTTGAAAAAGATACGTTATTTGCGGATTCGCGTAATATACTGATTCATTTTAGGATTTTGCTTGGAAATGCTGTTTTCAAGGTACAGAGCTTCCGGGTAGGGTTTCAAATTCCGGGTTGGGTCCTTTGAAAAAGATACGTTATACACGGATTCACGTAATATACTGATTCATTTTAGGATTTTGCTTGGAAATGCTATTTCCAAGGTAGATAGCTTCCGGGTGGGGTTTCAAATTCCGGGTTAGGTTCTTTGAAAAAGATACGTTACGCACGGATTCACGTAATATACTGATTCATTTTAGGATTTTGCTTGGAAATGCTATTTCCAAGGTAGACAGCTTCCGGGTAGGGTTTCAAATTCCGGGTTGGGTCCTTTGAAAAAGATACGTTATACACGGATTCGCGCAATATACTGATTCATTTTAGGGTTTTGTCTGGAAATGCGACTTCCAGCGTAGGTAGCGGAGCAGGGGTGGGTTTCAAATTCCGGTTTGAGTCCGTCGAAGAAGACACGTTATACACGGATTCGCGTAATATACTGATTCATTTTAGGGTTTTGCCTGGAAATACAATTTCCAACGTAGATAGCGGAGCGGGGATGGGTTTCAAATTCCGTTTTGGGTCCGTTGAAGAAGACACGTTACAAACGGATTCACGTAATACACTGATTCATTTTAGGGTTTTGCATGGAAATACAATTTCCAACTTAGACAGCGGAGCACGGGTGGGTATCAAATTCCGGTTTGGGTCCGTTGAAAAATATACGTAACACACGGAAACCTTTTATTCCCGCACATCCTTACGGGATACGAGCCGTACGAATCGGCGATCTACCGTCTACAGAGATCCGAACTAGCATACTAAGAATCGATTTCGCTGAAAGTCACGTTTTTATATCATTAAATGATGCAGAAAACGATGGTAAAAACCGCTTTTGTCTAACGCGTTTAGTTTGTCCAAAAAATTGAAATTAATATTTGAAAAAATCCGAAGGGGGGGGCGGAGGATGAAAATTTTCAAAAAAATCGATTTCGCTGAATGTCATGCAATTATATCATTAAATGACGCAGAAAACGATACTAAAAACCGTTTTTGTCTAACGCGTTTAGTTTGTCCAAAAAATTGAAATTAATATTTGAAAAAAAATCCAAAGGGGGAGGGCGGAGGATGAAAATTTTCAAAAAAATCGATTCAACTCAAAATTCGCTGAAAGTCACTTTCTTATATCATTAAATGACACAGAAAACGATGGTAAAAACCGTTTTTGTCTAACGCGTTTAGTTTGTCCAAAAAATGGAAATCAATATTTTGAAAAAAATCCAAAAGGGGGGGCGGAGGATGAAAATTTTCAAAAAAATCGATTTCGCTGAAAGTCACGTTTTTATATCATTAAATGACGCAGAAAACGATGGTAAAAACCGTTTTTGTCTAAATCGTTTAGTTTGTCCAAAAATTGGAAATTAATATTTTGAAAAAAATCCAAAGGGGGGCGGAGGATGAAAATTTTCAAAAAAATCGATTTCGCTGAAAGTCACGTTTTTATATCATTAAATGACGCAGAAAACGATGGTAAAAACCGTTTTTGTCTAAATCGTTTAGTTTGTCCAAAAATTGGAAATTAATATTTTGAAAGAAATCCAAAGGGGGGGGCGGAGGATGAAAATTTTCAAAAAAATCGATTTCGCTGAAAGTCACGTTTTTATATCATTAAATGACGCAGAAAACGATGGTAAAAACCGTTTTTGTCTAACGCGTTTAGTTTGTCCACAAAATTGAAATTAATATTTGAAAAAAATCCAAAGGGGGGAGGATGAAAATTTTCAAAAAAATCGATTCAACTCGAAATTCGCTGAAAGTCACGTTTTTATATCATTAAATGACGCAGAAAACGATGGTAAAAACCGTTTTCGTCTAACGCGTTTAGTTTGTCCAAAAAATTGAAATTAATATTTGAAAAAAATCCAAAGGGGGGAGGATGAAAATTTTCAAAAAAATCGATTCAACTCGAAATTCGCTGAAAGTCACGTTTTTATATCATTAAATGACGCAGAAAACAATGGTAAAAACCGTTTTTGTCTAACGCGTTTAGTTTGTCAAAAAAATTGAAATTAATATTTGAAAAAAATCCAAAGGGGGAGGATGAAAATTTTCAAAAAAATCGATTCAACTCGAAATTCGCTGAAAGTCACGTTTTTATATCATTAAATGACGCAGAAAACGATGGTAAAAACCGTTTTTGTCTAACGCGTTTAGTTTGTCAAAAAAATTGAAATTAATATTTGAAAAAAAATTCAAAAATTTTCAAAAAAATCGATTCAACTCTAAATTCGCTGAAAGTCACGTTTTTATATCATTAAATGACGCAGAAAACGATGGTAAAAACCGTTTTTGTCTAACGCGTTTAGTTTGTCCAAAAAATTGAAATTAATATTTGAAAAAAATCCAAAGGGGGGAGGATGAAAATTTTCAAAAAAATCGATTCAACTCGAAATTCGCTGAAAGTCACGTTTTTATATCATTAAATGACGCAGAAAACGATGGTAAAAACCGTTTTTGTCTAACGCGTTTAGTTTGTCAAAAAAATTGAAATTAATATTTGAAAAAAAATCCAAAAATTTTCAAAAAAATCGATTCAACTCGAAATTCGCTGAAAGTCACGTTTTTATATCATTAAATGACGCAGAAAACGATGGTAAAAACCGTTTTTGTCTAACGCGTTTAGTTTGTCCAAAAAATTGAAATTAATATTTGAAAAAAATCCAAAGGGGGGAGGATGAAAATTTTCAAAAAAATCGATTCAACTCGAAATTCGCTGAAAGTCACGTTTTTATATCATTAAATGAAGCAGAAAACGATGGTAAAAACCGTTTTTGTCTAACGCGTTTAGTTTGTCCAAAAAATTGAAATTAATATTTGAAAAAAATCCAAAGGGGGGAGGATGAAAATTTTCAAAAAAATCGATTCAACTCGAAATTCGCTGAAAGTCACGTTTTTATATCATTAAATGACGCAGAAAACGATGGTAAAAACCGTTTTTGTCTAACGCGTTTAGTTTGTCCAAAAAATTGAAATTAATATTTGAAAAAAATCCAAAGGGGGGAGGATGAAAATTTTCAAAAAAATCGATTCAACTCTAAATTCGCTGAAAGTCACGTTTTTATATCATTAAATGACGCAGAAAACGATGGTAAAAACCGTTTTTGTCTAACGCGTTTAGTTTGTCCAAAAAATTGAAATTAATATTTGAAAAAAATCCAAAGGGGGGAGGATGAAAATTTTCAAAAAAATCGATTCAACTCGAAATTCGCTGAAAGTCACGTTTTTATATCATTAAATGACGCAGAAAACGATGGTAAAAACCGTTTTTGTCTAACGCGTTTAGTTTGCCAAAAAAATTGAAATTAATATTTGAAAAAAAATCCAAAAATTTTCAAAAAAATCGATTCAACTCTAAATTCGCTGAAAGTCACGTTTTTATATCATTAAATGACGCAGAAAACGATGGTAAAAACCGTTTTTGTCTAACGCGTTTAGTTTGTCCAAAAAATTGAAATTAATATTTGAAAAAAATCCAAAGGGGGGAGGATGAAAATTTTCAAAAAAATCGATTCAACTCGAAATTCGCTGAAAGTCACGTTTTTATATCATTAAATGACGCAGAAAACGATGGTAAAAACCGTTTTTGTCTAACGCGTTTAGTTTGTCCAAAAAATTGAAATTAATATTTGAAAAAAATCCAAAGGGGGGAGGATGAAAATTTTCAAAAAAATCGATTCAACTCGAAATTCGCTGAAAGTCACGTTTTTATAACATTAAATGACGCAGAAAACGATGGTAAAAACCGTTTTTGTCTAACGCGTTTAGTTTGTCCAAAAAATTGAAATTAATATTTGAAAAAAATCCAAAGGGGGGAGGATGAAAATTTTCAAAAAAATCGATTCAACTCTAAATTCGCTGAAAGTCACGTTTTTATATCATTAAATGACGCGGAAAACGATGGTAAAAACCGTTTTTGTCTAACGCGTTTAGTTTGTCCAAAAAATTGAAATTAATATTTGAAAAAAATCCAAAGGGGGGAGGATGAAAATTTTCAAAAAAATCGATTCAACTCGAAATTCGCTGAAAGTCACGTTTTTATATCATTAAATGACGCAGAAAACGATGGTAAAAACCGTTTTTGTCTAACGCGTTTAGTTTGTCCAAAAAATTGAAATTAATATTTGAAAAAAATCCAAAGGGGGGAGGATGAAAATTTTCAAAAAAATCGATTCAACTCGAAATTCGCTGAAAGTCACGTTTTTATATCATTAAATGACGCAGAAAACGATGGTAAAAACCGTTTTTGTCTAACGCGTTTAGTTTGTCCAAAAAATTGAAATTAATATTTGAAAAAAATCCAAAGGGGGGAGGATGAAAATTTTCAAAAAAATCGATTCAACTCGAAATTCGCTGAAAGTCACGTTTTTATATCATTAAATGACGCAGAAAACGATGGTAAAAACCGTTTTTGTCTAACGCGTTTAGTTTGTCCAAAAAATTGAAATTAATATTTGAAAAAAATCCAAAGGGGGGAGGATGAAAATTTTCAAAAAAAATCGATTCAACTCGAAATTCGCTGAGTCACGTTTTTATATCATTAAATGACGCAGAAAACGATGGTATAATCCGTTTTTGTCTAACGCGTTTAGTTTGTCCAAAAAATTGAAATTAATATTTGAAAAAAATCCAAAGGGGGGAGGATGAAAATTTTCAAAAAAATCGATTCAACTCGAAATTCGCTGAAAGTCACGTTTTTATATCATTAAATGACGCAGAAAACGATGGTAAAAACCGTTTTTGTCTAACGCGTTTAGTTTGTCCAAAAAATTGAAATTAATATTTGAAAAAAATCCAAAGGGGGGTGGATGAAAATTTTCAAAAAAAATCGATTCAACTCGAAATTCGCTGAAAGTCACGTTTTTATATCATTAAATGACGCAGAAAACGATGGTATAATCCGTTTTTGTCTAACGCGTTTAGTTTGTCCAAAAAATTGAAAATAATATTTGAAAAAAATCCAAAGGGGGGAGGACGAAAATTTTCAAAAAAATCGATTCAACTCGAAATTCGCTGAAAGTCACGTTTTTATATCATTAAATGACGCAGAAAACGATGGTAAAAACCGTTTTTGTCTAACGCGTTTAGTTTGTCCAAAAAATTGAAATTAATATTTGAAAAAAATCCAAAGGGGGGAGGATGAAAATTTTCAAAAAAAATCGATTCAACTCGAAATTCGCTGAAAGTCACGTTTTTATATCATTAAATGACGCAGAAAACGATGGTATAATCCGTTTTTGTCTAACGCGTTTAGTTTGTCCAAAAAATTGAAATTAATATTTGAAAAAAATCCAAAGGGGGGAGGATGAAAATTTTCAAAAAAATCGATTCAACTCGAAATTCGCTGAAAGTCACGTTTTTATATCATTAAATGACGCAGAAAACGATGGTAAAAACCGTTTTTGTCTAACGCGTTTAGTTTGTCAAAAAAATTGAAATTAATATTTGAAAAAAAATCCAAAAATTTTCAAAAAAATCGATTCAACTCTAAATTCGCTGAAAGTCACGTTTTTATATCATTAAATGACGCAGAAAACGATGGTAAAAACCGTTTTTGTCTAACGCGTTTAGTTTGTCCAAAAAATTGAAATTAATATTTGAAAAAAATCCAAAGGGGGGAGGATGAAAATTTTCAAAAAAATCGATTCAACTCGAAATTCGCTGAAAGTCACGTTTTTATATCATTAAATGACGCAGAAAACGATGGTAAAAACCGTTTTTGTCTAACGCGTTTAGTTTGTCCAAAAAATTGAAATTAATATTTGAAAAAAATCCAAAGGGGGGAGGATGAAAATTTTCAAAAAAATCGATTCAACTCGAAATTCGCTGAAAGTCACGTTTTTATATCATTAAATGACGCAGAAAACGATGGTAAAAACCGTTTTTGTCTAACGCGTTTAGTTTGTCCAAAAAATTGAAATTAATATTTGAAAAAAATCCAAAGGGGGGAGGATGAAAATTTTCAAAAAAATCGATTCAACTCGAAATTCGCTGAAAGTCACGTTTTTATATCATTAAATGACGCAGAAAACGATGGTAAAAACCGTTTTTGTCTAACGCGTTTAGTTTGTCCAAAAAATTGAAATTAATATTTGAAAAAAATCCAAAGGGGGGTGGATGAAATTTTTCAAAAAAAATCGATTCAACTCGAAATTCGCTGAAAGTCACGTTTTTATATCATTAAATGACGCAGAAAACGATGGTATAATCCGTTTTTGTCTAACGCGTTTAGTTTGTCCAAAAAATTGAAAATAATATTTGAAAAAAATCCAAAGGGGGGAGGACGAAAATTTTCAAAAAAATCGATTCAACTCGAAATTCGCTGAAAGTCACGTTTTTATATCATTAAATGACGCAGAAAACGATGGTAAAAACCGTTTTTGTCTAACGCGTTTAGTTTGTCCAAAAAATTGAAATTAATATTTGAAAAAAATCCAAAGGGGGGAGGATGAAAATTTTCAAAAAAAATCGATTCAACTCGAAATTCGCTCAAAGTCACGTTTTTATATCATTAAATGACGCAGAAAACGATGGTATAATCCGTTTTTGTCTAACGCGTTTAGTTTGTCCAAAAAATTGAAATTAATATTTGAAAGAAAATCCAAAAATTTTCAAAAAAATCGATTCAACTCTAAATTCGCTGAAAGTCACGTTTTTATATCATTAAATGACGCAGAAAACGATGGTAAAAACCGTTTTCGTCTAACGCGTTTAGTTTGTCCAAAAAATTGAAATTAATATTTGAAAAAAATCCAAAGGGGAGGATGAAAATTTTCAAAAAAATCGATTCAACTCGAAATTCGCTGAAAGTCACGTTTTTATATCATTAAATGACGCAGAAAACGATGGTAAAAACCGTTTTCGTCTAACGCGTTTAGTTTGTCCAAAAAATTGAAATTAATATTTGAAAAAAATCCAAAGGGGAGGATGAAAATTTTCAAAAAAATCGATTCAACTCGAAATTCGCTGAAAGTCACGTTTTTATATCATTAAATGACGCAGAAAACGATGGTAAAAACCGTTTTCGTCTAACGCGTTTAGTTTGTCCAAAAAATTGAAATTAATATTTGAAAAAAATCCAAAGGGGAGGATGAAAATTTTCAAAAAAATCGATTCAACTCTAAATTCGCTGAAAGTCACGTTTTTATATCATTAAATGACGCAGAAAACGATGGTAAAAACCGTTTTCGTCTAACGCGTTTAGTTTGTCCAAAAAATTGAAATTAATATTTGAAAAAAATCCAAAGGGGAGGATGAAAATTTTCAAAAAAATCGATTCAACTCGAAATTCGCTGAAAGTCACGTTTTTATATCATTAAATGACGCAGAAAACGATGGTAAAAACCGTTTTCGTCTAACGCGTTTAGTTTGTCCAAAAAATTGAAATTAATATTTGAAAAAAATCCAAAGGGGGGAGGATGAAAATTTTCAAAAAAATCGATTCAACTCGAAATTCGCTGAAAGTCACGTTTTTATATCATTAAATGACGCAGAAAACGATGGTAAAAACCGTTTTTGTCTAACGCGTTTAGTTTGTCCAAAAAATTGAAATTAATATTTGAAAAAAATCCAAAGGGGGGAGGATGAAAATTTTCAAAAAAATCGATTCAACTCGAAATTCGCTGAAAGTCACGTTTTTATAACATTAAATGACGCAGAAAACGATGGTAAAAACCGTTTTTGTCTAACGCGTTTAGTTTGTCCAAAAAATTGAAATCAATATTTGAAAAAAATCCAAAGGGGGGAGGATGAAAATTTTCAAAAAAATCGATTCAACTCGAAATTCGCTGAAAGTCACGTTTTTATATCATTAAATGACGCAGAAAACGATGGTAAAAACCGTTTTTGTCTAACGCGTTTAGTTTGTCCAAAAAATTGAAATTAATATTTGAAAAAAATCCAAAGGGGGGAGGATGAAAATTTTCAAAAAAATCGATTCAACTCAAAATTCGCTGAAAGTCACTTTCTTATATCATTAAATGACACAGAAAACGATGGTAAAAACCGTTTTTGTCTAACGCATTTAGTTTGTCCAAAAAATGGAAATCAATATTTTGAAAAAAATCCAAAAGGGGGGAGGATGAAAATTTTCAAAAAAATCGATTCAACTCGAAATTCGCTGAAAGTCACGTTTTTATATCATTAAATGACGCAGAAAACGATGGTAAAAACCGTTTTTGTCTAACGCGTTTAGTTTGTCCAAAAAATTGAAATTAATATTTGAAAAATCCAAAGGGGGGAGGATGAAAATTTTCAAAAAAATCGATTCAACTCAAAATTCGCTGAAAGTCACTTTCTTATATCATTAAATGACACAGAAAACGATGGTAAAAACCGTTTTTGTCTAACGCATTTAGTTTGTCCAAAAAATGGAAATCAATATTTTGAAAAAAATCCAAAAGGGGGGGCGGAGGATGAAAATTTTCAAAAAAATCGATTTCGCTGAAAGTCACGTTTTTATATCATTAAATGACGCAGAAAACGATGGTAAAAACCGTTTTTGTCTAACGCGTTTAGTTTGTCCACAAAATTGAAATTAATATTTTGAAAAAAATCCAAAGGGGGGGGCGGAGGATGAAAATTTTCAAAAAAATCGATTTCGCTGAAAGTCACGTTTTTATATCATTAAATGACGCAGAAAACGATGGTAAAAACCGTTTTTGTCTAACGCGTTTAGTTTGTCCACAAAATTGAAATTAATATTTGAAAAAAATCCAAAGGGGGGAGGATGAAAATTTTCAAAAAAATCGATTCAACTCGAAATTCGCTGAAAGTCACGTTTTTATATCATTAAATGACGCAGAAAACGATGGTAAAAACCGTTTTTGTCTAACGCGTTTAGTTTGTCCAAAAAATTGAAATTAATATTTGAAAAAAATCCAAAGGGGGGAGGATGAAAATTTTCAAAAAAATCGATTCAACTCGAAATTCGCTGAAAGTCACGTTTTTACATCATTAAATGACGCAGAAAACGATGGTAAAAACCGTTTTTGTCTAACGCGTTTAGTTTGTCCAAAAAATTGAAATTAATATTTGAAAAAAATCCAAAGGGGGGAGGATGAAAATTTTCAAAAATATCGATTCAACTCGAAATTCGCCGAAAGTCACGTTTTTATAACATTAAATGACGCAGAAAACGATGGTAAAAACCGTTTTTGTCTAACGCGTTTAGTTTGTCCAAAAAATTGAAATTAATATTTGAAAAAAATCCAAAGGGGGGAGGATGAAAATTTTCAAAAAAATCGATTCAACTCGAAATTCGCTGAAAGTCACGTTTTTATATCATTAAATGACGCAGAAAACGATGGTAAAAACCGTTTTTGTCTAAATCGTTTAGTTTGTCCAAAAATTGGAAATTAATATTGTGAAAAAAATCCAAAGGGGGGCGGAGGATGAAAATTTTCAAAAAAATCGATTTCGCTGAAAGTCACGTTTTTATATCATTAAATGACGCAGAAAACGATGGTAAAAACCGTTTTTGTCTAACGCGTTTAGTTTGTCCACAAAATTGAAATTAATATTTTGAAAAAAATCCAAAGGGGGGGGGCGGAGGATGAAAATTTTCAAAAAAATCGATTTCGCTGAAAGTCACGTTTTTATATCATTAAATGACGCAGAAAACGATGGTAAAAACCGTTTTTGTCTAACGCGTTTAGTTTGTCCACAAAATTGAAATTAATATTTGAAAAAAATCCAAAGGGGGGAGGATGAAAATTTTCAAAAAAATCGATTCAACTCGAAATTCGCTGAAAGTCACGTTTTTATATCATTAAATGACGCAGAAAACGATGGTAAAAACCGTTTTTGTCTAACGCGTTTAGTTTGTCCAAAAAATTGAAATTAATATTTGAAAAAAATCCAAAGGGGGGAGGATGAAAATTTTTAAAAAAATCGATTCAACTCGAAATTCGCTGAAAGTCACGTTTTTACATCATTAAATGACGCAGAAAACGATGGTAAAAACCGTTTTTGTCTAACGCGTTTAGTTTGTCCAAAAAATTGAAATTAATATTTGAAAAAAATCCAAAGGGGGGAGGATGAAAATTTTCAAAAATATCGATTCAACTCGAAATTCGCCGAAAGTCACGTTTTTATAACATTAAATGACGCAGAAAACGATGGTAAAAACCGTTTTTGTCTAACGCGTTTAGTTTGTCCAAAAAATTGAAATTAATATTTGAAAAAAATCCAAAGGGGGGAGGATGAAAATTTTCAAAAAAATCGATTCAACTCGAAATTCGCTGAAAGTCACGTTTTTATATCATTAAATGACGCAGAAAACGATGGTAAAAACCGTTTTTGTCTAACGCGTTTAGTTTGTCCAAAAAATTGAAATTAATATTTGAAAAAAATCCAAAGGGGGGAGGATGAAAATTTTCAAAAAAATCGATTCAACTCAAAATTCGCTGAAAGTCACTTTCTTATATCATTAAATGACACAGAAAACGATGGTAAAAACCGTTTTTGTCTAACGCATTTAGTTTGTCCAAAAAATGGAAATCAATATTTTGAAAAAAATCCAAAAGGGGGGGCGGAGGATGAAAATTTTCAAAAAAATCGATTTCGCTGAAAGTCACGTTTTTATATCATTAAATGACGCAGAAAACGATGGTAAAAACCGTTTTTGTCTAAATCGTTTAGTTTGTCCAAAAATTGGAATTTAATATTTTGAAAAAAATCCAAAGGGGGGCGGAGGATGAAAATTTTCAAAAAAATCGATTTCGCTGAAAGTCACGTTTTTATATCATTAAATGACGCAGAAAACGATGGTAAAAACCGTTTTTGTCTAACGCGTTTAGTTTGTCCACAAAATTGAAATTAATATTTTGAAAAAAATCCAAAGGGGGGGGCGGAGGATGAAAATTTTCAAAAAAATCGATTTCGCTGAAAGTCACGTTTTTATATCATTAAATGACGCAGGAAACGATGGTAAAAACCGTTTTTGTCTAACGCGTTTAGTTTGTCCAAAAAATTGAAATTAATATTTGAAAAAAATCCAAAGGGGGGAGGATCAAAATTTTCAAAAAAATCGATTCAACTCGAAATTCGCTGAAAGTCACGTTTTTATATCATTAAATGACGCAGAAAACGATGGTAAAAACCGTTTTTGTCTAACGCGTTTAGTTTGTCCAAAAAATTGAAATTAATATTTGAAAAAAATCCAAAGGGGGGAGGATGAAAATTTTCAAAAAAATCGATTCAACTCGAAATTCGCTGAAAGTCACGTTTTTATATCATTAAATGACGCAGAAAACGATGGTAAAAACCGTTTTTGTCTAACGCGTTTAGTTTGTCCAAAAAATTGAAATTAATATTTGAAAAAAATCTAAAGGGGGGAGGATGAAAATTTTCAAAAAAATCGATTCAACTCGAAATTCGCTGAAAGTCACGTTTTTATAACATTAAATGACGCAGAAAACGATGGTAAAAACCGTTTTTGTCTAACGCGTTTAGTTTGTCCAAAAAATTGAAATTAATATTTGAAAAAAATCCAAAGGGGGGAGGATGAAAATTTTCAAAAAAATCGATTCAACTCGAAATTCGCTGAAAGTCACGTTTTTATATCATTAAATGACGCAGAAAACGATGGTAAAAACCGTTTTTGTCTAACGCGTTTAGTTTGTCCAAAAAATTGAAATTAATATTTGAAAAAAATCCAAAGGGGGGAGGATGAAAATTTTCAAAAAAATCGATTCAACTCAAAATTCGCTGAAAGTCACTTTCTTATATCATTAAATGACACAGAAAACGATGGTAAAAACCGTTTTTGTCTAACGCATTTAGTTTGTCCAAAAAATGGAAATCAATATTTTGAAAAAAATCCAAAAGGGGGGAGGATGAAAATTTTCAAAAAAATCGATTCAACTCGAAATTCGCTGAAAGTCACGTTTTTATATCATTAAATGACGCAGAAAACGATGGTAAAAACCGTTTTTGTCTAACGCGTTTAGTTTGTCCAAAAAATTGAAATTAATATTTGAAAAATCCAAAGGGGGAGGATGAAAATTTTCAAAAAAATCGATTCAACTCAAAATTCGCTGAAAGTCACTTTCTTATATCATTAAATGACACAGAAAACGATGGTAAAAACCGTTTTTGTCTAACGCATTTAGTTTGTCCAAAAAATGGAAATCAATATTTTGAAAAAAATCCAAAAGGGGGGGCGGAGGATGAAAATTTTCAAAAAAATCGATTTCGCTGAAAGTCACGTTTTTATATCATTAAATGACGCAGAAAACGATGGTAAAAACCGTTTTTGTCTAAATCGTTTAGTTTGTCCAAAAATTGGAAATTAATATTGTGAAAAAAATCCAAAGGGGGGCGGAGGATGAAAATTTTCAAAAAAATCGATTTCGCTGAAAGTCACGTTTTTATATCATTAAATGACGCAGAAAACGATGGTAAAAACCGTTTTTGTCTAACGCGTTTAGTTTGTCCACAAAATTGAAATTAATATTTTGAAAAAAATCCAAAGGGGGGGGCGGAGGATGAAAATTTTCAAAAAAATCGATTTCGCTGAAAGTCACGTTTTTATATCATTAAATGACGCAGAAAACGATGGTAAAAACCGTTTTTGTCTAACGCGTTTAGTTTGTCCACAAAATTGAAATTAATATTTGAAAAAAATCCAAAGGGGGGAGGATGAAAATTTTCAAAAAAATCGATTCAACTCGAAATTCGCTGAAAGTCACGTTTTTATATCATTAAATGACGCAGAAAACGATGGTAAAAACCGTTTTTGTCTAACGCGTTTAGTTTGTCCAAAAAATTGAAATTAATATTTGAAAAAAATCCAAAGGGGGGAGGATGAAAATTTTCAAAAAAATCGATTCAACTCGAAATTCGCTGAAAGTCACGTTTTTACATCATTAAATGACGCAGAAAACGATGGTAAAAACCGTTTTTGTCTAACGCGTTTAGTTTGTCCAAAAAATTGAAATTAATATTTGAAAAAAATCCAAATGGGGGAGGATGAAAATTTTCAAAAATATCGATTCAACTCGAAATTCGCCGAAAGTCACGTTTTTATAACATTAAATGACGCAGAAAACGATGGTAAAAACCGTTTTTGTCTAACGCGTTTAGTTTGTCCAAAAAATTGAAATTAATATTTGAAAAAAATCCAAAGGGGGGAGGATGAAAATTTTCAAAAAAATCGATTCAACTCGAAATTCGCTGAAAGTCACGTTTTTATATCATTAAATGACGCAGAAAACGATGGTAAAAACCGTTTTTGTCTAACGCGTTTAGTTTGTCCAAAAAATTGAAATTAATATTTGAAAAAAATCCAAAGGGGGGAGGATGAAAATTTTCAAAAAAATCGATTCAACTCAAAATTCGCTGAAAGTCACTTTCTTATATCATTAAATGACACAGAAAACGATGGTAAAAACCGTTTTTGTCTAACGCATTTAGTTTGTCCAAAAAATGGAAATCAATATTTTGAAAAAAATCCAAAAGGGGGGGCGGAGGATGAAAATTTTCAAAAAAATCGATTTCGCTGAAAGTCACGTTTTTATATCATTAAATGACGCAGAAAACGATGGTAAAAACCGTTTTTGTCTAAATCGTTTAGTTTGTCCAAAAATTGGAATTTAATATTTTGAAAAAAATCCAAAGGGGGGCGGAGGATGAAAATTTTCAAAAAAATCGATTTCGCTGAAAGTCACGTTTTTATATCATTAAATGACGCAGAAAACGATGGTAAAAACCGTTTTTGTCTAAATCGTTTAGTTTGTCCAAAAATTGGAAATTAATATTTTGAAAGAAATCCAAAGGGGGGGGCGGAGGATGAAAATTTTCAAAAAAATCGATTTCGCTGAAAGTCACGTTTTTATATCATTAAATGACGCAGAAAACGATGGTAAAAACCGTTTTTGTCTAACGCGTTTAGTTTGTCCACAAAATTGAAATTAATATTTTGAAAAAAATCCAAAGGGGGGGGGCGGAGGATGAAAATTTTCAAAAAAATCGATTTCGCTGAAAGTCACGTTTTTATATCATTAAATGACGCAGAAAACGATGGTAAAAATCGTTTTTGTCTAACGCGTTTAGTTTGTCCACAAAATTGAAATTAATATTTGAAAAAAATCCAAAGGGGGGAGGATGAAAATTTTCAAAAAAATCGATTCAACTCGAAATTCGCTGAAAGTCACGTTTTTATATCATTAAATGACGCAGAAAACGATGGTAAAAACCGTTTTTGTCTAACGCGTTTAGTTTGTCAAAAAAATTGAAATTAATATTTGAAAAAAAATCCAAAGGGGGAGGATGAAAATTTTCAAAAAAATCGATTCAACTCGAAATTCGCTGAAAGTCACGTTTTTATATCATTAAATGACGCAGAAAACGATGGTAAAAACCGTTTTTGTCTAACGCGTTTAGTTTGTCAAAAAAATTGAAATTAATATTTGAAAAAAATCCAAAGGGGGAGGATGAAAATTTTCAAAAAAATCGATTCAACTCGAAATTCGCTGAAAGTCACGTTTTTATATCATTAAATGACGCAGAAAACGATGGTAAAAACCGTTTTTGTCTAACGCGTTTAGTTTGTCAAAAAAATTGAAATTAATATTTGAAAAAAATCCAAAGGGGGAGGATGAAAATTTTCAAAAAAATCGATTCAACTCGAAATTCGCTGAAAGTCACGTTTTTATATCATTAAATGACGCAGAAAACGATGGTAAAAACCGTTTTTGTCTAACGCGTTTAGTTTGTCAAAAAAATTGAAATTAATATTTGAAAAAAATCCAAAGGGGGAGGATGAAAATTTTCAAAAAAATCGATTCAACTCGAAATTCGCCTGAAAGTCACGTTTTTATATCATTAAATGACGCAGAAAACGATGGTAAAAACCGTTTTTGTCTAACGCGTTTAGTTTGTCAAAAAAATTGAAATTAATATTTGAAAAAAAATCCAAAAATTTTCAAAAAAATCGATTCAACTCGAAATTCGCTGAAAGTCACGTTTTTATATCATTAAATGACGCAGAAAACGATGGTAAAAACCGTTTTTGTCTAACGCGTTTAGTTTGTCAAAAAAATTGAAATTAATATTTGAAAAAAATCCAAAGGGGGAGGATGAAAATTTTCAAAAAAATCGATTCAACTCGAAATTCGCTGAAAGTCACGTTTTTATATCATTAAATGACGCAGAAAACGATGGTAAAAACCGTTTTTGTCTAACGCGTTTAGTTTGTCAAAAAAATTGAAATTAATATTTGAAAAAAAATCCAAAAATTTTCAAAAAAATCGATTCAACTCTAAATTCGCTGAAAGTCACGTTTTTATATCATTAAATGACGCAGAAAACGATGGTAAAAACCGTTTTTGTCTAACGCGTTTAGTTTGTCCAAAAAATTGAAATTAATATTTGAATAAAAACAAAGGGGGGAGGATGAAAATTTTCAAAAAAATCGATTCAACTCGAAATTCGCTGAAAGTCACGTTTTTATATCATTAAATGACGCAGAAAACGATGGTAAAAACCGTTTTCGTCTAACGCGTTTAGTTTGTCCAAAAAATTGAAATTAATATTTGAAAAAAATCCAAAGGGGGGAGGATGAAAATTTTCAAAAAAATCGATTCAACTCGAAATTCGCTGAAAGTCACGTTTTTATATCATTAAATGACGCAGAAAACGATGGTAAAAACCGTTTTTGTCTAACGCGTTTAGTTTGTCAAAAAAATTGAAATTAATATTTGAAAAAAAATCCAAAAATTTTCAAAAAAATCGATTCAACTCTAAATTCGCTGAAAGTCACGTTTTTATATCATTAAATGACGCAGAAAACGATGGTAAAAACCGTTTTTGTCTAACGCGTTTAGTTTGTCCAAAAAATTGAAATTAATATTTGAAATAAAACAAAGGGGGGAGGATGAAAATTTTCAAAAAAATCGATTCAACTCGAAATTCGCTGAAAGTCACGTTTTTATATCATTAAATGACGCAGAAAACGATGGTAAAAACCGTTTTCGTCTAACGCGTTTAGTTTGTCCAAAAAATTGAAATTAATATTTGAAAAAAATCCAAAGGGGGAGGATGAAAATTTTCAAAAAAATCGATTCAACTCGAAATTCGCTGAAAGTCACGTTTTTATATCATTAAATGACGCAGAAAACGATGGTAAAAACCGTTTTTGTCTAACGCGTTTAGTTTGTCAAAAAAATTGAAATTAATATTTGAAAAAAAATCCAAAAATTTTCAAAAAAATCGATTCAACTCTAAATTCGCTGAAAGTCACGTTTTTATATCATTAAATGACGCAGAAAACGATGGTAAAAACCGTTTTTGTCTAACGCGTTTAGTTTGTCCAAAAAATTGAAATTAATATTTGAAAAAAATCCAAAGGGGGGAGGATGAAAATTTTCAAAAAAATCGATTCAACTCGAAATTCGCTGAAAGTCACGTTTTTATATCATTAAATGACGCAGAAAACGATGGTAAAAACCGTTTTTGTCTAACGCGTTTAGTTTGTCCAAAAAATTGAAATTAATATTTGAAAAAAATCCAAAGGGGGGAGGATGAAAATTTTCAAAAAAATCGATTCAACTCTAAATTCGCTGAAAGTCACGTTTTTATATCATTAAATGACGCAGAAAACGATGGTAAAAACCGTTTTTGTCTAACGCGTTTAGTTTGTCCAAAAAATTGAAATTAATATTTGAAAAAAATCCAAAGGGGGGAGGATGAAAATTTTCAAAAAAATCGATTCAACTCTAAATTCGCTGAAAGTCACGTTTTTATATCATTAAATGACGCAGAAAACGATGGTAAAAACAGTTTTTGTCTAACGCGTTTAGTTTGTCCAAAAAATTGAAATTAATATTTGAAAAAAATCCAAAGGGGGGAGGATGAAAATTTTCAAAAAAATCGATTCAACTCTAAATTCGCTGAAAGTCACGTTTTTATATCATTAAATGACGCAGAAAACGATGGTAAAAACCGGTTTTGTCTAACGCGTTTAGTTTGTCCAAAAAATTGAAATTAATATTTGAAAAAAATCCAAAGGGGGGAGGATGAAAATTTTCAAAAAAATCGATTCAACTCGAAATTCGCTGAAAGTCACGTTTTTATATCATTAAATGACGCAGAAAACGATGGTAAAAACCGTTTTTGTCTAACGCGTTTAGTTTGTCCAAAAAATTGAAATTAATATTTGAAAAAAATCCAAAGGGGGGAGGATGAAAATTTTCAAAAAAATCGATTCAACTCTAAATTCGCTGAAAGTCACGTTTTTATATCATTAAATGACGCAGAAAACGATGGTAAAAACCGTTTTTGTCTAACGCGTTTAGTTTGTCCAAAAAATTGAAATTAATATTTGAAAAAAATCCAAAGGGGGGAGGATGAAAATTTTCAAAAAAATCGATTCAACTCGAAATTCGCTGAAAGTCACGTTTTTATATCATTAAATGACGCAGAAAACGATGGTAAAAACCGTTTTTGTCTAACGCGTTTAGTTTGTCAAAAAAATTGAAATTAATATTTGAAAAAAATTTAAAGGGGGGAGGATGAAAATTTTCAAAAAAATCGATTCAACTCGAAATTCGCTAAAAGTCACGTTTTTATATCATTAAATGACGCAGAAAACGATGGTAAAAACCGTTTTTGTCTAACGCGTTTAGTTTGTCAAAAAAATTGAAATTAATATTTGAAAAAAAATCCAAAAATTTTCAAAAAAATCGATTCAACTCTAAATTCGCTGAAAGTCACGTTTTTATATCATTATATGACGCAGAAAACGATGGTAAAAACCGTTTTTGTCTAACGCGTTTAGTTTGTCCAAAAAATTGAAATTAATATTTGAAAAAAATCCAAAGGGGGGAGGATGAAAATTTTCAAAAAAATCGATTCAACTCGAAATTCGCTGAAAGTCACGTTTTTATATCATTAAATGACGCAGAAAACGATGGTAAAAACCGTTTTTGTCTAACGCGTTTAGTTTGTCCAAAAAATTGAAATTAATATTTGAAAAAAATCCAAAGGGGGGAAGATGAAAATTTTCAAAAAAATCGATTCAACTCTAAATTCGCTGAAAGTCACGTTTTTATATCATTAAATGAAGCAGAAAACGATGGTAAAAACCGTTTTTGTCTAACGCGTTTAGTTTGTCAAAAAAATTGAAATTAATATTTGAAAAAAAATCCAAAAATTTTCAAAAAAATCGATTCAACTCTAAATTCGCTGAAAGTCACGTTTTTATATCATTAAATGACGCAGAAAACGATGGTAAAAACCGTTTTTGTCTAACGCGTTTAGTTTGTCCAAAAAATTGAAATTAATATTTGCAAAAAATCCAAAGGGGGGAGGATGAAAATTTTCAAAAAAATCGATTCAACTCGAAATTCGCTGAAAGTCACGTTTTTATATCATTAAATGACGCAGAAAACGATGGTAAAAACCGTTTTTGTCTAACGCGTTTAGTTTGTCCAAAAAATTGAAATTAATATTTGAAAAAAATCCAAAGGGGGGAGGATGAAAATTTTCAAAAAAATCGATTCAACTCTAAATTCGCTGAAAGTCACGTTTTTATATCATTAAATGACGCAGAAAACGATGGTAAAAACCGTTTTTGTCTAACGCGTTTAGTTTGTCCAAAAAATTGAAATTAATATTTGAAAAAAATCCAAAGGGGGGAGGATGAAAATTTTCAAAAAAATCGATTCAACTCGAAATTCGCTGAAAGTCACGTTTTTATATCATTAAATGACGCAGAAAACGATGGTAAAAACCGTTTTTGTCTAACGCGTTTAGTTTGTCCAAAAAATTGAAATTAATATTTGAAAAAAATCCAAAGGGGGGAAGATGAAAATTTTCAAAAAAATCGATTCAACTCTAAATTCGCTGAAAGTCACGTTTTTATATCATTAAATGACGCAGAAAACGATGGTAAAAACAGTTTTTGTCTAACGCGTTTAGTTTGTCCAAAAAATTGAAATTAATATTTGAAAAAAATCCAAAGGGGGGAGGATGAAAATTTTCAAAAAAATCGATTCAACTCGAAATTCGCTGAAAGTCACGTTTTTATATCATTAAATGACGCAGAAAACGATGGTAAAAACCGTTTTTGTCTAACGCGTTTAGTTTGTCCAAAAAATTGAAATTAATATTTGAAAAAAATCCAAAGGGGGGAGGATGAAAATTTTCAAAAAAATCGATTCAACTCTAAATTCGCTGAAAGTCACGTTTTTATATCATTAAATGACGCAGAAAACGATGGTAAAAACCGTTTTTGTCTAACGCGTTTAGTTTGTCCAAAAAATTGAAATTAATATTTGAAAAAAATCCAAAGGGGGGAGGATGAAAATTTTCAAAAAAATCGATTCAACTCTAAATTCTCTGAAAGTCACGTTTTTATATCATTAAATGACGCAGAAAACGATGGTAAAAACCGTTTTTGTCTAACGCGTTTAGTTTGTCAAAAAAATTGAAATTAATATTTGAAAAAAATCCAAAGGGGGGAGGATGAAAATTTTCAAAAAAATCGATTCAACTCTAAATTCTCTGAAAGTCACGTTTTTATATCATTAAATGACGCAGAAAACGATGGTAAAAACCGTTTTTGTCTAACGCGTTTAGTTTGTCAAAAAAATTGAAATTAATATTTGAAAAAAATCCAAAGGGGGGAGGATGAAAATTTTCAAAAAAATCGATTCAACTCTAAATTCTCTGAAAGTCACGTTTTTATATCATTAAATGACGCAGAAAACGATGGTAAAAACCGTTTTTGTCTAACGCGTTTAGTTTGTCAAAAAAATTGAAATTAATATTTGAAAAAAATCCAAAGGGGGGAGGATGAAAATTTTCAAAAAAATCGATTCAACTCTAAATTCTCTGAAAGTCACGTTTTTATATCATTAAATGACGCAGAAAACGATGGTAAAAACCGTTTTTGTCTAACGCGTTTAGTTTGTCAAAAAAATTGAAATTAATATTTGAAAAAAATCCAAAGGGGGGAGGATGAAAATTTTCAAAAAAATCGATTCAACTCTAAATTCTCTGAAAGTCACGTTTTTATATCATTAAATGACGCAGAAAACGATGGTAAAAACCGTTTTTGTCTAACGCGTTTAGTTTGTCAAAAAAATTGAAATTAATATTTGAAAAAAATCCAAAGGGGGGAGGATGAAAATTTTCAAAAAAATCGATTCAACTCTAAATTCTCTGAAAGTCACGTTTTTATATCATTAAATGACGCAGAAAACGATGGTAAAAACCGTTTTTGTCTAACGCGTTTAGTTTGTCAAAAAAATTGAAATGAATATTTGAAAAAAAATTCAAAAATTTTCAAAAAAATCGATTCAACTCTAAATTCGCTGAAAGTCACGTTTTTATATCATTAAATGACGCAGAAAACGATGGTAAAAACCGTTTTTGTCTAACGCGTTTAGTTTGTCCAAAAAATTGAAATTAATATTTGAAAAAAATCCAAAGGGGGGAGGATGAAAATTTTCAAAAAAATCGATTCAACTCTAAATTCGCTGAAAGTCACGTTTTTATATCATTAAATGACGCAGAAAACGATGGTAAAAACCGTTTTTGTCTAACGCGTTTAGTTTGTCCAAAAAATTGAAATTAATATTTGAAAAAAATCCAAAGGGGGGAGGATGAAAATTTTCAAAAAAATCGATTCAACTCTAAATTCGCTGAAAGTCACGTCTTTATATCATTAAATGATGCAGAAAACGATGGTAAAAACCGTTTTTGTCTAACGCGTTTAGTTTGTCCAAAAAATTGAAATTAATATTTGAAAAAAATCCAAAGGGGGAGGATGAAAATTTTCAAAAAAATCGATTCAACTCTAAATTCGCTGAAAGTCACGTTTTTATATCATTAAATGACGCAGAAAACGATGGTAAAAACCGTTTTTGTCTAACGCGTTTAGTTTGTCCAAAAAATTGAAATTAATATTTGAAAAAAATCCAAAGGGGGAGGATGAAAATTTTCAAAAAAATCGATTCAACTCTAAATTCGCTGAAAGTCACGTTTTTATATCATTAAATGACGCAGAAAACGATGGTAAAAACCGTTTTTGTCTAACGCGTTTAGTTTGTCCAAAAAATTGAAATTAATATTTGAAAAAAATCCAAAGGGGGAGGATGAAAATTTTCAAAAAAATCGATTCAACTCTAAATTCGCTGAAAGTCACGTTTTTATATCATTAAATGACGCAGAAAACGATGGTAAAAACCGTTTTTGTCTAACGCGTTTAGTTTGTCCAAAAAATTGAAATTAATATTTGAAAAAAATCCAAAGGGGGAGGATGAAAATTTTCAAAAAAATCGATTCAACTCTAAATTCGCTGAAAGTCACGTTTTTATATCATTAAATGACGCAGAAAACGATGGTAAAAACCGTTTTTGTCTAACGCGTTTAGTTTGTCAAAAAATTGAAATTAATATTTGAAAAAAATCCAAAGGGGGAGGATGAAAATTTTCAAAAAAATCGATTCAACTCTAAATTCGCTGAAAGTCACGTTTTTATATCATTAAATGACGCAGAAAACGATGGTAAAAACCGTTTTTGTCTAACGCGTTTAGTTTGTCCAAAAAATTGAAATTAATATTTGAAAAAAATCCAAAGGGGGAGGATGAAAATTTTCAAAAAAATCGATTCAACTCTAAATTCGCTGAAAGTCACGTTTTTATATCATTAAATGACGCAGAAAACGATGGTAAAAACCGTTTTTGTCTAACGCGTTTAGTTTGTCAAAAAAATTGAAATTAATATTTGAAAAAAATCCAAAGGGGGAGGATGAAAATTTTCAAAAAAATCGATTCAACTCTAAATTCGCTGAAAGTCACGTTTTTATATCATTAAATGACGCAGAAAACGATGGTAAAAACCGTTTTTGTCTAACGCGTTTAGTTTGTCCAAAAAATTGAAATTAATATTTGAAAAAAATCCAAAGGGGGAGGATGAAAATTTTCAAAAAAATCGATTCAACTCTAAATTCGCTGAAAGTCACGTTTTTATATCATTAAATGACGCAGAAAACGATGGTAAAAACCGTTTTTGTCTAACGCGTTTAGTTTGTCCAAAAAATTGAAATTAATATTTGAAAAAAATCCAAAGGGGGAGGATGAAAATTTTCAAAAAAATCGATTCAACTCTAAATTCGCTGAAAGTCACGTTTTTATATCATTAAATGACGCAGAAAACGATGGTAAAAACCGTTTTTGTCTAACGCGTTTAGTTTGTCAAAAAAATTGAAATTAATATTTGAAAAAAATCCAAAGGGGGAGGATGAAAATTTTCAAAAAAATCGATTCAACTCTAAATTCGCTGAAAGTCACGTTTTTATATCATTAAATGACGCAGAAAACGATGGTAAAAACCGTTTTTGTCTAACGCGTTTAGTTTGTCCAAAAAATTGAAATTAATATTTGAAAAAAATCCAAAGGGGGAGGATGAAAATTTTCAAAAAAATCGATTCAACTCTAAATTCGCTGAAAGTCACGTTTTTATATCATTAAATGACGCAGAAAACGATGGTAAAAACCGTTTTTGTCTAACGCGTTTAGTTTGTCAAAAAAATTGAAATTAATATTTGAAAAAAATCCAAAGGGGGAGGATGAAAATTTTCAAAAAAATCGATTCAACTCTAAATTCGCTGAAAGTCACGTTTTTATATCATTAAATGACGCAGAAAACGATGGTAAAAACCGTTTTTGTCTAACGCGTTTAGTTTGTCCAAAAAATTGAAATTAATATTTGAAAAAAATCCAAAGGGGGAGGATGAAAATTTTCAAAAAAATCGATTCAACTCTAAATTCGCTGAAAGTCACGTTTTTATATCATTAAATGACGCAGAAAACGATGGTAAAAACCGTTTTTGTCTAACGCGTTTAGTTTGTCCAAAAAATTGAAATTAATATTTGAAAAAAATCCAAAGGGGGAGGATGAAAATTTTCAAAAAAATCGATTCAACTCTAAATTCGCTGAAAGTCACGTTTTTATATCATTAATGACGCAGAAAACGATGGTAAAAACCGTTTTTGTCTAACGCGTTTAGTTTGTCCAAAAAATTGAAATTAATATTTGAAAAAAATCCAAAGGGGGAGGATGAAAATTTTCAAAAAAATCGATTCAACTCTAAATTCGCTGAAAGTCACGTTTTTATATCATTAATGACGCAGAAAACGATGGTAAAAACCGTTTTTGTCTAACGCGTTTAGTTTGTCCAAAAAATTGAAATTAATATTTGAAAAAAATCCAAAGGGGGAGGATGAAAATTTTCAAAAAAATCGATTCAACTCTAAATTCGCTGAAAGTCACGTTTTTATATCATTAAATGACGCAGAAAACGATGGTAAAAACCGTTTTTGTCTAACGCGTTTAGTTTGTCAAAAAAATTGAAATTAATATTTGAAAAAAATTCAAAGGGGGAGTATGAAAATTTTCAAAAAAATCGATTCAACTCTAAATTCGCTGAAAGTCACGTTTTTATATCATTAAATGACGCAGAAAACGATGGTAAAAACCGTTTTTGTCTAACGCGTTTAGTTTGTCCAAAAAATTGAAATTAATATTTGAAAAAAATCCAAAGGGGGAGGATGAAAATTTTCAAAAAAATCGATTCAACTCTAAATTCGCTGAAAGTCACGTTTTTATATCATTAAATGACGCAGAAAACGATGGTAAAAACCGTTTTTGTCTAACGCGTTTAGTTTGTCAAAAAAATTGAAATTAATATTTGAAAAAAATCCAAAGGGGGAGGATGAAAATTTTCAAAAAAATCGATTCAACTCTAAATTCGCTGAAAGTCACGTTTTTATACATTAAATGACGCAGAAAACGATGGTAAAAACCGTTTTTGTCTAACGCGTTTAGTTTGTCCAAAAAATTGAAATTAATATTTGAAAAAAATCCAAAGGGGGAGGATGAAAATTTTCAAAAAAATCGATTCAACTCTAAATTCGCTGAAAGTCACGTTTTATATCATTAAATGACGCAGAAAACGATGGTAAAAACCGTTTTTGTCTAACGCGTTTAGTTTGTCAAAAAAATTGAAATTAATATTTGAAAAAAATCCAAAGGGGGGAGGATGAAAATTTTCAAAAAAATCGATTCAACTCTAAATTCTCTGAAAGTCACGTTTTTATATCATTAAATGACGCAGAAAACGATGGTAAAAACCGTTTTTGTCTAACGCGTTTAGTTTGTCAAAAAAATTGAAATTAATATTTGAAAAAAATTCAAAGGGGGAGTATGAAAATTTTCAAAAAAATCGATTCAACTCTAAATTCGCTGAAAGTCACGTTTTTATATCATTAAATGACGCAGAAAACGATGGTAAAAACCGTTTTTGTCTAACGCGTTTAGTTTGTCAAAAAAATTGAAATTAATATTTGAAAAAAATCCAAAGGGGGGAGGATGAAAATTTTCAAAAAAATCGATTCAACTCTAAATTCGCTGAAAGTCACGTTTTTATATCATTAAATGACGCAGAAAACGATGGTAAAAACCGTTTTTGTCTAACGCGTTTAGTTTGTCCAAAAAATTGAAATTAATATTTGAAAAAAATCCAAAGGGGGAGGATGAAAATTTTCAAAAAAATCGATTCAACTCTAAATTCGCTGAAAGTCACGTTTTTATATCATTAAATGACGCAGAAAACGATGGTAAAAACCGTTTTTGTCTAACGCGTTTAGTTTGTCCAAAAAATTGAAATTAATATTTGAAAAAAATCCAAAGGGGGGAGGATGAAAATTTTCAAAAAAATCGATTCAACTCTAAATTCGCTGAAAGTCACGTCTTTATATCATTAAATGATGCAGAAAACGATGGTAAAAACCGTTTTTGTCTAACGCGTTTAGTTTGTCCAAAAAATTGAAATTAATATTTGAAAAAAATCCAAAGGGGGAGGATGAAAATTTTCAAAAAAATCGATTCAACTCTAAATTCGCTGAAAGTCACGTTTTTATATCATTAAATGACGCAGAAAACGATGGTAAAAACCGTTTTTGTCTAACGCGTTTAGTTTGTCCAAAAAATTGAAATTAATATTTGAAAAAAATCCAAAGGGGGAGGATGAAAATTTTCAAAAAAATCGATTCAACTCTAAATTCGCTGAAAGTCACGTTTTTATATCATTAAATGACGCAGAAAACGATGGTAAAAACCGTTTTTGTCTAACGCGTTTAGTTTGTCCAAAAAATTGAAATTAATATTTGAAAAAAATCCAAAGGGGGAGGATGAAAATTTTCAAAAAAATCGATTCAACTCTAAATTCGCTGAAAGTCACGTTTTTATATCATTAAATGACGCAGAAAACGATGGTAAAAACCGTTTTTGTCTAACGCGTTTAGTTTGTCCAAAAAATTGAAATTAATATTTGAAAAAATCCAAAGGGGGAGGATGAAAATTTTCAAAAAAATCGATTCAACTCTAAATTCGCTGAAAGTCACGTTTTTATATCATTAAATGACGCAGAAAACGATGGTAAAAACCGTTTTTGTCTAACGCGTTTAGTTTGTCAAAAAATTGAAATTAATATTTGAAAAAAATCCAAAGGGGAGGATGAAAATTTTCAAAAAAATCGATTCAACTCTAAATTCGCTGAAAGTCACGTTTTTATATCATTAAATGACGCAGAAAACGATGGTAAAAACCGTTTTTGTCTAACGCGTTTAGTTTGTCCAAAAAATTGAAATTAATATTTGAAAAAAATCCAAAGGGGGAGGATGAAAATTTTCAAAAAAATCGATTCAACTCTAAATTCGCTGAAAGTCACGTTTTTATATCATTAAATGACGCAGAAAACGATGGTAAAAACCGTTTTTGTCTAACGCGTTTAGTTTGTCAAAAAAATTGAAATTAATATTTGAAAAAATCCAAAGGGGGAGGATGAAAATTTTCAAAAAAATCGATTCAACTCTAAATTCGCTGAAAGTCACGTTTTTATATCATTAAATGACGCAGAAAACGATGGTAAAAACCGTTTTTGTCTAACGCGTTTAGTTTGTCCAAAAAATTGAAATTAATATTTGAAAAAAAATCCAAAGGGGGAGGATGAGAATTTTCAAAAAAATCGATTCAACTCTAAATTCGCTGAAAGTCACGTTTTTATATCATTAAATGACGCA